>JADMNL010000025.1:357908446-359180112 GCA_016271365.2 Neoceratodus forsteri
GGACCCAACCATGTAGGGCTCTAAAAGTCAGTAAACCAACTTTAAAGGTGATCGCCACTGAACTGGCAGTCAGTGCAGAGAATGCAGCACAGGAGAAATATGGCTGGATCAAGTTGACCCAGTCAGTAACTGGAAGCAGCATTCTGCACTAGCTGCAAGTGACAGATGTCAACCCCAGGAAGCCCCAGGTACAGGGAGTTACAGTAGTCAAGTCGCAAGGTCACAAAAGCGTAGACCAGGGTTGGAAGATTGCCAGACGGAACAAGGTGCTTAATCTGGACGATGTTCCTCAGATGGTAAAATGAGGACTTGACCACAGCTGACACCTGAGAACGATGCGTCAGCCCATTGTCAAATATCAGCCCCAGATTCCACACCCATTCAGAGGACGACAGATGGGAGCCACCAAGCCAGAGCCCAGTAGGCCACCCTGTGGCTGACCCCTCTATCCGGCGACCCGGTTCCACCACTAACACCTCCTTCTTATCAGAGTTTAGTCTTAACCAACTGGAATTCATCCAGTCTTGGATTTCAGCAAGACAGTTGGAAAAGACTGAGAGTGTGCTATCCTGGTCGGGCAAAAAAGACAGGTACAGCTGAGTATCATCTGCATAACAGTAAAAACTCAGCCCGTACCATCTCACAATGTCTCCTAATGGTAGCATGTACACCGTGAACAACATGGGGGACAACACTGAACCCTGCGGGACCCCACAGGGTAGGGAGAAAGAGCCTGAGGAAAAGATCCCCGATACTACCCTCTGTGACCTACCAGTGACAAAAGAATGGAACCACCTGAGGACTGTACCAGACAGACCACAGATGACATGCAAGCAATCCAGAAGCACCCCATGGTCCACGGTGTCAAAAGCTGATGAGAGATCCAGAAGAACCAAGACTGAACGGCACTTCTGGTGTCTAGCTATCAGGAGATCATTGATTACCCAAACCAGAGCAATCTCAGTACTATGTCTCTTATGAAAATCAGACTGGAGAGGATTGTAGATAGCATGGATGGTAAGATGGATCTCCAGCTGTTGCGCGACAACTTTGAAGGAAAGGTTAGAGATCGGTCTATAGTTTGCAGGAGAATTTGGGTAAAGAGATGGATTCTTGAGAAGGGGGATACCACAGCCTCCTTCAAGGAGTTGGGAAACTCCTCCAACTCCAGTGAGCACCAGATTAACTCCACTAGAACTGGGCTAATTGCATCAACACACCTATTAAAAGGAGAGTAGGGCCCGGGTCTAAACTACACGTAGTTGGCCGCATACCTCGAAGAAGCCTTATGATATCCTTGATCTCTGGTCGGTCAAACTCAACTCAGCAAAACAAAGGCATCGCAACCTCGCTCCAACCATCTATGACTCCTATAGAGCAT
Organism: Neoceratodus forsteri; assembly: GCA_016271365.2. Taxonomy (NCBI): domain Eukaryota; kingdom Metazoa; phylum Chordata; order Ceratodontiformes; family Ceratodontidae; genus Neoceratodus; species Neoceratodus forsteri. The sequence goes on from JADMNL010000025.1 coordinate 357,909,828, forward strand.
GATAGGTGAATCTGCAACCTGATGTTGGGGCCATCACATCAGCAAAGAAGCGAGCAAACTCATCGCACTCAATTTGCGGAAAGGCTTTCCGAACTCATAGATAGGCTGGATTGCACAGTCTGTTTACCATTTGAAACAGCTGAGCTGGTTGGTTCTGTGCTGCAGCAATTTCTCTGGGCAGGAACTCTGCCTTCTTATGTGAGATTGTTGACTGATAGTCTCTATAATGTTCCATCTGTCTAAGCCTGTCGACATCCAGGACGGACCTACGCCAAGCATGCTCTAACCTTCGACCCACTTGCTTCAACTCCCTCAAGGTCCCATCAAACCATGGAGACCAAGGGCGGAGAGTAAGTGGGCGAACACGGAAAGGAGGGAGAGTATCCAGAGCTCCCACCACTGCTCGGTTAAAAGCCTGGAGTAGGTTCTCTGGACCCTTGCTTGCTGCCGGCATTCCCGATAGGTCCAACACTGCCAACAGGCCTTCAGGGGTCAAACCCCATAATGGGTAGTATCGGACCATCTCCACTGGGGCAGGCCTATAAGAGGGAGCCAAGAAATTAAACCTTACAATGTGGTGCTCAGACCATCCAACTGCTTCCACCATGAAGTTGGAGGGCTCCAACCTCAGGAGAAAAACCAGGTCCAATGAGTGGCCGTGATTATGAGTCTTAGAGAAAACTACCTGTGTGAAGCCTAAAGAACTCATAAGTCAGAGGAAGTCTTGTCCAAACTGCAAGAGTTCATCGTCGATCCAGTCATTGAAATCCCCCAGTTTGTAAAAGAGCCTTGGCTCAAAGGTACTTGTAATCCTAGATTCAAATAAAAATAAAAATCAAACAACAATCAATGCCATCAACCTGGGGGATTCCAACACCATATTGACGATGAAGTTCGTGACTTGCTGCAAAATCTATTTCTCGCCCCCTGGTGGATGATAGATGAGAATGATTTTGCACCCCACACCTGCAGCCACGGTACACTCAAAGGATCTGGTATCCTCAACTGGCACATCAACAAGGCCAAATTCCGATTTAAAACAAATTGCTACAGCCCCGCCCTTTGCAGAATCCATGCTGGTCTGGGGACATTAGGTCGTACTTTACATGATGATCAGTGATTTGCTGGAAAGCTACCTTTTCCAGTATCTTGCTGATGTGCGATAATATGGACACTGGTCTGTAGTTCTCGAATAGACTAGGGTCTCCGGATTTAAAGAGGGATACGATTCTAGCTTGCTTCCATAGATTTGGTATAGTTCCTGAGGTTAACAAGAGGTTGAAGATAAAGGAGATAGGTTTCGTAATTACACTGGCTGCCAATTTCAAGAACTGAGGACACAAACCATAGCTTCCTGCACTGCCCAAGTTGAGCAGCCCCCATAGCTGGCGCCTCACTTCCAAGGGGTAGGTGGCCTTGAAATAGAACTCGGGGTCTTTCTGTCGTGCCAGGTCTTCCGAACATGACTAAGGTTCTGCTGATTTGGGTGGGAGTTGAGCAAAGTAAGTGTCCAGGCCAGGAAATTTCCTGTTCAGGTTGGCGGCCACTTTATCTAGATCAGTCTGAGGCCCTGCCTTAGTGTTGAGGAGTATATCATTCTGCTTTTAGGTAGGTTTTATTATTGAGTTGATTGAAGTCTAGAACTTACGAGGATCGCTGAGGTTCTGAGTTTGTTGGTTCTTAAAGAAGGACAATTTCAGTCGTTTGTCTTTCAGCCTGGTTATCATCAAGCCAATTCAGGTTTAAATCTTCTACTAGTACAGTATCCCTGGCAGGAGAGAGACCTGCCATTACACTGATGACGGTGGTAAGCCCAGGTTTGCTGCCTCTGGGGGGTATTGTAAACACACCCAATATAAAGTTTATTTGCTGCTCCCAGGATCAGTTCAAGAATTAGCCATTCTGGGTATGAATCTATCCCCGGGTAAAAATTAATAGCTGCAAAGCACTTTATACACTATTCAGTGTATCTGACTGCTTCTTATGACTTGATGGACGGTGCTGAAATCTCATGTCTGGATGCTAAGCAATATTTTCCTGGCACATCCAAGCCATTGGGGTGGTTTTCTTGTTTGCAATTTGGCATTTTATACCTGCTCCAAAATATCTTCTGCCTCAGTCTTAATTACTACTGGTTCACGATGTCCAGGCTTCCTTGAGCTACCAAAAAGCATTTATTGTTTGGGGGGGACATTCGTTGTTGGTTTACTACCGTTAAACCAGTTTTGTACTCACATATTGTATTCCTAAGGCCTAGCAAATCTGTCCAGAACACAGTTATCCACTAGGCAAATATTCCTAGCCTTCTTACGGAAGGGGCAGGTGGACCCCACCATCCTGGTTCACTGGGGATCCAGCAGGGGGTAGCTCCAGCACTTATACAGGGGATTCCAACCCCAGGATCCAGTGGACTCCAACCATGGTCTCATTTTGACTGGTCTTTTCTGTGTTATACCCCTCTGCAATGGTGCAGGGCTCTCCTGCAAGTAAACAGGCTCCCAGCTCTCTGGTTCATGGGTCCCTAAGGAACCCTCTTTCACAGAACCCCCAGGGCGTGTCCACTAAAATGGCTGCTGGCACTTAACATTTATACTCCCAAGGTCTTCCACTGAGAAGCATAACTATGTAATCCTTTAGGTTCTAGCTGTCCACCTAAGATATATAATCACTGCCGTGTGGCAGCAGGGTTGAACAGCACAGACTCTTAAGTCCCTTCTGTCACTACAACACTGCTATTTTGTGCCAAAACGTGACCTTAATGGCAGCTGACTTTGTTATACGAACAGACGAAGAAGCCAGCAGGAGAAGGCCATTTGGTTTATCAAGTCTGCTCCTATTGCAGGGTCCACAGCTTGAGCTAATGTCCCTGCCCTCCCTACCCACTCCTCCCATCCTCCCTACCCATGATCCTTACCTTCCCCCATGCCTATCTCAGCCTCTCTTAAAGCTGCCCACTGTCTTCAACAAGATGACCTCTTCTGGCAGCGCATTTCAAGTGTCCACCACCCTATCTGTGAAGAAGTGCTTCCTGACCTCTCTCCTAAACCTCCCACCCTCCAGATTAAGACTGTGCCTCCTCGTGTTATGGTTGCCACTCAGCTTAAAGAGACTCTCCTTATCAACCTTATTTATACCTTTCAAGTACTTGAAGGTCCCAACCACATCCCCCCTCTCTCTCTTTTTCCTGTCTTCCAGGGAGTACATGGTCAGTGCCCTCAACCTCTCCTCGTATGCCTTACCCTGCTGACCGGCTATCATCTTTGTAGCCCTCTTCTGAACCTTTTCCAGCAGGTCAATGTCCTTTTTGAGCTGTGGGCACCAGTACTGAACTCCATACTCTAGATGCGGCCTTACCAGTGACCTGTACAAGGGCAGTAGAACCTCCTCTCTCCTGCTACTGATCCCCCTAGCTATGCATCCCAGCATCTTGTTTGCCTTTGCTGCTGCTTTCTTGTACTGCGTGGAGTGCTTCAGTTCACCAGTGATCATCACTCCCAGATCCTTCTGCTCCTCTGATGCAGATACTCGTAATCCACCCAGATAGTACTCTGTCCTGGGATTCTTGGCTCCAATATGCATAACTTTGCATTTCTTGACATTGAAACCAAACTGCCAGATCCTGGACCACCTCCCCAGCTTTTCCAGATCTTCCTGTAGGTCCTGTATCCCTTTAGTCATGTCCACTCTCCCATAGAGTTTAGTGTCATCCGCAAATAGGCACATTTTGCCCTTAATGCCATCCCCAATGTCACTGATGAAGACATTGAACAACACCGGCCCCAGCACCAAGCCCTGTGGGACCCCACTGGTTACCTCTCTGGTGCCAGATAACTCTCCCCCCAACAACCACCCTCTGGGTTCTGTCCCCTCAGCCAGTTTTCCACCCATCTGGCCATCTTTTCCCCCCAACCCCAAGATCCACCAAATTCCTGATCAACCTTTTGTGGGGCACAGAATCAAAGGCCTTTCTGAAATCAAGACAGAGGATGTCTACTGCCTGGCCCCTGTCTACTGTCTTAATGACACAGTCAAAGAAGTCACTCAGATTTGTTTGACACATTCACCATCCCCCAATGAACCCATGCTGCCTCTCATCCTGGAGACCATGCTCCTCTAGACATTCCACCAATCTTTCCTTTAGTATGGTGTCCATGAGTTTGCCCTCAATGGAGGTCAGACTGACTGGTCTGTAATTCCCTGGGTCATCCTTGGGACCACTTTTGTAGTGGGGCACTACATGTGCTGTTCTTCAATCCTGTGGTACCACGCTTGCCTCTAGTGAACTGTTAAATAGGTCTGCCAGTGGCCCTGCCAGCTCCTCAGCCAGTTCCTTTAGTACCCTTGGATGTACTCTGTCCGGGCCTGGTGATTTGTCCACCTTCAATGCCAGCAGCCCTTCCCTCACTCTATCCTCCTCTATCACTACATCTTTGTTCCCCTCCCCCCCGCTCCTGATTTTTCCTCCTGAAGGCACTGGTCCATCCTTTTCCCTGGTGAAGACGAAACAGAAATATTCATTTAGTATCTGCTTTTACCCCATTATCCTCTACCCACTCCACCCCTTTCTTAAGCCTAACAATCTCTTCCTTCTTGCTCCTTTTCTCACTTATACAGTGAAAGAAAGCCTTCTCCCCCTTCTTAACTCCTTCAGCTATCTGCAGCTCCTTCTGTGCCTTTGCTCGCCGGACTTCCTTACTTGCCTAACTAGCCAACTTTAGGTAGTTTGCCCTATCCACCTCTCTCTTGGTCTTCCTGAATTTTCTGTAGGCCATCCTCTTTTCCCTTACTGCCTTGGCAACCCCAGAACTAAACCAGCTGGATGCTTTGGCCCTTGTGTTTTCCGCTCTGAGCCTAATGCACTCATCTGTGGCAACCAGTATTCCTTCCTTAATGATGGACCACCTTTGGTCCACCCCCATATCTGCTCTGATGCCCACCAGATGGCTCCTTAGCACTTTGCCCATTTTCCTGAAGTCCACCCTCCTGAAATCCAAGATCTTGGTCTTAGTTGGGATGCAGTCCCTGCCCATATCCATATATTTGTTGTCTGTTGACTTTGTTTTGTCATTACCACTTTTTCCCCATCAAGGGCTTTCAGTCTCTGATGCATTTATGTCAGCCACCTCCCAGCCCAGCAACCCTTTGTACCCTTCTCTTGTGACTGTGGGGATCAGGTAGGGGCAATGGGTTTGACAGTACAGTGCCAACATTTTGTAGTTCACTGGTTTTCCAACAGTCTTTTTTGTCCCCTGTTCCCATTTCTCCTGCCATCTTCTGGTGCCGCACACAACCTTTGATGGGCTTGCATGCGTGCTGCACACCCCTGTATAGAAGAAAGCTCCCTAACCCATTGCAGGAGCAAGTCAGGTGAAGGACATGGCTCCCTGGCCCTAGCAGCCTGGCACTGGCAACCTGGGCTTACTCCTGGACCAGGGTTGCCTGCATGTAGCATTCCCCAATGTTTCGCAGACAACTCCTACTTATTTAGGGTGTTTCAGTTTTTCATATGTTTATATATTTACCTTCTCAGTGGTGCAGTGGGTTGAGGCACTGGATGCCGCATCACCCACCACACCGGTGTCCTCGATTTGAGAATGGACCGAGGTTGTTGGAGGCCAGCTGGGGAAAGGAGGATTGAGCATCTGCAGATGGCTCTCTTCCTTCAGGGAGGGGGGAACAGTGCATGCCCCTGCTTGTCTGATACCCAGCTGAAGCGGATTGTCACAGTATCAGCAGCTGCATCTCGAAGGATCAAGCACAGGCACTGAGTATGTCCGACATCTTCACGCCATCCACCTGTGCCATGGCATGCATTGCCAACCCTAAGGAACTGGGAGGAAAACTCAAAGAACACCCTCAAACAGTAGGATGATGGCTGGCAACCCCACAAGCTCCGTTCCACCACCCATGGCACCCATTCACCCATAGTAGTAATTACGTAGCTGGGGTAAGGCTTGGGATAGTAGATGGCGGGGCTGGTGGGCATTACCAGAAGGTGGTTGCTCAGCGACGGGGGATAAACACATAACTGAAAAAGAAATGTCCTGATTAGCTGCTTCACAAACTGTTTCTCGGTTTGAAATATCTCTTATGTCCTTTCACAAATTACTATATTTGTTTTTTCTGTGTTCTGTCATGTTTGCCCCGTAGCTTCCAGGTGCCCTCTCACTTTCTGTATTGTTATCCTACAAGTAAATTACAGGAATGCCTTTTCATCTTCTGTATAGAGTTCTGAATTTCTTGTGTTCTCTCACCTCCTGTATAATAATCTTTAGCGTTAATTACAGAAATGCACTCTCACTTCGTGTATAGTTAACCTCATAGTTAATTACAAAAATGCCCTCCCACCATCTGTATAGGTCGCCTCTGAGTTAGTTACAGAAATGCCCTCTCACCGTCTGTAAAGTTATCTTCAGAGTTAATTACAGAAATGCCCTTTCGCCTGCTGTATAATTATTGTGAGAGGTACAGAAATTACAGAAATACCCTCTTACCTTCTGTATAATTATTCTTGGAGTTAGTTACAGAAATGCCCTCTCATCACCTTTATAATTATCCTCATCGTTCATTACAGAAATATCCATTCACCTAGTGTATAGTTATCCTTGGGGTTAATTACAGCAGTGCCCTCTCAAGACAATTACCATAGTGCCCTCTCACCTCTTGCGTAGCTGTCCTCTGAATTAGTTACAGAAATGCCCTCTCATCTTGTGTATAGTTATCCTTGGAGTTAGTTACAGAAGTGCCCTCTCACCTTCTGTGTAGTTATCCTAGGAGTTAATTACAGAAATGCCCTCATACCTTCTGTATACAGTAGTTATCCACAGAGTTAATTACAGAACTGCCCTCTCACCTCCTATATATTCATCTTCAGAGTTAATTACAGAAATACCCTCACAGTTTCTGTACAGTTATCATTAGAGTTAATTACAGAAATGCTCTCTCACATCCTGTGTAGTTATCCTCAGAGTTAATTACAGAAATGTCCTCTCACATCCTGTATAATTTTCCTCAAAGTTAATGACAGAAATGCCCCCTCACATCCTGTATAGTTATCCTCAAAGTTAATAACAGAATTGCCTTCTCACTTTCTGTATAATTCTCCACAGAGTTTATTACAGAACTGCCCTCGTATCTCGTGTATAGGTATCCTCGGAGTTAATTACAGACATACTTTCTCACAATGTGTATAGTTATCCTCAGATTTAGTTACAGAAATACCTTCCACAGAGTTACGTTACTCACAGAAATGCCCTTGTAACTTGTGTTTAGTTATTCTCACTGGTATCTACAGAAATGTTCTCTCACTTTCTGTAGCTCTGTCGTTTGAGTTATTTACTCTCGCCACCTGTACAGTTGTCTTCTGAGTAAATTATAGAAATGCCCTCTCATCTCCTGGTATAATTATCCACAGAGTAAATTACAAAAATGGCATCTGACATCTGATAAAATTGTTCTCAGAGTTAATTACAGAAATGCCCTCTAACCTCCTGTATAATTATCCTCAGAGCTAATTACCAAAATGTCCTGTTACATCCTGTATAGTTATTCTCGAAGTTAATTACAGGAATGCCTGCTTACCTTGAGTATAGTTATCCTAGGAGTTAATTAGAGAACTGTCCTCTCACTTTCTATATTGTTATTCTCAGAGTTATTACAGAAATGCCTGCTCACCTTGTGTATAGTTATCCTCAGAGTTAATTACAGAATTGTCCTCCCACCTTCCGTATATTATCCTCGGAGTTAATTGCAGAAATACCTTCTAACTTTCTGTATCATCATCCTCGGAGTTAACTACAGAAATGCCTACTCACCTTCAGTATAGTTATTTTCTGAATTAATTACAAAAATGCCCTCTCACCTGTTGCATAGTCATCACTGGAGTTAATTACAGAAATGCCCTCTCACCTTCTGTATAGTTATTTTCAGAGTTAATTACAGATATGCCTTTTAACCTCAGGGTAGTTTAAAGTTTTCCTTAAAGTTAATTACACAATTCCCCTCTCACCTTCTGTATAATTACCATTGATGTTAATCACATTGGTGCCCTCTGACCTACTGTTTAGTTATCCTCAGAGCTGCTTACAGTAATGCCTTTTGACCTACTGCCTAGATATCTTCGTAGCCAAGTACAGAAATTCCCTCTCACCTACTTTGCATTTCTCTTAGCTCTTTGAATGTGACATATGTCCTTTACCTGCAACCATGTTAGAAAATCAATCTGGTCTGATCAAAAGGTTGGTTAGGATGGGTGGGTTCTGAGGTGATGATTTACAGTATGAAATATTTGGTGGAATGGAGTGGAATACGTTGAGGTCCTTATTTCCTAAACATCCACCTCTGGGTGACTTTAGAATATAAAATAATATAAATAAATGGAGTGATGTGATTAGTCAATGATGATCACATGACTGTGCAGCAGTTTCACGTGCCACATGGACTGGAACATGTTGCTCCACACATCACATCCAAACACCATGTACAGTATTATATTGTAGATATTCTTAACATGTCTGCACATTTCTGCTTTCTCTAACCAATACCACAAGATCAATTGTAACTCTTTCATTTACTCTTGTTTTTCGTTTTTAATAATAGCTCTGTGTTTCTTTCTTTTGTGCCCAGCAGGAAGGAGCGCCCGACCTCTCTGAGCCTCTACAACACCACAGAAGGACTGGTACGTGGACAGACAGGTGGCAGCAGGATTCCCCCTGGGTCAGACCACTGGCACCTGAGTGACCTCAACCAGCTGCAGTCCAACTCCAGCTATAAGGTTTGATAGACAGGGAGTCGCCATTCACACTGTCTATCGTGCCTGCTTACTGCACGTGCAGAGCCTGTCATAGAGAACAGCTTGTACTGGCCGTTCACAGCCCTTTACAGTCCTGCCGCGCGAGGCACGTGCATCCTGGGTTCAGGGTCTATAGGCTGCTCTTCATAGTTAGAGAGACGGAGTGCAGTGCCCCAAGCAAAGTGACATCTGTTTAATGAACCGTAATACAAATAAGAGACTAGGTGCCACAGTGATTAGAGCAAGAGATTCCAGGTTCACATCCTTCCAATGCCACTGTGTGACTTTGAGCAATTTACTTGACCTTCTTGTGCTTCAGTCACCCACCACCACTGTAAAATTCAATTGAAAGTACAAAACTGAAACCTTAAAGTATTGAGGTGCAGAGTGGCCCAATGACATGGCAGTAGGGCATATTTGTACTCCCAGGTGGGATAGTAAGGTTCACGTGTATGTTACAGAATTACAGACTGGGGCTGGCTGGGTTTCAGATACATTGCAGAGCTGAGTCACTTGGCTTCCAATGAGGGAGGGTGCAGACTCCGTGGTGTTTGTGCACCTTCTGCCAGCGGAAAAAGAAGTGGCATCTTTGTCGCCACTTTGGCAGCTCCCTGCCTACTGGCCTAAGGAGGGTGCAGCTTTTGTGGCCCTAATTAGGGTGAGGGACAGAGAGAGAGATCATGGGGAAAGGGGTAATATTATGGTATATTAAAAGTAGGGGTTAAAATTAGCAGTAATGTGGAACTACATGAATGTGGCATAGGCTACCACTCAGTGATAACAGCTGGTTTCCTTCTCGCATTTCTTGGCTTTTACATTGATTATTATTATTATTATTATTTTCTTCTCCACACTGGCATCCAGGTCAGGCTCTCTCTTCTGTTTTCCTCATCCTGGTCAAAGGTGTGTTTGGTGGGGGGGACCTCCAGATGTGACTAAGGATACCAAGTCAGGCAGGGAAGGGTTTGGATTGCCCCCCCCAATCATTCATGAACTCATATTTTGCCCTTCATCCCCCCGATCTTCCTCGCCAGTCTTAAGCCACTGTGCTGCAACATGAACATTGACCCCTGTCAGCCGACACATGTTTGTTCCAGTGCTGAACATTGAGGCCACTGGGACTGGCCAGAGGGTTGTGCTGTTGTAGCAGTCAGTCTTGACATGTCTCCCGAGAGCACGTGCATTTCGCCTGTGCTCTCCAGTTTGAGTTCTGATAACCTAGTGAGGTAGCTCCGAGTTTGCAGTTAAACCCTGGTCTCCAGCATAGTGGTGTATTGTGCTGCTGTTTTGTCACTGGAGACCCAGTCGCACAAGACTTCCAAAGCAACATTTATTAAAATATTAAGAGGTGTCAAAGTCCAACTAAAGAGCTTACTGCCGGGCAACTCAGTGGTGTGGCAACAGTTCATTGTGTTGAGAGGGTTCACGTGCAATTGCAGAATCTTATGCAGAGGCCAGCTGGAGTCCAGGCATGTCATGGAGGCAGGGTGCTCAGAAGGGATGGTGAGAGCCATCTGGCATTTACGCAGCCCCTGCCTGCTGACCACGGAGCATCAGACTGTGAAAGCAGCCATTCACATACCCTCTGGGCCCGAGGACAGGTGCAGCAGTGGGTGGCCCAGATTATTGGGGTGAGCAACAAATGGAGCAGTGAAGGAAAACATGAGGAAAGAAGAATATTTTTTATCGTGGTGTTTAGCCAGACCCCATTCTTGCGTGGCACATGTGCTTTCCCCTCAGGACTTACCAGCCATTTGAACTCCCACTGATTACTGCTGTGGCAGGGCCAAGACTGGAGGGACCATTTCCCCCCCCTCCCAGGGACTCAGTCCAGTTGTGGCCTTGCCCGGTGAAGGTGTGTGGCGGGCATCATCCTGCCGCACCACTGTGATTTTCTACCTCCATTTTCTCCCTAGTGGTGGCCAGCGGCGTGCAGTGATACAGACACACATGTATGTAGCGGCATACACATGCCACTTGTCAGTCACTGATCACCCCCTCCTCTGGCTGCAACCACTGCCCTCTACCCCACCTCCATGTGGTGGCAGTATAGGAGTGGTGCGAGACATTTCCTTCTCAGGAAGAGGAGCTCCCCCACCCCGCCGACCCCAGCAACCTGTGCTCATTCCGAGCACAGGTCACCAGCATGGAGTGATTTATGGCATCCAGTGCCTCAACTGTTAGTGCCACCAGGCCGGCTTAAAAGAAGAATTAAAAAAAAACCTCTTATTTCTTAACTTTTTGCAATTTTCTTTATTAATACTTGATGATTTTATACATTCAAAGTCTTCAGCCATATATTTATTTATGAATTTTATTTAGAAATGTCAAACTGGGATAGTCTAATTTATACTAGATGCAACACACCTAAACACGTCTCATTAACTTTATCAAAGTGGAACCCTCTGTCACTGTGCCGTTGAGCCACATGGGTGCATATTAACCCAGGTCACAAGTACAATGCACTGAGGTGTGTTCTTTGCCCAGGTCCTGGTATACAGTGGACATACAGCACAGAATCAGTTTCTGATAGGCTGAAATATTTCAGTTTTGGCTCTAGGTGCTGGGGGAGGGTGGGATAGTTATCCAGATACAGAACCGGATGCATGAATTTGCTACAGATCACTTTGCAGGACTAGGCTTCCTGTGAAAGCCCCAGGCTGTAAAGGGTTGATATAAGAGTGGTTGCATTCATTTTTCTGTAATCACGCTTCTACACTATAATTTTTTTGTGATTGTTTTTTACACCATTCTCACATATCCTGAGTCCTTCTCTGTGGCTGCCCTTGTGATGTCATCTTTGCCAAACCAGCTGTATATATGTCTTCTTGTTGCTTGTTCTGCTGTTTGGACCTTGGCCAGTGCATGCTGGAGCCTATATCTGACTGGGATAGCAACTAAAAAATAGTTTTATATCCAAGAGGACATAAAGACAACAAACAAGCAAATCTGCTCCATTGGTGGGTAGGGGTGGGGTTGAGAGTAAGAGCATGATCCCTCATGGTGTAATGGAGGGTGGAGGAAGCTAATGAGGGAGAATGAAGGGCCTACTCAGTTGATGTGTTAGGGGTCTGAGGCTGAGGGTCTGGTTCATGGATAGGTTGGGAAGGGGCTGGGTGTGTTGGTGGAGTGGGCCTGCACCATTGATAGGTTTCAGGATGGTTGATTGTGTGGGTGGGAAGGTGGGTCTGTTCTATTAATGGATTGGGGAGGGTCTTAACATGTGTGTGGGAGGGCCTGCTCCATAAATAGGCAGAGGAGGGGTTGGGGTGTGTGTGGGTGACTTTCTCTGCAAATAGGTTGTAGAGGGGTTGATTGTGTGAGAGGGAGGGCTTGTTCCATGGATTGGCTGAGAAAGGATTGAGCATATGGGAGGGAGGGCCTGCTTCATTAACTTGCTGGGGAGGGGGTATGTGCATGGGGAAGGCAAGCCAACAAGCATTCTGGTGGTGCTGGACATCTTGAGCATGAAGGCGGCTTGTACGATGGGAACCGAGGTGGCCATGGAGGACTATAACCTGGCTGTTATGGAAGCATTTGACTCCCTAGCACCTCTCTGTGTCCGCCTCTTGATTTCCCGGTGTAGGTCACTCAGGTTCAATGCTGATATGCAGAGGTTGAATACAAAGGGCAGAGGTTGGAGCCTTGTTGGTGGAGGTCCTGGTCGGAAGAGGACAAATTGGTGGTGCATGCCCATTATGATAAATATCAGTGGGCAGTCACTCTGAAAAAGTCAGCGTTCCCTGTCATGGGTGATTGCTGCTGGAAAGGATTGACCTGCACAGCTCTTTCAACACTGTGGACAGATTATTAAATCTGGTCTGTCTGCAGTCCTGTAGAGCCTTTTAAACTGATAAATGTGATGAGTTCAGTCGATTCATTTTGGACAAGGTGTCTTTCATTCATGCTGGGATATCCCCAGGTGGCCTCTCATTGACCAGTAGTGCCTTGTCTTTGATGAGCAGTGGCACTCGGTCTATGTGGGAGGAGCTTGAGCTGGAGTTGGCAGATGATGTCCTCTGGGTAGTTTCTGGTTTGCGCCCAGCCTACTGCTTATTGGATCTTGGGCCAACCTGGCTTCTTTTATAGTGCTGGGGTAGGCTTGGTCCAATGTTTGTGCAGATCATTGGGTTTTCTCTTAGGGAGGGGAGTTTTCCTGCTACCTTGAAAAGGGGGGTGGTGGTGAGGCCCCTCCTTAAGAAACCATCATTAGACCCTGATGATCTCTCAAATTACAGACCTATCTCGAACCTTCCCTTTATTGGGAAATTGATTAAGAAGGTGTTAATAGTGCAGCTGGAACAACACCTTGAGAAATTTGATATCTATGAGCCATTCCTGTCTGGTTTCTGGCCACATCATGGTACAGAGATGGCCATAGTCAAGGTGCACCATGATCTCCTCCTGGCTAGTGATAGCGGGCATTGTTCCATCCTTGTTCTGCTTGGCCTGTCATTGGCATTTGATACGGTGGCCCATGGGGTGTTGGTGACCTGTTTGAGGCATTATGTAGGACTCGCAGGTGCAGTGCTGTGGTGGTTCAAGTCCTCATTGTCCGGTAGGGTGTAGCAGGTGGCACTTGGCTCTTCCATCTGGCTCCCTTTTTGTTCACCATGTTCATGCTGCTGTTGGGGGAGATCATTAGATGCTATGGTTTGGGTTTTCATTGCTCTGCTGGTGATGCCCAGCTATATGTGTCTTGTGCGCCTGATGACGACACGTGCGCCGGATGATGATATGGCTGTCCTGGAATTGACAGAGCACCTTAGGGAAATTCAGGATTGGATGGTGGCCAGCTGGCTCAAACTGAACCCATTGAAGATGGAGGTGTTACTAGTCGAACTGGGTCAGTCTGGTTCGACAGTTACGAGTAGTGGTGGTGCAGTCCATCCATACTTGGATGGTGTACTGCTTGGAGCATTAGGGTGAGGAATTTGGGGGTTGTTGTGGACTTCAAGCTGTCTGTAGCATATCAGGTGTCAGCTGTTATCCACAATTGCTTTTACTATCTCCAGAACATCTCCCAGAATAAACACTTTCTGGAATCAGCAGATCTGGCAACTCTGATGCATGTCCTGGTTATGTCTAGATTGGATTACTGCAATGCTGTTTACCTTGGGTTATTCACAAGGTTGTTCTGTTGCTTGCAGCTGGTCCAGAATGCGGTAGCCCGGCTGGTTGCTGGGACCTCTCGGTTCAGGCATATCACACCAGTTCTTTGTGTTTTGCACTAGTTGCCAGTGCGGTGGTACATCAGCGTCAAGGTGTGCTTGTTATCATGCAAGGCCCTGCATAGTCTGGACCAGGCGGTCCTTATCTGCCAACAGATTCTATGTATCTATGTAGGCTACCTGAAAGATCTAGGCAGAAACTGCAGCACCACCCACCACCAAATAAACACCAAAGAGTATCGATACAGTTCAAAAAGTATGTAGTTTTATTCATCAAAAGTGTGCAGACCTCTTACCAACAAACTGTTAGGACACAAGCAGGACCCCACCAACTCCGACCGGTTTAGCTCAAGGCGTCATTATGGATGACACCTTGAGCAAAATCAATCGGATTGATGATTCCTGCTGGTGTCTAACGTTGTTAATGAAATCTCTGAATAAACTATCACATATTTACAACTGTGATACTCTTTAATGTTCCTTTGAGTGATGAGTAATGCTGAGTTTCACCTGAATCCTTTGTCTCTATAGCACACCAGCCTGTAGGAGGCGTTTTGCTGTGTTGTACATGAAAGATCTGACAGGAAAATCAAAGCCCGGATCTGTGTGAAGAAACTGAATGCTCACCTCTTTGGCAGAAGTTCAAGTTCATTCATTCAAATGTAAAACTTGATAATAGACACAACATGCTTCCCACACCCACCAAGCTTCCACTTGCTATTACCTGAAAGAACTCTTGACCCCTTAACGCTCCTGGTAGTCCCTCTGATTAGCGGGTGCGAGTCTCCTTTGTATTCACAGATCTTGTTTGAAGTCCTTGGGTGACAGGGCATTCGGTGTTGCTGCCCCGATTCTCTGGAGTGCCCTTCTCCGAAAGTGAGAGACTCACCATTCCTGACCATTCTGAATCATGCCTGAAGTCACATTTATTTTTGCTGTGCTTTGGATCCTGACACTGAAGTATTATTCTGTTTTAATTGTGTATAATATTTTTATGAATTATTTTATTTATTTATTGGACTGTAAGGCACCCAGAGCCCTAGGGAATGGGCACTGTATGAATAAAATTGCCTTGCCTTGCCTTCTTTGGTAGGGTGGATAGAGGTTGGGTGTGTAAGAGAAAGGGCTTGCTCCATAGATTAGTTGGGAAAGAGTTGAGTGTGCTAGAGGGAGGGCCTGTTGCATCAGTTGATTGGGAAAGGGTTGAGCTTGTGGGAGGGAGAGTCCGTTCCATCAATTGGTTGGGAAAGACAGAGCTGAGCCTGTGGGAGCAAGGGCATGCTCCCACGATAGACTGGGGAAGGGTTGATCATGTGGGAGTGAGGGCCTGCTTGATTAGTGGATTGTGGTGGGGATGAGTGTGGATGCAGATTAGAAATGGTTTGTATTTAAGTTGGGTCTGATTGAGGCCACAAACACGTACACAAAGGCCCAGAGTGAGAATTCCAGGACCAAGAGATCAAGCTGGTTCAACAACGAAGTGGCAGTGAAAGTGAAGGAAAAGAGAACAGCCTTTCCGAAGTACAGATGTACTGTGAGAGAGGACGACAGAGAAGTTTACTCAAAGAAATGCAGAGGTAGGACAAGTGGTCTGGGCAGCTAAGGCTGCAAAAGAACTAAGGCTAGCATAGGGGATCAGGGAAGGGGAGAAGGACTTTTTGAGATATATATGGGAGAGAAGAAGCTGTAAGGATGGGATTGTCAGGATTAAGAGGAAGGGGGGATGAGCAGAAAGTAGGGAGGATCAGACGGAGGCACTGAATTAGTACTTCAGCTCTGTCTTAGGGAAAAGGATGGACCTATGCCACAGGGGAAAACAGGGGTTCGAAGGGGTTGGGGATGAAACAGATGGGGAGATCCAGGGGAGCAGGGTTTTAAAGGGCCTCAGGACCCTTCAGGTGGACAAGGCACCTGGCCCGGATGGCGTGTACCCAAGAGTCCTGAGGGAACTGGCAAAAGTCCTGGCTGGCCCCCGTCGGACCTGTTTAACACCTCTCTGGAGACAGTTTGCAGGCTTCAGGACTGGAGAATGGCACATGTGGTGCCACTCCACATGAGTGGTCCCAGAGATGATCCTGGTAATTACAGGCCAGTCAGTCTTACCTCCATTGTAGACAAATTAATGGAGACCCATTCTAAAAGAAAGGTTAGTGAATTTTCTGGTTTCTGGAGGTAAGTGGTCTCCAGGATGATAGGCAGTATGAGTTTGTCTGAACCAGAGGGTGACTGTTGGGGGGTGCTATCTAAGCCTAGACCTGTAACCAGTGGGGTCCCACAGGGCTTAGTACTCAGACCAGTGTTATTCAGTATCTTTATTGGTGACATAGTGGATGGTGTCAAAAGTAAACTCTGCCTATTCACAGATGATACTAAGTTGTGTGGGAGAATGGACACAGAGAGAGGAGGGGGACTGGAGCTCAGGGAGGATCTGGCTAGCCTCAAGAACTGGTCTGGCATCTGGCAGTTGGAGTTCAATGCCAAGAAGTGCAAGGTCATGCACCTGGGACCTAGGAACCCTGGGTCCATGTACTGGTTGGGGTGTACAGGTGTCCGTTTAAGAGGAGGAAAAGGATCTAGGGGTGATAGGGGAGATATGAAATACTCTGCACAGTGCTGTAAGGTGGCAGCCAAAGCAAATGAAATGTTGGGATGCATCACCAGAGGAATCACTTCCAGGAAAGAGGACATCATATGCCATTGTACAAGTCACTGGTGAGACCACACTTAGAGTACTGTGTGCAGTTCTGGTGCCCTTATTTGAAGAAAGACATCAAACTACTGGAGGGGGTATGGTGTAGGGTGGCCAAGATGATCCAGGGCTTGGGGGACAGACCATATGAGGAAAGATGACAGGAGCTCAGTATGTATTCCCTGGAGGCCAGAAGGTGGGGGGGGGGAGTGAATATGATAGAAACCTTCAAGTACCTAAAGGGTATAAACAAGGTTGGAATGGAGGGCTTTTTTAACTTAAAAAGGGAGGGGTCCACAAGGTGGCATAGTCTGAAACTAGTGGGGGGTAGATTTAAAAAGGAAATGAGGAGGCACTTTTTTCATGGAAAGGGTGGTGTCAAACTGGAATGAACTGTCAGAGGAGGTGGTCTCTCTGAAAATGGTGGGCAGTTTTAAAATGGGTGGGACAGGGTAAAAAGGAGAGTCATAACAAGGGAGGATGGGGAGGGGGTAGAAGATGATGGGGGAGGATAGCTCCAGGGAGAAAGGGGAGGAGGAGCAGCTTCAGTAAAATAGACTGAGCTGCACATGTGAGTAGACTTGATAGACCATTATGGCCTGTTTCTGCTGGCGCTTTCATGTGTTCTAATGTAGTGTGTGATGTCGGGCCTGCTTAATCAGTAGGTTTGAGAATGGTTGAGTGTGCAAGTGGGCAGAAGAGCCTGCTCTATCAATAGACGGGATGGGTTGAGTATGTGGAAGGCTGGACTTTCTCCTTTGATGTGCACAGGAGTGACAGACTGACTGTTGGGGTGGTGGTATTTATTTAAAAATGTTTAACTGGGTAAATCTTGATAAGCTGTGTGTATGTGTGTGGGCAATCTGTTGGTTCATCCAGTCTTGAATTTCTCTAAGGCACTCACTCAGCTCCGAGCCTGTAACACCCTTGTCAGGTGCACAAGGCACATGCAGCTGGGTATCATCAGCATAGGAATGAAAACCCAAGCCATAGCGTCTACTGATCTCCCCCCAGTGGCAGAATGTACACGGCAAAAAACATGTGGATCACCTGCTGGTCCGGTGGCACTGAGGTTGAGGCGCTGGATGCCACACCTCAAGCCACGCCAGTGACCGGAGTTCGGGAGCGAACTCTGGGAGCCAGGAGTCAGCAGGGGAGGAGAGGATTAAGCGTCCAGAGGACTACTCTCCTCTCCTGGGGTGGGTCTGTGGGGATGTATCACTCTGCGGCCGCTCTCGGTGGAGACCGGGGAACCACAAGAGTGATCTGCTGAGGGGGTGAGGCGACGGTGGACGTCAGCGGAGGGGGCGGGTTGCGTCCTCCGTGCAGATGTCATTGCACATCCGCATCTCGGGGGCAACCAAGGTGGAAAAACTCTGGCTGATGGGGGGGGGGCGATGGTGGAGCTTGGGGGCCGAACCCACACGCCCAGTGCTGGGCCCAACCCCGACTTGACTCTCCGTGGTCCCCCGCCTCCTTCTGTATGGGGCCCACAGGAGAGGAGGGACCCAGCACCTGATTCCTCGGTTGAGGGAGGGGTTCTGGCAGGCGGTAGAGGTGAGGCTGAGTGGGTCCCCACCTGAGAGATGCCTCATCAGCTGCTGACCAGAGGGAAACAACGTTGAAAAAAAACCAAACAAACATGGGGACCAGGATCGACCCTTGAGGCATGTCACAGCAGAGCGCAACACTGCTTGAGATGAAAGAGCCTAGTGTCACCTGCTGACCCTGCTAGATAAGTAGGACTTAAACCACTGTAACACCATTCCTGAGAGTCCTACATAGTGTCTCAGTCAAACCAGCAGCACCCCATGGCCCACTGTGTCAGACGCTGAGGAAAGGTCAAGCAGAGCAAGGATATCCCTTGCTTGATATCTCTCACCAGGAGGAAGTCATGGTGCACCTTGACCAAAGCAGTCTCAGTACTGTGGCAAGGCTGGAAACCAGACTGGAAAGACTCGTAAATGTCTTATTTCTCCAGGTGTTGCTCCAACTGCTCCTCTACCACCTTCTCGATCAGCTTCCCCAAAAAAGGGAAGATTCAAAACAGACTTGTAATTTGAGAGATGATCGGGGTCTAACAAAGTTTTTTTGAGAGGCTTCACCACCGCCCTCTTCAGTGCAGAAGGAAGCCCCCCTCCCTAAGGGAACACCCAACAGTCTCCACAAAAATTGAACCCAGGGTCCCTCAGCATCCGAGAAAAGCTGGGTTTGTTCTGGATCCAATGTACAAGTATGGTGAGGTCCCAAGACCACCTGGAAGGCATCATCCGCCAGTACTGGCTCAAACTCTGCCCACAAAGATGGAGTGCCTTGTATAAATTCTAACATGCACTGCAAGCTATTGAATCTCCCACCGCTGCAGCTCTGCTCTGATGTCAGCTGCAGAGGACACTGGGATTCATATTTATAGAAAATGTCATCTTGAAAGTAAGCAAAATTAGTCTGATACAGTCTATTGTATACAGTAAACAGTAAGTAAAGTAAAAAAAATAAAAAGTTTTTGCACACAAAGTGCAGACTGGGACCAGCCCCACACTTGGGTATGGAGGTTTTAGTGCCGACTGTTCCCCTTTAAAAAAACAGTACTGTAGGTTAGGGCATTTAAAACACTTGTGACATTGACAAAGGGTCCTAACCACAGTACTGACACTGATGGTCCCAATTTTAGCCCTGTATGCTACAGTCAGGATTCACCCCGCTGTTGCCGAGTGTGCCAGTAACTGGCACCTAAGTATCAATTCTCTGGTCAGCTTGGGTTGGGTTTCTTTAAGGGCATTGGAGTGCAGGCTTCTTTACTCATCCTTTCCACTGGGTGACATTTTAGGTACTAGTTAGAGAAGCTGTTTTGAAGAATAGAGGGGCAGGGAAGCAGAGAACTGACATCGGAAGAGGGTAATAATGTAAATTAAAAAAATATATTTCGGTTTGCGCAGAAGCACCGGCTCCTATGACACCTAGGTCAACATGAGGTCTTGGGTATCCTGCTTATGGACTGTCGGAGGTGCAAACATGTTGTAGAGGTGAGGTAGCCTCTGCAGCCTGCCCTTTCAGCCAGAGGTCAAAGTGTGGCTGCAGTGACTGCAAGGATCTGGATTGGGGAACAGGAAGAAAATGAAATGGTGGTTGAGAAGGGGTATTTGGCCACTCAAAATCTCCTCCATTTTGCCTGTTTGCAGTTTACTGCATTATTTGTCATTATTTACTTTTTGCTAGGCCTCTGTGTTTTGTCTATAATGTCCTTGTTGAAATATTTTACTGAATTTATGCACTGTGTATATTTTATCTGCCTACAATTCCTGTAACCCTGTTCCCATTCCCTTCCCCAGGACTCACCTGTTACTTGCTGTCCCCCTCTGCTTCCTACTATAAATCCTCTTGATATAAATTTTTACAGTTCTACGACTCTGTGGTGTACTACAATGCACTGCATTGGAATTTTTTCATTGTATTTATTCCTGTATATTTTACCGCCTTAATTAGTGTATAAATCCCTTTCTCCTCTCTCCCTGGACACATAGGAAGGCAGTATAGCACAGAGTGTTTAAGCACCAAGCTGTGAACCTGGAAATCTAGCTGACTTGGGCTTGAAAACCCACAGCTGCCACTTACATACTGTGCAACCCTGATCAAGTCACTTAACCTTCCTGTGCTCTTGGGACACACCTGGAAACAAGCTTCAGCTCAGTGTGCTCACCTGGCCAAATAATAATTTGGGCAGTGCGAGACTAGGGTTTTCATATGATCCCCAGTATCTCACACTGGAGTTGGGTGGTGATCGAGAGCACTGGGGAGGTGAGATGTGCAGCTCCTTGAAAAGGGAGGGTGCTGGATGTTTGGTATCCATGCAACCCCTGACAGCCAGTCACATCATCGTTCACCCTCCTGGGTGAGAGAAGGATGCAGTCAGATGCAGAAAGAGGGAGGTGGTGTTGCCTCTGCATAGATTGCTGGTAAGACCTCACCTAGAGTACTATGTCCAGTTCTGGAGACCACATCTCTAGAAGGACGTAGATTGAAGGCGGTCCAGAGGAGGGCAGCTAAAATGGTACATGGTTTGCATCCGAAGGCCTACGAAGAGAGGTTTCAAGTCCAAAGAGGGGGACATAATAGAGACCGTTAAATACCTCACGAGGGTAAACAAGGTACAGGAGAGAAGTATTTTTCAGAAAAAAGGTGCTCAAGAACAAGGGGACATGATATGAAGCTGGAGGGGCAGATTCAGGAGGGATGTGAAGAAGTACTTCTTCACAGAAAGAGTGGTGGATTCCTGAAATAGTCTTCCAGTGGAGGTGGTAGAGGCAAAAACAGTGGTGGGGTTCAAAAATGCATGGGCTAGACATAAGGGAATCTTGAAGAAAAGGAATGGGGGTAGGAGAATGGGCCAGAGATCAAGTAGGATCTGTGGTGATACTGCAGGTGGGGAAAATTGGGTAGAGTAGATGGGCCAAGTGGTCCTTATCTGCTGGCAAATTATATAACTCATTGTCAGGTGGTGGTGGGCCTTCAGGGAACCAGGGGAAAACTGGAAATGGAATAAAAAATAATTTTGTTTCTCATTTCATTAATTTTTCCCTCTCGCATCTGCATTTACCACGTGTACAGGATGAAATGTCAGAGTCTGGCCAGTCTTCAGTGGCCGAGACCCCAAGCACCAATGGGACAAAGTCCAACACCCCGACGTCATCTGTTCCCTCAGCCGCTGTCACGCCTTTGCAGGAGATGGTCCGCCCAGCCCATGACTTCAGCACTGCTGCCAAACAACGGAAACGGGAGAAACGAAACAGCCGAAACATGGAGGTGCAGGTGACCCAGGAGATGAGGAACGTCAGCATAGGTACATTTATTTATTCATGTGGAATTTGCACACCAGGATACCCACATTTAGGTAAAACATCTAATTTTCAGGAGGGTCCTGTGGGGACAGTTACAGTAGCTGGGCGACACTAACAATAAAGATCTATAGCAATGGAATGTTAAGCAGTATGCATCTCCTGTATAGGATGTTTAGCACAGTGGTAGAGCTACAGGCTACTAAGCAGTAGAGGGTGAGGGCGGGGGCTGGGTTCAATCCCCAGAGTGAAACATTTTTTTCTTTCTTACTACAGTGTAATATGAGAGATATTGTTAGGTACAGTTCACACACTGGGCAGTGTGGCCTTCCTTGCACCTGTAAAATAAATACACCTAAATCCATATCAACCTCTGATACAACCAGACGCACACATGGAGACACATAGACCTACTCACCAGTTTGTATTAAGTCTTTATTTAAAGCTAATTCTCCAAAAACACCACTATAGATCGACATTTTGTAGTTTACTCACCACTTTATCAGGATCTACAAATATAGGTTCATATATGTTAAAATATAGCACCACAACATCTGATACAGTTTATATCACCACGTCATGCACATTATTCATATCTGTTATAATTAAAAACATTTATTCTCTGATTCATTCATTATGTTTCTTTTACACTAGAATGACCTCTGTAAAACCTCTATATCACTTTACTAGCACTGCTAAGGCTTTATTCTACTTAAACAGTTAGCCTCATCCAAACCGATAAATCCATTAAACTTTCTTGTATACACACAAATCCCACCTCTTGGTGCAAGCATGGACATTTCATAGTACCAGGCTGTGCTGTCCCTTTGCTACCTGTTTTTTAAAAGCAATTGTTGTTATTCAGTTCTTTTGTACTTTTACAACTGATTAGCAACAACAGATTCATAACGTTGAGCATATTTTATCTCAAGTATATTGGTCTCAAGGGTCTGCCAGCACTTATGTTTATTTGCCTGTTGTAGTGTTTTCATTTTGTATGGTTATCTAGAAAAAAGTCATTAAAATATTACTGTTCATTTATTCCCATTTAGCTACATACTATATCTTCTGTGGACATGGATATGATTCACTTATCCACACTCTGGCAGTTCCACTGGAATGCAATGATTTGCCGGAATGTCTTTAAGCTAAACTCCTTCCATCATCTGGGTGGATATATCTCCCAGCTCTGCTCTGTGACATCAAATCTTTCTTTCCGCTGGAAGAACATGTCGCCTCTTTCGCACTTTGCTTAGGATTTTCTCTGTGTCATCGGTGAACCTTTCTTTTCAAAGTTTTCAAAGTATTTCAAGTGCCGTCTAGCGGTTCTTTCAACTCTTGTCTCCGGACCAATGCTGGAACACAAAAAATCTGTATTTAAATTCTGTGTTTGGTGCCACCAGAAGGCGTCAGTCACTGCTCTGCATGACACGTGCATGTACTGCCCTGGCGGGCAACAGGACATGGCCAGGTGTGGTCTCTGCCTTTCCATGCTTCCCGAGTTCCTCGAGGACAGGGAGCTCCGGCTTGTACTAGATTAACCTTTGGAACGGAATCCGAAAGATCTCCCTAAGGGCCTCAAAAGAGGTCTTGGCTATGGCTGAGTCTGCTGCTCAATTTGCAGTGCTTGAGTCGGAAGTGGCAGCTGCCACAGTGGGCACCTCCTTGGTCTCGGCACAGTTCTCACCTAGTGCCAGCATTGGGGGGACCTTCAGTAACCAGTTTCGTGATATGTGCAGGTCCCTCCAGACTGTTGGAGAGAGTCCTGTCCTCCATGGTTCTAAGTACAAAACAAAAAATCTTCTCACCACTGCTGCCGGTCATGGGACAATGAGAGATCACAGTCCTACTGACTCACCCGACTGCCCAATGACTATTGAGTGCCCCTCGGCCGAGGGCTAGTCAGGCAGGTTGAAGCCTCTTCGGCTCCACCATTGAGCCAGATGGTGGTGGCCACAGTCTGGAGGGACCTGCACATATCACGAAACTCATATAACATAATATAATATAAACATATAACGAAATATCGGTGACCCCGGTCGATCCTTCTGGGGACCAGCCTCCACCTGGAGTCGGGTCTTTGATACCCTTGTTGCTAAATGTGGGTAGGTGCATTATCTATGGCCAACCTCAGGAAGACGCCTTTCGCCATTGACTGGATGGTCGATGGTTGAGGTGAGGGGTCGCAGTCGAGATGTTCGCGCTTTGGATCCTGCTTGACCAGGAAGTGCCACCATCGACACTTCTTGTCCTCCTCATTTTCATGTGAGGAGAGGCAGCAACAGAAGATGTGCTAGTGCTACGAGGAGTTCCACTGGCAGCAGTGGGCCATTATGGTGCAGGGCAGGGCTCTACCCAAAGGACCTTTGGTCCCCTGGCAGGGGCCAGTGGGTACCCCCACCGGCCCAGATTCCACAGGTGCCCCCACACCTTTCTCTCCACCAGTTAGGCTGGAGCTGCCACCCCAACAGCCACCAGTTGGCACTCTGACCAAGGAGACTGGCCATTTGGCTCCCAGCTTGCCAGTCCAGTTGTTGATGAGGATTACCCCAGGTGAGGATTCCCAGGAGAACCGTGATGAATAGCGCCCAAGGGCCATCTTCGAGGAGTCATCGGACGACTCTGATCAGGAGTCCCTGGCTTCTGCAGGGACTCAGCTCTTTGACTGGGGCTCAGTCGAGGAGCCTTCCACCAACCATGGAACAGTGTCATTCAGTGGGCTGCTCTGGTTTATCGCAGAGTCCATGTCAATCCCATT
Organism: Neoceratodus forsteri; assembly: GCA_016271365.2. Taxonomy (NCBI): domain Eukaryota; kingdom Metazoa; phylum Chordata; order Ceratodontiformes; family Ceratodontidae; genus Neoceratodus; species Neoceratodus forsteri. The sequence continues at coordinate 357,934,069 of JADMNL010000025.1, forward strand.
GGAACCTGTCCAGAGAGGGCCAGTTACCCTTTTATGGACATCTTGGACTGGGATGAATCCCTGGGGGTTGCTTTCCTGGTGACCGAGGCCATCTTGGGACCAACCCTGGTATTCTGGCAGCATCCTACTTGGCACCCTCAACTCACATGGTCCGCAAGTATGCAATTCCTACTGGCTCCCTCTCAGGGTTTTCCAATCACCCTTTGGGTGAAGGTCTGGTCACAGATTTGGAGTTCTATAAGTCTGGACACCAGTGGAATGTGGACAAGCCTCCAGACAAGGAGTCCCGTAAGACTGACCATGCTGGAAAAAAGGTGTATGCTGCAGCTACTTTGGGCCTCCATCGGGCTAATAACACCACCATGATAGCTAATTATGGTCATTCCCTGATGGGAATCTTTGATGTGGCCCTCCCCACCTCCATCCAGAACAGCAGGTGGTGGTGGAGCTCATCAGAGACCACGGTCAGTCACTAAACACCAGCTCCAGACAGCTTTGCGCCCGTGCCATGGCAGTGGCTGTTTCCATGCATCGTAGGGCTTGGCTACATTTGTCCATCTTCACAGCAGACACCCAACAGAAGTTGGAATGTTACTTTCATGGCACCAACCTCTTTGGCCCCAGGGTGAAAGGACATCTCACTAGGACTGAGAAGTCCAATACTACCCTTGACTCTGTGACTTCATCCCAGAAGGACCAGAAAAAGAAGTAGAAGAAACAGGCTTTGCAGTTCAGGTCCTTTCAGCCACAGCTTCTGCAGAAGCCTCAGTTTGGGAAGTTTCTGGCCTGGTACCCCAAGCAGAAGTCCAGGGCCCAGGGTGCCAAGAAGGGGGAATGGGTAGTGGCACCCATTTGGTAGCAGCTGCTGGTGCCCCCACAAAAGCTGCCCAATGACAGGTTGGGGGGGTGTAATCCCTCCACCTGTCCTGTCCCGACTGCTCTCTCCATTGGAGGCCGGCTACATCACTTCTTGCCACATTGGTTCACTGTCACAAGGGACAAGTGGGTGTTGGATGCAGTGGGCAGGGGACTGTCTCTAAATTTCGAGACTGTCCTACCCTTCTGCCTCCATGCGCCTCAAGAGTCCAGAGTATCTCAGGACATGCTGTCCACCCTCAGGGAGGACACTACTTAGCTCCTTTTGAAAGGGGCTATAGCCCATGTCCCAGACACCCTGGCCAGTCAGGATTATGTGTCCAGGTACTTCCTGGCCCTGAAACAGATGGGGGGGGGCCCATATTGGATCTGTATGATCTCTCAACCAGTATGTGCAGAAGCACAAGTTCTGGATGGTCACTCTGAGCCAGATTATACCATCCCTGGAGCAGAACATGTGGTTTTGCTCCCTGGACCGCCAGGATACATTCCTCCACATTGCCGTCTTTGGGTCGCACCAGCGGTACCTTCATTTCTGAGTGGAAGGGGTCCAATTCCAGTTCCAGGTCATGCCATTCAGCCTCTCCTCAACTCCAAGGGTCTTCACCAAATGCATAGCAGTGGTGGCGCCCACCTGCAGTGCCTAGAAGTCACAGTGTACCCCTACCTGGATGACTGGCTGGTAGTCAGTCCATCCAGAGAAGCCATGGTGAGATTCACAGCCCTGGCTCTCGAGACCTGCTGAGATTTGGGTCTTCTGGTCAACCTGGGCAAGTCCGAACTGGTACCAAAACAAGTGATCAAGTTCATTGAGGCAGAACTAGACTCCCTGTGGGCCAAGGTCCACCTTACCTCCTTTGCCTGATTATTTCAGGCTGGGCTCTTGCACTCTGCCCAGGATTTCCTATGGCTGCTGGAGTACACAGCATCCTGTAGCATTATAGTTTGCTGGGCCTGCTGGTGGATGCGCCACCTTCAGTGGGAGCTGGGCTGTCAGTGATCCCAGTGCCTAGGCCACTTGTACCAGCTGGTTACAGTGACCTTGCTGATGTGGGACACCATCCAGTTGTGGCTGGTCCTGGAACATCTGGAGGAAGGAATCCTGTTTGTTCGCCCAGAGCTGACCATCATGCTGACGACAGAACCTTCTTTGACATGGTGGGATGCACACCTGGGAGACCACATGGCCCATGGGTTCTGGTCACCCAGGGAGTCTGTCACCACATAAACCTGCTGGAGCTCTGTGCAGTGGGCTTAACTCTGTTGGAATTTGCTGCACTAGTCAGGGCTCAGGTCATTCGGGTCCAGATGGATAACACCACGACCATGTTTTACAGACAGGGCGGTACACACTCCCTTCCTTTGAGTTGGGAGGCACTCCACACCTGGACCTTCATGCACAGCCTGGGCGCTGATCTCCTGGCAATTCATGTCGCAGTGGAAAACAATCAGCTGACAGATGCTGTCAGCCAGGTAGGAGAGATGTCACACGAGTGGTCTCTGAATCAGGAGGTGGTGAATCACCTGTTCTCCCTGTGGGGCTCTCCTTTGGTAGACCTGTTTGCCTCTTGAGAGAATGCCAAACTAAGGCTGTTTTGTGCCCACCCCCCCCCCACAATATGAGACACTGATGGGGGATGCCTTTGTGAGACCCTGGTCCCTGGGCCTCATGTAAGCCTTTTCGCCCTTCCGCTTGATCCACAGAGTACTGGTCAAGGTTGAGAAGAACAAAGTGTGAATGATCCTGATAGCTCCAGATTGGCCAAGGCAGTTCTGGTAGCCTGTTCTCCTCAGCCTCAGCAGCAGGCTTCCACGGCAACTGCCTCTCCACCCAGACCTGCTGACCAGATTTCATGGAACAGTCCTGCACCGGACCTTCAGTCCCTGCACCTCACAGGCTGGTTCCTGAGAGGCTAAAGCTCCAGGCCTTGAGTCTTTCTGAGGATGTCTTCCACATTGTGGAGGCCTCCGGTAAGGAGTAGACTTCTTTGTGATATGCCTTTAAATGGAAGAGATTTTCCATTTGGTGCCAGGGCAAGGAGCTTGATCCTCTTGCCTGCCCTCTGGCTAGCATTTTGGATTACCTCTGGTCCCTTTCCCAGCTGGAACTGCAAGTAACAACCTTAATGTGCACCTAGCAGCCATCTCTGCTTACTGGGTACAGGCTGGTATGAAAACAGTTGCCCAGGAGAAGGTGCTTGGGTACTTTTTCAAGGGCCCCCACCACTGCGTGATCCACCTCCAGCAAGGGACTTAATTCTGGTCCTTGCTGTACTCACGGGCAAGCCTTTTGAGTTGATGCGCAGGTCTGAATTGTCACATCTGTCATGGAAGACAGCCTTCCTGGTGGTAATTACATCTGCCAAAAGGATTGGGGAGATCCAGGTACTCTCGGTGGTCTCTCTCTACCTGGTCTTCCATAGGGACAAAGTCGACCTTTGCCCCAACCTGAAATTCCTCTCGAAGGTCATATCAGAATTTCACCTTAACTAGGTGATTAACTTACCGGTATACTTTACCAACCCTACTTCGGAAGCCGACAGCAGGCTCCATACTGTGGACCTGCAGAGAGCTCTCTCATATTATGTAAAGCGTATGGCTGGAGTTCGGGGACAGGCTTGTCAGCTGCTTGTCATCTTTGCTGAAGCCATGCCTGGTAGACCGAAAGCAAAGCGGATGACTGCAAGGTGGATCACCTCTGCTATAGGTTGGCTGGTCGGGAGCCTCCCATTGGGATTAGGGCTCATTTCACCAGACATACTGCTGCCTCAGTGGCTGCTTCCAGGGATGTTCCTATGCAGGAGAGCTATAGAACTGCTACCTGGAGGTCAGCATGCACCTTTATTTCCCACTACTGCATTGACCTTGAGTCACATTGGGATGCCTGTTTTGGGACCTCATTTCTCCAGTCTCTGTTCGCCAAGTAGGGGTGTGTGCCTTGCCCTTCTGGAGAACTTCTAGGAGTCTGCCAGAGTGTGGATAAGTGAATCATATCCATGCCACTAGTAGAATAGGTTACTCACCTGTAATCGTAGTTCTAGGAGTGGTATATGGTTCACATCCACACAACTCAACCGGCCTCCCCTGCAAGTGACACTTGATCCTGCTTCCAGCATACGAGATCTGACATCACGGGGCAGAGTCAGGGGATATAACCTCCTGGATGGTGGGCGGAGCTTAGCTTAAAGACGCTCCGGCCAATCATTGCTTTCCAGTGGAACTGCCAGAGTGTGGATGTGAACCATGTACCACTCATAGAATTATGATTACTGGTGAGTAACCTATTCTTATTAGCTCGCACTCCTAAGTCACCATGTACATGTATTCACTTTTTCATAATTGATTGTGTTAGCCAAAAACCATTAACCACCACTGTGTGCTAATACATACAGAGACTTTTTGCAAGTTTAGACACTTACTCGATGAAGCACCAAGTTACCATTGGCCCACACACTCTGTTTAGAGAAGAACAGACACCTTTAGATTTATTTTACATGCGTATTTGCCCGTAAACCTTTTCTGCACTTTTTTATGTAAAATCTTAATTTTACACTTCCCTTTGGTTGTCATGTTCAAACTTTTCAAATTTTGCATTGTCTCATTTGCAGTTTAACGTCTATTTATAATTCACATAGCTGTATTCAAAAACTCTACCCCCCCCCGAGGGATGATGTAAAGCTCTATAGCATTATGTCAATCAACGACATATATTTTATAAACCTTGTTTTGTATTTCATGTACTGTAACTATTATTCTTTCTTTGCCTACTGTGCAGTTTGGTGTGATGGTTTTCAGAGGTAGCCATTGGGTTAAGGGCTCTTACCTGCCTTCTGGTGTCTCACTGTTTATAGTGGGCACTGGCTGCTGAGGCGGCATCCCATAAACAGAGATGCAGTCACTATAGCAACTCTCAAAATTGTGCCAAAAGTCTCTGTATGCACGGTAGCCTTTTTTTCACACTTAAACATTTTATGCTTGTGGTCTTATGAGCTAATAATTGCATAGTTTCGTGTGTAACCTCTGCCTTCTCCACATTCATGGGAGGCTGTACTGCTGGATGAGGTGCACATTTTGTCATTAGTTGCTTTTAATCAAAAGTCCAGTGTGATCGTTACAAGCAGTGATTTCAAGTGTACCAAGTTTTTACTCGCAATCTTTAATCATTACCTGTGCATAAATGATTTCTTCCTTTGGAGTCTTCACTAACTCTTTGACGTGTTTTAACCAAGAAAAAAACTCAAATTAAATGGAAAGCTAACTTGGGAACCATTGCCTTACATAATAGTGGCATGCCATTGGTCCTGACCCACTCAGCCTTCTCACTGATGGCTTTGAAGTGGCAACTGGAAGAATCACTAGCCCAACATGGCTTGTGTGCTTTCCAGCAGTCAGCTGTCCCATTTCCACTACTACTAGAACCATCCTCTACTTAACTGTCTATTTCACCTGTTCTGTGTGGAGTACTAAAGGCAGTGTACTTTTAGGGGAAAGAAGTGATCTGTTAAAAGTACACAGTAATAAAACTACAGAAAAGAGTATATTTACCAACCTCATTCTGGGGGGACTCAGTATGGGGGGAGAGGGGCATTGGAAATGTATTTTTAGATGTCATCGTTAGATGTCATTGCTGATGTTAGTGATAGACTTTCTGCAAGGCGGAAGGGGGATCTGCACTCAGTGCTGGATGTCCACTGCCACAGCTTGCAACTCCAGTCTAGGAAGCTTAGTATAGCATTAGAGCTACAGGTTACCAAGCAGTAGAGATTAAGGGACCCTGGGTTTGATCCCCGGAGCGCAACATTTTGAATTTCTCACTACAGTTCATAGCTGTTGTATCTCAGACCCCATCCCCCGAGCCACTTCCCTTTTCATTGCCGGGGAAGCCTGTCCGCCTTCTTTCTGGCAACATAATTATTTCATATAGACCTTCTTTGGCACCTCTAGTACCATTGGTACTTTGATTTATAATTACTGGTAAGAGGACAACAGTGCTCAGATAGTAGTGGAGCCAATCAAAAATGAAAGTACATTTAGCTGCAGCAGTTTTGTGCTCGATGCTGTGTGCAAGAGCAGTGCAGTTCCCCATTACACACAGTCATGTGTAGTGCAGTGTTTGTAATGGAGGATTTTCAATGTCGGTTTCTGGTTGTAATCTACTCTAACCAGTGAGCTGTTTGAAAAAGTGATATTTGAATTTAAAATCAAAATATTTTAATTTGGAGATTACAGTCCCTGCCACTTATCGCGTCCATGGTTTAAATGGGCAGTGATTTTTTCCGGGCAGATTCCCTTTTCCATTTGCCAGATTTGTAGGATTTAACGTTAAAACCGCTAGTTATAGTGATCTATGCCCGCCTTCTATTTTGGGCAAATTAGCTGCTATGTACTGTAGTTAGTGTCAGCCCAGTGGAGCACAATGGATTCAAAGTTCTGCATGCCGAAGTGTGAATTAACATTAGCAGCTAATCTGCCCAAAACAGAATGCGGGCATAACACTAACTAGCTGCTAATCGGTCCTGGCTGCAGTACTGTTGGGTGTCAGGTCTAAGCGGGAGGTAGCCTCTTAGTGCCCAACTGCAAACAAGTATGCCGGTGCAGGGAAGGAAGGAAGGGAGGGAGGAATTGGGGAGGTTTAGGGCAGGAACAGGAGGGGGAAATGAAGTACAGTACAGTAAATCAGTGTCTAGCACTGGAGTTGAGCAGTGTGTATGTTTATACAGCCCATTAGAGAGAACATCATTTAACCTGCAATCCAGCATGTTGTTTTACTAGAAAAAACATTGCCTTTGGTTACAGCACCCACTACCTATAACAGGCAAAATCTGCTTACACAGATGTGCCCATTATAAGTGGCTTACACTGTATTAGAGACTCTCCTTTGAGAGAAATTGACTTTGCCAACTGAACTTAGAACTTAAAAATGTTAGAACTATGTGCAAGAGACACCCTCTTATGTATATTAATACCACTAGAGTGGTCTCATGTGCATTCTTAGGGTATAAAAACCGCAAACTGAAGGTGAGAAGGTTTCATGATTTCAAATACAAATATTGGCTGAGATGAGGGATACAGTGGAAAAATGTTGACCCTAAGGACTGAACTATTGACTGACAGTAGTTGTGTTGCCTGAAGCCGAAGGCTGAGAGAAATACCTCTGTTTGCAAGTTAGTAGTTTATCCTGAGGTGTGGCACTGATGAAGAGTATGCACTCTCCAGCTGTGGAGGAAAATTTCTAAGGTGGTGTAGGGCCAGTGGGACATTCGGTGGCTCCTGAGGCGGGCAGAGCAACAAGCTGTTATGTAGCTATAGGTGGGACTTTTCCTCCTATTTCTAACCCTTTCACCACCCTGGCAGTTGCCTATCAGTGCCGTACTGTGGGGGGAGGAGGGAGGGGCCTACATTTTAAGGTCATCTACAGTGTCAGTACCAAACCTCTCCCTGCCTTGGGAGACACACAAGCAGCGTGATGCCCATCTCCTGCCTCATCTGAGATAGCGCGCGATCCAAGACCTCTCTGACCCAGGGTGGGTAGTTAGAAACAGAACTTGATCCTGGGTCTTCCACATAGTGATGAAGTGCATTTGATACCAAAGGACTGGAGGAGGGCTAATGTAGTCCCTCTCCACAAAAGTGGGAACAGGGAGGAGGCTGGCAATTACAGGCCAGTCAGCCTGACCTTGGTGTTGGGGAAATTAATGGAATCACTACTAAAAGAAAGGTTTGTGATATATCTCAGCTCCAGCAGAGCACAGGATCTGAGGTAGTATGGATTCACAGCGGGAAGATCTTGTCAAACAAATCTGATAGATTTCTTTGACTGAGTGACTAGGGAGGTGGATCAGGGAGGGGTGGTGGATGTGGCGTACCTGGATTTCAGCAAGGCCTTTGACACTATCTCACAAAGGAGGCTAGTAAACAAGCTGGGCAGCCTGGGAGTGTGTCCCAGGGTGGTAAACTGTGTCAAAAATTGGCTGAGCAATAGGACATGAGTGTGGTGGTGAACAGAATTCAATCCGAAGGGGGGGTGACCAGCAGGGTGCTGCAGGGATCAGTGCTTGACCAGTCCTCTTTAATGTCTTCATAAGTGACCTTGCAGAGGGGCTGGAAGGGAAAGTGTGTCTCTTTGCAGATGACACGAAGATCTGCAACAGGGTTGATACTCCAGGAGGGGTAGAGACAATGAGAAGGGACCTAAGTAAGCTTGAGGAGTGGTCAAGGGTGTGGCAGCTAAGATTCAATGCAAAGTACAAGATCATGCACTTGAGGCACAGAAATGCAGGGGAGGAGTATATGATTGGGGGGAGGCACTGATGGCCACCAAACAGGAAAGGGACCTGGGAGTCGTCATATCTGATGATCTGAAGGTTACCAAACAATGTGAGAAGGCTGTGAGGAGAGCCAGTGGAATGCGGGGATGCATAGGGAGAGGTATCTCCAGCAGAAGGAAGGAGGTGGTGATGCCACTGGATGGAACATTGGTGAGACCTCATCTAGAGTACTGTGTCCAATTCTGGAGGCCGCATCTCCAGGAAGACATAGAGTAGAAGTGGTTCAGAGAAGGGTGACAAAAATGGTGCAGGGGCTGCACCAAAAATCATATGAGGGGAGACCGGAGGATCTCAATATGTATTCCCTGGAGGAGAGGGGAGAGAGTGGGGATATATATGCTAGAGACTTGCAAATACCTCAAGGATATAAATAAGGTACAAGAGAGTAGCATCTTTAAAAAAAAAGATGTTCACGAACAAGGGGCCATGATATGAAAATAGAGGAGGGTAGATTTAGGGGTAATGTGAGAAAGTATTCTTTCATGGAAAGGGAGATGGATCCATGGAACAGCCTCCTGGCAAAGGTTGTAGGGGCAAAAACGATAGGAGAATTCAAAATCACATGGGACAAACATAAAGGAACTCTAGCGATAGGAAAGAGAGGGTATGCTGTAGATCATTTAGGATCTGTGGTATATGAAACAGATAGGGAAAATGGGCAGAATAGGTGGGCCAGGCAGTCCTTATCTGCCTTCAAATTCTGTTTCTGTGTTTCTATCGGCTGGTGCCACTGGGCTGGGCAAGATCACACATTTCTTATCTCTTTACATTGTTGGTCTGTCAACTCCTCAGACATCTGGAACCAGTGTTTCTGCCCTGGTACACAACATGGAGAATAATGTATGCACAACCACATACAAGAAGGCTCTGTTTCCATCAAGGGAATCAGATGACAGCATATGAACCTCAAGAGCGAAGCCTGAGAGGTCCATGCTGTTATCTCAACCCTGAGATGGAAACACATGACAAGTTGTCTGTGGTTTCCCAGGTTTTATTTATACAGTATATGTTTTTTTATATACAAGAGTCACAGAGGCATTCCCCCCAAAGTAGATAAAAAGTACAATTTCTTTGTTCAGTTCTAGGAGCAAAGTTAAATTTACAGACTTTTACAAGTTAAAAGTATAACTTTAGGTACTGGCTGGTTAGTTTACAGCTACGTTTGGTTGTGACCTTTGAACTGAGCTGAACAGCTCTTTGGAATGCGTACAAGCAGTGTCGGATCCTGGATTTTAAAAAGGGTCCTGCAGTAATAATGGAAGGGGATGGAGTTATAAGAGGTTTAGCTGCCTGCAAGTAGGCAGACTGCTTCCATGTGTGTTATCTTGTACTGAACATTATAACTCTGGGTAGTAGGCCATGATAAAGTAAATTTTGGTTTTGTTAGAAATAAATTACTGCATGTATGCTGGATTTTTGGGGGGAGGTTTTAGATTCTTTCTTTATTTGCCAACCTCCTCGGGTGGGGTAGTCCTATGGTCCCCCATTCAGGTCCACTGGTGGCTCCCACATCGGGTGCCATGTTTGAGCTTCAGCTGTTCCTTATCCCTCTCTAAGGCCACGTCACGGACCCCATCACGGAAGGCCAAGGGGTCAGGGCCAGAGGGAGCTTCTGGAGAGTCTGGTGCAGCGCCGCGGCAGATTCTCATGAGGGCTGGAGGATTTGGCAGTTTTTTTTGTCCCCTGGGTTCCCCCTCGCACAGTGCAGGCATGCAAGGACACTGCGGCACGTGCTCCCATGCACTGCACATCAGATGTCTGCCCGCGCCGACCCTTCCACTGCTGTGCGAAATGCACTACCCCCTAGTCACCACCAGGAGCCAGCACCTTCACGGGAGTCCCTCCCACCCTCCCCGGAGGACGAGAGCAGTCCCAAGAACGCTCAATCCTCCTCCCCCCCGGCCGACCCCGACGACCCAAATCCGCAACCGAACCCGGGTCACCAGTGTGGCGCGAGGTGTGACGTCCAGCACCTCAACCCTCAGTGCCACAGTGCCGGCTGTATGTATGCTGGATTGCTTAAACAATATGTCATTTAAATGCCCAAGAAGGGTCCTAATGCTGGATCCACCACTGCGTATGAGAGTTTAGAATGTAGCTGAGCACTACAGGGATTTTCAGCAGGCTGATTTGTATATAGAACAAAGGCTAACCATCTACTATATTATATTTTATAAACATGGGCAACAACAGGGGCACAGCTCAGCTACAAGACACAGCAAACCTGCCTCTGCTCATGAAGACACAACAAGGCCTACTGCTACCATCACTCAGCTGTCAGCAAGAAGATCTACTTTAGTCAGGAATGCAGAGGTTTCATTTTTACCTTTACAGAACTCAATAAAACTACACAACCAATCCATCCAGGCTATGGATTAATATTAGTAGTTATTTAAGTATTGCAACCAAGTTGAGAAACAGGTTGAAGTTAATACAATCATTACAAAGACTCCAAAATATTTAATCACTGACATTCTACCACTGTTAAATCACAGTACTGAAAATCATTACAATAGTCCAAATAAAAAGTGTGAGACTCTAGATACAGACTCTGATTAGGTGTTAGTTGTTGGGTAAAAACTGGAGGCAGTGCAAGGACCAATGACTGATGTAGTATCAAAAGTTAGAAAATGGGTTGGGGAAATTTTTGAATCTGATTGGCTCAGGCCACCAAACACCTGGTTTGTTATCAGGCAACAGAGACCAGGAAATAATGAGTCCCAGTTTGTGCCTGCCTACTTTACTTTAAAATTATTGAGCCAAAATAGAATGTACAATTTAAAATTGTTTTTTTCTCGTGTAGCGAGAGAGGGGGAGAGAGAGAGAGCTTTCCCCTTTTCCCCTCTGAGTAAACCGATTGGTTCATCCAGTTTAATATTGAAATTTGCTCGTAAAAAACATACTGTCAAAAATTTAAATTAGCGCTTTTCATTACCGCTCTCTAACCTTAGCCACTGAGCCATCGGGTTTAAACATGCTGTCAGCATGTGCACTCCTGGCCACACTGTAACCGTGTTAACTGGCAACTATGCTGCCATCCTGAGCGCTCACGTTTTGTTTGTGATCAAAACAACCACAACACCAAATGGGACTGTCTTCCTTATTAGCACTGGAGATTCAGCCACATTTAAAAAAGGCTGAAAGAAAAAAAAAAGACCTTATTAGCAGTAGCGCTGCTGCTAATGTCATCTCTTCAGTTCAGTCCCGAGTGCGCTTACTATGTAGACTGGTTTCCCTCAACGAAAACTGAAAACAAAATAAACAGTGCTTCACTGTTGTGGGGGGAGTGCAAAACTAAACAGCAAGCAAACAAGCATAAGGATAGTCTCGTGGGGTGTTGCTCATAGCATTAAAACATTCACAAAAACAGTAGCACCCTTTACTGGTGATCCTGCCAGTAGACGGACTATTACCGGAAAAGTGACAATTAATTCATTAAATATATATATATATTGTAAAAAATGTCACCTATAACCCATTTTCTAAGCACAATAATACCCTTTAGGGTGGGCGGTGTGGGCTATACTGGATCATCCAGAGACTGTAAGTCCCTCTGCCCACGGCATCAGGGCTCATTACACTCCTGGGCAGTCCAGTATAGCCCAATACCACCCACTCAGTCGGGTATTATTGCTTTTGTGTTAAATTGGGCAGGAGGCCATAGGAACGCAATTCTCCCACCTCTTATGAAATTGTCTGAGAGTTCCTGCACCTCTGTCATCATTATCCATTGGATAGCGAAGGAGTGTTCCAGCACCTAGAAATGACAGTTCCTCCAGTTACAAATGTAGAGGTGAGAGGCCCTCCCTCCACCTAAATGTTACCAATTCAACCACTGAAGTGTCAAGCACAGATGAGGCCGTTGTTTCATCGACTGCTGCACAGAAAGAGGCAGCTTTACTGAGGGCTCACATAGCGCCTCTTGAAAATCAGGCAAGGTCGACACATTTGCAGGTAGTTGAAATGGTGGAGGGCACTGAGTCTGATGGCCTGGTTGGATTATCGGAGGAATGACTGCCGCATACTCTCAAGCTCCATAAGGAATTTTTTTCCCTTGCAGATTATACATACATGCAGAATCATGCCTAGAAGAGTTTTTGTGAAAGGGATCAGTTCTTTTTTCACAGCTCGGAGGCAGAGAAATATTGATGTTGGTAGTTTCCAAATGATGCTCTTTGCTGTTCTTAGCTTTTCCCACCAACCAGTGGAGAAAGAGCTTTAGTGGAGTTAAAAAAAAACTCTGTGAAGTAGACATTGGCTTTATTTCATTGCTTCCTGCTAGACTGAAAGTAACTGTTGGCTGCAAGATGTACCTATCTTATGACCTAAATGAATGAGCTGGAGGCCGAGCAGAATAGCATTAGTCACAACTGGTAACTGAGTGAGCAGAATAGCATTAGTCACAATTGGTAACTGAGCGAGCAGAATAGCATTAGTCACAATTGGTAACTGAGCAAGAACAGTCCTTGAATGAGTACTTCTGCAGTGTATGTACGCAGTGACTAATGGGTCTATAAATAGTTTCCTCTTTCTAATCCTCACAGTTTCAGAGACACTGAACCTTCAGATGTTTGTCCTACAGGGGAGGGAGGGTCAAGTAGACAGCTGAGGACTTACATTTTTTTTTTGCATTATCTGTTTACTCCCCTTCCTTGCTCTAGTGACCCCCACTACTTCAGGCTCTGCAAGTCCCACCTAACCCCCACTGACCTTACTCGAGCTGCTCCAACCCATATATTGCAGCCGGTCCCTGAGATATCCAGGACGTAACCCTTCGCGGGTCCCCCTCCTCCGAGGGGAAAGGCACCGCGGGGGGCATCCCAGCGCACTCTCAATAGGGCCCAGGGATGCTGCTGAGGAGAAGAAAGCTCACTGAAGGCACCGGAGGTGTCAGGGGTCGGAGAGCTGTCAACCGGCGGCGGCCACGGAGCGGGTATTTCCAATTTTCTGGGTTCCCCATCGCGCCACTCATGTAGTGCCTCCAGTCTCCACTGTGGGCCGCTGCCGAACGAGGCCATCCCCATTCCCACCACATGATAGGAGAACAGTCCTTCGGACGCTTAATCCTGTCCTCCCCCTGCTGACCCCCAGTGCCCTGAGTCCGTTCCCGAACCCGGGTCGCTGGCATGGTTTACATTTTTATTTAATATGTATTTATTTCACCAGGAAAGGCTCCACTGAGCAAGCTCATTGTCAAGGAAGTCCTAGGTAGGGCAGCATACATAAGGCAGGAAACAATTATATGTGGTACAAGGTAGTACATAAGTATTGAGCTGTAGCATAAGAAATACAGTCAGGGAATAGTAAAATACAATAGTAGTATAAGAATAGTAAACTACAGTACATACTAAGTAATACTCAGAAATTCAACAGCTATCAGATATACTCTATGTGAGCAATGTCACATCAGCTGAAACAGTTTGAAGAAGTCAAGAGTAAGTTTAACATAGCTTATCCACTGGAGCTGGTCTCGATGCATAGGTTTCCAATGAGGGCCTTAAAGGTACTGAGACAGATCAGGGAGTTAAGTTTCAAGGAGGGCTGCAGTGAGTTCCATGCTGCAGAAATAGCATGGCTGATTGCTGATTTTCCGAAGTGCTTTGCATATCTCAGGATGTCCAGGATAATATAGTTCTAGGAGCATGGATATGTTGTTCATCCACACTCTTTGGCATGTCCACTTCCGCTTTAAGTCTCACCAGATGTCTTCAAGCTGGCTCCTCCCACCCACCCGGGTGGTATATACCTCAGCTCAGCCCCATGACGCCAGATCTTCCTTTCCACTGGAAGATTCAGGCTGCCTCCCCCGTGCTCACGCATCTTGTAGGCCCTGGCTTTCAAACCTTCAGTTATTCCGAAAATTTGCATTGTTCGCATTAGCAATCGCAAGTTTGCTGCTTCAGTCATGGAAGACAAGTCTTCCCCTGGATTTCATCGGTGCCCTTGCGGGCAGAAAATGTTGTGCACCAATCACCACACCGCATGTGTTTATTGCCTCAGTGTCGACCATGACACCTCGAAATGCGATCTGTGTCTCACTTTCCATCCCAACATCCTTGACAACCATCTTGCACGCCTGAAGCTGGGGAGGTCTGAGAAGAGGAACCCTCTGGTGAAATCCAAGGAGGCTTGGTGGGCGGTTTCCATGACTGCAGGTTCTGCCGAGCAATTGGAACGCATGCAAGCATTCAAAGAGGAAGTGGCTCGTGCTGCAGAGACTTCTCGGAGCTTCTTTGTTCCGCTCAACCTGGGCTCCACTTTCTCGGGTTCCTTCTGAGAGTTGTGCCAGTCTCTCCCGACCAAGGGAGAGGCACCTGCGGGCTTGCACTCTTCTTGATCCCATAAGCAGGAGAAGGATCCAGGATCATCTTCGTCTCGACAGAGACATTCTTGGGAGTGGAAGAGATCTCGATCCCAGGAACATGCGGTCTCTACTTCGGCCGAGATCGCTTCTTCGGCCGCTGGCTTTTCGGCTTTGTCTTCAGGTCAGTTGACCGAATTACTGATCAACGATGTCGAAATCGTGATCGATCTGATCGATCTGATATTGTCGACTCCGGTCGATGATTCCCTCGATCAAACCCCTAATCTGGTATTTCCAGATGGCAAGACCCATCCTGCTGGGACTTCTATCAAAGAAGTGGTCCCTGATCCTGGGAAATCACTGGTCCCGCCGGTGTCTCCTGAGCGACCAAGTCAGCCCTTCCAATCTCAATTGAGGTCTTGTACCCCCTCGACCGACAGACCAAGGAAGAGCCATAAATGCTCTAAAAAGTGGCAATGCCATTGGTCGTCCTTGTCCTCCTCGGAAGAGGAGAGGCTCCGGCAGAAACTCTGTCGGCGCTACGAGGACCTCGTGACAACAGCTAATTTTGACCGGGCACAAGTCAACTCCAGCTTCTACACCAGCCATTACCTGGCTTTCACCTCCTAGGCTGAAACCGACTCCTTCAGAGCTGATTAAATTGGTTCCTCAGCCCGCGGAGCCAGCAAAACCACTAGTTCGGCCCAAAATGGTCTTTCCACCAATTGTGGTAGAACCACCGCCTAAACAGCCTGTAGGAGGGGCTCCTTCCAAGGAAGACAGACCAGACACCAGACTTCCCCAGCGATTGTCGGTCACGGTCACCCCGGACCGCCCTCGCCGAGTCGAAGGTGACCTAGGTGGTAGACCGTTTTATCTGGATTCCTTGGATTCGGACATCACCGGCTTGCATTTTCATCCAGGTGATGATGAATCAACCGTTGGCTTAGAGACAGAGGAAGGTCCCTCATCTTTTCAAGGGATTCTTCGCCTCATCTCTGAATCCATAGGGATGCCCCTGGAGCCAATCCAGAGAAAGGCGGTGTACCCTCTTATGGACATCCTTAAGAGAGGATACCCTGATGGAGGCCTTTCTTGTGGCTGAGGCTATTGTTGGCTCGGCCCTAGAACTTTGGCAGCACCCTGCCTCTTGTCCCGCTCCGTCTGCCCACATGGCCGCAAGTACGTGGTGCCCATGGGGTCCCTGTCGGGGTTCACAGAGCACCCTTTGGCTGAGAGCCTGGTGACCGCCTCTGTGTTCAGGTGTACTGGCAGTTCTGCCAACACTAACCAACCTTCTGATAAAGAGTCCAAGCTTCTGGATAATTCAACCAGGAAGGTCTATGCGGCATTCTCCTTGGGCCTTCGTCAGGGAGGTTCGGCCGTCATCACGGCACACTTCTCTCACACCCTTTTAGGGATGCTGGCTCTCCCCATGGATATGCAGACACGGTCAAGCAGGTCCAGGATCAGGGCCGAGCTGTTGCCAGACAGCAGCTTCAGACGGCCCTGGACATTGGGGATTCTTGTGCCCACTCGATGGCTACCGCAGTTGCCTTTCATCGCAGGGCCTTGGCTGAGGCTCTCCTCCTTTCCAGTGGATACCCAGCACAAACTACCTGATGCGCCCTTCCTCGAGACCAACTTATTTGGACCAGGAGTGGCCGGTCACCTTCAGCACATTGAGCAGTCCAATGCCACCTTGGATGCTACTTCTGCCAAGGGTTCTTCAGGCAAGAACCAGCAGAAGAAAAAGAAGAAGCTTTTTCAGCATTCTTCCCCTGTGGTTCAGCAGTCCTCCTTCCAAGGTGGACAGCAGCAACAGCAGCAGGCTCAAGCTTGGCGCCCCCGGCCCAAGCCCGGACCTCAACAGCCCCGTAAAGGAGGCCGAGGTTCAGGTCCTGAAGCCTCCTCCTCCAAGCCTGCTCAGTGACAGGGAGGGGGGCTGTCAACCCCTCTCCCATCACCTCAGCTCTGGTTCCTCCCTTTGGGGGCCGACTCTGCCACTTTCTTTCCGCCTGGTCCGTTGTCACTTCAGACAGGTGGGTTCTTGAAGTGGTCGGTCAGGGACTGCCTCTGGAATTCGAGAAGTACCCTCCAAGCTGAGCCTGCGCTCCTCAGGAGGAAAGAGTATCCACTCAGACCCAGTCGGCTGTCAGAGACGACATCGCTCAACTCCTCCTCAAGGAGGCAGTAGCTCCAGTGGCGGATCCTCCAGCAGACCCAGGCTTTGTCTCCAGGTACTTCTTGGTGCCCAAGCGGATGGGGGGGCTGGCGCCTCATTCTAGATTTGCACGACCTGAATCAATATCTCAGGTCACGCACCTTTTGAATAGTCACTCTGTCCCAGATCGTACTATCCTTGGAGCGAAACATGTGGTTCTGTTCACTGGATCTGCAGGACACGTTCTTTCACATCCCAATCCGTCTGTCCCATCAGCGTTTCCTCCACTTCAGGGTCAAAGGGACTCTGTACGAGTTCCGAGCCATGCCATTCAGCCTGTCATCGGCCCCATGGGTCTTCACCAAATGCATTGCAGTGGTGGCGGCCCATCTCAGGCGTTGGGGTGGGGGGGTCAGGCTTTATCCTTACCTCGATGATTGGCTCCTAGTAGCATCCACCCAACAGGAGGTGGAGAGGTCCAGGGACCTGGCCCTCCAGACCTGCTCCCAACTCGGCCTCCTGATCAATGAGGCTAAGTCAGAACTCATGCATTCTCAGGTGATGGGCTTCATCAGGGCAGAGCTCGACCCTAGTCAAGCCAGAGCTCGGCTCCTGGCGGACAGGGTGGAGGTTCTTTCCTCCTTTGCCCAGTCATTTCTGGTTGGGAAATTGCGCCCTGCCTGGGACTTTCTGTGCCTTCTGGGTTACATGGTGGCATGCACCTCAGTGGTCCGTTGGGCCCGGTTGCACATGTGCCCCCTCCAATGGGAGCTGGCCGCCCAGAGAACTCAGCACCACTGTCATTTCAACCAGCTGATCACTGTAACCCAGAAGATGTGGAGCACTTCCCAATGGTGGACCACCCCAGAATGGTTGCAGGAAGGGATCCCGTTTGTCCGCCTCGAGTGAATGGTCGTCCTCACGACTGATGCCTCTCTCATGGTCTGGGGAGCCCACGTGGGGGACAAAAGGGCCCACAGGCTCTGGACCCTGGAGGAGTCCCAATGCCACATCAACCTGTTGGAGCTCAGAGCAGTCAGACTGGCACTGTCAGCGTTCGCTCCTCAGCTCCGGGGTCTAGTGGTTCAAGTCCAGACGGACAATACCATGACCATGTACTACCTCAACAAACAGGGCGGCATGCACTCCCATCTACTGTGCAGGGAGGCACTTCACATCTGGAACCTCATGAGCTGATTAGAGGTATATCTCCTAGTCATCCATGTGGCAGGAGCCTCAAACCATCTGGCGGATGCTGTCAGCCCGCTTAGGCCAGACATCCCACAAGTGGTCTCTCCATCCAGAGGTAACTTACAGCCTGTTCTCCCACTGGGGCAGACAATGGTGGACCTGTTTGCCTCCAGGGAGAACACCAAGCTCAGGCTGTTTCATGCCTACCTCCCCCAGCAGGACTCACTGCAGGGGGGTGCCCTCTTGAGGCCATGGACCCCAGGCCTCTTCTACACCTTCCCTCCATTTCCCTTGATCCACAAAGTGCTCCTCAAGGTGAGGAGGGACATGGTGAAGGTGATCCTGGTAGCCCCAGACTGGCCGCACCAGTTCTGGTATCCAGATCTCCTCAGCCTCAGCTGCAGGCACCCGGAGCAGCTTCCAGCATGCCGAGACCTGATATCACACAATCAGGGGGAAGGTATTTCATCCAGACTTTCAATCCTTGCACCTCGCAGCCTGGTACCTGAGCAGCTACAGTTTCAGGCTTTGGGTCTTTCCGAAGATGTCTACACTGTGGTGGAGGCATCCAGAAAGGAATCGACCAGGAAATGTTATGCCTTCAAATGGAAAGGTTTTCCATTTGGTGTCAGGGCAAGGGCCTGGACCCTCTGTCCTGTCCGGTGGCTAACATTCTCGACTACCTTTGATCTCTCTCCAAAGGGGGTCTTTGGTCATCGACCCTTAGGATGCACCTGGCAGCCATCTCTGCTTACTGGGCGTGGGCCGGTCAGCCAATGGTGGCACAGGAGACAGTGGTTGGGTGCTTTTTCAAAGGCCTGGATCACATATCCCCTCCGGTGCGTGAACCTCCACCTCTGTGGGATCTACTGCTGGTACTGGTAAAGCTCATGGGCAAGCCATTTGAACCAATGCACAAGTGTGTCTTGTCACACTTGTCATGGAAGATGTCCTTCCTGGTGGCTATCACGTCTGCCAGAAGGACATGGGAGCTCCAGGTGCTTTTGGTGGAATCCCCTTATCTGGTCTTCCACAGGGACACGGTTGTCCTTGGCCCCCACCCAAAATTTCTTCCGAAGGTGGTGTCAGAGTTTCACCTTAACCAGGTATTAACTCTGCCAGTATGCTACTCCAATTGCACCTCGGAGGCCGAGTATAGGCTCCATACTTTGGACCTGAGACATGCTCTCTCTTATTATAAGGAGAGGATGGCGGAAATTCGGGGAGAGGTTCACCAGCTGTTTGTCACCTACCCTGGAGCCACTTCTGGCAGACCTGCAGCCAAACGGACTATTGCAAGATGGATCACATCATGCATAGGTCTGTGCTACAAGTTGGTGGGCAAGGAGCCTCCCAGAGGGATAAGAGCTCATTCTACCCACCATACTGCTGCATCGGTGGCTGCTTCCAGGGACATCCCTATCCAGGAAATCTGTTGGGCTGCTACCTGGAAGTCAGCAAACACCTTCATCACCCACTACCACATCGACCTTGAGTCACACCGGGATGCTGGTTTTGGGGCCTCAGTTCTCCAATCTCTGTTCCCTAAGTAGGGGGTGTGTGCCTTGCCTCCCTCCTCCTGGAGAACTGCTAGGAGTCTGCCAAGGAGTGTGGATGAACAACATATCCACGCTCCTAGAAAAACAGGTTACTGACCTGTAACAGTAGTTCTAGGAGTGGTATATGTTGTTCATCCACACGGACCCACCTGACCTTCCCGGCTACAGATGCACAACACCGGCTTCCAGCGGGCTAAGATCTGGCGTCATGGGGTGGAGCTGAGGTATATACCACCCGGGTGGGTGGGAGGAGCCAGCTTGAAGACTTCCGGTGAGATTTAAAGTGGAAGGGGACATGCCAAAGAGTGTGGATGAACAACATATACTGCTCCTAGAACTACTGTTACAGGTGAGTAACCTGTTTTTTTCTTTCTTAGGGAGTAGATGCTGTGGGACTTTGTGGAAGAATTCCATGATGTAGCATGGGAGGTCATTTAGTAGCACCTTGTATGCCCATGTGTACAGATTTAATGATCTCCTAGCAGCTAAACAGAACCAGTCAACTGACATATACAAAACACAGTCTTAGGCGATGAATCTGTGATGAACCTAAGCGTCCTGTGGTAGAAGATGTCCAGTTTGGATAGGCAGACAGAACAATGGCCGTAAATTTTTTTAATTTTTTATTTTTTTTTTTAATTTAGTTGTTTAACCAGGTATAGCACACTAAGCTGAAAGCTTTTTTACAGGAGCGACCTGGGAGCACAATTAGGTCTGCATAGTCCACAATAGGTAGGAAGATAACTTGGATCAAGTGTTTCCAGGCATCAGGTGGAAAACAGCGCTTCTTCCTGTAACAGAAGCCAAGGCTGCCTCAGTTTTTTACACAAAGACTCAGTATGAGCAGAGAAGAACAATTGGGTATTGAGCCATACACCTAGGTAGTTTTATCTGTCTACTACCTTCAGGGTATCTCCCAATAGTGTGGTGATGGCTGGGATTGAGACACCGAGTAAGGTAGCACTGTTTGGGGTAAAGAACATAACCTTGATCTTAGGGCATTTAGAAGCATTTTAGAGGGGAAAAAGATTGATCTGTAGTTTACCGAAGGCATTTTGAAGGTCAGAGCAGGCTGCTCCAGTATTAGGCCTTGAGATGTAAAAGGCAGTATCATCTGCATAAAAATGCAAACTAGCTTCACCGATGTTTGCGTCTAGGTCATTGATGTACAATATGAAAAGTAAAGGGCCAAGGATAGACCTTTGAGGGCATAGGCAGAGTAATGTCCTTCTGTTTTGATTTGTTGCAATCACCCAGTTAGAGAGTTAGAAAACCAGTGTAGGGGAATTGAACCAGTTCCTATATTATGCAGCTTTTGAATTAGGATGGGATCAGTCATATTGAAGGCCCTAATCAGATGGAGAAAATAGCTTCCGTAACTTGTGTATTGTCAGTGGCCCCTTACCAATCGTTAGTGACAAGGCAAAGGTAGTACTATGTTTTGAGTGCTTCAAGAAAACATGGAATTGGGCATTGAGTCATTTTTCCAGAAGTTTAGGCAAAATGGAGAGAATGGAAATAGGTCTGTAATTGTTAAGATTACAAGCATCTCCAGGTTTGAAGAGGGGTATAATATGCATTGTTTTCCAGACCAGAGGGAGGGTGATACTGAAGAACAACAGATTAACTGTGTGAAGCCAGTTCTAAGAAAAAAAGTCCACACCATCAGTGCCTGTGCTTTTTTTGGTATCCAGTCCTAGTGAGAGTTGCTTCACCTCCTTAAAACTGATGGTCTGGTAAGTAAACGAGTTAGCCAAGTGGCTACATGATTCTACAGTATCCAGAGAAGGGATTGGGTATGTTACAGCTGGTGATTTATCAAAGACTAGACCAGGTGTCACAAAATTGGAATTTGTTTCTTCTAAAATGACTTCTTTACCAGTTTACCTTCTAAGAATTTTTGTGGCAAGTAGGGGGCAGATGAAGTACTTTCAGTTGATTTGACAATTGACAGTTTTCCAAAATTTGACTGTATTGTTTCTGGTTTTACCCAAGGAGTTTAAGCAGAAATTGGCCTTGCTGGCCCTAATGAGTTTGGCACAAGAGTTTCTCAGCCTCTGGAAAGTGGCCCAATCTGCATCAGATGTTGTGCACCTGGTAGTATCCCAGAGCAAGTTCCTTATCCTTAGCATCTCCTTTAACGTCCTGCTGTACTGTAGGCAAGATACTTTTTTAACTCAGCATTTGACCATGGTTACATTCTTATTGATAACCCCCAACAGCAAACTGTTAAAAAGTACTAACACCTCATGGATTGTAGGAGCAAGGTAGGATTGTTGCCAGTTTACAGTGGCCAAATGATTTGGATAATTTGCCATACTAAATTTGGTAAAACATCTTTTTGGATGAATTTCGGTTGGGGCACCTGAATTTTTGACACCCTGGAGCAAGTTATCGCATTGTGGTCACTGATATCATTGTGAAAAACAGCTGAATGGGTAAATTTATGAGGTCTGTTAGTTAGGATAAGGTCCAGTAAGGAGGTGTTTGCAGGTGATTTGTATTGGGCCTTGTCAGCTCAGTTATTAGTTGAAGAAAGCCAAGTTCATCTCACAACTTTCTCAGATCAGTAGATGAGTGGGAGAACCAAGCTGTATGTAGATCTGCAATGCCACAAGAGCTCAGAGCTACCATTGGGTGGTCTATAGCATCCAGTCACATTTATGGATTCATTCAGTTCTAATATGGCACTTGCTGTCTGTGTTTACATCAGAAAAATCCACTAGGATAAATAAAAAGTTAATGGAGATGGAACAGTAACAAAACTGGGACCGGTATTTAAAAATCTGCTTCTAAAGGGGAAAAATGACTTTCAGGTTCAGTGCAGTTCTCCTGTAATACCTTATATTCTTTAATTTCTCTGCTGTTGAACATTTGAGCATTTATTGCCATGCTTGAATTAACCCCAGGAACATAATGGAGCCCACCGCTCATTCTTGTTTTTTCCCCAGAGTAAGTATGCCCCAGTGGGCCCGTTTGATCAATTTGACAATTACTTAAAGTGCTAAGAATACAAAGGATCATAAAGACGGATTCGGACTGGGAACAGACTTATTGTGGTCCTTCTAGCCCAGTCCCCCATTACACAGTGTTTTTTTCTGACTGCTTGTCCATATACCCTGGATCGCACCTGGAAACAAGCCTTGGCTCAGCGTGCCTTTCCCGATTGCCAATTTTACATAAATAAATAAATATTTGTCCAACTTTAATTTGAAGCTGCTTGCACTCTTTGCCATTACTGCTTCATCTGGTATTCTTTCCAAAGCTGCACCACACTCTGTGTGTAATATGACCCTCTGATATTGGTTTTATATTTCCTTCCTTGCATTTGGAACTAGTTATGGCCCCTAATAGTATGGTCACATTTCTGTTGCACTGGTCCCATTTCTGCACACATGTGCTAGTCTTTGACTACATTGTACTTAAGGATTAGATCCCCCCTTTATTCTCCTTTCTAGACTATGTAAATACAAGGTGCTAGATATTCAAAGGGTTTGCGCCTGGTGCACCTGAGTTGCACCAGCGCAACCCCAGAACTGCGCCCAGAGGCAATATTCAAAGGTGGGAATTGCACAGTGCAATTCCCAATGCGCCGGGGCACAAAGATAATATATGTGGCACATCCGGGGGGCGTGCCCATGCATAAGCTGCACATCCCGATATTCAGCCAGGGATGTGCGGTGCATCTGCTGTCACAACCCAGAGATGTGCTGCATACCTGGGCTCAAAGTTGAGCGCATAGAAAACAGCAAAAGTGCCCGTCACCCACAGGTGTGCTGCTGTATTGCAGTGCGCAACACAGCAGCCACCAGCCGTGGGTGGCAACCCCCCTCCCGAACACCGTGCACAGTCACCCACACAAGCTCCTGGTGGTCCAGTGTAACCCCCCCACCCCTCCTGTAGTGGCGATCGCCATGTCGGCATTATTGCCCATGGTCCTGGCAGCTAGTATAATCCCCACCCCTCCCATAGCGGCAATTGCCATGACAGAATATATGGCCAAGTCCCTGGTAGTCTAGTGATACCCCCTCCCAATCCCGACCCTCCGATTGCCGGCGCCGTAATATAATAATGATCACTGGTGGTCCAGTGGTTCCCCCCTCCCTGGCCGCATCCCCGATCACCGTTGTAACATGTAACACTGCCTCCCTGGTGGTCCAGTGGTAACCCCCACCCACACAAAACACCCAGTCCATCCAGTACCCCCACCGGTCATCGGCGGGCAGCAGACCCGCCCGCATATCACCACGGCTGTCCCCGAATGACAGCTTACAGTAGTGGCCCTATATTCTGTCATGATGATTGCCACTACGGGAGGGTTGGGGGATATACTAGCTGCCAGGACCATTGGCGGTACTGCCTACATGGCGATCACCACTTTGGGTGGGGTGGGGGGTGTACCTCTGGACCTCCACTGCCAGCAACACATGGTGTGCAGGGTGCCAGGCACATTTTGCTGGCCAGCCCTGCACAACTCATGCAAATGGAGCCATAATAACATGCAAATGGCCCCATTTGTACCATGCATGCATAATGGCTCCATTTGCATATTGGTGTCTGAATAGCAGGAATATGCACACAGTGTATCTCTGATGCACTGGCGCATTATCCACTCCTGGTATTCAGACCTGTCTGGGGGGATGTGCCAGCACATTGTATTTGTGCAGGGTGCATTCTTTGCTATATTCAGACAGGATGCGCCATGGCACATCTCTTTTGAATATCTCGCTTAGTTACTCCAGTACAACTCAGTTGTGCTGCGCACCCACCTGCACCATTGCCAGGCGTGTTTTTGAATACCGGGCCCCAGATTTCTAGTATAGAGTTGTAATCAAGTTTTTCTAACCCAGGAATGCATTTTGTGAACCATTTTTGTACCTTTTATAGTGACTTCATTGCTCCTCTTTGTGATGAGGACCAGAACTGTGAACAGTAGTCTATGTATGGCATCGCCAGTGATCTATACAGTGGCAGAATAATGTTCCTATGTCTGCTGCTAATGTTTCTGTTAATATTACCCAAGATTCTAAGAGCCCTTGCACCGCAGTGTTTATTGTTTGCTTTGAATGATGTCTGGTTGAATAATCACCCCCAAATCTCTCCCCTCCTAAACACTTCTGAGTGCATGTTGTCCTAGATAATACTGTTTCCTTTGATTCTGTTTTCCAAACTGCATTACTACACATTTCGCTGCATTGAATTCCATGTCCCATTGGCATGCCCGTGTATTTATAGTATCCAGATCCTCCTGTATTTTGCTTGTGTCCAAATCTGATAACACAGGTCCCCCTAGTTTTGTATCATCTGCAAATACAACTTGTTTTCACATTGGTTCAAAATTAACAACAGAGGATACAGTGACAGTGGTAGTTACAATAAGCACAACAGTGAAGATCGGCAAGATTATATAGCACGTTCTACACACAAATCGATAACACAAAAGTGCAGTGTGCAGTATTACAGTACATCAAACCAAGTTCAGTGGACTAATTCAAAAGGCTAAGAGAGAGGAATATGAATGCATTAGCTACTATTTAGCATTGCTGAGATGGGGTAGGCTCAGTGGAAGCAGGAGCAGACTAGCTTTGGGGTTGGACACCCTTTCAGTAACCCCCCTTGAAGGACTGATAGGTACAGCATTCTTGGATGGGGACAAGGAGTTCATTCCAGAGCAAGGATGCTCTGTATGAGAAGGACCACATACCAAAAGTAGTTTAGATCCAGCGAACCTCCAGGAGGGGATGAGAAGAGGAGCAAAGGTGCCTTCTAGAGAGCTTCCAGGCCAGTATATATCTGAAACTGGGCATATACTTCATTAGTGTCTTACATGCCAGACAGAGGGTAGGGTAGTGGAGATGGTGTTCAAGAGGGGGCCAGTGTAAAGAGGCAAGGACATTGCAATGGTGTACTCGATTTCCTGCACCAGATGCAAACCTGATGATTTTGTGATGCTTAGTAAACTGTGTGTCTCTCAGTGAGGAGAAGACTGGTGCTCCGTACGGTAGCGTAGGGAGGACACAGTTGGCTACAGACATATGGGCTTTGTTAGTAAGGTAGAATTTGAGTCTGTAAAGCAGCCCCCAATTTTTGATAGAGAATCTTAGTGGTTTGCTCAGTGTGGGTCTTGAAGGTAACATGTTGGTCAAGCCAGACACCAACATACTTTATTGTTTCTACCATTTCCACTTTGGCACCAGTAGAGGTGAAGATCTGTAGGGGCTTACTTTGGTTTGCGCCAATTTTTTCTGGAACCAGATAGCATAGTTTGAGACAAACCATGCTTCTAGCTCAGTGGAGTCCTTATTATGTCCAGTTGTGATAGCATTCAGGTCTGTGCCATTTCATCCACATATAGCAGCACTTTGGCTTTGCCAGTTAGTAGGGGGTTCATTGATATAGGATAGAGCCTTCCATCAGCGATCTCATGCTGGGAAGAGAGGCATGGTACCCATTTAAATACCTGCTTATGCCCTATGAGATTGCCAATGAACCACTGAGAGGAGAGCTGGTCAAGACCTAGGCTCTTCAGTCTGAGCAGTAGAAGGTCATGGCTGACCAGGTCGAAAGCCTAAGTGAGGTTGACAAATATAGTCCCTGTGTGGTTACCATCGCCTGAGGCAAGGAGGACAACACTGATAAAATGTACCAGGGCTGAGTCAGTGCTGCGGTGGTTGCAGAAGCCATGCTGGAAGTCTGTGAGTAGGGATTGGGTTTCTGTATAGGCCAGCAATTGGTTGTATGCCAACCTTTCTTATAATTTGGTCAAGGTGCTCAAAATGGAGCAAAGGCAACAATTCCCAGTTGGTTCCCTGACTCCACCCTTGTGTACAAGGGCCACATATGCTACCTCCCACTTTTGGGGGACTGTGCCATGAAGCAGTGACAAGTTAAAGAGGGTAGCCAGTGGAAAATCCAGGATGGGGCAGCCAGTTTTAGGAGTTGAGGCTGTAGGTTATCATGGCTCTCAAATTGTTCAGCTTTAGTTTTTAGGAGCTGGTTCTAGATCTCTTTGTCGGGGGCTAAAGTGAAAGATGGGGTGACATCCTTAGGTGGGCAAGCTAGGAGAGGGGATGGCAGTAGGGTCCTTGTAAGTGTTGAGATCAGCAAAGAATATATTAAATGCCTCAGGAATCTGTGTACGACTGCTAATCAAATTTGTGTTATGGAGAATTTCATGTTGCAGTGCATTGGTCTGCCCCTTAAGAAGGCTATTTACTTGTGTCCAAAAATGCTTTAGATTTTGCTGATACTGGTTTGTAAGTCCTTCAGGTAGAAGGCTTAGGCCTTTTTTAAGGAGGACTTGTATGTATTCCTGAGTTGCCTATATGCAATCCAGTCTTGCTGGTACTTAACTTTGTTGTTATTTACATTGTTATGCATATCTGGTGTGTGTATATATATATATATATATATATGTAGTGTAAACAAGACTGGGCTCAGGACTGAACCCTGTGGCACCCCGCTGCTGGCCTGAATTTTATTTGATATGGAGTCACCTATTTTTACTACCTGGTGCCTGTCATGCAACCAATATTTTACCTAATTCACAAGTCTTGTGTCCAGTCCCATTCCACCTATTTTATGCATCGATCTGCCACGTGGTACCTTATCAAAAGCTTTGCTGAAATCTAGATATACCACATCACTTGGTATGTTCATATCTAATGGTTCACTTATGGGCTCATAAAATGCCATCACATTTTTTTCACATGGTCTGTTCTTAGTGAATCCATAGTAGGTGAAATCACAATTGCCTTGTATTTTTATTGTCTCTCATATGTAATCTCACAGTATTTTTTTTCTGGAATTTTTCCTAGTACCACAGTCAGGCCGATGGGCCTACAGTTAGGTGCCAATGCCCAACTCCCTTTTTTATGGATAGGTGTAATTACGGCATTTCTCCAGTCTATCCGTATCTCACTGTTATCAAAGGAATTTCTATAGATGTTGCACACTGGTTTATAGATGTGGGCAGCTATGTTTATTAATAGTTGAGGACTGAGGTCGTCTCCCCTTGATGATTTATGAGGTATTAGTTCTATAATCTCCTTCTGAACTCTTATTTCCATAAATATTTCTTCTCCCCTTCTTGTAGTGTCAGTAGTGTTTAATTGAACTGTCTCATTACTAGTTTCTTTGTTAAACACAAATCCAAAGTAGTTGTTTAGTGTGTTAGCCATTTCTGTCAGTGAGTCTGCCATTTTATTCTGGTATATTAGTGGTCTTATTGTTTGTGTATTCCTCTTTAAGGAATTTATGTATCCCTAAACTTCCTTTACATTTGTGGGTTTTGTTGCTAAACACCTTTCAAATTGTCTTTTACTTCTCCTAATACCATACTTACATTTTTTGGCTATTTGCCATATTTATGTAGGTTTTCCTCAGTATTTCCCTTAGTTCGTGTTTTGTATAGTTGTTTCTTTTGTAATATAATTGCTACCGCTACCCTATTCCACCTCCTGCAATATGGCACCCCTGTTTTGCAGTCCCTTAGCTGTTCTGAGCTCAATAAACTCATATGTATTCTACAATAAAATTGGGCGCGTTGCCGCAGGTGCTCCACCCAGAGAGCACTACTGCAATGTACTGCTCTCACTGAACTGGCTTTCACTTGAGGGTCAGCTTGAGTACCCTCTCCTCTGCCTGGCATTTAAACTAGTTCAGGGTCTCTGCCCTCCACCTAGCCTGCATGACACTCTAAAAATCAAGCCCTCAAGGAGGGTCCTGCTGTCCACCAGCAATCTTCTACTGGAGATACAGTACCTAAACTTAGATCCTATGTGGGAAAGAGGTCTTTTGCTACCCCGGCACCCACTACCTGGAACTCCCTGCCTTCTGCCATTCAAGACTACCCTACCCTTGGGGTTTTTAAAAAAGGTTTTTAAAGTTGTACTACTGGAATGGAACCTCTGTGCCTGTAATAGGTGACATCCCCCTGTGCTGTAATTTGATGATGCTCTACCATCTGGAATGCTTGTGGTTCACTTTGATGCATTATAGATTAACGTTTCGCCTCCCTACTGTGTGTAGTCCAAGATTGTTATCAGCTGTTTATCATATGTTGAACACCATGTTTGACCAACTGTATAGTCTCGCACCTAGTGTATTGTGACCCTGTCATTTGTGACTTATCCTGACAATGCATCTGACTATTTATTGTTCTGCCTGATTGTCAATTTGTAATTAATTCCAGGTCACCTCTTAAAAAGGGACAGCTATGTCTCGGGCTGTCTACCCGGTTAACAAAATAAATAAATAAAATAATAATCTGACAGTTTTTTTTTTTTTTTTTGTTCATCTATTTTGGTTTTAGTCCTCTGTTGTTGTATTTAGTTTCTTAGGTATCCATTTCTGTTCTAGGTTGTGGATTGTTGTTACATTATACGGCATTATTCATTAACTATTTTGTCACCAAACTCTGCTTCCCAATTCCATAGCCATAGTTCCCTTTCTATTTCAGTATAATTTCCCTCCTTGTAAAATTTACAGTGCCTTCAGAAAGTATTCACCCCCCCCCCACTGGATTTTGTCACATTCTGTGATGTTGCAAACTCAAATTAAAACACATTTCTATTGGATTTTTTTGTCACGTATCTACACAAATTATAATGTCAAAGTGGAATGAAACTTCTGGAATTTTTTGTACATGTAATTTAAAATAAAAACCTGAAATGTCTTGATTTGATAAGTATTCACCCCCTTTGCCATGACACTCCAAATTGAGCTCAGGTGCATCCAATTTCCTTGTGAGATCACTCTAAAACTTGAATGGAGTCCACCTGTGGTCAGTTCAAATGGTTGACATGATTTCAGGGGAAATACACCTGTCTATATAAGGTCCCACTGTTGACAGTGCATGTCAGAGCAGAAACTCTACCATGAAGACCAAGGAGCTGTCCGTAGAACTCCATGATAGAATTGTGAGGAGGCATAGATCTGGGGAGGGGTATACAAACATTTCTAGGGTGTTAAAAGTTCCCAGGAGCACAGTCAAGTCCATCATTAGGAAATGGAAAGATTACAGAACCACCCAGACTCTTCCTAGAGCAGGCTGTCTCCCCAAACTGAGCAACTGAGCAAGAAGGACCTTGGTCAGGGAAGTGACCAAGAACCCAATGACCACCCTGACAGAACTACAGAGTTCTACGGCTGAGATAGGAGAACCTGTCCAGAGGACAACAGTCTCTGTAGCACTTCACAGATGTAGCCTCTATGGGAGAGTGGCTAGATGGAAGCCACTCCTGAGAAAAGAACACATAATAGCATGCCTGGAGTTTGCAAGAAGGCACGTGGCAGACTCTGAGACCATGTGGCAAAAGATTCTTTGGTCTGATGAAACAAAAATTGAACTCTTTGGCCTGAATGCAAAGCGCTATGCCTGGCACAAACCGAACACAGCTCATCACCCGTGTAACACCATCCCTACCATGTAGCATGGTGGTGGCAGCATCATATTATGGGGATGCTTTTCAGCGGCAGGGACTGGGGCACTTGTCAGGATAGAGGGAACAATGAATGGAGCCAAATACAGGCACATCCTTGAGGAGAACCTGCATCAGTCTGCAATAGATCTTGGACTGGGGCAAAGATTTACATTCCAACAGGACAACGACCCCAAGCATACAGCCAAAGCAACACTGGAGTGGCTTCAGAACAAGAAGGTGAATGTCCTTGAGTGGCCCAGCCAAAGCCCAGACTTGAATCCTATTGAGAATCTGTGGAAAGCCTTAAAGATTGCAGTTCACTGACGCTCCCATCCAACTTGACAGAGCTTGAGCAAATCTGCAAGGAAGAATGGGCGAAAATCCCCAAATCCAGATGTGCAAAGCTGATACAGACATACCCAAGAAGATTCAAAGCTGTTATTGATGCTGAAGGCGCTTCTACAAAGTATTGACTCAGGGGGGTGAATACTTAGGTAAACAAGATATTTCAAGTTTTTAATTTTTCATAAATTTTTGCTACACAATAAAACTATTTTGGCCCCTTTAAATTGTTGAGTATGCTGTGTGAATCAAGGGGGAAAAAATCATTTCAATGCATTAAAAATTCTGGTAGTAACACAACAAAATGTGGCAAAATCCAAGGGGGGTGAATACTTTCTGAAGGCACTGTATTCCTGTTTATAATCTCCTCTATCTCTTATTGTTGCCTGGCCACTGGATCCAGGAGGTCTGTGTGAGGTACAGTTATTATGTTTGCCCTTTACATTCATTATCACTAGATCTAGAATAAGGTTACACCTTGTCGGTTCCTTTACCATTTGTAATGGACCATATTTATCTACGATGTTCAATAGTTATTAAAGGGTAACTAACTGGCTCTTTTACAAAATGTCCCCCAAGAAGCATGATGAACCCGTACCAGGCTCTAAGTCATGTGGTGCAAATATTTATTTTTATATGTGCTCTGATTTAGGAAGGGATCATATTTTGGCTGCATGGAGCTGAGCCATGCTGATCCTTTCTGCTTCCTGTTACCTTCTCATACTGCAATTGGCCCCCGAGCTGCTCCCATGCTAGCACGTTTTGTGAAGTTACTATATGGAGAGCATGGGGGTGCGCGCCATAGATATGAATTGAGCCATTTTTTAAAGTAACATTTTTGTGATTAGATGGCTGTTCAGAACAAATCATGACCACCGCTTAACTAACAAGGACCTTGTTAGTTAAACAGTGACCATGTTTTGTTCCGAATGGCCATCTAAACTACAAAAATGTTACTTCAAGAAACAGGCACATTCATGTCTATGGAGCGCACCCCCATGCTCTCCATATAGTAACTTCACAAAACGTACTAGCATGGGGGCAGATTGCTGTCAGAGAGGGTACCAGGAAGTGGAAGGGATCAGCGCAGCTTGGCTCCATGAGCCAAAATACGATCCCTTCCCTTCCTAAATTGGGGCAATATAACAGTAAACATTTGCACTGTATGACTTAGAGCCAGGTAAGGGTCTGTCATGCTTCTGGGGGGAGCACCCGGATAGTTGCTCTTTAAAGTTAAACTATCCTATAATTATTATTATTATTATCTTTTTATTGGTGTCACACTCATGTCAGATCTCATCTAGTACTTTTTGATGAGTTCAGTGTTGCAATCAGGGGGCTTATAGCAGGTTCCTATTAGTATATTTTTACCTTTGTGATTTCAACCCATAGTGTTTCTAGTTTGGTTTCGTTTTCCATTTCGATTTCTTTTGCATGTATGCTGTGCATTTTTTTATGTAAATAGCCACTCTCCTGTCTGTTTTAGGCTGTCTATTTTTCTTTGTACAGTATATAACCCTGAAGTTGTTGTCCCCAAGTTTTATTATTGTCCCACCCTGTCTCTGTGACTGATCTGATGTCAACATTTTCATTACTGATGGCTGCTCTTAGTTCGTCTTGCCTATTACCTGCTAGTGACCTAGCATTCATATATAGTACTTTTAGTGACTTAACAGTGAGTTCAGTATTATTTGTTTTTTTCCCTTCCTCATTGTTTA
Source organism: Neoceratodus forsteri (assembly GCA_016271365.2). Taxonomy (NCBI): domain Eukaryota; kingdom Metazoa; phylum Chordata; order Ceratodontiformes; family Ceratodontidae; genus Neoceratodus; species Neoceratodus forsteri. The sequence continues at coordinate 357,965,975 of JADMNL010000025.1, forward strand.
CATGGTTGCGATTAACGTTCAACTTACCTGCGTTTATGGTCTCATTAGTTGTCTCTCCCCCTTTTTATCAGTTTAAATTAAACTTTATTGCTGTTCTGATTCTTTTTCCTAGGATAGTTGCTCCCTTTTTGTTAGGGTGTAAACCATCTTTGAAATCTAGGTCCTTCCTAGCTGAGAAAGTATTCTAGTTTCTGATCAATTTAAACTTTTCTATTGCTGCCCATATTCTCAGCCATTGGTTGGTACTACATATTTTATTTGTTTGGTTGACATCTGCCTTGGGTACTGGTAGAATTTCTGAAAATAAGACTTTACATCCATACTCTTTAATCAGTTTCCTTATTTCTCTGAAATCGCTTTATATCTATGTTTTGGCTATTTTTATGTAGTTCGTTCCTACATGCAGTACCATGAGTGAGGGACTGGTATGCGGTTTTATCATTTTTTCCCAGCGATTTTTTTATGTCCTGTGTTCTTGCTCCTGGGAGACATACAGTAGTAGCTGCGTGTGTTCTTTATTCCCCTCACAAACAATGCTATCTGTAAAACACAAGACTGAATCTCCAACTACTGTTGTTTCTGTGGTACCCTTGCCTTTGTCTGTATCACCCTCTCCTGAATCCTTCTCACTTTTCTTCCCCTTATAGCTTCTGCCTCGGTGCACTTCAGTATGTAAAATCTGTTTTCAGATTCAAAGCTAATTAGATGTGCCTCTGTATTCCATCATTTTCTGTCTTTTAATTCCCCTTACCACACACCACTCATTATCAGTGTCTGATTCATTTTCTGCCTTTTTCCTTTTGCCTTGGTTGTCTATTTCTAGAGCTAACGATATCTTTTGTTTCTATGGATTCTGTCGATTTTTGGTTTCTAATTTCCATGTCCATCCTTTCCAGGGTTTCTTCAAGTTTGTCTAGCCTCAGTTTCATTGTCTGCATTTCCTCAATTAGCTCTTTATTTAGGTTGCATTTTTCACATATGCAAGCACCCATTTTATGATTTGAATCTGCCAAAAGATACATATTTCAGCTATTGCACTTTATTCCGAGATCCTTATCTAACGTTATTAGTGTGTTCATGTTCCCTGCTGTACTTGGTATCGCTTACCTGATGTTGAAGGAGTAGAGTCTTGGGGCCTGCTCCCTGGTCTCCCCTGGTGGACACTGGCAGACAAGTTTGCCTTTGCATATGTTACGTTTGCCACATGCTCGCTGACGTTCACATGGCTGTCTGCTTATACAGAAAGCAGGCTGGAAGTGGCGTGATGTGACTTCTGGTTCACTTGTACACAAACAGGGGCCCAAAAGCAATAAAACTCCTTTTTTCAGACGTTTCTATGCTTACTGTACAATCTTTGATTGCATTGTCCCACTACAGTGCTCTCCGGGGTGCTGTTTTATCCGGAATTCACTGTTCTTGTGGAAGGTGGTCACACACCTCCAGTATCTCCTGCTGCCCTGACTAAAAGATAGGAGCACCCAATAGAAGAGAGAGTAATCATGTCTAACTAAGCCTGCTATTTCACAGTTCCCAGTAATACAAATGACATAGCACCTGTATTAATTTAACATTCTTTGCAAAAAACTGTGTTAGTGCACCAGTTAGGGTTCAAATTAAAATGACAAAAGTAGGAAAATGTGGTGTTAGAGATTCCAACCCTAACTCCCCACCCCACCCCCAATCAGCAAAAGGAAATAAGTTTTGTCGAATCAGGGGTGAGGTCTTCCTTGGGGTTCTTAACCATAATGTTCACCCCATTACCTCAGCAAATAAGTTCAGATGTGATCTGTTTTCTTCAGGCAGGGCCTGCAGCTTGTTGGCAACACGCAGGGAGACGTAGTTGTGTTCGTTTGAAGACTGTACCAGAATGGAAAGAGCATTAGGGTTGAGAACTCCAAGGAAGACCCCACCCGTGATTCGGCAAGACTCAGGACAGCCAAAATCATAATGTTTTTTTCCTTTTGCTGCTTGGGAGGTGGGGTTGGGGAACTTGGGTTGGAAACTCTAACACCACATTTCCCTACTTTTGTCTCTTAAATCTGAACCCTAATTGGTGCATTAACACAGGTTTTAGCGAAAAACTTCCTTTTTTTTTGAGACAGTAGAATTGTATCCACATTCATGCAGCTCCAGTTGGGATCTACGTGAACACATCTATCTGGCTAAGGAAGTGCAGGGCCCATGTCTCCATAGATGCACACATCCACCTGGGTGCAGAAATGCAACAGTTAATCTGCTTCATTGTGATTGTTTTTTGTGAGGCTTGTGTCAAAGAAAAAATTTATTAAGTGTGCCTCTTAACTCTTGGCAGTTGATTGTATATGGGCAAAAACGTGTTTTTTTAGGCATAACATAGTACATTTTTGTCGGTTTGGTGTGAAAGTTGCTGTGGTTGTAGTCCAAGATAATATACATCTATGGTGCATTTCTGATGATGATCACACTTTAATTATGGATTTGACACCATGGTGAAGTTTGATGGAAATTTGGGGTGCAGTGTGCACCCCATTCATTTTTTGGAGTATTATGTGTTAGGTCCTGTAATACTCAGTGAGACCTTTTTTTTTATATAGCTTGTCTCTTAGCTCCAAAGATTGATGGAGTTATAGCTTGTTAAAGTTGCAGTGTTATTCTATGGGAGTTTTCATTTTGTAATTGTTATGATTTTTTTATATGTCTATTTTCAGTTGGTATTTCTTAGGGACTTAGTCTTGTAGTATTCACTGAAACCTTTCTTTTGATATATAGATTGTCCCTTAACTCCACAGACTGACAGAGTTATAGCTTGTTTCGGGGTTTTTTTGTACATTCTTTTTTTCATTCCAGCTGTCGGTGGTGGGGCATCTCTATGGTGGGGCCTGCTCAGCTGCTCTTCTACTGCCCCACCTGAACTCCTCCCCCCCCCCGACCGAGGAATCGGGTGCTGGGTCCCCTCCCCCGTGGATCCCATACGGGGAGGCGGGGACCATGGAGAGTCAAGTCGAGGGTCAGAGCCGGCACTGGAGCATGTGGGATTGGCCCTGGAGCGTCCGCCATTGCCTCCCCACCAACCGGGGTTTTCCACTTTGCATGTATTGCCCCCGAGACGCTGGACATGCAGTGACATCTGCGCAAGGGACGTGCCCTAACTGACATCTGCCAGTGCCTCCTCGAAACAGCACACTCCTTGCGGTACCTCCCAGTCTCCACTGGGTGTCACCGCAGAGCGACGCATCCCCACAAATCCACCCCAGGAGAGGAGAGCAGTCCTCCTGACTCTTAATCCTCTCCTCCACCTGTCGACTCCCGGCAACCAGAATCTGTCCCTGAACCCCCGGTTGCTGGCAGGGCACAAGGTGTGGCATCCAGCTCCTCAACCCTCAGCACCACCAGGCAAGTGAGTAGTAGCTTGTTAAAATGCAATGTTATCCTAGGGGTATTTTCATTTTTTTAAATTTTATGTTTTTTTATATGACCTCTTAATTTTGAGGGGAGTATTATGTGTTAATCTAGTCTTGTAGTACTCACTGAGTCCTTTTTTTGATATATAGATTGTCCCTTAACTGCAAGTATTGATGAACTTATGGCTTGTTAAAGGTGAAATGTGAAAAAAAACTATATAAACCAGTTCTCTTTCATGAGAGTTTTGTGAGCTCTCAAAAGAAGATTGGTTCCTATGAAAGAAGATTGTGAAAAAAACTAAGACCAGCTTTTTCTTTTGTGTAAACCAATCCTCCTACACAAGATTTTTATGAGCTCATGAAAGAGGATTAGTTCATATGAAAGAAGAATTTGAAAAAAATGATGTCCAACTTCTTCCATACGAACCAGTCCTCTTTTCTTGAGATTTTCGTGAGCTCATGAAACAGGATCAGTTCATACGAAAGAAGAATGTGAAAAAAAAACTACAGTATATCCAACTTCTTTCATATGAACCAGTCTTCTTTTCGTGATATTTTCACGTGCTCACTAAAGTGGATTGGTTTATATGAAAGAACAATGTGAAAAAAAGACCAACTTTTTCTTTCATGTGAACCAATCCTCTTTCGTGAGATTTTTGTGAGCTCACGAAAGAGGATCAGTTCATAAGAAAGAAGAAAGGGGAAAAAAAACAAAGTCCAACTTCTTCTTTTATATGAACCTAATCTTCTTTTGTATGGCCCGATTTCTCTTTCGTGAGCCACATGAAAGAAGAAATCATCTCTTGAAATAAGATTTTGAAAATGCTTTAAAACATAAACATAGAAGTTGACGGCAGATAAGGACGGCAAGGCCCATCCAGTCTGTCCATTTTTTTCTACCTTATGAATGTGCCATCGGCCTTTACTCTATCAATGGCCTATCTACTCATACGCATCTGTATTGCTCCCTTATGCCTATCCCATGTCTGTTTGAAACCCTGCACTCTATTCATATCCACCACTTCCTGAGGTAGGCCATTCCATGCATCCACCACCCTTTCCGTGAAAAAGAACTTCCTCACATTACCCCTTAATCGGCCTCCCTCTAATCTCATGCTGTGTCCTCTTGTCCTGCTATTTTTCTTATATTGAAACATGTTAAACTCTTTCATCTTGTTAATGCCCTTAAGATGTTTGAATGTTTCGATCATATTACCTCTCTCCCTCCTTTGCTCTGAGGTATACATATTGAGCTCCGTTAATCTGTCCTCATATGTTTTCTGATGCAGTCCCTGCACCATTTTGGTTACCCTTCTCTGGACTGCCTCCATTTTATTAATGTCCTTGTGCAGGTGCGGCCTCCAGTACTGCATGCAGTACTCCAGATGGGGCCTAACCAGTGTCTTGTAAAGAGAGATTACTACCTCCCTCTTACGACTTGTGATACCCCTAATAATACACCCCAACATCCCCCTAGCCTTACCTACTGCTTTAGTGGTCTGCTTGGATGGTTTCAGGTCATCTGTGATGATGATGCCCAAGTCTCTTTCTTCCCTTGTGATTGCCAGCAACTCTCCTCCCAACCTATAGGTAACTTCAGGATTTCTCTTCCCTGTGTGCATGATCTTGCATTTCTTTCCGTTAAACCCCAGTTGCCACTCTTCAGACCATTTTGCCAGTTTTTCCAGATCCAGTCTCATTCTGCCCACCCCATTTGAATCTTCTACTCTGTTGCAGATCTTGGTGTCATCTGCAAACAGGCACACCTTACCCTCCAGTCCATCTGCAATGTCACTGATAAAGATATTGAAGAGGACTGCCCCCAGGACTGATCCCTGAGGTACCCCACTTGTGACTTGCATCTCTTCTGACTGTATACCATTTACCACCGCTCTCTGTTTTCTGCCCACCAACCAGTTTGCCACCCAGTTGACCAACCTCTGACCCACCCCGAGCCTACCTAGCTTATTAATCAATCTTCTATGTGGAACAGTATCGAAAACTTTGCTGAAGTCAAAGTAGGTGACATCAACTGCACCCCCTTGGTCCACTACTCTGGTTACCCAGTCAAAGAAATCTATGAGATTAGTTTGACAGGACCTTCCCGTTGTAAACCCATGCTGTCTTGGATCCTGTGCGCCTATGGATTCCAGGTGTTGCACTATTCTTTCCTTAACGAGTGCCTCCATAATCTTGCCCACTACTGAAGTAAGATTGACTGGTCTGTAGTTTTCTGCCTCCTCCCTGCTGCCACTCTTGTGGAGTGGGATCACATGAGCCCTTCTCCAGTCTTCTGGGACCTCTCCTGTGCTCAGAGACTCACTAAACAGTTCTGCTAATAGCTCTGTTAGTTCCACCCTTAGCTCCTTTAGTACCCTGGGATGTATGCCATCAGGTCCTATTGCCTTGTCCACCCTGAGCTTAGCGAGCTCTTGTAGAACCTTTTTTTTGTGAGGACTTGTGCACACCTCCTCCCTGTGTCCGGTGGTGCTGAGCTGTGGGTCCTGCTCTACCTTCTCCTCAGTAAATACTGAGCAGAAGTATCTATTTAGGATAGATGCTTTTTCTTGTCCTCCTCCATACACTCCCTTATCCTCTTTGATCTTAGTAATACCCTCTGGACTTTCTCCTTTCACTAATGTAGCTATAGAATGTCTTGTCCCCTCTTTTACTGTTCGTGTTAGTGTTTCCTAGGTTTGGGCCTTTGCCTGCCTTACTGCCTTCCCTGCTTCCCTTAGGGAAGTTTGGTATACCTCCCTATCTTCGTCCTGCTGTGTTCCCTTGTATTTCCTGAAGGCCAACCTTTTGGCTCTGATTTTTTCTGCTACTGTTTTTGAGAACCAAAGTGGTTTTCTCCTTCTTTTGCTCTTGCTATTTCTCCCTAACACAGTGGGGTGTTGCTTCAAGTATTGCATCCTTAATGTTTGCCCACTTTGCTTGTACCCCCTCACCTGTACTTCTTCTTGCCAGGGCTAGCTTAACTCTATTGGCCATCTTATCAAAGTCAGCTCCTCTGAAGTCCCATATTTTTGCCTTGGAATGGGATGATTTAGTTCTAGTGGCCAAATTGAACCATACCATGTGATGGTTAATGGCCCCCAGGTGACCTTCTACATGCTGATCTGTGATCCTTTCCCCGTTAGTCAGTACCAGATCCAGGATAGCCCTGTCTCTTGTGGGTTGTTGTACAAATTGTTTGAGGCCCTCCCCCTGCAGGGAATCCACTATGTGTCTAGTTCTGGCAGATGTTTCTGCTGGTATTCACCAATCTGTGTCTGGCATGTTGAAGGCTCCCATTATCAGAACCTCCCCATTAGCTGTTATGTTTTGTATATCTTCTAACAGCACTGTGTCTATGTCCTCCCTCTGGTCTGGAGACCTGTAGACAACCCCAGTCCATATGGCTGTCCCATTTCCTGTTTCCGGGGTGACCCACAGTTCATCTGGCTCCTTATGTATATTCTGAATTTCTGTAGCTTTGATATTTTCATTGACATAAAGGGCCACTCCCCCCCCCCACCCACTTTTTGTACCTCGGTCTCTTCTGAACAGTACATAGCCAGGTACTAAAGTCTCCCAAGTGTGGTTACTGGTGAACCATCTCTTGCTAATGGCTACTATGTCCAGTTTAGCCTCTGTCATTGTTGCCTCCAGGTCCGGGATCTTGTTTGTCAGACTGTGAGCATTTGTGTACATGAGCTTCCATTGACCAGATTTCGGTGCGTCAGTTGTGGGACGAGGTCTGGCTTTTCCCCTGCACTTTGTGTGGGGGGCCGGACCTTTTTCCTTACCTGCTGATGTAAATGAACTACAAACATGCTGTACTCCTGTTTGATCACTAGCTGAGGGGGGAGGGATGTTCTTCCCATTTGATGTATCGGGTGCTGCACCCCTCTCCCCATTTGCTAGTTTAAATATTCTGCAAAGACATCAAACTGCTGCCCCAATGCACTTACTCCCTCCTTAGTCAGATGCAGTCCACTGAATTTAATGCGCTTTCACTCCCAAAACTGTTGCCAGTTACCTACAAATCTGTGTCCTTTTTCCTGGCACCAGCCCTTGAGCCACATGTTTAGCTCCCCTATCTCCCCTGCTCTGACCTTCTGTCCATCTGCCCCCCTCTCCCAGACTGGCAGGATCTCAGAGAAGGAGATGCCAGATGAAATGGATGACAGTTTGTCTCCCAGCCTGGTCAGGTGTTCTTTAGTCTCCACAACTGACCGGCTGGTGAGATCGTTAGTCCCTATATGTACCAGGACGTCAATGTTTTCTCCTGCTTGATTTTAGCAATGCAGTCAGTGTCTCTCCATGCTGATGTACCTGGGTGACATCTGACTATTATCCCCAGCCGGAGGTAGGTATTAACTCCCCAAATCATGGAGCCTCCTATGATCAGAAGTGTTTCGGATTTCCTTTTTGCTTTTTGTTTCTTTTGGTCCCTGTTTTGGTGAGTTTTGTAGCGCTAGCTCCTGTGCTACAGTGTCCTGCTCTGCAGTGTCCTCTGCCCCTTGGTTTGATTTTGGAGATAGAGGCAGATACCTGTTTGTAGTTTTTATATAGTTTGTGGAGGTGATACATTGGTGAGCATTGAGTGATGGGGCACCCGATTTGCCCCATCTAACCACCTGCCAACCTCCCAGACCAACTACCCTCTGCGATCGAAGTGCTTCAGTTGGATGTTGCAAAAATGGTAGGCGGTTCTTGTAATATATTTTCTCCTGAATATGTGATTTGAGGCACGTAATCTCTGCCCATGCTGCCTGGAGCTGAGCACTTAGATCTCCGATGGTCCAGCATGTAGGACAGCATCTTAAATCCTGTATAAGTGCCATTTTGAAAAGTGCCCCACAGTACCTGCAGTTAATAATATCCATTCCAGTTGAGTTGCCGAGTTTATAACCTGGTCTAGGTAATTAGAAGAAAAATGAAAGCACAAGTTTGACTTTTTTTTGATATTTTATTTTTTGTTTGCTTGTTTTTGTATAGCTTTTTATAATAAGTTAAATTAATTGCACCCCTGTAAGTGAGGTCACTGTGTTGATACCCCTCTGATCCTCCCCTTCCTGCTTTGCTACAGGAAATGTCATGACTGTGCTACTCTGTATAAGGAATGTAGCTTGGGGTGGTTGGGGATGGGGGTGGGTGGTTGGGCCCTTCCCCTTCTGAAAAAGAAGAACCACAGATGAAAGAAACAAGGAGGTAAGAGCAGAAACAATCAACCAACAACAAATGCAGTCATTATCCCTCAGTCTGTATCTCGTATGTGCTCCTGTAATTAGCCCAGAAAGTGTAGCCTAATGATAGATAAAACTGTAAAAGCTGTAAGCACCACCTGTAACAATTTCACAGAAGCTATACTCTGCAAAAAATACTTTGCTACAGAGAAAAATAAAGCAGTAAAAAAGTAACAAAACCTGTAAGCACAACCTGAAGAACACTTTAACAGAAGTTATACCTTGCAAAAAACAATTTGAATCAGAGAAGATTACAGCTGTAATCCGTAAGCACAAAACAGTAACAAACCTGTAGGCACACCCTGTAATAATGCAACAGAAAGTGTACCCTGCAACAGCAGTTTGAATCAGAGAACAATAAAGCAGTAAAATGTAAGCAAAAACAGTAACAAAACCTATGAGCACAAAAGAAAATAGCAACACACAGTAAATCTGCCTAGCCAAAAGAAGCCTTAATCTTTTTCCTTGCTCTGATAATGTTGTTCCTTGCTCTGTCCTTACAAGCAAACCTAGAAGAAAAGAGCTCAGGTGAAGCTAGGTGCCTTTGCCAATAAACCTAGTCTTCCACCAGCACAATTCTGAGTTATTTTCCAAAAAAGAAAGAGAATGCAGCTGATGGGGTCCCATTTAGCATGATACATGTGTTGGTGTCTCTGCAGGATATCATTTTTATGGGTTTTGAAAACATTTTTTTTAACGGAAAAAAGATCGCTGCTATACCAAAGAAGAATTTTTTCTCACAAGAGATCACCCTCTCATAAAAGAGAATCCTTTTTCATATGGCCAAATTCTTCATTCGTATCAAACAGCTATCCAAAAGTCTCTATTGAGCATGCTCATAACTGAAATCTCAAATCCTTATAACTCTGGAATGGATTAATATTTTTTTATCAAACCAATGAAAGGTACCATTCTGGGGCAAGCATTTTCTACCCTGAAAACTTCATAATAAAATTCCAAACCGTCTGGGTTCTAGGTAATGACAAAAAAACACAATTTATCCACTTTTTGCACTGTCCAGATGTTGGAATCTGCACATCCAACTGGAGCAAAAGTTGGCAAATTAAGAGACCTTGCCCCCCCCCCGAATGCATGTAAAAAATTTCATGCAATACCGTTAAACAAGGGTGAAGCCATTAAAGTGCAAATTTAGGCCCCTCCCCCACCAGCCATCTGTCCGTGCATGCTCCACCCCGCACCCCCACTATGGGACTGACCTGGCTTCCGAACACCCCTGGCTTACCTCCGTGGGGTGGGACCACCGGGGGGGTGGACCCTCCAGGAACCACCCTTCCTCCCAACGGAGACTATCAGGTAGCATGGGAGAAGGAGCCTGGGTGGTGGTACGAGGTCCTCTACGTGGGGCAGACGTCATCCTGCAGAGGCGGAACCTCCAGTTTTCTGCATTTTCCTTCTCCCTGGGAGGCAGGTCATGCAGTGACATTAGGCTGGTATGCCAAGCGTCTGACCTGTCTCCCTACAGATACAGTCCCGGTTGCTGGACCCTTGAAGTGCCGCACGAGGAATCATGAGCACTGGTGACTCCCCGGAGGAGGAGAGCAGTCCACAGGATGCTCAATGCTCCTCCCCACAGCCAGCCCTCTGACCACCTGAGCCTGTTCCAGAACCCAGGTCATCAGCATCACATGTGGTAGAGCTACTGCTGTGCCAGTGAGCCGGCCTGCAAATTTAGGGGTTTAACATTAAACAGCCTGTTTAACCCTAACTATAGCGCCACTATAATAAGATGGCCAGAGTCTCAGCCACAAAGTAAAACAGTTTGTTCCAATGTCCCAGTCAACACTTCAATGAAGCATAATATTTAGACACAATTCAGTTTACATTTTATATAGTATCTATATTTAGAGTCCCCTTTACCTGTATATCTGTGCATTTTTACATGAAAGCAGACTCATTGTCCTTTAGTCTTCATCTGCTCTGACTGCTTTGCCACACCAGACGTCATAATCCTCTTTTTATGACATCATAGTCATCTTCAAAGAATGACACTGTGATGTCACAAGCAGAAGATAATGATGTCAGGTGTAGACAAGCAGCCAGAGCAGATGAAGTGTGGAACTGATCCTGTTTCCATATTACTTGTACATAGATGAACAGGAAAAGGGGACGCTAAACTCAGGAAATAGATGCAGTTCAAACTGACAGGCATCGTAGATTACTTTCGAACTGCTCTTTGAGATGTCAGAAGCTCATTAATGTACTGAGAAGTTGGGCATTTGACCACCTTACTCACCAGTGACTTATCTGCTACTTAAGCAATAATGACTTCAGAGCTGGTCATTTCCTTAAGATTAACAACTGGCTTGGGGAAGGCGCCTCAGGCCACCCCCTACCAGCCAGTCCAACTTATAGAAATGACCAGAGTCTGAGGGTCATTACGATTATAAGTCTAATCTCTAATAATGGCTTTTTTAAGAGATTTACTTACTTTTTCTGTGGCGGCAGTGGGAGCTGTGACAGCAGGAAGCACAGAGCGGGTGCCATTCCGGTCACTTCTTAGAGATTGCAGACCAACGTGGCAACCAATCACGGATGGCGCTGCCATCATGAATAATTAATTAGACTTATAATTAGGGTAGCGCCCCCCCTCCGCCACATATTGTAATGCTGATGCATATTCCTGATTAGGATACTGTTCCTATTTCAGAAACCTTTTTTCTCTGTTGTCCATCAGGTTTCTTTATTGTATTGTTGTTTTTTTGAAAAGACGTACAGAAAGTTTTTTTCATTTAAAAGAATGACGAAATGAAAGAGAACATAATATACTAGTTGTAGTACCATGATGCATTGCCATGACTTCACCAGAATGTGCTTTATTGCAGCCAGTTTTTTTTTCTGTGTGGGTATGTGAAGGGATAACTTTGATTTCAAATCCTGCAACAAAATACCTTTCAGTCTAAGAACTAATATCTGAACTTATGTTTATCTTTACCCTCCAGGAATGGGAAGCAGTGATGAATGGTCTGACGTTCAGGACATCATCGACTCCACCCCAGAGTTAGAGATGTGCCAGGATCCACGGCTGGACCGCAGTGGCAACAGGTACATGCCAGAAATGACCAGTGAATCAAACATCCTCAGCTGGGCCATAGGTACCATCAGGTATCTGCTGGCACTAACCAGTGAATTAAACCTCCTCACCTGGTCCATGGTTGCCAGCAGGTATCTGCCAGCGCTAACCAGTGAATTAAACACCACCTAGTCCATGGGTGCAAACAGGTATCTGCTGACACTTTCCAGTGAATCAGCCATCCTCAGCTGGGCCATGGGTGCCAACAGGTGTCTGCCAGAAATAACCAGTGAATTAAACAACCTCAGCTGGACCATGTGTGTGAATAGGTATCTGCTGGCACTAAACAGTGAATTAAACATCCTCAGCTGGGCCATGAATGTGAAGAGGTATATGCCAGTACTAACCAGTAAATTAAACATCCTCAACTGGACCATGGGTGTCAACAGGTATCTGCTGGCACTTACCAGTAAATCAAACATCTTCAGCTAGGCCATGGGTGCCAACAGGTATGTGACAGCAATAATCAGTGACTTAAACATTCTCAGCTTGTCTGTGGGTGCCAACAAGTATGTGCCAGCACTAACCAGTGGATTAAACACCCTCAGCTGGGCTGTGGGTGCCAACAGGTATCTGGCGGTATTAACCAGTGAACATTTAGACAGTTTTTTCGTGGACGGATTTGTTCACATTTGCTGGAATTAGTGTAATGAGGTGTTTTTTAAGCATGTTATGACATTACGAAGCAGGTGGGTGGACAGTGAACCTAGAGCCCCTTCTAACTTTAAATTACTGTGTTACTATGAGATCATTCTATCTTGTGCAAGGGCTTTGTTTGTTGATGGGCCCACCTTACATCACCTCCAGGCTGCTGTAGAAGGTAATGGTGGCTTCTGGATTCTTGTCTAATGGCTAGTGCGTGTGTGTGTGTGGGGGGTCATATCCACAAAAAATAATTTTCATGTTGCCTCCACCCAGAGAGAATTTATAGTGGGCAAGTTGACAATCTGGTCCGAAACTCTGGGATGCTGTACCTGCCCACATCTCCACTGTAGCTAGCACTCCCTGCCAACCCTCGTTTCCATCACACAATGATCCCTTTACCAATGGCATGCACAGTGACTGGTTAGACATTAAAGATAACCATGTAGAGCAAAACACAGGTTTCTTACAACAGCGGCCCCTATAGTGGAAATATATGGTTAGCACAGGACCCCACAGCAAACAGGTCCTGATTATTTACCCTTTGTAGGTGAGATCCTGATTATTTACCCTTTGTAGGTGAGGCCCTAGCTATCCCAAGCTGCTTGTTAGTCAGACCCTTTTATGTGTGTAGCGCGAGGACACAAAACATAGCTATCAACAGTAAGGCTCAGCTAAGTGCAGTCTTCTTACTTCTTCTTAACTTATTAGGCAAACCCCTGTGAAACTTGGGTTCTTCTGTACTGGAGGCCAGTTACCTCTTCCACCTGGTACCATGCCCTACATTAAAATTAGAAGCCCTTACATGGCAGAACCTGGGCACCCAATGTTGGAACATTACAGGCCTGCATATGTTTCTAGGGGCTGGCTGGCATTGGTGCACTTATAGTTTAACATGGAGCAACAGACTCCTTAATAACAACTCCCCCCCCCCCGCAAATGAGGTATTTGTAATCTGGCCAGATGGCCAACTTGCAGCAAACTTCACGCTCACACATTTCTCTAGAATGGTGCAAGCCCAGTTTGTTCTCACAGTTACCGGTGCGACTCCATGGAGTACTGCAGTCCTCTCTGGCTCTGAACTGTCTATTCGAGTACTGTGACTCTCACACTTCACATTCAGGTCTGACCACTGTTTGCATTGTACTCAACTTCCTTTCTTTCTCCTCGTGGCCCCTGTTGAGAGCCAAAAGTCCAAATATGTACTCTGTAGCCAAGGGCTACATGCTGATGATCAGCTGTCATCTCTTGTACTGACCAGCATGTGAATGCAGCTCAAACTCCTGCTGCAGTCCAGTCACAAGGCCCCAGATGATGCAGTTTCACCCTTGGCTGCTGAACAATCTGTTTTTTCATAGGTTTCATAGGTATAACGGAGCAATTTAGTAGATCCGAGGATCCATATACTCGCCTCTAAATCAATTATACCCCAAGATTTTATTACTAAGTAAGTATCTATCCAATTTACATTTAAATTCAGCCTTTGCTCTACTAGACACTATGTCCACTGGAAGTTCATTCCAGATTTTTACTATCCTCACGGTCAACCAGTGCTTTCTTTTAACCGTATTTATTCTGTCCCTATAGATTTGTAGAGGATGTGCTCTAGTATTATAAACCTGATCCCTACATACCAAATTTAATTGTTCCCATAAATCACTATCTTTTAGTTCCTTAAATATAAAGCACATATCTCCCCTCATTCTTCTATATTCCAGTGAGTATAATCCCAAGGATAGGAGCCGATCCTCATAACACACACCTTGTGTCTCTTTTATTCTTCATGTTGCTCTTTTCTGTACTCTCTCTAAACTTTTTATATCTCCTTTGCCTCCTGGGGCCCTCAACTGGGCGCAGTACTCCAGATGTGGACATACCAATGTGGTGTATAGGGTTTTTTGGGGGGATCTGTTACAGATCTGATTCCTCCACACCAGTCCACCTTATGTTCAGACCACAGAATCACAGTTCCGATTGGTCCCACCACTTGCTGCTCATTGTACCCGAATTCAGAGCAGGTTGCTTAAGCTGCCAGTATACTGCCCCAATTTTCTCCAGTGACCCTCTGTCATCACACAGACCAGGAACCCCATAAATTGGCTGTCCCTGAGATCAAGTGGTCTCAAGATGGAAGCCCCCATGGAGTCATGGTACAAGAAGCTAGGATAGCCCTCCACTCCTTTAAAAGAAACAGACACTGAGAAAAAGCTATATGCCACTACTCACTGAATAAACGATCCACAAACTGGAAATGTATTTTAGAGATTTATTCTGGTAACAAAGATTCAGATTATCTCAGCTAAAGTCAAGGAGGGCCAGCAACATAAGCTACGATACATGACTCGCTGGTCATTACATCAGAGCTGGCTTTGCCTTAATTAAATCTCATGAGTTTGAATTTACCACAAAGGTTTTCCACTTCTAATCTGAGCCACTCTTGAAGCACATGCTCACTGCAATGTCTGCCTTTGTCTTTAAACACCAAATACTCCCTTTCTTTAAGTTTGATAATATAGTTCCTAAGGATTCCTAGATGTTGGGACCCCTCCATTAACACCTTGCCTTCTCAACAGTGTCCCCACGCATAGGATGCTATTGACTAGGTAAGATGCTTATGGAGGGGCCCTGATATCTGCTGTAGGAATCCTTAGCTGGGAGATTATCAGATTTGAAAAACAGTGAATATTTGGAGTTTGAAGACAGGGGTGCATATCTCAGTGAGCCCCCATGCACTCCAACAGTTTGTCCTAATAACCATTGTTCCAACAATTTTTTTCTGCAACTGATCCCCCACTTGCACCAGACGTCCTTGGGGTGGGGTGGCGGCGGCATGAGGTCCCACAGTCCTCACTCTGAAAGAAAGGTGTATACCTCATTTGAGTTTCAAGGGGCCCTGATAGCAACATTACGTTTCTTAAATACAAATGAGATGTCACAGGAGGGAAAGGGAGAAGAGGTTCATATCATATCAATCAGTCAATCAATATCTTTATTTAGCCAGGCGGAACACCATTGCGCAGGGCTCATTTACAAGCTGGACCTGGTAGTTTAAACAACAACAAGTCACAAGACAACAATTTGGCATAGGCGTAGCAACATTAGCAGCCTATGTACAGTCATTACAAGTGAGAAAGGGCATGGCTTGGCACGGTGGTATACAATAATTTACAGCTTGACACTGAGAACAGAACAAGGCAGCATAATTTACAGGCATGGTACCAAAGGCAGTCAGCATACTGCTATGTGCGAGTTCTATGCAAGGCAGGTCTCTGATAGGTGTTTACAAGCTAAGTAAGGCTATCGCCCGTTTCAGCTTGCCAGGTTATCAAGTTAATTATGAGGAAAGAAGTCAGAAAAAAATTAACCACATTTTTAGTTATTTCTTTTTGTTATTACAGCCCTACTCAGGGAATAGTGAACAAAGCTTTTGGGATCAACACAGACTCTTTGTATCATGAACTTTCCACTGCCGGATCAGAGGTCATTGGGGATGTAGATGAAGGGGCAGATCTTCTCGGTAAGTGGTTTATACTGTTGTCTGTATCATGTTTTTTGAGGGGGGGGTGAGGGTAGTGTGTATTTACATTCCATTCTGTACCTCGAGGGTTGGGGAGGGGAAGACCTTATTTAGATTACATTCCATACCCCGTGGGAGTAGAACAGATTTATATTTCATTCTGTACCATGTTGAACAGGTGGGGATGGGTTTTAATAACATTTTGTACTTTGTGAGTCAGGGAAGTACAGATTTACATAGCGTTCTACACTATGTGGTTTTGGGGTAGGTGGAGAAACAATTTACATTTTGTTTTTTATAGTTAATCAATTTACACCTCCCTGGTGGCTGGTGTAGGCAATCCTTCTCACCGATGCCCCCCCCCAGCTCTGTCACCCGGCGTCTCAGGGACTTACCTTGATCCCGGTGCTTCCTCCATGGCTCACCCCCCCCATAGCAGGAATTGGTGCCATACCACTGATTAAATGGATCTGGTTCTGGGAAAGGGCCCTGTAGCCCAGTGCGGAGCCTGTGAGGAGTCAATGTCATCCTGCACTGCACCTGGCCATTTTACCTCCACTTTTTCTCCCCCTGGAGGAATGGACATGCAGTGCCGTCCAGACATACCCACACACACTCTCCTGTGCTTGGGACGTTGCCAGCTGCCATTCCTCCATTCCCCAAGGCTGCAGTCCCTGGCTGTCTGCAGCCCTAGTGTCCGCTAGAGTCCAGATGTGTACCGGGATCCACATTCCCTCCTTTCCCAGAGGAGGAGAGCAGTCCACAGGATGCTCAATCCTTCTCTCCCCGACCAACCCCCAGTGACCCCAGTCCATTCCCGAACTCGCGTCCCCAGTGTGGCAGCATGTGGGGCACAGTGCCTCAGTCCTCCATGCCACTGGGCTGGCAGAAACAATTTACGTTTAATTCTTTACTGTGTGTGTGGAGGGGAGGAAAGGATGGCATCATATTGTATTTTGCACCATTCGGGTCAGGGGAGAAGAATTTATGGAAATAAATCCAACCAAAACAATAGAAATTTGAACTGGCAAACATGTACATTGCATTCTGTACCGGGGGAGGGTAGAGGGTAAGGGCGCCTCTACTTTACCCTTGGATGCCTCATAGACTCCATCATTAGATGTGGCCCTACTTCCACCCTCTGCAAGCACTAATCCATGCCGAGGTGTCTCCAGTCATCGGCCGTCCCTCTCCTTGATACTCCCAGAATGTCAACTAAGATGGGCAGCAATGCTATATCAGTAGCTGCCCCCTCACTCTGGAATGGGCTTCCAGCAACTCTCAGATCTATGACGCACCACTCCTTTAAACTTAACCTCAAATCTTGGCTTCTCTCCTGTGACAGCTGCAACTGTCAGTCCAGGTAGTACCACCCCCCCTTTTGCTTTATCCCCCCATGCAATGACTTGACCCTTTTCTTCTTACCTGGTCTTGTTGGTTATCTCTGCTGAATGGGTATCCTGTTAATGAGTAGTTGGCGGGGGTGTGATTGGTGTTGCTCATTGTTCACTGAACTTTGTTATCTCTCCTTTGCTACTTCAGTTGTAATTTCTGTTGACACGTCTGCCTGCTTAATGTTTTGTACCATTTGCGATTGTAACCTGTTGTTGCCACTGCCTGTTTAATGTTTGTACCATTTGTTCAATGCAACCTTTTCTTACTCGTGCCTCACGGCCCGGGTCGTGCCTGAAAACAGTCCCTCATATCAGTGTACTTACCCCATAAACAAAGTCATAAATAGATACATTTACGTTGCATTGTGTACTTTGTGGGTAAGGAGAGCTATGTGCCCAGAGCAAATCCCTAGTTGGGTGTGGAGGAAGGGGGCTGACATGCTAGCCCCATCAAATTGCAATATTTTTTATCAAGTCAATGATGTGGTTCCAATTGCCTATTTAGTGGAAACAAGTTAGTCTTTTTTTTTAAATATCTATTCTTTATTGAAAATTTTGATTGTTTTATACAGAGTCAAATCAAAAAACAATTAAATATTAAAGGAAACAAGTTAATCCTGATTCTCAAGGTAACATCCCCTGATAAAGTGGAAAAAGATTTTATATCTGTATCCCTCACTCAGATAATCGCTAAGATGTTTGATGGCTTAATTATTAAATGGATCATGGAGTATGTTGAATGTAAAATTGATGAAAATCAATTTTTTTAAATGGTGTTCAGCTATCATCACTGCACTAAAATTCCTTAAAATTTGTACAAAGGTATGAAACAAAGGCAATTTTTGAAAGAGCAGTCCCTGTGGACTACAAAAAAGCACTCCATCTGATTGATCATGGTACATTAATTAAGCAAGCAGGAGAATATAAAATTCCTTCAGATTTATTCAGATGGGTCCATGATTTGTTGCAGAGTAGATCACAGTGGACTGTAGTGGGTGGTCTAGAATCTGGAACAGGTGCTTTCAGTGGAGGAGTCCTCCAGGGGACCAATTTGGAAACTCTTTTTTTGATAATATTTATTTATCTGAAAACCATTTAAGTCACTGCATCAAATATGTCAATGACACTACAGTCGTCGACATTTTTGAAACCACAAGTAACAGCACAATGCAGAATGACTTGTACAAAAATTGAAAAATGGTCTAAACAAAGCATCATGGAGATAAATACAACCAACATGAAAGAAATCCAGTTTGGCAAACATCTTAGATGGCAGGTACCAGCTTCAGTCTTTGATAACAGTGAAATTGAAATTATGGACCACGTAAAGCTGCTGAGTTTTTATTTTCAGAGCATATTTTCATTGTCATTAAAAACTGAAAATATGATTTAAAAAAAGCTAATGGAAGGCTATATTTTTTGATGGCCTTAAAGAGGGTGGGCCTAGATCAGCTTGGCATAACGTACTATTACTGCATGGTCATATGACCTGTTTAGAATATGGAGCCCCTTTTGGCATGGGGGGGCTAATAGTAGCCTAACTGAATGAGCTTGAAAACGTGTAAAAAACAGCAATAAGAGTTATCTGTGATAATGAACTTAATTTTGAAGATGTCCTAATTAAATGAAGATGTGAAAAGCTAAATATCAAAAGAGAGAGGGTATCTAAGCACCTGTTCCTTGAAATATGTAACCTGGGCCATAGACGTTTTGTCCTACTACCTGAGAAATGTAGTGTGGTCTACAATTTGCACATTCAAATGTGCTAGAAAATAACATGTGCAAGAGCAAAAACTTACACTGAGTTGTTATTTATGAGATATTTAAATTGCCTGGTTTGAAAAGCTGAAACCCTACTGTTTGATGAGTCATACTACTGTATATGAGATGTTGTAGAAGTTAATGAATGGGCATATTTCAGCTTTTTTACTGTATTACTGTATTCTGTGCATGTTTTTGTACAAGTGTAATTTCTGATGTGCAGTTCCTTTGATGTGGTATTTCACATGCTTATGCAATGTATGTCAAATTTTCCAATTTTCAGTTAGGTTACAGTTACTTTTTAATGGAATCAATGAAATCTGTCGAGAGGGAAAGGATCGCATTACATTTCGTATTGTGCTCTGCAGGTGAGGATAGGAAAAGGGATGATTTGCATTGCATCCAGTAGCCGGGGGGGGGGGAGGCTGGGGCATTTACATTTAATTCTGTACTATGTAGATCTTGGGAGGGCAGAACCAATTTACTTTGCATTCTGTTCTTTGAGAGTTGGGGGAGGGGAAAAAATTATTTCCATTGCGTTCTGTAACGTATTGATGGGGAGAAGGGGAGAAATGATTTACTATACATTGCATTCTGTACCATGGTAGTCAGTGGATGGAAAAGAAGGATTTAGATTGCATCCTGTACTGTGTGGGTTGGAGACGGGAAGAAATTATTTGCATTGCATTCTGTACTGTGTTGTTCAGTCAAAGTAAGGGATTGATTTACATTTCATTCTGTACCGTTAGATTGGGGAGGGAAAGAAATTATTTACATTTTATACTGTGTTGTGTTAGTCATCAGAGGGAAAGGATCAATTTACATTGTATTCTGTACCATGTGGTTCAGGAGAGGGGAATGATAAATGTACATTATCTTTTTCACTGTGTTATGTTCTGTACTGTGTTGCTCAGTGGTGGGAAAGGATCAATTTACATTACATTTTGTACCATGTTAATCAAGAGGGAGGATCAATTTAAATTGCATTTTCACCATGTGGGCTGAGGAAGGAACAATCTACATTGCATTTTCTGCCATATTGGGTGGGGGAGTGGAAGGATCGATTTACATTGCACTCTGTACAGTATGAGTTGGGGAGGGGAAGTCTGATTTACACTGCATTCTGAACAGTGTGGGTCAGGGGAGGCAAAGGATCGATTTACACTGTATCCTGTACTATGTGGGTCAGGGGAGGTGAATTAACAGTTTACATTATATCCTGTATCATGTGGTTTGGGGAGGCAAAGGATCGATTTACACTGTATCCTGTACTATGTGGGTCAGGGGAGGTGAATAAACAGTTTACATTATATCCTGTATCATGTGGTTTGGGGAGGCAAAGGATCGATTTACACTGTATCCTGTACTATGTGGGTCAGGGGAGGTGAATAAACAGTTTACATTATATCCTGTATCATGTGGTTTGGGGAGGCAAAGGATTCATTTGCATTACAGTCTGCATCAGCTGGGTCTTCAGGGAGAGGGAGAATCAATTTACATGGAATTCTGTGCCATGTGGCTTGGGAGACGAAAAGAGCTGAGTTACATTATATTCTGTACTGTGTGGTTTGGGGAGGGGATGGAGAAGTTTATGTTATATTCAGTTCCTTGTAGGTTGGGGCATGAGAAAGATGAATTTACATTGTATTCTGTACTTTGTGGGTTAATGGAAGGACTGATTTACATTGCATTCTGTACCATCTGGGACTTCAAGGAAGGGAAGGATCAATTTCCCAAGTGATGGAGGGGAAGGCTTAATTTACATTGCATTCTGTACTGTGTGGTGGAGAGAAACCATCAATTTGCATTGCATTCTGTACCATGTGGTGGAGGGGAAGGACTGACTTATCTTGCATCCTGTGCTGTGTGATGGAGGGGAAGAATCAATTTACATTGCAATGTGTACCATGTGGTGGAGGTGAAGGATTGCTTTATGTTACATTTTGTACCGTGTGGTGGAGGTGCAGGATTGATTAACGTTGCATTGTGTACCATGTGGTGGAGGGGAACAATCGATTTACATAGCATTCTGTACTGTATGGTGAAGGGGGAGGATTGATTTACATTGCATTCTGTACCATGTGGTGGAGGGGAAGGATTGATTAACATTGCATGTTGTATTATGTGGTGGAGGATAAGGAATGATTTACATTGTATTCTGTACCATGTGGTGGAGAGAAAGGATTGATTTACATTGCATTCTGTACCACGGGGTGGAGGGGAAGAAATTATTTACATTGTATTCTGTACTGTGTGTTGGAAGGGAACAGTCCATGTGCACTGCATTCTGTACCATGTGGTAGAGAGGAAGGATCAAGTTACACTGCATTCTGTACCATGTGGTGGAGGGAAAGAAATGATTTACATTGTATTCTGTACTGTGCGTTGGAGGGGAGCAGTCAATATGCATTGCATTCTGTACCATGTGGTAGAGGGGAAGGATCAAGTTACATTGCATTCTGTACTATATGGTGGAGGGAAGGAATGATTTACATTCTATTCTGTACTGTGTGTTGGAGGGGAACAGTCAATATACATTGCATTCTGTACATGAGGTGAAGGAGAATAGTCAATATACATTGCATTCCATACCATGTGGTGGAGAGGAAGGATTGATTTACATTCTGTACCATGTGGTGGAGGGGAACAGTTGATTTACACTTCATTCTGTACCATGTGGTGGAGAGGAAGGATTGATTTACATTGCATTCTGTACTTTGTGGTGGAGAGGAAGGATTGATTTACATAGCCTTCTGTACTGTGTGGTGGAGGGAAGGAATGATTTTCATTTCATTCTGTACCATGTGGTGAAGAGGAAGGATTGATTTACACTGCATTCTGTACCATGTGGTGTGAAGGAGGAATTGATTTACATTGCATTCTGTATCATGTGGTGGAGGGAAAAGATTGATTTACATTGCATTCTGTACCATGTGGTGGAGGGGAACAGTTGATTTATACTTCATTCTGTACCATGTGGTAGAGGAAGGATTGATTTACATAACATTCTGTACAATGTGGTGGAGGGGAAGGAATGATTGACATTGCATTCTGTACCATGTGGTGGAGGGGAAAAATTGATTTACATTGCATTCTGTATGATGTGGTGGAGGGGAACAATTGATTTATGTTGCATTTTGTACCATGTGGTGGACAGGAAAAATTGATTTACATTGCATTTATACCATGTCGTGGACGGGAAAAAATGATTTACATTGCATTCTGTACCATGTGGTGGAGGGGAAGGATTGATTTACATTGCATTCTGTACCATTGGTGGAGGGGAACAATTGATTTCATTGCATTCTATATCATGTGGTGGAGGGGAGAAATTGATTTACATTGCATTCTGTTCCATGTGGTGGAGGGGAAGAATTGATTTACAATGCATTCTGTACCATGTGGTGGAGAGGAAGGATTGATTTACATTGCATTCTGTACCACGTGGTGGAGGGGAAGAAATGATTTACATTGTATTCTGTACTGTGTGTTAGAAGGGAACAGTCAATATGCATTGCATTCTGTACATGTGGTGAAGGACAATAGTCAATATACATTGCATTCTGTACCATGTGGTGGAGGGGAAGAAATTATTTACATTCTATTCTGTACTGTGTGTTGGAGGGGAACAGTCAATATACATTGCATTCTGTACATGTGGTGAAGGACAATAGTCAATATACATTGCATTCTGTACCATGTGGTGGAGGGGAACAGTTGATTTACGCTGCATTCCGTACCATGTGGTGGAGGGGAAGGATTGATTTCCATTGCATTCTCTACCACATGGTGGCGGGGAAGGATTGATTTACATTGCATTCTGTACCATGTGATGGAGGGGAAGGAATGATTTACATTCTATTCTGTACTGTGTGGTGGAGGGGAACAGTCAATATGCATTGCATTTGGTACATATGGTGAAGGAGAATAGTCAATATACATTGCATTCTGTACCATGTGGTGCAGGGGAACAGTTGATTTACACTGCATTCCGTACCATGTGGTGGAGGGGAAGGATTGATTTCCATTGCATTCTGTACCATGTGGTGGAGGGGAAGGACTGATTTCCACTGCATTCTGTACCATGTGGTGGCAGGGAAGGATTGATTTACATTGTATTCTGTCCCATGTGATGGAGAGGAAGGAATAATTTACATTCTATTCTGTACTGTGTGTTGGAGGGAAACAGTCAATATACACTGCATTCTGTACGATGTGGTGGAGGGGCAAAGTCAAGAAACATTGCATTCTGTACCATGTGGTGGAGGGGAACAGTTGATTTACACTTCATTCTGTACCATGTGATGGAGAGGAAGGATTGATTTACATTGCATTCTGTACCATGTGGTGGAGAGGAAGGATTGATTTACATTGCATTCTATACCATGTTTTGGAGAGGAAGGACTGATTTACATAGCCTTCTGTACTGTGTGGTGGAGGGGAAAGAAAGATTTTCATTGCATTCTGTACCATGTGGTGGAGAGGAAGGATTGATTTACACTACATTCTGTACCATGTGGTGGGAAGGAGGAATTGATTTACATTGCATTCTGTACCATGTGGTGGAGAGGAAGGATTGATTTACATTGGATTCTGTACCACGTGGTGAAGGGGAATAGTCAAGATACATTACATTCTGTACGATGTAGTAGAGAGGAAGGATTGATTTACATTGCATTCTGTACAATGTGGTGGAGGGGAAGGAATGGTTAGCATTGCATTCTGTACCATGTGGTGGATGGGAACAGTAGATTTACACTTCATTCTGTACCATGTGGTAGAGAGGAAGGATTGAATTACATTGCATTTTCTACGATGTGGTAGACGGGAAGGATTGATTTACATAGCATTCTGTACCATGTGGTGGAGGGGAATAGTCAAGATACATTGCATTCTGTACCAAATGGTGGAGGGGAAGGATTGATTTACATTGCCTTCTGTACGATGTGGAGGGGAATAGTCAAGATACATTGCATTCTGTACCATGTGGTGCAGGGGAACAGTTAATTTACACTTCATTCTGTACCATGTGGTGGAGAGGAAGGATTGATTTACATTGCATTCTGTACCATGTGGTGGAGAGGAAGGATTGATTTACATTGCATTCTATACCATGTGGTGGAGAGGAAGGATTGATTAACATTGCATTTTGTACCATGTGGTAGAGATGAACAAGCAATTTACATTGCATTCTATAACATGTGGTGGAAGGGAACAATCGATTTACATGGCATTCTGTAACATGTGGCGGTAGGGAAGGATTGATTTACAATGTATTTTGAATCATGTGGTGGAGGGGAAGGATTGATTTACATTGCATTCTGTACTATGTGGTGGAGAGGAAGGAGAGATTTTCATTGCATTCTGTACCATCTGGGGAAGGGGACGGATTGATTTGCATTACATTTTGTACCATGTGAAGGGGAAGGATTGATTTACATTGAATTTTGTACCATGTGCTGGAGAGGAAGGATTGACTTACATTGCATTCTGTACCATATGGTGGACAAGAATTGATTTACATTGCATTCTGTACCGTGTTGTGGAGGGGAAGGATTGATTTACATTGCATTCTGTACCATGTGGTGGAGGGGAAGGACTGACTTACATTGCATTCTGTACCATGTGGTGGAGGGGAAGGATTGATTTACATTGCATTCTGAACCATGTGGTAGAGGGGAACAATTGATTTACATTGTATTCTATATATCATGTGGTGGAGGGGAACAGTTGATTTACATTGCATTCTGTACCATGTGGTGGAGGGGAAGAATTGATTTACGTTGCATTCTGTGCCATGTGGTGGAGGGGAAGAAATGATTTACATTGTATTCTGTACTGTGCATTGAAGGGGAACAGTCAATATGCATTGCATTCTGTACCATGTGGTAGAGGGGAAGGATCAAGTTACATTGCATTCTGTACTATATGGTGGAGGGAAGGAATGATTTACATTCTATTCTGTACTGTGTGTTGGAGGGGAACAGTCAATATACAATGCATTCTGTACATGTGGTGAAAGAGAACAGTCAATATAAATTGCATTCTGTACCATGTGGTGCAGGGGAACAGTCGATTTGCACTGCATTCCATACCATGTGGTGGAGGGGAAGGATTGATTTCCATTGCACTCTGTACCATGTGGTGGAGGAGAAGAATTGAATTACATACCATTCTATACCATGTGGTGGAGGGGAAGGATTGACTTACATTGCATTCTGTACCATGTGGTGGAGCAGAAGGTTTGATCTACATTGCATTCTGTACCATGTGGTGGAGAGGAGGAGTTGATTTAGAATGCATTCTGTATCATGCGGTGGAGAGGAAGGATCGATTTACATTGCATTCTGTATCATGTTGTGGAGAGGAAGGATTGATTTACATTGCATTCTGTATCATGTTGTGGAGAAGAAGGATTGATTTACATTGCATTTTGTACCATGTGGTGGAGAGGAAGGAATGATTTACATTGCATTTTGTACCATGTGGTCGAGAGGAAGGATTAATTTACACAGCATTCTATACCATTGCTGGAGAGGAAGGATTGATTTACACTGCATTCCTTACCATTTGGTGGAGAGGAAGGATTGATTTACACTGCATTCCTTACCATTTGGTGGAGAGGATGAATTGATTTGCATTGCATTCTGCACCATGTGGTGAAGAGGAAGGATTGATTTACATTGCAATCTATATCATGTGGTGGAGAGGAAGGATTGATTTACATTGCATTCTGTATCATGTGGTGGAGAAGAAGGATTGATTTACATAGCAATCTGTTCCATGTGGTGGAGATGAAGAATTGATTTACGTTGCATTCTGTACCATGTGCTGAAGGGGAGGGATTGATTTCCATTGCACTCTGTACCATGTGATGGAGGGGAGGGATTGATTTACATTGCATTCTGTAGCATGTATTGAATGGGAAGGAGTGATTTACATTCTATTCTGTGCTGTGTGTTGGAGGGGAACAGTCAATATACACTGCATTCTATACCATGTGGTGAAGGGGAATAGTCAATATACATTGCATTCTGTACCATGTGGTGGAGGGGAACAGTCGATTTACACTTCATTCTGTACCATGTCGTGGAGAGGAAGGATTGATTTACGTTGCATTCTGTACCATGTGGAGGAGGAGAAGGAATGATTTACATTCTATTCCATGCTGTTTGTAGGAGGGGAACAGTCACTATACATTGCATTCTGTACTCTGTGGTGCAGGGGAATAGTCTGTATAGACTGCATTCTGTATCAAGTGGTGGAGGGGAAGGGTTGATTTACATTACATTTTGTACCATGTGGTGAAGGGAAAGGATTGATTTATATTGCATTCTGCACCATGTGGTGGAGAGGAAGGATTGATTTACATTGTGTTCTGTACCATGTGGTGGAGGGGAAGGAATGATTTACATTGCATTCTGTACCTTGTGGTGGAGAAGAAGGATTTATTTACATTTCATTCTGTACCATGTGGTGGAGAGGAGGAACTGATTTACATTGCATTCTGTATCGTGGTGGAGGGAAAGGACTGATTTACATTGCATTCTGTACCATGTTGTGGAGGAGAAGGATTGATTAACATTGCATTCTGTACCATGTGGCAGATAGGAACAATCAATTTGCATTGCATTCTGTACCATGTGGTGGAGGGGAAGAAATGATTTACATTGTATTCTGTACTATGCGTTGGAGAGGAACAGTCAATATGCATTGCATTCTATACCATGTGGTAGAGGGGAAGGATCAAGTTACATTGCAGTCTGTACTATATGGTGGAGGGAAGGAATGATTTACATTCTATTCTGTACTATGTGTTGGAGGGGAACAGTCAATATACAATGCATTCTGTACATGTGGTGAAAGAGAATAGTCAATATAAATTGCATTCTGTACCATGTGGTGCAGGGGAACAGTCGATTTGCACTGCATTCCGTACCATGTGGTGGAGGGGAAGGATTGATTTCCATTGCACTCTGTACCATGTGGTGGAGGGGAAGGATTGATTTACATACCATTCTATACCATGTGGTGGAGGGGAAGGAATGACTTACATTGCATTCTGTACCATGTGGTGGAGGGGAAGGAATGACTTACATTGCATTCTGTACCATGTGGTGGAGAGAGGAGGAGTTGATTTAGAATGCATTCTGTATCATGCGGTGGAGAGGAAGGATCGATTTACATTGCATTCTGTATCATGTTGTGGAGAGGAAGGATTGATTTACATTGCATTCTGTATGATGTTGTGGAGAGGAAGGATTGATTTACATTGCATTCTGTATCATGCGGTGGAGAGGAAGGATCGATTTACATTGCATTCTGTATCATGTTGTGGAGAAGAAGGATTGATTTACATTGCATTCTGTATCATGTGGAGAGGAAGGATCGATTTACATTACATTCTGTATCATGTTGTGGAGAGGAAGGATTGATTTACATTACATTTTGTACCATGTGGTGGAGGAGAAGGAATGATTTACATTGCATTTTGTACCATGTGGTGAAGAGGAAGGATTAATTTACATAGCATTCTATACCATGTGGTGGAGAGGAAGGATTGATTTACACTGCATTCTGTAACATTTGGTGGAGAGGATGAATTGATTTGCATTGCATTCTGCACCATGTGAAGAGGAAGGATTGATTTACATAGCATTCTGTATCATGTGGTGGAGAGGAAGGATTGATTTACATTGCAATCTGTATCATGTGGTGGAGAGGAAGGATTGATTTACGTTGCATTCTGTTCATGTGGTGGAGATGAAGAATTGATTTACGTTGCATTCTGTACCACGTGCTGAAGGGGAGGGATGGATTTCCATTGCACTCTGTACCATATGGTGGAGGGGAGGGATTGATTTACATTGCATTCTGTAGCATGTATTGGATGGGAAGGAGTGATTTACATTCTATTCTGTGCTGTGTGTTGGAGGGGAACAGTCAATATACACTGCATCCTGTACCATGTGGTGAAGGGGAATAGTCAATATACATTGCATTCTGTACCATGTGGTGGAGGGAAACAGTCGATTTACACTTCATTCTGTACAATGTGGTGGAGAGGAAGGATTGATTTACGTTGCATTCTGTACCATGTGGAGGAGGGGAAGGAATGATTTTCATTCTATTCCATGCTGTTTGTAGGAGGGGAACAGTCACTATACATTGCATTCTGTACTCTGTGGTGCAGGGGAATAGTCTGTATAGACTGCATTCTGTATCATGTGGTGGAGGGGAAGGGTTGATTTACATTACATTTTGTACCATGTGGTGAAGGGAAAGGATTGATTTATATTGCATTCTGCACCATGTGGTGGAGAGGAAGGATTGATTTACATTGCGTTCTGTGCCATGTGGTGGAGGGGAAGGAATGATTTACATTGCATTCTGTACCTTGTGGTGGAGAGAAAGGATTTATTTACATTGCATTCTGTACCATGTGGTGGAAAGGAGGAACTGATTTATATTGCATTCTGTATCATCGTGGAGAGGATGGATTGATTTACAATGCATTCTGTATCATATGGTGGAGGGAAAGGATTGATTTACATTGCATTCTGTACCATGTGGTGGAGGGGAAGGATTGATTAACATTGCATTCTGTCCCATGTGGCAGATAGGAACAATCAATTTACATTGCATTCTGTACCATGTGGTGGAGGAACAGTCGATTTACATAGCATTCTGCACCATGTGGCGGAGGGAAGGATTGATTTACATTGCATTGTGTATCATGTGGTGGAGGGGAAGGATTGACTTACATTGCATTCTGTACCATGTAGTAGAGGAACAATCGATTTACATTGCATTCTGTACCATGTGGTGGAGGGGAACAATCGATTTACATAGCATTCTGTACCATGTGGTGGAGGGGAACAGTCGATTTACATAGCATTCTGCACCATGTGGTGGAGGGGAAGGATTGATTTACATTGCATTGTGTATCATGTGGTGGAGGGGAAGGATTGACTTACATTGCATTCTGTACCATGTGTTGGATAGGAAGGATTGACTTACATTGCATTCTGTACCATGTGGTGGAGGAGAAGGATGGATTTACACTGCATTCTGTACCATGTAGTGGACGGGAAGAATTGATTTACATTGCATTCCAGGGTTTTAAATATTTAATTAGCAGTTTTCTTCTTGGGACAATACTAACTGTACGGAAAGCATTTATATAGGTTTTCTAGAAGTGTTATGTTTGTTAAACACAGTGAGGCAAGTGCTATGCATTTTCACAATGTTTTAGAACTTTTATGAGCAAAACGTTAATCAATTTTTAGAGTTAAATAAAACCCTGCATTCTGTTCCATGTGGTGGAGGGGAAGGATTGATTTACATTGCATTCCATATTATGCGGTGGAGGAGAAGGAGTGATTTTCATTGCATTCTCTACCATGTGGTGAAGATGAAGAAGTGTTTTGTATCTTAACATGTATTTTTCGTGTTGTCTCTTCTGAGATAAGGTTATCTCGTCCTGGTTTGGATGATGGACATCGAAGCGAAGCTGAGACATTCTGTCAGCCCAAAGCAGCATGAGATAACCTTCTTATGTGGCAACAGACAACCTGAATTATACATATTAAGATATTATGAAGTGGTGGAACTGCCTTCTGCAAATACTTACATTTTGGTAGTAATTCATTGTGTTTTTTTAAGATTTCTCTGATCGACTCTCTTTGCTGTGTGTGAAGAGTTGGTGCCTCCATGGTTTTTCTGTGGCTTGTCATGTTGACCTGTGGTGGGGGAAGTGCAGATTACAATGATTGTGAACCTTTGTTCTTGATCTGCAGTCAAGACCAAGGGAAAGGTAGACAACACTTATTTAAATTAGCAGCTGTGTGTGAAAAAGGAAAGAATTAAAGAAAAGCAGTCCAGTCAGGCTACCAATAAATACAGTACTGCCATTTTTCATTTCTTAGTACAGCACTGACAGGATAACGAAAATGGCAGTTCTGTGTTTATTGGTAGCCTGACTGGACTGCTTTTCTAATTATGTCTTTTGACACAGCTGCTAATGTAAATAAGTGCTGTCTACCATTCTCCCGGTTTTGACTGCCAATTACTTCTGACACTCGCTCCCTCACATAACGTGAGTTGTTGCCCTGAAATGCTTTGCTGTGACAGCTGATTCACAGCGACATCTCTGATGGGAAGAAATACACTGACCAGCGAGAGTAGCTGCGGCAAGAATCAGCTTTCCTGAACAGTGCAAGGCAGCAACTGTACGCTCTATAAGAGGTATTTATTTATTTTATTTAGTTTTTGTTAACCGGGTTAGCTACTCTCTGATTGGTGGAGGCAGTTCCACTGCTTTATAATACATTGAATTCTGTATCATTTGGTGGAGGGAAGGATTTATTTACATTGCATTCTGTATCATGTTGTGGAGGGGAATGACTGATTTACATTGCATTCTGTACCATGTGTTAGAGGGGAAGGATTGATTTACATTGCATTCAGTATCATGTGGTAGAGGGGAAGGATTGATTTACATTGCATTCTGTACCATGTCGTGGAGGGGAAGGATTGATTTACATTGCTTTCTGTATCGTGGTGGAGGGGAAGGATTGATTTACATTGCATTCTGTACCATGTGGTGGAGAGGAATGATTGATTTACATTGCATTCTGTACCATGTTGTGGAGAGGAAGGATTGATTTACATTGCATTCTGTGCCATGTAGTGGAGAGAAAGGATTGATTTACTCTGCATTCTTTACTGTGCAGTGGTTGGGAAGGATCGATTAACAATGCATTCTGTACCATGCGGTGGAGTGGGACAGTTGATTTACATAGCATTCTCTACCATGTGGTGGTGGGGGTTGATTCACATTCTATTATGTACCATGTGGAGGAGACGATGGATTGATTTTCATTGCATTGTGTTCCATGTGGTTGAGAGGAAAGATTAATTTACTTTGAATTCTGTATCATGTGTTGGAGGGAAGGATTGATTTACATTGCATTCTGTACCATGTGGTTGTGAGGAAAGATTGATTTACTTTGCATTCTGTACCATGGTAGAGGGGAACAATTGATTTACATTGCATTCTGTACCATGTGGTGGAGGGAAGGATTGATTAGCATTGCGTTCTGCACCATGTGGAGGGAAGGATTGATTTACTTTACATTCTGTACCATGTTGTGGAGGTTAGCACTGATTTACATTGTATTGAGTATCATGTGGTGGAGATGAAGGATTGATTTACATAGCATTCCATACCATGTGGTGGAGAGGAAGGATTGACTTACATTGCATTCTGTACCATGTGGTGGAGAGGAAAGATTGATTTACATTGCTTTCTGTATCACATGGTGGAGAGGAAGGATGGATTTACATTGCATTCTATACCATATAGTGGAGAAGAAGGATTGATTTACATTGCATTCTGTATCATGTGGTGGATAGGAAGGATTGATTTACATTGTTTTCTGTAACATTTTGTAAAGGGGATGGAATGATTTACATTGCATTCTGTACCTTGTGGTGGAGAAGAAGGATTTATTTACATTGCATTCTGTACCATGTGGTGGAGAGGAGGAACTGATTTACATTGCATTCTGTATCGTGGTGGAGGGAAAGGACTGATTTACATTGCATTCTGTACCATGTTGTGGAGGAGAAGGATTGATTAACATTGCATTCTGTACCATGTGGCAGATAGGAACAATCAATTTACATTGCATTCTGTACCATGTGGTGGAGGGGAAGAAATGATTTACATTGTATTCTGTACTATGCGTTGGAGAGGAACAGTCAATATGCATTGCATTCTATACCATGTGGTAGAGGGGAAGGATCAAGTTACATTGCAGTCTGTACTATATGGTGGAGGGAAGGAATGATTTACATTCTATTCTGTACTATGTGTTGGAGGGGAACAGTCAATATACAATGCATTCTGTACATGTGGTGAAAGAGAATAGTCAATATAAATTGCATTCTGTACCATGTGGTGCAGGGGAACAGTCGATTTGCACTGCATTCCGTACCATGTGGTGGAGGGGAAGGATTGATTTCCATTGCACTCTGTACCATGTGGTGGAGGGGAAGGATTGATTTACATACCATTCTATACCATGTGGTGGAGGGGAAGGAATGACTTACATTGCATTCTGTACCATGTGGTGGAGGGGAAGGAATGACTTACATTGCATTCTGTACCATGTGGTGGAGAGAGGAGGAGTTGATTTAGAATGCATTCTGTATCATGCGGTGGAGAGGAAGGATCGATTTACATTGCATTCTGTATCATGTTGTGGAGAGGAAGGATTGATTTACATTGCATTCTGTATGATGTTGTGGAGAGGAAGGATTGATTTACATTGCATTCTGTATCATGCGGTGGAGAGGAAGGATCGATTTACATTGCATTCTGTATCATGTTGTGGAGAAGAAGGATTGATTTACATTGCATTCTGTATCATGTGGAGAGGAAGGATCGATTTACATTACATTCTGTATCATGTTGTGGAGAGGAAGGATTGATTTACATTACATTTTGTACCATATGGTGGAGGAGAAGGAATGATTTACATTGCATTTTGTACCATGTGGTGAAGAGGAAGGATTAATTTACATAGCATTCTATACCATGTGGTGGAGAGGAAGGATTGATTTACACTGCATTCTGTAACATTTGGTGGAGAGGATGAATTGATTTGCATTGCATTCTGCACCATGTGAAGAGGAAGGATTGATTTACATAGCATTCTGTATCATGTGGTGGAGAGGAAGGATTGATTTACATTGCAATCTGTATCATGTGGTGGAGAGGAAGGATTGATTTACGTTGCATTCTGTATCATGTGGTGGAGATGAAGAATTGATTTACGTTGCATTCTGTACCACGCGTGCTGAAGAGGATGGATTTCCATTGCACTCTGTACCATATGGTGGAGGAAGGGATTGATTTACATTGCATTCTGTAGCATGTATTGGATGGGAAGAGTGATTTACATTCTATTCTGTGCTGTGTGTTAGAGGAACAGTCAATATACACTGCATCCTGTACCATGTGGTGAAGGGAATAGTCAATATACATTGCATTCTGTACCATGTGGTGGAGGAAACAGTCGATTACACTTCATTCTGTACCATGTGGTGGAGAGGAAGGATTGATTCGTTGCATTCTGTACCATGTGGAGGAGGGAAGGAATGATTTACATTCTATTCCATGCTGTTTGTAGGAGGGAACAGTCACTATACATTGCATTCTGTACTCTGTGGTGCAGGGAATAGTCTGTATAGACTGCATTCTGTATCATGTGGTGGAGGGAAGGGTTGATTTACATTACATTTTGTACCATGTGGTGAAGGAAAGGATTGATTTATATTGCATTCTGCACCATGTGGTGGAGAGGAAGGATTGATTTACATTCGTTCTGTGCCATGTGGTGGAGGGGAAGGAATGATTTACATTGCATTCTGTACCTTGTGGTGGAGAGAAAGGATTTATTTACATTGCATTCTGTACCATGTGGTGGAAAGGAGGAACTGATTTATATTGCATTCTGTATCATCGTGGAGAGGATGGATTGATTTACAATGCATTCTGTATCATATGGTGGAGGGAAAGGATTGATTTACATTGCATTCTGTACCATGTGGTGGAGGGGAAGGATTGATTAACATTGCATTCTGTCCCATGTGGCAGATAGGAACAATCAATTTACATTGCATTCTGTACCATGTGGTGGAGGGGAACAGTCGATTTACATAGCATTCTGCACCATGTGGCGGAGGGGAAGGATTGATTTACATTGCATTGTGTATCATGTGGTGGAGGGGAAGGATTGACTTACATTGCATTCTGTACCATGTAGTGGAGGGGAACAATCGATTTACATTGCATTCTGTACCATGTGGTGGAGGGGAACAATCGATTTACATAGCATTCTGTACCATGTGGTGGAGGGGAACAGTCGATTTACATAGCATTCTGCACCATGTGGTGGAGGGGAAGGATTGATTTACATTGCATTGTGTATCATGTGGTGGAGGGGAAGGATTGACTTACATTGCATTCTGTACCATGTGTTGGATAGGAAGGATTGACTTACATTGCATTCTGTACCATGTGGTGGAGGAGAAGGATGGATTTACACTGCATTCTGTACCATGTAGTGGACGGGAAGAATTGATTTACATTGCATTCCAGGGTTTTAAATATTTAATTAGCAGTTTTCTTCTTGGGACAATACTAACTGGTACGGAAAGCATTTATATAGGTTTTCTAGAAGTGTTATGTTTGTTAAACACAGTGAGGCAAGTGCTATGCATTTTCACAATGTTTTAGAACTTTTATGAGCAAAACGTTAATCAATTTTTAGAGTTAAATAAAACCCTGCATTCTGTTCCATGTGGTGGAGGGGAAGGATTGATTTACATTGCATTCCATATTATGCGGTGGAGGAGAAGGAGTGATTTTCATTGCATTCTCTACCATGTGGTGAAGATGAAGAAGTGTTTTGTATCTTAACATGTATTTTTCGTGTTGTCTCTTCTGAGATAAGGGTTATCTCATCCTGGTTTGGATGATGGACAGCGAAGCGAAGCTGAGACATTCTGTCAGCCCAAAGCAGCATGAGATAACCTTCTTATGTGGCAACAGACAACCTGAATTATACATATTAAGATATTATGAAGTGGTGGAACTGCCTTCTGCAAATACTTACATTTTGGTAGTAATTCATTGTGTTTTTTTAAGATTTCTCTGATCGACTCTCTTTGCTGTGTGTGAAGAGTTGGTGCCTCCATGGCTTTTCTGTGGCTTGTCATGTTGATCTGTGGTGGGGGAAGTGCAGATTACAATGATTGTGAACCTGTGTTCTTGATCTGCTGTCAAGACCAAGGGAAAGGTAGACAACACTTATTTAAATTAGCAGCTGTGTGTGAAAAAGGAAAGAATTAAAGAAAAGCAGTCCAGTCAGGCTACCAATAAATACAGTACTGCCATTTTTCATTTCTTAGTACAGCACTGACAGGATAACGAAAAATGGCAGTTCTGTGTTTATTGGTAGCCTGACTGGACTGCTTTTCTTAAATTAATGTCTTTTTGACACAGCTGCTAATGTAAATAAGTGCTGTCTACCATTCTCCCGGTTTTGACTGCCAATTACTTCTGACACTCGCTCCCTCACATAACGTGAGTTGTTGCCCTGAAATGCTTTGCTGTGACAGCTGATTCACAGCGACATCTCTGATGGGAAGAAATACACTGACCAGCGAGAGTAGCTGCGGCAAGAATCAGCTTTCCTGAACAGTGCAAGGCAGCAACTGTACGCTCTATAAGAGGTATTTATTTATTTTATTTAGTTTTTGTTAACCGGGTTAGCTACTCTCTGATTGGTGGAGGCAGTTCCACTGCTTTATAATACATTGAATTCTGTATCATTTGGTGGAGGGAAGGATTTATTTACATTGCATTCTGTATCATGTTGTGGAGGGGAATGACTGATTTACATTGCATTCTGTACCATGTGTTAGAGGGGAAGGATTGATTTACATTGCATTCAGTATCATGTGGTAGAGGGGAAGGATTGATTTACATTGCATTCTGTACCATGTCGTGGAGGGGAAGGATTGATTTACATTGCTTTCTGTATCGTGGTGGAGGGGAAGGATTGATTTACATTGCATTCTGTACCATGTGGTGGAGAGGAATGATTGATTTACATTGCATTCTGTACCATGTTGTGGAGAGGAAGGATTGATTTACATTGCATTCTGTGCCATGTAGTGGAGAGAAAGGATTGATTTACTCTGCATTCTTTACTGTGCAGTGGTTGGGAAGGATCGATTAACAATGCATTCTGTACCATGCGGTGGAGTGGGACAGTTGATTTACATAGCATTCTCTACCATGTGGTGGTGGGGGGTTGATTCACATTCTATTATGTACCATGTGGAGGAGACGATGGATTGATTTTCATTGCATTGTGTTCCATGTGGTTGAGAGGAAAGATTAATTTACTTTGAATTCTGTATCATGTGTTGGAGGGGAAGGATTGATTTACATTGCATTCTGTACCATGTGGTTGTGAGGAAAGATTGATTTACTTTGCATTCTGTACCATGTGGTAGAGGGGAACAATTGATTTACATTGCATTCTGTACCATGTGGTGGAGGGGAAGGATTGATTAGCATTGCGTTCTGCACCATGTGGAGGGGAAGGATTGATTTACTTTACATTCTGTACCATGTTGTGGAGGGTTAGCACTGATTTACATTGTATTGAGTATCATGTGGTGGAGATGAAGGATTGATTTACATAGCATTCCATACCATGTGGTGGAGAGGAAGGATTGACTTACATTGCATTCTGTACCATGTGGTGGAGAGGAAAGATTGATTTACATTGCTTTCTGTATCACATGGTGGAGAGGAAGGATGGATTTACATTGCATTCTATACCATATAGTGGAGAAGAAGGATTGATTTACATTGCATTCTGTATCATGTGGTGGATAGGAAGGATTGATTTACATTGTTTTCTGTAACATTTTGTAAAGGGGATGGATTGATTTATATTGCATTCTGTACTATGTGGTGGAGGGAAGGATTGATTTACATTGCATTCTATACCATGTTTTGGAGAGGAAGGATTGATTTACATAGCCTTCTGTACCATGTGATGGAGAAGGATTGATTTACATTGTATTCTGTACCATACAGTGGAAGGGAAGAATTGATTTACATTGCTTTCTGTACCACGTGGTGGAGGGGATGAACCAATTTACATTGCATTCTATATCATATTTTGGAGGGGAAGGGTTGATTTACATTGCATTCTGTATCATGCTGTGGAGAGGAAGGACTTATTTACTTTGCATTCTCTGTCATGTGGTGGAGGGGAAGGATTGATTTACATTGCATTCTGTGCCATGTAGTAGAGCGGAATTATTGATTTACATTGAATTCCAAACCATGTGGTGGAGAAGAAGGATTGATTAATATTGCATTGTGTACGGTGTGGTTGTGAGGAAGGATTGATTTACATTGCATTCTGTACCATGTGGTGGAGGGGAAGGATTGATTTACATTGCATTATGTACCATGTGATCGTGGGGAAGGCTTGATTTACAATGCATTCTGTTCCACATGATGGTGGGGGAAGAACTGATTTACATTGCATTT
The DNA here is from genome assembly GCA_016271365.2 of Neoceratodus forsteri. Classification (NCBI taxonomy): domain Eukaryota; kingdom Metazoa; phylum Chordata; order Ceratodontiformes; family Ceratodontidae; genus Neoceratodus; species Neoceratodus forsteri. Next base: position 358,003,142 of record JADMNL010000025.1, read on the forward strand.
TGTACCATGTGGTGGTTGGGAAGGATTGATTTATATTGCATTCTGTATCATGTGGTGGAGAGAAAGGATTACTATACATTGCATTCTGTTCCATGTGGTGGAGAGGAAGGATTTATTTTATATTGTATTGTGTAATAGGTGGTGGAGAGGAAGGATTGGTTTAAGGGAGAAAGTGTAATTATCCCAAATCATCCACCCCTGCAAGCCTTATCGTCCAATTAGGGGTTTCGCAAATAGAGCTCCCTGTTCTGTCAATTTCAACTTACTTTATTTAATTTTTGAAAAATCCGGCGTTCGCAATATGGCGCATGCTCTGTAGCTTCATTTCATGATAAAGTGCGGCGGAGCTTTGATACAAGTGTAGTGGAGCTGAGTGGTGCAGTGCCGCACTTTCTCATGAAATGGAGCTACAGAGCATGTACCATTTTGGTGAACGCTGGACTTTTCAAAAATTAAAGTAAGCTGAAATTGGCAGAACAGGGAGCTCTATTTGCAAAACCCCTAATCAGGGGGAAAGGCTTGCAGGGGTGGGTAATGTGGGACAATTACAGTTGTCCTTGAAACTGAATTCTGTGCTATGTTGTGGAGGGGGAAGGGTTGATTTACATTGCAATCTATATCATGTAGTGGAGAGGAAGGATTGATTTACATTGCATTCTGTATCATGTGGTGGGGAAGGATCGATTTACACTGCATTCTGTACCATGTGGTGAGGGGAAGGAATGATAAACATTGCAATGTATAATATTTGGTAGAGGGGAATGGTTGTTTTACATTGTATTCTGTACCATGTGGTGGAGGGGAAGGATTAATTAGCATTGCGTTCTGTACCACGTGCTGGAGGTTAAGGATTGATTTAAATTGCATTCTGTACTGTGTGGTGTAGAGGAATTATTTATTTACATTGCTTTCTGTCTCGTGCTGTAGGAGAAGGACTGATTGAAATTGCATTCTGTAACATATTGTGGAGTGGAAGGATTATTTACATTGCATTCTGTGCTATGTTGCGGAGGGGAAGGATTGATTTACATTGCATTCTGTATCATGTGGTGGAGAGGAAGGATTGATTTACATTGCATTCTGTGCTATGTTGCGGAGGGGAAGGATTGGTTTACATTGCATTCTGTATCATGTGGTGGAGAGGAAGGATTGATTAACATTGCATGTTGTATTATGTGGTGGAGGATAAGGAATGATTTACATTGTATTCCGTACCATGTGGTGGAGGGGAAGGATTGATTAGCATTGCATTCTTTATCATGTGGTGGAGGGGAAGGATTAATTTACATTGCATTGTATACCATGTGGTGGATGAGAAGGATTCATTTACATTACATTCTGTAGCATGTGGTGGAGGGAAAGGATTGATTTACATTGCATTGTGTACCATGTGGTGGATGAGAAGGATTAATTTACATTACATTCTGTACCATGTGGTGGAGGGGAAGGATTGATTTACATTGCATTGTGTACCATGTGGTGGATGAGAAGGATTAATTTATATTACATTCTGTACCATGTGGTAGAGAGGAAGGGTTAATTAACATTGCATTCTGTAGCATTTGGTGGAAGGAAATGAATAATTTACATTGCATTGTGTAGTTTGTGGTGGAGGGGAAGGATTGATTTACATTGCATTCTATACCATGTGGTAGAGGGGAAGGGTTGATTTACACTGCATTCTGTATCGTGTTGTGGAGAGGAAGAGCTTATTTACATGGCATTCTATATCAGGTGGTGGAGGGGAAGGATTGATTTACATTGCACTCTATACCACGTGGTGTAAAGGAAGGATTGATTTACATTGCATTCTGTGCCATGTGATGGAGGGAAAGGACTGATTTACTTTGCATTCTGTTCCACGTGATGGTGGGGAAGGAATGATTTGCATTGCATTCTGTACCGTGTGGTGGAAAGGAAGGATTAATTTACATTGTATTATGTACCATGTGGTGGAGGGGAAGGATTGATTAACATTACATTCTGTACCATGTTGTAATGGGGAAGGATTAATTTAAATTGCATTCTTTATCATGTGGTGGAGGGGAAGAATTGATTTACATTGCATTCTGTACCATGTGGTGGAGAGGAAGGATTGGTTTACATTGCATTCTGTATTGTGCGGTGGAGGGGAAGGAGTGATTTACATTGCATTCTGTAGCATGTGGTGGTGGTGGGGAAGGATCGATTTATATGTTAATATGTATAGTTCGAGTTGTCTTTTATGTGATATGGTTATCTCGTTCTGGTTTGGGCAAGAGGCCTGCAAAGCAAAGCTGAGCCATTCTGTCAGCGCAAACCAGCATAAGAAAACCTTCTTATCTCGCAACAGACAGCCCGAAGTATACATATTAAGATATTATGAAGTGGTGGAACTGCCTTGAGCAAGTACTTACATTCTAGTAGTAATTTGTTGTGTTTTTTAAGATTTTTCTGATCGACTCTCCTCACTGTGTGTGAAGAGTTGGTGCCAGCTGTGGCTTGCCTGTGCTTTGTCATGTTGACCTGTGGTGGGGGAGGTGTAGATTACAATGATTGGAAACCTGTGTTTTTGCTCTGCATTCAAGACTGAGAGAAAGGTAGACGGCACTTATTTAAATTAGCAGCTGTATGTCAAAAAGAAGGGAATTAAAGAAAAGCAGTCCAGTCAGGCTGCCAATAGATACAGAATAGCCGTTTTTCATTTCTGAGTTCAACACTGACATTGTGACAGAAATGGCAGTTCTGTGTTTTTTGGTAGCCTGAGTGGACTGCTTTTCTTTAATTCCTTTCTTTTTGACACAGCTGCTAATTTAAATAAGTGCCGTCTACCTTTCTCACGATTTTCACTGACGATTACTTCTGACACTTGCTCACTCGTAGAACGGGAGTTTTGGTTCTGAAATGCTTTACTGTGACAGCTGATGTGCCACGACTTCTCTGACAGTAAGAAATTTACTGACCAGCGAGAGTGGCCCTGGCAGGAATCAGCTCTCCTGAACAGCACGAGGCAGCAACTGTACGCGCTATAAGAGATACAGTAAGTGCTGCTCTCTGATTACTGGAGGCAGTTCCACCACTTTATAATACATTGAATTCTGTATGATGTGGTGGACGGGAAGGATTGATTTACCTTGCATTCTGTATCATGTTGTGGAAGGAAATGACTGATTTCCTTTGCATTCTGTAGCATGTTTTTGTTGGATAGGATTGATTTACATTGCATTCTGTGTCATGTGGTAGAGGGAAAGGATTGAGTTACATTGCATTCTGTATCATATAGTGAAGAGGAATAATCGATTTACACTGCATTCTTTACCATGTGTTGGAGGGGAAGGATTGATTTACATTGCATTTGGTATCATGTGGTTGAGGGGAACAATTGATTTACATTGCATTCTGTATCATATGGCGGAGGGGTAGCATTGATTTACATTGTATTCTGTACCATCTGGTGGAAAGGAAGGATTGATTTACATTGCATTCTGTACCATGTGGTTTTGGGGAAGGATTGATTTACATTGCATTCTGTACCATGTTGTGGCGGGGAAGGATTGATTTACATTGCATTCTGTACTATGTGATGTTGGGGAAGAATTGATTTACATTGCATTCTGTACCATGTGATGGAGGGAAAGGACTGATTTACATTGCATTCTGTTCCACGTGATGGTGGGGAAGGATTGATTTGCATTGCATTCTGTACCGTGTGGTGGAAAGGACGGATTGATTTACTTTGCATTCTGTACCATGTGGTGGAGGGGAAGGATTGATTTACCTTGCATTCTGTACCTTGTGGTGGAGGGGAAGGATTGATTTACATTGCATTCTGTACCATATGGCCGAGAGAAAGTATTGGTTTACATTGCATTCTGTATTATGCAGTGGAGGGGAAGGAGTGATTTACATTGCATTGTTTACCTTGTGGTGGTGGGGAAGGATTGATTCATATGTTAATATGTATAGTTTGTGTTGTCTTTTATGAGTTAAGGTTTTCTCCTGCTGGTTTGGGCGAGAGGACCACGAAGCAAAGATGAGCCGTTCTGTCAGCGCAAACCGGCATGAGAAAATCTTATCTCACAACAGACAACCCAAAGTATAAATATTAAGATATTATGAAGAGGTGGAACTGCCTTCAGCAGAAACTTACATTTTGATAGTAATTTGTTGTGTTTTTTAAGTTTTTTTGGATCAACTCTCCTCGCTGTGTGTGAAAAGTTGGTGCCTGCTGTGGCTTGCCTGTTCTTTGTCATATTGACCTGTGGTGGGGGAGGTGTGGATCACAATGATTGGGAACCTGTGTGCTTGGTCTGCAGTCAAGACTGGGAGAAAGGTAGATGGCACTTATTTAAATTAGCAGCTGTGTGTCAAAAAGAAATGAATTAAAGAGAAACAGTCCAGTCAGGCTACCAATAAATATAGAAGAGCCATTTTTCATTTCTGAGTTCAACACTGACATTGTGATGAAAACGGCAGTTCTGTGTTTATTGGTAGCCTGACTGGACTGCTTTTCTTTAATTCCTTCTTTTGACACAGTTGCTAATTTAAATAAGTGCTGTCTACCCTTCTCACGGTTTTCACTGCTGATTACTTCTGACACTCGCTGACTCGTAGAATGGGAGTTTTGGCCATGAAATGCTTTGCTATGATAGCTGATCTGCAGCGACTTCTCTGACAGTAAGAAATGCACTGACCAGCGAGAGTGACCATTTCAGGAGTCAGCTGTCCTGAACAGTGCGGGGCAGCAACTGTACGCGCTATAAGAGATACAGTAAGTGCTGCTCTCTGAATGATCTTCTCTGATTGTTGGAGGCAGTGCCACAACTTTATAATACATAGAATTCTGTATCACGTGGTGGAGGGGAAGGATTGATTTACGTTGCATTCTGTATCATGTTGTGTAAGGGAATGACTGATTTACTTTGCATTCTGTACCATGTGTTTGTGGAGAAGGATTGATTTACATTGCATTCTGTGTCATGTAGTAGAAGGGAAGGATTGATTTACATTTCATTCAGATCATGTGGTGGAGATGAAGGAGTGATTTACATTGCATTATGTACCATGTAGTGGAGAGGAAGGATCGATTTACACTACATTCTTTGCCATGTGTTGGAGGGGAAGGATTGATTTATATTGCATTCTGTATCAAGTGGTAGTGGGGAAGGATTGATTTACATTGCATTCTATACCATGTGGTGGCGAGGAAGGATTGATTTACATTGCATTATGTACCATGTAGTGGAGAGGAAGGATCGATTTATACTGCAGTCTTTACCATGTGTTGGAGGGGAAGGATTACATTGCATTCTGTTCCACGTGATGGTGGGGAAGGATTGATTTGCATTGCATTCTGTACCGTGTGGTGGAAAGAACGGATTGATTTACTTTGCATTCTGTACCATGTGGTGGAGGGGAAGGATTGATTTACATTGCATTATGTACCATGTGGTGGTGGGGAAAGATTGATTTACAAGGCATTCTGTACCATGTAGTGGAGAGGAAGGATTGATTTACATTGCATTCTGTACCATGTAATGGAGAAGAAGGATTGTTTTACACTGCGTTCTTTACCATGTGGTGGAGAGGAAGGATTGAGTTACACTGCATTCTTTACCAGGTGTTGGAGGGGGAAGGATTGATTTACATTGCATTCTGTACCATGTGGTGGAGGGGAAGGATTGATTAACATTGCATTCTCAACCCTGTGATGGAGAGAAAGGATTGATTTATACTGCATTCTGTACCATGTGGTGGAGGGGAAGGATTGATATACATTGTATTCTGTACCATGTGGTGGTGACGAAGGATTGATTTGTTCTGCATTCTGTACGATGTGGTGGTGTGGAAGGATTGATTTACATTCCATTCTGTACCATGTTGTGGAGGGGAAGTATTGATTTACATTCCATTCTGTACCACATGGTATAGGGGAAGGACTGATTTACATTGCATTTTATACCATGTTGTGGAGGGTAAGGATTGATTTACATTGCACTCTGTATCATGCGGTGGAGAGGAAGGATCGATTTACATTGCATTCTGTATCATGTTGTGGAGAAGAAGGATTGATTTACATTGCATTCTGTATCATGTGGTGGAGAGGAAGGATCGATTTACATTACATTCTGTATCATGTTGTGGAGAGGAAGGATTGATTTACATTGCATTTTGTACCATGTGGTGGAGGGGAAGGAATGATTTACATTGTATTCTGTATCATGTGGTGGAGGGGAAGGATTGATTTTCATTGCATTCTGTACCATGTTGGTGAGAGGAAGGATTGGTTTACATTGCATTCTGTATTATGGTTTACATTGCATTCTGTATTATGTGGAGGAGGGGAAGGAGTGATTTACATTGCATTCTGTACCACGTGGTGGGGAAGGATCGATTTATATGTTAATATGTATAGTTCACGTTGTCTTTTACGAGATAAGGTTATCTCATTCTGGTTTGGGCGACAGGACCGCAAAGCAAAGCTGAGTTATTCTGTCAGCGCAAACCAGCAGACTTGTCTCCCAACAGACAACCTGAAGTTTACATATTAAGATATTATGAAGTGGTGGAACTGCCTTCAGGAAGAACTTACATTTTGGTAGTAATTTGTTGTGTTTTTTAAGATTTTTCTGATCGACTCCTCGCTTTGTGTGAAGAGTCGGTGCCTGCTGTGGCTTGCCTGTTCTTTGTCATTGACCTGTGGTGGGGGAGGTGTGGATTACACTGATTAGGAACCTGTGTGCGTGATCTGCAGTCAAGACCAGAAGAAAAGTAGATGGCACTTATTTCAATTAGCAGCTGTGTGTCAAAAATAAAGGAATTAAAGAAAAGCAGTCCATTCAGGCTGCCAATAAATACAGAATAGCTGTTTTTCATTTCTGAGTTCAACACTGAAATTGTGATGAAAACGGCAGTTCTGTGTTTATTGGTAGCTGGACTGGACTGTTTCTTTCTTTCTTTTTTTTTTATCATATCACAGTTTTCACCCCTGCAGCCATTGACCTGCCTTCATACTCCAGTCAGCACTCCAACTCCACCACCGACACTGAAGTTGCACACCCAGCTGGCATATGCAACTATACCTTCAAGAGGGGCATCCCCATTGTGCCCGCACCAGGCAAGTAACCAATACCAGCACATGCTGGCCAAGCATCATCGGCCGATGGCGTAGTGGCCATCTAGCTGCCGCAGTCTGTGCTGCCATTTTTCTGTGTTCCGATAGCCCCAGGAGTGCGAGCATCCAGTGACGTCATGGCACGAATGTGCTGACATCTGCTGCACTCCATACTACGGCATTGACCCTAGCAATACCCTCGGTCATCACCAGGGGCCGCAGCAGAGTGGTGGCACCCTGGATCCCTCCCTGGGGACAGGACAGCTGTCCTCAGATGCTCAATTCCATCCCCCTGCCGCTGACCCCTGATGGCCTGGGCTCACGTCTGAACCTGGGTCGCCAATATGGCGTGAGGTGCGGCATCCAGCTCCTCAACCATCAGCGCCACGGGGCCAGCCAGACTGCTTTTCTTTAATTCCTTTCTTTTGGACAAAGCTGCTAATTTAAATAAGTGCCGTCTACCTTACTCCTGGTTTTGACTGCCGATTACTTCTGACAGTCACTCACTTGAAGAACGGGAGTTTTGGCCCTGAAATACTTTCCTGTGACAGCTGATCTGCCACAACTTCTCTGACAGTAAGACACACATTGACTAGTGAGAGTGGCCGTGGTGGGAATCCAGCTGTCCTGAACAGCTCAAGGCAGCAACTGTAGACGCTATAAGAGGTACAGTAAATGCTGCTCTCTGATTGCTGGAGGCAGTTCCACCACTTTATAATACACTGAATTCTGTATCATGTGGTGGAGGGGAAGGATTGATTTACGTTGCATTCTGTATCATGTTGTTGAAGGGAATGACTGATTTACTTTGCATTCTGTACCATGTGTTTGTGGAGAAGGATTGATTCACATTGCATTCTGTATCATGTAGTAGAGGGGAAGGATTGATTTACATTGCATTCTGTACCATGTGGTGGAGAAGAAGGATTGATTTACATTGCATTATGTACCATGTAGTGGAGAGGAATGATCGATTTACACTGCATTCTTTGCCATGTGTTGAAGAGGAAGGATTGATTTACATTGCATTCTGTATCATGTGGTAGAGGGGAAGGACTGATATACATTGCATTCTGTATCATGTGGTTGAGGGGAACAATTGATTTACATTGAATTCTGTATCATGTGGTGGAGGGGAAGGATTGATTTACGTTGTATTCTGTACCTTGTGGTGAAAAGGAAGGATTGATTTACATTGCAGTCTGCACCATGTAGTGAAGAGGAAGGACTGATTTATATTACATTCTTTACCATGTGGTGGAGAGGAAGGATTGATTTATATTGCATTCTGTATCATGTGGTAGAGGGGAAGGATTGATGTACATTGCATTCTGTACCATGTGGTGGAGGTGTAGGATTGATTTACATTGCATTCTGTACCCTGTGGTAGAAGGGAAGGACTGCTTTACATTGCATTCTGTACCATGTTGCGAAGGGGAAGGACTGATTTAAATTGTACTCTGTATCATGTGGTGGGGAGGAAGGATTGATTTGCATTGCATCCTGCATCATCTGGTGAAGGTGAAGGACTGATTTACATTGCATTCTGTACCATGTGGTGGAGGGGAAGGATTGATTTACATTGCATTCTGTACCATGTGGTAGAGGGGAAAGTCTGATTTACATTGCATTTTGTGCCATGTTGCGGAGGGGAAGGACTGATTTAAATTGTACTCTGTATCATGTGGTGGAGAGGAAGGCTTGATTTACATTGCATCCTGTATCATGTGGTGGAGGGGAAGGATTGATTTACATTGCAATTTGTATCATTTGGTGATTTATTTACATTGCATTCTGTACCATGTGGTGAGAGGAAGGATTGATTAACTTTGCATTCCGTATTATTTGGTGGAGGAGAATGATTGATTAGCGCTGCATTCTGTATCAAGTGGTGGAGGGGAAGGATTGATTTAAATTGCATTGTCTATCATGTGGTGGAGTGGAAGGATTGATTTACCTTGTATTCCGTACCATGTGGTGGATGAGAATTAGTGATTTACATTACATTCTGTACCATGTGGTGGAGGGGAAATATTGATTAACATTGCATTCTGTACCATGTTGTGGAGGTGAAGGGTTGATTTAGATTGCATTCTCTATCATGTTGTAGAGAGGAATTAATTATTTACATTGCATTCTGTGTCATGTGATGGAGGGGAAGGATTGATTTACATTGCATTCTCTACCACGTGAGGGAGGGGTAGGATTGATTTGCATTGCATTCAGTTCCACCTGATGGTGGGGAAGGATTGATTTACATTGCATTCTGTATCGTGTGGTGGAGAGGAAGGATTGATTAACATTGCATTCTGTACCATATGGTGGAAGGGAAGGATTGATTTACATTGTATTCTGTACCATGTGGTGGAGGGGAACAATCGATTTACATTGCATTCTGTACCATGTGGTGGTGGTGCGGGGGGTGCATTGATTTACACAGCATTCTGTACCATTTGGTGGCGGGGAAGAACTGATTTACTTTGCATTCTGTACCATGCGATGGTGTGGAAGGATTGATTTATATTGCTTTCTGTACTGTGTAGGTTAGGGAAGGGGGCAGATCAATTTACATTGCATTCTGTGCCGTGTTGGGTGTTTGGAGGTGCAAGAAATGATTTACATTGCATTCTGGTTCATGCAAGTCATAGTGAGTAGGAAGGATGGATTTGCACTGCAGTTTGTTCCATGTGGTCAGTGGATGGGAAGAACCAGTTCACAGTAGCATTTTGATCCTTCTTTTCGCACTATTTTTCTTAAGTCACTGCCATTTCCACTTTCCTGTCATCTACTACACTGTAGGCTGTCAAACCTTATTGCCTTTCTGTCACAGGCATCAAATTAATTAAGAAATGAACCTTGCTTTATTTAGTTCGGTGATGGATCCTTTGTATTGTAGTACTGTAAATCTAACTCCTGGCACCAGAAATTTTGATAGGTTAACTTTGAATGTAAGTTTATTCCATCATAAATCATTGAAATGTTATGTCCTTTGTTGATCATCCTAGTGCTGTTTTGTTTTATTTACACCCCTGTAGTTTATAAATGTTTAAGAAAGCATCTGACACCTCTTAATGAGCTTTGAAAATTAGATGCAGTTCTACATACAGTTCACATTTTTTTAATATTCCCTTTTCCTCTTCTTCTTTATTTAGGGTATTTGCTGGAAATGGGATCTTTGTCCTTGAGAGTATATCTGCACTCAGTGCTCATTCCCCACCTGAGGTCACATTCTTCTACTTGTGACATCAGAGCTGTTTTCACAACAGACAGTGATGTCGCAAAAAGAGGATTATGACTTCAAATTGGAATACACAACTGGAGCAACAGGACTCATAAGTGACAAAGATGATGTTTCCATGTAAATGTTTATATTAGTAAAGAATGGGGAGAATAGGCCGTCCCCTCATTGCAGCGACAGCATTCCTGCTGGCGATCCTGCTGATCAGGTTTTGGGAATAAGTTGAAATGTCGGGGGTTGGCCAGTAGAAGAAGAACTAAACATCCCAGAAGATGCTGTTGTCTTCTGTAGAAGGTGGGCAGTATGCCGTGCTACTATACCAGAGGTGGCGGTACAGTTGAAGTCATTCCAATGGAGAGGAGGTATCATTTGACTCTGGCAATGCAGCCACGTCTTATGTTCTCATAGTTATGTGGGAGCGCTAGTTGGTGAATCACCAAGGTGGAAAAACCCTGGTTGCGCATCAAAATTAAGCTGGTATGCTTGGGTCCCACCAAGCTGACTGCTTGCCACCTTCCCTATATGACAGACCTGTGAGGGAGGCTGTACTTTTCAAAAGAATCTACCATGGAAGGGAGGGTAGCCTGTGGACCCCTTGGAAGGCAAGGTAGATAAAAGAGATGGGAATTGATGGAACTGGGGGTAGCCAATGTAGAGGAAAGGCAGCAGCGATGAACCACAATGTTTCTAATGTGAGTCTGCCCCTGCTAGGGTTGTTTTCTTGGTATAAGCCTCTGGCTTTCGGGGGGAGGGGGTCTGCACAATGACCATTTATTTTTACTCGGAACTTTGGGCAGTGGGCTACAGATAACTCAGAGGTCAGCAGGAATACCAGAAAAAACACAAATTCCTCACATGTTCTGATGTCCTCAGAAATGCAGAGTCAGGCAGACAGCATGCAGTGTAATTTAACTAAGTTCTTACATCAACCTCTCAGGGAATTAAATGTAGCAATTGTTATATACATTTCTCATCTGGATCTTGTTTCTTCCAGCTGTAGTCCCACTAAGAAACCCAGTAAACATGTCCCAAATTCAGACATAGAGCTGTGGAGTCAGTTAATGCCCCTGAGGTCATGCCCTATTGGTTTAGCATTCATAGGCACTTTTGAGCAGACTTGGGCACTGTTCAGCAAAATCAGAAAAAGTTTAGCCTAAGGGTTGTGGAAACCCAACAGGAACACACACAGTCCCATTCCTTAGTGCATTTCCTGGTTCTTGCAGTTCTGAGGACAGCAAGCCCAGATTAGCAGTCTAAGAAATTGGTTATGCACCCTCAAATTCTACTCACAGAACTGAGGCATCACCTTACTTCAAGGAAACCCCTCTGGGGGCACACTAGGAGGTGGCTGCCACCACGGACTTGATGCTGATGGTCCCCCTCTGCTGCAGAAACATTTGGTTCCTCAGCAAGGATAGACACAGGTCACACACCTTGCCTGGAGCTCGCCTTACACAGAACTGATGGCAACTCCCCCCCCAACACTGGAAGGCTAACAACCACAGCAGCATTCCATTGTGGCCTATGCTACTGTGGCAAGCCCCACTTGCTTGGTACAGTGCCTATATGACTTGCAGAGGGAGCCTTGAGAGTTAACCCCTTGCTGCCTGGAACTGCTGCACTCATAAACAAAACAAATTGCAGGGACCAGCAACCCCTAAGGGTCATGTGAGTTACATTAATTACCTAGATTTAGCTCACTATCCCTACTTAAGCTGTCTTCCACTGAGCATGCTCAGTCACTGGCAACAGCTTTAATGCCTGATTAAATCCACCACTCAGTCATTCGATCCTAAGGCTCTGCCCTCACTACTGTGAGATCTTTCCTTCCACTGGAGAGAATAAGTCTTCTACACAGTTCCTGCATGTGAATTTGAATTCTCTTAAGTTTTCAGGCTTTTTTTCAAATTTCTTCAAAGTGTTTGATTTCCCTGTAGACTTATTGTGTGCACCTCAACTTCAGCTCCCTGCTCTGTGAAATGTGACCACTGAACAGAAAGGGAAGCCAGGATTTAAGAAGTGCATGGTTTGCAGGTTCGCCATGTAAGTCAATGATGTCCATGATGCCTGCGTTCACTAGGAATCTCCCATAGAGTGGACCACTGCCAGCACGTGGTACCCAGTCATGCTCCAGCAGTTGATCAAGGATTGTTGATGTAGGTGCTGAAAGGGGATTGCGCAAAGGCCTTCCAGCTTGGTGGTTTTGGCCAAGTAGTTGGCCATGGAGAACGAAAACCCCACATCGTTGAGGATGTCGCCATCCTGGATCAGCTGATGGTCGAGGAGTAATAGTGAATAATCCCACTCATTGTGCTGCCTAGGGAGTTCCTGACTTCATGTCATCCCTTCAGTCATTCGAAGGTGCATCATCTCCTAGGAATCACAGGCACAACAAAAAAAAGTCAGTTAGTCAATGAAGGTCCTGAGAGCCCTGTCAGTCACAGAACTGCTCACATTCTCCCCTTCTGAGGTTAACTGGTCATGTCAGATGAATCTAATCGATTTCTTTGACTGGGTGACCAAAGTAGTAGACCAGGGAGGGGATGTGGACGAGGCCTATCTAAACTTTAGCAAGGCATTTAACACAGTCCTACACAAAAGATTAGTAAACAAATTAGCCAGCCTGGGAGTGGGTCCCAGGGTGGTAGCCTGGGAAAAACATTGGCTGGACAACAGGACACAGAAGGTAATAGTAAACGGAGTCCACTATGAAGAAAGGGGGGTTACTAGTGGGGTACCGCAGGGTTCAGTACTGGGTCCAGTCCTTTTCAATGTCTTTATAGGTGACATTGCAGTTGGACTGGAAGGAAAAGTTTGCCTCTTTGCAGATGACACAAAGATCTGCAACAGGGTTGATACACAAGGGGGCCTGGAAAGGATAAGAAGGGACTTGGCAAGGTTGGAGGAATGGTCAGAAGTATGGCAGCTTGTATTCAATGCAAAGAAGTGCAAAATAACAAACCTGGGAAACAAAAACTCAAGGGAAGAGTACACAATGGTGGGGGAGGTAGTAACAACAACAAAAATGGAAAGGGACCTGGGGGTAATCATATCAGATGACCTTACGGTTAGCAAGCAATGTGAGAAGGCAGTAGGGAGGGCTGGGGGGATACTGGGATATAGAAGGAGAGGCATCACCAGCAGAAAACAGGAAGTTGTTGTCCCTCTGTACAGACAGTTTGTGAGACCCCATCTGGAATACTGCATCCAGTTCTGGAGACCCCATCTCTGCAATGACATTGACAGGATGGAGGCAGTCCAGAGGAGGGCAACTGAAATGGTGCAGGGTCTGCAAGAGAAGCCATATGATGAGAGACTAAAGGAGCTTAATATGTATACCCTTGAGGAAAGGGGGGGGGCAGGGTAGAAACTTTTAAGTACCTCAGTGGAATCAATGAAGTCCAATAGGGTAGCATCTTTTAGAAAAAGAGATGTGCAAGAACAAGAGGACATAATTTGAAGATACAGGGGGACAGCTCAGGGGCAATGTGAGGAAGGATTTTTTTCGCAGAGAGGGTGGTGGATGCATGGAACCTCCTTCCTGAGAAGGTTGTGGTGTCTAAACTGTGGGAGAATTCAAGAATGCATGGGACAGACATAAGGCAATTCTTGTGGGGGTTAGGAAGAAATAGGCTGTTGGTTAACTAGGATCTGCAGCTTATCCAGTAGGTAGGGAATTTGGCAGACTAGGTGGACCAAGCAGTCCTTATCTGCCATCAAAGTCTATGTTTCTATGTTTCAGTTGCCCTCTAAGGATGTCGAAGAGCCCACTGAGGCCATTAGACTGCCCGTAGAGATTGTGTCTTGCTAGCCGAAGTTCTCCATGCTGGTAGGTCTGCTAGCCAAGCCACTGGTCCTTGGTGGTAATGACTCCCCCGAGGGAGAGAAGTCCTCTCTTTTGGACTCTGGTGCTGACAATGGCCCTGCCTAGATTGTTGGGATGGGCTTGGGTGAGCTCCCTGTCAAAACTCCTCCACCTGTGTTGTCTCCACAGCTCATTCTTATCTCAGATCTGCCATCTGTTTCACTGTTGGGGAATCTGACACTGGCATAGCTCACATCTTGCCAACCAGATTGTTAGCGTTCGCGGTAGCAGTCATGTTGTCGGTCTCTCTTTCTGAGTATCCCAACGACATTGTCAATGGGATCATCGACCAGTTCCTTCTCATTGTCGGATGCCTGTCATTGATGTCAAGCTCATCTCAGGTGGGGAAAAGATGCTTGACAGCAATGGGCTTATGGAGCATATGCTTGGGGAAAAAGTATATTGATGGTATTGCTGGGCTGTCCAGGCTTTGCTGCCCCTTTTGACACTATCCTTGGTAAAGCTTTGATTGTACCTCCTCTGTGGTTGCCGATGGCACCTAATCAATCTATCCCAGTTCAGCCCTCACCAGCACAATCCAAAGTGGTGGTGCCAACCAAGGATTCCAGGCCTGGGACAATGTTACCCAATGCCCTGTTGGTGATGGTTACTCTGATGTCTCTTCACCTCGTTGGTGTCCAGTGTTTTGTTACATGGACTCAGATTCAGATGAATCTGCCTTTTTCTCAACACCCTGACTTCATGATAACAGCCTGCTAACAAATAGATTTGCCCTGGTAGGGCCATCCCTTCTTTGTCTTATTCCTGGACAGAGTGTCCTTGCTGCTGGTCACTCTCTATTGAAGGCCCAGAATAGGGAAACCTACTGATGGGCATCCTCAAGTGGGATTTCTCACCTGAGATAGCCTTCCCCTTTGCTTCTACTGTCCTGGGTTCCACTCTCACCATCTGGAAGCACTGGACTTCTTACTCAGCCCCACCTAGTAGGAAGATCCACGAGTACACAGTCCCTTGGGGGGGTCTCTGGGTTTATGGAACATCCTTCCCAGGCAGGTCTGGTGGTATATACCTTGTTCCCCAAAGCCAGAATGCAGGAAGAGTCCAATAAGCCCCTGTACAGAGTCCAAGAGACAGGACCACTTTGGCTGATAGTGTATATGGCAGTGTCTTTGGGCATTCACCAGGCCAGTTATGTAGCCCTGATTCAACTGTATGACCTGTGGTCTCTTGCACCAGAGGATTGCCCAAAGAACCTCATAAGCATCTGAGGCATGGGGTTCTCCATGGCCAAACACCCACTGTAGGTTGCTCCAGTTAAGCTGAAGTCAGTCCTTAAAGCTCAGAGTAACTGGGTGTCTCTGACTGTAATAGCTTCAGCCTGCCAGGATTTCCTCCATCTCGGTTTTAAGCCATTGCAGCTGCTACCACTTCGTTCAGACTTGCTCACAGGGTGCAAAGGGAAAGTTAGGCATTGGGGTCTTAAGTACCTGCACGACAGCGAGGTTCCTGAGTGCCTAGAATTCCAGAGTCATGAGCTTTCTGAGGACATTCCTAAGGTTCTGTAAGCATCTCAAAAGAAGCTGATTCACAAAATATAGAATTGTAAATCGAAGAGGTTTTTATTCTGGTGATGCAGAGCAGGGATTCCCACCACTCTTCTGCTCAATGAAGGTTATTCTTGATTACCTCTGGGCCCTCTCCAATAAGGGCTATGAGCTACATTCCTGGTGCACCTGGCTGCCATCTTGGCAAATCGAGTGAAGGCCAGTGTCCTGACAATGTCCAGGGAGAAAGTCAACCATATTTTCAAAGGGCTGGACCATCTGCTTCCTCCCTTGCATGAACTGTCTCCACTGTGAGACTTACCACTGGTACTGACCTGGCTTAGGTGCAGACTATTTGAGCTTATGAACAAAGGGCTGGATATTCAAACTGCACCCAAAAAGTGCGCAGTAGCAGGAGCAAGCACAAGTCCATTGCGCCCATGCGCAATAGACGCGATATTCAAAAAAGGAGCAAGCCAAATTGCGCCAACAGCCAACATCTGAATATCACACAACTTGCACCATAGCGCAACTAGGAAGGGGAAGCTGAGCAGATGCGGCGCGCCATGGCGCAACAGGGCTGCCCAGCTAAGCAGCCCAGAGGCACCATAGCGCAAGCAGAGCCCCAGCAGCAGAGCAATGTAACTGCACAACCAGGGAGGTAGGTAGGGGCCCACCACCCATGCCACAGATGGGCACAGGAACACACTGCAGAACTGACAATGCACCCCCACACCCCAAGCACAGCACAACTGGGGAAGGGCTGGAATATCCACCAGCCCATGGGGACAAGCAAACAAAGCACAGCTGGGCCATGGTGCCCCATCACACCCACTGGCAAGCTGAGACTGCCACACAAGGAGGGCGGACCACCCCATGGTAGAGCAGCCCCCGTGCACAGCACACCCTGCACCGTGACCCCAAGACACCCCCCCATGAGCAGTGACCACCACTGCAGGAATCCCCATGCATACCACCACCCCCACTGTCACACTGCAACCTCGTGTACCACAGAACCATACAAGCCAGACCCACCATGAGCACCCAGCAGTGGGTGGCAGCACACGGCAATGCAACAACGGCAGATACAGTGCCAACACGGACAATCCACCTGAGGAACATCTGAGAGACCGAACAAGTGTCGGCACAAGAGGTACCCTACATGAGAAAGGGCGTGCCCCTGACACCACCGCCATTGATACAGCACCCTGCACAATAGACAAGTGTCACAGCCTGACCCACCATGAGCCACAGCAGCCAGCACAGACACCCACAGTGGTGCATGGAAGCATGCAGCACACCAGATGCAACACAGTGCAGGGGCAAATGCACACCCATACCCACGGGGACACTAACACAGGGACGCAGTAGTGTGGCAACCAAGCCCCCAGTGTGGGCCCATGAAAACTGTGCACACACAGCCTGCAGTCTCTCCATGGCACAGGGTGACACCCACCTGTGCATGAACTGTGGCCCTGTCGCCACCAGCATATGCCTGGAGCACAAGTCACAGACAGTGGTGCACAGCCCTGCAACACACACAAGCCACAGCATGGAGGTGGGACAGCAACTACGGAGGCCACAGTGTCACCTGAGGCAAACATGCACCACACCATTGACAGGAGGCAACCCAGCATTGTGACGGTCACAGTGGATGACCTGCAGGGACAGCCACCACTGACAAGGCAGCAGATCTCGCAGGCCACAGACATGCAAGGGTGTCAGCTGCGCAGGCCAAGGATGGGTTGACAGGGGCACAGTGGACACAGAGCAGGCACCATGGACCACTGCACACAGTAATGCAATGCACAGGGAACAACACACATATCACAGATACCGACTGATAGCCACTCCCACACCAGAGACACTTCCCCACGCACACGCACACATACCCATGACTGAACCACCCCAGATGCCATGCACACCACTCCAACTGTGCACCTATAGCCAGCTGCAAATCAGAGACCACCACAGTATTCATATCAAAATATCTGTATTCAAAAACATAACAACATCAACTATATACAACTATGTACAAACATGAGGTGGAGGGACAGGAACAAGGTGGGGGTGGGTAAGGGGCAGGGGTGAACATATGGGAGAGGGTAGGTGGGGTGTGAGGGTTGAACAAAGGGGGGTAGACGCAGGCTGCTCATGCAGCTGTCAATGTCCAGCCTGGTCCTCCGCTGCCTGGGGCTGTTGCCTGGGCCGCCTCCTCCTCACCCCATGCTGCTGTAGATCCCTTAGGATGGAGAGGGACTCTTGCGCCACCCGCAGAAGCTCCTGGATGGCCTGCTGTATTTGCAGGAGTATCCGCACACCTAGGACAAGGGAAAAGAGTCAATGGGTGTGACTGTCCATCCCCCTGCAGCCCACCCATTATGCATGGCATGCAGCCATGTGCCACGCTTCTGTGATGGTGCGCACCCAACCACAGTGACCGTGTCTACAAGACATGCCCAACCAGGCAGCAACAGCCATGTGTACCACTGCACACACCCACCACCCATGTCCAGCACAGCACAACCAAGGCCGTACAGTAACGTGGCTATGTGGTGGGCAGGCAGTGCCACAGCCATGTGCCCAGTGCACGCATGGACCACCATTGACGCACTCCCAGACATGCAGTGCCACTGGACAGTGCTGACTGTCACATGTCGCGTGCATGGCAGTGGTGTCCATGGATGGTGGCCATGCCCTGCTTCCCACCCTGTTACACAGCATGCAATAGCAATCATGGTGTCATGGCACTCACCCTCATCTGGATGTTGATGGCGTTGGGGTTGGTCCCCGACATGCCCCTCTGCAGCATCCTCTGCCCTCTGCTGCCGCTCCAACATCCTCCTCCGCTCGGCCATGCCTGTGGGAGACAAAAGGAGAGAAACACATCAGTACAAACCTAAAGCATATTCCCCCTGCCCCAATGTGTGTGCCCACCCACCCAGCCAGACCCACCCTCCCCATACCCTGTAAACACTGCCACAGCCAACCCTAGACTATCCCTCCCCTATGTGCTGGACACATAAGACAGTGTTACCCATATGGACCATACAAGTGTGTAAACATATCACCCACCTGGACGAGGCACCACGCCCCTCCTGGCACGCGACCGCAGATGTGCAAGTAGCTCTGGCTCCCTCCATCTAAGGTCCCCATACCGGTGCCTGCACTGTTTGGCCGTTTTCCTGTGGCCAGTGGCTGCCTCCAGGTTAGTGGCCACCTCTTGCCAGACCTGGGTCCTGGCCCTGTCCAGTGGCTCCTCACCAAACAGTGAGCCATAGTGTGGCTCCACAATGGCCACAAGGTTGGCCAGCTCAAGGGCACTCCACTGAGGGGCTCTCCTGCGTGCCATCTCTAACACTATAGTAGGCAATATATTTGCTCTGCAGCAGCACCCCACATACAGGAGTGCTGCTCTGCGGTACAGTGCCACCATTCCCTATCGCGCTGTCGGTACAGCACCGCCATTCCCTATCATGCTGTCACCGAACAGTGCGATAGAGGTGCAGCCATGCCAGACGTATTGCGCCAAAAGGGCAAAGGTTGGGCACAGGGTCATGGGTTTCTGGCGCAAGGCCACGCACAGCGCCATCGGATGTCTATGCATCTAGCGCGATTGGTTGCCTGTGTGCCATCGCCACAGTGAACTATTGCGCAGTTGTGCCACAGCGCCATGTAGTGAGCCTCGCCATAGCGCCACTGGCACAATGGTGGCTGTGCCCTGAATTGCCTACCGTGCACAGCACGTCATCAGCAGCAGATGCCTGCGTAGCTACCTGGGCATGCGCAGTGTGGTGTACTACGCAGGCCACAGAACTGCGCCATTGACTCAGCACGTTCAACATGATTGCGCAAAGCGCAAAAGCGCGATATTCAGCCGTCATATGCAAATCATCCGATCAGCCATGCAATGGCGCAGCAGCACGATTTGCATCTCATTAAAGTTGCTCCACACCTAATTTGCATGGATTGCGCTATAAAATTGCGACACTGTTCTGCAGTGGCCATATTTCATTACTGCAGTTTATTGGTGAGTTGCATGCTGTGTGGTGTTCTGGACTGTGGTATCAGGGACTTGCTTTGTACTGCACAGTCACATGCAACCACTGTCACCCATACAGGCTGAATAATAACCGAACGAGGATTGGGTGAGGAGGACAACGATGGTGGGCGGAAGAGGAGGCCCAATTTCACCAAGGCCGAGACGGAGGCACTCTTCGAGGCCTACATCGATAAGGAACCACTGCTCAGTGGATGGCAGGGCACCCCTCAGGCCTGTGCTGCTGCATGGGAGGGGGTGGCACATGCCGTCAACCTGCATGGCAGCCACCAGCGCTCTGTGCAGGAGTGTAAGAAGAAGATGGCTACCGACAGGAGGAGGGTGAAGGAGAAGGTGGCTGCCATCAGGGTGGCACATGCTGCAACAGGCGGGGGCCAGCCGGAGGTGGTGCAGCTGACTCCGGCAGAGGACAGGCTCGCTGCAAGCATGCAGCGCAGTGCCATTGAGGGCGTTCAGGAGGTGGCTTCCGATAGGTGGTAGCCCATCACTGCATGAGTGCGTCATGGTCTGCAAGGGGAGGGTAGATCACATGCACTACCGTGTCTTACTTTCTGTTACAGATCCTGCGTGTCTGCAGGGGTCAGCGGTGGAGGGCCTGTCCACTGCGGACAGTCATCTGGAGTTGGAGGAGGGACCATCCACCTCCACAGGTAGCCGGCGAGCATTGCAACAATGGGTCCGCCTGGCTGTCAACACTGATGTCATTGAGACAGGTGTGGGGGAGGCCCTTCCTGTGTCTCAGCGGTCTGGCGTCCAAGGATGCCAGCACACTGTGGCTGTGGCTGTGGCACAGACCTGCACCATTGATGATGCAATGACCGTTATGGGCAGTGACGTGTGTGTCACAGAATGGACACACAGCAGGCCATCTCATGCCCATGGACCTGGCTGGTTCCAACGTGTGTGCCAGCAGGTCAGCACAATCCCAGGCTGTGCCTGTCCGCACCAGTGGCACTGTTGCGGCCACAGCAGCAGAACAACCGATCCCTTGGGCACAGCAGGCGGAGGGGCAACAGCAGCAGTCGCCCACCAGGACTGGGGTTTCAGGGTTCAGCGGTGGCGTCTGTGCACCACCTGTGGACTTGCCCATACCTGGTCCTGGTGAGCAGCGCCTACCCTCAAGGGGTGCTGAACATCAGGCCCTTCCATACCCTGAGGGACAGGATGCCGAGGTGGCAGACGACCTCTTTGACGAGCACACCCGCCTACTGCAGGCATCAGTACAGCAGCAGATGCGGCTTGCAACGTCCGTGGAGGCACTGTGTGTGGCTCTGGAGCGGGTCGAGGAGCAACACAGCAGGGACACCGATAGGATCCTGTCACAGATTGTCCAGTTGCGGGAGGATGTGACTGCTGCCATTGACAGGCAAACACAGGCGTTGGTCACTGTCATGGCCACAATGGGCACACAGTCAGGTGCCCATGTGTCGCTCACACCGTGCAGTTTGCTATCCACCCCTCATTCCCGGCATCATGCGACACCCACCCTGTCGATGCCGGGTTCAGCTGTGGGCATCCCGAGCACTCCTGGTGCAGGCATGTTTGATGTGCTGCAGACCCCTGTGCGGGCACAGTCGTGTTCGCATAATGGAACCCCTGGTGGACCATTGGTGCCACCCCATGAGGCCCGTGGTCAGCCTGCCAGTGCTGCTGGGTCTCGGCGGGGCCACCCACACATCCGAGGCGGACGTGGTACTGTGCCGCAAGACTGACCTGTCTCCCAGTGCAGGCACTGTCTGATACTGCCCTGTGTGCATTGTGTGTTTTGGTGAGCAGTGCACCGGTGGGTGCCCAGCCCTACAGGCAGACACACGGTCCACCTGCACACCCTCCCGACTGCTGTCCACAGGAACGTGTGCATGATGATGCCTGTATTGCACTGTACACCAAAGTGCGATAGTGCCCAGCATCTGACACACGCACATAGACAGTCAGTGGACGTGGTGGCCTGTGGACATGTGTGTTGCTAGTGTTTGTGTTCCGGCTCTGTTTTGCACCTGACCCCTGTGCACTTTGTGCCTATTGTGTATGCATGTGTGTGTGTCCGTCCATGTGGCGATGTTACTGTTCACCCCTCCCTGGGTTGGCGTGGCTTGTGCCCAACATATCCCTTGCCAGCATGCACCCCGAGGTTTCCATGTGTGTATGTGGGTTGTGCCCTAGCCACTGGTGGTTGCACATGGCCCCATGACTTACCTGTGTTGGCTGAAGTGCTCCTCTGTGATGGTGTCATGGTGCAGCTGGGCCAGCTGGATCAGTCGGGGGTCCCGTCGGCCAAGGGGGGGCTGCCCATCCCCATCGTCACCGGTGTCACCATCGTCCCCATTGCTGTCCCCCTCTTCGACCTGTATGGCTATCCCACAGTCTTTGGCCATGTTGTGCAGGATACAACAGGCCAGGAATATCCCACAGGCCTTTGAGGGGCTATACTGTAGGGCTGCATGTGAGGGAGGGTATCAGAGCGACAGAAATGCAAGGCAACTTAGGGTTAAAAGATGAGTTGGAGATGCCATGGGTCACCCTGCAAACAGGAACCAGAGCCGTTGTTAGCACGGGGGTGATATACAGACTTCCAACATAGGGGAAGAACTGTATAAGGCACTGGGGGAAGCCATCAGCACAATGGTAGAAAAGGGGAGCTGCTGCTGTTAGGGGACTTCAGGCTGCCGGATGTAGATTGGAATCTCCCAGCTATGGGCTTAGCTAGAAGCAGGGCATCCTAGACTCCCTGCAGGGGGTGTTTCTCAGGCAACTATTCAGACAGCCCACCTGAGATAGGGCAATACTGTACATAGTGCTGACAAACAGGTACAGTATTGCAGATGTCATGGCGGGATGCCACCTGGGGACCAGCAATCACTGTACAGTGTGGTTTAACATGAGGACAGCAACAGAGGCAAACCACACAAGGACGAGGGCCCTGACTTCAGGAGGGCAGATTTTAGAAAAATGTGTGAATGCCTCAGAGACTACCTAATGGGAGGGATTGTCAGAGTGTGGTGGAGGAACAGTGGACCAAATTAAGGGATGGCATAGTGAAGGCAACAAACCTCCATGTGAAATAAGTAAGTAAAAACAGCAGGAAAAAAAAAAACAGCACTATGGTTCTTGAGGGAAGTGGCTATGAAGGTAAAGGCTAAAGAGGTGGCATTCAGGAGGTACACAGAGATGCAGAGGCCAGAGAGAGGAGGAGAGAGTGGCAGGCCAGGAAAAGCAGAGGAAAGCAGGGAAGGTGGTGAGGGCACAAACAGAGGAAGGGGCAGTCATAATGGTAGCTGAAGGGGACAAGCCCTTTTTCAAACACATTTATTTATTTGTTGAAATGTTTTACCAGGAAAGGCACACTAAACAAGTGCTCATCTCCTGGTGCGTCGTGGGGGAGAGGGTAAATGGAAATACATTCAAGTCATAAACATTGAACAATGAATGACATAAGTACAGCAAACAAGCAAATAACAGGCAGTAGTAATTAAATGTGATAATACATACAAGCACGTAATAATACATACATACACAAAAAGAGGACAAGGGGAGGAATTGTCAGGTTAAGAAGGGCAGGGGAAAGTATGCAGAGGAGGATCAGGAAAAAGCAGATATTCTGGACAGATGCTTCTGCTGAGTCTTTACAGTTGAGGGAGAGGGGGGTGGACCACATAGAAGCAGCAGGAACAGTTGGGGGGAAGGGAGGTGGACACAATTCCATTCAGGGAAGAAAGAGTTCTGAGAGGACTTGTGAATCTGAAAATGAGTAAGGCTATGGGGCCAGATGGGGTACACCCTAGGGTACTGAGGGAGGTCAGGAAGGTACTGGCTGCACCACTGACAGCCCTATTCAACAACTCACAGGAAACAGGAGTGGTTCCAAAGGACTAAAGGAGGCAGATGTAGTCCAGCTTCATAAAATGGCAGCAGGGAGGAGGCTGGTCAGTCTAATGTCAGTGGTGGGGAAGTTAATAAGAGACTCTATTAAAAGAAAAGCTAGTGGGGTATCTTGAACCCAGGGTAGTATGGATTCTTGGGGGGTGGGGCTGTTCATATCAGATGAACCCGATTGATTTGTTCGACTGGGTGACCAGGGAAGTAGATCATGGTGGGTCAATGGACATGACCTACTTAGACTTCAGCAAGGCCTTTGACACTGTATCACACTGAAAATTTATAAGAAAACTGAGCTGTTTGGGGTGGGACACCGGGTGGTAAACTGGGTATGGAACTGGTTGATGGATAGGTGACAGAGGGTGGTGGTAAATGGCACTCACTCTAATGAGGGGTAAAGTGGCCAGTGGGGTACCTCAGGGCTCAGTATTGGGATAAGTCCTTTTCAGTGTTTTCATAAGCGACATTGCAGAAGAGCTAGAAAGGAAGGTATGTCCCTTTGCAGATGACACTAAAATCTGCAGTAGGGTAGATACCCTGAACAGGGTGGAGAGAATGAGCAGAGACCTGAGAAAACTTGAAGTGTGGTCTAGGGTATGGTAGCTGGGTTTCATTGTAAAAAAGTGCATAAACATGCACCTAGGGCAGAGAAACCCCAGGGTGGTGTATAAAATAAGGGAAGAGGAGTTGGCAGTCACTAAACAGGAAAGAGACCTTGGGGTTCTTATATCTGATGACTTTAAGGTGGCAGGGCAATGTGACATGGCGATAAGCAGGGTCAGTGGGATGTTGGGTTGCATAGGGAGGAGAATCACCAGTAGAAGGAGAGAGGTGTTGTTACCACTGTTTCGATCATTGGTGAGACCCTACCTGGAGTACTGTGTCCAGTTCTGGAGACCACATCTCAGAAGGAATGTGGACAGGGTAGAGGCTGTCCAAAGGAGAGCAACTAAAATGGTGCAGGGGCTGCATCAGAAGCTCTATGAGGAGGGACTGAGGAATTTCAATATGTACACTGTGAAAGGGGACATGATAGAGACCTTAAGTACCTCATGGAGGTAACTAAAGTACAGGAGGAGAGTATTTGTCAGAAGAAAAGGTGCATGAGAAAAAGGGGGCATGCAGTGAAGCTAGAGGTGCGATTTAGGAGGGATGTGAGGAATTACCTTTTCACTGAAAGAGCCCTGGATGCCTGGAACAGTCTTCCAGCAGAGGAGGTGGGTTTCAAGCATGCAAGGGATGGGCACAAAAGAATCTTGGTAGGAAAGCTGGGGAAGGGGGAATAGCTGGAGATCAGTTAGAGTTAGTGGTGACAGTATAGGCAGGGGCAGAATGGGCAGACTGGGTGGGCCAAGCAGTCCTTATGTGCTGACAAATTCTGATTCTGAAATATGTGGCCATGGGTCAGAGCACATGTTGCTTGTCCCAGAGAGATAAATTTGAGTCACTGGATGCGGTGATGGATCAAGGAGCAGAATGCTATATTTCTGGGTCACAGGGTATATTGCCGTGTCAAGGACACAGCACTGAGTCAAGGGCTGTAGCAATGGGTAAGTGGACATGGTTCTTTGCCAAGGGTCCTAAACCTGGGTCACAGATCACAGAGCGTGGCATCTCAGTCAGAGTGTATAACGGGCCAAGTAACATTTATTTATTTATTTAAGAGTTTTACCAGGAAGGCATACTGAGCGGAGAGCCACTGGATTCCAGGTGCATCCTGGGGAAGGGGAGGAAGGGAATAATACAATACAATAAACAGAGGCAACTACAATACAAAAGGCTACAGAGCCAATATCCCAAAAGGTTACATGGTGAATGGGAGATCAGAGTGACAAGCAGGAAATGAGCACTACACCTCTTACAAGAAATTAAGTGCCTTACATACATTAGGCCCATATAATACATTTTGGAGGTGCATAATGAGAGCACCATAAATTGCAGAAGGATGTAAGCAGCTAGATGAGCCCCAGCCACAGAGGACTTTATAACAGGTACTCTGCTGAGGGCAGGTCTGTGTATGCTAGCAACAAGATGTGAGAGTGCAGCAGGGGACCTTGTAACATGGCACTGAGTCGAGGGTAGTGTAGCTTGGATAGTGTCTGCCATGGTACTGACGGATACCTCCATTTTTCACTGGATGTCAGATGGCATCAGATATTGATGGCATCCAATCATGGATCCAGTCTTCTCACATCTCAAGTGGATCTGATCATGGGCCCAGTGATCCGTTGGATCTGATGGTCACATCACAGCAATCCAAGGGTCAGTGCAAAGGTCCGATATTCAGGTTAAGCCATTCCACCCTATCCAACTGGAGACACAACATATAATAACTGTGGGATAGGGTTGGATCCGGTGGCTGGATAGTGTGTCTGTCTATCACAGGGTGTGCAGGTCCTGCAGAGCAGTATCCAATCACCACTTGTCAAGGGTAGAGTTGTGAGAACTTCTTATTCCTTGTGCAGAAGAGTCCAGAATATCTCTTCCTGCAGTAGTGGAATATCACAGAACATCTACAGCACAGTGGGAAATGCAGATTATTTTGGAATTTTGTGGATTTATATGGAATTTTCCCCTCACAAGCTGGCACAGTTTGGTAGAATTTATGATTTTCACAGTATCTACAAAATCAGCAGCAAGTCACAGAAAATATGGTTTACACTGTGTGTATCCTCAGACGTGGATGTCTTCAGTTTTGTCCAGTTTGTGTCAGGGGGTATATTAGTGGGTCAAGGGATGTAGAAGTGGTTCAGGTGATATATATTAGTGGGTCAAGGGATGTGGCAGTGGCTAAGAGGGTATATTAGTGGGTCAAGGGATGTGGCAGTGGATCGGGGGTATATTAGTGGGTCAAGGGATGTAGAAGTGGTTCAGGTGATATATATTAGTGGGTCAAGGGATGTGGCAGTGGCTAAGAGGGTATATTAGTGGGTCAAGGGATGTGGCAGTGGATCGGGGGTAAATTAGTGGGTCTAGGGATGTAGAAGTGGTTCAGGTGATATATATTAGTGGGTCAAGGGATGTGGCAGTGGCTAAGAGGGGTATATTAGTGGGTCAAGGGATGTGGCAGTGGATCGGGGGTATATTAGTGGGTCTAGGGATGTAGAAGTGGTTCAGGTGATATATATTAGTGGGTCAAGGGATGTGGCAGTGGCTAAGAGGGTATATTAGTGGGTCAAGGGATGTGGCAGTGGATCGGGGGTATATTAGTGGGTCTAGGGATGTAGAAGTGGTTCAGGTGATATATATTAGTGAGTCAAGGGATGTGGCAGTGGCTAAGAGGGTATATTAGTGGGTCAGGGATGTGGCAGTGGATCGGGGTATATTAGTGGGTCTAGGGATGTAGAAGTGGTTCAGGTGATATATATTAGTGGGTCAAGGGATGTGGCAGTGGCTAAGAGGGTATATTAGTGGGTCAAGGGATGTGGCAGTGGATCGGGGGTATATTAGTGGGTCTAGGGATGTAGAAGTGGTTCAGGTGATATATATTAGTGGGTCAAGGGATGTGGCAGTGGCTAAGAGGGTATATTAGTGGGTCAAGGGATGTGGCAGTGGATCGGGGGTATATTAGTGGGTCAAGGGATGTAGAAGTGGTTCAGGTGATATATATTAGTGGGTCAAGGGATGTGGCAGTGGCTAAGAGGGTATATTAGTGGGTCAAGGGATGTGGCAGTGGATCGGGGTATATTAGTGGGTCTAGGGATGTAGAAGTGGTTCAGATGATATATATTAGTGGGTCAAGGGATGTGGCAGTGGCTAAGAGGGTATATTAGTGGGTCAAGGGATGTGGCAGTGGATCGGGGTTATATTAGTGGGTCTAGGGATGTAGAAGTGGTTCAGGTGATATATATTAGTGGGTCAAGGGATGTGGCAGTGGCTAAGAGGGTATATTAGAGGGTCTAGGGATGTGGCAGTGAATCAGGGGGCATATTAGTGGGTCTAGGGGTATAACAGTGGGTCAAGTGAGTGAATGGATTTGGCAGTGTGTCAAGAGGTATGGCAGTGGGTCAGGGAAGGGGTGTGTTGCTAGGTCAATTGATGTGCCAGTGTGGCAGAGTGTATAGCAGTGGGTCAGTGATCATGGTGCTGGGTTAAAAGGTATGTCAGTTAATCAGAGTGTACAGTAGTGGGTCACAGAGCAGAAGGTTGAATCAGGGAGTATGTTAAAACTTAGAAATATACTATATATGTGTATGTATTTATACAGTGGGAGTGAGCAAATAACTCATTGCATAAAAAAAGTATTCTCACCACAGTGGACTAAGTCCATTTATTTCCTTCTGATGACATCAAACCAAAAAAACAGCAAAAAACGCAGTTCTGTTGTATAAATTGGATACGTTATGGCCGGCGGTGGAATACACTGCTTATATGAATGAGTGGAGAGTGACCTCGGCTAACATCACTCATGGATCCGTTAAACTCCGCCACTCATGAGGATATCCAAGGTCACTCTCCACTCATTCAGATAAATAGTGTATTCCACCACCAGCCATATTGTATCTCCATTTATTATTATAGTTTGACATTAAGAAGCTATGCAATGAAGCTGGCCTATAAGCGCAGCAATAGCTTTACTGCTTGCAGTGCTGGCAGCTCGGGTCTGGGAATGAGCCCAGTACACTGGGTGCTGGTTGGGGAAAGGAAGAGCAAGCTTTCCAGGGGACACTCTCTGCCTCCTGATAGGGAGGCCGATGTGTTCTGCACCACTACCCCACTGCCAGCTGGGAGATAGGGGGTGGTGGTGCAGCTGGAAACACAGTACAGGGAGAGTGGATGCTGCCTGATGTCATCACAGCTACACGACCAAGGGAAGAGAGACTAGTGGAGGAAAACCCGTGACTACAGCAGGATGATTGGCAGTCTCTGGCAGGTGCCACACTTCCAACCAGGCATCTCCTCCTCTGGACCTGACCTTTGGAGGAGTCCTGTCACATCCTGACAGCCCTGCCATGGTGTGTAAGCCCGTGGAGCTCTGAGATGTAAGTTCTGGAGAAGGCGGGTGATGGACTTGGGGGGCTGGCTGGAAGGGGGCAGGCTGGTGACGAATGGCCAAAACACACATATATATATATATATATATATATATATATACCTTATATATATATATATAGAGAGAGAGAGGACATATTTATTGAAATTTCAGATAACACCTTTGAGAACAAGCTCATTTCATAGGTTCCACGTCAGATAAACAATACATATTGGGAAAGTATGAGATGGAGAACAAAGAAAACAAAAAATTATACCAGACATTGCAAGAGTGTATAACTAGAGAAGTTCCAACACATGTGGCATTGTACAATGTATGCCATAGTGCATAGTTGATTAAAATCTGGAATTCAAAGAGTCTTGTTAGAGGGGGTGGGGTCTTATGAAACAACATTTTACAGGAAAATGAGAACAGACTGAGCCTAATATCTAATAATCAACAAGGTAAGGGATGGCATCAGGCCAGGGGCCTTGTCAGAGGGGAGAAGGTATGGGACAAAGCATTTTAAAGTGAGCAAGGGAGCTTGGGAGATATAACGGGGGGAGGAGGGATAGGGGGAAAGCCATAGAGGGGTGAGAGGAAATAGTGGAAGGAATCAAGAGGAAATGTGAAGGAGAATGATTAGCAACTTAGAACAATTATTTACATGCTGAGAACAGTTATGCATATGGTCAGGATAGCACAAGGTTAGAATAAGTGCTGGTAACAAGAAGGAAGGTTATTGGAAGCAGTCACAACTGGCATCAACAACTAGCTGTTGCTTAAGTTTAACCTTGAAGGAGCCCAAGGTGAATGCTGAAGTGATGTCATGGTGCAGCGAGTTCATCCATAGCGGGGCACAGTAGGCAAAGGACCTTTGTCCCAGAAAAGTGCGACAGCGGGGTATATTAAAAATTTGGCTAGTAGAGCTTCTGGTGCAACGACGGTTGATAGTGGGGGTAATAAGCTTTTGCACTCCTGGGGGCATTTTGCCTAAGCTTACTTTTTTGGACAGTAAACATGTTTAGTACATGAGTCTACCTTTGAATTGGAGCCAGTTAGCCTGAGTGTACATGTCGTAGGTATGGGACAGATGGGCTGAGCTGGTAAGGAGCCGTCATGATTTGTTGAATGCAACTATGATGCGGTGAAGAGTTGTTTCAGTAGCTGATCCATAGATAGGTAAGCCATAATCAATAAACGAGACAAGAGAGCTTTGAATGGCCAGGTTAAGAGCCTCTGGGATCAAACATTGCCTATGCCTATAAAGTAGCCCAATGCGGATGTTAACAGCCTTAGCAATGTTGTCAATGTGATAGGCATAGCTCATCATACTGTCAATAGTAATCCCTAGATATTTAAAGAGCTGAACTTGCTCCAGGAGAGAGCCCTCTTCGTTAGTGACAGAAAGAGGGTAAGTTCTGTGCCTATTTTGGGAGCTGGAGAACAGCATAGTTTTAGTCTTGTTGTAATTCATAACTAACTTGTGCTTATGGAACCATCTTTCTACAACTACAAAATTACTCTGTAGCCTAGATTCAAGAACCTTAGGGTCTGGATCACTGGTAAACAGGACAGCATCGTCAGCATATAAAAGGATGTGACCCTGACAGGAGTAAGGAAGGTTGTTGAGGAAAATGCTAAATAAAAGAGGGCCCAAGATGGACCCTTGAGGAACTCCAGATAGGACAGGTCTGCTATCTGAGAGGGTGTTACCAATCTTCACCTGCTGTATACGGTTGTGCAGGTAACTTTCAAACCAGGCTACGATGTCACGAGCTAGGCCAGTGGTGGTAAGCTGTTCGACCAGGAGGGCATGATTCACTGTGTCGAAAGCTTTGGTTAAATCAATGAAAACAGCACCGACCGGGTGTCCTTGATCTAAGGAGTGGTGAATAAAGCCTGTGAACTCCAGAAGGGTGGTAGTGGTACTATGGCCATTTCTGAACCCGTGTTGTTGCGGGCATTGTAGCTAATATTTTTCTAAGTATCCAACCAGTTGGCCAGCCACTATACGCTCAAGAGCTTTCGAGAGTGGGGGCAGGATAGAGATAGACCTGTAGTTCCCAGTAATTGTGCGATCCCCAGACTTATGAACTGGTGTCACAGTGGTAGATTTCCATTTCTGAGGAAATTGAGAGCATCTAAGTGACGTGTTAATAATATGTGTTAGAGGTGGCAGAATTTCATCCAGCGTAAGGGCTACAAACTAAAGATCTAGGGTGTCACCACTAAATCTTGATTTCCCTCATACCTTGAGTAGGTAATTCCTGGTTTCATGGGCTGAGAGGGTTTTGAAGTAGAAAGGAGGATGAGAAGGATGCAGAGTCTCTTTCCCAGAGTAGTCACTTGTGAGAGG
This sequence comes from Neoceratodus forsteri, assembly GCA_016271365.2. Taxonomy (NCBI): domain Eukaryota; kingdom Metazoa; phylum Chordata; order Ceratodontiformes; family Ceratodontidae; genus Neoceratodus; species Neoceratodus forsteri. The sequence continues at coordinate 358,034,110 of JADMNL010000025.1, forward strand.
ATGAGAGAAGTAGCCAGATGGCAGGACACCACTCAAGTCCGTGAAGGCATTATTAAAAGTATTAGCAATAAGTTTGGGGTCGAGTGAGGGTACACCATCAACTCTAAGCATGGTAGGGGCAGATCTGAGGTCTCTCCCAGTGACCTCTTTAAGGTTAGTCCAAAATGTTCTGCCATCATTCCAGGTCCGAGAGAGCACTTCCTTATAATATTGATTTTTAGCTGCACGAATAGCCTTCGTGCAGTTGTTTATAGCCGCTTTGTACCTATGGATGTTGGCCTGGTTAGAATGTATGTATATATATATATATATATATATATATATATATATATATAAATTATGGAATGCAAAGAGATGCAGAAGCAATGTAACACGTACACAGGTGCACACTGTAGTACACTAACAGGTAAGTACCTCATTCATTCATACTAAAGTAGGGAAGGGGGCATCATGTAGGATGCCTTTTAGAATTCTAGACCAATTCCAGCACTGTGAGTGTCCTTGAATGTTACATGTATGTATGTACAATCATGCATATGTACTCACTGCCGATCCTACCCTCTGAATGCCATCCCTCTTACCATTGAAATGACTGCATCATTATTGATTTATTTTGTGTGTATGAAACAAAAATACCTTTCTGTTTTCTGTATCACTCACTGATTGACCCTTTTTCCGCTTCTTTTTTTTGCTCCCTGTCTCTCTGTGCTTCGCTGGACATGTCCATAGGGGAGTTCTCAGGTGTGTATCTCTCCTCTTATTGGTTGGTATTTCTTTTTTCTTGTTTTTGATTGGTGACTGATTATACACATGTGATACTCCCCTGCTGTTGTCCATTTGCTGCTGGCTTTGCAGCCCCTTGCCCTCTTGCCTGGTTTGCATCACCATACTGGACCTAAACTTCCATCATTTTTCTGTGCTGTGAACCTGATCCCATTTGAAATAATTTGGAAAGTAAGGCAGGGGGAGGAGATTATGCCTTCCTTTACTCATCTGTCATGTAAAAAACTGATTGAAAAGACTATTTCTGTTGTGGCTTTCTGTTGAAGGGACAGTAAAGTAAGGAACACCTGTCATCTGTAAGAACATAAAGGAGAAACCAGGGCTATGATTTATGAAAATAGTAACATCATATATTGATATATGAAAAGGATATTGATATATGGTAATAGATTATAAGATAATATATCGACATATGGTGATAGAGTAAAATATAATATATTGATACTACTTCAGGAATTTGAAAAATTTTATAGCAATATATATTACAGTGCATCAATACATGGAAACTGTATCAACAGATCAATTCTACGTGAACATGATTCCAAGCTTTTATTTAAAAAAAAATTAAAGAGATCTACCAAGGTTTATTTTACTGCCCCTGCACCTAATAAACAGGTGCCTTACCACCACAGCATTCTGAAATTGTGAATATCTCCCTAAATCATGCCCCCAATAAAAAATTATATCACTTGTAAAATTAGCTAAACTGGGTCCCAAGGACTTCCCAGTTGTAAGGGCTGCCTATGCTCTGCCCCCGTGGTCACCAACATTATGACAAGATGCTAGGGAGACTGCAGGGGCGCGCTCCATTATAATCAATGGGCAGCGGCTTTATGATCTGTTTTTAACATTATATTGGCCAGTTGGTAATGAAACGTGGGCACCAGTCGACTAACAAGGGCCTTGTTAGTCGACCAGTGACCACGTTTCATTACTAACTGGCCAATATAGTGTTAAAAACAGATCATAAAGCCGCCGCCTATTGATTATGATGGAGCGCACCCCCACACTCTCCATAGCATCTCGTCATAATGTTAGTGAGTGCGGGGGCGGAGCGTAGGCAGCCCTTACTACCAGACGTCCTTGGGACCTGGTTTAATTAATTTTATGAGTGATCTAATTTTTTATCGGTGGCATGATTTGGGAAAATCTTCACAATTTAAGAATGCTGTGGTGGTAAGGCACCTATTTATTAGGTGCAGGGGCTGGTCTTGGTAGACCTCTTTAAGTTCATAACTCTAATGGTTTCCAACGTTAACCCTATCCAAACATAATCTTTCTGATGGTGGCTGATTTGGGAACTGTTAGTGACAAAGTTTAGGATTTTGTCAAGTATGAAAGTGTGTTGATACAGTTCCCATGTGTTGATATATTTATTTATTTAAGAGATTTACCAGGAAGGCATGCTGAGCAGAGTACCACTCGATTCCAGATGCACCCTGGGGGTAGGGAGTTACAATGGTACAGTAATACAGCAGAAACAAATATAATTATATACTTTGATATACATCATTACATTTCTAACCATAGCATATTATAGACTGATGTATACCAACATGTATCAACACGTATTGGTAGGATTTATTTATGTCACTCTAATTGAAAGATTTAAATATGTGATAAAATCCTCACTTTACTGATTCCAGCATTGACCTGTTCTAAACGCAATTTTTTAAAAACAAGCTAATTTTCAAACCGTTAGGGCTGTAAACCTAATTTTTATTTTCTTCTGAAAATAAATTAGAAATGTGGTTACTTGAGAGGAGAATGGAAAATAATGCAAGTTAGTTATTTGATGAAGTTGTACAAGGTTAAAAACGTCATAAATCATAATGAAATAGGCAAAGATGGAACCAAAACTCTGAAAACTTCTAAATTTTGTAATCCCATTGTAAACAAATGGACAGATAGGTGGCCCTGGTGGAAAAGATTTATTGAAACAGTGTATTGCAAGTGACAGCATGATCGAATTAAATACAGAGTGAGTTATATTGCAGCACTGTTTTGCTTTTGTTGTGGTCATATCAATTAATTAATACACTGGTTTATGATTTAGGCAATAGAATAGTGCTTGACTTACACTGTAGACACCTGTTACCGCCAGAAAGAGGTAGAATTCTAACATGAAACTATCGAGTATTTTTGAACTGTCAAATGAAGTGTAACAAGATGTGACCAGTGTAAAACTGGAAGATGCTATCAAGAAAATATTGGGGCAATTGCTTTTTTTTAATGTAAATGTGTCACAAATATTAAATAAGTGGGTTTACATCACAATTGTGACCAAAAGTGTTATTTGTGAATCAAAGATAGCATTATTTAGCAGCAACTTCTAATAAGTCGAGTTGTCACATATATAATTTGTGGTCAGAAGATACTAGTGGTTGTTCCATTTGAGAACAAGCACACCCTTTTTCTAGTTATTATTATGATATGAATTGAATTAAAGCAATCAAAGCAAACAGAGATGGTTAAAGTGAACGTGTTTCCTGCTGTGACCTGGGGGAATGGGGTATAGATCCGTAAAGTAACCAGCACAACAGTGGCAACAATACAGTAGTACTGATTTGTGAACAGTACAAATGGATATATCACGAAATCTTGACTCTGAAAATCTTGAGCCACACAAGCCCAAGCCCCATATCCCGATGCACTGGTTGCCCGACAGATGAACATCCAGATGACTGACTGCCTGACACTGCACTTACGTTATGTATGTGGGCAACCAGGGGGCTGCACTCCCCTACCCCTTTGCAGGAAGTGGAAGGGACTGGCTGGTCATTTCTTTGGTCAAAGTTACAATCCTGTCCTGCCCACTGTGGACTGCATCAAAAATTGTCATTTGTGGCTCAAAAGACTAGTGCCATCATAAGGTAATGAGCCACTGTGACAAAAAAGCCCTACTGTAATCTTAGCAGTTTACTCACTTGCCATAAAAGGATTGATGCAGAGTTCCTGAACTGCTATCACAAGCACAACAGTGCATGGACCAAGTACAAAACGACACCAAATGACAACTGGTAAATATATAGGTGTCTAAGGAAAAGGCAGTCTTCCTCACAAAAAAAGCCAAAGCAGACCATTATGCGGCCAATTGGGATTCAAACAGCAAATCACCTAAGAACCAGTGGACTGCCTTTAACTCCTTGCTAAGCAAAGACCAACCTCTGTCTGTTCCATATCTGCTGTGCGACAATACCTTGGTTACTGATAGCCTCAAAATAGCCGGCACCCTATACCATAATTTCAACAACCTTGGTCTACCTCTCTTCTCCCACACGTGCTCTCCCTCCCCAAGTCTGAGTACTACTGGATTGGAACACATAACCACACTCTTGAAGATATCCTATGTATCAATCTACCATTTCCTTTAAAGAAATCCACCCAAGAGAAGTGTTGGACTTGCTCTGTGATCTTGACCCTGTAAAAAGTGCTGGTGCAGATGACCTGGAACTCAAGCTTCTGCAGTTTTCAGCTGACAACATGGCTACTGTATGCTTCACTACAGCCCCCAGAAATGGAAAAACATTACGACTCCACTCTTCAAATCAGGACTACGACCCTAATAACTATCACCCAGTGTCTGTTCTCTCCATGCCCAATGAACGTCAAGAAAAGTTAGTCAATAAACAATTAATGTCCCACATCCTCATCCCATAATCTAATGGCAAAGCAACAGTCAAGCTTCAGGCCAAATCATTCCACCTGCATTGCATTGCACAAAGTTGTCAGTGGCATAGAGACTGTGCTGGACTCTGACTTTATCCCTGGCACAGTCTTTATAGACCTCGTCAAGGCTTTTGACACTGTTAACCAAGATATCATCTTTCATAAACTACTATCCCTGGGTCTCTCAAACAATATAATACTGTATACTGGTTCAGAAACTACCTCTCAAACAGATCTCAGGCTGTCAGGGTTAACACTACAACTTCATCCCCATGACAGCTCTGCCTCACTGTATCTCAGAGCGTCATCCTTAGCTTGCTGCTATTCACCTTACTTGTAGATGATCTCCATGCTGCTATAAACGGAGCAACACTCATGCAGAGATCCATCTGTATGCTGATGACGCTATAATATATGCAAAAGTCAAAACCATCACAGATCTTAACTCTTCTTTGCCATCAATCTTCAATCTGACTTAACATTGTTTATGTAACAATGGTTTATTACTCAACCATGCTAAAACCAAAATGATGCTGTTTTCAAACTGCACTCAACCAGACAGTGCCATACAAATCTCATCAAAAAGTGGTACACCAGTAGAGAATGTCCATTACGTTAAATACAGTGGTGTAGGATTGGATCCTAAGTTGTCCTTCAAAGAGCACATAGGCTGCACTATCAGGAGTTCAGCTCAGAAGGTAGGTCTGCTTTACTGATATTGCAACTGCCTTGATCTAAAAAAACATAAAACCCCAGCTGCTGCAGACACTTTTACTTTCTCGAGAGTGTGAAAGCGAGGTTTACAGGGCAGCAAACGCCACATCACTGCACAGGATCACAGTGACGTTCAGTAACATGCCTAGGTTTGCACTTATCTAAACTGTGATACATTGACCCACCATTGTGATCTACAGTATATGCCAGCCTATGCCTACTACTAACAGACAAGAGGTGCAAACAAAATTGGAGCTCCCTGAACTACAACTGTGTCCATGGCCTGTACCCTGTCTACCTGAAAAACCTGCTTTCCAGGTTTACACAACCCTACCAACCAAGCTCCTGCAGAAGAAACCACCCAGAACACATTCAGTTGTTGCTGAGAAAGTCTTCTTTCCTCTTTGCTGCTCCCACCAGCTGGAATCCCCTCCCAGCCAACAGGAACATATAGCACCTCAAGCAGAAGCTATCCACAAACATCTTGGTGACCCATGTGCCTACCCATAACCTGGTCACAGCTTATCCACTAAAACTCAGTTTTCAATCTTTCTTCCTAACTTTGATCTGTATGCTCACCATCCATCCACTCTCCTACAGTAACTACATTTCCCTTTAGCAATTGTAATTTAAAGGTAGCAATGTAAACTTTGGACTAAGGTAAATATAGCAGTATGCTTGCTTAAATAACACTGGACCTAAGTGTAATATGTATTGCCATAATCATTATTCATGATGTTACAGCTCTGCTGCTCTTACTGTCCCATTGTAAATTAGGTGCTGCACCTAAAAGAGGATACCCCAGTTTGTAAAATTCCAAATAAATAACAAATATACTATACATAAATAATTTCACTGTTTCCAGGGTAAAACTGTTGGCCTCATAGTGGCCTTGATGTGTCGTGATCGAAACTCTAATGTATACTAAAAGCATGTGAAAAAAGTCCTATTTACTCTGTGACCCCCCCCCTCCCCAACGCTCTCCCTGTACTGACATCATAAAATGTGCTAGCACGGGGCATGTTTCTTAACAGGGAAGTAGAAGGGATTAGGCTCTTGGCTCCAGGGAGACAAAATACGGTCCTTCCTTCCCTAAATAGTGGCAGCAGTAAATTAAACATTTATACTGCATTAGACTTGGAGACTTGGGGCCAGGTAAAGTTTTTTATATGTTTTAGGGGGCAGAATTTTAAAAGAGCAGAAATGTGCTCTTTAAATATTCTCCTTACCTAATGTCTTCTTTTAGCTGTGAAAGTGCCCACGCCCAATCCTACCTATGGCCTGATCTCTTGGTTATGTTCAAATTGTTCTCTGAACCTAAAGCTAAGAATGCCGGGTGTAACCAGTGTTCCATTGTTGGCTTATTTGTACTTATTTAAATCTGTAGGTAACTGTTACATTTATGTATTCGCCTTTTGTAACTTTGTATTCTTGGCACTACCCCCTACTTGCCTATACTGTAGCTTATCCATTCCTTTTACCATATTATAATAACTGGTGAACCCCATAATGACTGGCTATCCACTCATGATAAAACACCATAATAACCTGCTGAATTCCATAATAACTCTATAGCGGGTTATTACGCCATTTTCTTCATCGCGCTCTCATTTCACTGAAGCATGAAAGAAAACACACTGTATTTGTGTGACTACAGTGGCTGCTCAGAGACATGCTTGCTCACACAAATACAGCTTACAGTTTTTGTCTGTGTCTAAACCTTGTACCAGTTATTATAAAAAATAATGCCTGTACAAGGTTTGTCTTATGAGGATTTTTCACACACCCTCAGTGTATGATAATCTCATAAACCCCTCGAGCTTCGCTCTGGAGGTCTATGGATTATTACACACCTCGGGTGTGTGTAAAATCTTTATAACACACACCTGCACAGGCATTATTGTCTATGTAGCTTCCTAGGTTTTGCTTGAAAATGAACAGTTTTGTGTCTAGTGCACTTAACCTGGTCACCAACAGGAGAAATTCCTTGATACATACCATAATTTATTTTTCTGCTAGCTTCAGCATTGTCAATGGGGAAGATAGTTACCACATACAGGTAATGTGCTCCCCCACTGGGATAGCAGTACAGCTCCAAAGCTGTAACCTTTACCATAGAATCCCAGGGACATGAACATTTCAAGTGTAGCAGTTACCTCAGTTTACCTCTCTCAGTGCAGTAAGATAATACACACAGACTGTCAATGTCAGTGAGTCAGTTGAAATCCCAGATAACGGATGTCAAACAGGTATAAATGGAATGACATAGGCCTACCTTGTGGGGAAGACCAAGAGTGATATATGAGACATCCAACTTCGACCTCTCTTCTAAATCAGTGACAGCCAGTCCTGGACTACAGGTCATTGCTACATTTTACATTCTGACCATCTTCAAATGTTTATTTTAAACGCAAAACAGATATTGCTTAGTTAGTGCAGAACAACTGTCTTCCTAACAACTGCTGGACCTATGCCGGTTCTCCAGAAAATACCTAACTCCAAAGGTTTTGACCTGTTGAAAAATGACATACACCATAAAACTGTGTGTACTGAGATGTCTAGAAACAGCTCCTAACGATGTATATTGGACAGTATTCTCCTCCAGAGCCGACTCTCCAGAGTGAGGCTCCATTGACAGCGTTGACGTTAACAGAAAAGGAAATGATGGTGTAACCCCCACCCAGGTATGCCATTTCTATCTGACAGCTCTACCAGGTGGGCTGGGTTTGGGGAGGAATATGTCACTCGGCACATTGGCTAGGTTTGGCTACTCTGCACAGGGGCACCCAAGTAACTCCGGACAAAGGAAGCAATAACTGTAATGTCCAATACCAGAAGTGGGATTATAAAGTGTGGCTTTTGTTCACATCCAACAGAATAAACAAAGCATAGATGGACCCCCACGGTGCTACACTCCTGGTAATGCAGATTTAAGGAGACCAGAACACATCCTCATCACTTTAGCCCTCAGGCTCTGAAACACGCTGGGCACACACTTGTACACTGCTTTGGGTTTTCCCTGGCTCGGCTCCCTTGCCAGCCACTTGGACACTTTCCATATAGCATGGAAACATTTACTGGTGACTCTCTAAACCACCTTCCTCATCAATCCCACTTCTGGGTACTTTCCTCAGGCACTGGCCAAGTACCTGAGAGAAAGCAACAGGTGTCCCAGAGCAAATCCATAGAGGTGAATTTGGTTACTACTGATGGGGGTCTCCCACCTCCTGCTCCCATGATTCATACCCGGCCATTTCTCTGGACTGTAACACCTCATCCTTTAACACACTTTGCTGTGTAGATTCTTTTTAAATGTATTTCACATTCAATCTACTGTTTTTATATCCCATTTGTGCTGGACTTGAACATACTTAAAAAAATGGCTTTGTCCATTACTCTAGACCCCCCCCTACAGAGTTAAGCAGTCCAATCCCCACATCTTCCAAACTGTACTTGGCTGTCTTTTCCTGACCCCACAGTAACAGTCCCTTTAGTTTCATCTTGATGCAGGTGAAAACACATGGCCCTTTAGCAGAGCGAACTCACCCTTCGGTTGCAGGTGCCCCACAGACGTTTCCTCCTCAAGGAATCTCGTCCAGAACTTTTGGTGCTCAGCACAAACTTAAACTAGGCAGCTTCTTTTCCCTAGCTGGACCAAGGGGGTTGCCCCTGGAAACAGGCTGATACCTTCCCCCCATCCCCACAGGGATGGGGCCCTGAACTATTGAAAGCGGTCTCCACCACTTCAGTATGCTCTTCTTGTGTTCCTCTTCAGGTGAGAACACACACCAGTAAAACAAAAATAGCTCTTTGTCAGAGCTTAGAGCTCTGAGGGCCTGCTTACAGCAGAGCACCTCTTTTAGACTGCACCCACTCTACTGAACTCTACAGACTCACTTCAAATTCCCCAGCGTTCTTCTGTAACCTCCAACTGCAACATTCTAGTGTGACTTATGCCGCTGCAACAGTTCTAAATGATGTCATCCCTCAGTCTCAGCTGAGACTGAGAACAGAGTGAGACAGTGTGAAATCCATTTAACTGGAGTTTCACAAGCTGCCTTCCCTGCCTACCACTAGGTCTTACTGGGATTCTAATAACCCTGGGTAACGGGGGGTTACACTCACCCTGGGCCAGGAAAATGACTGTCCGCAGTCATTAGTTACCCGACCTAGGCCATCCTACCCTATGTGTTACCTACAGAAAGGGGTGATCAGGCCCCCTTCTACCATGTGCTAGGCACAGGCAGACAACACTAAGGGCCTAGAGGCTTTCGGCTGACGTATCAGCCTCTACTCTACCCACTGACTATAGGTACCTAGTGGCTCTGGTAGAATTGTCCAGAGCATAGCCCTAATACATTAGTACTGCAATCCCTACTGCAGGTCAGGGCCACAGCCTGTCTATCCCCCCAGTCCTCTAGGGAAAATCTGTCTGCTTCTAATTTAGAATTCCCAAAACAAAACAAACAGGGGACCTCCCTGGCCCTGGACACCATGCAACCACACATTAGGAGCTAATACCATACACTATGCATTACTCCCACCCTCTCCCACAACCATACCTGTGGAAGAATAAGTTACACACAGCAACAACAACAGTACTTTAAACACTACACTCTAAAGTACTAGTGAGGGACTCCGTTGAGTCCCTCCTCCTCTTCTTATCTTCTCTTCTATCTTCTTCAAGAACACCTGCAAGAAAAAGAAAGACAAACCACACTCCTAATCTGCATACACAGTCTATCTGAACCCCTACCATCAAAACACTGGAGAATCCCAAAAAAATTTTTTTTGTAGAAAAGTAGAAAAAACAGTATAAACATTAGAAAACAGTAGAAAACAATGACATTATTTACCATTACACCATATTTGGGGGATGGAGTGCCCTAAAAGTCCCATCTAGTGACCACAGTGCCCGAAGGCAAGTCCATTAAAAAGTCTCTCCTGGGCCGGAGCTCGGTGAAGCACAGTTCTATCAGGCCAAAGTCTCGAAGGGGAGAGTCTTTGAGGACAGTTCAAACATCTGGAGTCTGCTAGTGTAGGGTGTGTACTGCAATGTCATAAGAATAGAAGAGTCTGGACTTACCAGTCCCTTGTAGAACGAAAATGGCACCACACCTGGTCCTCAGCCGAAGACTCTCCCTGGCAGCATTCTTCCGATATAGCTGGGCGGGCATCTTCTGGGAAGTGATAGGAGGGCACATCTGGAAACTGCTGAACTGCTGGGGTGATGTCATCTCTGGAAATGGAACCTTGGAACAGGAACAAAAAGGAAAACAGTTGGTCTGAAGTCATCTGATACCCAGGCGATGAATCAGGATACAGCTGGGCTGGTGTCCTCTCTGGATCTGAAGTCATCTGGTGGGCCAGTCGATGGATTCTGGAAAGCCAGTACACTGTAGAACAGATGAATGTGGGGCACCTGAGTCCTGGACATCCAGACTGGCGGTACAACATAAGTACGGCAACGGCTGGAGTGGCAGCACTGGCTACCATTGCTCTGCTTTCTATTTGGTAGGCATGGGCACATTTGCAGAAAGGTCTTTGCATTGTGGTCAATAGCACAATGGGTCAGGCGCTTGAATTATTACCCTGTCTGGGTGCTCATAATTCACACTGTGAAAGGTTTCACGTCCGTCTCCATCCACTATTCGAACAGTGTCCTGCCTCTTTTCTACTGGCTGTATTTTTCTTGAAACATTCTGTTCTTGACATGCTTGTTTGTACCAGGATGTACACATTTCATTGCTTCTTCCCAAATCCAGGATTTCCTGCTTTTTTCAATCTCCTCCCAGACTCTGTGAGGAAAGGTAGGAAAGGACATCTTATAGATTTCATTTACCTTCCTACAAACCAGTCTTTCCTCTTTACTAGCTTTGGTCAACTTGAGACCTCTGGCCTGGCTTGAGGGCGGCCAGTCCTGGTTCTGCCAGCTATGCATTCTTAATGACACAAAAAATGGATCCCTGGCTTCTTCTTGCACAGCCAGGGCAATGGAATCACCACTCTCTTTCATGCGTTCCTCTGAGGCAAGAGCTTGAGGCTGTGTACCAGTTCCTTTTTCACAGGGCCACATAGGTTCCCCCTCTTCTTCTTCCTCACTGAGAATCTGTGCCCAGGAGTGAGCAGTCGTCCTCACTCCTGAGACTGTCCACTCTTCGCTGGGCGCAGAGGTCGAAACCTCCCATTCAAAGGCCTCCCTCATCTCGCCTTCACCTATGAGACTTGGGCTAGGTCCCTCTCTCCAAGGGTCTACTGATGCTCTTCCTGAAATGTCTCTCTGCGCCTCAGACTCTGAAACATCAGCACATTGTTCTGTCTGTAAATCTACACCCTCTTGCTTCATGCCACACTCTGAAGGGCCTTCTCCAACAGGCTCCGCCTGGTGCTGTGTGCTGCCAACTGCCGATTCTTGAACTTTTTTCCATGTGGGAGCCAAACGAATCTTGGGCGCTTTAAACAAACCATATTTCTCTAGGCACCCAAAACAGTGAGGTACCATCAAGACGTCCCTTCCAGCATTTAGGCACATCAAACATACTTGCACTGGATATTCAGGAATCGCCACATGAGGAGGCAGTCATCCCCCATAGTAACATCTCTCAAAGTCCCTTAACTTCTACTGCTATCACAGTCTGGGCATGATCTGGGTAGCAGGCTGGTCCTGAAGCCATGACTGCAGAGAAAAACAAACAACACTCTCTGTTATTTTAAGACCCACATTACTGAACACTTTATTTCTCTTTCAAAATGGCTCCTCTGCTGCTGTGTTTACATTACTACCCCACCCTGTAATGACGGCGGCAGCACCCCTACGCATCAACATTCTTTAATTGGGTCAAGCCACTGCGCATCGATTTACACAGTCTACTGATAACTTTGCTCAAACTACACAAACTTGCACTGTTCTTTTTGCTAGCACATTTATATTATTTACCACACACTTTTTACTCACTGAAGACATTGCTCTAGTTTACAGTCCCTTAAAGCATCAGTATTTCATAGCACAGGATTGCCTGTATTTCTTGCTGCATATCTGATACAACTCACAGTCTCTCTCATGGCTTTGAAACTTATACTGACGCTGAACCTATAATTATGCTCACAGTCGATTGCTTAGAATGCTTGCTTTTGCTGGTAAAACTTAACACAGTCCTTATTTGCAAAGCGATTACACTGCTATACACGGATTCAGCTGGCTTTTGGCAAAGTCACTTAGTTTGAGCAATTATTTCTGTTAGTACTCACTGTTATCAGTAGCTGTTTGCTGCGATGGAAAAATGGCCTGTAGCCAGTCTTGGAAGCCTCTGGAAAGAAGTGGGTTGACAGTCCTGCCAATTGTCCCTCTGAATACCACACTCACAGTCCAGTCGATCGAGATGCGGGTTGAGCCCGAATGTAAACAGAAAAGTCAGTTTTTAAACTTTTTACAGTGCTTTCAGTCACCGCGACGCTCCTCCTGGTAAGCCAGTTCGCACACTCCACTCACTCTCCCTCTCGAATGCTGTGCAGTCACTGTCACTGGCTTGGGGCGGAACTGATTGCAGTCTCACCAATCACTCGATGCCATGCAAATGAGCCTCTTTCCTCTCATGCTGTTCTCCTCACGGCGATTGTCGAGCAGGCAAATTTAAACTGCAAAACCACACTTTTTTTTTCCTTCAATGACTCCTCGTCGGGAGCCCATTTCAACCATTTTTCATGGCCATTAATCACAACAAGTCTCTCAGTTCACAAAAGCATTTCCAACGTCTAGGGCACAATTTTCCTTTTGCTACCCACAGTTTTCCACACTTTTTCTTTGTCACAAACACTTTTAAAAGCTGGTAAACGCTGTAAATTTGATGCTGGACAAGGGCATACACTCTCAGGCTTTACTGCTCCTTGGTTAACAGTTGGCATTTTAACAGCAGCACATGGATAACAGCACACAGCGGCACATTAGTTAAACGTTGCTTCAGTTGTTTTGGACTACCCAGTGCCAGATAGCCAAAACGCTAAACTTTACCAAGCGAACTTTCTTACATTCTTCCCTAAATTCCAAACCCAAATCCTCAGCGGTACCTCCATTTTTGTAACCCCCACCCAGGTATGCTGTTTCTATCTGACAGCTCTACCTGGTGGGCTGGGTTCGGGGAGGAATATGTCACTCGGCACATTGGCTAGGTTTGGCTACTCTGCACAGGGGCAGCCAAGTAACTCCGGACAAAGGAAGCAATAACTGTAATGTCCAATACCAGAAGTGGGATTTTAAAGTGTGGCTTTTAGTCACTTCTAACAGAATAAACAAAGCATAGATGGACCCCCACGGGGCTACATTCCTGGTTATGCAGATTTAAGGAGACCAGAACACGTCCTCATCATTTTAGCCCTCAGGCTCTGAAACACACTGGGCACACAGCCCGAACTTGTACGCTGCTCTGGGTTTTCCCTGGCTCGGCTCCCTTGCCAGCCACTTGGACACTTTCTATATAGCATGGAAACACTTTTACTGGTGGCTCGATAAACCACCTATGAGCACTTCTGCTCCATAAGGGAATCTTCTTCATAAATCCCACGTCTGGGTACTTTCCTCAGGCACTGGCCAAGTACCTGAGAGAAAAAGCAACAGATGTCCCAGAGCAAATCTTTAGAGGTGAATTTGGTTGCTACTGATGGGGGGTCTCCTACCTCTCGCTCCCATAATTCATACCCAGCCATTTCTCTAGACTGTAATACCTCATCCTTTAACACATTTTGCTGCGTAGATTCTTTTTAAATGTATTTCACATTCAGTCTACTGTCTTTACATCCCATTTGTGCTGGACTTGAACATACTTAATAAGTGACTTTGTCCATCACTCTAGACCCCCCACAGAGTTAAGCAGTCCAATCCCCACATCTTCCAAACTGTACTTGGCTGTCTTTTCCTTCCCCCACAGTAACAGTCCCTTTAGTTTCATCTTGATGCAGGTGAAAACACATGGCCCTTTAGCACAGCGAACTCACCCTTCGATTGCAGGTGCCCCACAGGCGTTTCCTCCTCAAGGAATCTTGTCCAGAACTTCTGGTGCCTCAGCACGAACTTAAACTAGGCAGCTTCTTTTCCCTAGCCAGACCAAGGGGGTTGCCCCTGGAAACAGGCTGATACCTTCCCCCCATCCCCGCAGGGATGGGGCCCTGAACCATTGAAAGCAGTCTCCACCACTTCAATATGCTCTTCTTGTGTTCCTCTTCAGGTGAGAACACACACCAGTAAAACAAAAATAGCTCTTTGTCAGAGCTTAGAGCTCTGAGGGCCTGCTTACAGCAGAGCACCTCTTTTAGACTGCACCCACTCTGCTGAACTCTACAGACTCACTTCAAATTCCCCAATGTTCTACTCTAACCTCCAACTGCAACATTTCAGTGTGCCTTATGCAGCTGCGACAGTTCTAAATGTCATCCCTCAGTCTCAGCTGAGACTGAGAACAGAGTGAGACAGTGTGAAATCCATTTAATTGGAGTTTCACAAGCTGCCTTCCCTGCCTACCACTAGGTCTTACTGGGATTCTAGCAACCCTGGGTAACAGGGGGGTTACAATGGTAAGTATAAAGGAATGTCTTCCTTCTGTATTGCTCCACGTTGCCAGTGGAGAAGGTAGTTAATACATGTTGGTTGTAAGAAGCAGTACCCATCCGAATTAGGGAGGGGGAGAATACTGGCTCATATATAACCCTTCCAGGTAGCTACTGGATCATCTAACAACCATCGCCTGCAGTTTTACAGCTGACAGGTGCCACAGTGAGAGTCTGGGCATCAGTTGTGTAAGACGCAAATGCTGCCTGGGGACTAAGAACCAGGAAGATGGCATAATGTCCCAGGTCTCACACCATTTCTCATAAACAAGCTAGAAATATCCTCCATCTGGATCAGGAGGACTAGAGTCCTGTCTGCTGCCGGATCTTTCACCTGGAATGAAGGGCTAAGGAAGAAAACTGCTGCGGATAGAAGGCGGGGAAAAATACAGCATAACTGTAACACCAGGCTTATCTACATGCACACATTTCATGCTGCCTGGGCTTAATGCTGGTAAACAATTCCACAGAGCTCCCCAAGGAAGAGAGGACAGGAAAAAAGGGTCTGTGCACCATCAATAGGTCTCTCCTACTTGCACCGCCATTGCATGAATAGGCCAAAACAAGATCTATTTTACTGCTGTCTATACGGAGAAATCCCCTCTGCTTCTCAGAGAAATCTTCTCTGCTTCTCAGGAGACCAGCGTTAGTTTCTCAGCTGTCTTGGGCTGCCAAACATCCATCCACTCGAAACTCAGTTGGACCTGGGTTGATGCTTAGGGAATGACATCTACCCTTCCTGTCCTGGATGTACTTCAGTCCCATCCATTTCTGGGTTGAGATAACATCTCTAGTTACAGACTCAAAAACTAGCTCCATCTTGGATGTCTGTCCTGTGGATAGTGGTGCTACCACTTCCCTTGCATGGCCAGTAACATAAAGAGGCTAAGCGAACCGGGGTACTCAAGTCTGCCTACAGCCATAGCTCTCAAAGGGGATAAGAGCATTATGGAGCCACAGAATATCCACCCCTACTATATCCTGTGGATTAAAACCACCTGAGGCAGGGGTCCAGGGGCATACAGCCCTGGAGACAACAAAAAGGGTATACACCATTCGCAGACTGATGCCAGTCGGAAGGTAGGCTTCTCCACATGCTGTACCCACCAAAACATCCTGGGTGTCTTGCCAAAGGCATGATGATATGCACACAGCACAGCCTTTTCTGAGACCATAGAAAATTCCCCCCCCCTTTTTTTTGTCATTGTTTGTAAGGGAAGTATCAAGACCCCTGGCCTGGGTAGCTGACGTAACTAGTCTACCCATTCCTGGTCCATACTTTTATCACAGAGGTGGGTTTCAGAAAATACTTCTGATCTGATCACATGAGGTTCACCTTACAGTCACTATGTCTAGTCTCCTTCAGCTGTAATCTTCCTCAAAACTCAGCCACAAAATAGTGCAGTGACTCTTTTTAATGTCTTCATAAGTGACATTGCAGAGGGACTGGAAGGAAATATATGCCTCTTTGCAGATGATACAAAGATTTGCAACAGGGTTGATACACAAGGAGGCATGGAAAGGATGAGAAGGGACTTGGCAAGGTTGGAGGAATGGTCAGAAGTATGGCAGCTAGGATTCAATGCAAAGAAGTGCAAAATAATGCACCTGGGAAACAAGAACCCAGGGGAAGAATACACAATGGTAGTAACAACAACAAAAAAGGAAAGGGACCTGGGGGTAATCATATCAGATGACCTTAAGGTTAGCAAGCAATGTGAGAAGGCAGTAGGGAGGGCTGGGGGTATACTGGGATGCATAGGGAGAGGCATCAGCAGCAGAAAACAGGAAGTTGTTATCCCTCTGTACAGACAGTTGGTGAGACCCCATCTAGAGTACTGCATCCAGTTCTGGAGACCCCATCTCCGCAAGGAGATAGACAGAACAGAGGCAGTCCAGAGGAGGGCAACTAAAATGGTGCAGGGTCTGCAAGAGGAGCTTAATATATATATCCTTGAGGAAAGAAGGGAGAGGGGGGGTCATGATAGAAACTTTTAAGTACCTCAGTGGAATCAACAAAGTCCAAGAGGGTAGCATCTTTCAGAAAAAGAGACATGCAAGAACACTGGGGACACAATTTAAAGATGGGGGTTCAGGGGCAATGTGAGGAAGTATTATTTCACAGAGAGGGTAGTGGATGCATGGAGCAGCCTTCCTGAGGAAGTTGTGGAGTCTAAAACTGTGGGAGAATTCAAGAATGCATGGGACAGACATAAGGCAATTCTTGTGGGGGAAGGAAGAAATAGGCTGTTGGTTAACTAGGATCTGCAGCTTATCCTGTAGGTAGGGAAATGGGTAGACTAGATGGGCCAAGAGGTCCTTATCTGCTGCCAAAGTCTATGTTTCTATGTTTCTCTGCACCAAACAAGCAGGAAGCAGAAACATTGTTAGATCTTCTGCTCTGTCCACTCCCTTCCTTCTCAGGTGGATGCTATTCCTCTTTTGACAGATCTGGCTTCATCAGGCCAGGATTCTCCTCAGATCCTCTCCCCCCTCCCCAGTATTCTCCTCTTGACCTGTCATGTCAAGGTCGGGGGACAACCTGCAGAATGAATGAGCAGTGTCAGCCTGCCTTGGTGTACCTGGACGTACCTGTAGAGACCCCTCCCTGACCTGAGGGTTTCACTAGTGTTAGGGTGTCTTCACAGGTGGGCTCTGTGGATCAACAGCATGTGATATCTCTGAGAAGGAGACAATATGGACTTTGTGTAGTTCAGCTTTACCAATGCCAAACGGTACCATAAGGTACACCCCTCCCCCCAGTCCAGGTGTTAGACTGGGGAGGAACCAAAATAAACATGTTTTCGATTGCTTGATACAGATAGGACATTAGGGCCACATGGGAGAAAGCCTCCTAGTCCTCCAGCAGGTCTTACCTCTGTTAAATGTAACCGTTCTACAACCCATTGTGCCATACATTTACATTGTACTTGCCCCTCCATGTTTGAGTCACTGCCCCCTTAAGGGGCAGAAGTCTACCTCCCCAGGCTGCTCCATGCAGTCCTAGGGGACTAAAAGGACTAATTAGCCCCTTTAAAACCATAGATACAGTCACATCTCAGACTGGTGGATTCTGACAAATTAGCCTTGTTGCAGATCTCTTGTTCCAGGTCCCCTGCCCCCAAAACTACCGCGCTGAAAGGCACTACAAAAAGGGCTCCATCTAGAAGCAGAGAATGCTCCGCCTTCCTGTGCATAGAAGTGCTGATCCCTACATAAGCAGATCAGGATGTGCTTTGCCTGACAAGCCTTGCTTCTCTGTCACAGGTGTGAACAGAGCTGTGCTCGAACTGAAAATCCCAGCTCCTCTCTCGAGCTGGTGAAAAAACCACGCATGGGCATGGTAACTTCACACACATGCGCAGTGATGGTCGCGATAATATTCAGAGAACAACACGCTTCCAGCCCCCTGGCTGGGAAAAAATGAGCAATAACAAGCAAGCAGCATGTGAAAGCATGGAAGGCAGGCAGAATAACTGCCTGAGGAAACTTAGCCAGTGGCCAACACACAGGCAGAAGGGTACGAAGCACCGCTCTGCCTCACCAGACTTCAATCCTGCTGTCTCGACCCACCCCCTCCGCTCCTCCTTTAGGGGCTTCTTGCGATTCCCAGGACGAGGTTAAAAACAGCAGGCGACAGAGCATTTAGTGTCGCCGCTCCTGTCCTATGGAATTCGCTTACTCCAGCTGTTAGGGAGGGCCCCTTCTGTGGAGGTATTTAAGGCCTGCCTCAAGGCCTTCTTGTATAATCAGGCCTTCTCAGATTGCGTATTATAGTCCTTGCTGTCTTAGAACCTATGTTTAGGTTAGCCCTGGTTTTTTAGGCATTGGCTCTTATTGCCTAAGCTACTGTATAAATTTTGTTCTTTGTATTGTGTTATATCTGAGATATTGTTATGTTTTTAATTTTATAATGTATAGTATTTATTTTTTAAAATGTTCGGCACCCAGAGCCTCTGGTATGGGCGTCTGTTAAATAAAATTTGCCTTGCCTTGCCTTCAAAACAAATTATAATCGCAATTCCTTCCTGAAATAACAAGGAGTCACAGGTTTCAGCGTGTAAGCAAAAAAATAGGGACAACTAACTCACAGAAGGAGGGGGGATCTCACACAACACCACATTGCAGCTCTAGGAGATCTGCCAAATTCAAATATTAGCTACCACTGCAAGCTTGAACCAAGGACAGTAATCAGGTGCTGAAAATAAGAGGGCCACCATCACTGATAGACACTAAAGGGAGGAAAGAATACAAATAACAGCCCACCCCCAACCCAACTGTCTGAGTAAGCAAATCCATTACTTACCTGGGGCACCAGGCTCAAAGGTAAATCTATTATGATAAACATCCAGAGACCAGTGGTCCCCATGCAGGCACTGTGGGCACTGATGAGCGTTAGCTAGCTGGTTATCCCATTTAATAGCCACAGCTTAACAGGTGCAGTTTCTAAATTTAGGGGTGCTCCCTGTCACCAGGAAGCCCCAACCTGCCTACAGTCACACAACTCCTGAAAAAAAAAGCAGTGGACATCTTCTGGAGAGCTTAATCTGTGCTGCCTACTCCTACAGTGGTACAGCTGAAACTGGGGTAACTGCTGCACTCTGAATGTTCATGTCCCTGGGATTGTATGCTAAATGTTTCAGGCAGTGGGAGGAAGGGAGGAAGGGAGGAAAGAAAGAAATAAGGAAGGAAGGGAGGAAGGGAGGAAATAGTACTGCCCCAGCCAGCTTATCTTTAGCAGGGTGGGCCTGATAAGGTAACAGGGTCTTGTGAAAACTTCAAAAATACTTTTTTTGTGTTGGAAATTGAACTGGCTGGAGACACTGATATCCTTAAAGGCAACATTTTGTGTAATCATGTATTTCTAGTAAAAACGTTACTATACCAATTTTCCTTTTCCTTTTCTTTTATTCCTGAACTGGGATACATAAATTCTTGAAATTCTCAAAGTTATTACTCCCTGTGCAATTCCCACCATGAAAAAACTAAACATGTTAGTGTGATGTGGTGCTGTTTGCCACCAGAAACATATGCTGGTGCCATCTTAATATATCTACATCCACAGTATAAATCCAGTATTTACAGTTGAAAGGTACCCTCAGCGGAAGAGATTTTTAAATATTGTGAGTGATAGCCATTTTCAGTGACTTGAGCCATAAATTACAAAAATCATGGTTGGATTAACCTGTACGCAAATTATGCCATGGCGTAGGGCCCCGTGGTTCAGGAGGGCCCCCACTGTTAACATATTTACTTTCTTTATTCCCTGTACTGGGCAGTCGCTGACCAGTCAGATTGCCCCAAAAGCACCCCCTCTCTTTGGAGTTAGCCCCTGCCCCAGTGGTCCGCCCATCCTTGGACTGAGTCAGCCTGGTCCCCCCCACCTTCGCGGCCGCTCCGAGTGAGTGAGCCTCTCAGTCTCTCTGATGGACAGCTCCAGCTCTGCCTCTGATCTACCCTGACCCCACCGCACAACCAATCATGTCCATCAGAGGACCTCTGGAGGTGTGGCTACTGGGGAGCGGGAATCAGTGCCTGCATGTGCATGGCATCAGGGCATGTGTGGCCGGGCAGTGAGGAGTCGAGGAGAAGGATGAGAGAGCTGTGGACGTCGACAGTGAACTTATCGGTGCCAGTGGTCAGTCTCGTCTTCATCCCGATCGAAGAAGACACAAGAGTAGTAGAGAAGGAGAGCGGGCCGTGGGGAGGGGGGGTGCCCAGATTCGGCTTCGCCACCTGGTGTGCAGCATTGGGTGCTGCTGGTGTTTTCAGTGTAGCCAAGGTCAGTCAGTGCTGCATAAGTTGGGCCTCTGGTGTTGCTGTGAGGACTCAGAGCCCTCCCATGCTGGGCTGAGTCATGTCGCCGCCGCCGTCTACGTGATCTTGAGGAGAAGATCACAGACATCTCATCTGTCCACCACCAGGCTGAGGCTGGCATTTATCCTCCTCCAGTCCAATCATTAGGACAGTCATCACATCAGTCAGGCCAACCAAGGCAGGCCACACCAGGTATGTTGACTAGTCTGCATGCTGCAGTGTCCAAGCCATTGTGTTGCAGAATGAAATAAGTTATTGGAGAAACCAACTAAGCTGTGGTCTGTGGTCTGTGTTCAGTAATCCGAGTACTGAGTCTTTAATAAGATTTGAGTTTGGCACAGTGGACCATGGGGTGCTGTCGTGCTGATAAGTCACCTGAGGAGCTAACTATGTGGGATTTGCTGGCTGGCACAGTTTTGTCTTGGTTTGAGTCATACATTACTGGGAAGTTGCAGCAGGTTGCTCTAGGAAACTTAATCTCTGAAGTGACTACAGTCACCTGCAGGGTTCTTAAGGTTCAGTCTTGCCACAACTCTCTTTAGCTGCTTTGACATCAATGACTTGGAGTAGGGACAAGGATGGCAACTCAGCAGCAAAGCAACTTTTAAGTTGACAGCAATTACAGTGGAGGAGACAACTGAGGACAAAGATAGCTGCACAGAGTGAGATTGTGGCAGATGCATTGTGGAGGCAAGGAACTTGAGCATGTCTCAAGTTTGGAGCTTGAAGGAGTCTTGAGCAGGGAGATGATGGGAGCTGTGGGCCCCACTGACTGCTTCAATAATACATGCTTCAGGTTTTTGGTTTTGGCAGAGAGAATCGGTATTCAAGGAGGCATGTGCAGGGAGATCCTGCTTGAGTTCGAGTACCCTGGTCATTGCCGCCTTGTCGGCCCGGTGCCGTGGAAGAGTGGGATGTTGGCATTTAGGGCCCCACCCCCGGGCTACAAAATATGACTTGGAGTAGGGCCCCCACATCCATTAATCTGGCCATGACAAAAATAGCTATAAAAGGTGTTTTATTTGAATATCTGTGTAAATTAAAAAATATACTGATTAAGATTCAAAGGGTGTCAGAAATACATTTGTGTTAAAAAATTATATGCTGAAAATGTTTGTCAGCTAGCAAAAACTGCTGCTTTAAATTTGTGCTTGTTCTAACTGCCAAATAGGTTATGTAAGCAATAAGGCATGAGACTGTGTATTATTTTGAGTTAGAAAATGGCAAGAACCAATTGTAAAAACTGATTGGCTCAGACAGGCTCCGAGCTGGGCATTTATTTTTCAATAGATGCCCAGCTAAAAATAAAAGCCAGTCCAAGTGCTACTTTACAGTGTAGCTTTTTCCAGAGGTACCCAGCCTGCTTTCTAATTGGCTGAAAGCACCCTAGAAAATTTGAAAAACCCGCCATGTTTTTTCTCTCGCTTAGCAAGAAGCACAGCTGCCCCCAACACTACTGCCTTCAGCGTTGACTGCCACTCTCCTCCCACGACCCAGATAAAAAAACAAACTGTTTTGCTATTAAATGGCACGGCATGCTAAATGCTTCAGTCCGATCCTAAAAGCTGCTGACTGTGCTGACAGACAAAGAGTGTTATCACCAAAACAACCGCTGAGCACGAGAACAGCGGTATTTCCTTGGTTTTCATACCGCACACGGACGTCCATCTGCAGTACGAAAAATGAAGAAAATACCGGTGTTCTCATGCACAGTAACGGTGTTGGAGATATCACAGTCTCTGCTTTACCACAGAGAAACGAGCGCCAGAGATGAGTAACGTCCTTTGCCCTTGTGTTTTTTCTCTCCTACCACTGACAATTGGGGGGGGGGTAGATACCTCACACAAAAAAAAAGCATTGTCATGCAGGCAGAGGAACTATTTTATTACAAAAATGATTTTAAACAAGTTTATGTACATTATTTTATTACATTTTTTTTCTTTTACAGTGGCCATTTTCTAAGTGCAATAATACCCTCCAGGGTGGGCATTATTGAGAAATACCGGCCCTTCCAGGGGCTATAAGGCCCTCCGCCTGCAGCGTCGGGCCTCATTACACCCCTGGGTGGTCCGGTATTTCCCAACAATGCCCACCTTAGCAGGTATTATTGCTTACATAATAGCAAGAAGTGAGGGATGCGATGAGGCGAAGTCAAGTGCCTTATACACACAAGAAGTGCTGTTATCCCATAGCTATACACACCCTGGAGTGTCTTATTGTGATTATGAAATAGCTTCCATGATTTTTATTTTTAAAACCATGTAATGAGATTAAAAAGTTAAGCATTTTTGACCTGTGCAGAATAATGCACAGTCATGTGATCAGAGTTCACCAATTAGAGCACAGGAGTTTCCCAACCTATTTTATAATTTTGTGTTTTGTATTGTGAACTGCTGCTTCACTTTACAGGGTCAACAGAAAGCCACAACAGAAATAAGTACTCGGGACGGTCCTTGATAAAATGTGGTATGGTCAAGCCATTTGGGTGGGAACTTGTTGGGCTGGAGTACAAGTGCAACAGCTGGGCAACGCTGTGATCACCTGGTTCGGTCTGTTTTACCAGTTGTCTGTTTTATAGTAGTTCTTACTGTGGGGTTGACTCAGTGAGATGGAGAAGAAAACAGTAATCATCCTTTGTTCCCACCTCCTCCATCCTCCATCCTGTGGCCCAGGTTCCTGAGTTGTAACCTGGACCACATCTGACTGCTGTGTATGTGGTCACTGCCTGGTGACCTTGTCTAGTTCTGTACACAGACCTGGATCCTGTAACAGGTCCACCATTACTGTCAATGGGGAACTACTAGACTCCCCCTAGATAAATCAGCCCTTGACCCCTTGTACAAATGTACTTTTTTTCCTTGTCTCAAATGCTTCACAGGCATGTTTGGATCAGGGTTTCTCAGCCTTCAGAAGTAGGCTGTACCTTCTGTGTCCCTCTTTCCTGAAGCAGTGCTGGGCTTTCCACAATACAACAGCCACTCCGGCCTGTACTACAAGAGAATAGAGTTTAACTCTTTTTCAGCCCACTTGTGCCACAGTGACTGCCTACTTCAGCCCGTTACCAAGATTTCCCACCCAACACTAGCAAACTATTCCCCAGGGACCCTTCAGACTGATGTTTCCTTGATTGTTCCCCTGTGGCTTAATCTCCACACTATGTCTCCTTGTTTACCCAAACAGGATCCAGCATGGAGGCTGGAGATGACTGGGCAATGCCGCTGGGCTGTTGGGATGAGAATGCGGGGAATCCCTCTGGTACCCCCAGTGTTTTATCTCCCTTCCAGCTCCCTGACATAGGGACCAGCCTGCTACATCTTCAGAGGAAGGAAAGGATGTTCTGTGGGCACCTGCAATGCCTAGTGCACCTTTAATCCACTGAAGGAGGTGTTGTGCAACCCTCCCAACACAGCAGGCTGGGTAGAGTTCATTAAAGGCAAATTCCACATATGTTAAATAGCTATGCCTGAGGTCCCGACAGCCCCAGTTACACACAAAACTAGTGGAATGGAATTTTTTAAACCCAGTACCTTTGAAGCTGATGATTATTATTTTACCTCTCCTGTTGCCGGTGCGACGCTGAGTGGTAAGCACTGCTCATGTAATGCAAATGAGGGGTGAAAAATGCCTAGAGAAGGAGTCATACATCCTCAGCCTAAAAAGTTACTAGGTCTGAAACCCATTTTTTCCATTCCACTAGTTTTATGTAATGAGGATTAGGGGACCTTTGGCATAGCTATTTAACGTAAGTGGAGTTTCCTTTAATGAAGGGAGTTACATTTCAAGTCATGCCAAGTACAGTATACCAGTGCCTGATATTTACCCCACTGCATGCTCCCATATCCTCCATTTATGAAGGGTGTCAGTGTAGTCAGTGCCTTATATTTACCCCATAATACTGTCCCAACCATATCGCCACCTGTGAGGGGTGTTAGTGCGGTGAGTGCCTGATATTTACCCCATTGCACACCACATATTCCCAACAGACAAAGGGGGTAATTGTGGTCAGTGCCTGATATTTTCGCAGCGGTACCCCTTCTCATATCCCCCACCTGCAAGGAGTATGAGTGTGGCCACTGCCTGACAATTGCTTCCTTGAATGCCCCCATATTCCCCACATGCGAGGGGTGTGAGCATAATCAGTGCCTGATATCTACCCCATTGTACCACTCATCTCCACCACCTGTGAGGGGTATGATCATAGTCAGTGCCTGATATTTATTCCATTGCACCCCTCATATCCACTACCTGTGAGGGATGTGACCATAATCAGTGCCTGATATTTACCCCTTTGCACCCTCCATCTCCATCACCTGTGAGGGGTGTGTGACCATAATCAGTGCCCAATATTTACCCCATTGCACCTCCCATATCCACCACCTATGAGGGGTGTGAGCATAATCAGTGCCTGATATTTACCCCATTGCACCCCCAATATCTACCACCTGTAAGGTATGTGAGCATAATCAGTGTCTGATATTTACCCCACTGCACCCTCCATATCCACCACCTGTGAGGGTGTGAGCATAATCAGTGCCTGTAATTTACCCCATTGCACCCCCATCATCACCACCTATAAAGGGTGTGAGCATATTCAGTGCCTGATATTTACCCCATTGACCCCCATCTCCACCACCTGTGAGGAGTGTGACCATAATCAGTGCCTGATATTTACCCCATTGCACCCTCCCATATCAACCACCTGTAAAGGGTGTGAGCATATTCAGTGCCTGATATTTACCCCACTGCACTCCCCATCTCCACCACCTGTGAGGAGTGTGACAATAATCAGTGCCTGATATTTACCCCATTGCACCCCCCATCTCCACCACCTGTGAGGAGTGTGACCATAATCAGTGCCTGATATTTACCCCATTGCACCCCCCCATATCCACCACCTGTACGGGATGTGAGCATAATCAGTGCCTGATATTTACCCCATTGTAGCCCCCCATATCCAACACTTGTGAGGGGTGTGAGCATAATCAGTGCCTCATATCTACCCCATTGTACCACTCATCTCCACCACCTGTCAGGGGTATGAGCATAGCCAGTGCCTGATATTTATTCCATTGCACCTCTCATATCCACCACCTGTGAGGGGTGTGACCATAATCAGTGCCCGATATTTACCCCATTGCACCTCCCATATCCACCACCGATGAGGAGTGTGAACATTATCAGTGCCTGATATTTACCCCATTGCACCCCCCATCTCCAGAACCTGTAAAGGGCATGAGCATATTCAGTGCCTGATATTTACCCCATTGCACCCCACATCTCTACCACCTGTGAGGATCTGTGACCATAATCAGTGCCTGATATTTACCCCATTGCACCCCCCCATATCCACCACGTGTACGGGATGTGAGCATAATCAGTGTCTGATATTTACCCCACTGCACCCTCCATATCCACCACCTGTGAGGGATGTGAGCATAATCAGTGCCTGTAATTTATCCCATTGCACCCCCATCATCAACACCTGTAAAGGGTGTGAGCATATTCAGTGCCTGATATTTACCCCATTGCACTCCCCCTATCTCCACCACCTGTGAGGAGTATGACCATAATCAGTGCCTGATATTTAACCCATTGCACCCCCCCATATCCACCACCTGTGAAGGATGTGAGCATAATCAGTGTCTAATATTTACCCCATCGCACCCCCCATATCAACCACCTGTAAATGGTGTGAGCATATTCAGTGCCTGATATTTACCCCACTGCACTCCCCCATCTCCACCACCTGTGAGGAGTGTGACCATAATCAGTGCCTGATATTTACCCCATTGCACCCCCCATATCCACCACCTGTAAAGGATGTGAGCATAATCAGTGCCTGATATTTACCCCATCGCATCCTCCATATCAACCACCTGTAAGAGATGTGAGCAAATTCAGTGCCTGATATTTACCCCATTGCACTCCCCCATCTCCACCACCTGTGAGGAGTGTGACCATAATCATTGCCTGATATTTACCCCATTGCACCCCCATATCCACCACCTATAAGGGATGTGAGCATAATCAGTGTCTGATATTTACCCCACTGCGCCCTCCATATCCACCACCTGTGAGGGGTGTGAGCATAATCAATGCCTGTTACCCATTGCACCTCCATCATCACCACCTGTAAAAGGTGTGAGCATATTCAGTGCCTGATATTTACCCAATTGCACCCCCCATCTCCACCACCTGTGAGGAATGTGACCATAATCAGTGCCTGATATTTACCCCATTGCACCCTCCATATCAACCACCTGTGAAGGGTGTGAGCATAATCAGTGCCTGATATTTACCCCATTGCCCCCCCCATATCCACCACCTGTAAGGAATGTGAGCAAAATCAGTGTCTGATATTTAACCCATTGCACCCTCCATATCCACCACCTGTGAGGGGAGTGAGCATAATCAGAGCCTGATATTTATACCATTGCACCCCCATATCCATCACCTGTGAGGGGTGTGACCATAATCAGTGCCTGATATTTACCCCATTGCAACCTCCATATCCACCACCTGTGAGAGGTATGAACATACTCAGTGCCTGATATTTACCCCATTGCACCCTCCATATCCACCACCTGTGATGGGTGTGAGCATAAACAGTGACTGATATTTACACCATTGCACCCCATATCCACCACCTGTGAGGGGTGTGAGCATAATCAGTGCCTGATATTTACTCCATTGCACCCTCCGCATCCACCACCTGTGAGGAGTGTGAGCATAATCAGTGCCTGATATTTACCGTATTGCACCCCTATCTCCACCACCTGTAAGGATGTGAGCATATTCAGTGTCTGATATTTACCCCATTGCAGCCTGCCATCTCCACCACCTGTGAGAGTGTGACCCTAATCAGTGTCTGATATTTACCCCATTGTATCCCCCCATATCAATCACCTGTGAAGGGTGTGAGCATAATCAATGCCGATATTTACCCCATTGCACCCTCCACATCCACACCTGTGAGGGGTGTGAGCATAATCAGTGCCTAATATTTACCCCATTGCACCCTCCATATCCACCACCTGTGAGGGGAGTGAGCATAATCAGAGCCTGATATTTATACCATTGCACCCCCATATCCATCACCTGTGAGGGGTGTGACCATAATCAGTGCCTGATATTTACCCCATTGCAACCTCCATATCCACCACCTGTGAGAGGTATGAACATACTCAGTGCCTGATATTTACCCCATTGCACCCTCCATATCCACCACCTGTGATGGGTGTGAGCATAAACAGTGACTGATATTTACACCATTGCACCCCATATCCACCACCTGTGAGGGGTGTGAGCATAATCAGTGCCTGATATTTACTCCATTGCACCCTCTGCATCCACCACCTGTGAGGAGTGTGAGCATAATCAGTGCCTGATATTTACCGTATTGCACCCCTATCTCCACCACCTGTAAAGGATGTGAGCATATTCAGTGTCTGATATTTACCCCATTGCAGCCTGCCATCTCCACCACCTGTGAGAGTGTGACCCTAATCAGTGTCTGATATTTACCCCATTGTATCCCCCCATATCAATCACCTGTGAAGGGTGTGAGCATAATCAATGCCGATATTTACCCCATTGCACCCTCCACATCCACACCTGTGAGGGGTGTGAGCATAATCAGTGCCTAATATTTACCCCATTGCACCCTCCATATCCACCACCTGTGAGGGGTGTGAGCATAATCAGTGCCTGATATTTACACCATTGCACCCCCATATCAACCACATGTAAGGGGTGTAACCATAATCAGTGCCTGATACCCCACTGCACCCTCCATATCCACCGCCTGTGAGGGGTGTGAGCATAATCACTGCCTGATATTTACTTACCCTCTGTCCACCACCTGTGAGGGTGTGAGCATAATCAGTGCCTGATATTTACCCATTGCACCCCATATCTACCACCTGGTCGGGTGTGACCATAATCAGTGCCTGATATTTACCCCATTGCAATCTCCATATCCACCACCTGTGACGGGTTGTGAGCAAAATCAGTGCCGATATTTACCTCATTGCACCCCCATATCCACCACCTGTGAAGGGTGTGACCATAGTCAGTGCCTGATATTTACTCTATTGCACCCCCCCCATATCCACCACCTGTGAAGGGTGTGAGCATAATCAGTGCCTGATATTTACCCCATTGCACCCTCCATATCCACCACCTGTGAGAAATGTGACCATAATCAGTGACTGATATTTACCCCATTGCATCTTCCATATCCACCTCCTGTAAAGGGTGTGAGCATAATCAGTGCCTGATATTTACCCCATTGTAGCCCCCCATATCCAACACTTGTGAGGGGTGTGAGCATAATCAGTGCCTCATATCTACCCCATTGCACCACTCATCTCCACCACCTGTCAGGGGTATGAGCATAGCCAGTGCCTGATATTTATTCCATTACACCTCTCATATCCACCACCTGTGAGGGGTGTGAGCATAATCAGTGCCTGATATTTACACCATTGCACCCCCATATCAACCACATGTAAGGGGTGTAACCATAATCAGTGCCTGATACCCCACTGCACCCTCCATATCCACCGCCTGTGAGGGGTGTGAGCATAATCACTGCCTGATATTTACCCCATTGCACCCTCTGTATCCACCACCTGTGAGGGGTGTGAGCATAATCAGTGCCTGATATTTACCCCATTGCAATCTCCATATCCACCACCTGTGAGGGTTGTGAGCAAAATCAGTGCCGATATTTACCCCATTGCACCCCCATATCCACCACCTGTGAGGTGTGACCATAGTCAGTGCCTGATATTTACTCTATTGCACCCCCCCCATATCCACCACCTGTGAAGGGTGTGAGCATAATCAGTGCCTGATATTTACCCCATTGCACCCTCCATATCCACCACCTGTGAGAAATGTGAGCATAATCAGTGCCTGATATTTACCCCATTGCACCCCAATATCCACCACCTGTAAGGGATGTGAGCATAATCAGTGCCTGATATTTACCCCATTGTAGCCCCCATATCCAACACTTGTGAGGGGTGTGAGCATAATCAGTGCCTGATATCTACCCCATTGTACCACTCATCTCCACCACCTGTCAGGGGTATGAGCATAGCCAGTGCCTGATATTTATTCCATTGCACCCCTCATATCCACCACCTGTGAGGGGTGTGACCATAATCAGTGCCTGATATTTACCCCTTTACACCCTCCATCTCCACCACCTGTGAAGGGTGTGTGACCGTAATCAGTGCCCGATATTTACCCCATTGCACCTCCCATATCCACCACCTATGAGGGGTGTGAACATTATCAGTGCCTGATATTTACCCCATTGCACCCCCCCATATCCACCACCTGTGAAGGGTGTGAGCATAATCAGTGCCTGATATTTACCCCATTGCACCCTCCATATCCACCACCTGTGAGGGGTGTGAGCAAAATCAGTGCTGATATTTACCCCATTGCACCCTCCACATCCACCACCTGTGAGGGGTGTGAGCATAATCAGTGCCTAATATTTACCCCATTGCACCCTCCATATCCACCACCTGTGAGGGGTGTGAGCATAATCAGTGCCTGATATTTACACCATTGCACCCCCATATCAACCACATGTAGGGGGTGTAACCATAATCAGTGCCTGATACCCCACTGCACCCTCCATATCCACCGCCTGTGAGGGGTGTGAGCATAATCACTCCCTGATATTTACCCCATTGCACCCTCTGTATCCACCACCTGTGAGGGGTGTGAGCATAATCAGTGCCTGATATTTACCCCATTGCACCCACCATATCCACCACCTGTGAAGGGTGTGAGCATAATCAGTGCCTGATATTTACCCCATTGCAATCTCCATATCCACCACCTGTGAGGGTTGTGAGCAAAATCAGTGCCGATATTTACCTCATTGCACCCCCATATCCACCACCTGTGAGGGGTGTGACCATAGTCAGTGACTGATATTTACTCTATTGCACCCCCCCATATCCACCACCTGTGAAGGGTGTGAGCATAATCAGTGCCTGATATTTACCCCATTGCACCCTCCATGTCCACCACCTGTGAGAAATGTGACCATAACCAGTGACTGATATTTACCCCATTGCATCTTCTATATCCACCACCTGTAAAGGGTGTGAGCATAATCAGTGCCTGATATTTACCCCATTGCACCCCAGTATCCACCACCTGTAAGGGATGTGAGCATAATCAGTGCCTGATATTTACCCCATTGCACCCCCCCATATCCACCACCTGTGAAGAGTGTGAGCATAATCAGAGCCTGCTATTTATACCATTGCACCCCCATATCCATCACCTGTGAGGGGTGTGACCATAATCAGTGCCTGATATTTACCCCATTGCACCCTCCATATCCACCACCTGTGAGAGGTATGAACATACTCAGTGCCTGATATTTACCCCATTGCACCCTCCATATCCACCGCCTGTGAGGGGTGTGAGCATAATCAGTGCCTGATATTTACTCCATTGCACCCTCCGTATCCACCACCTGTGAGGGGTGTGAGCATAATCAGTGCCTGATATTTACCATATTGCACCCCTATCTCCACCACCTGTGAGAGTGTGACTATAATCAGTGCCCGATATTTACCCCATTGTACCCCCCATATCAATCACCTGTGAGGCATGTGAGCATAATCAGTGACTGATATTTACACCATTGCACCCCCATCTCCACCACCTGTGAGGGGTATAATCATAATCAGTGCTTGATACTTACCCCATTGCACCCTCTGTAACCACCACCTGTGAAGGGTGTAAGCATAATCAGTGCCTGATATTTACCCCATTGCACCCCATATCCACCACCTGTGAAGGGTGTGAGCATAATCAGTGCCTGATATTTACCCCTTTGCAATCTCCATATCCACCACCTGTGAGAGGTGTGAGCAAAATTAGTGCCTGATATTTACCCCATTGCACCCCCATATCCACCACCTGTGAGGGGCGTGACCATAATCAGTGCCTGATATTTATCCCATTGCACCCCCCTATCCACCAGCTGTGAAGGGTGTGAGCATAATCAGTGCATGATATTTACCCCATTGTACCCCCCATATCCACCACCTGTGAGGGGTGTGACCATAGTCAGTGTCTGATATTTACTCTATTGCACCCCCCCCATATCCGCCACCTGTGAAGGATGTGAGCATAATCAGTGCCTGATATTTACCCCATTGCACCTTCTATATCCACCACCTGTGAGGGGTGTGACCATAGTCAGTGTCTGATATTTACTCTATTGCACCCCCCCATATCCGCCACCTGCGAAAGATGTGAGCATAATCAGTGCCTGATATTTACCCCATTGCACCTTCTATATCCACCACCTGTGAAGGGTGTGAGCATAATCAGTGCCTGATATTTACCACATTGCATCTTCCATATCCACCACCTGTGAAGGGTGTGAACATAATCAGTGCTTGATATTTACCCCATTGCACCCCCCATATCCACCACCTGTGAAAGATGTGAACATAATCTGTGCCTGATATTTACCCCATTGCGCCTTCTATATCCACCACCTGTAAAGGGTGTGAGCGTAATCAGTGCCTGATATTTACCCCATTGCACCTTCTATATCCACTACCTGTGAAGGGTGTGAGCATAATCAGTGTCTGATATTTACCCCATTGCACCCTCCATATCCACCACTTGTGAGGGGTGTGAACATAATCTGTGCCTGATATTTACCCCATTGCGCCTTCTATATCCACCACCTGTGAAGGGTGTGAGTGTAATCAGTGCCTGATATTTACCCCATTGCACCCCCATATCCACCACCTGTGAGGGATGTGAGCATAATCAGTGCCTGATATTTACCCCATTGCACCCTCCATATCCACCACCTGTGAAGGGTGTGAGCATAATCAGTGCCTGATATTTACCCCATTGGACCCCCTCCTCCATATCCACCACTTGTGAAGGCTGTAAGCATATTTACCTCATTGCACCCTCCATATCCACCACCTGTGAGAGATGTGACCATAATCAGTGTCTCGTATTTACCCCACTGCACCCTCCCCTATATCCACCACATGTGAGGGGTGTTACCATAATCAGTGCCTGATATTTACCCCATTGTACCCCCCCATATCCACCACCTGTGAGGGGTGTGAGCATAATCAGTGCCTGATATGTACCCCATTACACCCCCATATCCACCACATGTTTGGGGTATGACCATAATCAGTGCCTGATATTTACCCTATTACACCCTCCGTATCCACCAGCTGTGAGACATGTGAGCATAATCAGTGCCTGGTATTTATCCCATTGCACCCCCCCCCATATCCACCACCTGTAAGGGGTGTGAGCATAATCAGTGCCTGATATTTAGCCCATTGCACCCCCCCATATCCACCACCTGTGAGGGGTGTGAGCATAGTCAGTGCCTGATATTTATCCATTTGCACTCCCCATATCCAACACCTGTGAAGGGTGTGAGCATAATCAGTGCATGATATTTACCCCATTGCATCCTCCATATCCACTACCTGTGAGGGGTGAGAGTGGTCTATGTCTGACATTGAGCACACTGAAGTCTCCCGCCATATCCCCCAACTGTGAGTAGTGTCAGTGTCTGATATAATCACCCAGCTGTACCCCCATATCCTCCACCTGTGATAGGTGTGAGTGGTCAGTGCCTGATATTTACCTCATTGCACCTTCCTCAATATTCCCCAGTTGGGGGGGGGAGGTTGCAAGTGTGCTCAGTGCCTGATATTTACCCCATTGCACTACCCTCAAATATTCCCCACCTGCGAGGGGTGTCAGTGTGGTCATTTCCTGATATTTACTTCATTGCATTCCCATATCCCCCATTGGCAAGGGATGTCAGTATAGTTAGTGCCGTACGTCTACCCCATTGCATTGCCCCAGTATCCTCCACTTGTGAGGGGTGTGAGTGTGGTGAGTGCCTGATAGTTACCCTATTGTACCCCCCCCCATATCTCTCACATGCAAGGGGTGTGAGTGTGGTTAGTGCCTGATAGTTACTCTGTTTCAATCCTGGTGCTGTAGTTCCTTCATGTTGTCGAATATAGTAGAAGCAGGACCCCACTAAAAACAACCTTATGCATCTCAGCTGGGCTATCCTGGGTAAAAATATTTAAAAAAAACAGTCTCATCCTATTTGTTTTCTCTAGGCACTGCTGAACACACAGGTGATGTATTTTGTTTGTTTGTGGTTTCGGAGTGTCCAACGCGCGCGTAAGCACAACCGCTCCCTCACTCTCAGCTGTGTTACAGTTTGCAAAACAGTGCTTAATTGCTTCTTTTCTCTCTTTTATTGCACTTTTTTGTTCTTTGACCTGCTCTCTCTGTCTCCCCCTCTCCCTTCATACGTGCTCTACACACATAGTGCGGGATGACTTTTTCGGTAAGGCTTCTGCCTCCAGTTTTATCCTTTCTCATTGTTCCTCTCAGCTCATCCTTCCATACATGTGTTTATGAATGTTTGTCAGGGTCCGAAATTCAAGATTTTTTTTTTCTGTTGGAGAGTTTGAGAATGGCTCCTGATCTCCAAATGGAGAGCTGTGCTTCATTGTGTCTCAGCTAGCTGGGGGCAAGGATGCTGCTGGCCACTCCTACTGTCTGGAGACCCCAAGCACTAGATCTGCAGCTTGCACACCCTCCATCAAGTCAAGAGACCAGAATCCGTGTGAAGATCTGCGTCCTTCATGTTGCACTGAAATGCTATTTCAAATCTTTCATTTTTAAAATACTCCCCAGTGACTTTGGACAAGTTGAAGTAGAAAGTGACATTTACAAATTCACTCTTCACCCATCTCTCTTTTTTTTTAACTTTATGTTTATGCTTCTGTTGCCGGCCTACCCCTTCCACCAACTCCACTCCAGTCCCATCCCCTGCAGTCTTTGGGATTTACCCATGTCCACCTCAGTCCCCAGTAGGGCTCATGGTCATCAGGGTCGGCAGATGACCCCTTGAAGTAATTTTCAACCAGCAACAGTCAACTGTGTAGGACCTGTGGGTGGAGCAGGTGTCATCCTGCGGCGGCTGGGTGTTTTCCATCATTTCTTCCCAACTCCTGATGACACTGATGTTCAAGGAGCTCAAGGGTGGGAGCACGCAGGACAGCGTGTCAACTGTGAGGCCAGCGAACCTCCCCCCTCCCATTCTGTCTCTACTGTGCTTCCACCCATGGACTTACATGACAGCATCACAGGTGCAGGTAACCTTCCTCCTAGAGGAAGGCAGTGTGCAGTAGGATACTCAGTCCTCCCCTTGGCTGGCACTCCGCAACTTGGGTACCTTCCTGAACCCGAGTCACCATTGTCGTGAGTGGGAACTCTACCACTGCGTTGACAAGCTGGCATCACCCAACTCTTTCAGTACTTTTTTAGTATGTCGGGCTCACTGACCTTAATAGTAAAGACTGCTGGGTGATATATATGTAGCAGTATAACAGATGTACATTTTTTGCATCTGTGTCCCCTGGTACCTCACTCCTTTGGGCCTGGCTATGCCCTGCTGCTCAGTGAACTCCCTCCACTAGCCTCTGGAATTCGCTGTCCAGACACTACAGGGCCCCTATCTTCGAAAGCACACATAGGTTCTAAGTCTCCAATGATGGCTGGAGGGGTGGATATGGTGTGTCACAGGGTCATTTGGCACAGGGAGGGGCACACCAACAAAGGCCATTTTTCCTATGCTCCCCTAAGCCCCATTCACCTTCTAAGTAGTCACCCCTACCAGAGCATTGTCTTGTTGGTGGGGCCTGGCTGACGTTTCTGAGGACAGCAGTTACATTGGTACCAGGCCAGTGGCCATAGAAGGTGCTGTTGCTGCAGGAGAGGAATCTTTTTCCACTAGTGGTCCTTACCTTGCTGAGACATCCTTCGGCGTCTGCCAATGCCACTCCTGTCTCAGGAGCCCTCTGATATGCTCCAGGGTCAAGAGCTGTCACTAAACCTGTCACCATTGCGCCTCTCTCCTGGGCATATCTCCTTGAGATGGGGCCCTGCATTCAGCTCTGCTGCAGCAGTGTCCCCAGTATCCAGCTTCCTATAGCCCTGCATTGTAAGGGGGCCAGTTAGTGTCATTCCTTAGCCTTCCCTTTTACAAATTTTTCTCCCACCCACCTCTTTGGATACATGATGGAATCCCCCACTGAAGGAATAGTACACTACACATCCCCTCCCTTTTTCTGTCCAATGGATTTCGGGGCTGATTGGGTAATGGGTTTGGGAACCTTTCCAGTCTCAAGGAGGAGACCATCCACACAGATGCCGTATCCTTCTCCTACTGTTACACACTAATGAACTGGGATTGGGGCTGGAACCCAGGTCACTGGTTCCTCTAGAAGGGTGATTTTATTTTCTCGTCAAGCTCGTTCTTCCTGGCCAGGCCAGGTCACCCTTCCCTCAGTCCTCTGGTGAGTTTGACTACCCAGCTCCATCCCCCATTAACCACACTGCTTCTGTCATCTCCAATGGTTATTCTGTCCTTGGCAGGGTGTTTGGGGGAGCTGTCCTCCCCCAGCAACTCAGTCAGGATCCAGGGCAATCAGTGGGCTTCATGGGGTAAGACCCAAGTGTACCTGCTACTATTTTCATTTAGATGGTGCTCCCTCCCCCACCTCCCCCTGGTGTCACATGCTATATCAATTTGGAGGCCTTGCCAGCATACAGCTTCCCCTGCATCAGGAAGATGAGCCTTCCAGGGCCCCAATTATGAAGTTGTTGATGCTGTGGAAGTGCAGTGCCAGCTTTCCTGATTTTCAGCGTACTGCCATGGGCAACACGCCTTGATTATTGACTGCCCATTTAGCAGCATCTCAGTCTTGTTCCCAAACCTGGGCCACAGCCACGGGTGCACAGCATGGTACCCATTGGGCCAGTGGTTAGGCCTGTGATTTTTTTAATTTTTTCACCAGCAACAGTGAGCCACATTTGGACTCCACGGTAGCACCTCTATGTTCAGTCCAAGATGTGGGAAATTATTCTGTAATCCCTTGGCCATCATCCCACACCATGCCTCAGCACAGCACTTCTGCTTTTGCTTTGCAGTATCTTGCTGGTGTGGGAATGGACTGCTCCCCCCTCCCCCTTTCTGGTACAGATCTGATCCAGAGTCACCACCGTGGTCGTGCAAGCTAGAGCCAAACCACAAGGCAGAGATGCTGGAGTTGCATCTGGAGAGCCATCTGCTACCACCTCTCCGATGAGATTTTTGGTTCTTTCCCCTCCCCCCACCTGTCACAAAGATTGTGTCACTTATGGGTACCAACCTCACCCACATCCCCCCCAGTCCCAGCCCCGTTAGTTGCTTTTGGGCTAGTTTGCTCGTTTAGGAATTTCGCACCCTGCATTTCCGTTTTTCTTGGCATTTCTGTTTTAACCTGTGTGTCAGTTGTACTAATGTGGAACACTAGAAGGGGAATAAAAGAGATGTGATATTGTGGGTGTTTTTTTTTTCTTTTAACTCTTTGCATCTTGCTTTGCTGATGAACCGCTTTGATGCTTCAGTTCTGCTCTGATTGCTTGACCTACAGGGGAGTCAAAATCCTATAACCTGTAAGGAAGAAAATTGGACCCAGTTTTCAGTTCTACTGCTTTTTAAATGTGCAGTTGCTAACTACTTACAAAGATACTGGACTTAAGGAAACTGACCCCCCAAACTGGACTCTGGGAACCCATTCAAGCCTACCATCGGCAGGACTTTGTTTACATTTGGCAGCTTCCAAGGGGGCTGTCCTGCAGGAGGTGATGACGTTGGGTCACATCCAAGTCCCACTGACACATGGGACCCGGAGATGATCTAGTGTTATCCTGTCTGGCAGTGCAGTAACCTTGGAGGTGCAGAATGTAAACATAGGACTGAAAATGATGTGCTCATATGGGTGGAGTTCAGAGCTTAGTTTTCCTAAAACAGACAACTTGAGCAAATTACCCCGGTTAGCAGCTGCACAACTGAAGAAAAGTAACATTGAAAATTGAAAATGGGACCCTTCAGTAAAAGCCTGGACCTTCATTTGCATTTATGGTTTAACAACTGTGGTCATAACAGGTTATTCAGGCCATGATCCTCACTCACCAGCCATGCATGAGACTTCATTTTCTCAAATCCTGCTGTCTCATGGATTAGAAAGCTGTTTTCTTTCACTCTTATACACACACACACACACACTACTAAGATCCTGTTGTATATTTATTTTTTAAGTTTACAATTTTGGCCGAGAAAAGCACACTGATGTGTACCTCATTTCCAGGTGCATCTTAGGAGCACAAGGAGATTAAGTGACATGCTCTGGGTCACACAGTATGCAAGTGGCGGCTATGGGAATCACACCGAGGTCTGCTGAGTATAACAACCTTATTCACAGCTCATTGCTCTAATTTCCAGGCTGTACTGTAAATGCCATGACGCCGATGCCTTTTAGGGTACAAATTATTTTTAAAATCTTTATAGTATATGGTTAGCCTTTGTTCTGCATAAAAATCAGCCTGTTCAAAAAACCTTGTGCACATTCCAAACAGTTGTGCTGCACAGTTCAAAGGTCATACAATTTTCAATTTCTCATTTATTCCACAACTTGCTACTTACTAACCACCCAGTGCCCACGGTTGTACCTTTTAACTTTCAGAAGTCTGTAAATTTGGTTTTGATAAATAGTGCAGAACAAAGAAATGGCAAGATTTATTTGTTTTCACTTCAGCGGGGGTCTGTCACTCCAGTGTAAATAAAAAAACATATACTATATAAAATAAAATATGGGCGCCCACACACAACTCAGCATGTGTTTCCATCTTGGGGTTGAGATGACAGCATGGACCTCTTAAGCTTCGCTCCCGAGGTTCATATGCTGTGATCACAGCCCCACGATGGAAACATAACCTTGTTGTATATGGTTGCCCATACGTTATTCTCTATGTTGTGAGTTTTAGCACTTCTGAAAAGTGCTAGATTGACAGCACTGGAAACTGAAGCCCTCTGCTTATCCACATGACTGGTACTGCATGGGTGAGAGCTGTACAAATTTCCCTACACACTGCCCCACCAGTGTGCCTCAATTGCATCATGGAGGGACAGCTGTGTAGGTGAGAAGGTAGTTCAGTCTCCATGCACATTCAGCCCTTGGTCTCTTATATGAGACTGCATGTCAACAAGGGTGGCAGTTAGTGCCAGTTATGCTGGTAGTTCTGTGATGCGAACACCTGTCCAATAGGAACTGCATTGAGAACCATCCCAAACTCATTTCACATAGGCCACTGAACTGCCATAAGACAAAAATGGCATTTGGCCTCACCTGACCTAAGCAGGATTTGAAGCATGGCCCAGTGGTGAAAGCCTTCTTATTTCGCTACCAATCCACTGCGCCATCCAGACTTGAGATGGTTTATTTGGTACAGTTAGGCAAAAGAAGGCCTGGGGGCCCATCTGGATTGCCTCCCTCCCACTCACAGTGGGTGGATTAGTGATGTCTTGTATTTGAGAGTAGATAGTCATCAAGCCCTTGTTTAACTCTTTTAAGCAATGTTTTATTTACCAGATCTTGTGGGAGTTTGTTCCATAGACAGGACGAGCGAATGGTAAAGAAATGATTCCTATTGTTTGTGTTTACCCTAGAAATGATTAGTTGTTTGTTATGCGATCTCAACGTTGTATTCCTGGTGTTGAATTCAAGACTGTGCTGTGACATTAGGACTTCATTGTTCAGTATGTTATATAGGAGTAGGAGACCGTGCTTTTTCTCCTATGCTCCAAACTGTAAAGATCCAGGGATGAGAGTCTATCTATGTAATTCAGCTGCTCTAACCCCCTTATAATTTTCATAGCATGCCTCTGAGTCTTTTCAACAAGGTTAATTTCCCTTTTTAAGTAGGGATTCCAAAATGGGGACCCAAAATCCAAATGAGGGATGAATACGTATGTTTTGTATATTGGCAAAAAACAGTTTATTTCTTAAAATGAATGAACGTTGAATTGATCTTTGGAGTCAGTTTGTTTATTTAGCTTTTGTTGACCGGGTAAGTGCACTAGGCAAATCCTGCCTATTTTCAGGCACGACCCGGGGAAGGGGGATACAGATGAATGCCAACTGACCTTGAACCAGATTAAGCTGTTGGTGGTATTTTAGTGAATGAGGGAAATTTGGCCAGGACACCGGGGAAATTCCCCTACTCTTTTCGATAAGTGCCATGGGATCTTTAACATCCACCTGGACTACCACCAATCCAGGCAGATGGGACCTTGGTTTAACATCTCATCCGAAAGACGGCACCTCAGAAGTGCAGCACCCCTCTCATGCTGCACTACAGTGTCAGTACTGGGATATTAACCCAAGTGCCAGATGTGGGAACTGAACCCACAGCCCTCTGATCTCTCGGCCTCAGAGGCGAGTGTGCTACCTACTGAGCCACTGACACTGATAGTAGTAGTGGTGTAGATAGTAGTGATTTGTAGTTACGGATACCGGAGTACAATGCTCTGATGATGTTAACTTACTATTCACTATAACACCCAAGTCCCTTTCTTTGGTTACTGATCGAAGTTTTACACCATTCAGAGAATGTGGATGGCTAGGGTTATTCTTCCCAATGTGCAAGACAGTGCATTTTTCTGGGTTGAATTTCATTTTGTTAAAAGATTCCCAATCCTGTAATTTTTTTAGGTCATTGCTTAATGACAGATGTTTATCAGTTGTATCGACCTCTCCCCCAGTTTAGTGTCATCGGCAAATGTTGTCAATATATTTGTGACATTACGGTTCATATCTTTTATGAAGAGGCTGAAAAGGGACGGCCACAGTACTGATCCCTGGGGATCCACTTCCAACACCTCCCCTTTGTGATAATTTGCCATTTATTTTAACACATTGAGATCTGTCGGTTAGCCAGTTATAGATCCACCCTACAATATAGTGGCTAATCCCCATATTATAGAGTTTGACAGCTAAGAGGTTGTGAGACATTGTGTCAGACGCCTTTCTCAAATCTAACATGATTACATCGACAGGTTTATCAATGTCCAAACTGCTACTGATCTTTTCATAAAAGGCAATGAGATTAGTGGTGCAGGACGTGCCTCTTCTGAACCCACATTGGGTAATGTCTTCCAGACCCAAGGTTTCTACTTCTTTGTCCAAGATTTGTTTTAATAATCCTTCGATCGTCTTACTGCTTTGCTGTTATAGGAAAACTACATGCAAAAAAAAGATAAAAACACACATTGTGCATTGGGTTTTTGTTTCTCTGATGATCCCTAGTGCTATGTTACCTGTGTCTGTCTCTGCAGGTTTTATGGCCCCTGGGGGGTAGCTGTTCAGGCTTCTTTGATTGCCTTTGCCTACATCCAGCAGATCAGACCTGGGTTTGAATCCCACAGCTTCCACTTGCATACTGTGTGACCCTGAGCAAGTCTCTTAACTTCCTTGTGCTCCCAGGTCGCACCTGTAAACAAGCTTCGGCTTAGTGTGCCTTTCCTGGTTAAACAATTTCCCCTTTCCCTTTGATTTGTTGGAATGTTCCCAGAATGACTCTGAGAATGATGTCAATTTGACCTTGCATTAGAAGAACTAAGAGCCCAGGATCCTTGTTATACATAGTCACACCATTTAACTGCAACTGCTTGTGAAAGTTAATTATTTTGGAAAAGTGTTTGCCCTCCCTCCCCAACTGAAGTCACATTTTTTCCAAGCCCCTACTGCTGTTATTCTGGATGTGGGACAATTTTCTTTGTAAAGTGCAGTCACTGTGTGATAATAAAGCCAATACACCTTTAAAGAACTTAGGTCTAATTCACATAATTCCCAGAGGCATTCTGGGAAAATTCCAACAACTCAAAGGCAAAAAAAGAAGCTTGAATGGCTACCCTCATGGGCCATAAAACTGGCAGGGAAAAGTAAAAAAAAAAAAACCTTGTCACAGATGCTTGGAAAAGAACACCAGGGACCATCAGAAAAACCAAAAACAGAATGCACAACATATGCTTTTATGAATGTTTCATGTAGTCCTGGGAGGGTGGATGGGTGGGGAGGGGCAAGGTTTTAGCAGATGTTTTAGCCAGACGCTGCCTGCACAAATTACTTGCTAGGTCTTTTTTTTTAATCCTGTATTTCTTCCACTCAAGAACAGCTACTCAGACCCACCAACCTCGGTCCCATAATGCACCAATCCCATCCTGGTCCTGTAGCTTTAGATGAATTACCCCCCCCCATGACAGGGCTGTTTACTGTATCAGTCCTGTTGGTAGGTGGAGTCCATGTGGCATCAATTGGCTAGCCAGGGCCAGATGCCCTG
Source organism: Neoceratodus forsteri (assembly GCA_016271365.2). Taxonomy (NCBI): domain Eukaryota; kingdom Metazoa; phylum Chordata; order Ceratodontiformes; family Ceratodontidae; genus Neoceratodus; species Neoceratodus forsteri. The sequence continues at coordinate 358,075,975 of JADMNL010000025.1, forward strand.
TGGAGGTGGCATTAGGGCTGGGCACGCTATCCAGAAGCCATGTTTCCTTCCTTTTTTTCATGCTTTCTTTTTCTAGCACCCCAGACCTGACCTGGATACCTCCTTCCATTGTCCCGAATTTCCCCTTCCTGCATGTAGAACTCTTGGGGACCAACACAGGAGCCATTTTTCCTGTTTCCTTCCCCGTGGCTGCTGCAGTGCTAGCATGTGCATCTGGTCACTGAGGCACCAACATATACAGCTTCCCCTCCCTTTATCCGATGTGCCTGTCACTAGGCACCCCTGTCTCTACAGCATCAGCACAGAATGTGCCAGTTGGCTCTTGGCCCACCCAGAGGGGTCACTTGTGGAGTGGAACAACATTCTCCCCGTTCTCAGGGAGGAAGACCACTGCCATGAGCAGCACATTCCTCCCACCCACCAGAATCTGGGAATCCAAGGTCAGAAGAGGAACACCGGTGTCTGCATGTTACTGTGACACGCTACCGCTAGGCCATCTGGTAGCTGTTGTGTTTTTTAATCTTTATCATCCTCCTCCTGCAGCTGCCCCCATTCTCACCTTACCCTGGGCAACCTCCCAGGCCCACCTGCACCTTCACTGCCTTTTACAATGCCCCCCTCTTACCTCATACTCCCCTCTACAAGGTGGGCTGGTGGGGAGTGAGCCATGCTCCCTAGTAAACAACACAGTCTGGGGGGGGGGGGGAGTCAGTCAAACAGTTGGCTTGTCAGGGCCTGAGAGTGCTGGTGATGCCTCATCACTGCTGGTATTTTCTCCCACTGTCTCAGAGATACCAGGCCAGGCTGTGGTCTTGACATACACATGCAAGTTATGGCATTGCAACAGCCCAAGCCAGCCTGTTGGCATCACCCCAACCCTGGCAAGTGCTCCCTACCTGCACCACCACACGTGGTCACCCAGGTGGGGATCACACAGTGGCAGTGGCAACCCTCCCCCCACCTAGGAGGAAGGCATTCTATGGGATGTTCGAGCCCCCTCCCTGGCCATTCCCAAACCTGGTTTGCCAGCATCCTGAGCAGTTGTGCTGCCACTGTGCTGATGGCCCGCTCCCAGGTAGCTATTCGATGGAGTCTTCCCACGTTTGTGCAGTGAACGTCGCTGGGCTGCCCATTAGCTGGAGAAACACAAAACTGCTGAGCACAACATGGATCCCAATAAGTGTAAACCAGTTTGCATAAGCTTCTTCTAAATACCCCCAGTGTTTTGCTGAGCACTCTAGTTTTAACAAGAATCCATGGAAAAAGCTACGGTGCTTAGTGAAACTTTGGGATGTTTAGCTTGTGCTCCCAAGTGTGGGCCTCAGTACACCTTTATCTTCAATAAAGAAGAAATTTATACAAGCTGGTTTGCTTTTATTGGGATCCATGCTGTGCTCAGTGGTTTTATGTTTCTACTGCTGTCAGTTTTTGGCTAGAGCACTGGCTGTCACTGTGTGTGCCTGTCTGTTTTGGTTTTGCACTACCCATTAGCTGCTTGTCTCATTTTGATTGGTGACTGTATGTCCAGCTTGGTCATGGGGAGGGGAATAGATATATTTTCCATTGCTCAGGATATTCAGAACATGGTCCATTTCACATACAAGCCAAGTTCTGATGAGTACCAGATCTACGGTGGGCCATGTTTGCAATAGTTTGCTGTAAGAGTGCAATGACAGGGACTGTGAGTTTCCTATCCATGTAATGGAATGTAAAGAAGGTATTCCATGGCTGGTGCAGTGGTGTGGTGGCTGTGCCTAGCAGGCCAGGGTGCATGTGTAATCCCAGAATCCCATGCTAAGACCAACTGGATGCTTCCCAAAGGTGAGGATCTCGGGGAGGGAGGGCACAGGTGTTCAGCATTTATGTACCCCTGCCAGCAAACCAGAGATGCAGCATTGCTGTCAGCTGTGAAGGCCACTGCTCACCTGCCCTCCTTGGCAGAGGAAGGACACGGCAGTGATGGCCCCAATCATCTGGATTGTCAACAGAAGGTATTCAAAAAGTTGAAAAAAACAAGGTCAGTAGAACCCTTCCCCAAGTTAGCTATTCTAGCCTCGATTTTTTGCGTGAGCACAGCAACAATGAAGCTAGGATAAATCTGGCTTTTTCATGCAGTTCAAGGGGCCCTTTTGAAACCTATTAGTTCATGTTTTCTTTTGTAAATGCAATTCACTCTTCAGTCTCCAACCTTCTTGCAAAGCAGGTCCTAGGTCCTGGCCTGTAAAATTATTTCGTATAAAATAAAAAGAAGTCATGAATTCAAAAAGATGCCCTCTGAATTTTGGGGGGGCTAGCCCCACCCAGAGGGGTAGGTCCAGGATAGCTTATACGGGGACAGTCAATGAGTACCCGGGAGACAGGGGTGGCTGCTTCAGTGGGATCCAAGGCTTGTGGATGTTTCTATGGGATGATGGTGCATTTGGCCTACTGAGTAGGGATGGAAAATTATAAAGTAAGAAGGAAGCCCAGTCCCGTGGCACTCCGAGTAGGGCATTGTGGTACCATATGGGAGACTTGGGTTCATGTCTCTAGCCCAAATTGTACCTCCGGATCACAGGAGCCTAGTGAATGCTATGGAGGCAACACAATTAGTCTATCACGTTCCCCTACTCTTAAAAGTGTATCCTGTGGCAGAAGTTGGGGTGGTACCAATGCCGTGGTATGACTACGTAACGTCATCCATCCTCCCCACCTCACTCACACAAGTGATGTTGCAGGTAACATACAGTTGGGTGGTTAAAGAGCCTATTGGGAAAAATCTAGGCCTTACAAACATTATGGCACTGCTCACCCACCCACCCACCCACCTGACAGCCTGGAACAGCCCCCAAGGCTCAGGTCCCTTCCTGACCTTGAACACTGGCTCCATGACCCAGTGAGACCCAATACTGTGGCCTGAGCTGAAAGGGCCTTGCCGGGGGGGGGGGTAGCCATGGGAGTACCATGTTTCTGGAGGATCTGGTGTGGTGTGCCCAAGGGGCCAAAAGAAGTGCTAAAGGGGACTGTGGAGTGACGGATCAAGCCTGAAAGGTAAAGAGCAGTATCAGTAGCTGGTAGGGGGAATAGATAAAAAAGAAAGCCCATTGAACTGAATGGATCTATCACTATCAGGCTTGAATTTCCCTTCCCCTCATTTTATTATTGTATACTGTTTATTCTCCCTTCTACTCGGCCCTCTTGCCCACTCAGCCCTGTGGTGACCTCCCAACTCCATCACCTCTACCACCCTTCCAAGCTGCCCTGTGTATGGCCCCTCACAGTGGTGCTCTCAGGACTATACCAAACCCCTCAGGCAACTCTGAATTAGATGCTCCTGGTCGTGACTTGATAAAATCCTGCACTGCTTCATCCCTGGGTCCTGGGAGCTTTTTCCTCTTTTTTCCCCCTCATTCCCCTGAGAATGCTGATGTTAAAAGTACCACACATGAGCACGCATGCTACTGCCTGACATCATGTGGTGCCACTCCATGTCTCCACCTTTTTGTGCTGCTCCAGCCGTGTTCTACCACCTGTGGTCACCCACATGGCAGTGTTTTGGTAGAACCAGGCACCCACCCTCCCTGGAGGAGGACAGCATCCCTGGAAAGGGCGTCAAATGTCCCTGGCTTGTTTTTGAAATCGGGTCTCCACTGTCCTGATGGGATGGCCATTTCATCCCTTCCATTATGAAACATTTTTTTAATTTTCCAGTTCATTTTTTTTTCTTCTATTTTTTTCCCCCAAATATTGTTTATGCTCCTTCCGGGCCACAGGCTAGGACCTCTTTTGCCTATCTCCAAGTGAGCTTCCTTCTACCTGAAACCCTACTGCAACTTATTTCCAGTCCTCACACCCACCTGTGACACACTCCTTTGCTGCCTCCCCAGCTTATCCACTGGCACCAGGTACGCCTTTAGTCACTTCAGCATTTCTTCCCCACAGTCATCTGGTCCACCTGGGGTGGAGATTAATATGTAGGCCTACCCAAGGAGCATTGCAGCCAGAGTCTGGTGTGAGAGTGGATCGCTGGATGAGCTTCATCTGCCCGGTGCTGTGCGGTCAACTTTCCCATTTTCTCCCTGACCCCCACCAGGGGCATGTATTGAGAATGACTGCTGGTAAAGCCCAATGTAGCCAACCCGTGGGCGCTCCAGTGGTCCTGTCTACCATTTGTGTATCCCCTGCACCACCATCTGGGTCACTCAGGTGGTGGTGGAGCAGAAGAACCCAAAACCTTCCCTCCCTCCCTGGAGGAGGAGAACTCCTACCCCCCTCAGCCAGCCCTCCAATGGCCCAAGCTTTTTCCCAAAGCCAGACCATTCTGTTTCTCTTCTAATACCACTCACAACCCCAGTGGTCAACATTTGCATGGGTCCCCCATTATAATTAACATTATTCAATTCCCATTCTGCTAGTGTCCCACAGTATTTGTTTCACTATTGAACATTGTCGAAGAATCATGGTCTAGTAACTAGAGCTCCAGCTTGATAACTAGGAGACCAAGGTTCAAACTCTTCACAGTCACAGATTTTTATTTTTTATTTTTATTTAGTTTTTGTTGACCGTAAGTGCACTAGACAAATCCTGCCTATTTTCAGGCACGACCCAGGGAAGGGGGATACAGATGAATGCCAACTGATCTTGAACCATTAAGCTGTTGGTGGTATTTTTAGTGAATGAGGGAAATTTGGCCAGGACACTGGGGAAATTCCCCTACTCTTTTCGATAAGTGCCATGGGATCTTTAACATCCACCTGAACTACCACCAATCCAGGCAGATGGGACCTCGGTTTAATGTCTTATCCGAAAGATGGCACCTCAGAAGTGCAGCACCCCTCTCTTGCTGCACTACAGTGCCAGTACTGGGCTATTGGGAACTGAACCCACAGCTCTCTGATCTCCTGGCCTCAGAGGTGAGCATGCTACCTACTGAGCCACTGACACTGCATTAACCCTGAGGAAGTCAGTTAACCTCTTAGTGCATCAGTCCACCCAGCTGTAACAGTGGGTGCAAGCAACAACCCACTGAAAAAGAGATACAATGTATGTTCATCTCAGCTAGGCTATCCTGGGTAAATTTATTACAAAAATTAATTTCAGCTGTACTGTTAGGGTAAATATATTGTAAAATAAATAAAAAAAGACAACATTAAATACAAAAAACTATGTGTACTATAAAACTGGACATACATACAGAAGAGCCACAGGAAGCCACAGCTTTCCCGGTCACAGACTGGCACTTTTACTGCGCTGTAAATTCATCAGCAATGGCCCTTATGAGGTGGCAGTTTATCCTCTGTAATAAACCAGCTTCATCTGTTCTCCTTTGGATTAAATGAAGATGAACTGCCAGGCTTTGTGGTTGAGATAGCTGCCGTGAATCAGCTGGAGGCATCCCAAGGTAATTGGAGGTTCCAAAATGCAGACAGTTACCGCAGGGCAATGACTGCACACCTTTGACCTTCCACTAGCCAACTGCAGGAGCGGAAGTTATAGTTATCAGGGAGTTTTGAATGAAGTCTCCTTTTGTTTGTATAAAACTGAAGCATCAAAGCCGTTTCTATTTTTATATGTGGCGTTTTCCGTCTCATTGTGTTCGTGGGCTCTTCTTTGTCCTTTTGAATTGATTACATCAGGCATATTTCCTTTTTAATCCAGGGTTACAGTCTGAATGTATGTTTTTTTTGTACTTGAGTGTGTCGCTAGTGTTGTCTTTTAACCATTAACACTAGACTGTTTCATAGTGTTGAGCTGGTCTGGTACATAGCGGAGCACAAAGGTCTGAACCTCACTTTTAAGAACCTTAGCAAGGGACAAAGATGAAAGTAAGACAAGGAAAGATACTAAATATAAGATTTAAGGAAATCCCATGGGATTGTGAAAACAGAGTTTATTTCCTCCGCTGGTTTAGCATGCAACATGCGCAATATGAACATTTGTCTGGAGACACTAATTCCTCTTAGTAATGGTCTTAAAGGTGATGTGAAGGTCAGACCTTTTTTGAGAAGGCAATTTTTGGTTGGGATACCAGCACATTGGACGTACATCAGGGCCCTAATGCAGGTTTTCTCTGCCACTGTCATTTCACTGTTAAAAAACAGGTATGTAACATAGCTACCATGAGGGTAAAATGTTTTATACAGCATGTGATGATACAGCTGCAAAATAAAATGGTGCTGATCTTGTCGACGACTTACCCAGACACAAAAAAAACACTTTATCTTAGTTGTTGGGCAGGTCACCGTTAAGACCTTGAAGGATGGGTGCAGCATAATGGAGTGCTTAACCAACTGAACAGTTCCTCTTATCCTGATCACATCACTGTGGCCACGTGCAGCACTCAGGCTAGTAACTGAACATGGACCGAAAAGATGACCATCTTCACACAAAGAGCCATTTTTTTTATTATATTTTTATTATTATCAAGTTTTAACAAAATACAGGTAGCGTACACAATACAAGAGAAATACTAAGTTCATACACATGCCATCACAATTACAACTATGTAAAAGCTTCATACAGAGAGGAGGTAGGTTAAAAAGTTACTAAGTTCATTAAACTAAATGTCTGCATTCTGATAAGTGGTATTACCAGTCCTTAGAATTCTCATCCAAGAGCAAAGTCACTGTCAGACAGCAATCCATCCAACATTCCCCCAGCATAACAACCTTATTCCCTCCACCCCACTTACATAATACCGTGATGGTCACGTGCATTGAAAGATAAGAAGAAAATACTATTTCTTTGCAATCTAACATTATAAGTCATTCCAAAGTATTAGAAAAGAATGGTGAATACATTCTGCTATCTTCAACAGGACAAAATGACTCAAAGAATAACTTCAACATGCTAATTCTACTACCTAATACTACTGAAAGCATGCTACCTAAGGCAATTGAATACTGATGGCATATTCTGCAACTGCATTGCTCGAGGCCTCTGACGTACAGTTGTATCACTGTGGGCCTGCTAATCTCAATTAATATTGCATCCCTTCCCTCAGTGTCTGAGCCTCCACAGGAGTCAGGGAAACCAAAAACTTGTCCCATTCCATGAGGAATCGTTTCTCTCTCCCTTTAAGGGCACATGTGACCCTCTCCGTAGCTAGCTAACGTTGTCAGCAGCAGGTTTCTCCACATCGCCGAAGTGGGGGTTACGCAGGACACCCAGGTGTTCAATATGATCCACCTAGCTATTACTAACAATATTCTTACCCATCTGGGGTACAAGTCCCACCCCCCGTTCATCCTGTTCTATCCCAAACAAGAGGGACAGAGGTGAAAATTCAGTCCCCTTCCCCCAGATAGCTGCGATGTCCACTGCTACAGCCATTCAATAAGTTCTAAGGACTGAATGCTCCCAGAAATAATGAAAGCACGTGCCCTTGGCTACTGAGCATCTGCCACACATTGTGGCCACGCCGGGGAAGAACTTGTGAACCATGCTAGGGGGTAATATAACCTATGAATACATTTGTATTGTGTTTCTTTGAACCTGTTACAAAGCAACAGGCCCATATGAGCGTTAACTATAGTTTTCCAGTTCTCATCCGAAATGGGCGAGCCCAAGTCTATTCCCCTTTTTGCCTTAGTTTAAAGAGCTAGTTTAACACAACAAAACTCTCAATAAAGCATTTAACTGCAAAATAGCTTGTTTTAAAGTGGCAGATTTTAAAATGATCTGTTACAGATTTAATACATAAAGAGCTGACTGGTAATCTTTAGTTTCTCACCACTTGTGAGGGCGCAAGACTTTAATATCTCATGAGTGACTTGGCCATTCATGAGTTATGGTCCCCCATGCTTTGAGATATTGAGCCAGTCCATTGCACAGCCCCTGTATATTTGCAGGAGTAATTTTATCCTCGCAGTTTACCAATTGGCTGGCAGCTTTCACAATACTTAATGACATCATGACCCCACCCTCAGCCTGTGTTGCAATCAAACTTCAGCAGTGGATCCCAGCAATGAAACAGTCTTGAATGCTTTACCTTTTGGAATTCAGAAGTATAAAAAGAATGCCAAGTGGGTTGTAGTGGGATAAAATGTATTCATCTCCCCGGCACCCTCGTTATCGGGGTTGTCATGGCTGCACCCTTGCTTCTGCCCAGAGGGTGGGTGAATTAAGCAGTAAGCTACGCCATGGTGCGTGTTATTGTGAGATAAAACAGAATGCCTCAGAAAGTGAGGTACCAGACAGTGCAGAATGTTTTACGCACCCAAGAAATGCCATTCATCCCACAATTACACACACACCCTGGAGTGCCTTATTGCAATTATAAAATGGTTCAGCTAATTTTCATGTTAGAAGTTGAGTAATAATTTTCCGAAAGTTAAGCATTTCTGACTTGTGCTGTTGTGCTAGAATAATGCTAGGCCATGTAATCACATTTGAGCAATCACAGGTTTTGTTTTCTCTCACCCATTTTATAATGGCTGCCATCACAGCTGACACCAGTGCACTGTTTGTTTTGCCAACAGTGGTTTGTGAGTGCTGGATGGTGGGCTGGCTGTCTGTCTGGCGCCCTTCCTCCCTCCCCTTCATGGCATGCTGCTGCTACATGTGGGGATAAGGCCTTCGTGATGCACTCATAGCTGTGCCACTCCTGGAGGTCTCTCTCCTGGAAGGACAGGATAATGGTTTCTCCTGCACTCTGTGATCTGGACAGTAGATGGCACTGCAGTGCATGATGGCAGATTTTCCTTTTTATGTTTGCCTGCACGTATGTGCAAGAAACATAGTGCCACCATACAAATTTTCGTAGATGTGCCACCCCCACATCCAGTGCCCTGCTCCTTGTTGCAGGTGCTGCCCCATCGCACCAATGAATGTCTGAGCTGTCTGTGACAGCCCTTCAGATGCAGTGGCGTACAGTTCTGAGGAAAACACCACTATAATCAGTGGTGGTACTGTGTGCAGTATGCAAATTGCCTACATGTCCACACTGCATCTGAACTGTCATAGACAGTTTGTTACTGAAATCGGATCTAGTCACCCCCCACACCTAGGTAGCATGCTGGGAGGCCACCCAGCATGATCATGCACTCCCCTCTACCCTGCACACTGTGTGACCAATGGGGTGCCCAGTCTCCCTGGCTCCACCTGCCCCCTAAAAAGTAAACTTCCAGGTGCCACACTGGGAGCCCACCCCAGCGTGTGGCGTCTTGTGGCTCCCGTCGGCTCCACTGGGTCCGTGTCGTTCGTGCTCCCTGCTGTACACTATATGGCCAGCAGATGTCCCAATCCCACTGGCTCCTCCACCCCCAAACCAACTCCAGGTGCCATGCTGGGAGCCCACCCAGCGTGGCAAAATCCCGCAACATCTTTGTTTAAAAAAAAAACCTGAAACAAAAAGCGGTCCCTCGTTGACTCTCTTGCCCCCTCACCCAACCCGCGCCCACCCTCTGCATGCCCCACCTCCCACCACCCCTCCTCCATGCCTCCAGAGGCTGGCCGCAGCGATCTTGGGTGGACCGGGAACATGTCTGCACTCTTCAAAGCTTACCGCGAACTGAAGAAATGCCAGTAAGCGACATAAATAAGTTGTTTTTCAACTTTGGTGCATATCTCAGCCATTTTTAGGAATTTTTTCACCAAATTTTCAACATGGCATTCTTGGGACCCCACCTCATGAATTCAGCCACTGTCATTTTGTTATTCAGTCCTGAAAGGTGATTTCGCAGTCACTGCGCGGAACCATCTTTCGGGACAGTGTAACAAAATGACAGTGTCACAGTTCATGAGGTAGGCCTCCCCAAAACCCTGTGCTGAAAATTTGGTGAAAAAATTCCCAAAAATGACTGTTTTATGAGTGTGCATTGCGCAATTCCTATGCTCGCTCGTAACTTCGAGAATTTTTACTATTTTCACTCCAGATTTTTAACATTGCCATTTTACCACACCTCCTTATGAGCAGTACAGCTGTCATTGTTCACATCTTTCCCAAAATGTGTTTTCGCGCATGTAGCGCACAATGGCGCAGTCAGTATGCGAAATAAATGTTTGGGACAGATTAAGAAAATCACAGTGACACTGTTCATGAGCAGGGTCTTAAAATGGCTATGTTGAAAATTTGGTGACAAAGACTCTGTAAAGTGACTGTATTTACGAGCCTGCATTATAGTTCCATGCACCCTAAATGCGTTCAAAATTTGTTATATTTTCAGTCCAGATTTTCCAACACTGGCATTTTTCCACACCTCCTTATGAACAATACGGCTGTCATTTTTCATACCCTGGCTGAAATGTGTTTTCACACTTCCGGCACAGAAATGTGCGGTTGCTGTGGGAAATCACTGTTCGGGACAGATTAAGAAAATCACAGTGACACTGTTCATGAGCGGAGGTCCCAAAATGCCTGTGTTGACAATCTGCTGTAAAAAATCCCCAAACTAATTACATTACGGATGTGCAATGCGCAGTTTCTATGCACACTTGTGACTTCACCAGTTTTTTTATATTTTCACTCCAGATTTTCAATATTGCCATTTTTTACATCTCCCCACGAACAGTACATCTGTCATTTTTCACATCCTGTTTGACATGTGTTTTCGCACCTGTGATGCCAAATGGCATAGTCGCTGTGCAAAATTGGCTTTCAGCTAACAAACTGATATTGCCACTGTTCATGAAGTGGGGTCACAAAAATAACATGTTGAAAATTTGGAGTGAAAATACCAATGAACGCCCGGAGCATTAGGGTTTCCAACCATAATGCCCCATCCTGTAGAGACTGATAGGCATCAGGGGTGTGACTTAGGATTGTTGCCTGTAATGCTCATGCCATTCCACCCCTACCCACACCCTGCAGCCAGTGACAGGCATCGAGGTGTACCTTGGACTCTTTGGCCCGAAAGTTCACCCCATTCTCCTATACTGCACCCATCTCACCATATTTCCTTATGGAATGGGCTGAGCGTAAGGCCCAAAGACCCCAAGGCACACCATGACACTTGTCGGTGTCCGCAGGGTAAGATGTGGTGAAATGGCGTGGGCGTTATGGCCGACGACCCAAAGGCACATCCCAATGTCTGTCAGTCTCTGCAGGATGGTGGTGGGATTGGCTTCAGTTCACTATTTCACTGCCATTTCTATTATGCATCTCTCTAACTCCTACACTACCAATGCCAATGCCAGCAAGCAAACATTCGGCATTGACAAATGCTTGTTTTGTTTTGCTACAATATGAATTTCTGTCCACTTGCACTGCACTTGTGGAGCTGGGACCATCAAACTGATTCCACTTTTGATATGAACCAATCGGATTTGGAACTCAGGTCTCTAGAAGTGACCCAGCCCATCAGAAATTCATGTGTACCTCATTCTTCCATAAAAGAGCTTCTCGTCGATAAAAACTTTAGTTTTGTTTGGTGGGGAGATATCAGTGATTTATTTATGCCCTGCATGATCATTTGGTGTATCGGGGGTTGAAATGATGTTGGGATTGTTGAAAATCATGTAAAAGAAATCGCTGGTTGGGCTGCTGTGTGCCTTGACTGTGTGCGCCATAACTGCCTGGCTTCTCTTTCAGGGATGGGAAAAGAAGTGGAAAACCTGCTGCTGGAGAACACGCAGCTTCTGGAGACCAAGTAAGAACTGTCATCTTTGGATTTCTCAGCCGAAACAACAGTCAGATCACTGCCATTATGGAACTGCTGAGGACTGTGTAGTGTTCTTTCTTGGCATGACTGTCCTTTTCTGTCAGACGAATACCCATTTGTTCTGCTCTCCCCCCCCCGCCTCACCGTGGACTGAGGGTCACTAAGCTGTACCTTGTCCTCCAGCCAAGATACCAGTTCGTACTGGGCCAGTAGGGGGCATGCAGATCCTGAACAGCATGTGCCCACCCTCCCATGGAATTGGGCACGTTACTTCCAAGATGCACGTGGCCTTTTGGCAAACCCAGAGCCAAATACTAGAGCCTACTTATGAATCTGGATCTCCTAAGCAGGTGCCCTATGTCAGAGCTGCATTTATTAAGAGTTCTTAATTTCCCCCGCATGCAAGAGACCTTACTAGAATTGTCTGAAGCCTGGCAACTCATGCCACTTCACAGTTTGACAGTTCTCCCCCGCAAAAGGCCACCAACTGACACAGATGGCTGATGGTAAGTAAGCCACTGTCTACTGCCTAAAAAACATGGACTGAAAAAAATCACATTGGGTTGCATCGGGTGTGACAGCTGCACAAAGTAAATGCTGTAGTTGTGTAAAAAAGGCAGAAAATCCGGTGTGGTTTGGTGCAACAGATCACGGTTCTGCCAAGACTGGCTGGCTCATTTCTCTGCCATCTCATTTAGTGCAGTTACTAATGAAGGCCTAGTAAGTGGGTAGGTGGGGTAGCCTGGTGGTTACAGCTCAGAACTGCGAACCAGGCTGGCTTGATGGCGTAGCTGCAGTGCTGCCACTCACGGCTGTGGTGACCCAGCTTTGGGAGCAAAGAAGGGCTGCCAGTGGGCTAGCAGGAGGAGGCTGGAGTGTCTCAGTGGACTCTCGCCTCCAGGTGGGGAGGGTGTCTGCAGCCTGCTGTACCAGCACCACCTGTAGTTTCACAGGCGGAGTGACAGAGTGATCTCAGCAGAGGGAGGGAGAGAAGGACATCAAGTATGTCGCAGTGCATACTGTTTAACATGGGCAGCTGGGGCCATGTTGGGCTGCCATCCTATAGGAGGGAGAAATCGCAAATCTCCTGACCCAGCAAGATGAAGCAGGGAAACCTGGGTCCCTCTGTGCCCCCCCATCCCGAATGAGGATCCCCCTGCCACTGAACCCAGAGCTGACTATGGGGGGGGGTGCCACGGGGCAGGTAAGGGGGCTCTCTGGGGTCTGGGTTGGATACAGGGCTGGGCGGCAGCCTGAATGATTGGGGTTAGAGCTATTGAGCTGAAATGTTAAACAGTAAATTAAAAAACAAACCAGGAAAGCCATACTGACTAACTGTGACCTTGAGCAAGGCACTTGACCTACCTGGTTGTCTGACCTTGCAACTATAATTGAAGTAGAAGCTGGACTCCACTGAAGATGATACATTGCATTTGATCTGAGCTATCCTTGGTAAATAATTTAAAAATAATTTTAAAATTGGGCTGGCAGTATAGCCTAGAGGTTAGAGGAACGAGGTGTGAACAAGCTTGATACATCCAGCAGACCAGACCTGAGTTTGATTCTCACAGCCTTCACTTGCATACTGTGTGACTCTGAGCAAGTCACTTAACTGCCCAGTGCTCCCAGGTCACCCCTGAAAACAGGCACTTGCGCCTAGCGGGCCTTACCCAGTTACCAAAGACTAAAATAAAAAATAAAATATAAACAATCTTAGTCAGCCAGTCAGCGTAGTGGCAGTAGTGGCATGTGCGACATTGGGGCCCGAGGGGGTGGATCCAGCATCCCTGAGTACCCGCTTCTCCAGGGAAGGAGGGATGCAGATGAAACATTAAACTGAGGTCCTGCCTGCCCACCTCTGTTGGCTGTCAAGGAGGAAGTTAAAAATTCCATGAAACTTGTTGCACGAGTAAGGGATTTTCTCTGGTGTTCTGGCCTACAGTCAACACGTCAGTTAAATAGGTTCATGTAACCCCCCCACAGGACACACCTGGAACCGAGTAGTCACAGTTCTGTGTAGTTTTCCTGGTCTAAAATGACTAATTCAGTAAGTCATGATTTAATTAACGACTTCCTTGGCTTCTGGGTTCTAGATGTTGCTGAGGTTATTTACCATGACGAATATGTTCATGTGTGTTTGGCTGCATTTGAAACCTACTGCACTGCCTAACATACTTGACCTACCTGCCTGACTTGACAGTTATTGTGTGACCTAGTATTCCCCAAATAAATGGCTGTGAAGAAGTGTCTGGATCTTATGTATACAGTTTTGTTACTTATCAAGTAATGGTGAATGAAACTAAATCAAATTTGTGTAAACATATTCTGGGTAACAGCAGGACTCCGCTGAAAACAAGATATTGCATCTCAGTTGAGCTATATTGGGTAAATAAAAAAAAATGAATTTAAAAACTTCCTTCCTTTGCTGTTTCCGGTGGCATGGAGGGCTGAAGCAGTGGTGGCTGCATCACCCGCTGCCACGCCAGTGACCCTGGTTCGAGACCAGATCAGGGCCACTTGGGGAAGGGAGGATTGAATGACCCTAGGACAGCTCTCCTCCCTCAAAGAAGGGGTGAATGTATCCTACTGCTCGTCTGCCACCAGGAGGAGTCTGAGTTTCAGTGCTGCGAGACCACACAGAGAAGAGGGACCTCACACGCGGTGCTTCTGGGGTGCCTCCATGGAGGCAGGGCTCGTACGTTGCGTCCGTTGCAGGTGAGGTGAATGCAGGGTGAAAACCAAGTTAGAACAAATCCCCGCCTGCAGGATAAAAGCCCGATCCCTCGTAGGCCCTGCACCGGTGACTGGGACCCCCATGGTCCTGTGGCAGAGGAGAGTGGAGGGAAAGGTAAGCTCCGAAGAAGCTGGGTGACTGGGCTGGAGGGATCACTCAGAAGGGGGCAGTCGAGTTGGACCAGGTGGCAAAAACTACAAATAAAAAAAAGGATTTTCCTGTCCACAAAATAGCTACCTCTGCATGGCTCCCACATCACTATTTAGAAGATATTTTTCTGTATTGCACACTTGGAGTCCACTGTGCCTTTCTGGTCACCAGAGTATAGCAAGGATAGTGCAGCAATCAAGAGGGGGCAGTAGAGAGTAACTAAACAGAGAGGCTAAGCTATGGGGAACATTAAGATAGGAGAGGTACTGAATGTTTTACCTGGAAAAAGGAGGATAAGAGAAGACGTGATTTTGATTTTTACAATTTTTAAGGGATTGGATAAGATGGATCTGGGGAAACCTTTTCAGCTAATTTAGGGCAGAAGAACTTGAGAGTATATCCTATGCTTAAGGTGGATATGTGAGGAAGCATTTTTTTACCCAGAGAATGGTAAAAATACAGAACGTGCTTCCAGTGGAAGTTGTGCAAGCGGCAAGTGTTGCTGGATCGGTCCTTCCTGGTGAATAGCATTCTGACTGCCTGGATTCTGTTCAATTAGCCACACTGTGGCAGTTTTATTTATTTGTAATTTTTGACCAGGAAGGGCACACTGAGCTGTGACAGCTCATTTTTAGGTGTGTCCTGGGGTGGGTTACATGGACTTGTTTTATCGATGAGGAGGAGAGTTATACAACAGGTGCTGTGGGATATTTTACTTCCACTGGAACAGCCACCAGAGATGGGTATAACGGACCTTGGTTTCATGTCTCATTCAACTGACGGCACCTCAACTGTGCAACCCCCCCACCCCCCAATGCTGCACTACAGTGTTGGTATTGGGTATTAGCCTGAGTTCCTGGTGAGGACTAGAACCCAGGACCATCAGATAATCTGTCCCAGCAGTCAGCGTGCAACCTACTGAACCATTGACAATCAAGGCAATTCCACAGAGCATGCTCAGAATCTGGAAACAATACACAAAGCTGAACTCTTCCTAATATCCTCATTCTACGTATTCTAGGCCCCGTGTCTCAGACTCTCTGTTCTGTCAATACCTGTGACTAGAAGAGAAAAACTGGATTTGAAAGGTTTATATAGTTTGTGAACTTACTATGTCAGTCACCGAAGGTCACCATGCCTGTCTGCACTGTTTAGACATCCATCACAATGTTGAAGATTGCCACTGGTGTTCTGACATGCACCCTGAGTCTTTGCAGGATAGATTGATTCAGGTGCAGAAAGGGAGGCTGGTCCCTGCCCCTGGGGCATTTCTTTCTGTCAGTAGTGGCAAGATCAGAGGCCCACTTTGAGGCTGACAGCCACCTGGAAGAAGTTGATAGCGTCCTCATGATTGAGACCCTGGATGGGGAATCAACTCTCATGCTGACCAGCAGGGCTTCATGTAGACTAGTGAGATAAGCAGGAACATTCTTCTATCCATCCAGTCCAACTTGGGCAACCTTTCCCCAGCATCATTAGCAGTGGCAGACTCGTTATGTACGGTGGAGGGTCAGGATGCTTTGCTGAAGAATCTTGAAAAAGCATTATTGGCAATGATCTAGTAGTTCGAGACACTCTCAGTCTGATTCTTTGGTCTGGTCTTTATCACCAGCATTGTGAGCCATTTCTGCAGCAGTTGGCCTCTCAAGCTGCAGAAGGATGAGCACCCACGAATGGCCCTCATGGTAGCAAACCCAGCTGATGCAAATCAATTCATCAACAGTTTTAAGAACCATGGTAACATCTTGATAGACCTGATGGTGGCTGGCATGCTGAACGAGCTGTCTCCCCTCAACGCCACTCTAGTGTCTCCAATTCCAGTTGGTTCACACCTAGCGACCCTGACTCTTTTCAACCTGTGTGTGAGTGGATTAACTCAAGTTGAGTTTTCACCATTGGATCTGTCAGTCCCCATCTAGTCACTCTGACTCCAGTAGTCCTGACTCTGGTTGTGCTGACAACATTGCAGGACAACTTACATGTTGTCCGTCTCACAAGAAGAAGAAATATGGATCTGGTTTGAAGACTTTGTTTTGTGTCCTGTTCTGATTGCATTCCTGCCATCTGCACTCCAAGAAGCATGAGAGGTTGATGAGTACTTCTTTCTGCTCATCGTCCTTGTTGAGGTCTCCGCATTTGCATCAACATGGCCATTGTTACCATTATGCCCTGAAGAGGCCTCACTGGTACATGCCTCAGTGGCAGCTCTGTTCATGGGCAGGCACCTTCTGTCTTTTCCTGTCCTGAGTGGGTCAGGTGGTGTGCCTGCTCGGCCTTGCCAGCATCCGGTCCTTTCTTCATCCCTATTATCACTGGCCCAACCAGCTCTGAAGCTTTGAGGTTCTCTGATTTTGGTTGCCCTGACAGTAGTTGAGCCTCCTTCAGGGGTGCTTATGCAGATCCTGGGTCCCTCCAAAGTGCTACCTGTCATGCTTTGTTGGTTACTGTGGCTTTATCATGGGACAAGTGTGTTGTGATGACTTTGCCACACCCCGCTACAGTGTCCAAGCTCACCTCAGATGTGGAGAACTCTTAAGTACCTCAACTCAGATGATTTTGATCATTCAGAGTTGTCTTCAAGTCTGGGACAGGTATGGCATGGATGAAACATGGATATCCCTTCATCAGATAAGTATATTTCCCATGGCTACTTGACATCCTTTACATTTCTGTTGCAAAGGTGGCAGCAGTAAGCCTACAAAGTGTTGGGCAGAGGAGTCAATATTCCTTCCACACCTCAGACCCTGCAGAATCTTCTGGTTGAAGGATGGCACATCCACATCAATGGTCCACGATACATCAGACAGGTAGTTCCTGGAAGTGATAGGAGAAGGTCTAAGTTAACCCAGTGCTCCTCTGTAGAATGTGCTCGCACAGGCAAACCACAGTGGTTTGCAGGAGGAAGTGCAGAAACTCCATTCACTGCATGCAGTAGAGTTTGTCCCAGAATGTCAAGCTCAGCATGGGTTTGTATCTTGGTACTTTCTCTTTCTTTTTCCATAAAGGTTTCTTTTCTCTTGTGCAGTCTGCCCCCTTCTTCCACGGATGCTAAGCCAGTCATCTACCATCCCAGGGACTTACGTTGGGGCATAAATCCCCCCCACCCTCGATATTCCCCCATGGTATTGTCAGGGAGGGAGGGCCATCCTTTTCACTCCCAAAGCACAGTCTAGGTGTGCTCCAGGGCCCTGTAGGTGGTGTGGGGGCTGCAGCATCCGAGGAGTCATCTTGATGCAGCTCCACTTTTTTTTTATGTTTTTCTTCCCCTCTCTGCTGTTTCATGGATGTCAGTGCATACTGTGTGGAGGCACACACATGCTGTATCAAACCAGTAGCCTCCACTCTTCTTCCCACTCCTGCTACACAACCATCAAGCCTCCACTTGGTGGCAGTCATTGAGCAGAGTGGCCAACCTGTGCGTCTCTCTCCGGGTGTCGAGAGTTGTCCCCTTGACACTTGATCCACTCCCCGCTGTCCGAACCCCCAGTAACCCGAGTCTGCCTCCAAAAATGGTTGCTGGCATGGTGGGTGATTGCACCACCATCAAGCCATTGGGCCAACTCTTGGTACTTTCCCTTAGCAAAGCTGATGAAGGGATGGCATCCGATCCTGGACCTGTGGATCCTCAACTGTGTCATCTGCGAGTACAAGTTCAAGATGGTCGCTCGGACAATTCAACCAGATTATTCCATCCTGGAGCCCAAAATGGTATTCTGCTGTCTCTACCTTCAAGATACATACTTCAACTCCCTGATTCATCTGTTCCACAGATGGTGCCTCTCCTTTTGGGTGGATAAAGTCCTTTACCCATTCCAGGCCATGCCCTTTGGCCTGCGTTCACCCATACAGAATTCATCAATTGCCTGTCAACATTGGCCTTGTTCCTTTGTCACAGAGGGGTCCAAGGCCTTCAGTATTTCAATTATTGGCTCATGACTGGAGGATCAGTTCACAAAGTGGAACAGACCAGGGACCTGATGGTCCACATGTTCCAGCAGATGGGAATCCTCTTCAGTCTGAGCAAGTGAGGGCTGACTCCCACACATGTGATTATATCGCAGCAAAACTGGATTCTCTGTAAACCCAAGCTTGGCTACTGGCAGACAGGGTGCAGAACATTTTGTCTTGTCCAGTCAATACAGGCTGAGCAAACAAACCCAGCCCAGGACTTCCTTTATCTTCTGGGCTGTGTGATTCACTGGCAGCTATAACTTCAGAATCTGCTGGAAAGAGTCCCTTTTGTCAGTCAGACCCCTTGCCGTCCCTCATGGTGGATGCTTCCCTCATTGGTTGTGGGGCACACCTCTCGGACCACAGGGTGGACAGCATATGATTGCCCAGTGAGTCTGGGCTACACATCAACCTGCTGGAGCTTTAAGGAGTTTGCCTTGATGTAACAGAGTTCACTGCTCTGGTGCAGGTTCAGGTCGTCAAGGTCAACACAGACAACATGTCCACAGTGTTCTACTGGAACAAGCAGGGGGGGAGCCCACTTTTTCCAGCATTACCAGGAAGCACTGCAGACGTCAGAACTAGCTTGCTCACTCCAAGTGGACCTGGTTGCAGTCCACATAACGGGCTTGAGCAAGCAACTGGCAGGCCACAGCTGAAGGCTTGTGGCACGGTAAGCTAAGATGGCTGCCAGATGCATCATGAGGGCTGTAGCTCACAGACCTGTCTAGGTCAGGTACCAGTGGTGGTCCAGAATGTTTCACATCGAAATGAGGAACAGAAGTACTTAGTACATACCTGGGGGCACACGTGAAACAGTTGTGAGTATAGGAAGTCCAAATATTAAGTGTCCACCCTGGTTGTCTCCTGCTAACTAAGCAGCTGCACCATTAAATATTATTAAAAAATGTGATTAAAACATCATGTAAAAATTACATGAAAATATAGGCAGGGCCTATGCCTTCCTCAATGCCAAAGAATTCAAAATTGTGATTAAAAAATTATGTAAAGTATAGGCAGGGCCTCTGCAGTTTCTCACTTAATGCCTCAGAATTCATTATTTTTAGAAATTTCTTTTAAAACATACCATTTTTCCATACTGCCTAGCTCAGTTCCACTCTTCTTTATCCTGAAGTCTGTCCTCCATGCTTGCCATCTGATATCATCAGTCACATTCCATGATATCTGTAGCGCGCTTCTATACTGCAAGTCTGCAAAAGAAGTGAATAATTAAGTTTCAGCCATGCAGCAGAAGTCTAGGAGTTCTGCTACAGAAAAGGACCTAGCATGTAAAACACTAAGTACGTGTACAGTGAGCTCACAGGAGGCAGTTTTCAACACACAACCTTTTTTTTTCTTAGCTACACTAGGGTGTCCAGACTGGAGAGGTTAGGCGCAGTGATTGGTCGCTTAACCCAGGTGTGGGTGACTTGGTGGGTGGGCAGGTAGATCAGTGTAAGATGCATGGGGGGACATGAGTGAGGGAGGCTCTTGCTGGGTGAAGTTTTGCACAGCCAGACTTGTTAACGTCATTACCCTTCCCTCATTCTGTTACAGAAATGCACTGAACATCGTGAAGAACGATTTGATTGCCAAGGTGGACCAACTGTCCAGTGAGCAGGAGGCACTGAGAGGTGAGCTGGAGGCAGTGAGACAGGCAAAGACCAAAGTAGAGGGCAGAGTCAAGGAGCTGGAAGAGGAGCTCAAGCGGTAAGTGTTGGCAGACAGACGGATGGAAGCCATTGTAGGTACCCCAAGGATGAGTGAGCATTTTTTGGTAGCAGTCACAAATACCCATGGGTCCGAATTTGGAAGTCATTTCCATTTTTCGGACATCAGATTACTTCCAAGGTCCCAAGTTTTGGACATTACTTTTCTACAAAAGACCTCTTTTTGAAGTCAGCATAAAATATTCCCCGTAAGATACTCTTTCTTGTACAAAAATCCTTCCGTGACTGCAAAATTGGATGTGGCCAAATTTTCTTTTCTTCCCTTTTGAGAGTCAGATTCTCACTCCCTTTATTTTGGAAGATTTGATCAAATTTCTGGAGGTCAGATTCTTGCAAAATGAGGTTCAGTGAAGTCCTGCTGTGTGCTGTCAGTTTAATTCTCTAAAGTCACTGAGCTTGCCTGAACTGGAGATTATATTAGTGCAGCTGGGATTTGGATTGCCATGTACCTAGCAAAGATGAGTGGGGACCAGAGTGGTCTGCTTTGTTATTCACTTGCCTTCATGAAAGCAGTGCTGATGATGCCAAAAGTCTTGTGAGCAGATGTCTGTAAAGGTTGAAGAACTATGAAAGAATTACTTTTGTTTCAGCAAGAAGTGACCTAATTGATTCCCCTTCATTTAAATCCCATCGTAAAACTCACTTTTTCTCTTTTTTTTTACTATAAAATTGCTTTTGCTACAGAGCTTTTTGCTCCAATACCCCCGCATCCACCTTACTTCTGGACATTATGCTGGTGACCCCCCAGTCTCAACTGCTACACCCCCCACCTCCATCGGAGCCAGTAAAAATCTACACAGTGTGGGACCCGAGAGTAGCAGCGACCATCATGCAGACATCCTAGGAGGCACGGGTTTTTCTGGGGTTTCTCTTATTCTCTAGACCCCACACCCTGACCCTGGGTGCTGCCCCATCAGGCCTTGCACACATGCAGAGATACCCCTGCAGAGGGGGCAAGATCCCTGGCCCACCATAGGGGTCGCTGCAGTGGTGGAACCACAGCAGCATCCCTTCCTGAATGGGAGGTCTGCTGCACAGCAGCACTACACCAGAACCCTCGGCCACCTGATCCAGCTCCAGAGTCCGCTTCCAGATCTGGATGGCCAGTATAGGAGTGCAACATGCTACTCACTGGGCCATCAAGCAACCCCTCCTAATCTTTCTCCCCGAACTGGCCTACCGCACCTTCCTCTGGTCCTCTGGTGGCCATTCAGGCCTATCCACCACAAACCTCACTGCCAGTTTACATGGTTCTTTCTCCATATCAGGGTCTCCGGGGGGGGGGGGATCACATTCCCCAATTGAGTCAGTCAGGATCCAGGGCAGGCGATGGGGTGAGGCCTGAGTATTGGCTGTCATCTACATGGAGCCCTACTGTCTTTGCTCCACCCATCTCCATTGGCACCTGAAAGCAGCCACAGTGAACCCCGCTCACATACAGATGACATCCTATAGGGGAACAAGCTCCCTGGCCCTCTGCAGAAGTCAGTTCTCCCTGGCTGGTAGCGCTGCCACATGGTAGCACCTCCTAGCCTTCCCTGGGCTGCCTGAGCAGATCTGGAGTCCACTCCTAAGCCTGAGTCATCAGCATGGTAGCACAGTGTGCTGTGGCTTGGCCATCCATGGCCCCTCCTCTTTCTTTTAAAACCTAACGGTGATGTTCACTTTCCCATTTCACTTTGAAGTTTATTGTCTATCTGTGTTTATTACCAGCTTCATAGTCAGTCTTTTTTTTTTTTCTTTTCTTCTCCCAGGGCTTACCTGCACTACCTGCTGTGCACCCTTGTTATTCCCTCCCCATGGTGGAAGTCCTCAGGCTGCCACTGGACCCTCGGAAAGGCTGCCTATGTGTGCAGAAAGCTAAGCCTAGGTTGGTGATGTTGGGTCTGTGGGCTCCTTGGAGGCCGTCATGCTGCAATGGCTGAGGGAGTTTCCCTTGTTCAGTCCCTCTCCTCCTGCCCCTGGGACATGCACACTGGAGCTGACATGTATGACTTCAGCACTGGCTTAGCGAGTCGCATGCTGCTTAACCCCTGCATGTTCTACCAGCCTGCAAGGCCACCTGTTGTCACCCAGGTGGCCATCGCCAGTGGAGTGGGTGCCCCCTTCCTCTCCAGGGGAGAAGAGCATCCTCTGGAATGCTCTATCCTACCCTCCTAGCCAGCCCTACAATGACTCAGGCATGTTCTCGAACTGGGGTCGCCAGCATCATGTGAGCAATAGTACCATCACTGCACCTACAGGCCAGCATCAGTGATTTTTTCTCTTTAGTGTGAATCTTATTTCATCCATTTAAGTGCTAACCTGTCATAGAACTTTAATATCTAATAAATGTTACTTTAATTTACTGCATGTTTGCCTTTCCTTTGACATTGTCTGTTATTATTATAATTTTATGTTGTTGCCATTTTTCTGATCTGTTTTGTTTGGCTTCCTTTTATTCCTTGTTGTAAGTGTTTTGTGATACCGTTGTATAAAAGACGTGACACAAAAATAAATTGTACTATTTTGTAAAGGATTGCTTGTCTTGTTCTCTCTTCCCAGTGTGAAATCGGAAGTAGTTGTAGCCCGCATGGAAGCCAAAGATGAAGTGGAGGATGTAAGTGTGTATACCTCAGTATATCGATATTGATATGCACAGCATAGGGCAGGTTCAGTATTGCAGTGACAGTACATTACTTTAGCAAAGCTAAAGAACCCCTTGTTTGCTGCCAGACATTTTAACATTTCATCTTCTTTTTTTCATTTCATTTCATATTTATTTAAACTTTTAAGCAGATTAGCAAAAATGCAATTTTCACAGTGACTAATACATAACAATATATTAAAACATTACTTAAAACATACACAGTTGGAATCCAACAACCAACATGTCATATAATCTGAATTTAAATGAGGGTAGTAGTACACCACTCATAACAGACAGAGGTAAGTTATTATACAGAGTTTTAATTCTTGGGGTATTTGAAACTACTTTTTTTTCTTTTTATAATTGCTTTTCGTTGTGTTCTGTTTAGATGTTATTGTTTAATTTTTTTGCAAATTATTGATTGAATTTACTGAATTTCAATATTGTGCTGCCTTGTGAGTTAAAACTGTGGGACCTCATTGTAAATGAGCTCTGGCTCAGTTGAGCTGATCCTTTGTTCAGACTTGATATGAATAAAAACATTTTACTACTACTACTACTACTACATGCCACTGCCACCTGGGAGAGCAGGGTTTGTGTACAAGCTCCCCTCCTCCTGAATCCTAAACTGGAGTGGGCTTCGAGTTGGCATATCACATATATGGTACCCCCCTCCGACTGTCCAAGGAATGGCAGTGTCATTAGCAGTGAAGGCAACTGATTGCCCGACTTGTGGAAGAGGTTTCAGCTGTGGTGGCTCCAGACGTGGTTGGGGTTAACCCCAAAATAAACCTGTGCAATAATACTCAGATAGTAGCTGCCTCATTTCACTAGCAATTCAAGCAATGTACAAAAACGGCATTCTACAACAGGCGGTACTCAAATTATGCAGCCTAGATTAGAGAAGGCTGCCAGGGGACTTGAATTACAGTGTTCCTTGTACCACAGAGAATAGACAGGGTGGGGTATACACAAATGTTCGAGTTGGTACATTAGGTGCATGCAGCACTAGAGGATGTGCTCTCACATTGATGGGGGTAGGATAAGGAAAACATCTCAAAGCATTACTTCACACACAGTGTGATCAGCACTTGGGATAACCTACCCTGTGAGGTTATGGAAGACAGGTTATGGAAGTCGACTGCCAGGCTATAATACTCGGTCTTAGTATAGCACCGAGACCTTTAACTCACAAACTGGAGCTATTAATAGCTCCGTCCATAGGGCAATACTATACACGGTCCCGCGGCTGCTCCCCCGCTCTGACGTCAGCTGCGGGAGATTGTGGGATGTGCCGCTACAGGTGTGTTACTTAATATGCCAGTGGGAGGGATGGCAGGAGCAATCAGATAAAATACAAATGAAACAGCAGCACAGTGAGTAAAAACAGATACACTGTGTGAAACTGCTCATCGGGGGTGTCCCACACAGAGGTGTGAGGCATAACTACATGGATGTTTCCCTTTAAGGGTTACACAGCACAAGGTGGGATAGTACTCTGGCTGATAAATATGGGTGTTTGTCGGTATTCAGCTGGGGTATCTTCACTGCCGAGCAGCAGGAGGGCTGGACAAATGAAAACTTAAGTATTTTCTGTCACTGCAATACAATTACTATGTTACAAACAGATTATACCAGCTCAGAGATGTAGAGATACATTTGCATGTAGCCTAAGATTTAGGTTTAGCCTTAAAAATGGAAAGATCTAGTTGACCTGATGGTCAGGTAGTAACTACCGCTTCCCACACCAGCAGCCCAAGATCCGGAGCAAGCTTGGGTTTCATGTGGTCCGGCTGGGGCAGAGAGGATAAGTGTCCCATGGACCGCTCTTGTGTCTCAGGGAGGAGGGACATGTTGTTCCGCTGCTTGCTTGGTACCTGGCTGAGGCCAGGTTGCAGCACAGAGGCGTCATTCAGACTGGACAGGCTTGCTGGCAGATGCCTTCATGTACATGCTTGCATGTTCACGCACATTGCGTCATTGCACAGCCAGCAGTCATGGGGAGAAAATGGCGGAAGTAAATCCCTGATCAGCAGAATGACGCTCCAGACCCTTGCAGACCCACACCACCAACTGGACCCCCCTTTGGAATCTGTATTGCGCTCCAGAGGGGCTTGGCCAGCCCCGATGGCTCTCTAATAGGGGCAGTATGTGGAGTTCTTCAGTACGGGTAAGTCCAAAAGAAGGTGGCGATGGGGCTGGAGGTGCAGAGTAGATGGGACCAACTGGTGGCCAGGTGAATAAATGCCTTGATAAAAAAAAAAAAAAAAGGAAAGATCCTTCTTATGGATGATCTATTACCCTGAGGTCCCATCTGCCTGTTCTGGTGGTTGTTCAGGTGGACGTTAAAGATCCCTTGGCAATTCTTGAAAAGAGTACAAAAATTTCCCCAATGTCCTGATCAGATTCCCCATTCACTAATCCACCAACAGATTAATCTGGTTCGATATCAGTTTGCTTGCACCTGGGCACAGAGTTGGAGGGCTGTTGTGTAGTATGCTATCACAGAATGGCTGCCGCGTTCCACTTCAGAGCTGGCTGCACTTCATTGATTTTTCGGAGTGAGCTCTGCATGCATTGTAATGCACTATGAAATGCGTGCATAAAAGGTGCTATATGAATAAATGATTATCGTTATTATTATAAAAACGAAAAGATCTGCACGACGGCAGATACATCAAGGAAGGTTGCTCTGGAGGTGGGGGTTGTGGATAACGAAGGCCTGTTTCCATAGTCAGGATGTCTAGCCAAAGAAATGAATTAGAAATATGTCCTTGAGGAACACATCTCTCTAGGAGGAAAGGATTGTTGTTTTTGTTTAGCCCCATTAATGCAATATAGGATTCGCAATACAAAATTCTATTTTGCATAAAATATGCACTTTCTACAGAAGCAACTATTACATATTTGTGTCAGACTACATGAAGTACAGTTGGGCTTTGGCTGTGGCTGGAGTAATACACATATGACGTCTTCTATTCATAACATAAATGCATATTTTATTAATAACTCTGCATGTTTTATTGATAACTCTGATACTCTTGGTCTTGTGCCATCATTAATAATAGAACCAGGTCTCAGATGTCAAATAGCTGTTTTTTTTTTTTTTTTAAATTGCTATTTATACTTCCCCAGCAGTGCCGGTCTCCACTCTTTCAGGATACACAGATTGCAGTCTCTCCCCACACTGCAGCCTCCCCAATTCTGCCCCGGTTGGTTTCCCCATCGAGCCGTGGCTGTACCCCCCAGGTGGGTACAGGGTGGGGTGGCGTGCCCTGAGAATCTTGCAGTGTCGGACCCACTGGCGATGTCAGGGAGGTGCGGGCCATCAGAGTCACTGCTGGGTCTCCGTCACCTAGGAGACCGCAACCGGTTTTCCTCGTTTTTCTCCCCTTGGCATGGTGCATGTCCCTTGACGTCAAGGTGCTAAGTGTTGACATCCACCACATCTCTCGGCCGGTCCCTTCCTGGTAACAGGACTTGCAGTACCCCAGGCCTCCACCCAGGGTCAGGCAAACTGCGGGCCTTGGCCTCCCCCCTGGAGAAGGTGAGCAGTTGTGGGACACTCAAGTCTTTCTCCCCTGGCTGGCCCTCCAGTGACCCGAGTCCACTCCCGAACCCGGGTCACCGGCGTCACAAGCAGAAATCCAAATGCTGCGCTGATGGGCGGGCCCAAATAGCTGTTTTTAGTAAGCATACAGATATCAGAACTACAAATACAGACACCAGAAACTAGCCCCATGTAAAGTACTAATGCAAAATCACTTTACAGTCCAGGAGAGGGAAGGGAGACAGTGTTGCTACTGTTAGGCACACAAAGATTCAAACAGTACAGAGAGCAATGAAGACGGAAGTACAGAGAGGATGAGTACAGGGATGTTAAGTGCTCAGGGTCATGCACTTAGTGAGAGGAGATGATGGGATTCAAACCTGGGTCTCCAGGAAGATAATTTTTTAACAGCACTGAGATAAAAGTGAGGTCATAGAGAGGTTAAGCACAGGAAAGTTAAGTGACTTGCTCAGGGTCACACAGTAAGCGGTAGTGGTGGGATTTAAATGTGGCTCTCCAGGTTCACCCTCCCTCTTTCCCTGGAGGGGGACAGCTTCCTTTCGGATGCTTGATCCTCTTCCTGCCAGTCCTCTAGGCATCCCGGGCTTGGAGCGTGACCCTATGTAGCTGGTGCGATGATTGTCAATGCTGTGCCAGCAAGCTGGCCTAAGTTCTACATTATAAGATTTTTTCCCCCAATACTCTTCTCACTTTCACACAGCGGAGCCCCCAGGGCTCCATCACCCTGCCCCTCATGGTGCCCACACTTTTCAAGAGGTCACCCTCTCTTTAGTGAGTGGTCATCTCGCCTTTCTCTTGTTTTTACATTCTGAGCCCCTATAGATGAAAGACTGCCAGGTCTGCCCCAATGGTGTGTGGTAGCTGTGTGACTAGCTGAGGCCATGGAATCAATTTCACTTGTGAAGTGAGTTGGGGCTGGAACTGTGGTCTCCATTGGATGGAAGGTTGGTGTTCTTCTGTGTCATCCAACCCTGCTGCTCTTCTTCATTTCTCTTTTTATCATTTGTTTTTTCCCCATGTCCCTTTCCCAAACAGTGCGGATCGCCATGACTGACTGCCTTTACTGCTGCCTCCAGTGGTGTTCCTTGTTCAGCTGTCAGAGTTTGCAAAAATGTTGGGCAACTGCCATTTCCCATCCTGGAAGCCAAATCTAACTTACTTGATGTGCCAAGCCCCAGCTAGCCTCAGTGTGGGAGCCACGTACTCACCTCTACAGATGTAAATACAGATCTTCCATGGAATGGTCTCTTGCAGTAAGTCATTACTTCTGGGAGTTCCCGATAGGTGGTGCTCCAGCACGGAAGTTTCTTCCAGCAGTCTCCACACCAGGGACCACCCACACAACCTCACTTCCTGGGCTGTATCTATAAAAGTGGGTGGTCCCTGGTAATCACCGTTCATTTTCCTGCCGGCTTCAGCTCTGGCAGTAACTCTTCTAGCAGCAGTCTACGACATGGATTGAACCCATAGCCTGAGGTGCCTGGGCTTCATACAGGCACCATATTTCTATACTCGATAAGAGGGCTATGATGGATGTTTCCCTGTCAGACACGCAGGGTACTCAATCAAAGGGCTGAAAAAACTCAGAGTCCTCTTCAAGAAATAAAATAGGGAAGGAAACCCCTTCACCTAAAGTCCTGCCTGACTGCCTTTCAATGGTCATACCTCCAAAACATGGATCATCAAGAAAACATTCATCATCAATGAGCAATACACCCCCGTCAATGGCAGGCACTTCTTCATCAAAAGAGCACAAAGGTACAACCTCTCACCCAAAAGAACGTTCATCGTCAACGGGCCGGCATTCCTCAGCTCCCCCGTCGACGAGGCCTCATACACCGTGAACGACAGAGGTCCTACTACCTTCACCATCAACGGGGCATACTCCGCCATCGACGAGAGGGCTCTACAAGACATCCTCATCAATGAGAACACCTCCTCCATTGATGGAGCACACTCTACATGCTTCATCGTCGATGGGGCTGCCTCCCCCATCGATGGGACATGCTCCCTATGCTCCATTGTCGACGAGAAGCCTTCCACCATCAACAGGACATGCACTCATCTTCTCATCATCGACGACAGTATTTCCATCATTGATGGAGCATGTACTCATTATCCCATCGTTGACGGAGTGCTTCCCACCATCAACGGCACATGTACTGCCTTTCTCATCATTGAAGGAGTGTATTCTACCATCGATGGAGCATGCTTTTACTTACCCTTCATCTATAAAGCACAGTACATCGTCGATGAGGCATGCTTCTCTTTCTCTTCTGTCGCCGAGGATGATACCACCGTTGACAGAGCAGCCCCAACATCATAGAACAGCGCCTTTACCTGCATATAATACAACTATGGAGGATCCTTATAGAAAGCATACCATGAAAAGCCATGAATATTCTCAGAAACAGGTATCAAAAGATACACATGGGGCTGCATTACCACAAAATAAAGAATTATATACTATGGATCGCAGAGGCAAACCAGCCTCATTTGCACTCATGCATGGTATCCACACACCAGTCAGTGGTGAATAAAGACACCAAAGAAGCACTGGATCACTCCACCGGGAGACACAAATTGATCCCCCGTCACCACATACACTGGACTCAGAACCAGCTTACATGGCAATTCCATCCTCACAAGTTCCAAATATTGAAGAAATACCAAATAGAGTGTTGGATTCTATGGGTTTTGACCATAATCACACTCCGAGACATAGCCCTCAATCACAAACTGTGTCTCCGCCTCCATCAAAACAGTCACACACAGAGCTAGAATGCTCACCAGTCCTGCCTCCTCCCGAATATTCAGAAGAATATTTTTCAGATTATCGTACAAATTCGGAACATCCCGCACTCTATGACGATTCCCCTAATACAAGAGGGTACGAGTCCCTTTCTGATGCGCCATCTTACCGGGACGACGGACTACTACAACCACTAAAGGTCATTTCTCCACCGGATGAACCCTCATTCTCTGAAATGATGTTACAAATACAAAAAAAAATGGGGTTTACCACAACGGAACAGGACAGGTTAAGTAAAGATATGGCAGAATATCTGGACCTTCTGGAAGAACCTGTCAGGACAGTCCCTCCTTTTATACCAGCGTTCAGAAATGCCATCACTGAAGCATGGAGTCAACCCATAGTGGCACAGGAGATACCTAGAAAAGCACACAGGCTGTATCAGGCTCCTCTTAATTATCAATATTTAACAAATACGCGCACTGCGGATTCTGTGGTTAATTTAGCTGCTCACAACCGCACTAAACATACAAGTACAATACCTCCAGACAGAGACTCTAAACGTTTTGATTATATGGGGAAGAAAGTGTTTGCTTTAAACACACTAAATATCAGAATACTTAATTATATGGGACATAGGCTGAAATACCAATGTATGATGAGCGCCTCTGCTGGGGACATTATAAACAGACTACCTGCATCCCTTGAAAAAGAGCAACTCACATCAATAATAAATACCTTCACTTCCCTTTCTTGATATTTATTAAGATCAGGATATGATATTGCCGATGCTTCAGCTCGAGCCTCTGCAGTCGGTATTCTTATATGCCATCAGGCATGGCTCTGACTCTCAGGGCTAGTACCTGATATTCAGCAAAAAGTGGCTAATGCCCCCTTTTCAGGTGAGCATCTTTTTGGCCCTGGGGCTCAAAAGATACTGGATAATCTACAAGCAGACAACTAAAGACAGTACAATACATGTACTAGAAACCACGCCCTCAGTATAATTATTTATACAAAACTGGAAGTAATTATACCTGATGAGAAACCTTTAAGGGCAGAGAACAAGTGACAAGGAACACACCGAAGCCGACCCGTGGTCGCCCCTCAGACTGGTCCAGCACTTCTTCCTCCTCTCATTAAAGACTTCAGGATTTGCCCCGGTCTTCTCTTCTAGGCCTCAGAGACCCCTTGGGGCTTCAACTAAAGATCAGACTGAGGCCTTTTCCAAAAGGCTTTATACATCTAGCCACTTTTCTGAGGTATCACTGTTACAGACCATCACGGCCATTCCATAGGGATGCCTCTCAGTCTGTTGTGCACCGGACTCCTGGTCCCTCCCACGAACAGGTCCACCTACTGCTACTCACATGCTGAGACACAATCAATATATCCTGGTATGGATTATATTATTCTTTCAACCTTCTAATGCCATAAGCGGCTGGGTTATTTTTAGTGGTGTGGACGCAAGAGGTTGGTGGAGTGTGTGACAGCTCGTGGGAAAGTGAGCAGGCTGATGGCCGGTGGGAGGAAAGCGTGGAAAACTGCATTCGGCAATGGATTTATTTATTTCTTCAGCAGCAAACCTGTGGAATACCATACTAACAATGGAAGAAAACAGCTTCTTTGCCACTGGACCGGACTGGTACTTCAAAATAACCACCAGACCACCAGGTATCTGACACATTTTACTGTGTTGCTGTTTGCACCCGTGTGTTGCTAGAAAGCTGTCAGATTAAAACTCAGTTTCTGTATGTTTAAATTAAGAGAACAAACAAAACCACAGCCTAACATGTATACTGATCAAAATAATACACATGTTAAGTCATGGTTTTGTTTACTTTTGTGAGACAGCATTAAAACAATGTAAATAAACGGAGCTTTTTTGCATTGGAGAGAGCGATGTTGCTGTCTGCCTGAAGCTCCCATGACATCACACAGTACCTCCAGTGGCCATTTTAGGGAGCAGGCAGAGCGGGAGTTTTGAAATGGGAAGGCTGATGTTTATATTTTTCAAATGCTACAAACTGCATTTATGTTATTTACATAAATGCAATTTTAGCGTCAATGTAAACAGCAGCCTTTCCTTTACCTTTCTATGAAGTCAGATTTTTTAAATAGCTTACTGTAAAAATAGGAGGTTTAGTTGTCCTTTAAACCAAAGGCAAGATTGGTTATAGCTACTGATTCTAAGAATCACCGATTTCCTTCATGTCACAGATACATTGTTTCATTTCACAACATTATCTGCTACTTAAGTATCCTATTTTTGCCAAATGGATACATTTTCTACTGTCTTGACAGACATGGCAAAAAAAAAAACGGTCTTAACTTACTACATTGTAGCACTTCTAAAGAATAACATATTATTATTGAGCTACTGTTACAACTCAGGACACAGTAGCTTTTGGCAGAGGCTGTCTTTTCACTGCGGCCCACTGAGATCACCTATTCACTTAATGATGTGGCGGAATCCCTTATGATTTATTGATATAATTGACATGTCTCACCCTGATCGGGCTGTTCTCCTCTTAGAAACACCTAATAATAACAGGTCTGGCATATATTATAGCCATAACCCTATAACGAATAAGATAATGGAACATTTACAAATAGAATACAAAATTCTTTTACATGCTGATATGCTACTCGCAGCATTTATTGGTCCTATGTCCACATCATACCTATGGCAGAATGCCATATTTGGCTACCCCACTGCCATATACTGCTTGGGAATCTCCCAGAAGTAATGACTTACTGCAAGAGACCATTCCGTAGAAGATAGATCAGTTACGCAAAGATTTTTGTAATGACAGTAGATCTTCTAGGAAAGTCTCTTGCAGTAGGTACCTTCCCTCCCTCCAGCCCCCTGCCATTCTGCAACAGGGAAAAATGATGTAGGG
Organism: Neoceratodus forsteri; assembly: GCA_016271365.2. NCBI lineage: Eukaryota > Metazoa > Chordata > Ceratodontiformes > Ceratodontidae > Neoceratodus > Neoceratodus forsteri. The sequence goes on from JADMNL010000025.1 coordinate 358,107,974, forward strand.
TTGGGATGCTTTGGTACCGCAGTTCCCCTCGGTCCCTCGCTTTCCTGAGCTGAAAGCGGCGGGGAATGGAGATTACCAGGGACCACCCACTTTTATACATACAGCCCAGGAAGTGAGGTCGGGTGGGTGGTCCCTGGTTTGGAGACTGCTGGAAGAACCTTCCGTGCTGGAGCGCCACCTATCGGGAACTCCCAGAAGTAATGACTTACTGCAAGAGACATTCCTAGAAGATGTACTGTTACAACAAAAATCTTTGCGTAACTGGTCTTTCTTGTTCTTTTAATATCTAATAGTTCTGGACAGTGAGCTGATACTGGGTGCTCAGGTGTCGTCGGTTGTCCAAAATGGGTTTTACTATCTCCGGAATGTTGCTTGGATAAAATCCCTTATCCCTCCTGAAGATCTGGCCACACTGATACACGCATTTGTCAGCTTAAGGCTCAGCTACTGTAATGCGCTCTACCTAGAAGTCAAGGGAGGTATGTTACAGTGCCGGCAGCTGCTGCAGAATGTGGCGGCTCAGCTATTGACGGGTCTTCCGATATCTTGTCATATTTTGCCGGTGCTGTGCGAACTGCATTGGTTGCCAGTACACTGGTGCATCTCCTTTAAAATAGGTCTACTGACCTATAAGGCCCTACACGGGCTGGATCTGGGTTACCTGGCAGAGCTGCTGCATCCCTACAGCCCCAGTCACTTTCTCCAGTCAGCAGGGGAGGGCCTCCTCGGAGTGCCAAGGGTGAGACTTATATAATTGAGAAATTGGTCTTTTGAGGTGGCAGCATTGATCCTCTGGAACTCGCTACCTGGGTACCTGAGGGAGGTCCCTTCTGTTGAGACTTTTAAGAGAGGACTGAAGACATTTCTGTTTCTACATGCCTTTGGGGATTAACAGAATAAATAGAGCGTATTCACTGTTCCTGTAATGATGATTTGGAACTTAAGCACAGATGAGATTAATTATTTATTAGATGTATAATGTTAATGATGTATTTTGGGATTTTATGTTTCTGTGATGTTTTTCTGTTGTAAGGGCACCCTGAGCCTTTGGTGAAGAGCGCCCCAAACTAATAAAACATATTTAGTTTATTTATTTATTTATGTCTTTGGTAACCGGGTAAGTGTGCTGATCCAAAGGACCATTTTCAGTCATGACCCGGGCCACAGAGTGGCAGAAACAACAAACAAACGTCATAGATATATGGCATTCAAATACATCCACAAAGCAGTAGACATAATACATAGGTACAATTCCACGTTTTGGTGGTATAAGCACAAAATAAATATTACAGTCATTACATACAGCAACAGGCACAGAAAACACAGGTTTAAAATAAGAAAAACAGACTTAATATACAGCAAAGGCCAGGGGAGAGCAAAAACAGCCTTGGAATATAGCAACTAGAATTAAGCAGTATTAAACTAGATGCAGGGTGTGTCCAAGGCAAATATAAAGTCATGCTAAGATGCAAAAGGACATTACAGTTTGAGATCGGAGGGGGGGGTTAAGATGATGCAGATAACAGAGACAGCATGCCTGGACATTGCTGAGGCCCAGTCCAACATAGGAGATAGGAAAGTTGGAGGGGATGGTGGAGGTAGAAGGTGGAAGAGGCAGTATCCCGGAGCACCTTGGGAAAGATTAGAGCAGTTTGTGGACTCCTGCATTGTCTAGGGAACAATTACAGGAAGGCTCTCTCAGGAGCCAGGCTCTCAGACTTGTTTAGATGGACTGGTGGGATGTGGCTAGGTGAATGGTTGATGGGAGTCAGTTCCAGAGGGAGGGGGCAGTGACAGAGAAGGCTTTACTGCCCATAACTGAGGTGACCCGGGGAACTTCAAGGGGAGGAATGGAGGAGGCCCTAAGGGTTCTAGCAGCCACCCTACCAGTAAGCAGCGAGGCATAGGGGGACAGCTGGTTGCTCCAAAGGGAGTTGTCAACAAGGCATCCCTTGGTATAGTCAAAGCATGCCTGAAGATGGAGCTATCCTAGGGATTGATAGAGTGTACAGTGGTGGGTAGAATAGGGGGCTTGAAGAGCAAAGTGACATATGGAATTGTATGTAGTGCAGAGGTGTGAGTGCAGTGTAAAGGATATGTAGGAGTAGACAGGGGAGCAGTAGTCAAAGGAGGGCAGAAGGTTACCTAGAGCAGTGGCTAGGCGAGCCTCAGGGGATAGTAATTTGTTTATGCCATAAGCAGCACCTATCTTTAGGTGAATTTTCTTCACAGTGAGATCTACTACTACTAGGTTTTTTTTCCTTTCTGTGCTGTGTGCTGGGGTATGATTTCATTTCAGATTCATTTCATTCATTTAGGGAAATACTACTGAGCAAAGCTCATTTACAATGGTGACCCAATAACAGAAAAATGTGTTATAAAATTTCAAGATTGCAAAAATAAAATACACATTCAGTAGGTGCATGTAACATTGTTAATTTATATTTTTATTTATTTATGTAGTTAGTTCAGAAGTTTGACCAGGAAAGGCATACTGAGCTGGGAACAGCTGGTTGTCTGATGCATCCTGTGGGAAGAGGGGAGAAGAGGAACAGTGCAAAACAATAATACAATCAGTTTAGTAATAAGATAAGAACGGTAACAAGAGAGCAGTAGTACGAGGCAGTCAGTACAGTCTGTTCAATAGTGGGTATCAACTGCATGCACAGAAATAGGACAGTAATGTCACCACAGAGGTGCAGAGCAGGATCATACATAAATACGCATAATATATAGAGAATAATGCATAGGCAGGTGTATGTTATTTATTTATTTTTTTACTTTCTATTTTTGCTCCCTCCCTCCCTTGCCTCCTGCACTCCACCCCACTGGGAGACGCCTGGCCTCTGTCCCTGCTCCTTCCTGCCTGGAGCCCATGGTAGACCTTCCCATGTAGCCTTGCCCCCCAGGTGGGGACGAGGTGGAGGCCCATACATCCCAATCACTAGCACTTTTTCAGGGCTACCAGAGAGACAGGCAGGGGGCATTAGGGATCTTGGCTGGTGCTCTGTCTTCCTGGAGCACAGAGGGCCATTTTCCATTGTTTCCTAGGTGTGACATGTGCCCCGACGTCAAGGCAGAGCCTTGCTGACATCCGTCACCCCTCCTTCCTATGGCTGGGTGCTTGCTGCACCTCAGGCCTCTGCCTGAGGGCAGTTAAGCACCACGCCGCATCCCCCTCCCTTCCCCGCGAAGGCGGGCAGTCCTTGGATGCTCAGGCCTTCTCCCCCAGCTGGCTCTCTGACTTCCCGGGCTCATTCCCAACCCCAGGCCACTGGCATCATGAGCAGTAGTGTTACCACTGCGCCAGTGGGCCGGACAGGTGTGTGTTATGATGTATTAGAAAATTGGCTTTTTATTTCCTAGCATCTACATTAACTTTCAATAGATGCCCAGGAAGTAAAAAGTACCAGCCAATGTGCCCCTTCACCCAATCATATATCCTTGTGCCCACCCTGCTTCCTCATTGGAAAAAGCACCCCACAGAATTTGAAATCGCCACCACTGTTTTTAGCTCACTTAGCGAGTGAGCAGACCCCCACAGCCACCATCACGCACAATGGCAGTCAAGGCAGTCACCTAATAAAGTTAAGAAAAAAAGTATTTAAGTAAAAGAAAATCAGTTGTGGTACGTACCTTACAATGCACCACACTGATCACCAATGCCACCATTGATGGCACTCACTGTCAAAAACAGCTCACATACACTCCCCTGCTGACCGAACCCCAAGGAAATGTAAATGGGACAAATTCATAGTAGGAAAAAAAAAACACATTCCACGTTTTACTCTGCAGTCGTTTTTTTTTTTTTTGTTTGTTTCTGTGGACCTTTTTTTCTGACTCACAACCTCACATCATAAGAAACCCCCCCACACACGCCGTGAACAAAACCCCAACCCGACTGTGGTGGCAGGTTGCCAGAAATAATATAATGGCTCTCTTCAAAATGTTTGTTGCTAGTGGCAGCTAAAGCAGTGTTTAGTTTTTCTTTTCTTGCCAGTAAGAAAATGCTACCTTCGCATTGGAGCGAGACTCGCACTAATTTCATAACAATCTGCTGCTTTCGCCCATGTACCTCAACAAAACCCTTATCTGTCTCTTCAGCACGACAACATTTTACCGGCCAGTGGGCGGGCTGTTTCTTCTCATCTCCCCGATTATGATCCACTATCAGTGGCAGACAGGAAGTGGGGGGAACGCGATCACTCTCGAATAAGCGGCCATAGTTTAAAAGCAGCACCCTCTAGTGGCAGCTGAGCAAGGCAGGGACTACTTTACCATACAATTTGTTTTGTTTGTCCTGTATTTATAGGACTTTTTAAAATTTTGTACCTATTTTTAAATTACTGTATAAAAATTTTAACAGATCCATTTTCTAAGCACAATAATACCCTCCAGGGTGAGTGGTATGGGCAATACCAGACCTTCCGGGGGCTATAAGGTCCTCCGCCTGCAGCGTCAGGCCTCATCATGCCCCTGGGTGGTCCGGTATTGCGCAATACCGCCCACCCTTTTGGGTATTGTTCCTTGATTTTTACACACCTGAGGTGAGTGATGAGCCATGAACCTCGAGAGCGAAGCTTGAGAGACTTATGAGCTCATCTCTCACAAAGGGTGTGTAAAAAAGCATCAACACTACCTGACTAGGCATTATTTTTAATAATTACGGGTCTTTTTTTTTTTTGTTACGCACGATTCCTTTTATTTTGACTTTTTTTTTGTTCTGGTTCAGAGCTGGAGTTCAGAAGTTCAACAAGTGCACTTCTAGCAATTGCAACATTAAAAGATAACTTACTTATGCTAAAGTTTAGTTTTTTCTATATTTTCTTTCAGTCCCAATCCCGTCATTAGCACTGCAAGTGGTAAATGTTTAAACTCTGTCAGGGGCTCATGACCACGGCTACCGTTGCTGACACACGGCGGTGGGTCTTGACTTTCAAAGAGCCATAATAACCAGTCATCACAGCTTCTGCTAATTATTATGGCTTTTGAAAGAGCTCAAAAACAGTGTGATAATGAGGGTTACAAGTAATTATATATAGAATTAAAGATGGGTTACTGTGGTATACAAGGAAATAAACACATCAAGGGGGATAACCCGATCATAAAGACATAAGCCCAAACGTTAGCCCACTCAGTGGGTCCATTCACTCTTACCCATCTTTTTTTTTTCTTTACATATATAATTTTGTGGATTTCTCATAACCCGGCACCCTGGCGAATCGTACATATGCGTTCGTGGAGCACATGTACGCGGGTACAGGCTCCTAATTCCCTTCCACCCCACTCCCTGGCTATTGCTGCCGCACCCTTCACACCTGTGCTTCCCACCAGACCTCCACCCGGTGGGAGTGGAACTATGGAGAGTGCGGGTATTCACCCCAGGAGAGGAGAGTTGCCTTGTGGCTGCTCATTCCCACTCTGTCCCTCCCCCTGTCGCTCCCACGCACCTGAGGCTGCTTCCCCAACCTGGGTCAACGATATAGCATGAGGTAAGGTATCCAATGCCTCAGCCCTCAGCACCACCAGGTCGGCACTCTTACCCATCTTTTATGTCATATAACACATTTGGATGGTTATTGTTAGCTTAACTGCAGTTGTTACAGAGAAAACATATAAAGGGAATTTGGGAAATAACTGCTAACCACTTCTGGGGAGTTAAAACGGTTTGGAATATTGTTCCAGAACTTTCAGGGCAAGAACATAAGAATTTGATGGCAGATGGGGACCGAGCGGCCCATCTAGTCTGCCTATGAACCTAACCTCCTCCCTTATATTTTGCTGTTTTTGTTTATACCGTAGTGCCGGTCCTATGCATGTTCAACTGCATTCACCGTCTTTGCTGCAACCACCTCGGGGTGCAGGCTGTTCCATGTGTCTGTTACCCTCTCTGTAAAAAAGTACTTCCTGACATTGCCTCTGTCTCCCCCCACCTCAGGCATAGGTTCTGCCCTCTTGTGTCCACTTCTCCATTTGCATGGGAGAGTTTGTCTACCTGAACAGTGTTTATACCCTTGATGAATTTGAACGTTTCTATCATATCCCCTCTGTTTCTTCTCTGTTCCAGGGAGTGCAAGTTTAGGTCTTGGAGTCTAGACTCATATGGCTTGTGATGGAGGCCCTGCACCATCTTTTTGGCCCTTCTCTGAATTGATTCCAAGCGCTGTATGTCCTTCTTCAGGTGGGGCCTTCGGAAATAGACACAGTACTCCAGGTGTGGCCTCACCAGGGATCTACAGAGTGGAATGATCACTTCTTGTTTCCTCTAGTTCTTCCCCTGCTTATGCATCTGAGGATGCTGCTTGCTTTTCGTGCTGCTTTTTCGCATTGCTTAAAGGTTGTCTGATATAATTAGGCCTAAGTCCCGTTCAATCCTGGTCTCTTCAAGTCGATGCCCATCTAGGAAGCATTGAGTTCTTGGGTTTGGTTTTCCCAGGTGCATCACTTTGCATTTTTTAACATTAAATCTAAGTTGCCAGTCATTGGACCACTGTTCTAGTTTCTTAAGATCCTCCTTCATACTGGAGACTCCCTCCTGATTGTTCACCCTGTTACATAGTTTTGTATCATCTGCAAACAGGCAGACTTTACCTTCAAGACCATCAGCAGTGTCACTGATGAATATGTTGAAGAGGACTGTACCCAGCACCTATCCCTGTGGGACTCTACTGGTCACAAAACCCTCTTTGGATTTGGCACCATTTACTGTGACTTTCTGAGTTCTGCCCCGCAGCCAGTGTGCTACCCAGCTTACTGTCCTATAACCGATACCTTTGAGCTAACCAGGTCCATCTTGTAAATGAGCTTGCTCCTTGACTGTTGAGACCCGTATCCTTCTGTTTAGAGTGTTACATTTAGGGATACTTTGTGATTACACTACTTTTGAAATTCTGTGCTTGTGTCAGCTCCCTACACGAGCGGCCGATCACTTCTCCCTACTGAAGTTCCTACTAAGCCTCATTTTTATGTCCTCCTTAAATATTACAGAAGCACTCTGAACTGATTTGACTGATGTAACATTGAGTACTTACTTGCATTAATTGCATTAATTGTTTTTTACTTGTGTTATTTGGCTCTATTGTAAATATCTCTGTATGCATTGTACCATTTGACTTGAAGCTAACCAGGCCCATCTTGTAAATGAGCTTGCTCAATGATTTTCACCTGGATAAATAAAGATTTTGATTGATTGATTGAATTTTTCTAGTTCTTTCAGCACCCTTTCCCTTGTGAAGAGGCTTGTGTCTGCCTCCCATGCAGGGTGCTCTGTTCTGTTTAGTGCCGGACCACTACCTGTGTTGGACAGTGTCAAAGGCCTTGCTGAAGTCCAGGTACACCACGTCCACTGTGCCCCCCCGGTCCACTGCTTTGGTTGCCCAATCGAAGAATTAGATCAGGTTAGCCTGACGTGATCTACTTGCGGTAAATCCATGTTGTTTGGGGTTGAATTTTCCTGCCTCTTTTAGGAAGTCTACTATCCTTTTTTTAAGGAGTGTCTCCATGATTTTACCCACTACCGAGGTCAAGCTGACCAGGCAGTAATTTCCTGCCTCCTCCCTGCCACCACTTTTATGCAAGGGTACCATGGTAGCCCTCTTCCAGTCAAGTCACCTTGCCGCTTTCCAGAGATTCATTGTATCGCTCAGCTAATAGTGTAGCTGTTTCTTCTCAAAGCTCTCTCAGTAATCTTGGGTGAATTCCATCCGGTCCCATGGTGCTCTGTCCTCAGTTTGCCTCACTTGCAAAGTTGGATACGCTTTACCACAGGGCCATCCAGTTTATTACTGGTCTCCCCATCTCTACCCATCATTGTTTCTTGTACAAAGCCGTAGGGTGGCCCTCTTTTATGTTTAGCTGTAATAGAAACACAGTCCTTTGGACTTAAAGAGTCTTCTTAAAGTGGTTTCCACAAGATATAATAGACTGTCTCCCATTAAGTGAGCCAGGAATGTATGCCCTAAGAAGCACCTCCTACATCACATTATGTATCCCCAAGGCTTCCTCTCGCTATGGCAGAGTGGCCATTAGTTTCCTGTTGCCAACATTGTGGAACAAAGTACAAAAATTATTGAAATTAAGCTGTCTCCACAGTATGAATGCCTTTAAATCTCTATATGCTCGGTATGTGTGTGAGCCATGCAATTGCTACTCCAGCCCCTAATTATAGTCTGAAGCATCAGGCTGTTGCCCTCTGAGTGTAGTTGAATTTATGATTGATTGTAACCTTTTGTGACCTTAACTCTGTGAGCGTCTTGTGCCTTAAATGTTTTTCCCTCTAGAAATCCATGTAGGGTTATTATCTCTTCATGGCTTTCACAGCCACTACACCTTACTCACCCTGCTGTCTTTTACATATTGCTTTATCTGTGGCTCTTATTCCCCTCCCCGTACCTTTTAACTGCCCTATTCATCTTCGTTTTCCCTTTCCACTGCATTCCACTCTTACTATCTCTTTCCTCTGTCCCCTAACTCTCTTCCCTGCCGTAGACTAGTCCTTCAGGGTCTCCCGGCCCCTCAGGTGGGAGAAATGTGGATACCGGGTGGTTGTCACTTCCACAGCTGCCGCCTGAGGCACCTAGACTGGACTCCTTACTAGCGAGGTGCAGCATTGCCGATACCCAGTTGGAACATGAGTGTTTTTCTGCTCTAGCGTTTGATTGGCTCCTGCAGTCTGCTCCTGCATCTCCCTCAATACTAAGCTAAAGTCTGATTTTCTGGCTAAAATGTACACAAAAAAGAGCTGTACTTACTTATTGCCTAACAGTTACGACCTCTATTTTTTCCTGTTTAGAGTGTCAAGAGTTGGGACTCTGTTTGCTTACACTCCTTTCTAAATTTCTGTGGTTGGGCCAGTGTTTAGGCATCAAGGAATACCCAGTTCTGTTTTCCTGCTGTTTTCGTCCTCCCACTGTTTCAGATGTTCCATTGTCCATGGCCCAGTACTTAATACCAACCCCTTCCTCCATCCCCAGCCAAGGATATGCTCTCCACGGGCTCCCTGCCCATAGGTGTAGGAAACCCAGACACCGGGCGGTCGGTACTGCCTCTACTGCCACCGGAGAACCTAAGCTTGGACTCTATTAGCAAAGCATGGCATTAGCAGCCATCCAATTGGAATTTGAGTGCTCTTCGTCGTTGGCTTCCAATTGGTTCCTGCAGTCTGCTTCTGTGTCCGTTCTAAACCAAGCATAAATCTGATTTCCATGCTGAAATTCGCCAAAAAAAAAGCTAAAACAGATCCAGAAGCAAATGATATGATACCTTTTAGTGGACCGACATAGATGTAACAACAAGAACAAAGTGCTCTAGCTTTTGGACCAACCAGTCCTTCTTCAGAGGCCTAATGGCTGTTGTTTAGAAAAAGCAATACTTTTAACAGCTAGATCATGCAGAAAAAACAGAAAAAAATCCCCATTGGTTTAAACTACTCATTTAAAAAATACAGATGATGATGTCAGAGAAGTTTAACAGTACCATATTATCTTCAGCCAGGATTTGTAGCCAGACAGACTTATGATCTCTGGCTCATAGATTGATGCCGACATGGACATTGGATATTCTGGAGCTGTTAGTGAGAATCAAGTGCATGATTGTTTTATCCCTGGTGGGTGAGTCTACTAGTTGTTTCAGCCCAGTTTCCTTAAGAGTGATGAGAAATTCTCTGCCCTTTTGTGTGGAAGCTGTGCACGTGGACCAGTCTATATCTGGTAGATTAAAGTCCCCGACCAGAAACAGCTCCCCCTTGTCAACCATTGAGTGAATGGTCTCAAGGAGCTACTTGTCAGCTTCAGAGTCATGGGATGGGGGCCTATACATGACGCCCAGGCAGATAGGAGACCTGCCCCCAGCTCCTAGAGTGACCCATGGGGCTTCTGCATTGCTGTGTTCTTGTTGAATCTCTGTTGCCTTTATTCCTTCCTTGACATATACCACAAACCCCCCCCCCTCTTATTTTTCTGGTCCCTGTGGAAAAGTGCATAGCCGGGTATGCTAATTTCCCAGGTGTGGTTATCAGAGAACCACGTTTCAGTGATTGCTACCCAATCCAGTTGTTCCTCTGCTATAATGGCAGAAAGCTCAGGGATTTTGTTTGAAAGGCTGTGTGCATTGATGTACATTACCTTCCACTCCTGAACTATTGATCCATCTGGGTAATTATTTTGCCTATGTTGAGGGAGGCCCCCGGGGGCTTTGTTTTTTTGTAGGTTTTGTGCGATGTTGTGGGCTGAGATGCTGCTGGACAGAAATATAATCCCTGGTGTTTCTTTTGGAATGCAGACCTGTTCCTGCACCCGACTGCTTGACAGGGACTGTTGTTGGTGTAGGTACCTGCTGGATGAAATTATGATGATTGTTGCTCTTGATGGTATGTTTATATTGCTTTACTGATGGATTGTTATAAGGAATTGATGGGGAAGGGGCAGATGGTAACCCGTGTGTTGTGCTGGGTGCCTGTGCCTCCTCCCTGCTCTCTAGTTTAACTGATCAAGATGGACGTCAATCTTCTGGCCTAGTGTCCTAGTACCTTGTCTTTTAAGGTGTAGCCCATTGAATTTGAAGAACTCCCTGTCCCAGAAGTTCTACCAGTTGCCAATGTAGTGGTGTCCTTTCTCTTGGCACCACTGTTTCAGTGAGATGTTCAGTTCGATTGTATCTCTTTTCCTGATCCTCTGCCTGCTACCCCCTTTTCCCACACAGGCTGAATCTCCAAGAAAGAGATGCCAGATGAAATGGAAGATAGTTTATCATCCAGCTTGGACAGGTTTAGCTTTGTCTGTTCTAGGGTTTAACTGGCCAGGTCATTTGTTCCCACATGGATAAGAACATGTGTTCTATGGTGTCATGCACACAAGCTTTTCTATATGGTTCGTGTCCCTCCATGCCGATGTCCCAGGGAAGCACCTGACCATAACCGCAGCTTGATCCTGTTGTTGAATGTGTGACTCTACTCCCTGTATAAAGAAGCCATCTAGGACAAGTATGGATTTTTTCCCCTTTGTGGTTTCTGTAGCAAGGGGTGTTCTTACATCTTGCGACATGTCACTCCCCAAATTGGTGTTGGTTACGCTTAACAATGTGGATGCTAGTGTGGTGAATTTGTTTGAGGTTCGAATAGGAGTACTCTCAGATTTAGGTGTGGCTTCTTTGGGTCCTTTGTGTTTTTTGACTACCTGCCACCGTCCGGATTTGTTTGTTCTTTGGGGCAGGGGCGCTTGCTCAGTGTTGTCATGGTTAGGAGGGATTGTAGTAGACCACCGCAGGGTGTGGTGCAGTTGTGATCTAAGGTAAAAGATTTCAGCATGTGCAGCCCTTAGTTGGGCACTTAGGTCAGTGATAGTTGTGCATATAGGATAGTGACCCCACTGTCGGAGAAAAGCCCTGGTACAGAGGGTTCCACAGATATTGCAGTTGACAAAGTTTATCATTTTAGTTATTTTATTATGCGGACAAAAGGTAAAAGGTGAGACGTTATTCTGGTGATTAGAGGACGAAAACATAGGGAGCTGCCTATAAAGGTAGAGAAAGCCTAGGGGTGGGTGGGGTGAGAGGCAGAGTGGGAGGGAGTTACTCTGTATCTCTGGAAACAATCAGCCACGTGCCAGAGCTGAAGCTACTTCTTGTCTTCTCAACCTGGAAGGGCAGAAAAGGAAAATAAACAGCTCCTTAAGCTGAGAGAGTAGCTACTGGCTGGGTCTGAGCAGAGCAAGCGAGGATGGAAGCCACCTCAACAGAGAAAGGGGCCTGGACTGTGCACTCCAAGGAGGATTCACCAAGGTAGAACTGCATTCAAAGAATCCCTGTTTCTGCACCTGTCGGAGTCTGCCTTCCCTCTGTGATTGGTCTCTCCCCAGTTGGTGAAGATCAATGAAACTCAGCAGACAGTAAGGCTATAAGGGGCTTAGCCCAAGGGCATGGCTTTTGAATGCTTCATGAAAAAATATTAATTGGTTCTTGAGTTATAGGATTCTGAAACTTGGCTTCTGCGCATGCTCAGTAGAGTTTTTAAGATAACTGTCTGATACGAAAGAATTTTACGTTTACGAGAAACATTTTTACTGTCATGAGTTTGAGCCTTAATAACTTTAGCACTGTTCAATGAAATGGCATGACATTTTGCAGGTGCGATCAGGGTGTCCAGTTCTTGTAATTTTGCAAGTTTCGTGACAGCCACATGTCTGGAGCTCAAGACCCAGGAAATGTAAAAATAAGAAAAAAACACTCTTTTTGTTGGCCTTTTTTTCTTTTCTGCTCGCATCTTGAGCAAAAACAGAGTGGAATTTTGTTCTGATATTTTCAGAGTAGAAGCAGCTCCACCCAGGGAAGTGCCATTCAGATACAGTGAAGCCCACCAGGATGAAGCCCAACTCTGCAGAATTCTGCAGTAGAGTTACTGCAGCAGGCAATACAGTTTCAATGGGAGTTAATCCCTTTTGTCATGCAGTAACCCTGTGGCACTGTGCTTCATCCTAACAGGCTTCACTGTATTTCCTGAAAGACTATTAATTCGTCTCTGAGTTATAAAGTTTACAAAATTTGTCTTCTGAGCATGGGTTGAATTGGCACTTAAAGCAGCAGTGCAAGATAAATCGTACCTCAGTTGCTGGCTTTGTGTTGCAGGTCTCCATCCCCGAATCACTGCATTGTGTTTATTTTTTGTTGGTCTGCTCATTTTAGTACTTAAAAATGTAACTTAATACTCCAGGTTTGTTTACCCGAGTGTCACGATTGCCGGCTGTTTGTGACTGTCGCAAAAGCAGGGAGCAGCATTGTGGTTAGCGCTGCTAGTCCAGCTCCCTCCTCTTCTGGTTTTGCCAGTAAGCCTAACATTCGTTACTGACATGGCAAAACCCAACCAAACAGTGATTACTTGCCACTGGAGAAAACAGAAAAGCATACCATAACACAGTGTCATGTCCAGGACTGAGGAGAAGTACATCAGTGGGCTCCACAGTGCTGAGCTGGAGCGTGCCACCATGGCAACGGATGGATCCGACAGAAGTAAACACTGCACGTTGAAGCCGACGCACACAAGGAAAACAAAGCTAAGTATGGCAGCCGCCATCTTTCCTGTAACGCTACAACAACAGTAAACTTTAATTTTTTTATTCAGAACATAAAAATGCTGGGACCCAAACAAATACAGATTTGTGAACCGGAATTATTGCAGAACCACACCAGACCAAAAGTAGAATTTTGAAAACCACTTCCTGGTTATTCAGCACTGCTGCTTTAATGTTAAACTCCGATTTTTGTACTTTAATAACTTTGGCACCGTTCAACAAAATTGAGAGAACATTTTTGTGTGTGATCTGGGTCGCAAGTTCTTAAGACCTGGTGAGTGTCGTGATGGATGCTCTTCTGTGTTCAGAGATCCGGAACTTTAAAAATGCATTTCTTGGCTGTTTTTGTGCTTATCTGCAAAGTAATGAAAGTTTCAAATTTTTTTATTGCAAAACTTTGAGGATAAAAGGAGCTTGGCCCAAGGGTATGCCTTTCAGAGGTCTTTGTGAAAAAATATTAATCAGTTCTCGAGTTATAATCTGTTGAAATTTGGCTTCTAAGCATGCTCAATAGTTTTTTTGAGATAGCCTTTTTTTTGTATAATCTTTTTATTAAGATTTCAGATACACACATAACAAATAATCACAAAACAACAACTATTAATAAACTTATTCCTAGCAGTCTATCCACATGTGCACATACCGTATATTAGTTCATCTTATAATAGTCACTCTTTATAAGTTATGTGAGTGTCTCATCAAAAGTATGTAGCCCGTTCCTATAATGGGCATTATATGAATATGACAGAGCATTCCCGAGGGTACCTCTGGGGGCAATCCTCGTGGGGCCCCTGGATCTATTCCAGCCCTCCTAGCCTGGGGTCAGCTATGGTTATGATATTTATCAGTCCCCTAAGCCCTTGCATGTGACCTGAGTTTCTTCAGGGGATAAAGTAAACAGAAAGCTCCCAAGTCCGATACAAATGCTTCCCCCTACTCTTAACTATAAGCATGAGCTTTTCTAATGCTATAGTCTGAATGGCTAAACTGTGCCACTGGCTTACCACTGGTGCTATATTCAACACCTATGTATTCTGAATACAGTGGTGGACTAAGTTAATTAGAACCCTGGCAATCTTTGGAAGAGGAGTCCAGTCCTCCCCACCCAGGTTCTCGATACTAAATAAGCCCAAAAGCGGAGGCCACCGGGAGCTGCTGTCCCTTCATCTTCCCTAGCTCTGATAGTACATCTCCCCCCTCCGAAAGGCCTGGAGGGCTGGGCAAGACCAGCAACAATGATATAATGAGACCACTTCTACCCCACATCTCCCACACAATGGGGATACCGCTGGGTTATATTTGAGGATGATCTACGGCGGGCAATACAATCAATGGATAAATTTAAAATAGGACTCCTTGAACTTATTACAGACCAAGATTCCCATGTGTAATGTTAGCAATAGCCTCCAGTTATCCTCCCCTATCTGTAGGCCCATGTCCCTTTCCCAAAGCTGTCTAGTGTTCTGCGTGAGGTCTGGGAAGGTCTTCCCAGCTTGAGCTACCCTGCGGATAAGGCCCCTCGCATCCCTTCTAGCACTGTATATTAATTGCTCCACCTGTCCCAGAGGGGAGGTCATGTTGTGCTCTCACCCCATTTCCCGTGTATATGCCCTTACCTGCAGGTATCTGTAAAAATGGAGTCATCCTAAGTCTAGGCCTCTCTGCACCTCCTCGAAGGAGCACAGTCCCTCCTTAGTTTACAGATCCCCAATGCTGTGGACCCCCCCTTGATTCCCATTCCTGAAAGACGGGGTCTTCCAACCCTGGTAAGAAAAAGGGGTTCCCGAGATAACCTTCTGTTTGGAAAAAAGAATTTTACTTTCACAAGAAAATTTGTTTTGCTTTCATGAGAAAACATTTTACTGTCATGAGTGTTGTTATCTTGTTTTTTGTGAAAAAAATATAGAAACACAAAAAATGATACATTTTTGAAATACAAGCACCTCAACCTAGGCAAACAGGACCCTTTTAGCTAGGTTCTGGGGTTTGTTTGACAAATTTGGTTTCTGAGTATGTTCCATAGGGTTTTTGATATTACCTTCTGACACAAAAGAATTCTACTTTTGCTTTAATTTCATTAGAAAATGTGTTTTCTTTCGCAAGAAAAAATTTAACTGTTGCGAGTGCCACCATCTTGTTTTTGTTTTGGTGAAAAAATCCCTTTAGAAACACAAAAAATGATGCATTTTCAAAAAACAAACACCTGAACCTAAGTAAATGTGACTCATTCAGCTAGATTCTGGGGTTTATTTGATGAAAAATGACCCCACAATACATTTTCTGGCCACCTCGAAATTCTTTGGTCACCAGCTTAGCAAGGGGTCCAATTATATTGTCGCCATTCAACAGTTCTTTGTTTGCACATAAAGAATTCTTTGGTCATCAACACAGTGTAACCCCCTTCAAGTGGGGATTCCTGAAGAGTCTTCCTTGAGCTTGCCTAAATGCTCACTGCCAGGCTGGTGTTCTGCATTTTAGTAGATTAAATGTATTGCCAGAGAGTGCCTGTACAGCCTCTGTGTACTGTCTTTTTAAGAGCTGCCTGGTTTGCAGTCATAATTAATCTAAGCGGGAGCTCTGTTAGAAGATGTTCTTGTTTGCTGATCATTTGTTAGAGTAGTAATAATATTGCAGTTTGTTCTAACCTGCCTTCTTTGCAGCATGGACAGTTCTGTTTGTTTCCATCATCTTGGTCCTGGACTGCTGAAATGGGCCAATCAGTACATTTGGGACTCTAAAATGGAGCCTGCCTATAGGGGCTTGGTGGGGTCAAAACTTGTAGGAATTGTAATTTTTGCATTTTGGTGCCTAAAATAACCTGGAGGGGGAGCCCTTGTTGTGACTGACAGACAGATCAGCCAACCAAACCTTTTGGATCTTGGGGAAATTCCCAAGCTGCTTGTAGCTAGTTCAGTTCTGAGCTGGGAAGTGAAGAGATAACAGCTTGAATGATTCAAGCAGCAGCCCCAGCGTAGATTCGCGAGGGAGAACTGTGGAAGGGCCTGAGTTTTGGCCTGCATGCCTGCCTGCTGTCCCTGAGAGGGAACTTGTGCCTTTTTTTGGACTGAATCCGAACTTGGAGAGTGAAGTAAGCCACTGAATTGTGACCAGGCTCCTACCTGAAGAAGACCGAAGATTTGCTGAATGCAATCGGCCTGTCTGGACCTCCAGCCACCTCTAAACTCCCGGATTGTGCAGAGACTCTGTAATTGTGACTGGAGAGCCTTTTGCCTGGTACAGTGGAATTTCCTTACATGTGAATGTGTTGTGTGCTTATAGTGGGTCGTGATTTGGTTCCCCACTATGGTTTGAATTGTGTTCTGCTTGCTGGAGGCTGCATTAGAATTTCCTTATGTGTAAATTTGCTGTGTGCTGCTAGTAGGTCGAGATTTGGTTCCCCACTGTGGTTTGAACTGTATTCTGCTTGCTGGAAGCTGTATCCAGCCCCACGGACTGAATCCAGAATCATCTCCATTGGGCCTGGGCCTTGCCACACTGGCCCAGCCCAACTACCCACTGCACAGAGAAAGCCATCGATGAGACACCTGCCTGGGGATCATGCCCCCTTCTCAGCACTTGAACAGGAACAATGCCTCGGTGATTTGTGTGGGCTCCGCTTCTCTGGACACTCCAGCTCAACAGCCTGCAGTCTTGATTTCATCCTGCCTGTGTCCAGTATTGGGTATCATGAGTAAACATCAGGGTAGCTCCCTGCAACAACAGCTAAATCTGAAGTGTTGTCATCTGATTGGTTGCTTTTTCTTTCTCAAACTGAGCCCTCCAGCTCCGGATTACAAATAGGGTGTATTGTGCATGTTGCTTTCTTCCATCACAGGGCCCCAACAAGCTGCAACATTCCTGGCTAGCCCATCATCTCCCTACCTGGGTACCTAGAGGTGTGACTGTGTGGGGACTTAAAGTGCATGCATAACTGTTTGATTAATATAGCCTTCAAGCCAATCAACCTGATTATGCTCCTTCCTTGTTCAAGTCCCCTGAATAAATCAGATCTGACTTTTTCTGCATTTAACCTGACTGTGGTTCCAGTTTGTGCCAAGAGTACTGTACTGTTGCTATTTGCTGTGCATAACCTTGTTTTACAGGGGGTCTCCAGGGTCGTGCCAGAGGAACCAGCCCTGGTGGTAAGTGCAAACAGTGTGGGTACTTGTATGGTGCACAAGGGGTACTGTGAAAGTGATTATTGTATATTGCTCAGGCCACTAGAAGGGAAAGAGGGGGGGTTACAGTGTCCCGGAGGGCTGTGCCCAGGTTAGTTTGACCACTACCATCCCTGACCTCTGGTGGAGGCACCCGTAACAGAATCTAGGCCCCTTAACCTGCTACTAGCCAAGCAGGCAGGGGTAGTAGCCCATGGGATAGCGCCACCTAGGGGTTACAACAGTGTAAACAAATAATTTATGTTTGCACATAAAAGGTTGTTCTTAGGGTCAGATAGCAACTTTTATGTACTGTATAACAGACAATATTTTGGTTGCCACTAAGTGCGACCAAAGAATACCAGCTCATGACAATAAAATTGGTACTGTCTACCAAAAACAATTTTTACTCATAACACAGCCATTTTGTAACATGTTGTCACCAAATTTTCTGCAATCTTATTTTTAAGGCCCTCAGATGAACACAATGGATGACAACTGTCGCTTCCACCTCCAAATGTGTTTTTATGTTGTAAAGCCATAAAACCATTTAAAAGGTTAGATTGTAAGTTCTTCACTCATGTGGATGTCACAGAGGCTTGAAATATCAGTTCTGAAAATTTGGGGCATAAACATTGAAAACTGGGACATGCATCATGGTATGATTTTGCTGGTATGCACTAATTCTGGACTACAGGATTTGCATAGGGCCTGAAGGCCCCAACACAAATCCTGAAGATACACTTAACACCATGGTAGGGGATTTGTATGGTGTCCTACATGTGCTATACAAATTGTGTACACACGGTACGGCCCATATGTACATTAAGGTAACGTATTTGTTTTATTTATTTAATAGCATTAGAATTACAAACCTTTGAGTCAGAGACTCATTTACAAAGGCTCCACGTCAGAGTAGATAACAAGTGAAAAGATACAGCTGAGGAATTAAAATTTCCTATACAGGGTAGTAGCTAAAGTAGTCGTGACAGTTTTATTTTTTTTTTGTATAATTTGTTTTATTGATTTTATAAATTTTATACAGAAATAAACAACACAATACAGAGTGACATACCAACACATACACTAACTCATATACACAAACTAATGCATCTCATTATTCAGTAAACATACATGCATACACATTAGGGCTGTTCATCTTGTTTTCTCCCACCCACCCTTTAATTACTTCCATCTTAACCCCATTCTTCCAGCTTCAACCATTAGGGTAGGATAGTACCGATAGTACCAATGGTGGGGGGGGAGCAGGCCAAACTGAGCCGAGGGGAAGGTCATGGTCATAAACCAGAGACCAAAATGCAGAGTGGGGGAGGAGAAAGAAGCGGCAGGAGAGATGGGGGGAAGGGGGGAGGGAGAGAGGGCAACAAGCCTTGTCAACAGATCCAATCAATTCTACTCTGTCCCCTCTTGTAGAGTGATCATTTCCTCATTACTCAATGTTGCCAATAAGGGGGCCCATTCTCTATAAAATGTCTCTTGTCTTCCTCTTAGTATCAGAGTCAATTTTTCTAGGGACAAATTTTGTATGATTAACTGACGCCATTGCTGACTGGTAGATGTCACATGGTTGACCCAAGTGTTTTGGATACAATGTCTAGCCATTACCAGCATTATCCTGATCCATCGTGGGAGATACTCCCAATCCTCCTCCTCCCCCAAATCGTGACAGTTTTAAATAAAAGATAAATAGCTCTGGTAGAACAGAACAATCAAACAAGGAAAATGGGATTAAATGCAGGCAGTGGCAGGGAGGTGAACCATACAGGGTGATGTAGGCAGGACATGTGTCCCTTGTTGGGGGGCAGCAGCCATTTCGGCAAGCAGATGACCTAGAGATGAGAGGGGTGTATAGCAGCTATGGGCATTTACAGCTGCGGGAGGTGAAAAGATGGTGTCGGAGAGTTGTCTTGAAAGGTCCAAACCTACTTTTGGAGGAGATGGCAGCAGGGAGGGAGTTAAACCAGGATGGGTCTCTGTAGAGGAAGGACCTTTGGGCCAGAGAGGTCCTGACTCTGAGTACCTGGAGAAAGGGTTTGGAGGAACTATGGGTGGAGAGAGTAAGGGGAGTAGGTCAGAAAAGAGTGGACAAGCTGGGGGGGGGCACCTGCTACAGTTTTCTTGGCGAAGAGGCAGGTCTAGTACAGTAGCCTCTCCTCAGAATTGAGCATATTTGCCAAAGAATAAAGTGGGCAGGTGTGGGTAAGCCTGTTGGTACCTGTGAGCAGATGGCAGGCCTTGTTAAGGGACATTTTGACTCTGTTGAGGGCAGTGTTGTCTGCAGCCCCGTAGACCAAGAGCCCATAGTCAATGAGGGATAGGACAGAGGATGTAATGGCCAGCCTCAGGGCTTTGGGGGGCAGGCAGTCCCTGTGGCGGTATAGTAGATGGATTCAAGAATTGACAGCAGAGCAGAGAGTATGGATATGGCCATGAAAGGAGAGAGCTGGGTCGAAGGTTATGCCAAGGTACTTGAAGGAATTTACTTGTTCGAGGGGGAGGAGTCTATTGGTCAGGACTAGAAGGGGGAAGTCTTTGTATCTGCTTTGATTGTGGGAGAAGAGCATGAGCTTCGTTTTTTTGTGGTTCAGTACAAGCCTGCGGTCAATGAACCAGGTTTCAACCTGGCTAAAAGTGTTCTGGAGGGCATTTTGAAGGGAGATAGGGTCAGGGTGGGCAGAGAAAAGTACCGTGTCATCAGCATAAAGGAGTACTCTTTCAGTGCAGGTAGTGGGGAGAGTGTTAAGGTATAGACTAAAAAGTATTGGCCCCAGGATAGAGCCCTGGGGAACCCCCGAGCATGCCAGGTGGCATTCAGAGAGGGTACTATTAATTTTAACACACTGAGAGCAGGATGAGAGATAGTTGGCAAACCAGGCATGGACATCCTGGGAGAAGCCTAGTTGTGAGGTGGTGGATAGCAGGAGGGGATGGCTGACGGTGTCTATCTCCCCTGAAATGACAGGTCTAATAATGCGGCACCGGCTAGGTGCCCCTTGTTGAGAGTAGAATGTATGAGGCTGGCAAATTCGAGTAGGGTAGTGGTGGTGCTATGGGCTGGGTGGAACTCATGCTGCTCCATGCCGAGGAGGTTGTGAGTGGTGAGGTAGTCAGAGAGCTGGTCTGAGACCATCTTTTCTAAAGCTTTTGAGGTGGGAGGATGGATAGTGGTCTGTAGTTCCCAGGGGAGGTGCGGTCACCACTCTTGTGAGTGGGAGTAATGACCACAGTTTTCCAGACATAGGGGAACTGGCTGAGGCAGAGGGAACAGCTGAGGAGGTTAGTAAGAGGGGAGAGTGCTACGTCCAGGACCAGGCAAAGCAGTTTGAGGTCCAGCGAGTCAGTACTGTGACTAGTACCATTTAGGGCATTGAGGAGGTAGTGCTTGGCTTCTTGCAGTGAGAGGGCATGGAAGTAGAACGGGGTGAGGGTGAGGGGGTGGGATAGGGACAGGGTCAAAAAAATTAGGTGGGGGGTACTGAACTGAGATCTGCAAAGGTGGAATTGAGGGTGTCTGCAATGCATTGCGGGTCAGTGGAAATGGAGCCATTGATGTTGAGCTGGGATGGGGGAGATGGGTTTTCTGTTGAGTTCCTTGATGTTGTCCCAGAATGTTCGGGCCGAGCTCCAGGAGGAGGCAAGGGAGGACCTATAGTAGTCCGCTTTTACTTTGCGGATAGCCCAGGTGCATCTGTTTCTAGCAGCCCAGTAGGCATGCCTATCAGTGGGCTTTCCCGAGTCAAGGGCCATGTGCCAGAGGTTGTCCCTGTGGTGCATTTGGTGGATTAGGTATTGGGTGACCCAGGGGGTGTCAGGATCTTTGATAACATGTTTGGAAAGGGGAGTGAAGATGCCATAGGCTGAATTGAAGGAGCAGATAAAATAACCTAGGGCAGTGTCGATGTCAGGAGCTAGGTTAATTGGTGTCCAGTCCCAGCGAGCAAGGTGGTCTTTTTGCTGACCCAGCTTGCCGAGTCTGAGGCATCGCTGGAAGATAATTCTGGGGGGCGGTTTCTGCACCTTGCAGGACCAGGAGAACATTACTGGGGAATGGTCACTTAGTGCATTGGGTAGCACTGTGGTGCCAGAAATTTTATGGGATCTGTTGGATAGGACAGTATTCGAAAGGGTGGCGGAGCCATTAGTGGGGTTGGTCCAGATGGGGTGGGTGACCAATTGGGTGAGGTCAAGGGCAGCAATTGCATCTTTGGCCTGGGTGGCAGAGCTGGAGAGCCAGTTGATGTTAAGGTCACCCAGCGTTATTTGCTCAGCTTTGGGCAGGAGATGAGAGAGGTGATCAAATAAGGATTGGAGGGCGAGAGTCTGGTGATGCAGGGGGAATATAGGCGGTGGTGATAATCAATGGGACCCTGGAGGTGCCACGGATGACTTTGAGGGGGAGGGCTTGTGCACCGTGCTCCAGTGGGGGGGTGTGCCCTTGAAGTGAATCATGGCGGTAAATGGCGCAGCCACCCCCACGCTTCCCGACTCTATCTCCCCTGAAATGGGTGTATCCGGGTAGAGTGATGAAGGAGTCAGGGGTGGACTTAGAAAGCCACGTCTCGGTGATCGCCAAGATATCTGGTTGATGCTGGGCAATCCAGCCTTGGAGGCCAGTAAACTTCTTTAGAAGGCTGCAGATGTTCAGGGTGGTGATGCGGAGCCCAGCCACCAGTGGGGAGTGGTGGGGGCTAGCAGTGGGGGGTCCTGGATTGGGGTGGATGTTCCCAGACAACAAGAGATGAAATATCAATCTGAGGAGTGCCTGGTGTTCCCTACGGCGGGAGGGAGCAAAGGCATACATATGCATTTGCTCAGGGAGGGAGACCGGGATGGGGAGGGAGTGGAGGATGGGAATAGCCTGGAAAAGGGAGGCCAGGGAGAGTTGGGAGAGGAGCAGCTGGGAGTAGGGAGTGCACTTGGGGGGTGGGGCGGGAGTGGCAACAGTGGGGTGCGGTGCTGGTATAGAGAGGCCAGAGTGGAGGTGTATAGAGGAGATGGTGACTGGGATGAGGTACCAGCAGGGGTAGGGGGGCATGACAGATTAGGAGAAGAAGTTCAAGGGGGGCCAGGGAGGCAGTTGAGTGGGAGGGGTGAAGGGTTGACATGGCTAGTAACGCTGGGGCGGGTGCAGCGGGGGCTACAAGGGAGATGAAGAGGCTTCCAGTGGGGAGGCAGCCCAGTTGGCACAGAGGTAGGGCCACAGACTGCGGCACTAAAGGTGCAAGGTTTGAAACCCAGGAGGGGAGGATTAGACTGGGCAAGACATTGAGGTAGGGCAAGGGTAGTGAGGTCCTAAAAGAGGGAAGAGGACCAGGGGATGATGGCAGTGGGGGGAGAAAAGAGGTGGAGAAGGGGGACAGTAGTGACTCCTAGTGACCAAGGGGTGAAAGGAACATAGGGTGTGAAGTAGGGAAGCAGCAGAGCAGACGGTAGGAGAAGAGAGGAGCAAGCAGGCCAAAGAGAGGCTAAGTGTTGAGCACTGCACTACCGTCTAAGGGAGATTTGGAAACTTAGAAAAAAACATGAAAGCCACCAAAAGGAACGTGAAAGTCAAGTGACTAGGGGAGCTCCTTAAATTAAGGGACACCCTTAACATCCCTCAACAAGCTGGCTAAGCAGAGGAGGCTTAGCAGTTACCTTTAGGGCTCTTCCGGTCCACGCTGTCCCCGTGCTGTGCTGGCATCTGATTGTGTGAGGGGATGGGGTCCCGGGGCCTATGTAGGGAAGGAGAACAAAGGCATAAATTAGTTTTCAGCGGGAGCGAGCTCAGGACACAGTCCTGAATCAGGTAGCCCAGTGCACATGCATGACCTGGAGAAGCAGGAGAGACCTGAGAGGGCTGGAAGTAGAGAACAATGGAGCCCAGGGAGACTGCCAAAGGATGCCACAACCATGCGGTGTGCCTCAGAAGCAACTCCAGTGCAATCAGGTAACAAACTATAACTTAAACAGACCTTGTAAACCCTAGCGCTAAGCTGAATGGAATCACTCTTAGCTGGTGGAAATTAAGAGCAGACGCTATGCTAGCACAACAAAAATGTGAGATAGTTCTAGTGAAAAACAAAGATGGAACAAACTGAAACAGTGATGCTCTAATGGTGGTAAAGTAGCACAGAAACAAACAGTAGCAGCCTGAACTACAATTAAAGTGCATGGAGTGCAGGTATCAAGGTCCAGTAGATGGTAACACTGAATTAAAGTTCCTGCTGAGCTTCAGGACAAACGTCCCATCAAGTGGAGGGGAGCAAGGCCAGGTAAAAACAATCAGTTACTGTCGGTAGTCAAAAAAGGCAGAGAAACACCCCTCAACAAGCTGGCTAAGCAGGGGAGGCTTAGCAGTTACCTTTAGGGCTCCTCTGGTCCATGCTGTCCCCCTGCTGTGCTGGCGTCTCAGTGTTTGAGGGGATGGGGTCCCAGGGCCTTTAGGGCATCTCCAGTCCACACTGTCCCCCTGCTGTGCTGGCGTCCAAGTGTGTGAGGGGATCGGATCCCGGGGCCTTTAGGGCTTCTCCGGTCCAGACTGTCCCCCATGCTGTGCTGGCATCCAAGTGTGTGAGGGGGTGGGGTCCCTGGGCCTTTAGGGCTCCTCCGGTCCACGCTGTCCTCCTGTTCTGCTGGCGTCCGAGTGTGTGAGAGGATGGGATCCCAGGGCCTGTAGGGCTCCTCCGGTCCATGCTGTCTCCCTGCTGTGCTGGCGACCGATTATGTAAGGGTGTTGGATGGTATTTGGGCCCTACACAAATCCCACACCTGTATCATGCATGAAGCAAAGCAGCAATTGTATAATTTGTTTTTTATAGGCTCTCTGCTGTCTGCTCAGCTGCTACTCAGTCAGGATAGAGAGAGACCTGTGCTTCTGTAGACAGAAGTAGTGCTGTGATTTGAGTATTGTGTATTTGTATCTGAGTGGGTGTGTATGTCTTGTACTCAGAAGTGGGTGTGTATGTCTTGTACTATGCATGGTTAACTGTGGCTACAGAAATGCTGGCTCTGCAGGGGCCTGCACTTCTGCAGACGGAAGTAGTGTTGTGATTTGAGTTTCGTGGATTTCTGTCTGCAGCTGGAAGTGGGTGTGTATGTCTTGCACTGTGCATCTGTATCTGTGACTACAGCTGTAGTATTGTGATTTGAGTATTGTGGATTTCTGTCTGCATCCAGCATTGGTTGTCTATGTATGTATTTACTTACTGAATTTTGTTAACTGGGTGGGCCCACTGCAACCAAAGTCCCTTTTTCAGAGGTGACCCAGAATTAATTACATGTCTTGGCGTGTGTATGTGTATCTGTATCTGTGGCTGTAGAAGTGCAGGACCCTGATAAAAGCTGTCTTTTGTGTCCTCCCAGAACAGCTGTATGTTGTTTGTCTTACCTGATGATGACTGTCGGTGGTTGCTTGTATGGTCTTGTCCTTTTGCTGCTTGGGAGTGGGGAGTTAGAGATAGGAACACAAGCACCACATTTCCATACTTTTATGGTATTAAGTTGAACCCTAACAGGTGCGTTATCGTATCTATTTGCTCTATATTTATATATATGTATTATATACATATATCTATATGTATATAAAATAATACTGGCATGGTAGCACCAGTATAGTTAGGGTTGACTGAAAGTTTCTTTGTTAAACCCCTAACTTTGCACATTAATAGCTTAGGTGGCATTTGACAAAATTGCCCCAGATTTGGCATGTGTCATCTGGGAGGCAAGGTTTCAATATGTGGAAAGTTTTGTGATGGCAGCTCGTGCAGTTTCTGAGATCTTCTATGTCGTTTTTACATTAATGTCTACATTTTTTTCCTATACTTAATACACTTTTTTTTGCCATCACCTGCAGACTAGATGGAACAGAATTTTTTACCAAAACATTCAGAGTAGAAGCAGCCTGTGCCAAGTTATGCCTTTCAAAGATTTCGTGAAAATAATAGTAAACAGTTCTAGAATTATATAAGGATTTAAATGTTTTTGTTTTTTGTTTGAGCATGCTCAGTGGGGTATTTGGATTACTGTCTGATATGATACAAAACATTTTGGGCTGTGAGAGCGTTTTGCTTTCTCACCACTTATTTCTCACAACCCCCCCCCCCCAAATTTTAGGTCATGACTGTCGCCATCTTCTTGTTTTCCCCCCAAACTAAAGAGCATGGAAAATGGGACACATATAACTAGATTCTGATGTTTGTTTAAAACAAATGTCCAGAAATACCTTTTCTGGGCACTCCACAATACAGGGTGCACAGCTTAGCAAGAGGAGCTGCTCACCTTTGTTCTCTGTATGAGAATAGTGGGACTTTCTTGACATCTGCAGCCGCAGATGGAGATGTGCTGCAGTTTGTGTGGCAGCAGTTAGCCAGCAATCTCAATCTTATTTTCTCTCCCTCTCTCTCTGAATCTATCTGTCTGTCTGTTATGTTCATTCCTGCCCCCCTCCTAGCTCAGCTAGCCCTTCCTCATGTTTCCCTGATCCAGCACATACTATATTAGAAAAAAGCAGACTGGTACCCACCCCCGGTATCACTTGCCAAACCCCTCCCCTCCATTTCGCCCTCCCAACATGAATTAGTGGCGACACGGGTTTATATCCCTGGTGCCACCGTAGGAGTTAAGCCAACAATGGGGTGCCCAATCCCCAGTGTCAGATCTAATATTAGTAATCCTGCAAAAAAAAGAAAACAGTCCCTCAATGTCTTTATTTTTTTTTTCAAATTGAGCCTGTAAGAAAGAAAACGGTCCCTTGCTGATCTGACCTCCACACCCCCCACCCAACCCACCTCGACCACCAGTCAGCACCCACCACACCACACCCCCTCACTCACCTGAACATGCCCCATGATGTAGATCCACTGTCCGACTGAAGACACATCTTGCTGCTGGAACCGGAAACTGTGATATGAGAAACTAACGTAAGTTCGGTTTAATGTATTTCAATGGGATTCGACCATTTACTCATAACTTTGTCATTTTTAAATATTTTTACACTAAATTTTCAACATTACTCTTTTGGGACCCCACCTCATGAACAAGGTAGGTGGAATTGTTCAAATCTGTCCTGAAAGATAATTTGTTGGTTGCTGTGTGAAATCATCTTTCGGGTGGGATTTGAAAATTTTTAACTACCGGGTTCGTGAGGTGGGGTCATAAGAAGGCTACATTGAAAATTTGGTGTAAAAATAAGTTAAAATAACCAAGTTATGAGTGAACTCTGAAACATCTCAATGTTCACTCATAACTTCACTAATGCTTAACATTTTTCCACCAAACTGTCAACATGAACTTTATGGGACTCCACCTCATGAACAAGGCAGTTGAAATTCCACCCCAAAAGGTGATTTTACTGTCACTCTGTGAAATCACGTTTTGGGAGGAATTTGAAAATTTTCATCTACCAGGTTCATGAGGCAAGGTGATCAGAAGACTATATTGAACATTTGGTATAAAAATATAGTAAAATGACCAAGTTATGAGTGGACACTGAAATATTTCAACATTAATTCATAACTCTGCTAATTTTCAGTATTTTGACTCCAAACTTTCAATCAGTCAGTCAATCAAGGTTTCATTTTCTTAGCACAATTCCAGTAGATCAAAGCGCTTTACATCCTAATACAAGTTAAAATTAAAATAAACATCAATAATTAAAAGCACAGTGGCCCAGATATTCAAACTGTGACAGGCTGTGGCACAAGCCTGGGCATAGCGCAACTTGGCTGCGCAGGGGCATTGACCGGGTGATATTCAATGGAGCTGCGCCATGGCTCAGCATCATTGAATATCGCACCCTGGCCACCCGCAGTGCACATGGTGCAGTGGCACTGCGCCAGCGCCAATGGCCAGAGTGGAGCACGGAGATGCACTAGCGCAGGTTCCATTGCACAAGGTGCAGCAACCACAGTATTCAAAGGTTGACATACAAATTTATTTTATTTTTATTTTATTTTGCTTTTGGTAACCAGGTGAGTGCACTAGGCAAAAACAATGCCTATTTTCAGGCACGACCCGGGAGAAGACAGTTTACAAACAGAACAATACACATGTGTCACAGCACATGGACATTCATACAAGCAATGTGAAAGAAACAACAGTGTTTGGATATTTGATAAAGGTATTTTGACGAAAGAATTATATTTACATGTGACACAGCACATGGGAGCAATACAGTCATGATGAAAGATAAATGCAAGTAAGGGTAATGAGTGAGACAATTAAAAGTTTAAAGTGTGGAAAACAGGAGATAAATTGAGAGGAGATAGGTACAGCAGTACAAATTCAATAAGTGCCAAGCTATAGGGTTAAGTGGCTAGGGGAAGAGAGAAAAGATGATGGGAAAAGAGGAGAGGGAGGGGAAAGAGAGTGGAGAGGCAAGGAAGTTGGAGAGGAGGAGGAAGAGGTAAGCAGGTAGGTGAGATAACCTGAGATAAGGGAGGGTGTAAGATTCAAGGTGGGTTAAAGCAGGTGCAGGGGTTAAGAGTGTGTAGGTGTTCACGGTGTAGTTTTTAAAGGTAGCATGGTGGATGCTTGTCGGATAGAGAAGGTATAGAGTTCCAGTATTTGGGAGCTGTGTAGAAGCGCTTGTGCCCATGTTAGTTCTGCATCTAGGCACAAGCAAGGGGGCTTTTCAATTGATCGGAGCTCATAGGTGAGGTTGTAGCTCAAGCGCCCGAGGATAGGGATAGGGGAGGCCGGTTCTTGTAACACTGTCTATTAGTGACCCAAGGTCTGGTGACGATAGGCAGAGGGGCTAAGCCATTTTAGGTCCTGATAGAGTTGGCAGTGGTGCTTGAAATGCGGTGATGAAGAGGCAAAGCGACAGATATTATTGTAAGTAGTATCCCATTTGTGGAGGGAGGATTTAGCTACGGATAGATAGATAGCAGAGCCATATGCCAGGGCTGGCAGAAGGAATCCTTGAGCCACTGCTAGTCTGGCTGGGGAGTGAGGGTATAACTAGTGCGATAGGCGCTTCCTAACTTGGCATTTACCGACTTACAGATAGTGGAGATGTGCTGGTCAAGGTCGAGAGAGTCATCAAGGGTAACTCCCAGGTATTTGAAAGATTTGGCAGAGGGCAATGGGGGCATAATGAATGCAAGGCGCAAATGGAGCCATTTGCATGTCATTATGGCCTCATTTGCGTGCAGGTGCACTGATCCCCGATGACTTGTGCCTGGCGCCCTGCCAGGCAGCAGCCGCCGGGGACCGACACCCCCTGCAGCATGGCAATGTGCCCCACAGCCCGATCGCGGGCTGCAGTAAAAGATAGTATAATCCAAAATCCCTGGTGGTCCAGTGGACCGCTGCCTGCCCGATCACGGGCTAAGTAAATAAAGAAATATCCCAAATCCCTGGTGGTCTAGTGGACCGCTGCCCGCCCGATCATGGGCTAAGTAAATAAAGAAGTATCCCAAATCCCTGGTGGTCCAGTGGACCGCTGCCCGCCTGATCACAGGCTAAGTTAATAAAGATATATCCAAAATCCCTGGTGGTCCAGTGGACCTGTGTGCCCAATCACAGGCTGAGTAAATTAAAGATAATTCCAATATCCCTGGTGGTCCAATGGACCTGTGTGCCCAATTGCGGGCTAAATAAATTAATGATAATTCCAATATCCCTGGTGGTCCAATGGACCTGTCTGCCCGATCGCAGGCTGCAGTAAATTAATCGAAACCTTATCATCCCTGGTGGTCCAGTGGACCCCTCCACCCGCCCACTGATCCCCACCGCCTGCTCCCCGGTCAGCGGTGCGGTAGCACCTCCCTCCTGCCTGCTGCCCGCCTCACCGACTGACACCGTTAGTGGTTATCGCCCATTGGTCCTGGCGTGAGCCAATGGGCGTGTCTCATCGTCCACATTCCAGATATGTGACATATCTGGAATGTATAACGTGTAACTTGCACGCCCATTGGCTCACGCTGGACCATAAGCGTCGCACCGGCGATCGTCAGTCAGTGGGGCGGCAGGTGGGTGGGTGGACCATCAGGGATTTTGGAATTATCATTAATTTACTTAGCCTGCGATCGGGCACACAGGTCCACTGGACCACCAGGGATATTGGAATTATCATTAATTTACTTAGCCCATAATCGGACACATAGGTCCACTGGACCACCAGGGATATTGGAATTATCATTAATTTACTTAGCTCGCGATCGGGCAGATAGGTACACTGGACCGCCAGGGATGGGATATATCTTTATTAACTTAGCCCACGATCGGGCAGGCAGTGGTCCACTGGACCACGAGGGATTTGGGATATTTCTTTATTTACATAGCCCATGATCAGGCGGGCAGTGGTCCACTGGACCACCAGGGATTTTGGATAAATCTTTTTTACTGATGCCGCAATCGGGCATGGGGGGATGGCGCCACCACAGAGCTGCAGCCAGAGCTCGGGTGGCCACCCACAGGTGGCAGCTGCTGTGTTCTGCCCTGCAATGCGGCAGCTCACCTGTGGGTGGCCATCCGTTGTTCCTTTTTTTTTTGGATCAACTTTGTGCTGGCGCAGGTAGGGGTTGACATGCATGGCTCTACCCCTACCTGCACCTGCATACATTACTGATGCACTCCGGCGCATCGGGATTTGTGCTGTGCACATTCCGCTTTTGAAAATCGCACTGGGGCACAACCCATTTGAATATCTGGGCCAGTATAACCATAGTAAGTATAAAACCACAATGCAGAAAATCTAGGCTTAGCTCTCATCAGAAGATACCTGGTTGAACAAGTATGTTTTCAGTTCGGCCTTAAAACTGCTGGCAGTCTGTTACTCTCTCTAATCCGACGAAGTAGAGCATTCCACAGGGTCGGGGCTGCAAAAGTGCATGTCCCAGAAGTCTTTATCCGGACCCTGAGAACCTCTAGCAATCCCTCATTGGTGGAGTGGAGGGGGTGGTAGGGGTGCAGAAGATCATGCAAGTAGCCAGGTCCCTGTCCATGTAGGGCCTTGTAGGTCAGTAACCTGACCTTGAAGGTGATCCACCAATGTACCAGCAGCCAGTGCAGGCAACGGAGCATAGGAGTGATGTGGCAAGATCTTGATAAACCAGTCAACAACCTGGCTGCCTCATTCTGCACTAGCTGCACTCAGTGGATATCAACCCCCGATAGCCCTAGGTATAGGGCATGGCAGTAATCAAGGCACGAGGTTACAAAGGCATGAACCAGAGTTGGCATATTGCCAGGTGGAAATCAAGTGCTTGATCTGAGCGTTGCTCCTCAGATGATAAAACGAGGTCTTTATGACTGCCAACACCTGAGATTTTAATTTCAGGCCACTGTCGAACACAACGCCCAGATTTTGCACCTGATTTGAGGTAAGCAGCTGGTCAACTCTGTGCCAAAGCCAAGAAGGCTGACCCACTTGCAACCCCATGCCTTGGTGACCTGGCTCTACTACCAACACCTCGGTCTTGTCAGGGTTCAGCCTCAGCCAGTTGGCACTCATCCAACCCCGAATCTCAGAGAGGCAGTTGTTTGTGACCAAGACCACCCCACCCTGCTCTGGCACAAAAGACATGTAGAGCTGAGTATCATCTACAAAGCAGTGAAAACTCAGCCCATACTGCCTTATAATGTCTCCCAACGGCAGCATATACACTGCGAACAACATGGGGGACAAGATGGAGCCCTGTGGAACCCCACATGACAAGGGGGGAGGTGCCGAGGAATAAATCCACAACACTACTCTCTGTGTCCTGCCAGTGAGGAATGATCTAAACCAACTGAGGACTGTACGAGACAGTTCATAGAAGATCCGCAGACACTCCAGTAATACCCTATGATCCACAGTGTCAAACAGAGAGATTGAGGAGAACTAAGACGAAATGACTCCCTTGATCCCTCGCTATCAGGAGATCATTAAGTACCCGAACAAGGGCGGTCTCTGTACTGTGCCTCTTCCTGAAACCAGATTGGAGAGGAACATAAATTGTGTGTTGTCTAATGGTCATCCAGTTGTGTCACCACCACCTTCTCAATAACCTTGCCTACAAAAGGCAGGTTAGAGACAGGTCTGTAGTTTGCCAGGCATTCTGGATCTAGAGAAGATTTCTTCAGGAGTGGTACTGCTACCACCTCCTTCGGGGGTTTGGAAATGCCATCTCCAGTGAACATCTGACTATCCTAGCAAGGACCGGGCTGATGATTTTAACACACCCCACTAAGAGTCGTGTTGGGCCCGGGTCCAAACTACAGTAAGTCGGGCGCAGTCCCTGGATGACCTGCACCATGTCCACAATCACTAACTAGTTGAAGTCAGACCAGACAAGCTGAGTGCTCGCAACCTCTTGCCCATCACTGCAAGGCCCATTAGAGGGTGTTGATCAGACTCCGAACATAGCCAATTTTTCACAGCGCCACATAAACATGACAGATGTTTTTCAAATCCTGGACAAAATGTGTTTTCACACATGTGGTGTAAATTGACATTTTGGACAGTATTCTGTAAATGCTACATGTCATGTTTATAAGGGGAGTCATAAAACGACTATCTTGAAAATTTGGGGTCAAAATTAAAAAATAAATTAATAAGAAACAGTGTGTGTAGTGCCAGCCTTTACCCCAGTGGGTAGTGCTTTGTGATTCCATGGTGGTAAGCTGAGTTTGGGGGCGAGCTCAGTGATCCAACTGGATTGACTAAGGTTGGGAAGCAGCGCTATCATGTGACACCATCCCCCAGAGTGGGAAGGGAAGGTGCAGAGTTGCCCATACAAGCCCAAGTACCATATAGTGAAGATAACTCTTCTCTTGGTATAGGGCCCTGCAGGACTGTACCCTTGGGTGCCAGAGGGCCCTGTATGTCAGCTGACAGATGGATTCTTCAGCCTGCGCATCTGTGTCTGCGGCCACAGGAAAGCGCAGGACCCAGAGGGCCCTGCGCTTCCACAGTCCACCAGACAGTCCATGAATTCTTCACATCCATTGCTGCACAGAAGTGCAGGGCTCTGCACTTTCGTAGGCAGTCTTCACTAGGGCCTTGTGTGTCTGCAGCAGATGAGGATATGATTCCACTATCTCAAAAAGAAAGGAAGTTCTTTGCAAAAAACTTTGTTAATACACCAGTTAGGGTTCAACTTAATGCCACAAAAGTAGGGAACTGTGGTGTTAAGATTTCCAACCCTAACCCCCCGCAGCAGCAGCAGAACAAAAAATAGGGTTTTGGGTCTCTGGAGTCTTGGCAAATCAGTGGTGGAGTCTTTCTTGGGGTTATCAACCCTAATGCCCACCCCTTCCCCTGAGCAAAGAAGGTCAGAAGAGATTTCTTGTTTTCATGCAGGGCCCTGCATAAAGGAAGTTACAACAGATTCTGTTGGCAACATGAGGCGAGACATACTTCTCCACCTTTGAAGAGTGTATCACTATGAGGCACTGGCTTGGAGCCATACCTTGTGATTCAGACAGTAGGCTATGGGCTGGGGGGGGAGCATTAGGGTTGACAACCCCCAAGAAAGACCCCAATACTGATTTGCCAAGACTCCCGTGACCCAGAATCCTAATGTTTTTCCTTTTGCTGCCTGAGGATGGGGGTTGGGAGTTAGGGCTGGAAACCCTAACATCACATTTCCCTACTTCTGTGGCATTGAGTTGACTCTAACTGGTGCATTAAAGCAGTTTTTGCAAAGAATGTGTGTATATATCTATCTATCTATATATATATATATATATGTACTGTGCATGGTAGACAGCAGTGGACTATGAGGAGACTGCAGAAATTAAATAATTCAAATGTAATACAAATGTATCTCTAAACATATTTTGTGGCTGGATTTTAAGTCAGTGGTACTAATTGCTGATCAATAGACTGGAAATTCTGCACACCTCTTTTAACTGTAGATGAATCTGATTGCTGTGTGCATCCAGGAGATGGTTCAGAGGGTGCTTAAGCAGCAGCATTTGTTAGTGGCAAAACATAATCATAATTTTTTAAATAATAAATATGCATTTCTGGCAAAACATCAATCTACTCATTTTTATTTTATTTCTCTCCTGACCTGAGATATGTGGTTTTGAGGTAAAGTTCCTGCTTACTTGTCCCCACCCCCCCATGAATAAAGTATACATATTTGTGGGATGCTGTGCTGTTTACCATCAGAAATGTGTGCTAACACCAACACTAATACATTGACAGTATAAATCTAGTTTGTACAGTCAAAAAGTAACCTCAGTGGAAGTGATTTTTAAAATTAAAAGTGGCAGCCATCTTTACTGACTTGAGTTATTAATTACAACATTAGTAATAAAAATGATTTTAAAATATCTGAGAAAGTTAAAAATGTGCTTACAAGGAATATGGTCGCTAAAAAATACATAATGAATTTTTTTGCCAACTAACAAATACTGCGGCTTTAATGGGAGGGTCATTTAAGTAGCCCACTAATAAAAAAAAGAGTTGTAGACTCTCGGACAGTAAGTGCAGGACTCTTCACTAGGTCTGCTAACTTCAAAGGACTGCTTAAAATGGGCCTTCTAGGGTGCCTCAGCCTACGTACACAAGGGGACATGGGTGCCAGCCATGGGAGAAATCTGCCCTGTTTTAAATCTAAATGAGTAAGCCAGCCGGCCAGCAGAGTGGTAGCACTGCCACTTGCCATCCAGGTTAGTTGGTTTCTCACCCCTGAACCAAAGAAATTGCCGACCTGTGAGCCAGGGTTCCAGTGTCCATCTTGGATGCCTCCTGACTGAGAGACAGCCCCTCCTTCTGTATGACCACCCCCTGGTGACCCACTAGGAAAGACTATTGTGATAAATAGATGAAGAGGGCTCAGCTTCTCTGATTACTCTGTGCTTTTTATTATAACTTTATCTTCCCCCTGTTTAAACTACATTTAGTGGCAAATACCACTTCATCAGGAATGGTGGTTTCTGTTGTATCACGTTATTTGTTCTCGGAATCTGTAATCCAGCTTACACTATATGTGTGTGACAGCTTTCAGAGCCTCCCAGGAAACTAAAGCACCATTTTACGGCTGTGGGCAGAGCATTTGGCTCCTCAAAAACAGCCGACCGTGGCACATTTTTATTGGACTTTTAGAAGTATCCTTCTGAAAGTCCAACAGAGCTTGGAACACCATGGTCGGTCACTATGGAGTAACAGTCGCACTATTTCAGCTGTTACTTTCGCATTCCGGGACAAGTACTGCTCATGCACGCTTCGCATTTCTTGGGAATGGCAGAATGCCGCTCACTGCAACTACACATATGCGAATGCCGCGCATGCATAGTTGCATTGCCGCTGCCATCTTGGAGATGGCACTCGACAGTGCTCGCTCTCCAAAGCTTTACAAGCTTGTCACAACCATATCGGCTCTGGCTAGAGTTTGTTATTTATTGCCACATCAGTGTGCTTATTTAAAAAGAAAGCATTTCTTCCTGGGACCAGCCAGGAGTGCTGTGTGGGAATGAATAAGTTATCCCTTACAAAGCAACCTTATATTGCTGTGCACCAGTTTACTTGACCTGTGACACGTAGGTGTGACATGTGTTCTGAAGGAGGGCTGGAGCTCTCCAGCCCCTTTGATAGCCGATAGGTGGAATGGCAGGTTGCTCCACAGGTGCACGCTCTGTGATAGGAATAAGGGTAGGGTTACAGGGCAAGATTAGTTGAGGGCAGTCTTCGGTAAAATGAAGTCCCCTGTCCCACCATACTTGCTTGGGCTCCCTTGCCTACCTCCTCCTTGCTGGCTCCACCTTCTGGTCTCCCATGAGTGAAGTATGTCTTGTCAGACCTGGTCCCTATTCAAGGTCCCTTCTGTGGGAAATAAGCCACAGGTTACTGATTCGGAGGCTAGAGTTAAGAGTGAGTGAAGGCAGGAAAGGATCATTGCTCCTTAGGGGTTTCCAAGGGCTGGAAAGGGATCTTGAGGAAAATAGAAATAGGATCCCAGGTCAGGTTTGCAGCTGCTAGAAACAGAAAGTACAAAAATAAAAAATAAAAATCTGAATGAGGTTAGATAGCGGCTGGTCTAAAAAAATGGTCTTTGGAATCTGGGAAAAAGTCCTAGAGAAGAAAGGCATTGAACCTGGGGGATACCAGCAACAGGACTTCTTTTGGGAAAAGGGGTCACAAAATGGAATGCTATGAGCTACCTCTGCTAATGCTGGTAAACTCCAGTTACAGTATAAAATGGTGTGCTGAACCTAAAAAATCCCTGTCATAGATGCAGCAGAGAACTGTGCAAACTAAGTCCTGCATCCTAGACAGATATCTTCAACTGCTTTGTGACCTTTTGGAGATAAGAGCAAAATTTTCCTAGTTTGTAGTGACCACTGGAGACATTTATTTGTTTGCGGAGTTATATTTTCAAAATGCTGTGTGGTAAAAATTCAGTTTTGCTTAAAACAGCAGTCTTTATCATTCACCAAAAAATTCCATTGTACGGTTTTTAGTATTAATATATTTTTGACATAATTAGATTTATCATCAGTATGTTTATCCCAGGTATTTTTAAAATGTTATTACAAGTTCTATAATTAATAACTCAAGCCATTAAAGATAGTTGCCATTATCAATTTTTTTAAATCTCTTTTCTCGAGGTTACTTTCTGACTTCATATGTTGGATTCATAGTCTGGATGTATTAGGGTGCTGGCACACATTTCCGATGATAAACAGCAGAGAGCCACACCAGTGTTGGCCAGGATAACCCTCTTCTCCTAAACCATGGACTTGTGGGAGGGATCTATTCCACTTGCACAAGGACAAATACACCAGGAAATGGGATTACTGGACCCACTCACTGGAGAAAAGTTTCAGATTTCTTGTATTTCATGATGTTATTTCATACAAATCCAGAACAAATGGTTTGATACCTTCTATTGGACCAACAGGGATGTTACAAAAAGAACAAATAGCTTTAGCTTTCGGACCAACAAGTCATTCTTCAGAAGCTTAATGACAGTTATTTAGAAAATCCCATATTATTAACACTTAGAACATGAAGGAAAAAGCAGAAATAATTCTTATTGGTTTAAAACAGGCATTCAAAACATAATTAAAGTGATGTCAGAGAACTTGAATATCTTAAGTATGCTTTCAGCTGAACCAAACTTAAAGGTCAACGGTTGTCCAGAGATAACAGTAAGCAGAGAGTTCAACCCACATATATTATACCATGTATAAGTCTAATGAATAACAAAACACTAGGATTCTCTACTCACTAAATTATGTCAGGTGAAAAAACTCCCAAAGACTCATGCTTCAAGAGTGAGGTAAGAGCACACCAGTAGAAGCCAGCTTCAACTCTGCTCAGAACTCTGTTAGTTTGAGAATACGGCCAATGACAAGAAAATGACCCTGGATAAAACAATTGCATGCCAAAACAGAACATATTAGCAAGTATAAAATAAATAAAAAATAAACCCCCAAAATTACAACAGAAAATATCTTTACATCGCATATAGAAGGATTAAAGTGATGTTTACCAAAGTGAGTAAGTGTATCATACTGATGAATGTACAACTAGCTGGAGATATAGTCCCAACATACTCTCAGACAAAGCCCTAAGCACCACACGAAAATGTTTAATTTATTTAAAGTGGGCGTGACCAGAGAACAGGAACTTTTGAAAACTTTGAAACTCTGTATGTCAATTCAGGCAGGCAATGCAATCAAAAGAAAAGTGGATATATAGATGTTTTTACCAGAACTACATTATTACTAAAAACCATACGATGAAATTAGTTTTGGCTAGCAAATACTGCTGCTTTAAGTTTTTCTTTTTATCTGTGTCTGTTTATTACTTATTTTTAAATTTATCTTGTGTATTCAGAACATCCCGATGCAAGACTTGTATACCTTGCACGTTTTGTAGATATGATTAAATACTTTGTATTTAATCCAGCTTTGACTAGCCGGCCCGTGGCGCTGAGGGTTGAGGCGCTGGGAGCCACACCTCATGCCACACCAGAGACCTGGGTTTGGGAACGAGCATGGAATGTCGGGGGTCGGCAGGGGGGCCGGAAGCTGGATTGAGCGGCCATAGGGCAGCTGTCCTCTCCGGGTGGGGGACCCAGTCGTGCCTGCTGCAAGGCTGCCCCCAGGTGGAGGCCCAAGGGTAGTGCAGACGGGAGTGGCTATGATAGGGAGGGTGCCACAGATCGCTGCGTGTGCGTGCCTTCACACACTCATGAGCAACCGCAGCAAGGAGGGGGGCAGAAAAGTGAAAATGGAGCTGACAGGCTCCATGATGCCCAGCAGCACCCACACCTGCCCCCTGGAGTCTGGCTGCTGGCCTCCGGGGGTGGGAGGAAAGTCAATGCCCTTCACCCCTCAGCCCTGTCACGGGATGGAGGGGCAACCTGTGGGGGACTGCCGGGAGGATCGGGCATGGGTGAGTCAGGGACCCGAGAGCAAGCCCCTCTGAGGGAGGGGCCAGAGCCACCTGCCAGCTTCATGGGGAGCATAAAATATATATAGAAAAAAATCCAGCTGTGGCTGAGCTTGCATTAGGGAAGCACAGGTAATTTATTTTACTGGCTAACCTGTGTTCCGTCCCCTAGAGCACAGTACCTAAATAAAGTGAGACTGCATCGCGTACAGAAGCAGGATCCTGAGTGTTTGAAGTGAGTGAAGGGGGAGTCCTGTGTCTGTGCCTTGTACTGTGTGGACAAGCGCATTGGTGGGATGAGAATAGAAAAACTGAGTGGCATATTTACAACAAAGTGGTGGCAGCGGTGAAGGTGTAGTGGCTCACACTAATTGGTTAAACATTAGTTCTGTCTCAGTGGGATTGCAGGGATCGTGCACACTCCCCCAGTCTCCCAGCTGCTGGGCTGACTAGTTCTTTTTAATTTCAAAACCAAGATTCCTTACATGGTAGCTAATTGCCTCCTGTCTAGGAACATGAATGTGGCCACTGAAGACTCAGACCAGCTCTAGTCTGCTTGTAGCTTTGTGGCCAAAGTGCCAGTGTGACTTTTGAAGGAAACCTAGCTCAGTTCCCTTAATAATTCACTAACTACTCTGTCCTTCTTGAAGCACAACTAACATCAGCACCCCTTCCTTCCCTTTCCTTTCCTTGTCTTTATTGAAGCAGTGCTCCTCACCCCTACAGGACGACATCCCAATGGCACAACGACGGCGGTTCACCCGTGTGGAGATGGCCCGGGTCCTGATGGAGCGGAATCAGTATAAAGAACGACTGATGGAGCTGCAGGAGGCAGTCCGGTGGACAGAGATGATCCGGTAAGTAACTGAACAGCAGGTCCAGCCAGTCTGCCAGATTATCTGTCTAGATCACAGGTGATCAGAATTAAGCATTAGACCACGACCAGGGGTTGGGTTATCATGAGTTCACCTAACCCTACGGGGTCATTTTCACCTTATGCCTCTGAGGTTAGACAACATACAGTAGGTAACCCAACCATGGGAGTGCCATAATGCTGTTATTAAACTAATACGTTTTATTCTCCATTTATTACACATGAGGGTTTTCCATCAACAGTATAACTCAGTATACAATGTATGTAGGGATTCCACTACTTAAATAAATGCATTATTTTCCCAAGACTCTGACCCAAGCGAAAGATAAATGATGTTATTTACCTAGTGAGTAAATAAGACTGCTTCTAGGATCGTGGATATGTTGTCCTATCCACACTAGTTGTCATGTCCCTTTCCCTTTAAATCTTGCCAGATGGTCTAAAAGCTGGCTCCTCCCACCCACCCGGGTGGTATATGCCTTAGCTCCGCCCCTTGATGCCAGATCTTCCTTTCTGCTGGAAGATTCAGGTTCCCTCTTTACTGCTCCCACGTTGAGTAGGCCCTGGCGCTTAATCCTTTGGATAAATTACCAAAAATTAAACTAATTCGAGTTTCTCCTCGTGAATTCACGATATCAACTGTGATGGAGGACAAGTCCTTGCCTGGGTTCCGCCGGTGTCCCTGCAGGAAGAAGATGTCTCATACTGACCCGCATGCCACGTGTGTTTACTGCTTGGGCCATGCGCATGATATCCAGGCCTGCAATTTTTGTCACACCTTCCATCCTGCAGTTTTGTACGATCCCCTTGCACATTTGCAGCTTGGATGACCGGAAAAATGGCACCTGCCAGTTAAATCCAAAGATGCCCGTCATGTGGTCTCTGTGGCCACGGGATCTGCCGACCAACTGGAAGAAACGAAGGCCTTTGAGGAGGAGGCGGCTCGCACTGAGCAATCCTCTTTAGTATCAGTCTTTGTTCTGCTCAGACTGAGCTCTTCCTTCTCTGGATCCTTCAAGGAGATCTGCTAGTCTCTCCCGACAAAGGAAAAGGGCACATCCGGTTCGCACACCTCCTGGTCCTGCAAAAAGGATAAAGGATTGAGAGAAGATTCGTTGCATCGATGACGCTCTTGGAACAGAGAGAGAGATCTTGGTCCCAGGAGTCTCCCATCTCGACTTCGGTCCAAATTGCAACCTTGGCCACTGGCTTCACAGTACCCCGTCAGGTCAGTCGGCTCAGATGCAGGACGACGACCAGGTCAAAATAGTTATCAACCCCATTGACCCATTGTCGACTGATGAGGCTGACAATTATTTATTTAAGACTTCTGGCTGGCTGGCCACCAAGGAGGAGACCCAGCTTGGTGGGACTCCACCCATGGTCCCTGTCTCTGACCTGGAGGAGCTGCGGTTCTCCCTGGCCCCTTCCGACCACCCCCATGGTCCCCGATGGTCGAGGTCAGTACAGCAGTTGAGGAAGTCTCACAAGTGGCTCGAAACAGTGATGCCACCATTTGTCCTCATCAGATGAGGAGAGGCTTCGACGCAAGTTGTGTCAACACTACGAGGACCTCATGTGGCAACAGCTCATGCTGTCTGGTCCAAAGTCGACCCTGGCTTCCATCCCAGCTATCACTTGGCTGTCGCCCTCTAGGCTGACGCCAACTCCCCCAAAGCCGGTCAACACCACCCCTCCATCTGTGGAGCTGGTTAAGACCATTCCAGCTTGGCCAAATCCGGCCTCTCTTCCTGTCTTAGTGGAACCACCACCTAAGTAGCCTCCCTCAGGGGCTCCTGTCAAGGAGTCTCAGCCTGTTCAGGACCTCCCGCACATGCTGTCTGTCACCCACACTCCCGACCGTCCGCAGCGGATCGAAGGTGACTCTGGTGGTCGGCCGCTGTATCCAGTCTTAGGGTCTGAGGATTCAGACCTGAATTCATGTCCATGTGATGATGATTCCATGAGTCTCTCAATGGAGGAAGGTCCCACATCCTTCCTGGGCATCCTCCGTCTCATCTCCGAATCTACAGGGATGCCCTTGGAGCCTA
The DNA here is from genome assembly GCA_016271365.2 of Neoceratodus forsteri. Classification (NCBI taxonomy): domain Eukaryota; kingdom Metazoa; phylum Chordata; order Ceratodontiformes; family Ceratodontidae; genus Neoceratodus; species Neoceratodus forsteri. The sequence goes on from JADMNL010000025.1 coordinate 358,148,455, forward strand.
TTGAAAAATTATCTGAATACCCCTTAATTGATATCCTCAGAAAAGGGGATTGTCCATCCGAGGCCTTCCCAGTGGCCAAAGCCATAGCTGGTCGGCCTTGGAGCTTTAGCAGCACCCAGCCTCCTGCCCTGCGCCTTTAGCCCAGATGTCCCACAAGTATGTGACTCCCATTGGCTCCCCTTTGGGTTTACACAGCACCCCTCAGCTGAGGGGCTGGTGACTGAGTCTGTGTTTCAGTGCTCGGGCAATTCGGGAGACATGGATAGACCACCAGACAAAGAGTCCAAGAAGTTGGACCATTCGGCCAGAAAGGTCTATGCTGCCTCCTCGCTTGTTCTCCGATAGACGACCTTGACCGTCATTATGGCACACTTCTCCCACACCCTTTTGGGCTGTGTGGATGATGTGCTTCCTCATCTCCCCGCGGACCTTCAGACCACAGTCAATCAGGTCCGTGACCAGGGTGGGGCTGTTGCTAAACAGCAACTCCAGATGGCTCTGGTAATTGGGGATTCTTGTGCCTGTTCAGTGCCAGCCGCAATTGCCATGCACCACAGGGCCTGGCTGAGAGTCTCAATTTTTACAGGAGACACCCAGCACAGACTGGTGGGCATTCCTTTCCTGTGTACTGACTTGTTCAGTCCAGGAGTAGAAGGTCATCTCCAGCGTATTGGGAAGTCCAGTGCCACCTTGGACTCCATTTCTTCCGCCCAAAAGGAACCCCAGGGTTCAAAGAAGCAGAAAAGAAAGCCTTTCTGTCCTTCTGCCCCTGCGGCCAAGCTGCCCCAGTACCAATCTGGGCAGCAGCAGCAGGCTCAGCTTTGGCACCCTCAGCCCAAGTTAGGGGCTTCAGCAGCCCATAAGCCCAGACCGAAGGGCCCCCTATGGTCCCTCCACTGGATCCTCCTCTTCCAGGCCTGCACAGTGACGGGATGAGGGTTGCCAGCCCCATGCCCATCCAGACCACTCTGGGTCCTTCCGTGGAGATCCAGCTCCACCACTTTCTTTCCACCTGGTATGCTGTTACAATGGACAGGTAGGTCTTGGAAGTGGTCAGCCAGGGACTGCCTCTGGAATTTGAGCAGTACCCACCAAGTCAAACCCACGCCCCACAGGAGGAGAAGGTATCTGCCCTCAATCAGTCAGCTGTCAGAGATGACATTGCCCAACTCGTCCACAAGGAAGTTGTGGTCAGAGTCACGGATCCTCCTACCAACCCAGAGTTTGTTTCCAGGTACTTCCTGGTCCCGAAATGGACGAGGGTGCTGGCGCCTCATTCTAGATCTGCATGACCTGAACCATTTTCTCAGGTCTTGCACCTTCAGGATGGTAACTCTGTCCCAGATCATACCATCTCTTGAGCAGAACATGTGTTTCTGCACCCTGGCTCTACAGAACACGTTCTTTCACGTCCCGATCCATCCATCTCACTGAAGGTTCCTCTACTTCAGGGTGGAGGGAACCCTCTACAAGTTCCAAACCATGCTGTTTGGCATGTCATCAGCCCCCAGGGTCTTCACCAAATGCATTGCAGTGCTGGCTGCCCATCTTCGGCATCGAGGGGTCAGAGTTTACTCCTATCTCGATGATTGGCTCATAGCAGGTCTCTTCAGACTGGCGGTAGAGAGGTCCAGAGATCTGGCCCTCAAAACCTGCCTCAGCCTTGGCCTCCTGATCAATGAGACCAAGTTGAAACTTGTGCCTTCACAGGTGGTATGCTTCATCGAGACAGAACTTGACTCTTGCCGAGCCAGAGCCCGGCTCCCAGCGGACAGGGCGGAGATTCTCACATCCTTTGCCCAATCATTTCTGGTTGGGCAATTGCACCCTGCCTGGGACTTCCTATGACTTCTGGGTTACATGGCGGCCTGCACCTCCATGGTCCAATGGGCCTGGTGGCATATGTGCCCCCCTTCAATGGGAGTTGGCCAGCCAGTGGTCTTAGCATCTAGGTCATTTCGACTAGCTGGTCACTGAAACCCAGAAGATGTGGTGGAACATTCTGGAACATCTGCGGGGAGATATCCCATTCATCCACCCTGAGCTGATGGTCGTTCTGATGACTGATGCCTTTTTCATGGGCTGGGGTGCCCACATGGGGAATCACAGAGTTCATGGGCTCTGGACCCCCGAGGAATCCCGATGCCATATCAACCTGCTGGAGTGCCGAGCAATCCGACTGGCACTTGCTGCATTTGCTCCGTTCCCTCGTGGTCAAATGGTTCAAGTCCAGACGGACAACACCACGACCACGTACTATCTCAACAAGCAGGGCGGCATGCACTCCTGGCCTCTGTACAGGGAAATGCTCTGCATCTGGACTCTTGTGAGCCAAATGGAGGCAGACCTCCTAGCCATCCATGTGGCAGGAGCCTTAAATCAGTTGGTGGATGCCCTCAGCCGTGTGGGCAAGGCATCCCACAAGTGGTCTCTCCATCCAGAGGTAGTGCACAGCCTGTTCTCCCAGTGGGGCAACCCTCAGGTGGACCTGTTCGCCTCCAGGGAGAACACAAAGCTGAGGCTGTTCCATGCCACCCCCCTCAGCAGGGCTCACTCCAGGGAATGCCTTCTCGAGGCCATGGATCCCAGGCCTCTTCTTTGCCTTCCCTCCACTTCCCTTGATATACAGAGTGCTGCTCAAGGTCAGGAGGGACAAGGCACAAGTGATCCTGGCAGCTCCAGACTGGCCCCACCAGTTCCGGTGTCCAGATCTCCTCAGCCTCAGCAACAGGTTCCCGAGGCATCTTCCAGCATGCCTGGACCTGCTCTCGATCAATCAGAGGCAGGTATTCCACCCAGACCTTCAATCAATGCACCTGACAGCCTGGTTCCTGAGTGGCTAGAGTTCCAGGATTTGGGTCTCTCCGATGATGTACTCAATGTGGTTGAGGCATCTAGGAAGGAGTCGACCAGGAGGTGCTCTGCCTTCAAATGGAAAAGATTCTCCATTTGGTGTCAGGGCAAGTGCCTGGACCCTTCAACCAGTCTGGTGGCTAGCATCCTCAACTACCTTTGGTTTCATTCCAAAGGGGGTCTTCAGTCTACGACCCTTAAGGTGCACCTGGCAGCCATTTATGCTTACCGGGCATGGGCCGGTCAGCAGACAATGGCACAGGAGAAGGTGGTCTGGTGTTTTTTCAATAGCCTCAATCACATTTCCCCTCTAGTGCAAGAACCACCACCACCATGGGAGCTACTGCTGGTACTGGCAAAGCTCATGGGCAAGCCATTCGAACCAATGCACAGGTGTGAGATGTCACATCTGTCCTGGAAGACCACCTTCTTGGTGGCTATCACATCAGCCAGAAGGACTGGGGAGCTACAGGTACTGTGTCGAGTCTCCCTATCTGGTCTTCCACAGGGACAAGGTTGTCCTGTGCCCCAACCCAACGTTCCTTCCAAAGGTGGTGTCAGAGTTTCACCTAAATCAGGTAATGACTCTGCCAGTGTACTGCCCCAGTTACACCTCAGAGGCTGAGTATAGGCTGTATACTTTGAGCCTGAGACGAGCGTGCTCTTATTTCAAGAAGTGTACAGCTAAAGTTCGGGGACAGGTTCACCAGCTGTTTGTCACCTACGCTGAAGCTGCATCTGGCAAACCTGCAACAAAGTGGACGATTGGCAGATGAATTACATCTTGCATTGATCTCTGCTATCGGTTGGTGGACAAGGAGCCTCCTGTAGGGATAAGCGCTCATTCCACCTGCCAAACTGCTGCATTGGTGGCTGCTTCTGGGGATGTCCCTATCCAGGAAATCTGCCGGGCTGCTACCTGGAAGTCAGCAAACACCTTCATTTCCCACTACCACATCGACCTAGAGTCATGCCGGGATGCTGGTTTTGGGGCCTCAGTTCTCCATTCTCTGTTCCCTAAGTAGGGGGTGTGCGCCTTGCCTCCCTCCCTCCTCCCGGAGAACTGCTAGGAGTCTGCAAAGTAGTGTGGATAGAACAACATATCCAGGATCCTAGAAAAACAGGTTATCCACCTGTAACAGTAGTTCTAGGAGTGGTATATGTTGTTCATTCACACGAACCCACCTGACCTCCCTGCTTCTACGCACAACCCTTTGCTTCCAGCAGGCAAGATCTGGCACCAGGGGTTGGAGCCGAGGCATATACCACCCAGGTGAGTGGGAGGAGCCAGATTTTTTTTTCATATATACTTTCAGTGGTTTTTCAGTCCCCCACCCCGAGGCCACAGTGTACACATGCATGTGCGCGTGTGGAGGTGCATGCACACACCAGGATCTGGTGGCCCCTTCTGCCCCTCCCCTGACTTGCATCACTGCACCATGTCGTCTGTGCTCCCACTGGGCTTCCACCTGGTGGGAGCAGGACTACGGGTTGGCGTCCACCCCTTTGGAGGGGAGAGCTGCGTCTCAATCTCCGTCCAACCCATCACCCCCAAGCCAGCACCCTGGTGACCTGAGGTCATTCCCGAACCCGGGTCACCAGCATAGCATGAGGTAAGGCACCAGTGCCTCAGCCCTCTGCGCCACTGGGTCGGTCTGAGGAGCAAGCTTTTAGACCATACGGCAAGAGTTAAAGGGAAAGAGACATGCCAACTAGTGCAGATGAACAACATATAGCATTCTTAGAACTACTGTTACAGGTGAGTAACCTGTTTTTATTTTTTACTTGCCCACATCACAATCAACTTGATTGACAGCCCATTCTGCCAGTCCCACAATAAATCAGCCCTCACTTGTCATACAGAACAGACATTGTATACACAGAACATATAATGGCCTGTTCTAATATGTCATTAATTTCCATTCATGAGGGGGTAGGACTTTCACAACTCACTTGTGGTTTCGCCACTTGTGAGTTATGGTCCCGCCCCCTCACTCATGGAAATTAATGGCATATTTTAACAAAGGTCATTGTATATCCTCTATTTATCATGTGTCTGCCAATAAGAATGCTCCATTTCAAGCCATTATTGTATGACTGCTGTAAGAGCACAGCTGATCTGATTCCCTGTTTATACCAAAGCTGATAAGATTTCTGATATTTCCTAGTTAGACCACAGCTGAAATTTACTATTTGTTAGAATGAGTAGTATAGGACTAGCATCAACTGACGTACCATTTATTATTCTCTTTATTTGTATTAAAATCTTAATTATGTTTATTCCTGTAATATTCAACCTTTATTCAAGTGATGGATGATGTGTTGTTTCTTTGAAATATCAATAAAAATGATAAAAGTAAAACAAATATATATTTACAATTTTGATCACAGTTTATATGATTTCCTAGTTTGCCCACAGCTGATCTAATTCCCTGTTTATACTGCAAATAATTTGATTACCTGTTTTGAAGATGACTGCTCTGATATGATCTCCCACAATTGATCTGATATGATTTCCTGTTTAGACTACAGTTGATGTGATTTCCTAGTTTGACAACAGCCCTAGTTAGACAACAGTCCTAGTTAGACAACTGCTTATGATTTTCTAACTAGATCATAGCTGATATAATTTCCTATTTAGACCACAACTGACATTTTCCTGTTTAGAGTACAGTTGAGCTGATATGATTTATTTAGATCACAGCTATGATTTTTCAATTTAGACCCACTTGTGTGATCTGATTTCCTATTTAGACAACAGCCGATAATAACATGTGTTATTTAGACCACAACTGATATGATTTCCTATTTAGGTTACAACTGACCTGATATGGTTTTCTATTTATACAACAGCTAATGACATTTCCTATTTATACCAAAGTTGATATGATTTCCTATTCAGACCACTGCTGATATGATTTCCTATTTAGAGCACAGCTGATATGATTTACTTTTTAGATTACAACAGATGTAATGTAATTTTCTGTTTAGACCATATCGGTTCTGATTTTGTGTTTAGATCACAGAGGGTCAGAATGGGACTGCTCCAGAATTCAGACTGGATCTTGAACTATCCAATATATTATTTAGATCCTGGCTGACAGGATATGTGTGCAATAATAGTGTGGCAGTAATACAATATAAAATTTGTGTTCATTTGGAGATATTAGTACTCCTCCCCTGTTTGCTGAGGTATGAGGCCACTGGCCAAGTGCTCCTCAGTACAAGCCAGAGGCATGCCTATATCTTTCAACCAGTGCAGCACCCTGGAGTATGTTATGGTGCTTATAAAGTGCCTTGTTTCATCCAGTGAGAGAGAAGTATTTGCAATGCTCATCTTGACCTAGTTTATAGTCTGTAATAATTGCACTTGTGACTGAAGGTACTTGTCTTCACCTCATACCTCACAGCCCACCTGGGGCATCTGGTTATCATGGCATAACTACACTTAGTCACATGTTATCTACTTTATGTCTTGACTGATTATGTACATATTGGTTAGACCATGACTGAAGAAGATTTCTTCTTGATCCCGGTCGATCTCACTTGTTTGAAGCACAGATAATATTGAAGACTAGATTGCCTTAATTTGAAACCTGTTTTTTTTCCCTTCTCGTGCAACTTGCTGCTTTAGATAGTGTGTAAAAAAGTTCATCGTCTATTGCGTGTTTAACCTAAACAAACAAAAAAATTAACATTTTATTTGTTGCAGCGCTTCCCGGGAGCACCCGTCAGTGCAGGAGAAGAAGAAGTCCACAATTTGGCAGTTGTAAGTTTCCTTTTAATTCTACCGACCTATATACCATTGCATGCTGTAGCATAAGAAAGACAACCATAAAAAGCAGCCATCACAGTTGTGTGTACGATATATAGAGAATACTGGCTGAGCAATCATGCTGAACCAGTGTGTTCAGCCACAGAGGGGTTTATGATTCCATGCGACCTCAAGAGCGAAGCTGGAGAGGTCCGAAGGAATCATAAACTCTGAGGTGGCTGAAAACACACTGGTTTTGCGAGATTGAGAAGCCATTCTTTTTTATAGTGTATGGTGATATTTTTAATGAGAACATAGCTTGATTCGTGGTGGTTCCTTGTGCCGTGTGGCTTACATTTCAAATCGAGTCTCTCATTCCAAATGAATGGAACGCTGTTCTGCACGTACAGTCAGTACAACGCTCCATTCATTTTTGACTCTGTGGATGAACAGCGTTTCAGTATGGTGGGATTTTTAACGAGAACAATGTTCCACTATACACTATATAAGACACGAAAAATGCCTGCAGTCAGAATCTGTATCAAATGTTGGCCAGCCCATCACTGGGAATGAGTTTGAGGGGAGGAGGACTGAATATCGCAGAAGACGCTCTCCTTCTTCTCTGTGGATGGAGGCCAATATACTCTGCTGTGATACTGCCACCTGGGTGACCAGAGGTGGCAGGGCAGTGGGAAGTGGCAACGTGGGAGGAAGAATGTTGGCCGGTGCCGCCCTCTGCACATTCTCGTGAGCATGCATGCGCACCCTGGTTGCCGACATCCTGTGAGAGTAGGCTGTAGAAAACAGAAAACACCCCGGCCAGGCAGGATGATGACTTCTGGCCTGCCACAGATCCCCCACTGGTGACCTCCGCCCCTTCTCCAGAATCTGGATCCACACCGCAGTGGAGATGGGGTGCTCTGCCAACCCCACCAGGGGATTATGCCGTAGGGAAGTTGGAGTGATGGTTAAGTCCAGGAGAAGTTGGGTAATGGGCTGGGCAGGCTGGCAGGAAAGGGGTCTGGTCAGAGACAAAGGAGGCATAAATGAACCAACTCCCCCGCTCCAAAAAACTTCAGTATAAAACGTGCATCATAACTCTTTTTCTGTCTGGTCCATTAACCGTTGCACTACACTCTGGAAGACTCGGTTGCCATTGTGAGCCCAACCCCATTCATGGCCGGGTGAAGTCTTTGGAGCACTGAGGAGGCAGCCCTCTCAGATTCTGTGAGGAGTGTCATGATCCTTGTGCTGCACTGGCGCCTCCTATGGGTGGGTTGGGGTAGCATTAATGCTGTCAGTGGCCTGTTGTGTTCACTACACCTCTCCTCATAAACAAACATTGCGTTGCAGATGTCAAGATGTTGCGAAGTGGGTAAGTACTTCAGAGAGGAGAGGATAAACTCCTAGCTGCTGCCTATGTGCCCTGGTGCACTTAGTAGAGACCTTCTGCCACTTAAAGGGCCCTGTTTTTAAATAAGGGAGCTACTGTTGAGGTCAGAAAATGAGGCATTACATATAGAATGATACATGGGGTGGTGTGTTTAATGAGGATTTTACACATACCCAAGGTATTGGATGCTACATAAACCCTGAGAATTAAGTTTGAGGGGTTGATTTAAGCATCTAACACCACCCCGTGTTTTATTTTATATAATTTCTGGGGAGGGTTTTTTCACTACAGCAATTATAAAAAATATAAATATATTGCCGTTCAGCTGCAGTCCAGTTAGGTTGAAGCGGCTGCTGAAATCTTTCCTTTTTTTAAAGTTTCAACCAAGGTTTAAAAGGTTAAAATGATTTAAAAAGTGCAAACATAAGAGACAATGTTTTTTTTTATTTATTTTCTGCCAAGTGCAAGCGGCGGTGAAGTGTCCAGCGCAATGATAGGAAGACAACAGCCAGTGCATGCGTGGAGCAAAATGAACCCAGCACGTGTTCACCGTTATAACCAGCTGGTTTAAATGGCAAATTATAACTGAATTTCCCTATGGGGAAAAATGCTCCAGTTATTATACTGTGTTTTTGGCACATGTGTGTCTGTTTTTCCCTCCTGGAGGCAGGCTAACACCAGAGAGTGGGTAATTACAAATGATATAAGTAATCCTTAGTCAGGGCACATGATACTTGTTTGGAGCAAGCCCAGTCAGATGGCAACAGCGAGGGAGCTTTCTGCTCTCACCAGTAGTGTTTGTTTGCATTGAACATAGGGTGCACCCACAAGGGAGCTTTCTGCTGCCAGTGGTAGGTATTGTAAAACACTGATTGTGAACAGAGTATTTGATACTGCGCTGGCCTTTTCAGCTTCCGTACTGGTGGTCAAGTTGAGCAAGATTCATACAGATTCTGCAAACCTTCCACAACTGCTCCTAAACTAGTTGTTCAAGTTCAAGTTTATGTGCAGGAAAACTCCACTGAGCACGCTCATTTACAAGGAGGTTCTGGTAGGACAACTTGGTACAAAGTATACACAATATTACAATACAATATAATTGTGATACATCAAGTTTGAACCGTGGAAACATTTCTGACCATGTCCCCCCCCAGCCCCCCTTAACAGCCTGAAACGGTGGTTGATTTTTGAAAACTTTCCTAAGGGATGCCTCTAATGGTACCTCAAGAAGTAGTCATCTCTACAGATGCCAAATATTGGACTGGAGTGCAATTTTAGGGAACCACACAGCTCAGGACACCTGACTTGCTGTGGCACACTCCCTCTCCATCAGCCTGTTTGAGATGAGGATGATAGGTCTGGCTCAACATTTCCAAGGTCTAGTCCACAGTCAGTTAGTCAATTTCAGCTCAGGCAACTCAGTTACCATAGCAAATATCAACAATCGGGGAACCACAAAAAAGCATGCCTCTCCTCTAAGTGGGGTTCTCTCTTGGGCAGAGACTAAGCCGAGTACCATATGGGCAATCCACCTGGTAGAGCTACTCAGTTTCTAGGTTGAATGGCTTAGCAGGCAGGGGAACCACCCAGCAGAGTATTCCCTGCACCCAGTTTCATTCCAACTCATAAGCCATAAGTTCTGGAGATCACAAATAGATTTGTTTGCCATCCCTGAGAGCAGGAAGGTCTACTTCAGCAGGTACAGTGAACCCCCAGGTTACAACAAAAGACTGTGGAATACTGCAGCAGTTGCTGCAGGAAAAAAGGCAGTTTCAATGGCAGTTAATCCCTTTTGTTAAGCAGTTTTGCGTTACACTACATTGCATCCTGGCAGGTTCCACTCTATGTGGGGAATCAAGCACTGTCAACAGATGCTTTGACACATCCTTGGCTTTTCAAGATGGTTTACATGCATTTCCCCCTTCCCTCCTGCCCAAGTCAATCGGCAAGATGTCCAGGTCACGGTGCACCTACCTTGTGGTGTCTCCATATTGACCCAGACAACTGTGGTTCTTTGGTCTGATACAGGTGGCCTTCCAGCCACTGTACCACATCCCAGTCCATAGTCAGCTGTGAACTAGTGTCAAACCAATGATATATGGGTGCTTCGTTATCCTTTTCCCCATCCTCCTCATCCAGCAGATCTAAATTGTAGTGGTTCTCTTACTCCTTAACATGCTGAGAAAGCTGCAAAGGAACCATACGAGCAATATTCTTAGGAACAGACAGCTGGGGTGAAGGAATAGGGACAGTTGGGCCACAAGGCCCAGATGTTGACGGGCATGATGACAGGGGTGAGCTAATGACAATACTGTTGTCAGCAAAGAAGGCAGTAGTCACTGGATCAGTTTAGAGAATGCAGACAAAATTGCGGCGTTAGCATCAGTGGTGCTGGCTAGTGTCAAGTGCAGCAGCAATGGGGTCACGCCTTTCAGTGATGTGCCTGGAATAAGCTGCAGGGCCACTATAGGACCCAAGAAGAAACCTGCCGCTGACATTACTCTCTCAGTGATGGGTGAACCGGCAATAGTGGCTGACAAAGTGGTCTTTGACCTGTCCTTGCGCAATGTCAGTGGAAACCTGCAGGGAGAAGCCTGGTAATGACACTCTGTTGAAGAAGGCCTTTTCATCTTAATCCTTCGATGAATGGTAAGGAGGTGAAAGGGGCTCTGAATTTGCCTTTTTCATAGAATTCTGAGTGGACCCCATCATAGACATAGAAACTAGATGCCTGGCATTCTCCGTCTTCTGCAGGAAGTTTTCCAGTGACTATAGGTGGTGTCTACTCGTATCCTGCTAGAAATCTAGAATTGCAGATAGAAAAGGACTTTGTGTCATGTAGGAGGCACAGGCAGTGATCACACAATTTGTGAACCAGTGTTGCAAAATAAAAATAATGTTCTTATAAGTAGCAAAATAACAAAGTAGAAAATCTTGGTGATAGAAATCAACAGACGAGAGTCCGACAAGAGTCATCGAGAGCAGGGGGAAAAAACCTGAAGAGGTACGGGGTCACCCATGCTATATAGGCACCACTGACATACTGTAAATCATCATGGCAGCCTCAGCTAGGTAAAAGATTCTGACTGGTCATGATGCCAACAACTTACAGTTCAATATCTGTACTCTACAGAGGTAGATGGCTTCAAATATGATCTTCATCAGGATCCGGTTTTCCTTCCAGACCCCATTACCTTGCACTTTTGGTCTGGATCCTAAAAGGCATAGATTTACAAAGTTGGGCTGCTCCGAGGAGGTGGACACCACCCTTTCTAGGCCCAGGAAACAGTCTACCACTAACGTGAATACCAGAACATGGTCAACCTTCTTTTTCTGGGCAAGCTCAAGGGGTATTAAAAATAGACAAGGCCAAATGTCTGGCCATCCTGGAGTTTCTGTAAAATGGGCTGGCCCTAAGTGTGGTGTCAGTGAAATTTTACAGCAACAGAAAGTTCTGAGGGGCTCCCTCCTAAGTGGTAACTGCCAGCCTGGTGCTTACAGACTGAGAGAGAATTGACAAACCAGGCATTAGAAACAAGTTCCAAAACCCTGCAGGATTGAACTAATAAAGGCAGACTGTTTTGCAAGTAAAAATTTAAATGTTTTATTGCAATTCTGTATGAATACAGACTTTATACAAGGTGCAAAAAGTACACAAACATCCTCTAATTCCATACACAGATAAATTACAGAGCACAAAACATGGTGACAGAACTAGACGTTCAAAATATAAAAGAATTAATGACAGCACTCTATGAGTGCTTCTTGCTATGGGAAAGCAACCAGGTGGCCAGAGAACAGCATACGTGCACATGACAGTGTCGCACATAGCAGACATTTCAGTATAGCCTTCCTCAGAGCTGCTTGGATGGCACCCCAATACTTGCATAAATAAGCCATCTCATTGGCATATTCTTGGTGATGATTGTCTACCATAGCAGGAATCACTCATATCTACATGTGGAATTTGAGCACTTCTGCATACTGTTTGCACCTTAAATAAAGCCTGTATTCATACAGAATTACGATAATCTGTTTTAATTTTTACTTGCAAATCAGTCTGCATTTATTAGTTCAGTCCTGCAGGGCTTTGGAACTTGTTTCCACTGCCTAGTTTGTGACTGCTCTCAGAGCCTGTATGCACCAAGCTAGCAGTCACCATTGAGGTGGGAGCTCCTCAGACATCTTGTTGTTGTTCAGTTTGGTGGTTACTCAGAAGATCATTTTTGAGGGTTGTGCTCGCCAACCTGTGGCAACTACCTCGTATTTGTTAAATTGTGATAGAGGCCTTTCTATCGAACTAATATGGCGATGGGAGGGGAAACACCCACAACAAGAGTGGAGACTGATCTGCTCTCATTTACAGACAAAGAAGGAGTGTCTATTGTGTATTACCAGGTGGCATGTGCTGAGCTATTTGCCCCAGTAGCTAGCACTAGCACATGTATACCAAAGCCAGATGGAGCTCTGTTAGACTTACTGAAAAAAAAATCCATAAGGTACCATTTATATGCCTTTTCACATTCACAGTATTTGAGTGACAGATATATCCTTCGGGGCAGTAGGATATAAAAACTGCTGTCTGCGGCCTCGATAACAAAATTCTAATGGGCTAATGGGAAAAAGTTTTAACAAAGCATCTTATTTTCTTTTTGATGCAGGGACTATGCAGCCGTGCAAATCGAAATTGAAAAGCTGGAGGGAGACATCATCTCAATATAGTATCCATTCAGGGAATGAAGTCGTCTCTTATTCATCGTATAAATAATCCGGCCATTCCACTTATAATTAAATACTTCCATCTGAGCACAAATCTTATGTGTCAGCTTTTCTATTTAATATATCAACAGCATAAGATCCCACCAATTATCAACAGGAAGAGGGTCTATATGGAGCCATGTTTCCATGACGACGTTTAGCTACCAGCAGAAGTTTTAAAGGAACAGGAATGAGACAGGAGATAGCCACCATTGTACAATGGGGTATGAAAATCCTGTAACATCATTGGACAAAACACATCACATGACCCTGGTATATCTGTAATAACCCATGGCCGAGAAATGGCATTTATAAAAAACATACTTAAACACTTTTAAAATTTATTTTACGTATGGGTCCATTGTATAATCGCAATAAGGCACTCCAGGGTGTGGGTTATTGGGGGATTTACCCACTTCTTGTGTAGTTAAGTCACTCGGCTGTGCCTCGTGACACACCACACAAGGCGTGGGTAAATCCCTCAATAACCCACACCTTGTCATGCCTTATTGCTTAAATATCAACAGATAGACTACCAACAAGTCAGAGAAAAAAGAGGACAAGGAGGGGATGTGGTAAGAGGTAAGAGGAAGCAGAGGGAGGGAAGGAAAGAAGTGGCAGTCATCTGGGCCACCAAGATGGTCAAACAGATCAGTAAAGAGATAACGCCAGAATAAAATTCAGTTTTACAGAAAGGCTTATTGTTTATGCCAACAGCCTCTATATATCATTTCAAACTGTGTGTAGACCTTTTCAGATTTTATAGGCAGCTTCATCTGACATTGTTTTTTGCCCATCCAGAGCAAATGAATCTACAGAGATACAATTCCCAGCCAGTCCGGACTGCCTCTACAGTGGTGACAACACAGCCTTAGTAACTGCAGCTTGCCCCCCCCCACCCCTACACACCTTGAAAGCCTATGTGGAAACACATCATCTTAAAAAGAAGTCTACCTTTAGCCCCCAACACTTTGTAATTTTGCAGTTAGTACATACACAGCTTTAGTTGATCAAGATATTGACAAGTTTCTGAAAGAAAATAGGAATGTATCTCGAAATAACAATCCAACAGTGAATGAAAGGATGACACTTATATGACCAGACACTACTTATAAAACCAGCTGACAAAAGGAAGCTGTTGTTTTGTGGAGTAAAGATAAACATGACACAGAAATAGAGAGATAGCTAATACCACCTACTACAAATGTATCCAGAATGACCCTGTTGAAAGTATAAGAACTAACGCTTTTGACTTCATTACAAGGGGTCAGTTGGAAGGTGAGCTAAAAGAACAAGAATGTGAATATCTTAAAGTACAGAATACTGTCAAACCCTGTATCTGTATACTGCCCAGACTTCACAAAGACCCTGTGACATTGCCTGGAAGTCCAGTCGTCTCCATTATTGGTTCCAGCATGGAACCATTTTCACAATACATGGACTGTTTTCTATGACTGCTTATCAGCAAACTTCTGTCTTATTTGCTGTATAGTGGTGATACGATACGAGCACTCCAGAATGTGACTGTTACTGCAGATACTGTCCTTGTAACATTTGATATAGAGAGTCTTTATTCCAACTTACGTCAAGGGGCTGGAAGCTTTAATATAGTTCCTGAAGTTGTGAGGAACCTAAGGAACCCAGTACAGAATTTTTAGTTACAATGGTTGATTTGATGTCGCAGTCAAACTACTTTATTTATATGTAATGCAAAGGAACAGCCATGCGCACTACATTAACATCTAGTTTGGCGAATCTCTATGTGGGGTGGTGGTAAGAACGTTTTCTATGCGCAAATGAGATGTATCAGAGATATGCAGTTTTGTGGAGAAGGTATATTGACAATCACCTTCTTGTATGGGAAGGCAGTCCCGAGACCCTTACAGCTTTTTTCAACATATAAGTGCTGCTGATCTCAGCCGTCATTTCACTATGATCAGTGACTTACGTTCTGTCGATTTTTTGGATTCAGCAATATACAAAACAAGCAAATTCTTTGGCCACCATGATCTGTAGAAAACCAATTGAGCATAACCCTCCGCTGCATTATTCCAGTAGTCACCAATGGTCGCTGGTAGACAATATTCCAGTGGGTCAGATGCTCAGAGGTAAGCATATCTGTAGCAAAGAAACTGAATACAAACAGCAAAAACAGGTGATGGCAAAAAGGTTCCTGCAACGAGGGTGTGAACCCAGAGTCATATTAAAAGGCACTGAAAAAGCAGATAGTTTGGAAAGAAATATCCTTCTGACCCCAAAGAAGAGTACAAGTGGAGAATAGTCAATAACCTTTGTTACCACTTTTAGTAGCGGATCAAACCAAATTGCAGCCATTATAAAGAAACACTGGCCAGTCCCCCACAGTGATCCAGGGTTTGCTATAGCCAAATTCTCCTAACCTAGAATAACATACAGATGGGGAAAAACATCAGAGACACAGTTGTACACAGTTTTTATCAAGACCCCCCCCCCCCAGAAAAACATGGCTACCAAGTATGTCTTATGGCAACTTCCACTGCAGGCATTGTGTGCATTGCAGCAGTTCAGTGGACTGTGCAACATTTAAACATCCAAGGCCTGGGACGAGATATAAAATAAATTTGTTTCATCCACTGTTCCACTGTGTCTGCTATCTATATGCTAAGGTACCCATGTGGTCTGGGATATGTTGGGCTGACTAAACGTCAAGTAAAAGAAGGAGTGGGAGAACACAAATCAGTGATTAGGAATAAACTTCAAACTAACACAATGGCAAGACATTTCAAAGAACATAATCATGGCTTCCCAGCTAATATGAGATTTACTGGAATCAAAAAAGTTACAGGTGGGCCAAGAGGAGGTTATCTGCAGAGGAAACTTGCACAACGTGAATGCTTTTGCATACATGCTCTGCAAATTAGGAGTCTGTTGAGTCTAAATGAAGAACTTCCACTGCAGTACTTTCTTTAAGTAGATGGCACTTCAGGAACTATGTTGTTAGCCCTTTTGGCTACTGTACCATTTGAAACCCTATTTATGGAATATTCTGCTGGTCTTCCTGGCCACTGTGTCATTTAATTTCCTTGGAATATGCTGTTAGCTCCGGCTACTATGTCTGCTTGTGTGTGGTCATCCCTCGTGTTTAGTCTTTTTGTTTCCCATATGGTCTCCCCCACCCCACCCATTTCTTGTGATGTTAGGATTACCCCCACTACATCACCCCACCCTCCACACACCAGCTGACGTTGGGGTGTGCCGTGGGGTCATCAGGCCCAACTTTCACCCCATTCCATGTGTAAGCAAGCTGACATGCTACAGTATAGGAGAATGGAGTGAGAGGTCCGACTACCCCATGGCATACCTCAACATCAGTTGGTGTGTGGAGGGTGGGTGGTGGGGTAACCCTAACATCACATTTCCATACTTGTGTTGCTGTGCTATCAACCCTAACTGATGCATTAACAAAGTTTTTTGCAATGAATCTCCCTTCTTTTTGAGAAAGTATAATGTAACTGGTAACTGGCATGTGTTTGTGGGAGTGCGGGCCCGTCGCTCTCTTCACATTGCCCATTTTTTGCATAATGGTATGCATCTGTGGGAGTGTGGGCCCTCTGGTCCCTGCGCTCCCACTTACACGTAAGTACGGAGCCATACAGCAGCCCCATAGTACTGAAAAGGAACCCTCGTAACACTTATCTGGCAAAATCTCAGTAACCATAGCAACTATGGAAACAATTCCACTGCAGTTATAATCATGACTTCGAAACCTTCACGCATGCTCAGTCACTAAGCTGCAAGTGGCAAAAAATCCGTATTTCGAATTGTTTTCGAGATATGGGCGCCAAAAGGTGCCGCGAGCACCACAGTGTTATCCTATGGGAAATTTCTCAAATTTGGAACGCTGTAACTATGGGCCCATTGAATGTTTTGGGACCAAACCACCAAATGGCACATCTGTGGGACCAGGGCTTGCCACCCTGTAAATTTCAGACCAAAAGAACAATCCACCTTGGCACAATGACGTGACAAAGAAAACAACACATGGGACAATGTTTTTGAGGATTGTTAACAAAAATTTTTTCGCGACACCCCTATACCTTTTAATGAAATCTTTTTGTGCACAAAAAAAATTTCGCAAAAGTTTTTGCAGTGTACGTATACATTTTCCCATAGGCTAAAATGGGACATGAAAAATTTCCATAACTTTTGAACGGATTAATAATTTTTCACCAAATCTTCAAAAGGCACTGCTTTGACCCAGGCCACATATACACATGCAGATTTTATTCCAAACAGGTGCATATTTCAGTCTGTAAAGCCTGATGAAAAAATGCACAAAAGTTGAGGATTTTTCACATTTATGACACTCTGCAGTTCTGCAACCGTACATCCAAACAAAATGAAAATTTCCAGAGCCAGAGATCTGTGGTCGGATGCTGCACGTGCAAAACTTCAGGCAAATCGGACAAATGGTTGCAAAGTTATTAAAGTGCAAACTTTGGGGTTTAACATAAAAGTGGCCCGCCAACCCTAACTATAGCTGCACTACCGTGCAGCTAATTTATATATATATATGTGTGTGTGTGTGTGTGTGTGTGTGTGTGTTATTTTTAAGTGTTTTTAATCACTATATATGTTCATATTCACCTATACAGTATATTCACTATTGTTATTTACTAGTTTGGTTTGGCTTCTGTAAGTTTTGCAACTATGGCAACAGAGGACTTTCTTCTCCTGGAATGCCCCCATCATGAATATTCCAATGAGATGGCTTATTTATGCAAGTATTGGGGTGCCATCCAGTCAGCTCTGAGGAAGGCTACACTGACATGTGAGCTGTTGTGTGTCACTGTCATGTGAACGCATGCTGTTCTCCGGCTGCCTGGTCATTTTACTGTAGGAGCAAGTGCTCATGGGGGGTGCCATTGGTAATCCTTTGATGTTTTTAAACATCTAGTTCTGTCACCACTTTTTGCACTTTGTACTTTACGTATGGAATTTGAGCACTTCTGTGTACTGTTTGCACCTCAAACAAAGCTTATATTCATACAGAATTACGGTAAGCCATTTTAATTTTTACTTGCAAAACCATCTGCCTTTAGTAGTTCAGTCCTGCAGGGTTTTAGAAGTTGTTTCCACTGCCTGGTTTGTGTAATTTTGCCCTGGGTCTCTTGGTTCTCACCTTGATAGCTCCAAATTTCTAAAACCCTTGTCCCACTCATACCCTAGCTATTGATTGCTAATCACACCTTGGAAATTCAACATATTCATGAAGGCCCTTTGCAAGCCTCCCTTCAGTCCTGCTACTGCTGCTAACTTCCCATCAGTTTGTGCTTCACCTATCAGCAGTAGAAATGGAAACATAACATCCTACTTACCAAGGCATTTTAATTTCTTCTGAACTGGGCCAGCAAAGCTCAAGCGTCCTCTTTGAAGGTCAGGAATTTAATTCAGATTCAGATGCTAATTCATATGGGTGCCATCGTTTGAACTTTATGCAGTTTAATTCCTTTTTCCTTTGCAGATTGATTTTATTCTGGCTATCTTCCATCTTTGTTTGAGGCATGTCATGCCTACCTCAAGTTTCTCCTGCATTTTCTTTTACTCATTAATCCTCAATTCCAACAAAAACACCTGCTTGACAAGAACTGGTTTTGGAGGACAGAGGCTAGCAACAGGGATGATTGACAAGGGGATGGAGCCCTCTGCCAGCATTCTTAAAGCTGGACTGTCAGTATAACCTAGACAGGTTAGACCACAAGCTTGGAATGAGCTTTGTATATCCAGTGGACTTGGGTTTGATTCCCAGCCTTTCTACTTTCATACTGTGTGACCCTGAGCAAGTCACAACCTCCATGTGCTCGTGGAACACACCTGGAAACAAGCTTCTGCTCGGTGTGCATTTCCCAGTCACTGAACCCTTGGAAAATATTTTTTGACTCAAAACGCATCAGGCAAGCATTGTTGGGAAGAAGCTGTGCAGCAGATTTTATGTGTACACTAATAAAAGTTGTTTATTTGCACTTCAATAGCAGTTTCCAGTGCTGCCTTTCTCTGACTACACGAGAGGTTAGCACTGATCTTCTTCCTTTTGTATTGTGTTATTTGTCTACCAGTCCCCTGGATGCAGCCTTATTTCCTTATGACAGACATCTACAGTACAGGATGTTAGTCAATTTCTATGATATTCACTTGTTTTTTTGTGCTCCCCTTGGTGTAGCACTTTATAAATATTTTTTTTTGTCTTCTTGCAGCTTCAGTCGTCTCTTCAGCACCTCCTCCAGCCCTCCACCCACCAAGCGGCCGTATCCTGCTGTGAATATCCACTATAAGTCACCGCAGCCGGCAGGATTCCCTCAGCGCCGCAGCCATACCATGGGCCAGATTTCGACTGCCGGGCGCACCCTTGAGTTCTTCCCCGAGGAGTGAGTATGAGTTTGAAAGAAAAATAACATACTGTATAAACTGCACATTAGCACTGCCATTCTGAAGTCTTGATTCTAATTTGCTCTCTGACTTTGGTTTCATTTTATTAAGTTGGGTTTTTAGAATTTCATTTCATTTCATTACAGTCATATATTTTTTGGTTTGCATTCTTTTAAAAATGGAGGCTGTCTGCAGAATGTCCCTTTTAACAGTTTTGTTGTATTTGAGGTACAATTGTGTGCCTCATTTTGCTCTGATCTGGAGCTGGAACTCTCCTGCACCTCATCTCCTTATTTTTATTTTGGGTCATCTGAGGGCGGAGTAGAAGTCTGAGATGAGGTTGGGTTCATCATTCTTTTATCTGTCTGCTAGTTTCCTCTATTTCTGGCCCCCTCTCCCAATCATTCTGGTGAGCAAAATGGCCAAACGTTTCTCTGACTGGAAGAGCTAGATGACAGGTGGTCTGCATTGGAGTGACCAGTAGGGGGTGCTGACATGAAGGGCTAGTGGTTGCAATCCCCCCCCCGTGACATCTAGGGTATTACCTTTACAACACGAGACCCTCCACTTTGGTCCCTTCTCCCCAGGGCTGGTCCTTATCTGCCTTTGTCAGCCATCCAGCCCCATCACCCTATACTGCAGCCCACCTGTGCAACTCCCCAAGGCGCAGCTGAGGGAGGCTAAGCCCCCACAGTACTTACGGGTGATGGGGTGCAGGAGACTTTGTGGTACCCGAGTATACCGGGCGTCATCTTTCCTTTCAGGATCTGTTTCCTCCATGTCTGTACCTTGAGGCCATCAGTGGCTAGATTGCCACTGCGCGAGCCTGTGTGCCACTCCGTGAAGCCAGCCAGTGTCCAGCCCTCCCAAGTTGCTCCAGCCTACACTGCCACCTCTGGCTACCAAGGCGGCGGTACTGTAGCCCAGAGTTGACTGAACCCTCCCTGGAGAAAGAGAGCATCCTCTGGATCACTGGATCCTTCTCCACCTTGCCAACTTCGACGCCCCAGGCTCGCTTCCAGTCCCAGTCTGCAGCAGCACCAGTGGGCCTTTTATAGACATAATTGCCAAACACATGATTTTAAAAGATATCAATAAGACAAAACATCTGATGTGCTGGATGATGTACTGTTTATAATCAATCTGATACAAAAGCGTGTAAAAGTAAAAATTCTGTTTAATCCGTAGAATGGGGGAGGCAATTTAACCTGCAGATCCCAGGGGGTTAAAGAGATTTATTTTGCAGATAACAAGAAATAAAAATATGTCTATAAAAATATGGATCGCTTCCTAAGTTTGAATGACTTTCTTGTGAAGGGACCACGATAACCCATGGTTCAGTAGGGGTTCACTAGGGCAAGGAAATGTGATAATCTGCTGATCATTGGAGATGGGGATTTCACACGGGCTAGTCTGACCTAGCGTGCTGGGCTGTGAACCTGAAGAATTGGGGTCTGAATCCACATACTCACTGTGTGACCCTGAGCAAGTCACTTAACCTTCCTATGCTTAATCTCTCTGTCATTTCTGTCTCTCTCTCTTTCTATTTCTCTGTCTCTCTAATCTGTCTGTATGCTGTTTGACTCTTCATGTGTGCTGAATATGGCAGCAACATTCTCCCACCTCCCTCTTCTGGGTTGTAAAATGCTTTGCGATACAGTTTGTGTGAAAGGCAATGTATAGAAACCTAGACAATGTCAGTACAAAAAGAGCATTGGTTCATTCAGTCTACCCATTTTTGCCCTACTCTACCCCATGACCTATTGTCCAGGTGGGGTGTTCACTCTCCTCACCCCATCCCCAGCTCCCTGCCTTGTAAAACCCAACTCCTTTCCTTACTGCCCTAAAGGTCATTTCACCTGCAGAGTAGTGGGAGGAGAGAATTTAAGATATCAGAGAGTACAGAGATTACATATGTTAAAAACTAGAGGGGTCATCATGTGACCCCACCAGTCATTTTGATAAAACACCATATAGATTGTATGTGCCACTTGCAAACAGTTGTGAGAAAGCACTGGTTTTGTCACTTGGGGCCCCCTCTAGTTTTTAATATATGTGTTCTCTATGGCTCGGAGATGGGGTGTGAGGCAGAGTTTTCTGACAAGGATAAAAGCAGACAACTTCCATTTTTTATATTTTCTGTGCTACTTTTGTTTTGCCTTTTTGCTTTTGTTTTTAATTTCAAAATTTGTATTTTGTTCTTTTTTTGTAGCCTGACAGAGCCCACTGCGGAGAGGACCTCAGAAGCAGTCAGTACAGAAGTGTATGACGGGGGCTCAGATGGGTTTCAAAAGAGGGGAGGTGGGAATTTGGGTAGGCGGGGCTAAAATGTGATGTCCCCCACTGTAGGGCTTACCCAGGAGAGAGGATGGAGGTGGAGGACTCCAAAGGCTAAAGTCACAGTGAGGCCAACATAAATATGATTAAAGCAGTAATATTTGTTAGAAAAAGATGTCGTCATATACTTTTTTTAGCGATAATATATTTCAGACGTAAATAGATTAATCATCAGTATCCTTTTATTTCTCTTTGATGTTTTAAAAACAGCTTGCATTGCTAAATGTATGATTAATGATTCATGTCATTAAACATGGCCACCACTTGCAATTTGTAATGATCCCTGCCCTTAAGGTTACTTTTTTTTGTTACTTTTTATTTATGGATTTTCCACAAATAAGCATCAAGTACATATAGTACAGGGAGACATTGCAGACCAGAGAAAATAACAGGTCAGGATGGGCAAAACAGCTGAAGAACAATGAAATGCAACTCTGTTATGACCCAAGAGTCCCAAATGAAAACATTAAGGAGTAAATGTCCAGTGTGACAAGTCCTCAGGAGAGAACACTCTCACCTCAGGATATAGATCACAAAGGTCAACTTCACTTGCAGGATTCACTCTTTAGCTGTATCAGGAAGTTGCTAGTGCACATTTCTGATGGTAACCACCAAAATACCACACCAGAATATTTAATTTATTCATAGTGGGTGTGGCCAGAGAGCAGATACATTTAAAAACTTCAAAGCCCCATATCTCAGTGCAGGACTGAAACACAATGAGAAGAACAATAAATATATTGATGTTTTTGACAGAAATATATTACAAAAAAAATTGTGTGACTTTTTTCCGCTGACAGACTGCTGCTTTAATTTAACATGTTCTTTTTATTACATGTTTATGGTTCTAATTCACTGCAGTTAATGCTTAATGTTAACAACAACAACAAAAATATCTGAGTTATCATTAGCAGAACTTGATCACACACAGTTCCTCCAAACATTTGAATTTCAGGACCTTCTGTTCTATTGTTACTGAAGACGTTTTCATTTAAACAGAATGGGTAGGAGTCACAAAGCCTTTGCGATCAGTGCATCTCAGCTGCCCCAGCGCACATGAGATGCACCAAGCCTAAGCTGTGGTATTCACAGAAGATGCGCCGGAAGATGCTTCCGGCACATCTCCCCGTGAATACCACAGTTGTGCCCAACCCGAGAAGCAGGTTGTTCACAGAGTTGTGAATGACAGCTTACAGTACACACTGCAAGCCCATTGGTTGACATGGTCGACCAATGGGTGTACAGTAGTACAGTACGCTGTCATTCACAGACAGCACTGTCGGCAGGCAGCCGTGGAGGTGTGCAGGAAGGATGAGCTGCCCGCCGACATTGGGCACATGCTGGCATGGGGGGTGGGGAGCCTGAGTGGGTGGAGGGTCCACTGGACCACCAGAGATACATTTGGTAACAGATCGTCAGATCAGGACAGGGTGGGAGGTTCCAATAGCCTACCGGGGCTGGCTGCATTTTTATGTGTCATTACAGGGATATGGGCGGAGGGGAGACTGCCTAACAGGGATGCCTGGTTCTGTATTTTACTCTGCGGGGATACGGGCAGGAAGGGGGAGAAGGATTGCCTAACAGGGATGCCTGGTTCTGTATTTTACTGTATGGGGATACGGACGGGGGGTAGGCTTGACTACCAGGGATGCCTAGTTCTATATTTTACTGTACAGGATATGGGTGGGGGCTTGACTACCAGGGATGCCTGGTTCTGTATTTTACTCTACGGGATACGGGCAGGAAGGGGGATTGCCTAACAGGAATGCCCGGTTCTATATTTTACTGTATGGGGATACGGACGGGGGAGGTTTGACTACCAGGGATGCCTAGTTCTATATTTTACTGTACTGGGATATGAGCGGGGAGGCTTGACTACCAGGGATGCCTGGTTCCATATGTGAATGTATGGGGATACGGGCGGGGGGGCCTGCTGGACTGCCAGGGTCAGCATGCTGCTGTCTGCAGTATGGCAGCCTGTCTGTGAGTGGACGTCCACTTAAGTCTACTTGTTGTAGACTTATCATTTGGGGGCACATCTCTGAACTTGCTCCGGAGATGCGCCTCCAGGTTGGGTTGTGAATAGGGTTGTGCCCCATATGCAAGGGCACGCCCCCTGCACAACCCTTCCAGATGTGCCACATAACATTATGGGTAGTGTGCAGCACATCAGTACCCTTCCAGAATCACGCTTATGCGCAAGTCGGGGATGCGCTGGTGCATCTTGGATGCACTGGGCACATCCCTTTCATGAATCCTGCCCAGTCTGTTCCCTATTGACTTCATCTGTTCACATTGTTCTACCCTGAAGCCATGCTCCCCTGCTGATAACATCACAACCTGTTGCCAAGAAACTGATTCTGATATCAATTATGACTTCAGAGCACGAAAAGCAGCAGGGACAGATAAAGTCGAAAGGGCAGCGAGACTGTTTTCATGAAAATTTTATTCAATAATAAAGAATGCAGTGTTCTGATATTCAGATGTTTTGGATGTTCTAAGATTTGAGACCTTTCTATGCCAACTATAATGGTTATCAAACAGCAACTGAAAAAAATCACTCCAGATGTAATGAATGCTGTGTATACCAGCATCCGTGGCAGAATTTATATCTTTTATTTTTTTTTATTTAGTATACTTTTTGGCTGCTATGCCAGCTCTGGTACCGTTGGCCTGGTCATGATCCTCACTGCCTCCCATACTCCCACATGAGCCGCTACTCTCCCTCCTGGTATCTCTTGGCTTGCCCCTCAGGGAAGGGTTGCGGCACTGGCCTAAATGCCGCAAACATCAGGTTAGGTCGGGGGAGTCACCCTGGGAGCTGGGTATGGGACGGCGAGGCGAGCTTCATCAGGGCACTGGCTGCGGTGATTTTTCTGTTTTTTCTGGGGGTGGATATGTGAAATAACACCTTACATCTGTTCCGCCCCCTGAACGTGTTTGACGCCAGTTGCTGTGGTACCCCCAGCCTCCGCCAGGGGTCTATTGCACACCGGGCATCCACCCCGCCTTCCCCCAGAGAAGGAGAGCTGTCCAAGGGATGCTCCACCCCCCCCCCAGCTGGCTCTCCGATGACTCGAGTCCATTCCCGAACTCGGGTCACCAGCGCTGCAAGCAGAAATCCAACAGCTGCGCCGGCGCAGAATTTGTATCTAACATAGGTCCATACCAGCATCTGTGGCAGAACTTGTATCTAACATAGGTCCATACCAGCATCTGTAGCAGAACTTGTGTCTAACATGGGTCCATACCAGCATCTGTAGCAGAACTTGTGTCTAACATGGGTCCATACCAGCATCTGTGGCAGAACTTGTATCTAACATAGGTCCATACCAGCATCCGTGGCAGAACTTGTAACTAACATGGGTCCATACCAGCATCCATGGCAGAACTCATATCCAGCGTGGATCCATACCAGCATATGTGCAGAACTTGTAACCAGAGTAGATCCGTGCAAGTATCTGTGGCAGAACTTGGATCAAGTGTGGGTCAATACCAGCAGCTGTGGCAGAACTCATATCCAGAGTAGGTCCCTGCCAGTGTCAGTGGCAGAACTCAGATCCAGTGTGGGTCCAGTATCTGTGGCAGAATTCATATCCATATTAGATCCCTGCCAGTGTCTGTGGCAGAACTCAGATCCAGTGTGGGTCCAGTATCTGTGGCAGAATTCATATCCAGATTAGATCCCTGCCAGTGTCTGTGGCAGAACTCAGATCCAGTGTGGGTCCATACCACCGTCTGTGGCAGAACTCTGATCCAGCATTGTTCAGTGCCAGCATCTGTGGCAGAGTTCTAATCCAGTGTGGGTGCATTGCCAGCACTGAAACAGCACATGTTTGATTTCTGGCACCATCAACCTGGAACAGCATAAGGGCCCCTTTCTCAAAACACCAGCAAGTGAGTGTGGGTGTGGTGAGTGCCTCTGATTCCTGCTGCAGTCTTCCTCTGCTCTGCCTAGTTGTTGGGTTTCTGTCGGCATCGGGCGGTGTGTGTGGGGGTGCTAAAGTCCTAGTCACAACCCTGCCACAAGGAATGAAATTTTTCCAAATCTAAAGTACACTGTTGTAGGATTTAGGAACTAGAAAGGTTTCTTTTCAGTCGTTGGAGGGCTTTCCCTGGGATCTGGGTTATAAATTGAAGACGAGGCCAAACCACCAGCAAACACAAACCCCTGTTAGCATCCACAGAACGTAGTTGTATTGTAGTATAAAACAAGCATTTGTCAATGTCGAATGTTGCTTGCTTTTATGTGCTGTTTAGGTATTTGGAAGTCATTGGAGTGTAAATATTGAAAATTTGCGAACTTACGAGCGTGCGTGGGAGCTGTGCAACACACACTCGTAAAACAGTCATTTTTAGGAATTCTTTCACCAAATTTTCAACATTGCCATTTTAAGATCTCTGCTCATGAACAGTGACACTGTGATTTTCTTAATGTGTCCCCATACACTGAGTTAAGCACAACGACTGCGCCATTGTATGCGCTACATGAAAGTAGGCTGCGTTTTGGGTGAGATGTGAAAAATGACAGCTGTACTACTCATAAGAAGGTGTGGAAAAATGGCAATGTTGGAAAATCTGGAGTGGAAATATTGAAAATTCGCAAAACCTACAAGCGCGTATAGGAACTGCGCAACGACGCCGTAAACAGTCATTTTAGGAATTATTTCACCAAATTTTCAACATAGCCATTTTAAGACCTCTGCTCATGAACAGTGTCACTGTGATTTTCTTAATTTGTCCTGTACATTGATTTCGCACACCGACTGCGCCATTCTGCGCTACATGGGGGGAAACACATTTTGGGTGAGATGTGAAAAATGACAGCTGTACTACTCATAAGAAGGTGTGGTGAAATGGCAATATTGAAAATCTGAAGTGAAAATATTGAAATTTCGCGAACTTAAGAGCCTGCGTAGGAACTGCTCAATGCACGCTTGTAAAACAGTCATTTTTTGGAATTTTGGCGCAAATTTTCAACATGGGGTTTAGGCCCCTTCTCATGAGTGATGTCACTGTGCGTGGCGTATTCAGGCCCAAGGTGATTTCCAGTCACCGCACAGTCACTGCGCGAAATCACCCTTCGGGCCCGAATAACGCCATGACAGTGACATCATTCATGAGAAGGGGTCTCAAAAATCCTATGTTGAAAATTTGGTGCAAAAGTTCCCAAAAATGGCTGAGATATGCAATAAAGTTGAAACCCCACTATCTAGCCCATTATACAGCTTACCGGCATTTCCTCAGTTCGCAGTCGGCTTTGAAGAGTGCAGACGTGTTCCCGGTCCACCAAGATCGCCGCCCGGAGTCCGGAGGTAAGTATGGGGTGAGGGGTGTGGGAGGCTGGGTGCGCAGGGTGGGTGCGGGTTGTGGGAGGGGTCGGAGGCACAGCGGACCGCTTTTGTCTTACAGGTAAAAAAAAAAAAAAAACGTCGTGGGACCGTTTTTCCATGCTGGGGTGGGCTCCCAGCGTAGCACAGGACATGGAGGCGTTCAGCCCGGCGGAGATTAGGCACCCCGTCGGCAAAGGACTGATTGCCACGCTGGGGTGGGCTCCCAGCGTGGCACCAGCTACTGGGAGAGGGCAGTAGCTCAGTCGGCGAGGATTGGATACCCGTCGGCTATACAGTGCATGCGGGCGCGCGCTCAGTGGTGGGAGCTGCGCGTGAGCAGCTTCTTATCGCTGCTCACTCAAGCGTAGCTCCCCTTTCAACTGTATGCCACTGCATTTTGGAGCATGTCATAGACAGCTCCAAAATGCATTGACTTACAGGGGCCGCGCCTGCCAGCACACTGCCTGAATTGGAGGAGGAGGAGGAGGTGACACACCTCCGAAATCTCCGATGATGGCACTATGTTTCTTGCACATGCGTGCAAGCAACATAAAAATGGAATTGATGTAATTCTGTGCTTCATTATGTAGGGTATTTTTTCTGCTTCTTCTGGTCCTCTTCCTGGACTTACTGGCTATCCACCACTTGCCCAGGACCACTGTAGTGGTGGGTGGCCCGCTATGTTGGTTGTGCATTGGCCTGCAGGGGGTGCTGGCTGCGCCCTTAACAGACCCGGGCATTTTTCATTTTTTTCTTCACTATAGGGATAACAGCCATGCACGTCATACCACCAGGCTCACATGTTGGCATCTGAAGGCTTCCCCATCCCCTTCAAGGTGGCCTTGATACCACCCAGCCTCTGCTAGGTAGCAATCATGCTGTGGGACTCACAGTTCCCTCACCCCACTGGAGGAAATCAGTACCTGGGATGCTCGATTCTCCTTCCCCGTGCTCTTGAACCCAGGTCATTGGCACTGCAGGCGATAGCTGTACCGTGCTCCAGTGGACTGGCTATTACTGAGAGCATTTACGTGAAAAAGGAGTCATTCTTCTCTCAGTGTATCAACAGCTTGGGCTGATTCTGAAGCTGATGTCATACTGCTCTTTCTGTGACATCATAGTCATTTGCACAGCAACAGACTGTGATGTCACAAGCTGGGGATTATGGCTTCAGATCCAGACTCAGTCTCAGCTGTAAGTGAACTGTCAGGGACAAAAATTCAGATTTTATGTAAATGTTTTATATTATAATGCAAAACTCAAAATATTTTTATAGTTCCATTGTGATGATGTCAACTGTACTGCTCTTGCTGGTGTATGGAACAGCTGTTTAAAGAGAGATTATTTTGGTTTCAAGTAAAAACCTAACAGATGTCATCCGTAGAGCACAGTGGCAAGACACGTCCTCAAATCTGAATTTCAGAACCTTCCATTTTTTATCACTGAAGAAATTTTCATAAAAACAGGATCTTTTTCCCTTTAGATTTTATCTGTTCATGTTGCTTATGACATCACAGCCTGTTACCACGGAAGTGATTTCTGTGGTCACAAGCGGAGGAGTATGATTTCATAGCAGGAAAAGCTGCAGGCTCACATGAAGTCTAACAGGCAGAGAGCTTGTTTTATTTATTTATTGAGGAATCAGATTTAAACCTTTGAGTCAGGGACTCATTTACAAAGGCTCCACGTCAGAGTACAACACAGGACAGTAACAATCAGTGTACAAAAAACTACAATGGGGTATGAACAGTGTAGTACAGATAGTCCTATCCAGTGTGAAACAGTTCAGATAATCCTATACAGTTTGGTAGCTACACAAGTCTTGAGAGGAGTTTGTGCATGTTAGTGAGCACTACAAGCATGGAGAGGATGACACTTAAGTGCCTTCATGTGGCGTGAACAGTTGGGATACCAACATTGTCCAAAACGTGTAGTCAATTCAATGTTACCAGTGGAAGATACGGAGATCTTAGCCCAGAGTTCTCGCTGTTTTTTAGGCAGTTTCCCTTGTTAGCCAGAGCATTGGCAGTGACGGGTGGAGAGTATGTGGTTTTTGAGGGCTATCTTGTAGGGGCCTAGTCTGAAGATAGAGGTAATGGCCGGAGGGAATTCATTATACCATAGTGGCGCTCTGTATGAGAACGACCTTTGTGCTAAGGAGGTTGAGACTCTGGGAACAGCCCACATTAGTTTATCAGCCATGCGCGTGTCTACAGTGGTCTGCGCAGTGATGAGGGAGGCAGAAACTCCAATTGGGGTGAGGCCTAGTTGAATTTTTTTTGTGAAGAGACAAGTTTGATAATGGACTCATTCGTACAAGGTCAGAATGTTTGCTAGGGCATACAGTGTGCAACTGTGGGTGCGTTTATCTACTCCAGTGAGGCGCCTACAGGCTTTGTTGATGGCTAGGTGGATTTTATTCAGGGTGGTGAGGTCTGCAGCTGAGTAGACGGTTAATCCATAGTCTACATGTGAGAGAACAGAGGAGGCAACAGCAAAGTTTAGGGCCTCTGGTGGTAGGCAGGCTTTGTGCTGATACAGAAGTCCTGTGCGTATATTTATGACAGAGGACAGATTACTGATATGCGGATGGAATGAAAGGTTGGGATTGAGAGTGAGGCCCAGATATTTATAGGAGTAAACCTGTTCCACCGGGAGGTGTGCTTTAGATAAGATTGTTAGTTGAGCATCATAGTCCTTGCTCTGTCGGTGGGCAAAGAGCATTGGTTTAGTCTTTTTTACATTGACTACCAGTCTGTGGTCAGTGAACCAGTTTTCGACATGGTTGAAGGCAAGTTGTAGGGAGGACTGAAGGATTACTGGATGTGAGTTGGAGGCACACAGTACTGCGTCATCTGTGTAGAGGAGAAGGTTACTTGGGCAGAATTTAGGCAGGGTGTTCAGGAAGATGCTGAATAGTAATGGACCGAGGATGGAGCCCTGGGAGACCCTCGAGCAGACTGGTAGTGTAGGTGAGAGGGTGCAGTTTATCTTCACACATTGGGACCTATCTGTGAGGTAGCTTGTGAACCAAGTGATCGGTCCAGGGGATAGACCGGTGTGACGAAGAGTATTTAAGAGCAGCGCATGGGAGACTGTGTCGAAAGCTTTCAACACGTCTATGAAGACAGCTCCAGCTAGCTGCTTCTTATCCAGGGCACTGTGCAGAGAGTTTGAGAACTCTATGAGGGCAGTGGTTGTGCTGTGTCCAGCTCTAAATCATGTGCTGTTCCCTACATAGTACATTATGTGCAAGCAGGTAGTCAATGAGTTGGGTTGCAACGATTTTTTCCAAAGCTTTTGAGAGGGGAGGAAGAATGGAGATGGGCCGGTAGTTACTGGGTAAGGTGGGAGCATGTTTCATGCAGATGTGTCTGGTGTTAACGAATGGAATGTTCTGAAATTGTAATGGTTGGAGAATGTTATGAGATTGGAGTCCTGTCGATGCCAGCTGTCAGTGTTTTGCAGGAAACTGGGAAATTATTACATTCACAACTGCTTTACTGACTAATTGATTTATCCATGTGGATCCAGGGAAAATTGCTGCATGAGGCAGACTTACGAAGTGCCAGTGGCTCAGTAGGTTGCACACTTGTCTTTGGATTGGGAGATCAGAAGGGACAGATTCTTTTCCCACACAAGGAACTTGGACTAATGCCCAGTATTGACGCAGTAGTGCAGCCTTAGGGAGGTGGTGTCTTTCAGATGAGATGTTTTATTTATTTATTTATTTTCAAAAGTTTCACCAGGAAAGACATACCGAACTGGTAACAGCTTGTTTCCAGATGCATCTTGGGGAGAGGGGAGGAGGAGTACAAGAAAAGAAACAGAATAAAATATAAGTACTAGGGCTAAGCAATTACAGCAGGCTATATATAGCAAAAAACTACATTAATGCATCAGTTAGGGGTCGGGGTGTGCTTGTAGTCGTCGGCCCTAACTCTCACCCCATTACATGTGTAAACAAGATGAGAAGGTTTAGTATAGGAGAATGGGGTGAGAGTTAGGCCCAACGACTCCAAGGCACACCCCAACGCCTGTTGGTGTGTGAAGGGTGGGGGTGGGGTGGTAGGGTTGGTAACCCTAATGTTGAATTTCCCAGCTTTTTATGCTTTAATAAAAACCCTAACTGATGCATTAACATAATTTTATGCAATGAATTTACCTTCTTTTTGAGAAAGTGTAATGTAATTGGTAAGTAGTTGTGGGAGCGCAGGCCCTCCAGGCCCTGCACCCCCCTCACGTTACCCATTGTTGCATGTTGATATGCATAAATGGGTGCATGGGCCCTGCGCCTCCACTTATGAATATGCCGCAGCCCTATAGTCATGAAAAGTAACCCTTGTAACACTAATTTGGCAATATCTCAGTAACCATAGCAATTATGGAAAAAATTCCACTACAGTTGTAATCATGACTTTGAAACCTCCATTGGTGCTACCTAAAGGTGGACTAAGCTGCGAAGAGTGACAAATCTGTATCGCAAATCGTTTTCGCGGTAAGAGTGCCTAAAGGGGATGAAGGTGCCACAATTCAACGGACACACATAACCCAGGCATTTTTAGGATTTTATTCTCCCAATTTTCAATATGGCATTTTTGGGACACCGCCTCCTGAACAATGTCACTGTCATTTCATTACTCTGTCCCAAAAGTTGAGTTTGCACAGCGAATGCACCATTCTGTGCCACAGGTGCAAAATCATGTTTTGGGCAGGATGTGAAAAATGACAGCTGTATACTGTTCATGAGGATGTGTGGAAAAGGGTAATGTTGAAAATCAGGAGGGAAAATATGAAAAATTGGTAAAGTTATGAGTACGCCTAGAAACTGCACAATGCACGCTTGTAACATGGCCGTTTTGGGAATTTGTTAGCCAAATTTTCAACATGAGCTTTTAGGGAAATCCCCTCATGAATACTGGCACTGTGATTTTGTTAATCCATCCCAACAGTTGATTTTGTACAGCGATGCACCATTCTGCACCAGAGGTGTGAAACACATTTAAGGCAGGATGTGAGAAATGACAGCTGTACTGTTCATGAGGAGGTGTGAAAAAATGGAAATGTTGAAAATCTGGTATGAAAATATTAAAAATTGGTGAAGTTACGAGCCTGTGTAGAAACTGTGCAATGCACACTTGTAACACGTCCGTTTTTTGGATTTGTTGCACCAGACTTTTAGCATGGACTTTTTTGGACCTCCCCTCATGAACACTGGGACTGTCGTTTTGTTAATCAGTCCGGAAAGGTGATTTCACGACCTGAAAGGTGATTCCGTGCAGTGACCGCAAAATCACCTTTTGGGACTGAGTAATGAGATGACAGTGATATTGTTCATGAGGTGGGGTTCCAAAATACCTATGTTGAAAATTTGGTGAGTAAATACCAAAAAATGGCTGAGATATCCACATTAAAATCCTTTGTTTGTATCAGAGCCATACGAAGCAGGATCCTAGTTAAGTATCATCATACGAACTAAGATCCTACGTCATATAATCTATCCAAACAAAGATTAATTAAATGTTAACTAACACACATTTTAAGGGCATTTTCCAAACAGTAAAGTGCAGAATGCACCTAGGGGGTCACAATAAGCAAGCTACATGTGTTGGTTCCTTCCCAGAATACCATTTTGGGAGGTTTCCAAATTTGAATTTCAGGCAATCTGGAAACAAGATGGTGGCCATATGAAAGAGGAATTTTCTCATACACTGCAGGATTCCTCTTTCGTATCAACCAGCTATATTGAAGTGCCTACTAAGCATGCTCAGAAACTATGTTTTCAAATTTTTCAATTGCAATAACTTAAAAACGGCTTATTGTTTTTTCACAACTAGCAAAAGGCACATCTGTGGGGTAGTCACTTTCTGTCCTGACAATTTCATATCAAACAAACCAACCCTCTGGGCTGTAGGCAAGTTCAAAGAAAAATCACAGCAAAGTCAATGGATAAAAACATGTTTTTTCACCTCTCTATAACTCAGAGACCGCACATCTGACCAGAACGAAACTTGCCAGATCAAGAGATGTACACCACAGGACAGAGCATACCAAATTTTGTGGAAATCCGTTCAACGGTTGCAAAGTTATTAAAGTGCACAATTTTGGGTTTAACATTGAAGTACCTACTCAACCCTATTTTATATATATATATATAAATAGAGGATACATGATGGGCAGGAGTGTGAGATGGAAAATATTCTCACTCCTGCAGAGTGAGTTCTGGATATTCACGAATGCCGAAGGCATGATTGAGAGTATCCAGAGCTCAGTCTGCAGGAGTGAGAAAATATTCCATAGCACACGATCTGCACATCATGTGTGCTATTTATACAATAGGGGTGGGAGTTTCAGAAATATTGTTATGTTTTCCTGTGTTCTTTTCCTGTTTCTGTGTGCTTTTTGCTCTTTCTGTGTGCAGTCTGAGTGTGTGTGTGAGTTTTTCTGAATGAGCTAGGAGTCTCAGAAACACTGTGGGACACAGGTGAGTGTCCTTTGCGATGCTAATTGAGTAAGTTGCAGGTAGCAGTGAGAAACAGAAACTTTTTTGTGCAGCAGTTTCATTTAGAATGCAGGCTGTAGTAAAGCTGAGATCAGCATAGTAATGGGCTGGGAGTCTCAGAAGCACTATGGGATATAGGTGAGTGTCCTTTGCAGTGCTATTTGAGTAAGTTGCAGGTAGCAGTGAGAAACAGAAACTTTTTTGTGAAGCAGTTTCATTTAGAATGCAGACTGTAGTGAAGCTGAGATCAGCATAGTAATGGGCTGAGAGTCTCAGAAACACTATGGGACACAGGTGAGTGTCTTTTGCAATGTTAATTGAGTAACTTTCAGGCCTCAGTGAGAAAGAGAAACTGTTTTGTAAAGCAGTTTCATTTAGAATGCAGGTTGCAGTGAGTGAGTGGTGACATCAGCACAGTATGGATAAACAGCATTTATCATCACTGTGCTGATGCCATCTTCATTTATCACACTCCAGTGAATATATCTCCATTTATCACACTCTAGAAGCCCCCACCCCATTGTATAAATATGTGTGTGTATATATATGGAATATGACATGGCCTGACTGAAGATATCATATTTATCTTCACGAGAGGTCAGTGATATCATGACATCATACGAGTGGCGAAGCCACGAGTAAGTAAGTAAGTAAAATTTATTTATAAGGCACCCAGTTCCAGAGGCTCTGGGCACCTTACACAGTAAACAGGCAGGGTAAAATTATAACAACAAAAATAACTTTAAAATTACTAGCATAAATAAATAATTATAAATGATGAATAAATACTGACTTATTTATTTTATTTATTTATTTATTAAACTCTAGGATTACAAATTACCTTTGAGCAGAAACTGCTCATTTACAAAGGTTCCACATCAGAGGATGGGGTAACATACAACAATGGTAAACATGGTAACAGTCATAACATACAGAATAACAAGTACATGAAATAGTTCAGTCAATCTGTTGCAGAAGAACAACCACAAGCTAATTTCTAACAGGATGCATGGTGAAAACAGTATACTTGGTAGGAAAAGTCAGTAGGAAGCTGGCCCGAATAGGTGCCGTTGTCAGACAAGGATGAAAAGAGCGAGAGGGACAGGGGTCAGTGGCCATACCAGTGAGTGTGTGAGTCTGAGAAGAGGGGATGGGAGGGCGAGAGGGGGTGAAAGGGCGAGAGGGATAAGGCTAGTGCCAAGAAAGCGAGGCTTGTGTGTCCGGTTATAGCTACAGCTAGGGTAGAGGGCAGAGACCATTTCTTAGGGGTGGCAGCCACAAATAGAGGGTGTTGACCATTTCTTAGGAGAGACAGTCACAAGTTGAGGTAGAGGGGAGGAATAGCCACAGAGTCCTTTTAAAGTGGCTTAGCGTTGCAGCAACAAGAGTTTGTTTGTAAAGGATGTTGAACCACTGCGGAGCCCTGTGCATGAAGGATCTCTGGCCCAACGAGGTCCGGCACCTGGGGACATGGAAAGTCTGGTATTGAGAACTGCGAGTTGACTGGGTGCTGCTGTTGGTAGTAAGGAGACTTGTAACACCTGTTGGCATGAGTCCAAGGAGAACTTTTTTGGCTATCAGACAGGTCTGGTATTGTATTCTGCTAATGAGAGGTAGCCAACCAGTCTTGTCGTAAAGGTCACGGGTGTGCGTTAGGTAGTCAGCCCCCATGAGAAGTCTACAGGCCTTGTTAAGTGTCACTGATATTCTCCTAAGTGCAGTGGGGGAGGCCGATCCATAGATGACTAGCCCATAGTCGACAATGGAGGTAACAGAACTGTGGATGGCCAGTCTTAGGGTTTCAGAGGTCATACAGTGTTTATACTTGTGGAGCAGGCCAAGACGTATGTTGGCAGACTTAGCAACAATCCCAATATGCTGATAGTAGGAGAGTGAGCTGTCCAGGGTGATGCCGAGGTATTTGAACTCATGAACCTGTTCAAGTGTGGTCCCCCCTTGATTATTGATGGTAAGGGGTAGAGGTTTATACATACTACGAGCATTACAGAAAGTCTTGACTTTTGTCTTGCTGTAATTCAAGACAAGTTTGTAGAAGCCAAACCATTTTTCCACCAGCCTGAAATCATGTTGCAGTTGACTCTCAAGTAGCTTTAAGTCCCGGTTGCTAGAAAAGAAGATCACATCATCTGCGTAGAGTAGTATCTTTTGTTGGCAGATGCCAGGGAGGTGGTTAAGGAAGAGAGAAAATAGTAAAGGGCCCAGTATAGACCCCTGAGGGACACCTGAGAGGACTGGTTTTTCAACTGAGGAGACTCCATAAATTTTAACACTTTGAACTCTCTCCCCGAGGTAGCTGGCAAACCAGGGCATTGCATCCTTGGAGAGCCCAAGAGCTGTCAGTTGTCTGAGTAGAAGGGAGTGATTAACTGTATCAAAGGCCTTTGTCAGGTCAATGAAAATGGCTCCCCCACAAAGTCCTTGGTCCAGGGCATCATGGATGTAGCCGATGAATTCCAACAGAGCTGTGTTGGTGCTATGCCCTTTGCGGAAGCCATGCTGCTCAGGGTACTGAATATTATGTTTTTCAAGGAATTCAACAAGCTGGTCAGAGACTATACGTTCAAGTGCTTTGGATAGTGGGGGAGGATAGAGATGGGCCTGTAATTGGTGTGCAGTGACTTGTCACCACCTTTATGCACAGGTGTGATGGAAGCCTTTTTCCAGAGTGATGGGAATTGGCCATACCTTAGGGAGAGGTTGAAGATCTTAGTCAGGGGTTCAATGATCTCATCTAGGAAAAGAGAAAGCAATTTCAAGTCGAGAGAGTCACCACTCTATCCAGTTTTGCTGATAGCCTTGCAAACATATGTTCTGGCAGAGTGCATTGGCATCCTTTTGAAGAAGAACTGTGGAGCTGGGTGAGCTTGTGATGCAGCAGCGGGGGTTAGTGGTAGGAGCGTTGAAGAAATCAGGTGGGAGGACACTGTTTAGATTGGAGAAAACATTGATGAACATATTGGTAATGGTATCTAGGTCAAGCATTGGAGTACCATCAGCGTTGAACACGGTGGGTGGAGACTTGATTTCTTTGCCAGAGAGGTCCTTAAGGTTGTTCCAGAATTTTTTCCCATCCTCCCACAAGTTTGAGAGCGCTTCTCTGTAGTATTTGCTTTTAGCCATCCTTATAGCACGGGTGCAACGATTTCTTGCTTGCTTGAGTTTTTGAATATCTGCTTGGGCAACTGTGGCTCGAGCAAAGTGCCAGAGGTGATCCCTCTGTTTGAGACGCGTGATAAGCTCAGTGTCAATCCATGGGTAAGATCTACCTTTAACCTTCATTTTTTTTACCAGTGCATGGATATCACATGCCTCAGTGAAACGGCTGATCAACAGATCAGACTTAAAAACAACCGTAGTTAGTCTAGAAAAGCTTGTTTAAAGAAATGAGTCTTTAGGCTCCCAATACCTCCACTGTCCCTTAAGAAGCTGGAGAGCGAGTTCCAGAGGACAGGGCTGGCCACCTCAAATGCTCGATCAACAGAGGTTTTTGGCCCGCCCTCAAAACTGCAAAGAGACCCCTGGTGGAGGAGCGGACTGGAATAGCAGGTGTAAGGAGATCAGTCAGATAGCCAGGGCTCAGTCTGTATAGGGCCTTATAGGTGAGCAAGCTCA
The DNA here is from genome assembly GCA_016271365.2 of Neoceratodus forsteri. Taxonomy (NCBI): domain Eukaryota; kingdom Metazoa; phylum Chordata; order Ceratodontiformes; family Ceratodontidae; genus Neoceratodus; species Neoceratodus forsteri. Next base: position 358,185,423 of record JADMNL010000025.1, read on the forward strand.
CCTTGAAGGTGATCCTCCACCTGACAGGCAGTCAGTGCAGATCTCACAGGACCAGGATCACATGACATGACCTAGACAGGCCCATAAGTAACCTGGCCACTGTGTTCTGCACCAGCTGCAGCTGGCAGAGGGTCACTCCAAAGATCTTGAAATACAGAGCATTACAGTAGTCAAGCCTGGATGCAACAAAGGCATGTACTAGTGATGGCAGGTCCTCAGGCGGAACTAGGGATTTAATCCAGGCGACGTTCCTTGACTGTTAAAAACCACTTTGGACAACAGATGACACCTAAGCATCAAGTATCACCCTGCCATCCAGGAAGATGCCCAGATTTGTAACCCTAGAGGAAGCCAGCAATGGGGTAGTTCCCAGGACCAAACCTGTTGCCACCTTAGAGGCACTCCCATCACGACTGTGACCAGGCTCAATCACTAGGACCTCCATCTTGTTGGGATTCAGCCTCAACCAGTTGGAAGACATCCAGTCCTGGATCTCGGCCAGCCAGTTATTTAGCACTTCCACTGTGCCATTTGTTCTTGGGCCAAAAGACATATATAGCTGGGTATCACCTCCATAGCAGTGAAAACCCAGACTATAGCATCTAATGAGCTCTCCAAGGGGTAGCATGTACACCGCAAACAACATTGGCAACAGGATCGAACCTTGAGGAACTCTACATGGCAGGAGCTTTGGGGAGGAGGAGAAATTCCCCATCACCACCCATTGTTTCCTGCCCGAGAGCTAAGACTCAAACCAGTTGATGACAATACCAGTGAGTAAAGCGATCCAAAAGCACAGTGTGGTCCATGGTGTCAAATGCTGAAGAGAGATTGAGGAGGACAAGAACTGACCACTCTCCTCTATCTCTTGCCCTGAGGAGGTCATTTTGCACCCTGACAATGCTGTTTTGGTGCTATGCCTATCCCTGAGCCCGTGAGGTGCGCCTCAAGTTGCAGAGCCACTATTTTCTCAACAACCTTCCCTAGAAGTGGGAGGTTGGAGATAGGTCGATAATTCGTCAGGACATCAGGGTCAAGTGATGGTTTCTTCAGAAGGGGGTCTCACTAGTGCCTCCTTCAAGGCATCAGGAAAGACCTGCTCCAAGAGCGAACACCGGATTATCCTAGAGAACACCAGACCAACAGTCCCAATGCATCCCACTATTGAGATGGGTCAGGGCTGGGTCCAGTTCACAAAAAGTGGGCCACAACTTCGAGGTCCCCTCAATGATCTCAGCCACCTCCACCAGTCTAAACTCATTCCAGACAATGGGAGTGCCAGTTTTCCTTCCAGATCGACCACCGCGGGGCAGTACTTACCCCACTGGGGAGATCCCTCACTGGATGGAGGACACCCTATCAGAGAAGGACATAAACTTATTGCACAGTGCGATTGAAAGTGCTTTTTTTGTCTGCAGACAGATCAGGCGATGTAATCTGTCCACAGTCTGAAAAAGCTGAACTGGTCTTTTCCTTCCTCCGGCAAGCTCCCTGGACAGGAACTGTGCCTTCTTACGGTCGATTGCCCCTTGTTACTCATGGTAGTGAGCTCACAAAACCTGTCTGTCCTCCTCAAAGTGGGTCCTCAGCTAGCAACACTTCAGCTGCCAAACCCTGATCTTCATCACCTTGAAGCCCCCGTCAAACCATGGGGGTCTCAAGTGAGAAGATCTGGGTCATATACAGACCAGTGCAAGTGAGATATCTTGATATCATTGGCCTCGAGTGAAGATAGATATGATATCTTCAGTCAGGGCATGTCATGTTCTGTTTATACATCACATGTTTTGTTGGTTTTGAGATAGAAATGGTAAAAATGAAAAAAGGAAAAAAGTACAAAACGTAAACTGTGCCCCTCTGTTCAATGGTTCTTTCTGCATTAGAGGAAATAATGAATACACAGCTTACAGTCAATGGCAGTGGCAACCAAAGGATATCATGGCCCTCACATGTGAAGATATATTTCTGAGCATGCTCAGTGAGCAACTTCATATATATTTGTATGTTGGGTCAAGATATCACTTTTCATCTTTCTATTTATCAGGACACAGCTGTTGTGTGTGTGTGTGTGTGTGTATATATATATGCATAGATATAGCTATAATATATATATATATATATAGATATATGTAGATATAGATACAGTATGTGCAAATTATGTAAGGGACAGGTGGGGGCCTGCCCATTGCATTCAGGGACATACTTCAGACTGCAGAGGCAACATAGGGCTAAGTTGCTCAGTAAGGGGAAGGAAGAGAGGCAAGGTTTACACAAGATCAGAACGGGGAGAAAGACCGAGGGGGGTATTTGGAAGTGAAGAGGCAGATGAATCGGGTGCAGTTACAGGAGTGAGATGTGAAGTCATGGAGAAGAGAGGCGCGAGAGCCGTGAGAAGAGGAGCAGCTAATGGTTAGGGGGAGAGAGTTCCAAAGTTTGGGGAAGTGGTAGGAGAAAGCAGCCTGGCCAGTGAAGGATTTATGTGAATGGAGTACGAAGGAACGATAGCTAGAGTTGCGAAGGGAGTAAGAGGAAGGTGGAGGAGAGGAGGTAGGGTAAGAGGGGAGGGAGGTCAGATAGAATTTGAAGGTAAAGGGGGTACAATGAGTGAGGTGTCTAGCTTCAAGGGAGGGGAAAGGGAGTAAGGAGTATAAGGAGCAATGGTGAATGTGGGGGGGGGGGGCAGTCCAAGCAAAACAGAGTCCAAAGATGTTAAACCAAGGACCCCTGCTGCTCATCTCTAATGACTGTCCAGGTGATAGTTAAAGATCCCATGACACTTACCATTATCCTAAGATTGGGGGATTTTCCCTGGTATCCTGGCCAACATTACTCCAATCAATAGAATAGGTCTATATAACCCACCCAGGTTACACCTGGAAATGAGTTGTCACAGCTCAGTGTGTGCTTCTTGGTGGGGCATGGTGCCGCTGTGGCTGATGGTGTGGAGGCATCGATCTGACTAGGAGAAGACCTTGAGCAGAAGCTGGAGGCAAGGCACCATCTGAAGACATGCACAGTAATAAGATAAATTTTTAATAAAGTCCCAGGACAAAAAGCGGCAAAGTAGATTTATACCAGGGTGTTTACAAAAAGCTCACATCAGACAAGTAAATAGATATAAAAACCCCTAATGTGCCAAGGACAGAGAGTAAAGGTTCTCAAGATATAGTCACGTATGTCCCGATATTGAGAGAGTTGCGCCAGGCACAGCTGCCAGTTCGCGCCCGCGCTGCCCGGCCTCTGGCGAATTCGAGGGCTAGTGCTCACTGACAGAGTGGGACTATCCGACTAAATATCAGTCCATGTTGGAGCAATGTAAAGTGGATCTGCATTGCGCCAACACAGACCAGGGCTGCATATGGCCCACTAGAGATAGCACTGCCCGAAACTGGATGATGCCAGGTCCCCTGTGGGACTCGGCATGAGTATGCAAATGAGCCCGTTGGGCATGCAAGGTGCTAAGGAGGCATCTGCATGCCCATTATGAGCTTATTTGCATGGGGTGCTGCAGCCTCTTAGTACCCATTGCTGTGGAACAGAGAAACCCTTTTGGTCTAGGGGTTCTCCCCACCCCGCCGGTCGCCCTGTACAGCTCTGTGTCATATATCCTGGTGGTCTAACAGTTCCCACCACCATACCTGATCACCTTGTGTAGCTGTGTTCCAGATCCTGGTGGTCTAGTGGTTCCTCCCCCCCCAAGTCACCCCATACAGCTCTGTGTCACATATTCTGATTGTCTAATGGGTCTTCCCACTCACAAATCGCCCTGTACAGTTCTGTGTCATGTATCCTGGTGGCCTAGTGGTTCTCCCAACCCCCTGATCATTCTGTATAGCTCTGTATCATTTATCCTGGTGGTTTAGTCATTCCCTTCCACCCCCCTATTGCTCTGTAGAGCTCTTGTTTCAGATATCCTGATGGTCTAGTTGTTCCCCCACCTCCTGATCTCCCTGTACAGCTCTGTATCAGATATTCTGGTGGTTTAGCAGTTCACCCCACCGCCCAATCACCTGTACTGCTCTGTGTCATATATCTTGATGGTCTAGTGGTTCCCCCACCCCAATCGCCTGTACTGCTCTGTTTCAGATATATTGATGATCTATTGGTTCCCCCCCACCCCCAATCACCCTGTACAGCTATGTGTCATATATTCTGGAGGTCTGATGGTTCCTCCCACCCCCAATCGCTCTGTACCCATGGTAATCTAGTGGTTCCCTCAACCCCTGACTGTACACTGGCCCCACCTGCCCACCCACCATGGACCCCACTGCATCCCCACTCACCTAGAACACTGTCTCTGTGACAGCAGTAGTTGGCACAGCCCTCCTCGACGTTATAGTTGACCACCGTCTGACAACCGCTGGAGACGCTGTCACGCACTTGACGCACTCCATGACTGCCAGACAGTGGCCAACTGAGAGGGTGAGGAGAGGTTGTGCTAACCATTGCTGTCAAAAAAGACAGCACTCTGGGTTAAGGGGGGTTTGGGTAGGGTCCTTGGCAGGTGGGCAGGTGGAGGGTCAATGGGGGGTGGGGGAAACACTGGTCACCAGGATGTCTGAAACAACTATAAAGGCAATGGGGGACCAGTAGACCACCAGGATATATTATATAGAGCTGTACGGGATGATTGGGGGTGGGGGGAACCACTGGGACCACCAGGGATACAAATATGAATGTGAACAGAGGCTCAGGTGTGGGGGGAACCATTACACCACTAGGGATACTATTAAGAAGGGCAAAAGGAGATCGGGGAGGGGCAGCTTGGCACAGGGGTGGGTGGCTGCAATACAGCCACCTTGCCTTAGGGGTTGGGGGCACAGCCCATCTGGTTAAGAGGTGGTTTTCAGCAGCTGTAAACAGCGCCACTTGGGGGTCATTTACTGTGTTGCAAACCTTTGAATATGTCAGTGCACCAGTATACATGAGGGGTCCCCGCATTTGCATCAACGCAGCAGTATATTTGGTGACTTGATGTTGCTGGTTTGCGGGATACGCTGGGGGCTTCTGAATATGGTCCCACCCAGAGCGCTAGTGCAGTCATAGTTAATGCAGGTGCAAATCTTTGAATACTGGGCCCATAGTCATTGAAGATAATTGAAGATCAGTAGGGACTCTAGATCCTCGTGTCCCCCTCCCCACCCCATAACCAAGGATGAATAAAAATGCTGTGTAAATGCGTTAATTTACGGTACAGTTTTCTACACACACACACACACACACACACACACTGCTCTTGATAACAAAGCCACCAGCAATCATTATCTATCCTTCCTAACAGCATCCAGCAGCAGCCTAGGCACAATTCATATCTACCCAAAGATACAATCTGTGCCAAGAATTCAAATACTGTCAATAATAAAGTATGAAAAATAGATTGCCTTACCCAACTGGGCAGCTGGCAGCAACCCCCGATGCTTTGCTGAAAAAGCTTCTTGCCTAAACCCATAGTGATTACACATTTATGGGAAGCCTACCCCAAGTGCTTGCCCCTTCCCCCGCATTCAGTTATCAAGTGGAATGCAATGCAGTGTATTACTTGATAATATTCCTCTGTAATTTCCACTTAGAAAGGCTGCCCACCACCATCCTGTGGGCAACCATGCACTTCCCTCGCCTGCTCTGTTCTAAGAAAGTATGCCCACCAATGGCTGAATCGGTAGGCACATTAGTATAAAGCAAGCCAGGGAAGCATGCAGCTGCCAGATTGCTAGAAGAGTGTGCAATCACTGGTGTAGGATCTGGATGCTGCCACAGGGAGAAGAACTCGCTTCTCCACATTAGCAGCCAAACCAGGAAATGGCTGTGCTCACCCCAGGCCATCAGTTTTCTAAAATAAATGCTAGAGAATCCAAGTTGCTACACACTAAGGTTTATTAAAGGGGAGCAGTCCGTAACAAGGGCACAATGCCCAAGTGTGGGGCAGGTCACAGTTTGCATTTTGCGTGCAAAACCTTTTTTTTTACTTACTGTCTATTGTAGTATAGTATATTGTCACAGACTAATTTTGCTTACAGGCTGAGTTTTTCTGTAACTACAAATCCCAGAGTCCTCTGCAGCTGTCATAAAAGCAGAGCTGCAGCAGTGGGAGAGTCAACAGCCTCCAGTGCATGTTAGAGCTTTTATAAGCTCTGATCAGATGTTTTTCTGGTCCCACTGTTCTCCCATGGCAAAGTACAGTCAGTCCTCTGTTGCTGTACTTAGCTTTAAGAGGACAGTGAGACCAGCAAACAAAAGATCAGAGCTTACATAAACTCTGACATCCACTGCAGGCTATTGAATCTCCCACTGCTGCAGCCCAGCACTGGAAATCAAAGTGACGCTCATTAGACTCTCGATATCGATATTGCCACAGTCATCAATTCATAGAGATTCCTGCTTGGCCATGCTGTCTGTTGAATCTGTGGCATCTTCCAGTTATCCGGTTGCCAGCCACTGCCCTTGCCAGCACCAGTTGTGTATGTTGGTGTACCAGCTCAAGCCTGGCACCAACTGGTCCTTCCCTAGCTGTCTGCCATCACACCAGTCAGGTTTCCTCCCTCTGCCTCAGATGCTTTTGAGGCTCTTACTTAGCATCCTGGTCTGTCCGAGGGTCTGCCAGGACTAGTGTTATTAGTTACAGTCAGTGTCACCCCAAATAAGCGTATAGTCTGCTTACCGAAGGTGCTTTCAGATTTGGAAAGCTCCATGCCCTATTTCTGGGGTAAAAAAATGGTCAGTCCCAACCTTGGTTCTGGGGGAGGTTCCCATGAACATGAAGATAACTGTGTTTGCTGTGATAGGAATGTAATGAAATATGAAGGTATGCGCATTATAACACATAATACTTTGTTACTGTGAAGGTGATAGTTTTCCTCTGATACACCTATCCTGCTGAGCAATCTCTTTCATGTGTTTACTGGTGCTGTCTTCTGCCCTTAACATGCCACTGCAGATTGTGCAGAACCCTTCTTCTTCCTTTTCTGTTTTTCTAATATTGTATCTGTGCCCTACTTTCAAGTTGCTCTTCTCACTACCTTCAGACAATCACATTTCCTCTTCCTTACAGTCTCATGGCTCTACTACTAATTTCCGACTCAGAGCTGCCTCAGTGGTAACATCCCAGGAGAAAATCCCACCCTTATAGGCCCCAGCGGTGTCCACCCCCAGGGCTTCAAACAACTTCGCCACTGTGAATAGGAGAAGATACGGAGGAGTTCTGGGACTTTTGGCATGGGGGAAGCTTAGTGCCGTAATGCACTTTGGAGGTACTTCTTTGTAGGCACTCACCTGCTGCAAGTTAATTAAGCACCCTTAAAATGGTGACTCAGTGGGAGGGGGGATGTTGTGTGGTCACCCATGACGTTTCATGTCACCCCAGAGGTAGCCTGTGACAATGGCGACTGCGATTGGGCGCTTTCAAAAAGGGTGACTCAGTCGCGGCGCCTGTCGACAGGGCTACCGAGCAGGGAGGGCGACTGGATGGGGGGGTCATGTATTATAGTGACAGGATGTCGCTATATGTACACACACGGGGGAGCGAGTATGCCAAGTGATGGGTAGAAGGGGAGGGAGGGTTCGTGAGGCATGGTGTGGCAGTGGGCTGCAGAGCCGGCCCCGTGGCATGGTGGGTGGGTGGCAGTCTAAGGTTGCGAGGGTGCTGGGTTCGGGTCCAGGAGTGCATACATTTTGTTGCACCTGGCCCAAAATTTTTTTCCCCCAGTTTTGCACCCCCCTACCGACATGCACCCCCCCCCGGAGTTGAGAATCCTTTAGTAGGGGAGTGCGGGGACCACAGCCCCCGACTAAACAAAACTAAGTCCCGGCACCCTTTGCTGTGCTACCGGGAGGTAAAGGAATCGCTAAATCCTGATTTTCGGCCGATGCACATTGCTCTAATGGCCATCACCATTCCGCGATCGCTATTATCACATGTAACCACCCCAGATCTCCCCTAGAAGGCACAAAGGTTTGTGAGGGTGTTACCACCTTCCCCCTCCCCCCCGAGGCTGAGCACTACCTCCAACCCAGAGCGGGTGGGCAGCTTTGCACAGTAAACCCAGGCTGCCCACATGGGAGCATGACGAGGCTCCACTGGCATCATTAAGCTGGTCTGAAGCCAACATCTTATCCCATGATGGACATCCTGACCAAGGAAAGCTCCACGGGATCTGGTTTTATTAGGCAATCTAGCCATTACAGAGCCTGCTGCCCTGCTACCTGGTCCACTGCGCATTTTCCTATCCCATTACAGCATCAGTTTGCTGAGTCATCACATTGTTGCATTTGGGACCTCAGCCCCCCCGCCCCCACTCTCCTTACCTAAAGAGAGGGGTGTGGCACATATCCCCCTTCTCCCAGTGGACTGCTGAGAGTCTGCCATAGTGTGGATAACAAACTGAATCCAGGCAGTTAGAAGAAGAAGTTACTTACCTGTAACTGTAGTTCTGCTACTGGTATTTAGTTCTGGTCAGGCTTGATTTTCATTGTTTGTTTTCCGGTGTCAAGATCTGTGAGCAATAGGGGCAGAAACTTGAGGAAACAAGCAGTAAGGCTTTTTCTTTCTTTCTTTCTTTCTTTCTTTCTTTCTTCCTTCCTTCCTTCCTTCCTTCCTTCCTTCCTTCCTTCCTTCTTTTCTTTTCTTTTTTTTTTCTTTCTTCTTTCTTCTTTATGTCTGGATGGTACCAGGATTTTTTTTCCTGTTCCTGGAACTGTTTTCCCATTCTTTCATTGAAGGGACCCTGTTAGGATAACCCAGAGGGCCAGCTGCATAGGCAACCCAGGGTCAGGAGTGAACTCGGGTTGCTTGTGTTGGGAGCCAGGGCGAGCTGGGACAGCTGCCAACAGACAGCAGTGGGCATTAGTTTCGGGAGGGTTGATGGCAGATTCCAGTGCTACAGTGACCCTTGCAGAGAGCCAGGGAGTTAGCTGTGCATACTCAAGGCCAGTAGATGACTGTGCGCATGCTTTGTGGGAGGTGGGAGGATGCGGGGAGCAAAATGGGTAAAAAGTCATGCTGCAGGTGGGATGATGGCCAGTGGTTCTCTTGGGCCCTGTGCTGTGTACACCTACTAGAGTGACTTCAGGGTTAGCAGAGAACAGGGCTGGGAGAACCACCACGGGAGGTACACATCTAGGCCCAAAGACTGGATGAATAGTAATGAGGGGAAAAAAGCTATATAAAAAGGGATGACCATGTGATCTCCCTAGGGGCCAGTTTTAGCGCTTGTGAGTTAAAATGAGGGTGCTGTGGCTTGAAAATATTTTAAAACATAAGATAAATTTGATTGGTATCCTATTAGGATACTGACGCTTGGAATCCCATTACTTATGGGACCGACTTCAGTATCCCAAAATACACTTGCCTGTGCCATGTAGTATCCCAACACAGGCAGTGCCAACAGGGGTAAGGTAGCGGTTGTGACCTGCCGCTACCTTACCTCTTGTCAGGAACTACAGGAGGGCAGAGGATGCAGGTGCTGGCTGAGCTGCTCTTGTGATGTGGAGGGCTGGGTTACCAGCAGCTCGGCCAGCATGGCTGCATGGAGCCAGGTTCTGTTCCCGGTCATGGCAACTTTTCCTCCCTGCCATTCTGCCCCCCTCCCCCATAACTATTTTTTTTTAACTCCGAACTCCGCTCCCTCTGAGTTGGTTATTTTAAATTACAGGGGTGCAGAGCCTCCCAACAGGGGGGATGGTGGCACCTGTATTAAATGCAGGTTCCTTACAGGATCTTGCATTTTGGGCTGGGACACCTATTGGGTTGCTGAAATTCGTTCTCCCAAACTCATGTCTTGTAGAGTTCAGGAAACTGTGTTTCAGGATTCCATAGGTAATTCATTTGATTTGTTTAAAAGACAGATCAGTACTTCTTTGAAAAATGTGAAGCAAAGCTGCCCAGATGGCTCAGCAATTGCATTATGGCTACTATGTGGAGGTTCAAGTGCAAGCCCAGGTCGCCACTTGCTGACTGCCAGTGAGTCAGGGGTGCGGCCAACAATGCTGCCCAACTTGGTGATGGAGGTTCTGCCTTCCCACTCTTACAGTGACACCCATTGGGGGGCTGTGGAGGATGTTGGACACATGGGTCACTGCCACCACTTCCTCAGGGTCACTACAGAGACAGAGCAGGCCACAGCACCAGTAGGTGTTGGAAGAGACAAATGAAAAAAAGTCTGGCGGCTGCCAGTATGACAGCCCCAGATACTCTCAGGTTGTGCACTTCAGTTGGTTGTATTTGATTCAATCATACGAACATTTATTTTTTATTTTATTTTATTTATGACTTTGTTAATCGGGTAGGTGCACTGATCCCAGGGACCATTTTCAGGCACGACCCAGGCCACATAAGGCAGCACAGAGTAGAAACATCAAAATAACAAGGACATAACAAGAGCAGGTAATACGCAGTGAAAGGTTACAGTTGTTACATTTGGCAGTACATCATACATATAAAATTGCTGGCAGAAAAATGCCCACAGGTCTATCAAGTCTGCCTGATTGTACAGCTCTTAGTTTCATATTACTTCAGCTGCCCCAACCCCCACTCAAACCCCTCCCTTCCTCCCCTTTCCTGGTCTTTTCCTCCCTTTGTGTTCTTGTCTGTACTAATCCTGCCCTTGACTCTAGCCCAGCCCCGCCTAAAGCTATCCACTGTCCTCAATTCAATTAAATCCTCCGGCAGTGCATTCCATCTCACCACCACTCTCTCTGTAAAGTATTGCCTCTTCATCACTCTCCTGAACCTTCCCCCTTACAACTTCAGACTGTGCCCCCTAGTGATCCTTCCCCCCCCCTTTAAGCGGAACAATCCTCCCTCTCTGACTTTGTTTATGCCTTTCAAGTACTTAGGTCTATATTATGTCCTCTTCCCTTCTGTCTTTCAGCGACTACATGTTGAGCTCCCTCAGTCTTTCCTCATACGGCAGCTCCCCCAGTCCCATGATCATTTTCGTAGCCCTGTGTTGCACCCCCTCCAGTAATCTCACATCCTTTTTGAGGTATGGGCACCAGTACTACACACAGTACTCCAAGTGTGGCCTCACCAGTGATCTGTACAAGGGCATGAAGACCTCCTCCTTTCTAGGGGTGATCCCGCTGGCAATGCACCCAAGCATCCTATTTGCCCTTGCTGCTGCCCTCCTACACTGTGCTGATACCTTCGTGTCCCCTGTGACTACTACCCGAGATCCTTTTCCTCCTCTGAAGCTGCTACCTGCACTCCCCCCAGCCAGTAGCTGGTCCTGGGATTTCTTCCTTCGAGGTGCATGATCTTGCACTTCTTAGTGTTAAACCCCAACTACCACTCCCTAGACCAGTGTTCCAGTTTAGCTAGATCCTCTTTGAGTGCCTGCCTCCCTTCCTCATTGTCCACTTTTGCACAAATCTTAGTGTCATCTGTGAACAGGCTGCTCTTACTCTCTTGACCCCCTCTGCAATGACTCCAGTGAAGACATTGAACAAAACAGTGGCCAGCACTGAACCCTGTGGTACCCCACTTGTTACTGGCCTTGGCTTGGATGTCTCCCCCCTTACAACTACCCTCTGTTGTCTGCCCTGCAACAAGCTCTCAGCCCACCCCACCAGTTTCTCCCCCACCCCCAAGTCCCTCAGCTTGCTCATTAACCTCCCGTGGGGTACCAAGTCAAAAGCCTTGCTGAAGTTCAGATACGACATCCACAGCGTGGCCTTCGTCAACCATCCTAGTGACCCAGTCGAAGAAGTTGATCAGGTTAGTTTGGCACAATCTTCTCGAGACAAACCCATGCTGTCTCTCATCCTGTAGACCATTACTATCAAGAAAGGTTATCAACCTCTCCTTTAGAAAGGTCTCCATCAACTTCCCCACTATGGAAGTCAAGCTTACCAGTTTGTAGTTGCCTGGTTGGTCCTTCAGTCCATTCTTGTGAAGGGGCACCACGTGAGCCATCCTCCAGTCCCTGGGTACTTTCCTCTGTCTCCAAGGAGGTGTTCAAGAGGTCCATCAGAGGGCCTGCCAACACCTCCGCCAGTTCCTTCAGGACCCTTGGGTGTACACCATCTGGTCCTGGTGCCTTTTCCACCCACAAGGCCTTAAGGCCCTTCAGAACCAAATGGGGTACACCCCTAAAGGCCCCATTATGGAATGTAAGCCATGCGGGATGCATGCCAAGGAAGGGGTGTTTGAGCTGGGTGATTGCCAGAGGGACAAGGTAGGAGTCAGCTGTAGAGTGGGTAAAAGCCAATATAAAAATCATAACCTGGGAGGAGTTGTCAGGAGAAAACCCACAACATTGTTTGAATAACAGTCATTGGCACTCAGGGACCTGCACCATGGTAACCCTGTTGGTGCAGCAGTTCTTGAAGCTAGGAGGTTGCTGGAGAAGTGACAGGAGAATGGCAGTGGAGGACTATAAGTCAGATTTAAAAAAGGGGGGCTAATATCAATTTTCAGTGGGGTTAATAGTGTCCCCTCAATGTCTCTTGCATGCTCCTGGCCCTTTTGTCCATTATGGGCAGGGCTTCGTCTTTAAATGTAGCATTGAAGTCTAGAATAGAGATAGTAGGGAATATTTTTTAATTGGAAGCAGGAAGTCTTGCACCACCAAAATAGTGTGTGCCATGGAAAATAAACGAAACTCTGTGCCACAGAAAAAAATGGCACTCCATACTACTAAATTAACATGCAAACTTTATTATAGCATTGCTAAAAGCATACCTCCAAGTAGTTGTCAGGATGACAGCAAAACCCAACCAGTTTTGCCAACTAGTGCATCATCCTTGAAATCGGTCAGGCTTTGTGGGTGTCCTGCCGACTGCTTGGCGGTATGCTTTTAAGAATGCTATAATAAAGTTTGCATGTTAATTTAGCAGAGCGGTGCTGGTTTTCGCTATGGCATAATCTTTTTAAATCAGCTTTTGTGATTGTGCTGAAATATTGGGCAGATTTTATCAAGAAGAAGCAATGTGCACTGCTGTGTGTTAGTCTGTTCATACAATGCTGCTGTCCTTTAACCCCTATGATGTAAGTGAATGAGCTTTACTTCACATAGGTGTCAGTAAAACAATCTTCAGTGCATTTATTCAAATTCTTCCCTGCCAGTTTCAGTTCCCAACGTTTTGTGCAAGTGATCAATGCCCAATCTGAAGTCAGAATGGACTAAGGAAGTCCCTGCAGTTTTGCAAATTGAGGCAGAACCCCACCTTTATTTGAAGATGTTGTTAACTGGCTAAGAATCCATGGTCAACAGCTGCCTATTTTCTAGGGGGACCTGGACGTATGTAGGACACATATAAACTGCTTGGAATTGATACAAACCAATTATATTTAGTGGAGTCAAATAAAAAATGTTCATACTATTTTTAAAATGATTTATTTATTTGTATTCTGATGACTGGGAGGGTCCACTGAGACCAACAAGTCCCTTTTTCAGTGACGTCCCGGGGAACAAATGCGTTCTTCGTACAACAAGGTACATTACAGAAACCAAAAGGTAACGCAAAGATAATGGAGAGTATGAATACAATAGAGCAGTACTTTGAGTATAGATACAATGAAACAAATAAGAGCAGATAATCATAACAGAAGTATAGACAAAAACAGAACATAAGGTACAGTGCTTTAGGGTTGTGGTGCATAATAGGCAATATTTACACATCAGATTTCTTCAGGGTAATGAAGAGGTCAGAAACCAAAAACAGTAATATTGCATAAATGAGAGGCAGAGCGTTCCCAAGTTTAACAGCTTTGAAGCTAAAGATTCTTTGGTCAAATGTTCTGTGTCTTAGGGGAATAAGATAACCAATCTTTAGAATGAGTACAGCATAGAGAACAGGATAAGGTAAATTTTGTACAGAAAATGGACTGGCTTGAAATAGAATTAGCCATAGGCTAGCCAGAGAAAAGTATCTGCACTCATCCTCAAATGATAGCCAGTTCAAATGAAACTCGAGTTTGCAGTGGTGGGCCTTGAGGTCAGCATCCAGTATGAACCTGCAAATGCTATTATGAAGCACACGTAGTCTTGCCAAACAGATATCACTGATAGCAGAATAGATAACATGTAGGATAAAGTATGGGGTGCAGTGTGTTACGAGAATTTAACACACACCTGAGTTGTTGGATGGCACATAAACCCCGAGGGCAAAGCCCGAAGGGTTTATGATAGCCATCCAACAACGAGGGTGTCTGTTAAATTCGAGTTAACACACTGCACCCCATATTTTGTTAGATGTAATTGAAGGGTTCCGTTTTTTTCTCACAGTAACATTTGCGAAAATGAAGAAAGTGGAGTCTTACCTTGCATAGTTGAATTTGTTTATTTTTACAATGTATACCTTCAATTCAAAAAATAAACGGTAAATTAAGTGCTTTGATAAATTAAACTAGCTGTAACAAGAAAGATAAACAAGAAAAAACATCCTTTTAAATCTTCCGGGTGTTTTTTTTTTTTTCACATTGCTATGGGTGTTGCTACCTGGTTTGAGTCTTGTGACCTGCAGACTAAAGAGCAGAGTTGAGAGGGAGATTCATTAGGGACTATGGTAAAAGAGGAGGTGAGTGTTTGTGGCTGAGTGAATCTGGCACAGACTGACTTTCACAGTCTCGAGCTGTATTGCATTTCTAGCAGTTTCCTATGGAAAAAGCAGTGTAAATGCCGCAATACCTACTCAGGTATTACGGTAGTTAATGCACGTTTTTTTCCATAGGAAAAAACAGAACCCAGTAATTATAATTCCATAATCAAAGAAAGAAACTTTGTGCAGTCAGTTGTCTTGATTCAAAAGTTAAGCCATTACGCATATGAGATCAAGGCGAAAATGAGATTTTTTTGAAAATGTGTATTTTGTTTTCACAACTGCTATACAGATATGATGACATGCATCACATATTTCCAGTAACGAGAACAGTACACGTGTACCCTAAAACCCAAGAATTAGTGTGATTAGAGTAAGACAGGTTATTGTCTAAAACTAGCCCCAAAAGTTAAAACTTTGTATAGTTTTAATTTTTTTATGTTTTATTGATTTGATCACTGGAGGGGGGCAGAGGAGGAAAAATGAATTTTCCTTTTACTATGGGTGACTTTTTATTAACATTTAGCGCCAAATTGTTTTTGACCAACCATGACTGTATACTCTGAGAGGTTTCCTCTACATTTTCTTCAGTGTTATTTAATTTCCAACCCCTGGAGAACAAGACAATGTTGTCAGCGTATAACAAAGATTCAACGTTGGATACAACTTCAGGAAGGTCATTGGTACACATACTATAGAATTTGCCAAACAGAATCAGATTTGTCGGATCCCCAATTTAACATCAGAAAATGATGACATAACACTCCCACATTTGGTACATTGTCTCCTGCCCCACAAACAGTCCAGAAATCCTTCAGTCACATTATGCTATAACCCAAATCCCTGAAACTTGGACAGCAGGCAACCATGGTTCACCAAATCAAAGGCCTTGGTTAAATCCAGGAACATGGCAACAGCCAAGTCTCCGGAGTCCAATGCCATATGTAAATAATCAGTTAACATTATTCAAGCAATCTGGGTGCATTTGAATCATGCTTGCTGCACTGTTATAATAACTAGAGCTTTACAATGTATAAAACTGTCAGTATCATCCTAAAATAGATACCGAAATGTACACCCATTTGAAGACACCGAACAATGCCCCTGAGGAAGTGGCTTGACCATATCCACAAAATTATTGGCACTGAATGTGGCAGGAGAGAATCTGAATAGATACGCCACAGGTTGTTTCATTAGTGCCTGTGTGGTGTGCCACTCGTTCATTCACATTGCATTGGATATAGTCACCAGAGCCGTAGCATAGGTCTGTAGGACCGGTTCCCTGAGGGGACAGCATTACCTGGAGCACCCCTAGTGTATGACTGTCTTTTAACTCCTGAAAGTGCAATGTGGGGGGGAGGGGAGGCTTGAAAGAGTTTGCAAAAGATTTTAAGTCCTGTCCCTCATTACTAAAGACAGGTGCAGCTTGGCAAACATGCCTCCCACCCCACCCCCACACACACAACAGCTTCATCAGTCACTTTGGATCATTTATTCAGTATGGCAACCGGAACTGGACAAAAAACTCCTGTACTAGCCAACAAAAGGTAATCAAATTCATTTATTAAACCTGTTAAAACCCAAAGCAGCCTGTCTGCGCTGTGGCTAGGTAACAGCTTGCCATTGCAGCAATCTGGGTTTGTGTTCCAAGCCCAGAGTGCCACTGCAGGCCAGCAGACTGTGAATGGGGTGCTGTCCTCCTTGTTCTTCCCTCCATTTGGGACTACTGGGATCCTCTGCTGTCACACTGCCACAATGTTCCAGGGGGTGTGATGCTGGCAGAAGCAGGGAGACATTTAGAGGATGTGAGTGGGTGAGGACCACTAGGGCTCCATTTTGGGGGAGTGTAGGTGGGAAGGACAGAGAAAATGGATGGACTTCCTGCAGACGACATCCTCCCATCTGAAACACCCATCAAGATCCTTTAGTTACAGCCAGCCCGCTGGCACAGGGGCAGGGTGCCTACCTATGATGCCAGTGACCCAGGTTCAGGAATGGACCCGGGACGTTGGAGGGCTGGCCGGGGAGGATAAGGATTGAGCATCCAATGACTGCTCTCCTTCACCAAGGGGGAGGGTGGTAGAGTGTTCGGTGTTATACCAACACCTAGCGGAGGCTGGGTGTACAGAGTACGCCTATGCCAATTCGCTTAGGGGGGCGGGGAAAACGCTGGTAGTCATTGCACGTCCCCACCCCTGTACATCAGGGAGAAAATCACTGCCGGCCGCTCTTGATGAAGCCCGCCCTTGGCTTCAATTAGCACTCAGGCCGGCTCCCTGACCTATCCGGTTGATTGTGGCATTATAGGGCCATTGCCGCAACCCCGCCCTGGGGGGTATGCTAGGGGGTATCAGGGAGCCGTGGCTAATATGAGAGTGGAAGCAGAGGGTCCATGACTGGGCCGAGGTACCGGGTGGCAAGGCGGCAGAAAAAGCATAATTAATTAAAAAAAAAAAAGATTCTTTAGTTGAAAGACTAGAGTGCTATTTCACTTCAATGTAGAGACTGTGGCCATCTTGGACGAGGATGATGAATGGGAATTCCCATGGGCATATGTTGAGTGGGAGAGGAGCAAAATATCCTGATGAAAATTCCCATTCATTGTCCCAATCAAAGAGGGCCATGGTCCTTCCATCTGGTCCAAAGGAAGAGTCACAGGATAGCATTCAAACCGTGTTATTGGATCTCTGTGATCACAGAGCCCTGTTTGGACTGTCTCAGCACCTGGTCCCTCCAGTCTCCTCTCCCTTTCTCCCACCTGAATAATTGGGTTCCCCGCTTCCCCAGTCTAAATATACCCTGCAGTTTGTCAACC
Source organism: Neoceratodus forsteri (assembly GCA_016271365.2). Taxonomy (NCBI): domain Eukaryota; kingdom Metazoa; phylum Chordata; order Ceratodontiformes; family Ceratodontidae; genus Neoceratodus; species Neoceratodus forsteri. The sequence continues at coordinate 358,202,773 of JADMNL010000025.1, forward strand.
TGTCTCTCTGAAAGTGATTCCTGTTTCATTTCTGCCTGGATGGGAGCTGCAGGAGTTAACAGTCTGTCTCTTTCTCTAACCCCCCCAGAGACTGTACATCTACTGCACGGCGAGAGCAGAAACGGGAACAGTACCGCCAGGTCCGAGAGCATGTGCGCAATGATGATGGGCGGCTACAGGCCTGTGGATGGAGCCTCCCTGCTAAGTACAAACAGGTAAGTACATTCTCCATGTTGGATCACTTTTAGTACTGCAGATCAAGGCTAGATGCTGTATTTGCATGTCTTGATAATGAACGTTAGACTGATAGGTACTGGTTCTGTACCAATCAGCCCAGCTAAGAGTAGCACCACACTTAGCATGGAAAACAAGCATTGCAACAGCTGAATATGTGTAAATCTATATAGATCTTTATTCTTCTTGCCCCCTAGCCCACATCCAGCCACTCGAAGGCACCCCCTAGCCCTGACACTGACCTTCTCAGGGGTTTACTGTCACACCACTTACCCAGGATTACAAACATGGTGGGTGGGCTGCCTTGCTTGTCGTGCATGAGTCTGCAGTGGGTATCAGTGATGGCCCAGTGAACCAGGGATTTTTTTCCTATGTTTTCTGCCAATAGAGGGTACCAGTTTGCATTGATCATACACATATGTGCAGAAGCAGGCATGCATGGCTGGCATCCACGGGTGCCCCTCCCCCCAAATCTGTGCTGTGTCCAATGCGCTTCCACCTGGTCTCCACCTTGTGGCAGTTCAGGAGTGGATTGCAGAGGCCCCCCCCCACTCTGAGGGACAAGAGTTGTCTTTGGGATGCTCACTCCTCCCTTCCTCCCTCCCCCAGTCAGCCTCCGAGCAACCCGAGTTCACCCCTGAACCCGGATCACAGGCATAGAGAGTTGTAGTGCTACTACCACACTATTGGACCAGCCCCCAGCAGCTAAATGTTAATGTTTAAACAGTTGCCCTACCCCTGTGGCCAGCCCAGTGGCATGGTGGTACTGCTGCCATCTGTCACTTCGGTGACCCAGGACCAGGAATGAGCTTTGGTGGCTGGGGGCAGGGGCGATGGAAGGATCAAGCTTCTGAAGAACTGCTCTCCTCTCCCGGGAAGGATGGACTGCCAGCTCTGCAGAATGACTGTCACCAGGTGGAGGCCTGGTAGTAGTGCAGGGACAGGAGTGGCAAGAAGGGAAGGAGTTGTGGGACTCTAACACATGCGTACCTCCACATACATGTACTGATGTGTGTGCCCTAGCACAGGGTGGGAGAAAAACTAGAGGAAATATGGAGATGAGGCGGGCAAGAATGAAGCCTTGCACGCCATCCCTCACCCGCTCCATCGCCAAGGACTCTGCAGGACAGTACTGGAATGTGTCTTTGGGGGTGATGGCCCTCCCCCTCCTAACCTCACAGGGGGGAATCTGTGGGGGTAGCTGGATCATAGGTAAGCCCGGAGAGATAGTAGGCAGTGGAGGACAGTGGGAACAGGGCTGATGGGAGCCAAGTCCACCTCAGTCAGGGAGGATAAAACTTACATTAAAAAAAGTACCCTACCCCTGCCCCCCTGCTCCCCCCAACATAGTGGATGCAAAATGGAGGGGAGATGCTAGCTTTGCTTCCTTTCATAACGTGTGAGTGAAGGGGAAGGTTTGTTTTCTCAGCCAGGCATTGGGGCCAGTTGAAATGGTCATTTTAGTTTAATTTGTGATCAGTAATGGACAAAAAAAATACACTCTAGAGGGGATATAAGGCCCCTAAAGCTCCTGGAGATCGGTAAGTGTAATGCTATTACTAGGGAGCAGCAATGATAGGTGCAAGCATCTCTGACTGAGCTGCTGTCTGACGATTCAAAATGAGTTTTTCATTAAGTTCACCTGTCGTTACAGCTGAGTCCCAATGGTGGACAGGAGGACAACCGTATGAAGAATGTTCCTGTCCCTGTGTACTGCCGCCCGCTGGTGGAGAAGGATCTCACAATGAAGGTACGAAAACAAACTAATGATGTCTTCAAGCGCTGTCTGACAGACAAGGGGTTAGCATGTCCTATTAACCCACTAGGGAACCAGCTTTGATTCTCAAGTCCAGAATCTTGGTCAAACTGGCAGAAGGCTATGCAGAATCCCAAAGGGAAGTGCTATGCTTTTGGGGGTGGGAGAGAGGGTGGTGTCTGCAGATACATGACTGCCCCATGGGGCAGTCACATGGGTAGAAACATAGGCAATGATGACAGAAAAAGACCAATGGTCCCTCCAGTCTGCCGTAGTACCCTATCAAACCCTGGGACCTAAAATCCATACGGGGTACTAGACCTCACTGTTCACCCACTGCTCCCCTCCCTACAGCTTTCACCCTGAGTAACCACTAACCCTTTCACTCTGCCCCAGCTGTGCTTGAAACAGTTTACCGTTTTGACACCCATTACATCAGCTGGCAAACTGTTCCACAACTCCACTGCCCTTTCTATAAAATAAAACTTTCTCACATCCGCTTGAAACCCTCCCCCCCCGACAGTTTCCACTCATACCCCCTTGATCTTGAACTGGCATCCATGCCAAATAGTTCCTCACAGTTTACCTTATTTATGTCAGTTAGGAACTTGAAGGTCTCTGTCTGCTCTCTCACCTGATCTCCAGCGAGTACACGTTCAGTGCTTGGAGCCGATCCTGGTAAGATCTGCCCTGCTGGCCCTGAATCATCTCGGTTACCTATGTTGCACTGTCTCCAGCCTGTCCTTATTGCTCACTAGGTGAGAACTCCAGAACCAGGCACAGTACTCCAGGTGTGGCCTTATAAGTGATCTATAGAGAGGTAGTAATACTTCCTTCCTTCTGCTATCAGCACCCCAGCCGATACTCCCCCAGTGTCCTGTTTGCTTTACTATAGGCCTTCTTATACTGGTTTGATTATTTTAGGAAGTCACTAGTGATGACTGCAGGTCCCTTTCCTCAGTCTCAGTGCTCAGCTTTACCCCTTCCATCCAGTAGAGTTCCTTCACCTAGTAACCTAGCCCTAGGATGCAGTGCATCTGATGTGGAGTAATGTAAGAGACAGTGGGTCCAGCAGTGCACTTTTACTGCCTGAAGGGGAAGAGGGGTACTCCAGTATAGACCCAGTACCTGGCATAGGTATACAAGCTCACCAGCATAGACCCAGTACTTGGGCACAGCTGTAAGAGCCTGCTGGCATAGGCCCAGTACCTGGGCACAGGCACAACAGACCAGCGGCCTGGAGCCAGTATCCAGGTACAGGTATAAGTACTCACCAGCACAGACCCAGTACTTGGGCACAGGTATAAGAGCCCGAATGCATGGATACTAAATCTGCATACAGGTACAAGAATCTGCCACCATGGACACATTATCTGGGTACATGTATAAGACCTAGCTGGCATAAACTTCATATCCAGTCACAGGAAGAACTGATTGCTGGCATGCACACAGACAGTATCTGGGCACAGGTATAAGAGCCCACTAACACAGCTAATTTTTTCAGGCACAAGCCTGCGGGCATAGACTTGCTAGTCTGTGACAGGGTTGACCAAGGCCCTGTCCCAGTTGTTATGGAGAAAGAGTTTAAATGCAAGGAATCTGTTCTATTCTCTCCTTTTCTGTCTCTTCTCTTTCTGGTTGTGCAACCAGATTTTCTCATGAGACCTAGGACTTGATCACCCCGACGGTCTTGCAATTCGCTATCTCTCTACCCTCACTTGCTGTTCAGTCTTTTCTCTCCCCTTGCATATCTGCTGGTATAAAAATATATGTGAATCATTTTGTGGAAATATAATTGATACTGGTATCCCTTTGTTTAAATCTGTATATAGTTATACTGTTGAAATGATTGTAAAGCTAAAACTGTATATTGTTATACTGTTGAAATGATTGCACAGCTATTTGGAACTCAAGGGGTTAACCTGAGATGCAACCTGTAAGCCTTTTGCAGAAGATGTAAACAAGAGGTCAGTTCTGGGTCACAGTGTTCTTTTTGCTGCACCTATTAAAACTGACAAGAACATTGGAAACTTACAAGAACACTGTGACAGAAGCATGCTGTTTTCTTAGCGAGCGCCTGCACAGGCTTATAAAAAGGAGCTGCAATGTTTTGCAAAAGAGAGACACAGTGACTGAGAGAGACTGAGATTGGAAATCGAGAAGAAACCGACTTCCGGTTCCAGCCTACTAGGATAGTCAACTACCCCGTAAACCCTCCTCACTCTATTTACTTTAAATCACCTCCCTATCACTAAACTACTACAATATTGCATAAAATTTAACTTTACCAGCATATCGGGAGGCAGTCTGAATAATGTCTCCCCGAAGAAAATGGCAAAAACGTACCACAGTCGTTTTTAACCCATTGCGGACCTCGAGGAGACCGATGACCCGGGGCCTTCTGACAACAAGCAGCCTAGAGGCATTCAGGAGCATGAGGGGAAAAGATTAACTCCAGCCACAGTGGCAAAGACTGGGGGTAAAAGAAAGGGACTTGACCACCAAGCAGAGGACAATATTTTAAGACCCCTTTCAGATTTTCAGGGTGAGATGCGCAACTCCATTCAGGAGCTCCTCACATACATCTCTACACTGCTAACATGCATGGAGGAGGCCGACCACCAGGTCTCCCTCAATACTACAAAACTGGACGACTTGGAGGACTCAGTTAAAAAAATCCTCACAGAACAGTTACACATGGTGCTCTGCCAGGAAGATGCCGAAAATAGGAGTAGGCGGAAAAATATTAGAATTTAGGGTCTCCCCAAGGGAGACGAAGATGAGGACCCGGTGGCTTTCGTGGATCACTTATTCTGCTCACTTCTCAATCTGGATCCTTCCTTCCAGCTTGACATAGAGCAGGCCCACAGAGCGTTGGGCCCCAAGCCCTCCCGAGTGGACGCCAGGCCCAGATCTTTTGTTATAAAATTTCAGTCATTCCAGATCAAGGATCAGATATTGAAAAAGGCCTGGCAAAAGAGCCATACAATGCACAGTTCACGCCGCCTACTCTTGGACAATGATTATGCCTCCCACACGCAACAGCTCTGCCAGGAATATGCCCTGCTGTTCCCACTTCTCAGAGCCCAAAACATCAAGTTCTAGGAGTGTGGATATGTTGTTCATCCACACCTCTTGGCATGTCCCCTTCCACTTTAAATCTTGACGGAAGTCTTCAAGCTGGCTCCTCCCACCCACCCGGGTGGTATATACCTCAGCTCCACCCCATGATGCCAGATCTTCCTTTCTGCTGGAAGATGCAGGTTCCCTCATGCTCTCAAAGCATATCGTAGGCCCTGGATTCTAATTGTCGGTTTCTACCGAAACTTAAACTTAAACTCGTTCGAGTTAGCGATTGCACTTTACCGCATCCGCCAAGGAGGAAAAATCTTCCCCCAGATTTTGCCGTTGCCCCTGCAGCCAGAAGATGTCGTGCACCGACCCCCACCTAACGTGCACTTACTGCCTAGGTGTCAGACATGACACCTTGTCGTGTGATTTTTGCCTGACCTTCCATCTCAACGTCCTGGACGACCGCAAGGTGCGTTTGGAGCTGGGAAGACCAGAGAAAAGGAACCCGCTGGTGAAATCAAAGGAGGCGAGGTGGGTGGTTTCCGTGGCTGCAGGCTCCGCTGAACAGCTGGAACAAATGAAAGCATTTGAGGAGGAAGCAGCTCGAGCTTCAGCCAGTCGAAGCTTCTTTGTTCCTCTGAACCTTGGCTCCACCTTTACAGGCTCCTTCAAGGAGTTGTGCCAGTCTCTCCCCACTCGGAGTGAGGTACCCTCGGGCTCGCACTCCTCCCGCTCTCGGAAGAGAGAGAAGGACCCCATGTCTTCGTCTCAGCGAAAACGTTCCTGAGATCGAGAGAGGTCCGAGTCCCAGAAACACGTGGTCTTGACTTCTGTCGAGATCGCAACCTCAGCTGCTGTCTTCATGGATCTTCAATCTGGCCAGGGGACCGAGGAAGTGGCTGACGAGGTTGAAATTATCCTCAACCCGTTAGACCCTTTGTTGCCGGCCATGGCCGACGACTCTTTGGAAAGGACTCCGGTCCTTATCTTCACTGATGAGGAGACCCAGCATGCTGGTGTCCCCATCAAGGACCCGGTTCCGGACCCTCAGTTTTCACTGACCCCGGTGTTTCCTGACCGACCAAGTCGCCTCCCCGATCTCGGTCAAGGTCCAGAACCCCCTCAGCTGAACGGCCGAGAAAGAGCCATAAGCGCTCTAAAAAGAGGTGTCACCACAGGTCCTCATCCTCCTCGGACAAGGAGAGGCTCTGGCAGAAACTCCGTCGGCACTATGAAGACCTCATGGCAACAGCTGATTTTGACCGGGTAGAAGCCTACTGTGCTGCGCACCCCAGCCATAACTTGGCTTCCGCCTCCTAGGCCGATGCCGACCCCTCTGGAACTGAAGCCACAAGTTCCTCCACCCGTGGGGCCAGCCCGTCTCCTGGTTCAGCCTATTCCAGTCTCTCCACCAATTTTGGTGGAACCACTGCCTAAACAGCCTGATGGAGGGGCACCCTCGAAAGAGGACCGACAAGACACTGGGCTTCCCCAATGTCTGTCAATAACAGTCACCCCGGACTGCCCTTGGCACATCGAGGGTGATTTAGGCGGTAGACCACTCTACCATGACTCCTCGGACTCAGACGTTACCGGCTTGCACTCACATCCCGGGGATGATGAGTTGACGGTCGGCGCAGGTTGGGGGAAAGCCCTTCCTCCTTCCAGGGCATTCTCTGCCTCATCTCTGACTTCACCGGAATGCCCCTGGAGCCCATCCAGAAAAAGGCGGACTACCCTCTCACTGACATCCTTAAGAGAGGGGACACCCCAACGGAGGCCTTTCCAGTGGCCGAGGCCATCGTTGGCCCAGCCCTTGAACTTTGGCAGCGCCCTGCTTCCTGCCCAACACCATGTGCCTGCATGGCCCGCAGGTACGTGGTGACCTTGCGGTCCCTTGCGGGGTTCACTGAGCACCCTTCAGCTGAGAGCCTGGTGACCGCTTTGGTGTTCAGGCATACGGGTAGTTTGGCCGACACTGACCGACCCCAGACAAGGAGTCCAAAAATATGGACCACTCTTCCCGCAAGGTCTACGCTGCCTCTTCTCTGGGCCTTTGTCAGGCCAGCTCGGCTGTTATTATGGCACTCTTCTCCCATGCCCTCCTAGGGTCATTGGACGAAGTCCTCCCTAATCTCCCACTGGATATGCAGACTACGGTCAAGCAGGTTCGTGACCAAGGTCGTGCTGTCACCAAACAGCAGCTCCAGACAACCTTGGATATAGGAGATTCTTGTGCCCGCTTGTTGGCAGCTGCAGTGGCTTCTCACTACAGGGCTTGGCTGAGGCTTTCCTCCTTCCCGGCAGATACTCGGCATAAGCTTGTTGATGTGCCCTTCCTGGGGACTGACTTGTTCGGCCCAGGATTGTCCAGTCACCTTCAGCGTATAGAGCTTTCCAGTACCACCTTGGATGCTACTTCTGCCAAGGGTTCTTCAGGCAAGAACCAGCAGAAGAGAAAGAAGAAGCCATTTCGGCACTCTTCCCCTGCGGTCAGGCAGCCCTCCTTTCAAGGAGGTCAGCAGCAACAGCAGCAGCAGGCTCAAACTTGGCACCCACGGCCCAAGCAGGGTTCTCAACAGCCCCATAAAGGAGGCCGAGGTGCAGGTCCTGGAGCCTCCTCATCCTCCACTAAGACTGCTCAGTGACAGGTTGGGGGTCACCACCCCTATACCCGTCATGCCAGCTCTGGGTTCTCCCTTGGGGGGTGGGCGCCACCGCTTCCCTTCCGCCTGGTCCGCTATCACTTCGGACAGGTGGGTTCTCAAAGTGGTAGGGCAGGGACTGCCTCTGGAATTCAAGCAGTATCCTCCCAGTCAAGCCAAGCCCCCCGGGAGAAACGGATCTCCACATGCACCCAGTCGGCTCGTCGAGACGACGTGGCTCAGCTCCTCCGCAAGGAGTCAGTAGCGCCAGTGCCGGATCCTCCGACAGACCCAGGCTTTGTTTCCAGGTACTTCCTGGTGCCCAAATGGATGAGGAGTTGGTGCCCCATCCTAGATCTCCATGACCTGAATCAATATCTCAGGTCCCGCACCTTTCGGATGGTCACTCTGAACCAGATCATACCATCCCTGGAGTGAAACATGTGGTTCTGTTCACTGGATCTACAGGACGTGTTCTTTCATGTCCCACTCCATCCATCCCATCAGCGGGGACCCTGTATGAGTTCCAAGCCATGCCGTTTGGCCTGTCATTGGCCCCTCGGGTCTTCACCAAGTGCATTGCAGTGGTGGTAGCCCACCTTTGGCGTCGAGGAGTCAGGATCTACCCTTATCTCGATGACTGGCTCTTGACAGGTTCCACCCAACAGGAGTTGGAGAGGTCCAGGGATCTGGCCCTCCAAACCTGCTCCCAACTCGGCCTCCTGATCAACGAGGCCAAGTCGGAACTCGTGCCCTCTCAGGTGATGGGCTTCATCAGGGCAGAGCTTGACTCTTGTCAAGCCAGAGCTCGGCTCCCGGCGGACAGGGAAGAGGGTCTTTCCTCCTTTGCCCAATCATTTCTGGTTGGGCACTTGTGCCCTGCCCGGGACTTTCTGTGCCTTCTGGGTTACATGGCGATGTACACCTCAGTGTCCATGGGGCCCAGTGGCACATGCGCCCCCTCCAATGGGAGCTGGCTGCCCAGTGGACTCAGCGATATGGTCACTTTGACCAGCTGATCACTGTAACCCAGAAGATGTGGAACTCTCTCCATTGGTGGACCACCCCAGACCGGTTGCTGGAAGGGATCCCGTTTGTCCGCCTCGAGCCGACGGTCGTCCTTACAACCGATGCCTCTCTCATGGACTGGGGAGTCCACATGGGGGACAACAGGGCCCATGGGTTCTGGATCCCCAAGGAGTCCCGATGCCACATCAACCTGTTGGAGCTCAGAGCAGTCAGACTGGCATTGTCAGCTTTTGCTCCTCAACTCCAGGGTCAAGCGGTTCAAGTCCAGACGAACAATACCATGACCATGTACTGCCTCAACAAACAGGGCGGCATGCACTCCCATCTGCTGTACAAGGAGGCGCTCTGCATCTGGACCCTTGTAAGCTGGTTGGAGGTGGATCTCCTAGTCATCCATGTGGCAGGAGCCTCGAACCAGCTGGCGGATGCTCTCAGCCGCATAGGCCAGACATCCCACGAGTGGTCTCTCCATCAGGAGGTAGCTTGCAGCCTATTCTCCCATTGGGGCAAACTGCTGGTGGACCTGTTTGCCTCCAGGGAAAGCACCAAGCTGAGGCTGTTTCATGCCCACCCCCCTCAGCAGGGCTTGCTGCAGGGGGATGCCTTCTCGAGGCCATGGATCCCAGGCCTCCTCTACGCCTTCCCTCCATTTCCCTTGATCCACAAGGTGTTACTCAAGCTGAGGAGGGACAAGGTGCAGGTGATTCTGGTAGCCCCAGACTGGCAGTGCCAGTTCTGGTACCCAGATCTCCTCAGCCTCAGCTGCAGGCCCCCGGAGTGGCTGTGTACACGCCCAGACCTGATATCTCTGATCCAGGGGAAGGTCTTCATCTGGACCTTCAATCCCTGCACCTCACAGCCTGGTCCCTGAGCAGCTAGAGTTCCAGGCTCTGGGTCTTTCCGAAGATGTCTACACCGTGGTGGAGGCATCCAGAAAGGAATCGACCAGGAAATGTTATGCCTTCAAATGGAAACATTTTTCCATTTGGTGTCAGAGTAAGGGTCTGGAGCCCTTATCCTGTTCTATGGCTAACTTTCTCGACTACCTTTGGTCTCTCTCTCCAAAGGGGGTCTGCGGTCATTGACCCTTAGGGTGCACCTGGCAGCCATTTCTGCATACCATGCATGGGCCGGTCAGCCGACATCGGTGCAAGAGACAGTGGTCAGGCACTTTTTCAAAGGCCTGGACCACATATCCCCTCCGGTGCATGAACCTCCACCTCTGTGGGATCTGTTGCTGGTTTTGGCAAAGCTCATGGGCAAGCCATTCAAACCCATGCACAAATGTGAGCTTTCACACTTGTGGATGACGGCCTTCTTGGTGGCTATCAGGTCTTCCAGAAGGACAGGGGAGCTCCAGGCGCTTTCGGTGGACTCCCCTTATTTGGTCTTTCACAGGGACAAACTTGTCCTGCGCCCCACCTGAAATTCCTTCCGAAGATGGTGTCAGAGTTTCACCTTAACCAGGTGTTGACTCTTCCGGTTTACTACCCTAATTACACCTCAGATGCCGAGTACAAGCTCCATGCCTTGTACCTGAGATGTGCTCTCTTCTACTACAAGGAGAGGACGCGGCGGAAATTCGCAGAGAGGTTCGCCAGCTGTTTGTCACCTACACTCTAGCCGCTTCTGGCAGACCTGCAGCCAAATGGACCACAGCAAGATGGATTACATCATGCATAGGTCTGTGCTATGAGTTGGTGGGCAAGGAGCCTCCCAGAGGGATAAGAGCTCATTCTACCCGCCATACTGCTGCATCGGTGGCTGCTTCTAGGGACATCCCTGTCCAGGAAATCTGTCGGGCTGCTACCTGGAAGGCAGCAAACACTTTCATTACCCACTGCCACATCGACCTTGAGTCACGCCGGGATGCTGGTTTTGGGGCCTCGGTTCTTCAATCTTTATTTCCTAAGTAGGGGGTGTGCGCCTTGCCTCCCTCCTCCCGGCGAATGGCTTGGAGTCTGCCAGGAAGTGTGGATGAACAACATATCCACGCTTCTAGAAGAACAGGTTACTCACCTGTAACAGTATTCTAGGAGTGGTACTGTATATGTTGTTCATCCACACACAACCCACCCAACCTCCCCAGCTTCAGGCGCACAACCTTGCTTCCAGCGGACTAAGATCTGATGTCATGGGGCGGAGCCGAGGTATATACCACCCTGGTGGTTGGGAGGAGGCAGCTTGAAAACTTCCGGCAAGATTTAAAGTGGAAGGGCATATGCCAAGAAGTATGGATGAACAACATATACCACTCCTAGAACTACAGTTATATGTGAGTAACCTATTCTTTGCACTCCCTATCCTGCAAGTTATTGGTGCAGCTGGCATCAGGCTCAGTGACCTACTCCTCAGCCCAGGAGGCAATAGAAGACCTCACCTCAAAGGGAGTTTTGAGGGAATGCATTCCTGGCCCTTCGCTTTCTAGCAGGTGCCGTGCTGCAGACAGGGAGCCCTCGACCTCCCCTTCCAGGACTTATTGGAGAAAATTTGCCAGAATCGAAATCCAAGCCTCACCTTCTGAAAAGACAGTGAGTACAACCATCAGGTGTTTCCTTCCCCTTAACTGACCTCCTCCTGTGTTGCTTCCTCATGCCTTGGGGTTTTGGGGGATGGGGCCGGGCTTTGATTGTCCCCAGGCAGTGCCTGGATTCCTTCCTGAGCCCAGGCAACTATGGTGCTGAGGGCTAATCCACATCTCAATATATTCAGTGTGACCATTGGTTGCTATACTGGGCTATGGTCATCTGATGGCAGGGGCCTCTCCACCCCCCCCAGGCTGGATGATCGTGCGTAGGGCTTCAGGGCACTGCCTGATGGATGGGCCCTCCTTCCCCTTTTCTCACCCACATAGGGCTACTGCAGTGTATTCTGTAAAGTTGGTGGCTCTGTGACCTGAGGCATTTCTGGGCCCGGGGGCGGCAGGGAGGGGAGGGTGTTGAAGGCTGAGGGAGACCTGGCTTGTTTCGGGTGATCCCTGGATTATGAACTAGGGGAGAGGGAGTGAAGAGGATGACCAGAGGGGGAGAGAGAAATGGAGGAGATGAGTTGCGAGGGGTCTTTCCCCCTCTCTTCACAGAACGGGTGGTGGACAAGTGGAACACCCTGCCAGAGGAAGTGGTGGGAGCTGAAACAATCACGGGATTTAAGAATGCATGGGATAGACATAAAGGAATTCTAGAGGTCAGGGGTAAGGGGAAATAGACTTCTAGGAAAACAAACTGAACTTACAAGCTCAAATGGGCAGACTAGGTGGGCCATAGGCCCTTATCTGCCGACACTGTCTATGTATCTATGTATCTATGTATCTATGTATCTCTTACCAGACATTATCACAGATGGACATGCCAGTTACCATCCTTCAAATAAAAGAACTGCCTTTATGGGACTCTCAGTTTGTTACCCTTCCCCCCTCCCTTTTTTTGTGGTTGTTGTCTATGTATTTTGGTTTTGTTCTCTTTTAATATGTATATATATATATGTGTGTGTGTGTGTGTGTGTGTGTATATATATATATATATATATATATATATATATATGACCCGGAGAGACTATGATCTCCGGTGGGGCTCAAGGATGATATGAAACTACATCATTTGAATTCGGGGGGGTGGCCAGGAACTGAATTCTGTTGGGTAGGGGCACGAGGGGGACTCAAGCCTTGATAGTTTGCAATATTATTTTAAAGAATGATAAAGTTATATCAGGTTCTGGCTGTGCCCTTTGCCCCTCCTTGGCTTTTCCCGCTTAGTTGGGGAGAATACCGTGTTTGTACTGCCCATCCCGATTTACTCCCTGGGGAGAGTCGGGCTGCCCAGGTTTTCCCCCCGCCTTGGTTAATTTTACCTTCAGGATTGGCTCTTATGCCCCTCCTCCACATTTTCACCCTCTTCCCCCTTCTTTACTGTGTGTTGTTGTTTTTATTTTGTACTCACAGGGATTGTTGCTGTTTGTTGTTAACATTTTATTGCTTTATTTTTCTCTGATTCAAATTGTTGTTGCTGGGTATACCTTCTGCTGCATTATTACAAGGTGTGCCTACAGGTGTGTGCTAACAGATTACTGCTGTAATCTTCTGATTCAGATTGTCTTTTGCAAGGTATATCTTCTGTTATTGCTTTATTTTTCTCTGTAGCAAAGTGTTTCTTACAGGGTATATCTTTTGTGAAATTATTACAGGTGGTGCTTTATAGGTTTTACAGTTTTATCTATCATTAGGATAAGCATTCAGGGTTACTGCATTTGTTGCTGGCTGATTGTTTCTGTTCTTACCTCCTTGTTTCTTTCATCCGCGGTTTTTCTTTTTCAGCCGGGGAAGGGCCCAGCCACTCACCCCCATCTCCAACCACCCCACACTACACTCCTTTTATAGGGTAGCACAGTCGGACATTTCCTGTGCAAAGCAGCGGCAGGATCAGTGGGGTATCCGTACGGTGACCTCATTTACAGGGGCACTAGTAATTTAACTTGTTATAACAAGTTATACAAAAAAAAAACACAAAATCAAACTTTTGCTTGCATTTTCTTCCTTCTAATTACTCTGATCAGGTATAAACCCAGCAAATTATCTGGAATGGATATTATTAACTGCAGGTATGGTGGAACACTTTTCAGAAGGGCAGTTTTACAGGATTTAGGACTCTGTCGTACATGCTGGGCCAATGGAGACCTTAAGGCTCAGCTCGAGGCAGCATGGGCAGAGATTGTGCACCTCAAATTTCATATTCAAGAGGAAATATATTATAAGAACCACCTGCCATTTCCCCAGCATCCAACAGAAGCACCTTGACCGCAGAGGGTAGTTGGTCTGGGATGTTGGCAGGTGGTTAGGAGGGGCAAATCGGGTGCCCCATCACTCGGTGTCCTCCAACATATTATCTCTACAAACCATATCAAAACTACAAACTGGTATCTGCCTCTATCTCCAAAATCAAACAAAGGGGCAGAGGACACTGCAGCACAGGAGCTAGCACAACAAAACTCACCCAAAACAGGAACCAAAACAAAAAAGCAAAAAGGAAATCCAAACAACTTCTGATCATAGGAGACTCCATGATTCAGGAAATTGATACCTATCTCCAGCCAGGGGTAATGGTCAGATGTCTCCCCGGTATATCAGTGTGGAGAGACACTGACTGCATTGCTAAAATTATTCAGGAAGCAGGGGAAAACATTGATGTTCTGGTACACATAGGGACTAATGATCTTGCCAGCCAGTCAGTTGTGGAGACCAAGGAACACCTAAACAGGCTGGGTGACAAACTATCATCCATTTTGTCCGGCATTTCCTTTTCTGAGATCCTGCCAGTCTGGGAGAGGGGGACAGATGGACGGAAGGTCAGAGAATGGGAGATAGGGGAGCTAAACATGTGGCTCAAGGGCTGGTGCCAGGAAAAAGGACACAAATTTGTAGGGAACTGGCAACAGTTTTGGGAACAAAAGTTCTTTAAATTTGATGGACTGCCTCTGATTAAGGAGAGAGTCAGTGCATTGGGACAGAAGTTTGACGTCTTTGCAGAATATTTAAACTAGCAAATGGGGAGAGGGGCAGAACACCATACATCGAATGGGAAGAACACCCTTCCCCCCTCAGCTAGTGGTCAAACAGGAGTTCAGCATGTTTGTAGTTCATTTGCATCACCAAGTAAGGAAAAAGGTCCAGCTCCCCATATGACGCGCAGGGGAAACGCCAGACCTCACCCAACAACTAACACACCAAATTCTGGCCAATGGAAAATCATGTACACAAATGCTTGCAGTCTGGGAAACAAGATCCCAGACCCTCAGGCAATAATGACAGAGGCTAAACTGGACATAGTAGCAATTAGTGAGATGTGGTTTTCCAGTAACCACACTTGAGAGACTTCAGTACCTGGCTATGTACTGTTCAGAAGAGACAGAGTTGCAAAAAGGGAGGGGGTGGAGTGGCCCTGTATGTCAATGAAAACATCAAAGCTACAGAAATTCAGAATACGCATAAGGAGCCAGAAGAACTGTGGGTCACCCTGGAAACAGGAAATGGGATGGCCATAAAAACTGGGGTTGTCTACAGGCCCCCAGACCAGGAGGAGGACATAGACACATTACTAGGGATGTAAGTTTGTCATGGATGATGTTTTAATGACTCATTGTTTGTTCATGAAATCATTAGTAAATAGTAGTTTATGTTGTGGCACTGTCATCATTGCTACATTCTGATGACACTAGTGAAAGTCATGGAAGTCCTGAATAAAGATCAAACGTTATGGAATCAATGACGTGTATGACTGCCATGACAAACTTACATCCTTACACATTACTGTTAGAAGATATACAAAACATGACAGCTAAAGGGGAGGTTCTGATAATGGGAGACTTCAACATGCCAGATACAGATTGGTCAATACCAGCAGGAACATCTGCCAGAACTAGACACATGGTGGATTCCCTGCAGGGGGAGGGCCTCAAACAACTGGTACAACAACCCACAAGAGACAGGGCTATCCTACATCTAGTACTGACTAACAGGGAAAGGATCACAGATCTCTAGGTAGAAGGTCACCTGGGGGCCAGTGACCATCACATGGTGTGGTTCAGTTTGGCCACTACAACTAAATCATCCCATTCCAAGGCAAACATATGGGACTTCAGAGGAGCTGACTTTGATAAGATGGCCAACAGAGTTAAGCTAGCCATGGCAAAAAGAAATACAGGTGAGGAGGTACAGGAAAAGTGGGCAAGCATTAAGGATGCAATACTTGAAGCAACATCCCATTGTGTTAGAGAGAAAAGGAAGTGCAAAAGAAGAAAGAAACCACTTTGATTCTCAAAAACAATACCAGAAAAGGTCAGAGCCAAAAGGCTGGCCTTCAGGAAATATAAGGGAACGCAGCGGGATGAAGATAGAGAGGCATACTAAACTTTCCTAAGGGAAGCAGGGAAGGCAGTAAGGCAGGCAAAGGCCCAAACCGAGGAAACACTAGCACAGACAGTAAAAGAAGGTGAAAAGACTTTCTATAGATACATTAGTGAAAGGAGAAAGTCCAGAGGGCGTATTGCTAAGATCAAAGGAGATAAGAGGGCATGTTAGGAGGAGGACCATGTAAAAGCATCTGTCCTAAATAGATTCTTCTGCTCAGTATTTACTGAAGAGTAGGTAGGGCAGGGCCCACAGCTCAGCACCATGGACACAGGGGGGAGGGAGGTGAGCACTAGTCCCTTCACAAAAGAAAGGGTCCTACAAGAGCTCGATAAGCTCAGGGTGGACAAGGCAATGGGACCTGATGGCATACACCCCAAGGTACTAAAGGAGCTAAGGATGGAACTAGCAGAGCCATTATCAGAACTGTTTAGTGAGTCTCTGAGCACAGGAGAGGTCCCAAAAGACTGCAGAAGGGCTCATGTGATCCTGCTCCACAATAGTGGTAGCAGGGAGGAGGCAGGGAACTACAGACCAGTCAGTCTTACCTCAGTAGTGGGCAAGATTATGGAGGCAGTCCTTAAGGAAAGGATAGTGCAACACCTCGAATCCATAGGAGCACAGGATCCAAGACAGCATGGGTTTACAAAAGGAAGGTCCTGTCAAACTAATCTCATAGATTTCTTTGACTGGGTAACCAGAGTGGTGGACCAATGGGGAGCAGTTGATGTCACCTACCTTGACTTCAGCAAAGCTTTTGATACTGTTCCACATAGAAGATTGATTAATAAGTTGGGTAGGCTCGGGTTGGGTCAGAAGTTGGTCAACTGGGTGGCAAACTGGTTGACGGGCAGAAAACAGAGAGCGGTGGTAAATGATATGCAGTCAGAAGAGATGCAAGTCACAAGTGGGGTACCTCAGGGATCAGTCCTGGGGCCAGTCCTCTTCAGTATCATCAGTGACATTGCAGATGGACTGGAGGGTAAGGTTTGTCTGTTTGCAGATGACACCAATATCTGCAACAGAGTAGAGGATCCAGATGGGGTGGGCAGAATGAGAAGAGATCTGGATAAACTAGCAAAATGGTCGGAAGAGTGGCAACTGGGGTTTAATGCAAAGAAGTGCAAAATCATGCACATATGGAAGAGAAACCCTGAAGCCACCTATAGGCTGGGAGGGGAATTGCTGGCCGTCACAAGGGAAGAAAGAGACTTGGGCATCATCATCCCCAATGACCTGAAATCATCCAAGCAGACCACTGAAGCAGTAGGTAAGGCTAGGGGATGTTAGGATGTATTAGTAGGGGTATCACAAGTCAGAAGAGGGAGGTAATAATCCCTCTTTACAAGACACTGGTTAGGCCCCATCTGGAGCACTGCATGCAGTACTGGAGGCCACACCTTCACAAGGACATTAACCAAACTGAGGCAGTCCAGAGAAGGTCAACCAAAATGATGCAGGGACTGCATCAGAAAACATATAAGGACAGATTAACGGAGCTCAATATGTATACCCTAGAGCAAAGGAGGGAGAGAGGTGATATGATCGAAACTTTCAAACACCTTAAGGCAATTAACAAGGTGAAAGAGTCTTAACATGTTTCAATATAAGAAAAATAGCAGGACAGGAGGACACAGTATGAAATTAGAGGGAGGCCGATTAAGGGGTAATGTGAGGAAATTCTTTTTCACAGAAAGGGTGGTGGATGCATGGAACGGCCTACCTCAGGAAGTGGTGGATATGAATACAGTGCAGGGCTTCAAACAGGCATGGGATAGGCATAAGTGAGCAATACAGAGGAGTATGAATAGATAGGCCATTGACAGAGCAAAGGCCGATGGCACATTTATAAGGTAGAAAAAGAAATGGGCAGACTGGATGGGCCTTGCAGTCCTTATCTGCCATCAACTTCTGTGTTTCTATGTTATGTTTCCCTCCCTCCCCCTTTTCCCAGGCCCCATACTTTATAAACATAGTAAATTTATTACTGGGTTACCTGGGTCTTCCTCTCCTCCACTTCTAAGGGATAAACCATGGGAGATTTAACAGGCTCACTTTAGAGGGGGGAGGGTTCTATTAGGGCTATGGTCACCTTAAGACAAGCCCACGCCGAACCACATTCAGGGCATCTCCTAATTGGAGAGTTAGCTTTGTGGGGGATTCCCTGGATCCTTGGGTGGGTTTTACTGCCCCTGAGGACCATGGGAATCCTTGATCCCATTACACCCCTTCCTGGGGGTCTTTTTGGGACTCTACAGGAGTGTTCCTTTGTTGACACCACACACTTGGGAGTCACTATGTTTAAAATTCAGGTTCTGGCCTCTGGGGTTATAGAGGCCATTCAAGGTTATCATTTAGTTCTGTAGTTGTTAGTACTGTTTTTTCGCTTCTTTCTATTTTTTATTTAAATGGTCCATAGTTAGGCCTGGTTGGTTGTTTATTAAGGTTAAAAAAACTAGAATGAGACATAAAGGAAAACACACAAAGTTTTTTATGGGATGGTTTACTGCGGTAGGAGATGAAACGGCTCTGAGGGTCTGCTGGCTCCGCTCAATCGCTGGGAGAGTGGACGGCGCCTGAAGAGAGGCCCATTTTCATTTTCTCCTTCTTCCTTTCTGGGGAGACAAGAATTTATATATATATATATGAATAAAAATGGCAGCAAACCCAGTTAAAATATATTCTATAAATATAAACGGATTTCATAGCCTGATAAAGAGAGCACGTCCGATGCAATCCCTAAGAAGGCAGGCAGCCGATGTTTATTATTTACAAGAAACCCACCTTCCAGACATGGAACATCAGAAATTAAAATGGGGGGCTAGGTACAGGGTCTGTGCATCTTCACACTCTAGTGGTCGCAAGAGAGGGGTGGCCATCCTTATTCCAGCCTCAACTCCTTGGGAACTGAGGGAGATGACTGTGGATACTCAGGGGTGGTTTGTGATCCTCACTGGTATTCTGTACTCCCAAGAAGTCACTCTGGTGAATGCGTACCTCCCTCCTCAGTCATCTCGAGCTGTGATTAGTTTTTTTCTCAACAAGGTTATTGATAACCTCAGAGGCACTCTAATGGGAGTGGACTTTAATTTTGCCTTATCCCCACAGTTGGATTCCTCTTCCTTGAGAGCTCATAGGTCTACTAGTGCGTTAAAATATTTAAAGGGAATGTTGTCACACCTGGGTCTTCTGGAGGAAATTATATCCTACAAATTTGTGTTTTACATACTTTTCCCCTTGTTTCAAAACATATTCCTGACTAGATTATTTTTTTGTCTTCTGTGAGCACTTTCCTCGGGTACAAGACGTGGCCCTCGGCACCTGTGTTCTATCCGGTCACCATCCCTTGATTTTTAAAATCAATTTGGGAAAACCTAAATTTTCAAAAATATGGCAGTTTAATCCCCTTCTGCTTAAAGACCCAGAGTATATCAAACTAGTGAAAACAAAAATTCCCCAAATATAAAACAAAAATGCTTCCCAGGATACTTCCAACCCCATTATATGGGACACTTTAAAGGCAATCCTTAGAGGTAAAACTATTGCTTTTACCATTAGGAAAAGATGGAAAATGGAAGGCTCCTATAATTACTTGCTCAAACAGTTGCAATCTTACCAACTACTTTATCGAGAGGGAGATAGTATTCTACAGAGGAAAATCAGACTAGTGAAACAAGAAATACAAAAAATTATAGATCTCAAGATCCTCCAGACCCTTACTTTCCTAAATCTATCAAACTACAAGGGGGGGCACAAGTGGCACACGGATGTTGGCTCGTAAACTTAGAGCGAGAAAACGGGCGGCGACTGTTCTTAAAATAAAACACCTGGTTACTAAACAGCTTTCTCACACTGATGAACATGTACGTTCAGCCTTTTTCTCTTACTACCAGTCACTTTACACGTCACCCCCTTATTGCTCCCTAGCAGACGAAAACAAGGCCTTCCTTTCTCAGCTCTCCCTCCCTAAGTTGAAAGAAGCTCAGCATTCTCTATTGGAGGCCCCGATCAGACCAGATGAGATCATGTCCCACATTAAGACTCTTAAACCAGCTAAATGCCCTGGTCCCGACGGCTTCATGGCCAAATGGTATAAAAAACTTCCGGAGTCCCTTCTCCCTACTCTTTTATCCACATATAGAGCTATAGCAGAAGGTGAGGTCCCTCCCCCCCTCGTGGAACTATGCAATTTTGACCCCAATTCTAAAACCAAAGATACAACAGATACTTCTTCATACCACTCAATTTCTATTTTAAATGTGGATTACAAAATTTAGACGGCAATATGGGCCTCGAGGTTGGAAACACTTTTGCCAACTCTCGTGAACCCAGATTAATAAGGGTTTGTAAAACACCATAGTACCATGGATAATATTAGACACACCCTGTTACTTTTGGAGCATGTACATTCCAGACAGATCCCCTTAGCTTTATTAAGCTTTGACGCGGAAAAGGCCTTCGATAGGGTCTCATGGGATTTTCTGTGGGAGACTCTAAGGACCTTTTCTTTTCCTGACTCATTTCTTACTTGGCTACAAAACTTATATATACACCCTAAGGCCGATATCCACATCAATGGGAATTTTTCTTCCCCATTCTCATTGTCACAAGGAACCCGACAGGGATGTCCCCTTTGCCCGGCCTTATTTGCCTTATATATTGAACTCTTGGCAGCTGCCTTACATTTAGACCTGAAGGTGGAGGGGATTCCTCTGGAACAAAAAATTTACAAGATTTTGTTATTTGCTGACAATATTCTTATGACTATTCTTTCCCCAGAACTTTCTATGCCCGCGTCTTGGGAGATTTTCTGTCAGTACTAACTTTTGGCACATTTTAAACTAAATATATCAAACACAGAGGCACTAATGTTCTATTATTCCCCATCTAATACCCTTAGGAGCTCTCTCCCACTAAAGTGGTGATGTACCAAATTTAAATACCTAGGAATTTATATCCCTTTTAATCTGATGCATCTTGAACTGGTAGACTACAAACCTATCTCACTGCAGTTTCAAGAGGATTTGAATAGATGGTGATGCTTAAAACTTACTTTTTTTTCAATGGAGACTATATGCATGAACATTCTCCCAAGATCATTGTATCTATTTCTGAACATTCCAATCTTTCCGTCGGACTTTCATTTTAGGTCCTGGAACAAAATCATATCTTCTTTCATTTGGGAGAGTCAGAGGCCCCGGATTCCATTTTCTATACTGACACTAGCCCTAGAGGAGGGGGGAGCTAACCTCCCCAACTTGAAATATTATGCACTGGCTGCTTTTTTAACAATATTTATAATTTGGCTCTCCCCAATGTCCCAATTGATTTGGAAGGATATCAAATTCCTACTCAATGACCTATATGACATGGAAAAAATAGCCTTTGCATCTCGGGAGTATGCCCCCCACTCCGGGACTTCTCTCAATTTACAGCCCAGGTTCTAAGGATTTGGCAAAAAATAAAACAAAAACAAACAATGTTTTTATTCACCCTAATTTCAGCTGACGAATTATTCTGACCAGCTAGCCTTGATTCACATTTAAGGCATGAAGGATGTTGGGCCTTAGTTTCTATTGGCAATTTCTTAACACCACAGGGGTAATCCCTTTTCCTGATTTACAAAGTCAATATTCCCTCCCGGAGAGGGATTTGTTCCGCTATACCCAGGTGAGAAACTTCATACTTAGGCAGAGAGAGATCTCAGCCTGCTTACCTTCCCCTCTTCCAGCTTTATGGAAACTACTAGGGGACACTCAAAGAGTCAGCCCATGGGGTAAACTAATTAGCCATCTCTACAGGATAATAGGAGATGCGTTGGGGGACTCTTCCCTATCAGTATTGGAAGCCTGGAATAGAGACTTACAGTTAGAAGTTCCCTTTGAAACATGGACTGAGGCAACTTTAAAAGCTATTAAAATTACTGCCTCAAATACATGGAGGGAATTTGCGTGGAAGTCCCGTTCTCGGTATTTCTGATCCCCAGCTATTCTTCTGAAATACCTCCTGGCCACCTATGGATTTGGCTGGAGAGGCTGCAATTGCAGTTTAGCTGATTTAGGACACATATTTTGGTTTTGTCCTAGGTTGACACCCTTCTGGTGTACCTTGCAGGTGGAATTATCGGGGTGCCTGGGAGAGAATATTGAATTAACAGCGGAGGTAGCACTCCTGTCTATCTATCACCCCCACAGATCACATTGGGACAGGACTTTACTCCCCTTATTTATTTTAGCAGACAGAAAAACTATCACTCGACGATGGATGACACCCACAATACCCTCCATTGGAGACCGGTGTAATATAGTAAAAGAAATCTACCGTTACGAACAGCTTATAGCTAAATTGCAGGACAGGCTTCCTCAATTTGAATTAAAATGGCGCAGGTGGGTGTTCCACGCCTCAGAGTCTGACCTGGAATTTATTCCATGAGTGGAGTGGCCGCGACTAGTTAGCGGTCAACCCAGGTTGGGGGGGACTTTATCCCCATCATATATGAAGGGAGAGATTTTGATAATTGGTAACGGAAACTCTGAAAGCTTTATACTGTATGAATGAGTCAGCTGCCTGCCCCTGGGAGAGGGAGAAGTAATAGGAAGGGCAGAAATATAAGAGAGAAAATAAATATGTCAAGGTTGTGTGTAATTGTTAGCAGTAATGCTTATTGCTGTGCTATCATATTTGCTGTAGTAACTCTTAGCTATAGAGGTATGTTAATGGCAATTACCTGTATGTACCAATATGTCTCTATTCTTAATAAAAATAAAATTAAAAAAAAAGAAATTGAGAAGAAACCCAGATGGACTTACTCTGTTTGTGTTGCCTTTGTAAATAGTCATACTGAACAATTTTTTTATTGCTATTATAATAAAGCTTTTGTTGCGAATTTTACAACTGCTCGTAGTTTTCCTGTGCCTCCTGACCTGTGCCTCGATGACACAGTCAAGCAGGAGTAGCTGTCCAGGTTATTTTCAGCCCACTGCACATTTGCCTGTAGTCACACCACTTGTGGATTACAGTGGGAGGAGTGAGCCAGTCATGGCATGGTGCCAGACATGATACGCTGCTGCTGCTGAGTAGCACTCAGTAAGGGATTGCCTCAGGCATTGCACAGTATAATTTGCCCACCCCATTCTGTGTCTAAGTTGAGAACACAATTGGCTTCTGTGATGTTCTGTTTAGCTAGGGGATAGTTTTAGAGGCTCCTGGCCCCCTGGTAGTGGCTCTTTGGTCAAATATTCATAATCGGGACACCTTAGCCTATCCAGGATTTCAGAGCTGTATAAGAACATAGGTGAAAATAAAAACCTTTGGTCACTTGAGTTTGTTTCCCCACCAACTCAGTCTAGATGTAATGAAAGTAACCTCAGACACACAAAAACAGTATTATAAATCATGTGATTTTAGCCAATCAGCACTCAGAACTACAGGGGCTCCTATGCTGCGCACAGTGGTCATCTCATGAGGGAATGTTAGAGTGTTCCAGCGTACAGGCTAGGGGAGGAGCATTACACTCTGGTTTAAAAAAAATAAAGAAAGAAAAACATAAATCGCTTTAGCCAACTCAATCAATTTATAATATGTTCATATGTGTACTGAAGGGTGTCTCTTATAAATAATGACGTAACCTCATGCTGTTTGGGGCTGACAGAATCATTTAGCTTTGCAGTCCTCTCGCTGAGCCAGCACGAAGAACAGTCTTATTCAATAAGACACTCCCCTCAGTTCACATATAAATGAAAGCAGATGCTAGTTGGTTGCTCCTGTGAATTCTAAATCAGTTTTTCTGGGGCAGAACAAATGCCTGCTTAGAATTTCTAGTCATCACCAAAATTTGCAGGAGTTATAAAGCGAAGTGCACCCTGTACAAATAGAACACTGAAATAGTTACATTCATTTGTTTATTGAAATTATTTTACCAGGTAAAAATACATAGATAAACATGAATCTCATTTACAGGTGTGTCTTGGGGAGAGGGGATTGGGAGAGCCCAGGTAAATCACTTACAGCAAGTAAAACCCACTGTGAGATTATATGCAATATACAATACACACACGTATTAGCACACCAACTGAATAAACAAGGCTTACAAGGGGTAATATGAAATGTAGAAGAACAACCAAAGCATTCAAATCGTGAAAGTGAGTGGCACTAGAGACAAAGGCAAGAGGGGACAGTATATGACCTCATCTTCTGTTTAAAGGGGACAGGAAATTTATTTCCAGTTGGCAGCTGTTTATAATGTCCCTGTAGTTAGAAAATGTATTCATACCACAAAATGATCCATATGTAGCTATACCCAAATAAAAGGTGATGTGAAAACTGTAGTTTCCATTGTTTTGTGTCATGGGTGTAGGCAGGCATTCTCCAAGCACTCCATGGTGTGCAATTTTATTTAAGGGGGGTAGCAAATAGGCACTAAACTGCTTCCGTTTTCCATGAAAACTAACAAAGAAAATACTGGACCTTTCTGTAATTTTATTCATAGGAGTCAAAACTAGAAGAACTGGTCACTAATACTTTCTTTGCATCCAAGGACAATACAACTTTACAGGCTCTGGGCTGGTATGTGGGTATCTTAGGGAATAATGCATGGCATTTGTATTTACCCATACATGGCAACAACCAATGTCATGAGATACAAAAGCTGTATTTATTGTGCCAAATGAGGCAACAAACATGGTCCTGGTGTACATCTGGCTATACCCCCGGGAGCAGTGAGTCCACTTGGTGTGCAGCTCCGAAATTCCTGGCTACACCCCTGTTTTGTGTTTATGGACAGCATCCTGTACAGTTTCTCTTCATGGAACCAGTGATCTGGAGTTTTAACTCTGTCATGGTTTGTGTACAGAACTCCAAGCATTGTTCCGGTACGTCAGCAGCTCATGCTTAGCATTCTGTGCAGCAGCACTGACATAGTGAAAACTCTGGATTCTTGGTTCCATGCATAGAACCGTATGGAATGTTATCCATAAAAAAAAAAAATAATGCAACACACAGCTTTTCACATAAATATTTATCCAGGTACAGTCTGGGAGCAGGAGAGTTGAAAGAACACAGAGGTTTTTTTAGTTATTTATTTAAAATTTGGTAACTGGGATAAGCACGCTGAGCTGGCGCTCATTTCCAGGTGTGCCCCGGAGAGGGGATACAACAGGGAGTGAAACAGCAACAGCAAAGTGACAACAATAGGTGCATGAACATGTATTATAAAATCACAGTAGAAGTAATGAATTTCAGAGAAAAACAAAAGCAAAGTAAAAAGTGTACATGTACATTGGTTATGGGGTAGTCTAGTCAAGAGCTAAGGGAATGTGCTACCAATGTAGGGCAAGACATTTTTACAGAACCAGAGAGGCATGAAACACACATTATGTACTACATTGAGCTGAGTTTCACTGAAAGAGTGGTGAATGCCTGGAACAACCTCCCGGTGGAGGTAGTAGGGTCAAACACAGTAACAGGTTTCAAGAATGCATGGGATAGGCATAAGGGAACCTTAGAAGTAGGGAAAAGAGGGGGGTAAAGTCAGAGATCAAGTAGGGTCTGCGGTTTTACAATAGGTAGGGAAAATGGGCAGACTAGGTGGGCCAAGCGGTCCTTACTTGCCGTCAGTATCTCGGTTTCTGTGTAGGCTATACAGGTGAGTGGGCAAAAATGAGTAAAACAGGTAAAACAGCAGAGAGGGGTTGGATAGGACATGGGTTGTTGTAATGTAAGAGAAGAGGAAGAAGCCTCGCTGTAGCCCGGTGCATTGTTTTGTGAAGTGTGTCAGTAGCAGTGATTTAAGAGAGTGCAGGGAGGAAGAGAGACATCTGGGGAGAGGAAGGCTCTTCTAGAGTGTAGAAAGTTGGATAGAGAAAGCAGACTGGCCTGCTACAGATTTATTGTGAGGGATTTCAGAGGAACGGGCAGCAGATGAATGGTGGGAGTAGGAGGAGGGGATGGCAGGGTTAGTGAGAGAGGAGAGGTAAATAGGAATGGTGCAAGCCAGTATTTGTCCATGAAGGATGAACAGTGTGAGAGACTCTGGGCTTCAAGAGAGGGGAAACAAAGATTTGAATATAGAGAGCAAGGAGGGACGAAAGATGCAGCATCGAGGGCAAAATGGCAAAAGAAATGAAAAAGGGGGTCCAACTTGGCAAGTGTGGATGTTGGGGCAGCGCTGGAAACTACATCTACATAGTCAAACACCACCAAGATCATCTCACAGCAGACCAGGAAAGGAAGGCATGATTTGGTTTGGTATGGCACACCAAGTGTAGTTTCTTGTGCATGGCATTAATGTGGGCATAAAACCTGAGATTCTGATCCTGCTACATTCCTAAATACTTGAAATGGAGTACCTGTTAATGTAGATTGTCATCTAGAGTTGAGAAGACAGGTGTATGTTGGAGCCTTGCTAATCTCTGCCTAGTGTTGAACTTAAGACTGAGCTTTTGTGGCATTTAGAAAGTGCTGGTTTGATTGGAACCAATGCTGGACATTGTCAAAGTTATGCTGGAGTGAGGGACCAAAACACCTGAATCAAATAGAACTGTCATCTGCATGCATGTATATGTGGAAAGAGACACAAGTGGAGGCACGGTCATTTAAGAAGCTGGAGAAAAGGATTGGGCCAAGGGTGGACCCCAAGGGACACTGGACTTGATGGGCAGGGGTGTGGATCGGGCGTGACCATCTTGAATGGACTGGAGCTGAACTAAGAGATAAGAGTGGAACCAGCTTACTGCCAGGTCAGATAAGAGTCGCAGAACCTAACTCATCCAAGAGAAGGGGTTGGGTCACAGTATCAAAGTCCTTTGCGAGATCTATGAAAATGGCCACAGGAAATAGGCCCTGGTCCATGCCTTTCAACACAAAGTCTGTGAACCTGAGAAGGGAGGAGATGGAGTGGTTCTTGCAGAAGTCAGACTGAAAAAGGGAGAGAAAAGAAGAGGCTTCAAGGTAGGTGGATGGCTCAGAGACACAAAAAAGCCAAGGCAGGAAGGAGTGAGATGGGCCGATAGTTGCTGAAGAAGGTGACTCCCTTTGAGGAGAGGGAGTACTTTAGCCTGTTTCTAGGGCTTGGGGAAGGATCCAAGTTGGAAAGAAGGACTGAAAAGGAGGCAAGAGGGGCAGCGATGGCTGGCGCAGATTAGTATCTAGAGCATCAGGGCTGTGCCTTTAGAGGAATTAAGAGGGAGTAAGGCAGCAAGAGAGGTCTCTGTGGAGACTGGGTAGAAGGAAAAATATGCTGAGGTTGAGGGTGAGGAGATGAAAGGCGTTTGGGGAGAGACATGGCAGACAGGAGGGGGAAAAGGGAGGGGTGGAGGAAGAGAAATGAAGAAACTGTTAAAGGTGTTAGCAACCTCAGGTGGGTCAGAGATAGTTAAGTTTCCTAGATTGAGGATAGGGGAGGTAGACTGCATAGAGGGGTCGACTAGGGAGTGAATAACCTTCCAGAACCTATCGGGCTTTAAGGTTGTTCTGCAGGTTATTTGGCTTCCCTAGTGGCCTTAGTAAAGGTGTTGTGTACTTGTCTGTACATCAGTAAATCCTCTGTGGAGCCTGAGGCTTTGTGGAGATGCCAGGCAGAATCATGAGCTTTGGCCAGCTCGCTGGAGCAGCAGTAGTGCTACCACCTGCAATGCTGACGACCAGGGGTTTGGGAACAAGCCCAGGTTGTTAGAGAGCTGGCCAGGGGGAGTTGAGCAGAATGTCTGAGTGTACACCTTCCACCTGGGGAGGGAGGGAGTATGGACACCGCTGCTATATCGCCACCCTGGGTGACCACAAGGGGATGTGCAGTTGGCTCCATTAGATCATGGAGGAAGGGCATTGGCTTCTGCCAGTGCATGCACTTGCCTCTACGTGCACATGTGCGAAGTCCTGTGGAGGGGAGGAGAACACGGAAAATGCCGGAATGACCAGAGTGCCGTTCGCATCGCTCCGTGACCACTACACAGTCAAACCGTGGCCTTCCTTCGGACACTGAGTTAAAGGATCGACAGGGAAGAGGCCCTGGAGACCCCACCCTGAGGGGTAAGACAGGGAGGAACACCGGAAGGAGGTGAATCATGGAAAAAGCAAGTGACGGTGGCAGGAGTGGGGCAGAGCTGATGGGGGCCATTCTGGGAAAGGAGGAAAAAAAGTATAGTAAACAAAAGAAAATATAATCATGAGCTTTGAGCAGGTCAGCAACCTCAGCAGAGATCCAGGGAAGATGTGACCTACGTACAGGAGACATCCTGAGAGGGGCATGTTTGTCCCATGTTGCAGTGAATTTGGACATGAAAGAGGTTGGAGCAGTATCTGCATCAGTGGATAAAGTGAATGCTGACCAGTCAGTGGCCTGAGGATGGTCTAGCAGGGATGGGAGGTCAAGAGCCTTGAGTGACCTAGAACAGATACATTTTGGTGGTGCATTAATCCAATGGATCTAACAGATGCAGTAAACCAAGCAGTGGTCATTAAATGCATTTGGTAGGGATCGAGTAGAAACAGTGCAGTGGGGATGTGAGGACAAGACCCAGTCAGTGAGGAATGATTTGAGGAGGTTGGGCTGAGATGGGCTGGCTCAGTAATGAGCTGTGTGAGATTGAGGGACTCAGTTTGGTGAATGTTTTTTTTTTTGTCGGGGGGGGGGGGAGCCAGTTTATATTTAGACCCCAAAGACTAAGAGCTCACTTGAAGCTGAAAGGGAGGAGATGGCCGAGGAGGTGGCAGAACACATGTCAGGCTTGGCTTTAAGGGAGGAGTTAATGCCACCAATGAAAATGGGAAGTGAGTGGGGGGAAAGAGGGCCTGCACAGGAGGTGGTTATGGGAAGAGGAGACAGCAGAACGATACGCAACATCCTGGTTAAGGCTGCGATATATGTATAAAAGAACTCCACCACCACACCTTCCATGGTCCTCTGTAAACTATGTAACTAGAAAGTCCAATTTATATATAATTGATTCAGGCAGAGAGCCAGGTTTCAGTAACAGTCAGCAGATCAGGACTGTAGTGTACTGCCCTCAGCCTTAGCTTGGTCAAACTTGGTGAGTAGATTCCTGCTATTTATGTGAAAAACACTCAGTCCTTTGGACTGGAGAGATAAAAAAAGCTGCAGAGAGGTTAAGCTCAGGGTGGGTAAGTGACTTGCTCAGGGAGACACAGTGAATAGATGGCTATTGTGGGATTCAAACCTTGGTCTCTAAGTTCACATCTCTGTGCTGTAACTGCTAGGCCATGCTGCCTCCCAAAGGCAAAAAAGAGGCAAGAGAAAAAATGGCAGCCGCTACCTGGGCTTGTCTCCCCACTCCCCACAACTGGATGTGGTTTCTCCCTGTCTGAAGGGGCCCTGACATGAGGTCAGGCTACGGGGGACTGTGTGCATGTGAAAGGTGTGGGGAACAGGACAGCAATCCAGAAGGAAGTTGCTGTCTTAGGCACAGAGAATGCTGCACATGAAAATGTGGGGGAACAACCAAACTTCACATACAAAGTAGTGAACATTAAGTCCCTGCATGGGTTTCCCTGATACTAGTTGGGGGGGTGGTGTTCAGCAGATGTGGCCGGAGGGAGTGGGTGGTGCCTTTATATCATCCTCTGTGGGTATAGCTTGGAGGGAGGAGCTATAGTGCAGTGTAGAGGTATGTTACTCTAGTTGTGCCAATTGATTCAGCCTTGGGACAGTTCTCAAGTTCAGAGTCTAGCAGGGAATTTGCTTCAGGTGCCATCGCCTGTAGTTGCCATTGGTGTGCGTCTGAGGGACTGGCTGGGCCACCCTGTTCATGGGTGTCTGTGAATGTGGCAAAGGGTCATAACCAGCAGTAGGATGTTAGGGGCAGGGTACTCTCCATCATGCCTGGAATAAGTGGGCACTCACTGGTGCCCACTGAGTTTCTGGCCATAGGACTGGGGTACAGGAGGCAACCAGAGGTAAGCTTCCATCTGGAAGCATAGCAGGAGGTGTGCACCAGTCATTCTCAGAGCATCCCTAGAGTGGCAGAGATCCTTGACACCTTGTGGCTGTGAAGGCATCAAGATGCCAATGAGTGAGGGCTTGGTGGCTACCAGGGAGGGACATCAGACACCCAGGACAGATCTTGAGGAGCTGGGATTGATGGGTGTGAAGCAGGAGTATTGCCCATAGAGGGGAGTGTAGTGTAGTGAAATCACTGGGAGGATGTTGGACTCCGGGCAGGGGGTTAACCCCTTAAGAGGTATTTTCCATTGACTTTCGGGCTGGTGCCGGGTTATCCTGAAGGTCACTCGAATCCCTGAGTGAGAGAGCACTTGGAGGTTAGGTTTGGCTAGACAAAAGCACTGTTTTCTCATAACACACACTTATAGCACATACCTCAGGCTAATAGCCCATTAACTAATAAAGACTCCATGAATCCATATCAGTTCCTTTTCCACATTTTATTGCACAACTTCCAACTATTCAGACTCTTCTAGCAACGGAAAATAAAGTGCAAATGATAGTGAATAGCACCCGGATGGGTTACATACAATAATGTGCAAACAGTGCGAACACAGTGCCACAAATCCAAGAAGCTACATAACCTGCTGCCTGGCTGCCAGCTTACGTGCCCTGGCGCTTCGCTGCAATAGGGGCTTCGTCAGGGGCATGCTGTACTTTGTTTTTTGATGCTAGAGGCATCTGAACAGTTGGAAGTTGTGCGATAAAACGTGGAAAAGGAACAGATATGGATTCATGGAGCCTTTATTAGGAAATGGGCCGCTAGCCCGAGGTACGTGCTGTGAGTGCTTGTTATGAGAAAACAGTGCTTTTGTCTAGCTAAACCTAACCACAGAGTGTTTTCTCACTTAGGGATTTGAATGGTAGTTATTAAGGGGCTTAGCCAGCACTGACCCAAACTTTGATTAGCGCCAGCCCACTACTTGGAAGAGGTATGATGAAGGTCAGCCTGGTGGGAGCAACCTCGGAGACTGGCCCAGGCTGAGATATTGAGTACCTGGAGGCAGCAGACAAAAGCAGCTACCAAAGTAGAACAGTTGGGTGGTGAGGTAGGAGACTCATCTCTATGAGTGAGGGGAGATAGAAACATAGAATTTGACGGCAGATAAGGACCGCTTGGCCCACCTAGTCTGCCCATTTTCCTACCTAACAGATAAGCTGCAGATCCTAGTTAACCAACAGCTTACTTCCTCTAACCCCCCCCCAGGACTGCCTTATGCCTGTCCCATGAATTCTTGAAGTCCCCCACTGTTCTTGACTCCACAACCTCCTCAGGGAGGCTGTTCCATGCATCCACAACCCTCTCGTGTAAAAATACTTCCTCACATTACCCTGGAGCCGTCCCCTCTATCTTCAAATTGTGCCCCTTGTTCTTGCACATCTCTTTTCTGGAAGATGCTACCCTCTTGGACTTTGTTAATTCCTTGAGGTACTTGAAAGTTTCTATCATGTCCCCTCTCTCCCTTCTTTCCTCAAGAGTATACATATTAAGCTCCTTTAGTCTTTCTTCAGTATGTCTTCTGGTGCAGACCCTGCACCATTTTGGTTGCCCTCCTTTGGACAGCCTCCACTCTGTCTATGTCTTTGTGGAGATGGGGTTTCCAGAACTGCACACAGTACTCCAGATGGGGTCTCACCAACTGTCTGTACAGAGGGATAACAACTTCCTGTTTTCTACTATTGATGCCTCTTCCTATGCATCCCAGTATCCCCCCAGCCTTCCTTACTGCCTTCTCACATTGCTTGCCCACCTTTAGGTCCTCTGATATAATTACCCCAGGTCCCTTTCTATTTTTACTGTTGTCAGTATCTCACCCCCCATTGTGTACGCTTCCCCTGGGTTTTTGTTTCCCATGTGCATTACCTTGCACTTCTTTGCATTGAATCTGAGCTGCCATACATTTGACCATTCCTCCAACCTTGCCAAGTCCCTTCTCATCCTTTCCACTCCATCTTGTGTATCAACCCTGTTGCAGATCTTTGTGTCATCTGCAGAGACATACTTTTCCTTCCAGTTCCTCTGCAATGTCACTTATAAAGACATTAAAAAGGACCGGTGCCAGTACTGAACCCTGTGGTACCCCGCTAGTAACCCTTCTTTCTTCACTGTGTACTCCATTTACTACTACCCTTTGCGTCCTGTTGTCTAGCCAATTTTGTATCCAGGCTACCACCCTGGGACCCATTATAAGGCTGGATATCTTGTGTATTAATCTTTTGTGTGGGACTGTATCAAATGCCTTGCTAAGATCTAGGTAGGCCATGTCCACAGCCCCTCCCTGGTCTACTACTTTGGTCACCCAGTCAAAGAAATCTATTAGATTCGTCTGACATGACCTTCCCATCGTGAATCCATGCTGCCTTGGGTCCTGTGCCCCACTGGCCTCTAGATACTCAACAATTCTTTCCTTCAGAAGTGATTCCATCATTTTCCTACCACTGAGGTCAAACTAACTGGTCTGTAGTTTCTGCCTCTGTCCTGCTCCCACTTTTGTGAAGAGGAATCACATCTGCCCTCCTCCAGTCCTCGGGTACCACCCCATCCTCCCATGATTTGTTAAAGAGAGTAGTCAGCGATGTCACTAGTTCTACCCTTAGTTCTTTAGAATTCTTGGGTGAATCCCATCAGGCCCCATTGCTTTGTCCACCTTCAATTTTATTAGTTCTTTCAGAACCCTTTCTTCTGTAAATGGACTGTTATCGAGCCCGTCTTCAGAGTGTTTCTCTTGTTTGGTTTAGGTAACTCCCCTCCTCTTCCTTTGTGAATACTGAGCAGAAATATTCATTCAGTATCCCTGCTTTTCACTGTCACCCTCTACCCACATTCCTCCCCTTATTAAGCTTCAGTATCCTCCTTTGGTCTTTCTTTGTTCTCTAATGTACCTATAAAGGTCTTATCCCCTTCTTAACAGAATTGGCTATCCTTTCCTCGGTTTGGGCTCTTTGCTATTCTGACTGCCTTCCCAGCCTCTTTCTGCTTTAACTGATAAAGTTCTCTGTCCTGCTCCTTCTGTGTTTCCTTATATTTCCTGAATGCTGTCCTTTTCTCCTTAACCTTCCCTACCACCTCTTTTGTGAACCATAGCAGTTTTTCCTTCTTGTGTTTTATTGATTTGCTTTACACAAAGGCTTGTTGCCTCTGTGATGGCTGTTTTGATCACTTCCCATTGTTTCTCCACCCCTCCTTCTTGCCTGTTTGCTAGTGCTTTTCTGAGGCACTCTCACATTTTCCCAAAGTCAGCCCTCGGAACTAAAGTCTAGTACTCTTGCCTTTGTATGGCTTGATTGTATGGCTGTGTTTATCGTGAACCACACTGTTTGGTGGTCGCTTGTTCCCAGATGGCTACCCACTTCTAAATCTGAGATTCTTTCTCCATTCCCATTTGAAAGTACCAGGTCTAAGATTGCTCCCTCTCGAGTGGGTTCCGATTCTAGCTGTCTGAGGCATGCCCCCTGTAGGGCATCAAGAATGATCCTGCTCTTGGATGTGCCTGCAGCAAAGGTGCTCCAGTTAACATCTGGCATATTCAGGTCCCCCATCAACAATATCTCCCCTTTTTCTGCCATTCTAAGAAAGCCTTCTGCCATTTGGCTTTATATATTGTGCTCTGCAGTATCACGGGACAAATGCAGACCAGCAAGGCCAAGAAGACTAGATGCCCTACAACAAAACTAATCTGCAAAATGATTAAAGCGTACCTTCTTAGGATACTACTTATGCTACTTCTGATATCTGGAAGTGTTCATCTTAATCCGGGGCCTACCAGCCTAGCACCCCATGCCACAAAAAGGAGGGAGGGGTCCTCACATTAGCCTCAATCAATGTCTGCAGCCTCCTTAACAAACTTGACATCTTGCAAACCTGGGTCCAGCAACACAGCCCTGATGTACTCTCTGTTGTTGAAACATGGCTTAACCCCAAGATACCAGACGCTGCAGTCACCATCCCTGGATACTCTTATATCCAGGCAGGACAGGGTTTCCAAACGAGGTGGGGGCTGTGCCATCTACCTGAGGAATTCCTATCTGGGTCAAGTCTTCCCGTTCTCAAACCCTAAACCACCCTCGCAGGTTCTCGCTCTTAAAGTTCTACTCGGGGCACACAACAAGGAGCTCACCATTGCCTCTGTGTACCTACCCCCTAAAGATCAGCACAATGGATTTGCGAGCATATTGGAAAGCCTACAGGGATTACACCATAACTCTGAACTCATAGTACTAGGTGACTTCAACATAAATTGGCTGTCACTGGAGGCCAGTAACTACAAGGATGCTGTCACGTCACAGAACCTCACCCAGCTTGTTACCACCCCCACCAGATGCAACTACAGGACAGGGTCGCGAACACTTCTGGACTGGATCCTAACTAATCACCCTGAGCGAATCTCAAAAGTCTCAGTGCTCCCTGATGGGATCAGTGACCACTCACCGGTCACATGTACCTGGACAAACAAATTCATTAAGCCCCTCCAAAATAATCCACACCAGAGTGTTAAAGCAGGGTACCTTGAGCTACTAAAGACACACCTAAGCCACCTGGACTGGACAGCAATCGACTCTGCCATTGATGTAAACCAAGCCTTAGACCTTTTCATCAGCCACTTCACTGCAGCCTGCAATATCTTTTGCACCTCTCAAAAAGCTGAAGGTCAGGGCAGAGCTAACCTTGGATAACCCCGATCTAATCACTTTACTCAAACATAGGGATCATCTCTGGCACTGTGCCCATGCAACATCCAAACCTGGGGATATTCATAAATATAAAGCTGCCAGAAATAGTGCACACGGGCAGTTAGGAGAGCCAAAGCAAATACTTCAAGGAAACTCTCTCCAACTCCTGGGGTGATGGAAAAGATTTGGAGTAACTTGAAAGACCTTACAGGCAAGGACCCTAAGTCACCACCCACCATGCTAAACATAAATGGAACACCAACAACTGACCTGTACACCATCACCAACACCTTTAACAATCGTTCTCCAACTTGGATAGTGTCCTCCTTCTAATTTCTTTGATGCCCCCCTGGTAGTAACACTTCTGCAACTACTCCGCTTCTACACCCTGTCCCACAATTCTACTTCAAGGAGATCCCAGTACATGAAGCCAGAACCTATATTCAGAAGGCCATTCACAATGCAGGCTACAGCGGTGACTCCCTTGACCTGAAGTTGTTAGCACTTGTCCTTGAAGAAGTCCTTGAACCCTTGACAAAGGTCCTCAATCTATCACTAAGGATGTCCCAGTTCCCATCTCGCTGGAAACAGGCGACCATCACACCGGTACACAAAAGTGGAGACAAATCACTGCACTCCAACTACAGATCTATCTCCATCCTCCCTCCATTGTCTAAGGCCCTGGAGCGCATCGCCTCAGACCAATTAGTCAAGTACCTGGAAAAATACGACATCCAGTGTCCTGAGCAACATGGTTTCCGAAAAGGGCACAGTACCACCACTGCACTATTAGAATTCACAGGCTTAATGCATACCACACTTGATCAAGGAAACTGTGTAGGGCAGTATTCATCGACCTACGAAGCCTTTGATACTGTGAACCACCCACTCCTACTCAAGCAATTATCAAACATTGGGCTCTCCAATGAAGCACTGCTCTGGTTTTCAAGCTACCTTGGGAGAGGGTCCAGCGGGTTAGGATTGCTGGTGTTACCTCGAAGAAAAGCCAGTCCTTTCAGGGTCCCACGGGTCCATCCTGGGGCCACTACTCTTCAGCCTCTTCCTCAATGACCTTCCCAGTGTCTGTCACCAGAAATTACTGCTCTACGCCGATGACACAGTCATGTTCACCAACCACCAAAATGCAGAGCTCCTTGAGAAACAATTACAGCTTGAATTCATGCGCATCGAAGAATGGTTCAAGTCACACAAACTGGTCATGAACTACAGCAAAACAAAGGTTATGACCTTCTACAACGCCAGGAGCAAGTACAAATCCCGTGACCTCACAATCCTAAACCAAACAGGGACCTTACTTGAACACGTTCCTGATTTTAAATACCTAGGTGTCACATTGGACAGCTCACTGTCCTACCATCAGCACATAGATTCTGTCGCCAAAGCCACCAACATCCGTATAGGCCTGCTCTACAGGCACAAACACTGCATGACTCCTGACACTCTCCGGTTGGCTATCAACAGCTCTATCACCTCCATCAGCGATTACGGGCTAGCAATTTATGGCTCTGCCTCCGCCTCTGCCCTCCGCAGAATTACAGTTGCACTCAACAAAGCATGCAGGCTGCTAACTGGGGCTGATCGACTTACACACACTTGTGACCTGTACACTCGGGCAGGATGGCTACCTCTCATCAGCCGGATACAGTATCAAACCTGCCTCTTAGCCAAAAAAGTCCTCCTCGGAGTCATGCCCCCGGGCATTGAAAAGCTACTTATTGACCACCACAGCACCCAGAGAACTAGAAGTTCACAACAACTAACCTTCCTTGTCCCCAGATGCCGGACTACCATGGGCCAGAGGACCTTTGCCCACAGAGCACCACAGTGGTACAATACTCTCAACAAAGAAACTCTTACTGCTGCTGCTCTTGGCCCTTTTAAGAGACAACTCCGACTTCATCTAATTTCAACTAGTCGTTGTGACTGCCTCGCCTAATTGGGGGCCCACCGTTCACTGCCCTCCACTTCAGTCTTGAAAGCTATCTCTCCCCCTTGCCTCCTTCTACCTGCCTACCCCCTTGCCCCCTCTCCCTTTCCTCCCCCGGGGCATTTCCTGACTTTTATCCCTCCTCTCTCTCTCTCTCTCCCCTTTAGAGCTCTTACCCTCACCCTCTACCCTCTGACAATGGCCTTCCTGCCTGCATACCCCCTTCCCTCTCGCCTGCAGTGCTTATTTCCAAGATTGCCCTTGGCTGGTTATGTCATGCTACCTAACATTTGGCACATTTTGAATTACTGGAATTTCCTAAGCCTCAGTCTCTTACTTCTTGTTATTGTGTAACTATGTATTATTATGTTGACCTTTGTATGTATGTATACCCCCCATTCCTTCGACGTGGAACCTTTGTAAACGAGCAGTTCCTGCTCAAAGGTATTTGTAATCCTAGATTTCAATAAATAAAAAATAAATAAAATTAAAATTTCCTTGTCCATTCCTTCCCCCTGAGATGGGGGTCTGTATACAACCCCCATGCGGATTGTGGTGCCATTTCCTGTCTCCAGGGTGACCCAAAGTGCCTCATCTGCTCCCTGCTTACTCTTTAGTTCTGTTGCTTTGATCCCTTCCTTTACATAGAGAGCTACTCCTCCTCCTCTTTTACCCTCCCTGTCCCTCCTGTAGATTGTGTATCCTGGTATGTTGACATCCCAGTCATGGTTCTCTGTGTACCATGTTTCTGTGACTGCCACAATATCCAGGCAACCCTCTTCCATCAAGGCCACTAGTTCAGGGAGCTTGTTACACAGACTACGGGCATTTGTACTCATCACCCTCCACTTTTTGATAGCCTTACCCCTTTTAGCCCCATTTCTGTCCTTACTGCCTTTGCCTTTTTTTACATTTAAATCTGTTCTGCTCCCTAATAACTTCTGTACCTTGGTGTTTACCTCACTAATCACCATGTTTTGTGGGGGGAGGCTCGGATTTCTCTGCTTCTTTTCAGTGCCTCCCCCCTTGGCTAGTTTAAATGCTTGCCAATGAAGCATTTAAACCTCTCAACTAGGATCCTGGTTCCCCTGGACAGATGCAGACCATCGCACCAGTATAGGTCTGCATCCCTCCAGGTGGCTCCCCAGTCCCCAATGAAGCCAAAACCCTGAGCTCCACACCAGTTTTTCAACCACTCATTGAATTCCCTGGTGAGAAGTGCCCTAGCATCTCCCTTTGCCATAGACAGGCAGCACCTCCGAGAAGGTTACCGTGAGCGCTACTTGTCTAAGGCCCCTTCCCAACTCTACAAACTCCTCTTGCACTGCTCTGATCCCATTCTAGCCAGGTCATTTGTCCCTAGGTGGACAATGACATCCAGCTCCCTCCCTCGTGCAGCTCCTCCCACGATCCTGAGGATTCGCTTCCTGTCCCTCCAAGCCGTGGCGCCAGGAAGGCACCTTACCTCCCTCTCCCCTTCCTCCCCCATTTCTACCCCCTAATGATTGAGTCCCCCACCAGGAGTTGTTTCCTTCCCCTGTGGGGTCCCATGCCACCCTCCTTTGGGTCTCCTTTGTGAAGGTTCCCAGCATCCTCCTTGGTCTCCACTGCAGGTGCCTCCATAGAGGAACCACTATCCACCAGAAGAGCGAATGAATTGTGGAGAGGTACAGCTGGAGGGATGCAACTCTGTTCCACCACCCTCTCCCTCCTTGAGCCCACCCTGGTCCAGCCTCTCCTCTTTCTTGGCAACCTCTGAGGTAGTGGCATTGGCCCTGGTGGTCCCTGGGTGGGGGGAGGAGGTTTCACGAATCCTAGCCAGGTCAGCCTGGAGACGGGCAACCTCCTCTCTCAGACCAGAGAGGTGCCTGCAAATAGGGCAGCATCGCAGCCTCCAGAATGTCTCCCGGAACACTGCCACCCCACAGCCATTGCACTGCACCACTCCTATCATGTCTTATTTTGTGTCCCCTCTACTGTTTCTCTGAATGCTTACTCTCTCCTCTCCTTACAACTCTCACCCTTCCTGTTCTGGGACAGCAACTTCCTATCTTCTTCAGTAACCTCCTTCTTCCTTACTCAATATCAGACCACCACCAGCTAGGGGGGGAGAGTGAGCTACTTTTTTCTACTTTAGGGTTGACAAAACCAATGTTTCTCTATGATCCTTTCCTTCCTACTGCCAAACAGGAAGTTCCTGTTGACAGTCAAATCCAGTGGCTATAAAAGTAGAACTGGCTTTGGGTGGGTGGGATGGAGGGCAATTAGTAAGAAAAAAGGCTAGCAACAGGAAGTTGTAATTTGACTCACCTGCTTTTATAGTGTCTAAACCACACCCCCAGGTAAGCTCTCTTTCCTCCTACTGGTTTAGCAAAGTCAGCTGATACAGTACCCTTCACTGCACAGAATACACACTGACCTTCTTTCTTTTCTTTCTTTTTTTTTTTTACCCTAAATAAGTCCCCTTCTACTTCTAATAAAGTTATCTGTCTACTTAATGGAAATGCCTATGGAATTTGTGCCCACTGCCTGGCCCACCATTAAGAGAAACCTGGGAGAGAAAGTTTGAAGGTTTACCTGTGGTGTAGGGGATGCCCAATGGGCCAGTACTGGCATACCCACTGTAGAAGGGGCGGGGGGCTTGGCAGGGGAAGTACCAACCTCTGCTGATGTCCTCTGATAAAGGAGCTCACCCTACAATATAGGACACCCTGGTGGTGTTCTGCTGAAGACGGTATTCAGTGTAAAGCAGTGCCCTGTTTCAAGCTAGTATGCAAGCTCAGTTAGAAACCAGTGCAAATGTAAGACTCTTTTAAAAGAGGAATTTAAAGTACAATGGAAGTTATGAATTAATGCTCTTATTAAATTCTGTTACAGATTTTTGTAACAAAAAACTTTTTCCTGCTGTAATATGTAAATCAGTAAAGATATTTTAAAGTAAAAACAAGCATTTGTCAATGCCGAACGTTGGTTGCTTGTTAAACATTTTTTTTTTTTTATTGCGATTCTGACTCAAATTTTGAAGATTTCAACTCCTGTCCGAAAGGTGATTTCATGCAGCGACTATGAAATCACCTTTGGGGATGCAAAAAAAAAACAAAACATTTTGACCAGGATCTGAAAAATGACAGCTGTCAAATTCATGAGGTGCTGTGAAGAAATGGCTATGTTGAAAATTTGGGATCAAAATATTGAAAATTGCCAAAGTTATGAGCCTGCCTTCACAAATTTCAACACAGGCTCTTAACTTTGTTGTTTGTGAATATTTTTGCCTAAAATTCTCAACGTACCCTTCTTATGACCCCACCTCATGAAGAAGTGCAGAGAAAAATGTCGCTCCTGCCCAAAAGGTGATTTCGGCACTTGGCAACTCTTGA
Organism: Neoceratodus forsteri; assembly: GCA_016271365.2. Taxonomy (NCBI): domain Eukaryota; kingdom Metazoa; phylum Chordata; order Ceratodontiformes; family Ceratodontidae; genus Neoceratodus; species Neoceratodus forsteri. The sequence continues at coordinate 358,242,357 of JADMNL010000025.1, forward strand.
AATCACCTTCCCAGACTCTAAAAACTCTTTATTTAGCCAGGATCTGAAAAATGACAGCTGTCACATTCATGAGGTGTTGTTAAGAAATAGCTGTGTTGAAAATTTGGGGTCAAAATATTGAAAATTGCCAAAGTTATGAGCCTGCGTTCACAAATTTCAATGCAGGCTCATAACTTTGTTGTTTGTGAATGTTTTTACATAGAAACATAGAATTTGACGGCAGATGAGGACTGCTTGGCCCACCTAGTCTGCCCATTTCCCTACCTAATGGATAAGATGCAGATCCTAGTTAACCAACAGCCTACTTCCCCCTACCCCCACTAAAATTGCCTTATGTCTGTCCCATGCATTCTTGAATTCCCCCACTGTTTTTGACTCTATGACCTCCTCAGGAAGGCTGTTCCATGTATCCACAACCCTCTCTGTGAAGAAATACTTCCTCACATTACCTGTGAGCCGTCCCCCTCTATCTTCAAATTGTGCCCCCTTGTTTTTGCACATCTCTTTTTCTGACAGATGCTACCCTCTTGGACTTTGTTGATTCCCTTGAGGTATTTGAAAGTTTCTATCATGTCCCCCCCCTTTTCTCGAGGCTATACATCTTTAGTTCCTTTAGTCTTTCTTCAATTGTCTTCTGATGCAGACCCTGCATCATTTTTGTTGCCCTCCTCTGGACAGCCTCCACCCTGTCTATGTCTTTGTGGAGATGGGGTCTCCAGAACTGTACACAGTACTCCAGATGTGGTCTTACCAACTGTCTGTACAGAAGGCCAACAACTTCCTGTTTTCTACTGGTGATGCCTCTCCCTACGCATCCCAGTATCCCCCCAGCCCTCCTTACTGCCTTCTCATATTGCTGGCCCACCTTTAGATCATCTGATATGACTACCCACAGGTCCCTTTCCATTTTTGTTGTTGTCAGTATCTCTCCCCCCATTGTGTACTCTTCCCCTGGGTTTTTGTTTCCCAGGTGCATTACTTTGCACTTCTTTGCATTGAATCTAAGCTGCCATACATTTGACCATTCCTCCAACCTTGCCAAGTCCCTTTTCATCCTTTCCACCCCACCTTGTGTATCAACCCTGTTGCAGATCTTTGTGTCATCTGCAAAGAGACATATTTTCCCTTCCAGTCCCTCTGCAATGTCACTTATAAAGACATTAAAAAGGACTGGCCCCAGTACTGAACCCTGCGGTACCCCACTAGTAACCCTCCTTTCTTCACTGTGGACTCCATTTACTATTACCCACTGTGTCCTGTTGTCCAGCCAGTGTTTTACCCAGGCTACCACCCTAGGACCCACTCCCAGGCTGTCTAATCTGTTTATTAATCTTTTGTGCGGGACTGTGTCAAATGCCTTGCTAAAGTCTAGGTAGGCCATGTCCACAGCCCCTCCCTGGTCTACTACTTTGGTCACCCAGTTGAAATCAATTAGATTTGTCTGACATGACCTTCCCGCTGTGAATCCATGCTGCCTTGGGTCCTGTGCCCCACTGGCCTCTATGTACTCAACAATTCTTTCCTTCAGAAGTGATTCCATCATTTTTCCTACCACTGAGGTCAAACTGACAGGTCTGTAGTTTCCTGCCTCTGTCTTGCTCCCACTTTGTGAAGGGAATCACTTCTGCCCTCCTCCAGTCCTCAAGTACCACCCCATCCTCCCATGATTTATTAAAAGGATAGTCAGTGGTGTTACTAGTTCTTCCCTTAGTTCTTTTAAAATTCTGGGGTGAATCCCATCAGGCCCCATTGCTTTATCCACCTTCAGTTTTAAGAGTTCTTTCAGAACCCTTTCTTCTGTGAAAGGACTAATATCAACCCCCCTATCTGGAGTGCTTCTATTGACTGGATTAGGTATTTCCCCCTGCTTTTCCATTGTGAATACTGAGCAGAAGTATTCGTTCAGTATCCCTGCTTTTTCACTGTTGCTCTCTGCCCAACAACCTTCCTCTTTGTTCAGCCTCAGTATCCCTGCCTTAGTCTTTCTTTGCTCCCTAATGTACCTATAAAAGGTTTTATCCCCCTTCTTAACCAAGTTGGCTATCTTTTCCTTGGTTTGGGCCTTTGCTATTCTGACTGCCTTACCCGCTTCCTTCTGCTTTAACTGGTACAGTTCTCTGTCCTGCTCCTTCTGTGTTTCCTTATATGTCCTGAATGCTGTCTTTTTTTCCCTTACCTTCCCTGCCACTTCTTTTGAGAACCATAGTGTTTTTTCTTTCGTTTTGATTTGTTTATTTGCTTCACACAAAGACTTGTTGCCTCTGTGATAGGTTTGATGTTTCCCCATTGTTGATGCACTCCACCTTCTTGCCTGTTTGCTAGTGCTTTTCTGAGGCACTCTCCCATTTAGACAAAATCAGCCCTCCTGAAGTCCAGTACCTTCACTTTTGTGTGGCTTGACTCTTCAGCTAAGTTTATCGTGAACCACACTATTTGGTGGTCACTTGTTCCCAGATGGCTACTCACTTCAAGATCAGAGATCCTCTTTCCATCCCCATTTGAGAGTACCAGGTCTAAGATTGCTCTCTCCTGAATGGGTTCCAAAACTAGTTGTCTGAGGCATGCCCCCTGTAGCGCATCGAGAATGGCCCTGCTCTTGGATATGACTGCAGCAAATGTGCTCCAGGCAACATCTGGCATGTTCAGGTCCCTCATCAGCAATATCTCCCCTTTCTCTGCCATCCCAAGGATGCCTTCTTTCATTTCCTTGTCCATTTCCTCCCTGAGACAGGGGTCTGTATACAACCCCTGTGCAGATTGTGGAGCCATTTCCAGTCTCCAGGGTGACCCACAGTGCCTCCTCTCCTCCCTGTTTACCCTTTAGTTCTGTTGCTTTTATCCCTTCCCTTACATAGAGAGCTACTCCTCCTCCTCCTCTTCTTCCCTCCCTGTCCCTCCTGTAGATTGTGTACCCTGGTATGTTGACATCCCAGTCATGGTTATCTGTGTACCATGTTTCTGTGACTGCCACAATATCCAGGCATCCCTCTTCCATCAAGGCCACCATTTCAGGGAGCTTTTTACCTAGACTATGGGCATTGGTACTCATTACTCTCCATTTTTATGGCTTTATTTCTTTTTGCCCCATCCCTGTCCCTACTGCCTTTGTCTTTTTCTCCATTTACCCCTGCTCTTCTCCCTATCGACTGCTCTGTTTTGGTGTTTACCTCACTAATTACCCTGATTTTTTGGGGGGGAGCTAGGATTTACCTTCTCCTCTTCAGTGCCTCCACCCTTGGCTAGTTTAAATGCTTGCCACTAAAGCATTTAAACTTATCACCTAGGATTCTGGTTCCCCTCCAGGATAGATGCAGACCATCATGCCTGTATAGGCCTGCATCCCTCCAGGTGGAGCCCCAGTCCCCAATGAAGCCAAATCCCTGAGCTCTGCACCAGCTTTTCAACCAGTCATTGAATCCCATGGTGCGGAGTGCCCTAGCCTCATTCTTGCCATAGACAGGTAGCACTTCTGAGAAAGTTACCGTGTGTGCTACTTGTCTAAGGCCCCTCCCCAACTCCACAAACTCCTGTTGCACTGCTCTGACCCCATTCTCAGCCAGGTCATTAGTCCCTAGGTGGATAATGACATCCAGCTCCCTCCCCCTTGCCACTGTTCCCACGATCCTGAGGATTCGTTTCCTGTCCCTCCAAGCCTTGGTGCCAGGCAGGCACCTTACCTCCTTTTCCCCTCCCTCCCCCAGTTCTAGCCCCCTAACAATTGAGTCCCCCACCAGGAGTTGTTTCCTTCCCCTGTGGGGTCCTGGGCCACCCTCCTGTGGGTCTCCATTGTGGAGGTTCCCAGCATCCTCCTTGGTCTCCACTGCAGGTGCCTCCATAGAGGAACCATGCTTCGCCAGAGTGGCAAATGAATTGTGGAGAGACAAAAGTGGAGGGATGCACCTCTGTTCCACCACCCTCACCCTCCCTGAGCCCACCATGGTCCAATCACTCCTCTTTCTTGGCAACCTCTGAGGTAGTGGCGGTGGCCTGGGTGGTCCCTGGGTGGGGAAGCAGGTTTCCCGAATCCTTGCCAGATCAACATGGAGATGAACAATCTCCTTCCTCAGACCAGAGAGGTGCCTGCAAATAGGGCAGCAACGCAGTTTCCAGAATGTCTCCCAGAAGACTGCTGCTCCACAGCCAGTGCATTGCACCACTCCCCACATGTCTGTGTCCCTTCCAGTTACAGATGCTTTTTTTTGTTGTTCTTATTTTAGTGTGTGCAAGCTTGTGAGTGTCTCTACCCCCTATTCAGTGTGCTGTGCCTTTAAGGACATGAACAGGTGTATGTTGTTAGCAGTTTTGAGGAAGTGATATCAGAGCACCTGCTATAAAGGAAGTTATGCGCTTGGGCCGGGTGGGGTGACGGGAAGGGTGCGTGGGAGTAAACCTATGCTGTCCAGAAACAATCACCTACAACTCTTACCCTCCACCCCGGGGAGTGCCTTCCTTCCTTTCAGACACCTATTTCACAAAGGCAAAGTAACAGGTCTAGTCACAACTGACTGTAAATATCTCCCAGCTATAGTTCCTCCCTGGCAAATTAAAGTTAAAACTAAGAAAAGTCCACCCAAAAACATAATCAATACTAGTTACTTACACAGGTCCAAAAAGTAATAATTAATTTCAGTGTAGTCTAGAAAATAACCTCATTGATTCAAGGAAGCTGTGGCTGCTTTCTCACTCTCCCTGTCATCAATGTGAGAAGGAGACTGCAACACCTCTGAGACAAAAAAAAAAAACCTTTTCAGCAAAAAATAAATAAATAAAATAGGGGCAAACAGAAATATTGCTTAGCCTAATGATAAACAGTCACAAAAATGTAAGCACCACCTGTAATAATTTCACAGAAGATATACCCTTTAAGAAACACTTTGCTACAGAGAAAAATAAAGCCGTAACAGAAGATATACCTTGCAAAAGACAATTTGAATCAGAAGATTACAGCAGTAATCTGTTAGCACACACCTGTAGGCACACCTTGTAATAATGCAGCAGAAGGTATACCCAGCAACAGCAATGTGAATCAGAGAAAAATAAAGCAATAAAATGTTAGCAACAAACAGTAACAATCCCTGTGTGTACAAAATAAAAACAACAACACACAGTAAATCTGCCTAGCCAAAAAGTCTTAATCCTTTGCCTTACTCTGGTAAGGTTCTTAGTTCTGTCCTTTCAAGCAAGCTAGAAAGAAAGAGCTCAGGTGAAGCTAGGTGCCTTGGCCAGCAAACCTAGCCTTCCACCTCCAAGATATCAATTAACCTGACCTTTTAACCCTTCTTTCTGTTGGAAGTTGCTGGCAGTTTGCCAGCTCCACCCCCAGATACACACCTAATCACCTGGAAGAGCTGTGGGAGGAAAGCAATTAGCTCCTTCAATGTGCGAAGGAGACTGCAACACCTCTAAGACAAAAAAAAACCTTTTCAGCAAAAAATAAATAAAATAGGGGCCAACAGTAATTTTGCTTAGCCTAATGATGAAAAGTCACAAAAATTTAAGCACCACCTGTAATAATTTCACAGAAGATATACCCTGTAAGAAACACTTTGCTACAGAGAAAAATAAAGCAGTAACAGAAGATATACCTTGCAAAAGACAATTTGAATCAGAAGATTACAGCAGTAATCTGTTAGCACACACCTGTAGGCACACCTTGTAATAATGCAGCAGAAGGTATACCCAGCAACAGAATGTGAATCAGAGAAAAATAAAGCAATAAAATGTTAGCAACAAACAGTAACAATCCCTGTGTGTACAAATTAAAAACAACAACACACAGTAAATCTGCCTAGCCAAAAGTCTTAATCCTTTCCCTTACTCTGGTAAGGTTCTTAGTTCGGTCCTTTCAAGCAAGCTAGAAGGAAAGAGCTCAGGTGAAGCTAGGTGCCTTGGCCAGCAAACATAGCCTTCCACCTCCCCAAAATTTTCAACATACCCTTCTTACGACTCCACCTCATGAACAAAGGTGGAGAAAATTGCCTACTGTTACTTAATTGTTCAGGAGATGGGGTCCCCAAAAAGGTATCTTGAAAATTTGGGGCAAAAATATTTAAAAATGGCCAAGTTATGCCACTAAGTTGAAAAGCCTATTGAAATATATTGAAACTGAAAACCCCATTGAAATACATTGACGCGCTTACCTCAGTTCGTGGTTGGGCTTTGAAGACTGAAGTCATGTCTGCGATCCAAGGAAGATTACGGCAACGGACCTCCGGTGGGTAAGTATGGGGTGGGGTCCTGAGTGGGAGGATTTGGTGGGTGGGGTGAGAGTAACGGTTCAGCGGACAATGATGAATGGTTTTCTTTTTTTCAGGTTAAAAAAAAACAATGAGGGTCAGTTTTCTTTATTTCAGGGACAGGACACGGGGGGATTGGGCACTAGGGGAGGGGGGAGAGACACTAGACGGTGATACCAGAGCACTCAGGGCCCCCAATGCGCTTCGGTTCAGACACCGGGTGTTATGGTAGTCTCGCACTGACAGTCTGCTCCAACAGTAATTAATAAGCGTTTCCGACTGCAGAAACTGCAGAAGCAGAAATAAACAGGGAAAGATGAAGGTACAACAGAAATAAACAGAGAAATATTAAATTATTAAATTAATACGAGCATCCGACTGCCGAAATGGGGGTGTGCCCCCCAACCAAAGACTAAAGGCTCAACAAAAAAAAAACAGGGAATTATTAAATTACTAAGAACGTCCAAACCGGGGGGGTTTGGGGGTGGAGCCCCCCAATGAAAGACTAAAGGCTCAACAGAAATAAACAGGGAATTATTAAATTAACAAGAGCATCCAACTGTCGAAACGGGGCGGGGGTTATGAGGGCGGAGCCCCCAACTAAAGGCTAAATTCAGTAAATACAACAGACTTGCTTTTTCACAGAACCAGAACTCTAAAGACTAAAATAAATAAGATCTTCTGACTGCTGAAGCTAAAGGCTCTCCAGTATTATCACACCATAACAGAACAGAGAAAACTTACAGTTTTGTGGCTGTAATTCTTATTTGGAATTTCGGTTATCCTGTGGTGGACTCCTTTATAACTTTGTCATAGCGGCGTGCTTATTTAGAAGGAAACAACAGTGCTTTTCAATGCTTACAAGTGGAAGCGTCTCTGTGAAGATGTCCACATACATGCCGTATTGATCTCAAACAAAAAAGTAGCACGCAGGGGGCCCTGAGTGCTCTGGTAATGCCCAGTAGACTACCAGGGAGTGTTTTTGTGTCACTCTGGGGACAGCGAATGTTTTAGGCTGAAAGACAGTCTGCTGGGTGGACTGAACAATCTTGCAAATCAAAGGCTGAAGCCCTCTCAGATTAAAGAGCTTCGGTCCTTTGAAGTGCATGACCATTTAGCCCACCCAGCGGAGAGTTGCATCAGAACCACACCTAGTGGTCATTGAGGTAGACTGCCAAGCCCCTAGTTGTGTGAACTGCAATGGGTTTGGCAGTGACACCCCCCCCCCCCCAAAATCCCATATTGCCACAATACATTGGTTTGCGCAAGCACAACCAGTGTAAAAAGGAACCAGTGTATGGGGGGGGGGGGATAGAAAACCCCTCAGATAGACATGTGTCCTAAAAGTATGGAGAGATCCTCTGTAGGTGCTACTGGGAGTGGGATACGGGTTAAAATTCTCTACAGAAGAAGGCTGGAATGTGGCAGGCATACCATAATGGAAGGTGAGAGGTTACTTGTGAAAACCTATAGAAATCAAAGTATTGTGAGACACTGATTGTTAGTCGATAAATTAGGGTCCCTGGACCTGAAGTAGTTGTATACCAACTGAATTTTGGCCAGATCCCACAAGTGTTTAAGTGCATAAACGTTGGTAGTCAGTGTGAATTATTACCTGCTAGCAGCTACTTAAAGTGCCCAAAAATCCCTCCAGTTCAGAAACACCTAAAGCAAGCTGACAGACTGAGTGCGAGGGAGCTCCTGGCGAGCATAAATACACCCCTAGACATGGGAGTTCCCTGTCCATGCCCACCCACAGCTTGGACATAGAAACAGGTCAATGGTCATGCCACCCTAAGGTTGCACCACCTCATTGTGATGTCTGTTTGGAGCAACTATGGTTTCCGACTCATTAATATAGTAGAAGAGATTTTGTGACAAAATCTCATCCATGAAATCTCTCTTGCTATGTGGCTGTCTCGCAGCAATTGTAAGTGCAAGAGTATGCCAGCATGTGGTTAACTTTGTTTTTCAGGGTCAAAGCCCTCCCAAACAACCCATCACCACCCCGAGCTCCCTCCCGCCATTCCATCCCTTGTTATCACCCCTACTCCCCCACTACTATTTGATTACTACAGCTAAAACCCAACAGTAAAATACCCTTATTATGTGATGATGTTAGATGCATGAGTCAGTGTCTTGGTGATGTACAATCTCTGGGTCAAAATCTTGAGCGTACTTATTTCTTCATCTAATCCACCACTCATTCTGTAAGAAAACATTTCCGAATATTCTTTTGTCTTCCTCTGCCATTATGCACTGGTCTGATAGAGCAGATACTGTGACTGGATAGTCACTGTTTTTGGAGTGGGACATGAACAATGTCTGTCTGACCTAAATGGAGCAAATTGTATGCCTGGAAAGCAGCCGCCTGAGCAGAGCTTTTAGTAACACACTGGAAGTCAAGCAAATTTGATAGGAAAGCATTGTCGCCCTGGTGGCTGGCAGGTAATCTTGGGCATGCCCTAGCTTGTAGGAAGTGGGGCAGGTCGGGATGGGGAAGGGGGTGGCAACTGTCTTCAGCAGGGCAAGACCACGGCTGACACCACTCAGTGCAGGTCTGTGGGGGGGGGCAGACACACCATTGCCACCATGGGTGGGGCTTTGCAGGCTTGTACCTGCCATGGACCACTGGCTGCTCCATCAGTGGTCTGGTAGGTGTTGGGGGCTGTGAGGGTGCCTTCCCCAGGGGGCACAGGGTCACTCCCCCTCCCAGCGATGTCTTCGAGAGTGGTGCATGGCAGTTTCTTTTTGTTATTATTATTTTTATTCATTTTTCACATATTGGGGGGGGGGAGAATACGGAAGGGGGTGACAGTCACAAGTTCAATTTTATACAGAGATTAATTGAGATTAAAAGTAAAACCATACATCCAAGCATTATATTTAAGCTTCACAGTGTGTCCAGAATTGATAAACAATAATAATAATAAAGACCTGTGTCCGACTTTCTGTAAACCTCAGAACAAAAGATGGTTCAAGATAAGCGGGATCCAGATATATTCTTCCCCATTAGAATCGCCCCTCGCCACACCCAGGCTCCCTAAGGGATGAAGGTTGCATCTTTTGACATAATATATAAAATCCATCTAATCCATTTCAAGGTACATCAATCAGATTTATCATTTAAGTGATAGGAAATTTTTTCCGACCTGTAGATTCGAGTCATTATCTCCCTCCAGTCTGACACTGTGGAAACCCTAGGGGTAAGCCAACAACGAGTCAAGGCCTTTTCAGCTGCCATCAGAGATATCCCCAGCAGGTAACGTGTGTGTATGTCCCTAAATCCTTGAGGAAAAATATGTAGTATAAACAAATCATCAGTAAGAGTAATTGGGAGGCCAAACAGGCCGCTCAGTTCGGATTGTAGTGAATCCAAAAAGGGTTTTATCTGAGGACATAGCCAGAATATATGAGTATGGTGTGCCAAGGGTTCACCACACTGGCACCAGCATGCCCCCGACCTTGTTGATGAAAAATGGGCTGTTATGGCGGGGGTGCGAAATAACCTAGACAAAATTTGCCAGGAGAACAATCTCCAGCTGTGGGAGTAGGTAAGTTTAGCTATTGAAAGACAACCCTTGTCCCATTTTTGTGTAGAAATATCAAAACCAAATTCCGTGATCCACTTAGCACATACACTCTCGGAATTCATTCCCAGGGTATCTCCGAGTGCCATATACAGAACAGAAATAATATGGGGGACTCTGCCAGCATTAATAAATTGTTGGAAACAAATGATCAGTGGGGGGAAATTCTCCGGGTTTCGTGTTTGGACTGGGAGGGAGTAGTAGAAATGTCTTAGCTGTAAATACCGATAACAATCTTGTTGTCTTAAACCATGGGACTGACATAAATCCTGAAAGAATTTAAACTCTCCTCCACTTTGAAATTGAGTAAGTTTATAGAGCACAAGACGTTCCCATGAGGCAAATGTATGGTCATAAACAGCTGGATGAAAATCTTCCAGGAGGGCTATGAGACACATAAATGTGAGGAATGGGGAGAGAGAGAAATGTCTACATATTGCATTCCAAGTTTTCATCTGATGTGTAATCCAGGGACTCGGTGGCGTCTGATCCTGGGGTTGGGGGTGGGGGTTCTCGGTGCATAGTATTTCTAACCAAATTCTCAAAAGACATAAGGCCTTCCTCAATCTCCCTCCACAGAATAGGGCTGACTCTGGCAAGATGGCACAGAAGAAAAGACAGGTGTGAGGCCCAGTTGTAGAGTTTGAAACTGGGAAGGGCTAACCCACCTAGTTTTCTTGGGAAGTTGAGAATAGGAAGTTTTATTCTAGGATGTTTTCAGAACCATATGAATCTACTAATGGATTTGTTCCATATCCGGAATGTTTTATTTGGGATATATATTGGAACATTCTGGAATAAATAGAGGGCTCAAGGCAGAACCACCAGCCTAATAACATCGACTCTCTGAAGTAGGTTCACTGAGAGGATACTCCACCTTGCAAGGTCTGACTGAAGTTGGGTAAAAAAAGGTTCATAATTATTTTTCATTGCATCAGCCGCCCGGTGGGAGAGATAGATGCCCAAATATTTTAATTTATCTAAATCCCAGCGAAATGGGAAACTTTGTTTGAATACTAAGGTGGGAATAAAATTAAAAGTCAGTGCTGCTGTTTTTGTGGTATTAAGTTTATATCCTGAGCATCTGCCAAATTGTTCTAGTATGCTGAAAACGGCTGGGACTGGTTGGGTCGGGTTGGTTAGGAAAAGGTGAACGTCATCAGCATATAGGGCTATGCGATGTTCCATCCCTTCCATCTGTGCTCCATCTATCTGGGGGGAGTCTCTGATGGTCTGCGTCAATGGCTCAATAAAAATGGCAAATAAACCAGGGATAAAGGGCACCCCTGACGAGTTCCCCTATATAGAGGAAAATAGAAGAAGTGATCTCCGGAGACTTTTACATAGGCCTGGGGTGAGGAATAAAATGTTTTGATCATGGAAATGAAGGGAAGGGGAAAGCCCATTTTCAGCATAACAGCAAACAGGAAAGGCCACGAGACCCTGTTGAATGCCTTCTCAGCATCTAGGCTGAGAAGGGCAGAGGGTGTTTCATAAGATTGCATTTCCTGTACCAAGTGGAGTGCCCTTTTTATATTATCTGTGGTAGATCTATTACTAACAAATCCCGTCTGATCTAGATTAATTATTGAGGGTAGAACTGTATCCAGACGTTTAGCCAAAATGGACATCAAAAACTTATAGTCCACATTTAAGACTGATATTGGGCGATATGATGTACAACATTATGGGTCCTTACCAGGCTTGCGAATAAGGGATACCACTGCGTATGACCAACTAGATGGGGGGGTCTGACAAATCCTGTAACACATCATTATAAACTTGCAAAAGAAGTGGAGCAAGCATCTGCTCCAAATGTTTATAAAATTCTGTACCATACCCATCTGGGCCAGGAGCCTTCATAGTTTTAGATCTGGAGATAGCAGCTATTAATTCAGTATACAATAGAGGGGAGATCAGAGAGGTCTGTTGGTCCTCATTAAGCTTAGGAAGGCCCAGTGGGGAAGAAAAGTACTAATGTCCTCATGGTCTAATGGGTGGTCCGGAATGTATAGTTTTTTATAGCAATCACTAAAGGCTTGGGTAACATGTCCCACTCTGGTAAAAAGGTTGCCTGTATTAGGGTCCCTGATGGCAGCTATGGTGGCGAGATGTCATTGTTTATACAACCGGAAGGCAAGTAGGCAAGAGGCCCTCGGACCTATTTCGCCATATCTTTGCCTAAGGAAGGCTAAAGCTATTTCTGTGTTCTTCCAGGCCAATGAGTCCAGCTCTTGTTTAATTTGTTTAAGTTGGGCCAAGACCAAGTTGCCCCCCTGCTGGTGTGCAGTTTGGAGGAAATGAAGGGTCTGCTCCAGGTGGGATTGTCTTTCTTTCTGCTGTTTCACCAAGGTTGACGAATATTGTATGAGGTGGCCATGGAGAACCACCTTTAACGTATCCCACCTGATAGCAGAGGAAATTCCGGGGTCCAAATTGTCTTTCTGGATTTCTTGTATTTTCTCATCAAGGAATTCCCAAAAGGGGACACTTTTAAGATGGATTGGGTTAAATCTCCAGATTGTGTTTCGTCTCTCAAGACCCATCTCCCATTTTGTGATCACTGGGGCGTGGTCAGAGTGGGCAATATCACCTATAGATATCTCTCTGAGAGTATCCAGACATTCTTTCTGTGTATAGCAATGATCTATCCTAGAATAGGAACCATGCACTGCTGAATAAAAAGTATATCTCCTAACACTACGGTAAAGGGTCCGCCACACATCAGCCCAGTCCACCTCCTGAACAAATCGTTTAAAAAATGTGTACGGAGCAGGTTGTCTGCCCCTAGCTGCCCCAGTAGTATTGAGGTTAGGATTATGGGATATGTTGAAATCGCCCACTAGTAGTAGGGTGCCCTCGGTCTGTTGAACAACTTTATTCAGGAGAAACCTGAGAGTCTGCATAGTAGACCCGGGGGGAAGTACGCATTAGCCAAAGTCACTTCCTTGTCCTGCAGTACGTCTTGTACCACCGCCAAGCGTCCCTCCGAATCTGCCCATTCATATGTGGCTTTGAAAGGGGTAAGGCTAGGAATCGGTATGGTGCCCCCCCTCCTCCTTCCATTAGTGAAGGAGGAGGAAAACACCTGGGAGAAACCTCCTCTGACAAGTTTTCCATGTTCACTCATATTCATATGTGTCTCCTGTATATATTTTATTCCCGCATGGGTCTTTTTAAATAATGAAATCATTCTAGATCTTTTTACAGGGCTACCTAACCCATTAACATTCAAAGAAAAAATCTGCAGTAGTATATCAGTCATTTTTACAAGTCTCCAAGATCCTGAGAGTATTGCTGTGCTATGACTCCAAACACCAGCTTATGAACACTGCTAGGTTCTGTCTCAATTAGAAGATGTGACTGCCTAAATCGTGGGGAAGGAGTGAGGAATAATTTCCTCGAACTGTAGATAACATAGTCAAAACACTAAAAACACTAACTGGGTAAACCTTATACTGCAGTAACCTGCCAACTGGGCGGGTGCTGCAAAACAAACATGAAGTTCCATGAGGTTGGTCGTTTAAAAAAAATTAAAAAATGATCAGCCTCCAAGGTGTGCCCAAAATTTTTTTGGCGGGTCTAACCTAGGTTCGACCAGACGTATACGCCCTTCTGAAGAGGGGGTAAGGAGGAAAGGTGGCCATGCTCAGACTTCACCAAGGTGCATGGATGCAATTTAAGACCCAAACTTTTTCTCCATATACAGCAGTGACTTATGGGTAGTCTACTCCTTCTCATACAGTCACAGGTGCTAATAAAGCTCTCATTGCATCCCTTATGCCCTATTATTTTATACCAGTTCCCAGTGTATCCACATGGGCCCAGGACGGGCCAGCTTGGAGGGTCCGGGGCCCCCCCAGTCCATGCCCCCACCAGTACAGCGTGTGTTGGGGCAGATCAAGAGAGGGCAGGGTGAGCCCACAACACTGGCCCGTTTACAAACTGTAAAGGGGGAACAAATGTCCCCTTGTCTAGAAAGACCGGTTCCATCTAGGGGACCACATGGCATCCAGGGCCTGGTGGTACGTATTAAGGAGCCAGACATCCCCTAAATTATGATAGGGGTGACAAATAAGGTTAATTTTTAACAAAGGAGGTGCCTCCAACCTGTATCTTAGAAATTCAATAGTCAAGGCCAAAGGGACAACCCAGTGGTGTCCCGCTTGTCCATCCCCCATTCCCCTGTAACGCACCCGCGCCCCAACCTTCTACCTTTGTCTCCCCCTCAATCCACAGGCCCTTAAATGGAGTCACCCACCAAAGTGGATAGTCCATAAGATCATGTGGTCTATGCCTCATCAAGTTTCAGGCTATGGGAACACCAAGGGAGGCCCCCCCCCCAAGGAGGAGGACATCCCAGGTTAGGCCCAGCCAGTCTAGTTATGGCCCATCAGGAGGGGGTACCCAGGGAGGTAGAGCTTCAGGTAGTCACAAGGGAAATGAATAACAGAAGGGATAGTCAAGGTGGCCTACCTGAAACAGAGGTAAATAAACAAGTAATATTCCATTAGTCCATTCATTTCACTTCTTGGTTGTTTAGGGAGGCTTCGGGCATCACCATAGCCTGTTGTCTCAGTCCGTCAACTATCTGCTGAATTGCCGTAGCTCCTTCTTGTTGGCATTGCTCCCTTGGGGTTACCTTGGTCCACGCTTTCTGTGCCAGCTTAGATGCCAGGGATGTCCCTGATTGCCTCTAGGTTAATGAAACATTAATGCCAATTTTGGCAAGTTCCCGTGTCGCCTCCTCCACAGATTCAAAAGTCTTGGGACCATCCAACAGTTGAACCACCAGCTTTGCTGGATAGGGGGTTCAAAACTTGAGCTTTGCTTCTTTGATTTTTTTAAGAATTTGTGCATATGCTCTACGTTTCAGTGCGATCGCCATTAGATAGGCATTGTCAACATAAATTCTATGTTCCTGATAGGTCAAGTCCCCTGTTGCCAAGGTTTGTGTAACACCATTTCCTTCTCTTGAAAATGAAGAGTGAATTAGGATAGTACAAGGGCAGTTACTGAGCTGTGGGCCCAAGGTACGATGAACCCAATCCATTTCGAGGAGCTGCTATCTGGCAGGTCCAGTTTGGATTTAAAAATTGTTGCATAAATTGTGTGGATTGTTACCTCAGAGCCTCAGGAAGCTGTTGACCTCAGGTTGTTCCTCCTGCTCCATGCTTGAGTCATCAGCTCTGTCCTGTAGGCTTTGCAGCGCTTGTTGTAAGTGCACTATGGTGCGCTCTGCACAACCTACTCGGAGTCGGTGCTCGTGGTCTGCTCCTCTGTATCATCGAGCTGTTTCTCCATTTTCCGAGGCCTGTGCATAAAGCAGTGAATGTAGAAAGGGTTTCCCTCCTGAAATTCCACAGCTCTTGTAGGACAATGTCCATTGCCTAGTAATATTGGGCACCTTAGAACATTCTTTCTTCGGATACTCGCCTTACTAGAGACTTGTGAACAGTCGCTGTCTGAGCATATTCCGTCTAGATCAGTGTTGTCTAGTGCTGATTTTGAGGGTCAGGTTTTCTTCTGGGCATCCTTGTAGAGTATTAGGTGAAGTTAGCCTCAGTTTAGGTCAATTTTTAAATGATTTTAGTAGTTTTAGACCTTGGTGGAGACAGAGCTGAAAGATCATGCACCTGCCTCGGCATGATGTCACCGAAGTCCCGGTGCATGGCAGTTTCAACCTGCTCCAGGCTGGTCTAACAGCTGAAGGGCATGTGCCCATTATCTGGGCTTCCAAAATTGCACCTTTGGAGATACTGCAATGCCATCCCAGCATAAGATCCCTTCTGTTATGGTGCACCAGTGCGGCTGTCACAAGGGCGGTGCAAGCCCAGTTGGCACAGGCTGTTCTTACAGTGGCGCAGGGTACATTGCAAAATTGGTGGTATGCAAGGAACCCTTTGTTATTTCTCCTTGCCGCAAGCCCCTTGCATCAGTCCCACTAGTTTGAAAATCGGGCCCATGGAGATTTCCTGCTTCCAGACAAAATGTTCTTGAAATAGGAGTTTACTTTTCATTGCTTGGACCAGCAAAAGCCAAAACTGTAAGATGGAAAAATGCATTATCTTTTTTGAGGCTGACCAGATGGCTTCCTTTCTATGTTCCCGCTATGCAGACAAGAAATTCCACATCAGCAACAATTTTTCCTATATATTTTTTTTTTGTACTTTCCATTTCTCCTTCTTCCCTCACCCCGGAGCTGTGCTTCTTCGGGAGACTCCTAAGTGCCCCCCTTTGACTGGTCTACCTGAATCCCCAGAGGTTCCCCCGTGGAGCCGTGGCTGTACCCCCCAGGCAGGTACGGGGTGGGGCCCAGCGCCCCAACATCTTCGAGTTTAGTTGGGTCCCCCAGTGGTCAGGCAGGTCATCATGATTAGGGCTGGCACTAGAGCTCCATCTACCCGTGCTCCAGTGGTGCTTTTTCTGACTTTCTTGCTGTGTGGTGTTTGCCCTGACATCAAGGCGTTACACGCCGACATCCACCACACAGCTCCCCATTGGTCTGTCCTACCAGCTTGCTGTACCTCGGGCCTCCACCCAGGGTCAGACAAGCCACGGATCTTGTCCCTCCCTGCCCCCCTCCCCGGAGAAGGCGAGCAGTCCCTGGATGCTCAAGCCTTCTCTCCCGGTTGCCCTCCAGCAACCTGGGTCGCCGCGCCATGAAAGCAGAATCCAACCTGCAGCCGATGGCCAGCCAATTTTTCCTATATATTCAGACCAAGATTTATGGACTTGGCAGACGGAGCCAAAACCATGAACCCCAAAATACTTGCAGATTAATATCATCAATAAGTTATTTGAAAATCTGAAAATTTTAAATTGATTTTGAACTCTGATGTCAGTGATTTCTCTTTTTTTTGTACTATGTAATTAAAATATCCTTCTTGGATAAGGGATCTTATGGTAGCTAATAACATCTTGCATGCCATTCTGTTGCTTTTAGTCATTATGGACTGCAGGCTGACACTTGAGCACCAGGGCTTGGCAGTTTTCCATAGTGGCCTTTTACATCTTTGTACTGTTTCTCAGATTAAACCTCATTATGTAGCAGAAATCATCGGCTGCTGAGCTTGTTCTCTCTGGAACGATCCCATCTTCTGTTAGACTGTCTTCTTCACATAACGCTTCCTTCCTTAAAATGAAAGACCACCTGCAAAAGCTTTATGTCTGCTCGTGTTTTATGTCGTCTTTGTTTTCTTGTACAAAACTTTAGCTAGTTCACATGTCCATGTTCCTTACAGTGCTCCTCCACAGGATCTACATCTGCCTATGTTTATAATCAAGATGTGTGTAATCATTTTGTGGATATGTCTTGGGGTCTGTCTTAGGGGCTGCATTGACAGGGGGTTCGTCTTTGTACGGATCCCTGCTTTTTACATGTTTTTATTATAAACTATTACAAGTGGCGGGGAAGGTTAGGGAGAAAAAGCATTCAGGAAGTGTAAGGAAACACAGAAGGAGCAGGACAGAAAACTGTACCAGTTAAAGCAGAAGGAAGCAGAGAAGACAGTCAGAATAGCAAAGGCCCAAACCGAGGAAAAGATAGCCAACTCGGTTAAGAAGGGGATAAAACCTTTATAGGTACATTAGGAGGAAGAAAGACAACGGGAGGGATAGTGAGGCAGAATAAAGGGAGGTGGGTGGGCAGAAAGGGACAGTGAAAAGCAGGAATACTGAACAAATATGTCTGCTCAGTATTCACAAAAGAAGAGGCGGGGAGGTACCTAATCCAGTCAATAGAAGCACTCTGGATAGCGGGTCGATACCAGTCCTTTCACAGAAGAAATGATTCTGAAAGAACTCCTAAAACTGAAAGTGGACATAGCAATGGGGCCTGACGGGATTCACCCTAGAATTCTAACAGAACTAAGGGGAGAACTAGTGACACCACTGACTACCCTTTTTAACAAATCATGGGAGGATGGTGTGGTACCTGAGGACTGGAGGAGGGCGGATGTGATTCTCCTTCACAAAAGTGGGAGCAAGACAGAGGCAGCAAATTACAAACATGTCTGTTTGACCTCTGTGGTAGGGAAAGTGATGGAATCACTTCTGAAGGAAAGAATTATTGAGTACCTAGAGGCCAGCGGGGCATAGGACCCAAGGCATCAAGGATTCACAGCGGGAAGGTCATGTCAGACGAATCTAATCGATTTCTTTGACTGGGTGGCCAAAGTAGTAGACCAGGGAGGGGCTGTGGACATGGCCTACCTAGACTTTAGCAAGGCATTTGGCACAGTCTCACACAAAAGATTAATAAATTAGCCAGCCTGGGAGTGGGTCCCAGGGTGGTAGCCTGTGGTAGCCTGGGTAAACATTGGCTGGACAGCAGGACACAGAAGGTAATAGTAAATGGAGTCCACTCTGAAGAAAGGGGAGTTACTAGTGGGATGCCACAGGGTTCAGTACTGGGTCTGGTCCTTTTTAATGTCTTTATAAGTGATATTGCAGATGGACTGGAAGGAAAAGTATGCCTCTTTGCAGACGACACAAAGATCTGCAACAGGGTTGGTACACAAGGTGGGGGTGGAAAGGATGAGAAGGGACTTGGCAAGGTTGGAGGAATGGTCAGATGTATGGCAGCTTAGATTCAGTGCAAAGAAGTGCCAAGTAATGCACCTGGGAAACAAAAACCCAGGGTAAGATTACACAATGGGGGGCAGAGGTAGTAACAACAACAAAAATGGAAAGGGACCTGGGGTAGTCATATCAGATGACCTAAAGGTTAGCAGGCAATGTGAGAAGGCAATAGGGATGGCTGGGGGGATACTGGGATGTATAAGGGAGAGGCATCAGCAGCAGAAAACAGGAAGTTGTTATCCCTCTGTACAGACAGTTGGTGAGACCCCATCTGGAGTACTGTGTGCAGTTCTGGAGACCCCATCTCTGCAAGGACATAGACAGGATGGAGGCAGTCCCGAGGAGGGCAACTAAAATAGTGCAAGATCTGCAACAGAACCCATATGAAGAGAGACTCAAGGAGCTAATATGTATACCCTGAGGAAAGGAGGGAGAGGGGGACATGATAGAAAATTTTAAGTACCTCAAGGGAATCAGCAAAGTCTAAGAGAGTAGCATCTTTCAGGAAAAGAGATGTGCAAGAACAAGGGGACACAATTTGAAGATGGGGGTGGACAGCCCAGAGGCAATGTGATGAAGTATTTTTTCACAGAGAGGGTGGTGGATGCATGGAACGGCCTTCCAGAGGAGGTTGTGATGTCAAAAACAGTGGGGTAATTCAAGAATGCATGGGACAGACATAAGGCAATTCTTGTGGGGGGTAGGAAGAAATAGGCTGTTGGTTAACTAGGATCTGCAATTTATCCAGTAGGTAGGGAAATGGGCAGACTAGGTAGGCCAAGCAGTTCTTATCTGCTGTCAAAGTCTGTGTTTCTATGTCCCAACTGCAATCTGTGTACGACAAGTTTTTGCGTTTCTGTGTAACTATAATCTTACTACAGGACAACTTTGTAAAATGGTCTTACAATCCTAAAAGTTATTTCCTGTTAAAAAATAAAGTTTCTAGGAGCATGGATATGTCGTTCTATGATTTCTATCCACACTTCTTGGATGTCCCTTACTCTTTAAATCTTGCCGGAAGTCTTTAAGCTGGCTCCTCCCACCCACCCGGGTGGTATATTCCTCGTCTTTGCCCCGTGACGCCAGATCTTCCTTTCCACTGGAAGATACAGGTTGCCTCCCTCGTGCGCTTGCATTTCGTAGGCCCTGGCTTTCAAATTGTCGGTTTTACATACTAACATACTAAAATGCCAGCAGAATAGGCCTAACGGTCTTTCGTGTCTGCTCGTTTGGTCAGCCCCCACCTTGGGTGCTGACCTTGCTGTCCCCCTCGCCTTCTCTGGCTTCTCCCTTCCCAGTTCTGGATATTCTTGCTGCATTGGATTTTGCTTCCAGAACCCTTCCCCTGTACCTGTCCCACCCCCTCTTGAACCCCTCCACTGTCTCTGCCTCCACCAGCCCCCTAGGCAGTGCATTCCATGGCTCCACCACCCTCTCAGTGAAGTAGCACCTCCTCCTTTCTCCCCTGAATCTTCCCCCCTCCAGCTTCCACCCATGCCCTCTGGTGGCCCTCCTCCTTCCTTAAGCACCCTGACTGTTCCTCCCTATTTACCCTCTTCATGTACCTGAAGACCTCTATCATGTCCCCGGTCCCTTCTCTCCAAAGCTCAATTCTGCTCGAAGTTAGCAATCGCGCTTTGCAGCATCAATCATGGAGGAGAATCTTCCCAGGATTTGGCGGTGTCCCTGCGGCCAAAAGATGTCGCGCAGAATCCCTACCTCGATGCATCTACTGCCTAGGTGTCGCCAGACACCGTCGTAGCTTTGCTTGGCCTTCCATCCCAACATCCTGGACGACTGCAAGGCATGCCTGAAGCTGGGGAGACCGGAAAAGGAATCTTCCAGTGAAGTCGAAGGAGGCTAGGGTGCGGCTCACGGTCGCTGGCTCCACCAAACAGCTGGAACATATGAAGGCATTTGAGGAGGAAGCCACTTGTGCTTCGGCCAGTCAGAGCTTTTTGTTCCTCTGAACCTAGGCTCCACCTTACGGGATCTTTTAAGGAGCTGTGCCAGTCTCTCCTCACCTGGGGCGGAGGCACCCCGGGCTCGCCTCCTCCTGCTCTTGGAAGAGAGATAAAGACGTTGTCTTCATCTCGGCAAAGACGTTCTTGGGACCGAGAAGGTCCAAGTCCCAGGAACACGCGTCTCGACCTCGGTCAAGATCGCATCCCCGACCGCCAGCTTCTGATCTTCCGTCTGGCCAGGGACCCAGAAGGGCAGACAAGGTCGAAATTATCCCCACCCGATCGACCCTTTGTCGCTGGCCATGGCCGACTCACTCATTAGAACAGACTCCAGTCCTGGTATTTCCTGATGAGGAGACCCAACCCGCTGGTGTCCCCATCAAGGACCTCTGCTCCAGACCCTCGGGTTCTACCTATCCCTCGGTGTCTCCCGATCGACCGAGTCAGCCTCCCCAATCTCAGTCGAGGTCTAGGACCCCCAGCCGAACGTCCGAGGAAGAGCCATAAGCACTGAAAAGAGGCAACAGCACGGGTTGTCCTCATCTCCCTCAGACAAGGAGAGGCCCGGACGAAACTCCGCGCCATGAGGACCTTATGTGGCAACAGCTATCCTGACTGAGCAGAAGCGAGCTCAGCAGCCTACTCGGCCATTATTTGGCTGTTGCCTCCTAGGTTGAAGCCAACCCCTCCGGAACCAAAGTCTCAGGTTCCTCCACCAGTGAGGGCGGCCTGTCCATCAGTTTGGCCTGTTTCGTCTCTCCACCTATTATGGTGGAACCGCCACCTAAGCAGCCTATGGGAGGGCTCCTCGAAGAGGATTGACTAGACACCAGACTTCCCCGACATCTGTCGGTTACAGTCACCTCTTACCTGCCTCGGCGGATCAAGGGTGATTTTGGCAGTAGACCACACTATTATGACTCTTCGGACTTGGATGTCACTGGGCTCCACTCTCATCCGGGGGATGACGAGTCATCCATTGGCACAGGGATGGAGGAAGTCCCTTTCTCCTTCCAAGGGATTTTCCATCTCATTTCTGACTCCATGGGAATGCCCCTGGAACCTATCCAAAAAAAGGTGGAGTACCCTCTCACAGACATTCTAAAGAAAGGGGATGCCCCTACAGAGGCCTTTCCAGTGGCTGAAGCCATTGTTGCCCGGCCCTTGAACTTTGGCAGCACCTGCCTTATGCCCAACACCATCTGTCTGCATGGCCCACAACATGTGGTTCCCATGGGGTCCCTTTGTGGGTTCACAAAGCACCTTCGGGCTGAGAGCCTGGTGACCTCTTCTGTGTTCGCTGCATTGGTAGTTTGGCCGACACTGACCAACCTCTGGACAAAGAGTCCAAAAAATATGGACCACACTGGTCTATGCAGCTCTTCTTTGGGCCTCTGTCAGGCCAGCTCGGCTGTTATCATGACACACTTATCTCATCCCTCAGGGGCAGCATAGGACGATGTCTCCCTTATCTCCCCACGGACATGCAGACCACGGTCAAGCAGGTCCACGACTGGGCCGTGCTGTTGCAAAACAGCAGCTCCAGATGGCCCTGGACATCAGGGATTCTTGTGCCCGCCGATGGCCGCCGCAGTGGCCTCTCACCGCAGCACTTGGCTGAGGCTTTCTCCTTTCCAGCGGATACTCAGCACAAGTTAGCAGATAAGCCTTCCTGGGACTGACTTGTTCAGTCCAGGTGTGGCTGGTCACCCACAGTGCATAGAGCAGTCCAATGCTGCCTTGACGCCACTTCTGCCAAGGGTTCTTGGGCAAGAACGGCAGAAGAAGAGGAAGCCTTTTAGCACTCTTCCCCTGCGGTCCGCAGCCCTCCTATCAAGGAGGACAGCAGCATCAGCAGCAGCTGCAGGCTCAAGTTTGGCACTCTCAGTCCAAGTCTGGACCTCAACAGGCCCGCAGAGGATGCTGAGGCTCAGGTCCCCGAGCTCTCCTCCTCCTCCTCCTCCAAGCCTGCTCAGTGACAGGATGGAGGTGGCCAGCCCTAGTCATCCCTTGGGGGGCCGGCTCCGCCACTTCCTTTCTGCCTAGTCTGCTATCACTACGGACAGGTGGGTTCTTGAAGCGGTTGATCAGGGACTGCCTCTGGAATTCGAGCAGTACCCTTCCAGCCGAGCCCGCACCCCTTGGGAAGATCACATTTCCACATGCACCCAGTCGGCTCTTCGAGAAGACATTGCTCAGCTCCTCCTCAAGGAGGCAGTAGCTCTAGTGGCGGAACCATCTGCAGACCCAGGCTTTGTCTCTAGGTACTTCCTGGTGCCCAAGTGGATGGGGGGCTGGCGCCCCATTCTAGATCTCCACAACCTGAACCAGTATCTCAGGTCATGCACCTTTCGGATGGTCACTCTGAACCAGATCATACCATCCTTGGAGCGAAACATGTGGTTTTGTTCACTGGACCTGTAGGATGTATTCTTTCATGTCCCAATCTGTCCATCCCATCAGCCGGTTCCTCCGCTTCAGGTCGAAGGATCCTGTACGAGTTCCGAGCCATGCCGTTTGGCCAGTCATCGGCCCCTCAGGTCTTCACTAAATGCATTGCAGTGGTGGCGGCCCATCTCTGGTGTTGGGGAGTCAGAATTTACCCCTAATTCAATGATTGGCTCCTTGCAGGTTCCACCCAGGAGATGGAGTGGTCCGGGGATCTGGCCTCCAAACCTGCTCCCAGCTCGGCCTCCTGATCAACAAGGCCAAGTCAGAACTCATGCCCTCGCAGGTGATGGGCTTCATCGGGGCAGAGCTCAACTCTTGTCAAGCCAGAGCTCGGCTCCCAGTGGACAGGGTGGAGGCTCTTTCCTCCTTTGCCCAATCATTTCTGGTTGGGCACTTGCGCCCTGCCCAGGACTTTCTGCACCTTCTGGGTTACATGGCACCGTGCACCTCAGTGGTCCATTAGGCTCGGTTGCACATGCACCCCCCCCAGTGGGAGCTGGCGACCCAGTGGACTCAGTATCATGGTCATTTTGACCAGCTGGTCATTTTAACCCAGAAGATATGGGACACTCTCCAGTGGTGGACTGCCCCAGACCGGTTGCAGGAAGGGATCCCATTTGTCTGCCCCGAGCCGACAGTCGTTTCTCGACTAAGCCTCTCTCATGGGCTGGGGAGCCCACATGGGGGACAACAGGGCCCACGGGTTCTGGACCCCCGAGGAGTCTCGATGCCACATCAACCTGTTGGAGCTCAGAGCAGTCAGACTGGCACTGTCAGCTTTTGCTCCTCAGCTCCAGGGTCAAGTGGTTCAAGTCCAGACGGACAATACCACGACTATGTACTACCTCAACAAACAGGGCGGCATGCACTCCCGTTTGCTGTGCAAGGAGGCACTCCACATCTGGACCTTCATGAGTCGGTTGGAGGCGGACTCCTGGCCATCTATGTGGCAGGAGTCTCGAACCAGCTGGCAGATGCTCTCAGTGTTTAGGCCATACATCCCACGAGTGGTTTCTCCATCCAGAGGTAGCTTACAGCCTGTTCTCCTGTTGGGGCAAACCGATGGTGGACCTGTTTGCCTCCAGAGAAAACACCAAGCTGAGGCTGTTTCATGCCTGCCGCCCCTCAGCAGGGCTTTCTGCAGGGGGATGCCTTCTCGAGGCCGTGGACCCTAGACCTCCTTCCGCCTTCCCTCCATTTCCTTGATCCACAAGGTGTTACTCAAGGTGAGGAGGACAAGGTGAAAGTGATTCTGGTAGCTCCAGACTGGCTGCGCCAGTTCTGGTATCCAAATCTCCTCAGTCTCAGCAGGAGGCCCCCGAGCTGCTTTGTACACGCCTGGACCTGATATCTCTGAACCAGGGAAGGTCCTTCATCCAGACCTTCAATCCCTGCACCTCACAGCCTGGTACCTGAGCAACTATAGTTCCAGGTTTTGGGTCTTTCTGAAGATGTCTACATTGTGGTGGAGGCATCTCTAAAGGAATTGACCAGGAATGTTATGCCTTCAAATGGAAAATGTTTTCCATTTGGTATCAGGGTAAGGATCTGGACCCCTTCTTCTGTTCTGTGGCTAACCTTCTACTACCTTGGTCTCTCTCCAAAGGGGGTCTGTGGTCATCGACCCTTATGGTGCACCTGGCAGCCATCTCTGCTTACCGGGCATGGACCAGTCAGCCAACACTGGTGCAGGAGACAGTGGTCGGGCGCTTTTTCAAAGGCCTAGATCACATATCCCCTCCAGTGTGTGAACCTCCACCTCCGTGGAATCTACTGCTGGTACTGGCTAAGCTCTTGGGCAAGCCATTTGAACCTGTGCACAAGTTTGAGTTGTCACACTTGTCGTGGAAGACAGCCCTCTTGGTGGCTATCACATCAGCCAGAAGGACAGAGGAGCTCCAGGTGCTTTTGGTGAACTCCCCTTATCTAGTCTTCTGCAAGGACAAAGTTGTCCTGTGCCCCCACCCGAAATTCCTTCTGAAGGTGGTGTCAGAGTTTCACCTTAACCAGGTGTTGATTCTGCCGATGTATTACCCTAATTACACCTTGGACACCGAGTACAGGTTCCATACCCTGACTCTGAGACGTGCTCTCTCCTATTATAAGGAGAGAACAGCGGAAATTGTGGAGAGGTTCGCCAGCTGTTTGTCACCTATGCTGAAGCTGCTTCTGGGAGACCTGCAGTGAAGCAGACTGTTGCACGATGGATTACATTGTGCATAGGTCTGTGCTACGAGTTGGCGGGCAAGGAGCTTCCCAGAGGGATAAGAACTCATTCTACCTGCCATACTGCTGCATCAGTGGCTGCTTCCAGGGACATCCCTATCCAGGAGATCTGTCAGGCTGCTACCAAGAAGTCAGCAAACACCTTCATTACCCACTACCACATCGACCTTGAGTCACACCGGGATGCTGGTTTTGGGGCCTTGGTTCTCCAATCTCTTTTCCCTAAGTAGGGGGTGTGTGCCTTGCCTCACTCCTCCCGGAGAACTGCTTGGAGTTTGCCAAGAAGTGTGGATAGAACAACATATTCACACTCCTAGAAAAACAGGTTACTCACCTGTAACAGTAGTTCTAGGAGTGGTATATGTTGTTCATCCACATGGACCCACCCGACCTCCTCGACTGCGTATGCACAACCTGGCGTCCAGCAGGATAAGATCTGGCATCACAGGGTGGAGCCAAGGAGTATACCACCTGAGTGGGTTGGAGGAACCAGCTTGAAGACTTCCAGAAAGATTTAAAGGGGAAGGGACATACCAGGAAGTGTAGATGAACAACATATACCACTCCTAGAACTACTGTTACAGGTCAGTAACCTGTTTTTTTTTCTCTGTCTATGTAAGTATTTGACGAGTTTACCTACCCACGCATAATACCATACCTTGTATACTTGTACACCATACCTTGCAGTATGTACATTGTGCACCAATGTATCATGTTACTATACTACGAATGTGCTTTTCACTACCCAGGTTGTGCCTGAAAAGACAATTAGCGGCAGTGCACCCACCGGGTCAACAACAATTAATAGATAAATATCTGGCACCAGGGCACCTGGTTATGATAGTCTACGTTTTTTTGTCACATTCAGGCTGGATTTTTGGAACACATGCTACTTAGGGTTACCTGGCTGTTTGCTGTGCTGCCTGAAGCTGTTTCAGAGTGTCACTGCCTGATTAACTGCCGGTACATCTCAAAGGGACCACATCACCCCAGTGCTTCATGATCTGCACTGGCAGCCTACGGAGTGGGGCACCAGCTTCAAGATAAGCCTGTTGAAGATAGGCAAGATAGACTGGGGGTGAGGGGTATTTAAGAGGGTCAAGAGGGAATGGAGGGCAGTCCTCTGTAAACACAGTGGGAACCGCACACCCGAGCAGACTAGCCCAACTGTAAGGCCTTTGTCAGCAGGCACGCTCGTAAGTTTGTTTATATACAAGTCCCTGCACGATATAGAACCTGGTTACCTGAAATATCTCTTGAGCCCGCATTCTGTTCCTCTGTCCCCACTCCCCACTCCACTGATGCTAGACTGTTGGTACAGTAGTTCCCTGGCCAAGACTGAAGTTGTCTGCGGATATTGCTTTTGTGGTGACTCTGCCTGTTCTTCAGAACTCCTTGTCACTTTACATTCATTCTGCCAGCTCAGTGGAGACCTTCAACGGAGCCCTAAAATTCCACCTACAAGTCAAGTCTTTTTAATGTATGTATTTATTTATTTTCTTTATTGATTTCTAATTTATTTGTGTATCTCTGTACAGCCACCTCAGCCTCTGGGAAACGGTGCCTAAGAAATAAACTTGCCTTCTCGTACCTTGCCTAATATATGTACTTAGAAATACTTCGCTTACAGTTAATCAGTAATTTCATACAGTTCATATATTTACATTCTAGGATCTTGGCCTCTGAGGGGAGTTTTTTTCTTAATACTGTCTCTTATGAGCTTGAACTTGGTGTACTGACTGAGAGGCCATGATAAGGAGTTTTCATTTTCATTTTAATTTATTTAAACTTCATGCGCTAAGGTTGATGTGGACTACACCAATTATGCAGGGTCTGAACTTCTGTTATGTTTTTTCCTTTGAAATTCCTATGGTAATTTCACTGTATAAAACTGAAGATCTACAAAAGTAAAGTTTTTAAAAAAGAATCAGAACCAGCTCCAGTTTCTAGACTAACCACACCATTGCAATGTTTGGATACCACCTGTACCTATCTGTGTGTCTCCCCATTTAGCTGTGGGTGCTGCTGGAGTTGACCTCACCGGATGGAAGCCTTAGTAGGTAAACCCTGCAAATGGAGTGAAGCGATCCTCCAGTCGAGACCCTTGACCAGGCAGGGAGGTGGAGGGAGAAAGCAGAGTAGGAACAGCTCACCTGAAAAGAAAAGGTAAAATAGATATCAGTCTGTTCCTCTACACTTGAAGAAGACACTTTCAGTCATTAAAACTGTTTTTTTAATTATTTTTTTGCTAGCTTTCCTGTGCTGCCACTTAGGGGACACAGCTTCCAGAGTAGATGTGGACATTTCTTTTTTTTTTTAATATCCCCTCCCAGCCTGCCACCCCCGACCCTTCAGGAGAGACATTAGCCATCCCACTGCCTGTAACCCTACCTGAACGGACCCCCGAGCCCCACGGAGCCGCAGATTACCCCCCGGGCAGGGATGAGGCGGGGGCGCAGACGCCTCGTAACTTACATTTCGTCGGTCAGAGGTCCATCGAGCGGGCTCAGGCAAATCGTGGGCATGGCTTGGTCTCCCCATCTTCCCGGTGGTGGCAGGCTCTTTCCATGTTTTCCTCCTTCCCCGTACAGCATGTGACTTCCCCCAACATCATGGCGCAAGGCACCAGCATCCACGCTGTACAGTGGCCACATCCCTTCCCCTGGTAGAGCTTGCAGTACTCTGAGCCTCCGCTCTGAGTCATGCAAGTGTGAGGCATCGGCCGGATCCCTCCCTGGAGAAGGTGAGCTGTCGTGGGACGTTCCAGCCTGTCTCCCCCAGCCGGCCCACTGGTGACCCGAGTCAGCTCCCAAACACGGGTCGCCAGCATGGTGCGAGGTGTGGTGTCCAGCGTCTCAACCCTCAGCACCACCGGGCCAGCTGTGGACATTTATTAAAGTAATTAAAAAGTGGTGGGGCCAGCTCAGTGGTGCTGAGCAGTAAATGACTGCTCTGTCATACTGGCGGCCCTGGTTCCCAGTTCCAGGATGGCAGCAGCATAGGCTGGCAGGGAAATTAAAGGCATGTCCCAGAGGATGCACCCCTGGGAGAGAATTGGACCGAGTATTGCTGTGGTTATGGCATGTGTGGCTACACACACTGGCCCATCTCCCCAGACAATAAAGTGTGAGCAACCCCCCCTGGAGGAGGGAGAGAGAAAACAAGCAAAGCGCCTGTCTCGTTATGCTAAATGATGGTCCCTACATGCCCCGTCCATGCCAAGCAACCCATCTGCGCATAAGGCGTCATCCACCATCTGCCATCCTCTTGACAGTCTTGTGCCTTCCCCTCATGGCAGCAGTGCCCCTGCCCCCTAGAAGAGATGCTCTGGAAGCTTGGGACAACAGAATACCGGGGGTTTCTGGTGATGGTGGTCGGCAGCAAGAGCTGAGTTTGGTGGGTAGTGGGGGCACTGAGTAACCAAAAGTAGTGGGGTCTGGAGAATGGGAAAAACAGAAAGTTGTGGGAACTCTCTCAAACATTTTTGATGCTGCTCTGTGACTATCATTACAAATATTGGTGGGGGTGTGTGTCATAGAGGTTAGGCGCTCAACTGAGGGGGTAAGGAAGGATGTGGGTTTCTAATATTCACTGACTCCCTTATGGCTGACCAAGGAACGGCATTAGTGTTGGCGGTGATGGCACCTGCTCACTGGCCCTCCTGGTCAGAGGAAAGGTCCCTCTGTGGTGACCCTGCTCATCAGATTGGGGACAAGGAGAAAACAGCATACAAATAATTGGTGGCTCTTTACATTACATTTCTATAAGCATGCTGTAATTACAATATACTCTAATTACCATGTAACTGCTATGTACTCACATGGATCAAATGTGTAATTACTCCATAGTTCTAATGTATTTTCACCTTTGCAAAGTGTGATTATTACAGTTACACATTATTACACTTTAAAAAATATACATTAAAACTACAATGTAGTTACACATTTTATCCATGTAAGTGCATAGTAGTTAGTTAGAGTGTTATTATTCTCTAATTACAGTTCAGTTACAGAAAGTTAATGTCAAGTATTAACCAAATAAATAAGTGGCGTAACAGTACCAGTGATGTCCTTCCTAACCACACTGAACACCTCACTCACGTTCCCAGGCCCAAGGCAGTGTCAGCAGCACATGTTGGCCCACCGTCTCTTGGCGAGAGGGAGTGCAGATACCTTCCCAGTATGCCAGTTTCTCTTGATGACCAGTCTTGAAGTAAGGATTAGTGTAGCTGTGCCAGTGCTCCCCCCAAAAAATGCGGGGACAGTAGCGCCTACCTGGTGTTAATGTCTAAGCCTCCTAGCCAGCTTGGTGGGCAGATTGCTGTAGGGAAGCTGATAGTGACGTTACTGCCGGCTGTCATCAGGGGATGCCCTTGTGTGCCAGTGATGAGAGCCAACGAGGACGAGAATCAAATGGTTAAATAGGGGTTGACAAATTTACTTGTCTCTTCTGGATTTCACTTTTCCCACCCAAGCACAGGCCCTGTGTCCTTCTTTAGTAGTTCAAAGGGCATTTGGCCTTATCTGCCCTGTCTGGCAACTCAAAATTATTTGACTTGGCCCACATCTACGTTTTTGTTTTTATCTTGGGCAAGCCATAAAGGAGGATACTGCAGGGGCAGATTTGGACAGGCGACTACAGAAAATAAGGGCGATGGCCAATTAAACTGGTAGAGAGACAGTTTACAGATACTATACAAAAGTGTGTGTGTGTGTGTGTGTGTGCATGTGCATGTACACGCTCTTGAACTAAGTATCTTACCACCTCCCAATTATTTCCCGATTGGCCCAGGGATAAAACTGTAACAACATTTTCTTCTAAAGTTGCTAACCGGTGCAACTCCATCTACTGGCACACAGGGGGTGCTAAACAGTGATGAGAGTGGCCTCATTCCCACCCCTCCCAAACCTAAAGCTGAGTTTACTACCTCCAGTGATGTATCCAGCTGGTTCTGTATACCAAAGGTCCAAAGCGTATTCTCCTGATCATCTCCAGCATGGCAGTACATGCCTACCACGCCAGAGCAGCACAGCACATATTATGCAGCTAACCTGGGGAGTGGAGTTTATCTAAGCAGACAAGGGCATTTTCTGTAATCATATGGTGTGGATTAGGGTTCACTCTGCAAACTTGAAAGAATTGTCCTGGTTATTGCAATAACATGGCAGACACATGCACATACTGTAGTCTGTCAGTTCTGTAGTTACTTTTCATCAGTATAAACTGGAACCCATGTAAAAAGCTTGTTTAGAAGGCAACTTCTGTTCTGCTAAAACCCTGCCAGCTTGCCCCTACCCAAGGATTTGCATACCCATGGTGCTTTGCGCTGGGTTTGACGCTTTTCAGTGTATGTGCGTGCTTTGCAGACACACAGAAACCAGGCAATTTGGATAGTTTTTCTCTTCTTGCATACAGCATTAATTACTTATACTATTCTTCTTCCAAACTGCCTTTCCAGTATAAAGTACTACCTCCTAGTGCACTGAATACCAGGTTATTGCAGTGTTATGATATCACGGTATCTGGTTTGGATTTTGAGGGAGGGATCCGCAGCTCCCTAAATTAGGGGTCAAAACAGGGCACAATGTCCTTAAAAACTCAGTTTTTCAAAACATGTTGTGATGCATAGTACAATATTGTGAACCCCCATCATGATATAGAAAAACAGATGCAATATCAGTACTGGGCAGTGAATATCATCAGAGTTATCTTGAAAAACAGTTATTGTGACACCCCTACCGTGGATTACCTGCTCCTTTCCTATGCAGACGAAGGAGCTACATAGAAATGGATGCCATGTCTAGCCGGGTGTGGATCCTCACCAGCACCCATGCCACCAGCAAAGTGGTGATCATCGATGCTAACCAGCCGGGTACAGTGGTGGACCAGTTCACTGTGTGTAATGCTCATGTTCTCTGCATTTCCAGTGTCCCAGGTGAGTGGTATAGAGCAGCTGCGCTTGGGCTCGGGGTGGTAGAATGCACCAGTACCTATTGTTTTTTCACTGGGGCAGCTGGAGGGGAATGCTGTATTTAGAGCTGCTAGCTAATAGTACCTGTGGGGTTGGCTTTAGATGGGAAGTTTGTTTTTGTCCACCCCTAGCACTTGATAACTGGTATAGCTTGGGCTTGGATTTATTCATTACCACAGCGGTAAGTTGGGAGTTGCTTAACCTAATTCTCGAGACATGTTGAACCTGTTCTTATCAGTTTAACCCCCTTGCATCAGCAGAACTTGGCAGCACAAAATCTCTCCCCAAATTTGAATTTCAGGACCTTCCAGTCTTTATCACTGAAGATGCTTTCATTGAACAAGATCATTTTCCGTGGACTTCCTCTGTTCACATTGCTTATTACTGACCTGTAGTCGTTTTATTTTATTTCGTTTTTGTTTACCAGGTAGGGTGCACTAGGCAGACAGTTGCCTATTTTCAGGCATGACCCGGGAGGTTACAGACAGGGTTTGCTTTAACACACAACAGAACCATAATGCTTCGATTGGTAAAGTACAGAACTTATCAAGACAATTAAGGAACAAGGATACAGAAGTGCATACAGTGGGAAGACGCAGGTTAAAGGGTGCAAGATAACAAGTGCAGCAAGATTAAAAAAATAGGTACACTAGAGTGGGTGATACAAAATTACATCATTGCAGTGGTACATTCAGCAAGAATATTCAGTCGAGTGACATTTACCCATCTAAGGCCTATGAATTCAAGCTACAAAGTATGCAGTGATATAGGCAGTGAGCATTTTTATCATCATGACATTTCCACATCAGGCACCTAAGACAGTGTCATTCAGGGGAGAGAGTAATAGCTAAACCAGAATTAAGAGATGGTGGAATGCAATTAGGAATGAGAGAAGAAAAAAAGAGATGGTGAGATAGCCATTGTCCTCTACCTATGTCAAAAGATTCTTTGAGTCCTGTCAATGGCAACTGTTATTTTCTTTTGCAGGAAACTGGAAATTACTTTAAGGATTAGTAAGATTATAGTTTGAATTTATCTTTGTTTTAAAATTATTTTTGTTTTCCTTTGATCTTCCCCAGAAGCAATCTTCTCCATTGAGTCCCAGTTATGGGTTTGAATGGAAGGTGACAGGACCCAGCAGCAGCAAATATTTTTGGCCAGAGGGCCGGTAACGGCTACTGGCTAAGGCACTTGCAAGACACTGCATGGTACCACGTGCCTACCAAAAACTACTGCCGACTCCCTCACCTTCCCCCATTCAGTTCTTCCCACCATCGAGTGCTGACCATAGGAGCAAGTCAACACCTCAGTCCGAGCAAACAGTTCATAACCGAGTTTCATTACTGCTATTTTCTCTATCTCTTATCATTATTTTATTTTTCTGATGATGCTCAAGTCAAATACTAGAGGGGCTTCACTAAAGAAGCCACCCATTATGTGTTGGTGCCCTGTGGGAACAAAATGGATTCTAACAACTGCTATCTTCTGTGCTTCTCCTGCCTTGGATATCTCTTGACATGGACTCCTGTAATGCTGGCTTTTCCATTGATAGCTACATGTTGGAAAACCATGCATGAAGTGAGGACATTCGATCCCTGCCTTTGGAGGCAGGCATTGGAACAGGGAGGTCCAAGCAGCGGAGACTAGTCCCTTCCCCATGACCCCTTCCAGGACCTTCTGGCTCTTTGGAAGTACAGGACTCTCCTTGACCACACCATGTTGAGATATCAGAGACCCTAATGGCAGCATCAGGTGGACAGTCGACTCCTTCTGGGTGGTAGACTGGAAACCTGCCACAGTCTGCTCACCCTGAGTAGCAGACATCCCTGGTCTTGCACCTGAGGCCTCTGGCCTTGTCCTTGCTGGAGGACACCTCAAAAGGGCCTCTGGTGCCACTTGCGCTGTAGTTGTCCCCCTTCCCAGTGACAACACTGGGAGTGGTGTTGGAGGTGGCACTGGGCCTCTGCCATTCGCAGTGTTGGTCAGGGCCTTGATGCTGACATTGGCATCAACCTGGTGCCTGTCCTTAACCCTGGTGTTGCCAGCAAGACCGAGGGGGAGGACTTTACTGGGCTTGACGTCATTGTTGGTGCCCGCTCTGGTGCTAGGGACGAGCCTAGTACCGGTTTCAGTGCCTATAAAGACACTAACCTGGAGCACATGACCAACAATGGTGCTGACTGCAACACCAAGGAGGGGGACAGCACTGGGCTCAATGTCTGTGCTACATCCGATATTGAAGATGATGACGTAGTCAACTCTGAGGAGCAACTCGATGTCAAGTCTGTCAACAGCTTTGATGTTGGTGCTGGAGGCAGTGCCAACTTGGGGCAGGATGACGGGCCCAGTGCCCATCCCCATGGCAACTGTTCTTCCAACTTTCCCAGCTGTGGAGTGCCAGAAGCAGGAGCCTCTGCTCGATCCTTCCCAAGGAAAAAGATATTGCCAGACACTCAAGGCCTAGGCCAATGCCTAGAAGGCAAGGAGCTTCATTAACTGCCACCCTCAGAGGGGCCCACCTTCATCCCTCCAGTGCCATTGACCTGGGACCAGTACCAGCCTGGGCAGGTGCCATGGAACAGTACTCCAGGAAGTCAGACAGGACCCAATTCAGGGCTTCTTCTCCAGCACCAGTCCTCCTAGGGACTTACCATCTTTCCATCAACATCCTTGTCTGAAAATAACAAATCATCCCTTCACTTGGCCTCCTCTGCTGATTACGTTCTGTATCAGTGATTCATGGTTGAGATGCTTCAGGCGTTAGACCTTCCATATTTTACCAGCTGTGATCCAGTTGCCTTGCCATTGGGGCCCTCAGATTTCCTAATACTGACACAACTGTCATCCTCCCATGGCCCAGAGCCATGGAGGAGACATCCATGGCCCTGTGGAGACATCCCTTCTCTGCTCCTTCCATCCCTAGGGACATCCTTGTCCAATATCATACACCCACCTAGTCTGCAGGAGAGGTACCTCCCCACTTTGGGGCTTCCTGTATTGCAGACCCAGTCTGTGCCAGGGTGCCCTCAGTGTGACCAGCCTCCCAGCTTTGACTCCACAGAGTTCTACACCTTGGGAAGGAAGTAGTTTACCTCTGCACACTCTCCTGTGCATTGCTACACACCAGGATCACATGGTGGCTACAGTCGCCATATGTGGTTGCAGCTGCACACTGCTAGCTGCCATGCCACAGAGTGAGTTATCCAGGCAGGTCACAGACCTTCCTGCTAGAGGCCTAGAAGTAGTATGGCAGGAAGCATGGGCATCTTACGACACCTAAGCTTGTAGGAACCATAGTCCATCTCAGATGGACAGCATGGCTTTACCTATCCCAACTGGCACCATTGGCCCAGCATAAGGTGCTAAACCTGTACTACCAAGTGGATCACTTCTTCTTACCCCGGGGTCAGGAGGCAACTCATGGGAAAATAGAATGAGCAAATACCAGCACAACTCTAGCTGCAACAACAAAGGCTTTATTCAGATTTAAAATGTACCGCCACAACACCAGGTCGTCTCAAAGCCCCGACCGTTTTATGCAGTCAGTGCGTCATCAGGGAGTGTCATGGGAAACCCTCCTGCTCCTCGGCCACAGGAGCACCCACCTCAGTCTGACCAGTCTCATGTTTCACTTGACCTGCAGAAGCCTCTTCTCCCAAGTGTTCTCCTCCACTAAGAGGGTCGAAAGGGCACTGTACCTTCAGGGTAGGATAGCTCCTTCCTCATGAGTATGGAAGCTTGGTACTCTGGCCCATAAGTGGGACTCAGTGGAGAAGATTCATTGTGGGGAAGATACAAAAGTTACGTACTTACCGTAACCAGTAGTTTTCCAGATCTTTTCCATTGAAGACCATGGCTTCTCCCCCCCCCAACCATCCTCCTCTCTAGCAGAGCTAGGGCCTCTGGGCAGCTCACCCTATAGATGACTGAACATTGTAGCTATGGGGAGTCCTGATTAACACACACACACACACACACACACACACACACACACACACACACACTTGTTTCTTCTCTCCCTCACCTCTCCTTCCTTATAGGAGCTCAGGCTTCAGAAGAAGACAAAATAAAATACAAAATGCACTCACAAAAAAATGTTTCCCCTTTCCTGTCCGGAGTATATCCCCTACCTTGGGTATATCCTTATTAGTTGCTTAGTTCAACCCTGCACCCTCCTGGTGTTTGACTCAGGTCCAACTCCACTACCTGAATGACCTTCTACACCTGCTGTCTCGTCCGTCCCTGGCAGCCTCCCTTCTCGGGCCTTTAAGCATTCCCAGGATGAGGTTAAGAACTGCAGGTGACAGAGCATTTAGTGTCACCGCCTCCCGTCCTGTGGAATTCGCTTCCTATAGTTGTTAGAGGCCCCGTCTGTTGAGGTTTTTAAGGCCCGACTAAAGACGTTTATTTGATCAGGCATTCCCTGACTATGTTTTATAAGCTTATATTGTTTAATTCTTAATAAGGAAACAAATTGTGTAGTAAATAAGGTTTTAATTGTTTGGAGTTGTATATTTTATTAATTGCATGGTGTTGTGTTGTATTTATTTGATTAATCGTAATGCTCAGAGCCTCCGGATGGGCGCCTTTTAAATAAAATTTGTCTTGCCTTGCCTTGCCACTTAGTAGTAGCCATATCAGTGGTCTCTTGTGCTATGAGTATGAAAGTGAGTCAGTTCCAGAGCCACTGGCCCTATCTCTGGAGTAAAGCCCTATGCTGTCTTGCAGTA
This sequence comes from Neoceratodus forsteri, assembly GCA_016271365.2. NCBI lineage: Eukaryota > Metazoa > Chordata > Ceratodontiformes > Ceratodontidae > Neoceratodus > Neoceratodus forsteri. The sequence continues at coordinate 358,278,108 of JADMNL010000025.1, forward strand.
GGAGGACATCAGCTGATAGTTGGCCTAATTGCTGCTATATTTTACCTCACTGATATGTTCTCCATTCATGTTTTCTTCTCAGCCTTAACTCTTGCTACCCCTTGGTTTGAGGGCTGCCTACAGTTGACAGGCATGTTAGCAGAGCCTTTGGAAATGGGAGAGTGACACACATGGGCTTTCCCATCCTAGGTTGGGACTTCTCTTTAGCGTTATAGGTTCTGCAGTGTTCACATCTACCAACAGAATGATTCTATTTCTGCCTCCCTATGTCGGACAGCAGCATATCTATTTAAAAAAAAATTAAAAAAGGACAAGAGACTTTTTCTGCCTGGTAGAAAGATACTGTGTGCAGTCCTGTGGGCTAGTCTATTTTTGACTGTAGCACATGTTCTCTGTGCCTATCTTAATTACAAAGGGGTTTTGCCCTTGGCTACCCCTTTTTTCTGTACTAGCCAGATCCTGTGTGCCTTCAAGGTTACTGTCCTTTTCCCCCACTGCCACCTGTACGCCAGCCTGGCTGGTGCCTTCCAGGTAGGTCTTCTTTCTTTTAAGGCTCTGGCTCATACCCAAACTACCTGTTCTCCATACCCACCTTTAGGTGTGGGCTGCCCTTCTTCTCTCTAGAGAACTGGTAGTTGGGTTTTATTTAATTGTTTATTCTATCTTCCTATATCACTTTCCTATTCCTTCAGGCTTCTTTTCCACAAGTTCTAGCTTGTGTTCTCCCACTATCCTTCCCTCCTGGCGAACAGAACTGAGGTAGGTGAGGAGCTGGCAGCAGTTGTTGGTAGGTGTGGCACCACATGGTGTCATGCAGGCACCATAGCCAGTAACTGTTGCTGGCTCGCTACAAAAGATCTCTCTGTGAGGTCCTGTGCCTCTGGCTCAGACCCATAACTGGCACTCAATGTAGAAGATATTCTGGAAGATCACCAGTTATGTTAAGTACGTAGCTTATATTTCAAACAACAGGAATCCATCAGTGAAATGCCTTACAAATGGAATCATTCTGCAAGAGTGTGCTGTCCTGGTGAACTTTAAGCTGTTTAGAGATTGTAGAATACAGTTCAAACTCTGCACAGTGATCACACATCCCCTGCTGTTCTAACTTCAGATTTGTTTCTCTACTGAAGAGAGCAGTCACCTTGAAGACTGCTCCCAATTTCTGGTCAACTATTTTTACAGTGTGACAGGGCTGAATAAGGCCCTTTCCCAGCTGTTATGCAGAGAGAGTTTAAATGCAAGGATCTGTTCTGTCCTCCTCTCCTTTTCTGTCTCATTTTGTCTGGTTGCGCAACCAGATTTTCTTGTGAGACCTGGGAACTGATCACCCCAACGTTTCGCAATCTCCTCCGCCTCGCTATTGCTCTGTCTTCCTTTGTTATTTCTGTCTTTTCTTCCCCCTTGCATATTTGCAGGTATAGAAATATGTGTGAATCTCTGTGTAAACTGTATGTGATACTGGGACCCTGTGTTTAAAACTGTATATAGTTATACTGTTGAAATGATTACTAAAACTGGAATTCAAGGGGTTAACCTGAGATGCTGGTTTGAAAAATATTTCCAGAACTGTCAACAAGAGGTCAGTTCTGGGTCACAATATTCTTTTTGCTGCACCTGCTGAACTTTGTAATTCTCCACCTCTCGCTATCTCTCTGCCTTCCCTTGCTATTTCTGTCTGTTCGTCCCTCTTGCATATCTGCAGGTATAAAAATATATGTGAATCTCTGTGTAAACTGTATACGACACTGGGACCCTTTGTTTAAAACTGTATTTAGTTATACTGTTGAAATGATTGTAAAAACTGGAGTTCAAGGGGCTAACCTGAGATGCTGGTTTGAAAAATATTTCCAGAGCTGTCAACAAGAGGTCAGTTCTGGGTCAAGATGTTCTTTTTGCTGCACCTGCTGAACCTGACAAGAACACTGTGTGAGAAGCCGAATGTTTTCTTAACGAGCTCCCTGCAAAGACTTGTTATAAAAAGAGCTAAAATGTTAGAGAGAGAGAGAGAGACTGAGATTGGAAATTGAGAAGAAACACTCAGAAGGGGGATTTTGTTTTCTCTGTTTGTACTGCCATTGTAAATAGTTATACTGAACAATTTTATTTTTACTTTGCTGTTATTAGTAATAAAACGATATTTGCAAAATTTGAAACTGCTGGTTTTCCTTCGCTTCCTGACCTGTGCCTCGACGACATACAGTTTTTAAATATTGTTTATTGTTTTAAGTTTATTCGTTAATTTCTCCAATACATTGCATTAGTTAGAATGTTTATTTTATTATTTTTCTATCATTTGCAGTTTTTCTGGTTCGCAATTGGTTCCCAGGCAGCAGAGAAGGTTGCTTGATAATGCAATTCCCACCTGAGGGAACTGACTGTGTTTTGTTTTAAACATTTTAATCACTTAACTTTTATTACAAAATTAACACAGTTTTACTATTTTTTGTTATAACAATATCGAGCAGGATTCACAAAAAAGATGCGCCGGGTGCAAATGAGATGCGCTGGCACAAAGAGGATGTACCCGCAAGCGTTGAGCAATCCACAAAGGATTGCATCAAAGAAATCGTCATGCACAACCCCACTGTGAATCGAATCACGGAAGGGCAGGGGCGAAGTGGAGATGCGCCAGTGCAACCGGGATGCGATATTCACCCGGGGAGCAACACAGTGAATACGGAGCAAGCTAGCAAGGTATGTGGGAGCAACAGGGGACAAAGCAGTGGGACAAAGAAGAGAGGAACACAGGACCAATGGGACACACCAGAGAGGCCAAGGGCACAACAGTGGCCACAACAGGCACAGAACTGTGACAGGGACCAGAGAACAACACATAGAGCCCCAGGCCACAACCCACACAGGTCCATGGCAGGCACACAGAACGGGCACACTGTAGCAGGCATGGTGCCACACAACAGTGTGCAGGTGCAAAGAGCAAGGTGGAGGCCACTGGACATGGCCAACTCCACAGGTGGCCATGACTGTGGCCGTGTGTGGGGGGACAGAAAGTGCAACACCATGCCAAACAGTGGCCAGCACACCATGCTACCACAGTGCCACACAGCCAGGCCACATCCCCAACCACAGGACACCGCACACAAGTCCACAGAGCAATAGTGCAGCAGTGCAATGTATGCAGGCCACAAGCAGCATGGACACAGAGACCAGGGTCAGGGACATGAGCAGCAGGACAGAATCCCATGCATGTGCCACAGGCAACAGTGGGGGCCACACAGAGGGGGGGCGTAGCAGGGGGGATGGAGACCATACATAGCCATGGGCACACAGAACCATGGCAAGAAGGGTACATGGAGAGCCCCTGACAGTACACAAACCCAGGAATGTGGAACAGTGAATGACCACAGACACCATGTCAGAGATCCAAAAGATTTATATAAAACAGAAACGGAACAGTCAACAACATATACAGCAGTAATAGCAGAAACTATGTACACAGTGGAATCAAAAGGGAAGGGGAGTGAGGGACTATATACAGGTACATGTGTGCAGAAGGGGGGAGGGTGCGGGAACAACAACATAGGTATGGAGGGGGTGGGTAACAGTGGGCTATATACAGCACAGAAAGGCCTGCACTTGGAAGGGGGCTACAGGCATGGCCACGCACCTCTGTGCCCCAACCCCAGATGGCCATGTGCCGGCAGGAGCCAGAGGATGGCCCCGATGGCCTGACTCATGCACCCAGTCATCTGCTGGATGGGTCTGAGTGACCCCTGGATGGCCCGAGCAATTCTTCTGTCTAGGTCCTAAAGCTGGTCCACAGCACCTCAACCTCTGGCCACTGCATGATGATCCCGGGGACCTACAGCACGGACAAAGAGAACACATACTAAGGACCATGGCAGACACACAGCCCCCACTGAGCAGTAGCCCACCCCACCAGACAGACAAACGCACAGAAGGGTGCCACCTACCTGCTCCCAGACGGACACCTTGACGATCCCCAGCAGCAGCCCTCTGACGCCACGCCTCGCCTCAGCAGCCTCTGCGGCCTGCCGCCTGGCCTCCAGCCCTGCAAGACACAGCAGACAGATACCGCCATGAGTAGACACATCAGTACACAAACTCACCCCAACACCAGTGTGGGCATACAGTGTAGGTGTACACAGCCGGTGCAACACCAGTGTCCATCCATGCAGATGACAGCAGCGCACAGCTGCTATACCTGAACCCCCAAAGTGCCCTCCTGCAGATATGCACTGCACACGGTGGTCCCACCCCATGTGCAACACAGTGTACCCATCCCACACACACCACTGCGGAGTGCCCACCCCATGTCGCATGCAGGACAGGACACCACAGGGCAGGTGCAGCCACAGCCATGTGTGTGTGGTGTGGTGTACCCATGTGAGTGTGATGTTGTGATGTGACCCATCCCCACCCCGCATGTGCCTTTGCTGCACACATTTGCGTGCAATCTACCTGGCCGTGGAAGTGCACCCCTGCAACCACCGAAGATGGGCCCCGTCCCTCCGGCCAAGATCACCATAATGGTGCCTGCACTGTTCCCCGGTGCAGGGAACCCATGTGCACCACACCAGCCGCCAGGCAATGGTGGCCCACACCTGTGACCTGGGCACCTGCAGGTTCTCACGGCCAAACAGCTGCCCCTCCACACACATCACCAGGGCTACCAGGTGAAGCAGCTCCAGCTGAGACCAGTTCATGACCATAGGCCCAGTCCTCCCAGCCCTAGTCATTCCCACAAAGATGCAGCCAACTGATGCAAGCACAGTTTACGCAGCTGAAATCCAAAATGGTGCCACATGCGCAGTAGGCCATGGGCATGGCACAGCGCACAGAGGTGTAAAGTGCGATTGTCCGTCACTGCCCATCCGGCAGCGCACAATGCGCAGTGTTGCGGTGGACCGCGGGTACGTGGGCATGCGCCGCCATGTTACAAGTGGCATGCATGATCGCGCACAGTGCCCATGAAGTATGGTAGCACACTGCCACGCACTGGTACGTAATGCACGATATGTGCACAACATCGTTAACCAGCACAATGGGCACCGCGCAGTTGGGCGTGCAATGCACAGACAGACTGCACCATGCGATGGGCACCACCTGCATGCCCACGATGCGATCAACAGTACAGCCGTGCACCTGCGGTTCTGCACCATGGGTACAACACACAGCACATGCGCACTGCATGCTCCGAAGCATATGCGCCCAATCCAGGAAGATGTTCCGAATGCAACGCACACGCACGGGATATGTGCCATGTAGGGATGCCCCCAACTCAGCAGATGTGCTGTGCTGATTGAGATGAGCTGAGGGCAGTTATGACAGTTATTACAGACAATGCTCCCAAACAGCCTAATATCGGCGCAGGGCACCTCGGCTGTTTAGTATCTCATTAACACTGCCCCAGACCTCATTTGCATGCCCTGAGCCATAATGCTCCCAGCTCAGCCCACACTGAGAACAGGTGACTGAGAGGATCCACAGCCTTGAGGGTGAGTACACAGTTAGTTCTACATGTAATACAGCAGGTTCTGTGGAGTGGGTATGTGCAGTCGTAGACCTGTGCCTACACCCAGGCACAACCCAGGGAAGGGGGATACAGCAGACTGCAACAGGAATGTATGATACAGACATCTGTTTGTGTACAGGCCCAGTTGCAGTGTAGCCAAGCCACATGCTGGAGCTGGCTGAGCACAGCCCGCCGCCAGGCTGCCTTGCACAGGGACACCTGTTGGGCGACATGGTGTGCCACACACTGTCCCACAGGCCGCACTGTTGGGGGGGGCATGACGGAGGATGTGTCCGCACCAACAGTGTGGTGTGCATAGTGTGTGTGATATGCAGACAGCTGCATGTGTAGCTGGACATGCGGCACAAGTGGCACGGCTGTGGCCTTGCAGCTGTCCATGGCATGTTCGATGCACACACGGACACAGACACAACCGACATGGCACATTGTGCACACCCACGTGTGCATTGACTGCAGGCCCTGTCTGACAGGTGCTGGTGTGTCCTACTGCAACCACTGTCTGTCCGTAATGGTCACAAGGGAATCTACATGAGCATGGCTAATGTCTGTCTGTACTCCCACAGAACCCACGATGTCAGGAGGCAACAGTGCCTCCAGCAGACGTGGCCAAATTTCATGAAAGATGAGGAGCAGGCCCTCATTGAGGCATACCATCTACAGTGTAATGTACTGATAGGCAGGGGTGGCAGCCGTACGGCATGGGAGGAGAGCTGGGTGGCGTGGCCTGCCATGTCAACGCTGTAGGTCATTCAGCAGAACCCCCTGGAGTGCAGAAAGCATCTGAATGATGGGAAACAGAGGGCTAAGGAGAAGATGGCCACATAGAGGCCTCCTGTGGCAGACGGGTGGCCCACAGGCAGGTATCCGCCTGAGTCCCAGTGAACAGCTACTGCTGGCAACCATTGCCAGGGCCACCATGCAGGTGTCCCAGGTGGGGGGTTCCAGACCAGTGGAAGCCTGTCACAGCACTATAAGTAGCTGTGGACACGATATGTGTCTGGCCACATGTGTGCCCTGGCTGCCATGCCTGTTCCAGTGTGCTGTACAGGGCAACTGTGTACCCAGGGGCTGTGCCATGTGTGTGGGGGCAGCGCATGTGTGTCCCATGCTGTGTTACATTGGTCCGCAATGCCCATGCCCATGGCGGCACATGTGTGGTACCACCGCCGATCAGGCAGGTGGGTCACACACACTGTTGGGTGTGCCTGTTATGCCAACGCCACACATGGTGCCATGTGGCCACAGCTTGTCATCACACAGTACCAGTCATGGCAGGCGCATGACTGGTGTGGCATGGTGGGCACTGCACATCCACGCTGCAGACTGTCATGCGCACCCATGGCACTACACTGTGACACACTGTACATGTCTGTCTGTCTGCATATATGTTTGCCACTGTATATTCTAGTGCACTAACCATGTTCTTCAATTTTCTTTTCACAGCTCCATCATGCCTCACAGGTGCAGCCGTGGGCACGGCTGCACAGGATGACCTAGCGAGCGATGATGCAGGCCTGTCACAGGGATGTGGTCACTGCAATGGATGGTGCCGTCCCTGGACCATCCACTGCACCAGCCCCACCAGACACAGCCGCAGTGGTGGCGGGCCCGTCAGACCCCTCGGCCAATGCCGGCAGGGTGGTCGGCAATGACAACACACAGCTGGGGTGTCTGCTAGGTTTGTCTGATGATGACCCTGTAGATGCAGTGGACATCACCAACACCCTCCTTGTGCTTGCATCCGACACGCAGGGGGTGTACAGCGCTGTCACTGTGGATGATGACGCCACACTGATTGAGGGGGACACAGCCAACTGTGGGACACGTAGCAATGCAGGGACCTTGCAGGTGGCCCCGATGCCACGATGGCCCAGCTGTACGTGGTGCAGCTGCAGTGGCCACACAGCTTCCCATGTCAATGGATGCTGCACCCTACATCTGGGCCAGGTGTGGTGGCTGGGCCATCAGGGGCATCCGGTCAGGGTGCTGCGGGGCACACGCATACACCATGGAGCATGATGTCACCAGCCTTGGACGTGCAGTGGCTGAGCATGGCCAAGCCCACCCATGCCGCAGCCTCCCATGGTGTATCCACCACCCGTGGATGCTCTGGGGCAGGCTGTCTCACCCCCCCCCACTCGTCGGCAATGCCACCTTGACCCTTCATGGCTCCAGATGGTGTGAGAAGCCAGGGCCTCAGTGGGTATGCAGCATCTCCTGGGGGAGAAGGGTGGCTGTTAGTACATTGGTCCCATGTGTGGTGTGCCCCCATACCCTGCTCCAGTCCACACTGGTGTGTTCACCAGACATCCACCACTGCCTGTGTCTGTCCCTTCTCTGCATTCTTACCACCCTACCCCAGCGGCTGTTGCTGGGCCTGCATCTGTTGTTGGCCCATGGCCACCAACACCACTGGGGGTCACACGTGTCATGCCGACCATTGCCCTACCAGTGTGCATTCCACTGCTGGTTGCTGTCTGCTTGTGTTGTGCATGTCCCTACCACACTTGCTCCCCCATGGCACTGCACCACACATGCCGTGCATTGCATGCGTGCCTCCCCGTACCTGCTGGTGTCTGCCTGTGTACCATTGAACACCTCTGCTGTCCCATGGCTGATGTGCCTTATGCGCATTGTGCATGTTGTTCTCTGCACACAAACACCCCTCCTGTCCTGGCTTTGGTGCCCTGTCATGCGGTTGGTTGTCATGTCCCACGCACCTAATAGATGGCCACTTAGTATGCCCCCTGCCTGGAATCTGGCAGAGGGACAACTTTTGCCATATGAAGGCATCATGTGTGCTCCCAGGGTTTGTGGTGCAGACATTGCTGATGCGCTCTGTGGCATTGCACACTACTTGGCAGTTGACTGGTATCCCTTGCGGTTAATGTATGTGATGGCGTCATCGCCTGGTGCGTACATTGCCACATGGGTGCAGTCAGTGGCCCCTATGATGCCTGGCATGAGTGCCACCCTGTAGAACCCCTGCATGGCTTCTGTCCACTGTGCCTGTGTGCTGGGGAAATGGATGTATTCCAAAGCACGCGGTAGCAGTGCGTTGAGAACTGTGAGTGAGGTGGGGAAGTGAAGGTCTGTGATCGCCAGTGGTGTCCCCAGTGGGCCCTGGAAGGTTCCGTGGTGAGCAAGCACATTACTGTTGTCACCTTGGTCTCCACCGAGATGGCATGACCACGTGCAGTGGGTGCCTGCATTTCATTATGGCACAGCTCACAGAGCTGCCTCAGAATAGCCCTGTTCTGGCGGTATCGGTCTACTGTCTCCACATCCATCAGCTGCTCAAACAACAGTCTGGCACGATACATCATGAGGCAGGCCACCTACGGTACCTTCTGCCTCCCCGTCTCCTCATCCTCATTAGTACTCCACCATGGCAAATGGTGCTGCATCCATGCTGGTGCTGGTGGTGGTGTTGTTCTCTCTCTCTCTCTCTCTCTCTCTCTCTCTCTCTCTCCCTCTCTCTGTCACTCTCTCTCTCTGTCTGCCATTGTGCTGGTGCTGCTGTTCTGCCACTGACCTGCTGGTGGCTTGCACTTAAGTCTGCTTCTTTATACTTATCTTTTCATGGAGCATTTGGTACTGCACGGGTTTGCTCTCTCACTGCACCTTCATTTTGCACTGTGAATCACTTTGCGCTGTGTATACTCCCTCTGGATGTGCCGCATAACATTATAATGTAGCTCCACCGATCCGGCTCAGCACGGCGATCTGCCCTGTGTGTGAATCGCCTTATGGCGATTTTTGGTTTGTGTCAGCATATCTCACTTGCACATGGCGCATTTCTTTTGTGAATCCTGCCCATCATTTCTAGTCACTGCTTTTTTACTGGGAACTGTTAATCGAAACTTATACGTTATACTAAGTATCATACTAAGAAAATTGGATACACAGAAGGCCGAAGCCCATAAGTGTGCATCCCCAGCCATGCTGGCATTTCATCCCTTGTTTAGTAAGTACTGATCTAATTTATGTTTAAAATCTATATGGCTTAGTGCATTTACTATGCTACTTGGTAGAGAGTTCCACAGAGGAATTATTCTTTGGTGAAGAAAAAACGCCTTTTATTATTTTTGGGTAGGTCAGTAACAATTGACTATTATGACTCTTAAGATTTTTTCTCTTGACCTAATGTCATTCTAAATCTGCCATTAGTGTACTATCAGTTATTAGTTTGTACATTAGAAGAAGTCTCCTCTAATTCTAAGTTGTTCAAGTGAATATGGGTTCAGTTCATCGAGTCTTGTCTCATAATCTTTGTTATACATATTTATAACCATCTTGGTCCTCTCCTCTGCCGCCCTCTGGTCTAGTTATATCTCTCTGAGATAGGGGCTCCTGAGAGGCGAACAATAATCAAGTGGTCTTGCATATGCCCTGTACAATGGCAATATACACCCCTATCTGATGATGTGAGCCCCTTTTATATATCCTACCAATCTGTTCACTTTGATTATAGCAAAGTTACAATGTTTTGGGATGATAAATCATGAGAGATTAATGTGCCCAAGTCATTATGTTATGCTACAGTTATAAGAACTTGATTATTTAATGAAAACTGATGCTGTTTATTTGTTGAACCTAAATGCATAATGACACACTTGTTATTGTTAAGGACATTTGATTTTGCTTTGCCCAGTTTTGTAGTGTTTTAAGGTCTTTGGTAAGTTTGGCTCTTTCTTCGTCATTTCTCACTTGGGCTGCTTATTTAGAGTTGTCGGCAAACTTGATGATAAAACTGTTAATATTCTCCACTAGATCTGAAATAAAGATTGAAAACAGTGTTGGGCCCAATACCGACCCCTGGGGCACTCCACTAGTCACTGAACTTAATTCAGAAGAATGTCCCCTAATAGACACTCTTTGAGTATGACCTTGTAACCATTCTTCCACCCAATTAACAAGTATGTTATTTATCTTCAATTTCCTCATTTAGTTATGAGGATGTCATGTGGTATCTTGTCAAAAGCTTTGCAAAATCTAAAAGATCACATCTACCTAAATATTATTTTCTAACTTCCTGCTTATGTGTTCATAAAAAACAAGTTTCCAGTTAAACATGACCTATTTTTTAAAGCCATGTTGGTGTGATCTGTTAAACCTGCTTCCTCCAAATCTATATCCAATTTAGCTTTAAGAAGAGATTCAAAGATCTTTCCTAAAATGCTGGTCAAGCTAATTAATGCTGGTCAAGGTTATATCAGTGTTTGGCATAACTGATAGATAAAAAATGAGACCGTGGCCACAGGTTTTAAAAATTTAAATGTTTTCAGCTCCTGGCAAAGGCAGACTGCCATGAGCTTTGTTTAAAGTGCCTGGGTCCAGATTACAGTTTTATTAATTCTAAACTTTGTAAAATGTTTTGCCCTAAAACCCAACTGAAATGGGCTTTAAAAAGAGAAGAATTTATGGCTTCTCAGTTTGTGTCTATGTCACCAAAGCACAATAAAAGCTCAGCGGGAGGTCCGAATGATGGTGGAAAGCATGCGTCAAAGGGTTCTTCTTCTCGTAAGCAGCATTTCCTGTCAAAGGAAAAAGACAAAGCTGCTGAGCCATTGGAAAGGCATGGAAGGGTTGGAAAAGACATCAGGGTGTCCAACAGAGGGAACCCTGATCCTAGTGATGGCAGAAATACAAATAGAAGAGCCTCAGAGCAGGTGCTGGAAACAGTGCCTACTGAGAAAAAGCAAAAAGGAAATCATATCCCTGTCACTTCTCCTGTGAAGAAAAAGGAGAAGGCAGTGGAACAGAATCAGAAGCCCTCAACGGAAGACATGGCTAAGGTACGCCAGTTTTTAAAGGCCGTTCAGACTGTGGGAACTCTGTTTACTGTGCCTGCCCCTTCCCCCTGGCTCCAGCTGTATACCACTTGCCTGTAGAGGAGGGGGATCTGTACTGTGAAGTGGAGGAGAAAGTGAACCTATAGAACCTGATGGTTCACCTGACCAAGAGTTTGGATCCCCTCCTAGGCCTCTGGAGGATTACACCTTTAGTCCATGTTCATTAAATGGATGGTGAACACCCTCAACATCCCCCTCATGAAACAGAGGGGGATAAAGAGAAAATGGAGCTCATGGACATGATGGGGCTAGCCCCCACAAGGAGACTACTAATCCCCATCCACAAATCACTCCAAGAGGCCACGTCAGAAGTCATGTCAGCACCCAGTTCAGCTGCTGGCATTGATGAAAAAGTTGAAAAAAGTGTCAGGTGGAATACTGTACCTGTATGCCCACTCTGATCATGAAGGAGTGGTACAGGTAGCTGTTTGTGAGAAGGCCAAGGTGCCTCTCTCCACACAGCATCCTGACAAGGATTCCAGGAAACTGGACACTATGGCTAAAAAAAAGTGTATTTTAATGTTTTAAACATTTTATTTTGTTGTAAGCTAAAGACCATTGCTTGAGTCTTTACATATGACAAGTCACGACTCTTCAAACCACTGCTCCATTATTGCAAAATCTGTCTGTAGATTCATTTCCATGGCTTGGAAATCTGTTATCTATTGACAGCAACAGGGTATCATCCACGTACACTCTAACACATTAAATCATTTATGTGTATTAAAAATTAAACTGGCCCCAATATTAATCCTTGGGGAACACCTCTTTCTTAGAAATCGTCTGATGATGGGGAACCTTTTACAACAGGGAGGTGGGGAAAGCAGTCAGAAACGCCAAAGCACAGACAGAGGAAAGAATAGCCAAGGCAATTAAGAAAGGAGACAAGACCTTTTTCAGATACATTAGAGAAAAGAGAAAACCAGGAGTGGGATTGTGAGACTAAAAAGGGAAGGGGGGGCAGTAGAAGGGGACCAGGAAAAAGCAGAAATCCTGAACAAATATTTTTGTTCAGTGTTTGCGTTAGAAAGGGAAGGGGAGGGGCCACAGCTAGGTGAAAGAAGTATCAATGGGTGGGGTATAGATACCAGTCCGTTCACAGTAGAGGGAGTCCAAAAGGAACTAGAAAAACTGAAAGTAGATAAGGCAATGGAGCCGGTCGGAATACATCCCAGAATTCTTACGGAACTTATAAAGGAGCTAACAGCACCACCACTGACAATCTTGTTCAACAAATCATTAGAAACGGGTGGTTCTGGCAGACTGGAAGAAGGCGAATGTTGTCCCTCTCCATAAGAGGGGGAGCAAGGAGAGGCTATAACTATAGGCCAGTCAGCCTAACCTCAGTGGTAGAGAAATTGATTGAATCATTACTCCAGGAAAAGACTCTGACATACCTTGAATCCAGCAGACAGCAGGATCCGTGACAGCATGGTTTCGCGGCAGGTAGGTCTTGCCAAACAAACCTGATAGATTTCTTTGACTGGGTGACAAGGGAGGTAGATCAGGGAGGGACAGGTAGATGTGGCCTACCTGGATTTTTCCAAGGCTTCAATACCGTTCCACATAAAAGGCTAATAAACAAGTTCAATGTGTGATTCATAGCGTAGTGCTTGTGTATAGTTATGAGCTTGGAGTTTACGTGCTTGAGGTTATGAACTTAGACTTTGGCCTTTCTCTTGTTTCACACCTCAGTAGGAACCCTGGGTATAGGTATAGGGCGTAAAAGATTATTAATAGTTTGATTACCTCCTCCAACTCTGAGAGTGTAGCCAGTAGCATGCAGGAGAGGACCCCCCCCCCATGGAGGAAACCTCTGAGGACCCATGGCTACTGACCTGCTCATCCTTCAGGCGTACTAAGGGGAGATAATCCTAAAGGAGGACTAAGGTTTGGTTCTGGTTATGTCCGCTGTTCTTTTCCTTGAAGTCTTGCTGGTCGATGGAATGTGACCTCTGGATCTTGGCAGGAGTGGAAGTCAATACTGAAGGATGAAGATTCTAGGAAATGAAGGAGAGTCTGATTCTGATAATGTCCAGAAGAGGGAAGATAGTTGAACCATGTCCAAGGTTTTGTATAGTAGTCAGGAACTGGAGACCGAACATAAGAATAATTCCAGGGAACGATGTCAAGGGATAGAAGGTTGCTAGCTGATGAACCTTTGAAATTCAGGGAAGACACATTCTGTTGAAGATGCCATGACAAAATGAAATAAGCGTGAACAGGAGCTCCCTGAAGTAGTCCGATGAGATAAGCAGCAGCAGTAAAATCCAGGGACTGGTTGGCATTAGGCAGCTAAATGGGAACCCCATGGAGGCAGAGTGAGGAAGCTTAATTGAGGAGACCTCCGTGCTGGTCATTGTTGGAGGTACTTCCCAGAGGACCCAAGAAGAGGTATGAGATATCCAAGGTTCAGGGCAAGTCTAAAAGTTGAGGATCCAGATGCAGCATGGAGGAGGGGATGAGGACAGCCCTTCCCCTTGCAGGCAGTCCGAAGAACAAGTAGGTGCCAGGCAGGCATAGGGAAAGCAGAGCAGATTTCAAGGAATGATGAAGCAATTGTGAAGCGAGTTAGCTGGGACGTCCTGTATTGTGAGTCCTGGAAGCAATGGAATGAGATGAGATGAGGCATCAGAGTTCCTGGGAGCTGAAGTGGCAGGTATGATACGGTATGACAAGGCAGGACAGGTCAGTCACCTGAAAGGATGATTGCAGAGAAAGGAAAACTAGGGCTTCAGAGTGTTCGAGCTAGGCTTGTGCAGACAGAAGAATGTCACCAAGATTGCAAACAGGTATGGGTACATCGCTCATGCAGAGAGAGCTGTATGGCAATGTTCTATGCAGGACGTGTATCAGGAAGTCATATAGATAGCAGGTCAATCTACGGTGGATGGATGTTCATGATCTTGTCGACTTGAGTGGTCTGCCTGACAATGACTTTTAATCCTCAGTATAAGTTGGATACCATCAGTAGCTTCGATAACAAGGTATCTTAAAATGTCCCAGGACCTATATGTAAATGAGATGTTATGTAAATGATATGTAAACATAAAGCAGCAGCTAAGGCAAACAAGGTGCGGGGCTGCATATCTAGGGGGATCAGTAGTAGGAGAGAGGAGGTTATACTGCACTTGTACAGGTCACTGGTAAGGCCGCATCTAGAGTATGGAGTTCAGTACCAGTGCCCACACCTCAAAAAGGACATTAACCTGCTGGAGAAGGTCCAGAGGAGGGCTACAAAGATGATAGGTCAGCAGGGTAAGACATAAAGGAGAGCTTGAGGGCACTGAACATGTACTCCTGGAAGACAGGAGGGGGCAGGATCGGACCTTCAAGTACTTGAAAGGAATAAATAAGGTTGATAAGGAGAGTCTCTTTAGCTGGTGGCAACCATAACATGAAGGGCACAGTCTTAAGCTGGAGGGTGGAAAGTTTAGGAGGAGGTCAGGAAGCACCTCTTCACAGAGAGGTGGTGAACACTTGAACGCGCTGCTTAAAGAGGTTATCTCATTGAAGAAAGTGGACAGCTTTAAGAGGGGCTGGGATAAGCATAAGGGAAGGTAAGGATCATGGGTAGAGAGGATGGGAGGAGTGGGAGGAAGGGCAGGGACATTAGCTCAAGCTGTGGACCCTGCAATACGAGCAGACTTGATAGACCAAATTGCCTCTTCTGCTGGCTTCTTCATATGTTCGAGATTTGCTCCACAAAGATCCCTCATGTAACAGACTGAATCTTGAACTGGGGTGGAAGGAAGCTGGAAAGAACCTGCCATGAAAAGAGGTCCCCATTTGGGCCGAGTTGGACGGGAACCCCACAGAGGACCACTAGAGGAAGCATATGGGTATTCAAGCAGTAGCTAGGCCTCCGGAGAGGCTAGCTGGAGTGGCGAGACTGCCACATAGGTCCGCCTGAGGAAGGTTTAGAAGTGCAGGAGTAGAGCTAGACCCCACGTAGGCTAGCTGGACTGACAAACCCTCACATAGGTCTGCCTCAAGGAAGGAGTAGAATTGACTGAGTCGGGGTTAGCCCCCGCAGGCTAGTTGAACTGGCAAGACCCCCACGTAGGTCTGCCCGAGGAAGGAGTACAATTGACTAAGTCGAGCTAGCCCCCCTGCAGGCTAGCTGGACTGGCAAGACCCCCACGAAGGTCAGCCAAAGGAATGAGTAGAATTGAGTGAGTTGAGCTAAGCCCCCACATAGGCTAGCTGGATGGGCAGAACCCCCACGAAGGTCTGTCTGAGGAATGAGTAGAAGTAAGCGAGTCGAGCTAAGCCCCCATGTGAACTAGCTGGACTGACGGGACACCCACATAGGTCCACCTGAGGAAGTAGTTTGATCGATTGAGTAAAGCTAGGCCCCCATGTGGGCTAGCCGTACTGGTGGGACCCCCATGTAGGTCCACCAGAAGAAAGTATCTGGAGTGATTGGATCAAGAGCTAGGCCCCCACAAAAGTTAGCTGGAATTGGGGAGACCCCACTGAGGTCGGTCACAAGAAGGAGTCCAATGAAGCGGGTTCTCAAAAGGGAAAATCAGTGAAGCGAAAGAACATGCAACACAAGGTACTGGAGGTCAAGGAAGGGAGCCCAGTGAGAAGAAACATAGAAACATAGAATTTGACGGCAGATAAGGACCGCTTGGCCCACCTAGTCTGCCCATTTTCCTACCTAACAGATAAGCTGCAGATCCTAGTTAACCAACAGCTTAATTCATCCTACGCCCCACTAGGACTGCCCTATGCCTGTCCCATGCATTCTTGAAGTCCCCCACTGTTCTTGACCCCAACCTCTTCAGGGAGGCTGTTCCATGCATCCACAACCCTCTCAGTGAAAAATACTTCTCACATTACCTCTGAGCCATCCCCTTCTATCTTCAAATTGTGCCCCTTGTTCTTGCACATCTCTTTTCTGGAAGATGCTACCTCTTGGACTTTGTTAATTCCTTGAGGTACTTGAAAGTTTCTATCATGTCCCTCTCTCCTTCTTTCCTCAAGGGTATACATATTAAGCTCCTTTAGTCTTTCTTCATATGTCTTCTGGTGCAGACCCTGCACCATTTTGGTTGCCCTCCTCTGGACAGCCTCCACTCTGTCTATGTCTTTGCGGAGATGGGGTCTCCAGAACTGCACACAGTACTCCAGATGCAGTCTCACCAACTGTCTGTACAGAGGGATAACAACTTCCTGTTTTCTACTATTGATGCCTCTTCCTATACATCCCGGTATCCCCAGCCTTCCTTACTGCCTTCTCACATTGCTTGCCCACCTTTAGGTCATCTGATATAATTACCCCCAGGTCCCTTTCTATTTTTACTGTTGTCAGTATCTCACCCCCCATTGTGTACGCTTCCCCGGGTTTTTGTTCCCCTGTGCATTACCTTGCACTTCTTTGCATTGAATCTGAGCTGCCATACATTTGACCATTCCTCCAACCTTGCCAAGTCCCTCTCATCCTTTCCACTCCATCTTGTGTATCAACCCTGTTGCAGATCTTTGTGTCATCTGCAAGAGACATACTTTTCTTCCAGTTCCTCTGCAATGTCACTTATAAAGACATTAAAAAGGACCGGTCCCAGTACTGAACCCTGCGGTACCCCGCTAGTAACCCTCCTTTCGTCACTGTGTACTCCATTTACTACTACCCTTTGAGTCCTGTTGTCTAGCCAATTTTTTATCCAGGCTACCACCTTGGGACCCACTCCAAGGCTGGCTATCTTGTGTATTAATCTTTTGTGTGGGACTGTATCAAATGCCTTGCTAAAATCTAGGTAGGCCATGTCCGCAGCCCCTCCCTGGTCTACTACTTTGGTAACCCAGTCAAAGAAATCTATTAGATTTGTCTGACATGACCTTCCCATCGTGAATCCATGCTGCCTTGGGTCCTGTGCCCCACTGGCCTCTAGGTACTCAACAATTCTTTCCTTCAGAAGTGATTCCATCATTTTCCCTACCACTGAGGTCAAACTAACTGGTCTGTAGTTTCCTGCCTCTGTCTTGCTCCCACTTTTGTGAAGAGGAATCACATCTGCCCTCCTCCAGTCCTCGGGTACCACCCCATCCTCCCATGATTTGTTAAACAGAGTAGTCAGTGTGTCACTAGTTCTACCCTTAGTTCTTTTAGAATTCTTGAGTGAACCCCATCAGGCCCCATTGCTTTGTCCACCTTCAATTTTATTAGTTCTTTCAGAACCCTTTCTTCTGTAAATGGACTGTTATCGAGCCCCGTCTTCAGAGTGTTTCTCTTGTTTGGTTTAGGTAACTCCCCCTCCTCTTCCTTTGTGAATACTGAGCAGAAATATTCATTCAGTATCCCTGCTTTTTCACTGTCACCCTCTACCCACATTCCCTCCCCTTTATTAAGCTTCAGTATCCCTCCTTTGGTCTTTCTTCGCTCCCTAATATACCTATAAAAGGTCTTATCCCCCTTCTTAACAGAATTGGCTATCCTTTCCTTTCCTCGGTTTGGGCCTTTGCTATTCTGACTGCCTTCCCAGCCTCTTTCTGCTTTAACTGATAAAGTTCTCTGTCCTGCTCCTTCTGTGTTTTCTTATATTTCCTGAATGCTGTCCTTTTCTCCTTAACCTTCCCTGCCACCTCTTTTGAGAACCATAACGGTTTTTTCCTTTGTAGTGTTTTATTGATTTGTTTTACACAAAGGCTTGTTGCTTCTGTGATGGCTGTTTTGATCACTCCCCATTGTTCCTCCACCCCTCCTTCTTGCCTGTTTGATAGTGCTTTTCTGAGGCACTCTCTCATTTTCCCAAAGTCAGCCCTCCTAAAGTCCAGTACTCTTGCTTTTGTATGGCTTGATTGTATGGCTGTGTTTATCATGAACCACACTGTTTGGTGGTCGCTTTTTCCCAGATGGCTACCCACTTCTAAATCTGAGATTCTTTCTCCATCCCCATTTGAGAGTACCAGGTCTAAGATTGCTCCCTCCTAGTGGGTTCCAATACTAGCTGTCTGAGGCATGCCCCCTGTAGGGCATCAAGAATGACCCTGCTCTTGGATGTGCCTGCAGCAATGGTGATCCAGTTAACATCTGGCATATTCAGGTCCCCCATCAACAATATCTCCCCTTTTTCTGCCATTCTAAGAAAGCCTTCTATCATTTCCTTGTCCATTCCCTCCCCCTGAGATGGGGGTCTGTATACAACCCCCATGCGGATTGTGGTACCATTTCCTGTCTCCAGGGTGACCCAAAGTGCCTCATCTGCTCCCTGTTTACTCTTTAGTTCTGTTGCTTTGATCCCTTCCTTTACATAGAGAGCTACTCCTCCTCCTCTTTTACCCTCCCTGTCCCTCCTGTAGATTGTGTATCCTGGTATGTTGACATCCCAGTCATGGTTCTCTGTGTACCATGTTTCTGTAACTGCCACAATATCCACGCAACCCTCTTCCATCAAGGCCACTAGTTCAGGGGCTTGTTACACAGACTATGGGCATTGGTACTCATCACCCTTCACTTTTGATAGCCTTACCCTTTAGCCCCATTTCTGTCCTTAATGCCTTTGCCTTTTTACATTTAAATCTGTTCTACTCCTTAATAACTTCTGTACCTTGGTGTTTACCTCACTAATCACCATGTTTTGTGGGGAGGCTCAGATTTCCTGCTCCTTTTCAGTGCTTCCCTTGGCTAGTTTAAATGCTTCCAATGAAGCATTTAAACCTCTCACCTAGATCCTGAGTCCCCTGACAGATGCAGACCATCACACCAGTATAGGTCTGCATCCCTCCAGGTGGCTCCCCAGTCCCCAATGAACCTCTCAACTGTCCATAATTCTCAGGGACGCCCCTGATTGTGCCCCAAAATATTCCTCTGTCTCTCGGAAAATGTGTGTTTTTGTGACAGAACAGTGGGGATTAAAAGTACGAAATAATGTCAGACATTAAGGTTATAGACTTGGTCTTCTTCAGAAAATACATCTTAACACAAACCCCTTTGTACTGTCAGCTGACTGAATGAAAAGTACCAAGATTTAAAATGTGTCCCAGATTTGGGTCTGCATCCCTGAATTGGTTAAGCCTTGTCCCCGATTCATGAGGCAAGATGTTAAGCGGTATGGAGGGAACTGAGAAGCACCAGAGCAGGATGCAGATATCTCAGAATAAATAGGTATAAGCCCTGCATCCTTGGAAATACATTGTGTCCAAGGAGAGCTAGATGCCTCTACAGTTCTGAGAACCAAAGGGAGTCCACTTAAATAATTTCCCGCTGAGATGGGTCCAAGTATGGCGAGATGGTAGTTTAAATCTGAATGGCATACAGGTAAACACAGTAGAGTACACTTGTCAGAGCTAGCATTCCCAGGGTTGGGAATGCGGTCAGGAGAGAGAAGACATGAAACAGCTGGTGCAGGGAGGCAGCAGCAAAGGTGGAACGGAGCTGTGGTCCGGTGCCTATAAGTTGAAGTCCATCGGAGACAGCAAAACCCCAGCATAACAGAAGCGGAAAACACTCATAGGGGGAAATGGAGATGTGCAGTTGAATATAGAAATATTGTGTGGCAGCAGACAGGACCAGGAGACAGTCACCAGTATTGACGGAAATGCAGCTGATGCGCTTATTGGACTTTACAGATTATTCACATACCACAGTTGACTTAGGTTTTCCGTGTTTCCAGTGTTTCATTGTGGCAGGAGTCCGATGCAGAAGGAGTCTGTAGTGAGAATGTGCAGAGGTGACGTCACACCCCGAAGCGCCGACATGGTGACCGAGGGCTAGAGTGGGCTGCCAGGAGGCCTGCGGTCGGAGGCAATGGCGCCGAACAGCAGAGGGCATGGACTAGAACAGAAAATGGAGTCCTGCAGTGCGGCGGGTAGCGCCTCCAGGTCGGGTGGCCAGGGCTCAGTAAAGCATAGTGGCTGGAAGGGAAAGAAGAAGCACCCCAAAGGAAACGGGAGAAGATGGAAGGACAATGGAGGAAAGAGGTACAGGGCTAGAGAGGTGAAAGGAAGGAGTGGGGAGAGAAACAAATGGGAGGAAGCACAGCTGAGGGAAGGAGGAAAGGTGGGGGGGTGAAAGAAGGTGGAAACCAAATGAGGAGGCAAGACAACATGGACCCACAGAATGGGGGGGAGACCCAGGGAGCAGAAGGGGAAGGAAGGTAGTGCCCAGCTGAACCAGCCACCAGCTGAGGAGCCGATTTCAAAACGCTCAAAGCTGAGCGGCAGAAGTGCTGGGATTAAAGTAGGGGATGTGGGAGGAGCTATTCTCCCCACATCGAATCTCAGGCTTTAGCCTTCCCATTGAGCAACCTAGGAGTTAGATTAGGAGTGGTAAACTGGATTAGAAATTGGTTGAGCGGTAGGACACAAAGGGTGGTAGTGAATGGAGTTCAGTCCGTAGAGAGGGAGGTGACCAGCGGGGTGCCTTAGGGATCAGTGCTAGGCCAAGTCCTCTTAATGTCTTCATAAGCAACATTGCAGAGGGGCTAGAGGGGAAGGTGTGCCTCTTTGCAGATGACACAAAGATCTGCAATAGGGTCGACACACCCGGGGCGGGGGGGTAGAAAATGAGAAGGGACCTCGGCTAGCTGGAGGAATGGTCAAATGTATGGCAGCCGTGGTTCAATGCAAAAAAAGTGCAAAATTATGCACTTAGGACATGAGAATCCGAGGGAGAAGTGCTTAATGGGGGGTTACTGTTGGCCACCAAACAGGAAAGGGATCTTGATGCAATTATATCTGAGGACCGGCTACAGGTGGCTGGACAGTGTGAGAAGGCAGTTAGAAGGACCAGCAGGATGTTGGATTGCATAGGAGAGGCATCACCAGTAGAAAAAAGGAGATGTGTTGCCACTATACAGATCATTGGTGGGACCTCATCTGGAGTACAATGTCCGGTTCTGGAGGCTGCATCTCAGGAAAGACAAACAGAGTGGAGGCAGTCCAAAGAAGGGCTACAAAAATGATACAGGGGCTGCACCAGAAGTCATATGAAGAGAGGCTGAAAGACCTCAATATGTATTCTCTAGAGATGAGGAGAGAGTGAGGGGGGACATGATACAGACGTTCAAATACCTTAAAGGGATAAATAAGGTACGGGGATAGAATCTTTCAGAAGAGAGGATGGACAAGAACTAGGTGACATGAAATTAACTTGGGGGGGGAGTAGAATCGGGTAACAGGAGGAAGTACTTCTTTACAGAAAGGGTGGTGAATGCTTGGAATAGCCTCCCCGCAGGGGTGGTGGGGCTAAAACAGTGGAGGAATTCAAAAATGCGTGGGACAGGCACAAGGGAATACTAGAAACAGGGAAGGGTGGGAAAGCTGCAGATTAGCTACAGTCTGCAGCGTAAGTAAAAGGCAGGAAAAATGGGCAGTTTAGATGGGCCAGGCAGTCCTTATCTGCCAACAAATTCTATGTATGTATGTAACAACTCTGAGGTCTCCCATTCAAATAAGAACCAAACCATTTTATCACATTATGGGCAGTCCCTATACTATATAATTTGTCTAACAAAATGTTGTGATTTCCAAGATTGAAAGCTTTACAGAGGTCGATGAGCACGGCACTAACGGAGTCATATCTCATTGATGGACCAATAGTAATATTGTTTCTTCTTGGAGATCCATCAGTGAGCCTTACAATGAGCCTTATAAACCTAGCCCTGCCTCCACTTCTAGAACATGAAAGTGGGTTCACACAAGAATCAGTTCTTATCCTAAGGTTTCTTTTTTTTTTTGAATTCTATTTTTTCCTCCAGCCAGTGGAACTCTCTCAGGCATCCTGTAGTACAACCTGACTCTACCTCTGTGCCTGAGAGGCCTCCCGAAACCTGGCACCAGCCCGGCTATCCCCCTGGCTCTGAGCCCCCTGAGGTAGGGCCGCCCTATCCACCCAGGGCGCTCTATCTGCAAATTCGGGCCGGGCTGAGCTCGGCCCAGGTAAGGAGTGCCCCTGGCGGTGGAGTGTGGTCCTGGTGGATACAGGTGCCGTCGCCTATTCACTTGGCTGGGTATTTTTTGCTTTGTCCCCATCCCCCGTTCTCCCTCCCTCTCCTGATGGAGTCCGGTGCAATGTGCCGAGGCGTCTTCCGTAACTCACAATCCTCTATTTCTGGCCCTGAGCATTGCGGTACCTCGGTCTCCACCAGAGGTCGCCGCTTTGCCAGGCGGAGAATCTGACCCCTGAGGAAGGAGAGCTGTCCCCGGATGCTCAATCCTTCCTCCTAAGGCTTTCATTACTTATTCCAAGTCTTGGATTATATGATTGGGATGCAGCGATTAGAAATATTGGTTAGATAGGAACCAATTGTCTACACAGAACTGTCTTTGAAACTGTGTTACTTCTCAACCTGTTCATATTGATATTGTTATGTTTCTAAAGAACCTGTGAATAGTCTAGCTAGGAAGCATTGTCTAGGTAGAACTGTTAGTCGTCGTTGCATGATTTCTGTTTTTCAGATACATACTGGATGGAACTCGTGGAATTGCCAGGACGACAGTTCATGTTCTGGGGGAAGTGTAACCCCCTCATCAGGATGGTGCCTACCTGACAGCTGCTGCCGCCTCCTGAGGTCCATGGAACTGCTGTTTTGCCGGCCCCTCCTGCTCCACCATGTGTGTGGCAGCCGGAGAGAGTTGGCAGTGCAGATGTCCTTGATACCTTCTGCACCCTTTTCAGTGGTAGCGGTGACTGCATTCTTCAGTCCTAGTGTCCTGTTCTGGTAGAGGGGACCAGGAACACAAGGATGCCACATCTCTTCAGTGCCTCAGCTCAATACGCTACATGAAACTGCCACCATATGCTGAGCTAGAGCACATATGCAAGGCCACCTTCCCAGTATTCCCAGCTCCACTGACCCTGCCGGCACACCCGACTCACAAACCCGCTACACTCCAGTCACACCGGACCAATTGGACCATAGCCCAGGATGGCTTAAATAAAACCCCTAGGGCTAGCACACTTAATGGGGGCAAATAAAGACTTTGGTGCAAAAGGCTCCTCTACAAACATGGCCATGGCTACCGCCAGCCATCCAATCAGAGGGCTAGAAAGCCCTAGCAACAACAGCAAGGGATTGGGGGGATGATGTAGTAAGTTCCCTCCCCACTGTAATGGCGGGCTACTAGAGCCATTCAAAAGCCAGGTCAAAGCAAAAGGACTGATGGACAGCCCTGCCTGACCAATAGGATGCTGAGTTGAGGGGAGAAGTTTCGGCTCTCGAGAGCTCATGGCAGTTGGAGAGAGACTCAGAGGTGAGCAAACCTGCTGCTGCTTATGAGAGCTGGAGGGCTAGCCAGGCCCAGATCTTGGGAGTCCTAGCCTGGGCTCATCCTCATTTTGTTTTATTTTAGAATAGTTAGGTGAAGAAGTGAGGAAGATCAGGTTAAAATACACGTTAATCTGTAGAAGGCTTACTGTCGATGCTGTTGCTGCTGTGTGTCAGCGTTGCTGCTGTGCTTGTGTTGTCCCTCTGTGTCTTGGGATTCTCTGTGAGCTTTGTGGACCCAGTCGCTGGACGATATTCAAGGGACTGCGGTGCTGGTTTTTCAGTGTGAGCCCCATTTTTATCTTTATCTTGTTTGGCGAGTTGCTCATGCAGTCGGCTTGGCCAGAGGATTCTGGACATTGTGGGAAGCAGCTTGTGGAGTTGTGGATACTGGAAAGTGCTGTTTTTCATTATTTGTGGCAGATAGACTTTCTTTGACTCTGCCTCTCCTGGATTAAGGGCTTTCTTCAGTGGGAATTGTGCTGGGCATGTACGAGGATGGGTCTTATTGTGCTTGCAAACTGTTGACCTGACCCATTGGGTGTGTTAGGGGGTGGGGTGCACGGCTACACGGAGGGCCTCGGCCTGATTCCCCTGGGTAGCCAGGGGATTAGGCTGTGTAACCTCTAGTTTCTCCGTAGGGCAGTCCGTGGGTCGGCCCTGTGGAGTTTCACGGTGGGGGCCGTGGATCTTCTCTCCTGACTCCTGGTTGGGAATTTCAGGGATCAGATTTGTTGAGAGCTGGATTGGAACTGTATGGTTGATACCAACGACTAAGATCTTTATTTTATCCATTTGCCGGATCACGGTCAGATAACTCATTTTATCTTCTGTCTTGGTTTGTTTTACCTCTCACCATGAGAGGGTTTGAGAGGCTGACAAATATTTTGGCTCAGTTTTTTGTACTTTTCATTGGGAGTGAGTCCCTTGCCGAATTTATTTAGCCCCCGGTTGTGAGAGGACCTGGGGGACTGAAGATGCGCTTAATTCCTGTTTAGTCTGACTGCATTACTGTATTTCCTCCAACGAGTTTTCTTCTCAGAGGCCTGGTTTCTCTTATCCCAGAAACTGCTCATTGTATTTATATTGGGTTTTGATTTAGTATTAAGGGTTTTCAGGGTTTTGGGTTGGGTGGGTAGGGTTTTTTTCTTCTCTCTAGGGTTATTAGAGGCAAGTTATTGTATTTATGGTGCATTTATATTTGCTGCTGATTGGTTATAGGAATATTCTGACAGCATGTGTTGGGGCCAAGGTTCTGTGGGCAGGCACTACTCCCCTCTAGGCTGAGGACCTGCACCCCTTCAATTGCCCCCGTTGCGGCCTGAGGTTTATCAGCGTTGTCAGGCCCTGGGAATTGTTCGAAGGAGGCTGAGGGGTGGTTGGTCCCCAGCTGGGGGGGGAAGGAGAGTAAGGGGTGGATTAGGGTGGTTAGGCTAGGGAGACATCCTGGGGTGAAATGGGTCCAGGATAGGGGTCCCCGATGCCTGGTTCCCATAACTAAGGGTTCCACTGATGGTGGGCAAGTGGCTCGCTCCTCCAAGACCTCTCATCCAACTCGGGTGTTGTTATGTAATGCCAGGTCTATAAAAAACAAGACAGCAATAATTGCTGATCTTGTGAGTCATCCGACCTGGCTTGCATCACTGAGACCTGGCTTGATGAGAATGCTAGCCCCGTTTTGGCATCAGCTGTTCCAGCCTGGTACTCGGTGATACACTGCCCGAGATTGGATCGAAGGGGGGTGGTCATTATCTGTTTTAGATCAGAATTGGACCTTGTGGAGGTTCCAGTGATGTCCCCCAGATCCTTTGAATGTATCATGGGAGCAGGTGTGGGCTGTAGAATTCTACTCATCTACCATCCACCTGGTGATGAGAACGTTTTTCTTCAGGAAGTAGCGGACTTCATTGTCGACCTGGTTTTGGAGCCCTCCAGGTGGGTGGTTCTGGGGGACTTCAATGCCTGGATCGACGATGAACTCTTGCACTTTGGTCAAAACTTCCTCCAACTAATAAACTTGTTGGGCTTCACACAGGTTGTTACCACTGCTACCCATATTCAGGGTCATTCACTGGATCTGGTGTTCACCCTGGGGATGGAGATCTCCGGATTGGTGGTGGAACCAGTCGAGTGGTCCTACCATCACTCCATAAGGTTCAATTTTATGGGCCCCCCCTTTGAGACCAGCCCCTTCGGAGATGGTCCAGTACCGCCCTTTAAGAGGTGTTACCTCCAAAGGTCTGATGGCAGTGCTGGACCTATCGAGTTGGCCTATGGAGTGCTCAGATCCAAATGTCTTAGTAAATCACTATAATAGTGTGGTGCTGAGGCGTTGGATTTCATAGCTCCTGTCCACGTTAGCCCTCTCCTCTCGCCTCGGGTCCCCTTGGTTTGATGGGACTTTGAGGAGTTGAAGAGAGGGGCGAAGATTGGAGTCGGGCGGAAGTCTGGTCTTGAGAATGACAGGCTTAGACTGATCACCCACTATTTGGGCTATCAATCAGAAATCTCCCATAAGAAGGCAGAGTTCCTGTCCAGTGAGATTGCTGCATCAAGGAATCGACTAGTTGAGCTCTTCCGACTGTCGACAGGCTGTGCAGTCCAGCCTGTCTGCAGGGCCGGAGAGCTTTGTCACAATTAAAGTGTGAGGAGTTTGCTCGGTTCTTTGATGATAAGGTGTCAACGATCAGATCTGACATCCGCAGGATGCGTTCAAACAAGCACGCAGGGATTGATGCTTGGTTACAGGCCCTCGTGTGTCTGGACAGACTTCAACCAGCCGCAATCATGGATGTCATGAAGATTGTCCAGAGTTTGTGGGTCGACTTGCTGTAGCTTGACCCTGGTCCCACGTGCCTCCTTATGGGTTACGCGGATGTGATCAGACTAGTCCTTGTCGAGATTGTCTGGTGCTCATTGGACCAAGGGTGTTTCCGAGTCCTTGAAAGAGGCTGTCGTGACACCCTTTTGAAGAAATTCTCTGAGAGTATCCAGACATTCTTTCTGTGTATAGCAATGATCTATCCTAGAATAGGAACCATGCACTGCTGAATAAAAGTATATCTCCTAACACTACGGTAAAGGGTCCGCCACATCAGCCCAGTCCACCTCCTGAACAAATCGCTTAAAATGTGTACGGAGCAGGTTGTCTGCCCCTAGCTGCCCCAGTAGTATTGAGGTTAGGATTATGGGATATGTTGAAATCGCCCACTAGTAGTAGGGTGCCTCGGTCTGTTGAACAACTTTATTCAGGAGAAACCTGAGAGTCTGCATAGTAGACCCGGGGAAGTACGCATTAGCCAAAGTCACTTCCTTGTCCTGCAGTACGCCTTGTACCACCGCCAAGCGCCCCTCCGAATCTGCCCATTCATATGTGGCTTTGAAAGGGTAAGGCTAGGAATCGGTATGAGCTCCTCCTCCTTCCATTAGTGAAGGAGGAGGAAACACCTGGGAGAAACCTCCTCTGACAAGTTTTCCATGTTCACTCATATTCATATGTGTCTCCTGTATATATTTTATTCCCGCATGGGTCTTTTTAAATAATGAAATCATTCTAGATCTTTTACAGGGCTACCTAACCCATTAACATTCAAAGAAAAATCTGCAGTAGTATATCAGTCATTTTACAAGTCTCCAAGATCCTGAGAGTATTGCTGTGCTATGACTCCAAACACCAGCTTATGAACACTGCTAGGTTCTGTCTCAATTAGAAGATGTGACTGCCTAAATCGTGGGAAGGAGTGAGGAATAATTTCCTAACTGTAGATAACATAGTCAAAACACTAAAAACACTAACTGGGTAAACCTTATACTGCAGTAACCTGCCAACTGGGCCGGTGCTGCAAAACAAACATGAAGTTCCATGAGGTTGGTCGTTTAAAAAAAAATTAAAAATGATCAGCCTCCAAGGTGTGCCCAAAATTTTTTTGGCGGGGTCTAACCTAGGTTCGACCAGACGTAATACGTCTCTTCTGAAGAGGGGGGTAAGGAGGAAAGGTGGCCATGCTTCGTACTCCACCAAGGTGCATGGATGCAATTTAAGACCCAAACTTTTTTCTCCATATACAGCAGTGACTTATGGGTAGTCTACTCCTTCTCATACAGTCACAGGTGCTAATAAAGCTCTCATTGCATCCCTTATGCCCTATTATTTTATACCAGTTCCCAGTGTATCCACATGGGCCCAGGGCGGGCCAGCTTGGAGGGTCCGGGGCCCCAGTCCATGCCCCCACCAGTCAGGCGTGGTGGGGCAGATCAAGAGAGGGCAGGGTGAGCCCACAACACTGGCCTGCTTACAAACTGTGGGGGAACAAATGTCCCTTGTCTAGAAAGACCGGTTCCATCTAGGGGACCACATGGCATCCAGGGCCTGGTGGTACGTATTAAGGAGCCAGACATCCCCTAAATTATGATAGGGGTGACAAATAAGGTTAATTTTTAACAAAGGAGGTGCCTCCAACCTGTATCTTAGAAATTCAATAGTCAAGGCCAAAGGGACAACCCAGTGGTGTCCCGCTTGTCCATCCCCCATTCCCCTGCAACGCACCCGTGCCCCAACCTTCTACCTTTGTCTCCTCCCTCAATCCACAGGCCCTTAAATGGAGTCACCCACCAAAGTGGATAGTCCATAAGATCATGTGGTCTATGCCTCATCAAGTTTCAGGCTATGGGAACACCAAAGGAGGCCCCCCCCCCAAGGAGGAGGACATCCCAGGTTAGGCCCAGCCAGTCTATTATGGCCCATCAGGAGAGGGGGGGTACCCAGGGGAGGTAGAGCTTCCAGGTAGTCACAAAGGGAAATGAATAACAGAAGGGGATAGTCAAGGTGGCCTACCTGAAACAGAGGTAAATAAACAAGTAATATTCCATTAGTCCATTCATTTCACTTCTTGGTTGTTTAGGGAGGCTTCGGGCATCACCATAGCCTGTTGTCTCAGTCCGTCAACTATCTGCTGAATTGCCGTAGCTCCTTCTTGTTGGCATTGCTCCCTTGGGGTTACCTTGGTCCACGCTTTCTGTGCCAGCTTAGATGCCAGGGATGTCCCTGATTGCCTCTAGGTTAATGAAACATTAATGCCAATTTTGGCAGTTCCGTGTCGCCTCCTCCACAGATTCAAAAGTCTTGGGACCATCCAACAGTTGAACCACCAGCTTTGCTGGATAGGGGGTTCAAAACTTGAGCTTTGCTTCTTTGATTTTTTTAAGAATTTGTGCATATGCTCTACGTTTCAGTGCGATCGCCATTAGATAGGCATTGTCAACATAAATTCTATGTTCCTGATAGGTCAAGTCCCCCTGTTGCCAAGGTTTGTGTAACACCATTTCCTTCTCTTGAAAATGAAGGAAGTGAATTAGGATAGTACAAGGGGCAGTTACTGAGCTGTGGGCCCAAGGTACGATGAACCCAATCCATTTCGAGGGAGCTGCTATCTGGCAGGTCCAGTTTGGATTTAAAAAATTGTTGCATAAATTGTGTGGGATTGTTACCCTCAGAGCCCTCAGGGAAGCTGTTGACCCTCAGGTTGTTCCTCCTGCTCCATGCTTCGGAGTCATCAGCTCTGTCCTGTAGGCTTTGCAGCGCTTGTTGTAAGTGCACTATGGTGCGCTCTGCACAACCTACTCGGGAGTCGGTGCTCGTGGTCTGCTCCTCTGTATCATCGAGCTGTTTCTCCATTTTCCCGAGGCCTGTGCATAAAGCAGTGAATGTAGAAAGGGTTTCCCTCCTGAAATTCCACAGCTCTTGTAGGACAATGTCCATTTGCCTAGTAATATTGGGCACCTTAGAACATTCTTTCTTCGGATACTCGCCCTTACTAGAGACTTGTGAACAGTCGCTGTCTGAGCATATTCCGTCTAGATCAGTGTTGTCTAGTGCTGATTTTTGAGGGTCAGGTTTTCTTCTGGGCATCCTTGTAGAGTATTAGGTGAAGTTAGCCTCAGTTTAGGTCAATTTTTAAATGATTTTAGTAGTTTTAGACCTTGGTGGAGACAGAGCTGAAAGATCATGCACCTGCCTCGGGCATGATGTCACCGGAAGTCCCGGTGCATGGCAGTTTCAACCTGCTCCAGGCTGGTCTAACAGCTGAAGGGCATGTGCCCATTATCTGGGCTTCCAAAATTGCACCTTTGGAGATACTGCAATGCCATCCCAGCATAAGATCCCTTCTGTTATGGTGCACCAGTGCGGCTGTCACAAGGGCGGTGCAAGCCCAGTTGGCACAGGCTGTTCTTACAGTGGCGCAGGGTACATTGCAAATTGGTGGTATGCAAGGAACCCTTGTTATTTCTCCTTGCCGCAAGCCCTTGCATCAGTCCCACTAGTTTGAAAATCGGGCCCATGGAGATTGCTTCCAGACAAAATGTTCTTGAAATAGGAGTTTACTTTTCATTGCTTGGACCAGCAAAAGCCAAAACTGTAAGATGGAAAAATGCATTATCTTTTGAGGCTGACCAGATGGCTTCCTTTCTATGTTCCGCTATGCAGACAAGAAATTCCACATCAGCAACAATTTTTCCTATATATTTTTTTTTTGTACTTTCCATTTCTCCTTCCTCACCCCGGAGCTGTGCTTCTTGGAGACTCCTAAGTGCCCCCTTGACTGGTCTACCTGAATCCCCAGAGGTTCCCCGTGGAGCCGTGGCTGTTCCCAGGCAGGCACGGGTGGGGCCCAGCTTCCAACATCTTCGGTGTTTAGTTGGGTCCCCAGTGGTCAGGCAGGTCATCATGATTAGGGCTGGCACTAGAGCTCCATCTACCCGTGCTCCAGTGGTGCTTTTTCTGACTTTCTTGCTGTGTGGTGTTTGCCCTGACATCAAGGCGTTGCGCCGCATCCACCACACAGCTCCCGATTGGTCTGTCCCACCAGCTTGCTGTACCTCGGGCCTCCACCCAGGGTCAGACAAGCCACGGATCTTGTCCCTCCCTGCCCCCCTCCCCGGAGAAGGCGAGCAGTCCCTTGGATGCTCAAGCCTTCTCTCCCGGCTGGCCCTCCAGCAACCTGGGTCGCCGGCGTCGCGAGCAGAAATCCAACCGCTCTGCCGATGGGCCAGCCAATTTTTCCTATATATTCAGACCAAGATTTATGGACTTGGCAGACGGAGCCAAAACCATGAACCCCAAAATACTTGCAGATTAATATCATCAATAAGTTATTTGAAAATCTGAAAATTTTAAATTGATTTTGAACTCTGATGTCAGTGATTTCTCTTTCTTTTTTGTACTATGTAATTAAAATATCCTTCTTGGATAAGGGATCTTATGGTAGCTAATAACATCTTGCATGCCATTCTGTTGCTTTTAGTCATTATGGACTGCAGGCTGACACTTGAGCACCAGGGCTTGGCAGTTTTCCATAGTGGCCTTTTACATCTTTGTACTGTTTCTCAGATTAAACCTCATTATGTAGCAGAAATCATCGGCTGCTGAGCTTGTTCTCTCTGGAACGCATCCCATCTTCTGTTAGACTGTCTTCTTCACATAACGTTTCCTTCCTTAAAATGAAAGACCACCTGCAAAAGCTTTATGTCTGCTCGTGTTTTATGTCGTCTTTGTTTTCTTGTACAAAACTTTAGCTAGTTCACATGTCCATGTTCCTTACAGTGCTCCTCCACAGGATCTACATCTGCCTATGTTTATAATCAAGATGTGTGTAATCATTTTGTGGATATGTCTTGGGGTCTGTCTTAGGGGCTGCATTGACAGGGGGTTCGTCTTTGTACGGATCCCTGCTTTTTACATGTTTTTATTATAAACTATTACAAGTGGCGGGGAAGGTTAGGGAGAAAAAGCATTCAGGAAGTGTAAGGAAACACAGAAGGAGCAGGACAGAAAACTGTACCAGTTAAAGCAGAAGGAAGCAGAGAAGACAGTCAGAATAGCAAAGGCCCAAACCGAGGAAAAGATAGCCAACTCGGTTAAGAAGGGGGATAAAACCTTTTATAGGTACATTAGGGAGTGAAGAAAGACAACGGGAGGGATAGTGAGGCTGAATAAAGGGAGGGTGGGTGGGCAGAGAGGGACAGTGAAAAAGCAGGGATACTGAACAAATATGTCTGCTCAGTATTCACAAAAGAAGAGGCGGGAGGTACCTAATCCAGTCAATAGAAGCACTCTGGATAGGGGGTCGATACCAGTCCTTTCACAGAAGAAATGATTCTGAAAGAACTCCTAAAACTGAAAGTGGACATAGCAATGGGGCCTGACGGGATTCACCCTAGAATTCTAACAGAACTAAGGGGAGAACTAGTGACACCACTGACTACCCTTTTTAACAAATCATGGGAGGATGGTGTGGTACCTGAGGACTGGAGGAGGGCGGATGTGATTCTCCTTCACAAAAGTGGGAGCAAGACAGAGGCAGCAAATTACAAACATGTCTGTTTGACCTCTGTGGTAGGGAAAGTGATGGAATCACTTCTGAAGGAAAGAATTATTGAGTACCTAGAGGCCAGCGGGGCACAGGACCCAAGGCATCAAGGATTCACAGCGGGAAGGTCATGTCAGACGAATCTAATCGATTTCTTTGACTGGGTGGCCAAAGTAGTAGACCAGGGAGGGGCTGTGGACATGGCCTACCTAGACTTTAGCAAGGCATTTGGCACAGTCTCACACAAAAGATTAATAAATTAGCCAGCCTGGGAGTGGGTCCCAGGGTGGTAGCCTGGGTGGTAGCCTGGGTAAAACATTGGCTGGACAGCAGGACACAGAAGGTAATAGTAAATGGAGTCCACTCTGAAGAAAGGGGAGTTACTAGTGGGATGCCACAGGGTTCAGTACTGGGTCTGGTCCTTTTTAATGTCTTTATAAGTGATATTGCAGATGGACTGGAAGGAAAAGTATGCCTCTTTGCAGACGACACAAAGATCTGCAACAGGGTTGGTACACAAGGTGGGGGGGTGGAAAGGATGAGAAGGGACTTGGCAAGGTTGGAGGAATGGTCAGATGTATGGCAGCTTAGATTCAGTGCAAAGAAGTGCCAAGTAATGCACCTGGGAAACAAAAACCCAGGGTAAGATTACACAATGGGGGGCAGAGGTAGTAACAACAACAAAAATGGAAAGGGACCTGGGGTAGTCATATCAGATGACCTAAAGGTTAGCAGGCAATGTGAGAAGGCAATAGGGATGGCTGGGGGGATACTGGGATGTATAAGGGAGAGGCATCAGCAGCAGAAAACAGGAAGTTGTTATCCCTCTGTACAGACAGTTGGTGAGACCCCATCTGGAGTACTGTGTGCAGTTCTGGAGACCCCATCTCTGCAAGGACATAGACAGGATGGAGGCAGTCCCGAGGAGGGCAACTAAAATAGTGCAAGATCTGCAACAGAACCCATATGAAGAGAGACTAAAGGAGCTTAATATGTATACCCTTGAGGAAAGGAGGGAGAGGGGGGACATGATAGAAACTTTTAAGTACCTCAAGGGAATCAGCAAAGTCTAAGAGAGTAGCATCTTTCAGGAAAAGAGATGTGCAAGAACAAGGGGACACAATTTGAAGATGGGGGTGGACAGCCCAGAGGCAATGTGATGAAGTATTTTTTCACAGAGAGGGTGGTGGATGCATGGAACGGCCTTCCAGAGGAGGTTGTGATGTCAAAAACAGTGGGGTAATTCAAGAATGCATGGGACAGACATAAGGCAATTCTTGTGGGGGGTAGGAAGAAATAGGCTGTTGGTTAACTAGGATCTGCAATTTATCCAGTAGGTAGGGAAATGGGCAGACTAGGTAGGCCAAGCAGTTCTTATCTGCTGTCAAAGTCTGTGTTTCTATGTCCCAACTGCAATCTGTGTACGACAAGTTTTTGCGTTTCTGTGTAACTATAATCTTACTACAGGACAACTTTGTAAAATGGTCTTACAATCCTAAAAGTTATTTCCTGTTAAAAATAAAGTTTCTAGGAGCATGGATATGTCGTTCTATGATTTCTATCCACACTTGGATGTCCCTTACTCTTTAAATCTTGCGGAAGTCTTTAGTTGGCTCCTCCCACCCACCCGGTGGTATATTCCTAAATCTTTGCCCGTGGCGCCAGATCTTCCTTTCCACTGGAAGATACAGGTTGCCTCCTCGTGCGCTTGCATTTCGTGAGCCCTGGCTTTCAAATTATCGGTTTTACATACTAACATACTAAAATGCCAGCAGAATAGGCCCTAGGTCTTCGTGTCTAGCTGTTTGGTCAGCCCCCACCTTGGGTGCTGACCTTGCTGTCCCCTCGCCTTCTCTGGCTTCTCCCTTCCCAGTTCCGGATATTCTTGCTGCATTGGATTTTGCTTCCAGAACCCTTCCCCTGTACCTGTCCCACCCCCTCTTGAACCCCTCCACTGTCTCTGCCTCCACCAGCCCCCTAGGCAGTGCATTCCATGGCTCCACCACCCTCTCAGTGAAGTAGCACCTCCTCCTTTCTCCCCGAATCTTCCCCCCTCCAGCTTCCACCCATGCCCTCTAGTGGCCCCTCCTCCTTCCTTCGAAGCACCCTGACTGTTCCTCCCCTATTTACCCTCTTCATGTACCTGAAGACCTCTATCATGTCCCCCCGGTCCCTTCTCTCCAAAGCTCAATCTCGTTCGAGTTAGCAATCGCGCTTTTGCAGCATCAATCATGGAGGAGAAATCTTCCCCGGGATTTGGCCGGTGTCCCTGCGGCCAAAAGATGTCGCGCAGCAATCCCTACCTCGCATGCATCTACTGCCTAGGTGTCGGCCATGACACCTCGTCGTGTAGCTTTTGCTTGGCCTTCCATCCCAACATCCTGGACGACTGCAAGGCATGCCTGAAGCTGGGGAGACCGGAAAAAAGGAATCTTCCAGTGAAGTCGAAGGAGGCTAGGTGGGCGTTTTCCGCGGTCGCGGGCTCCACCAAACAGCTGGAACATATGAAGGCATTTGAGGAGGAAGCCACTTGTGCTTCGGCCAGTCAGAGCTTCTTTGTTCCTCTGAACCTAGGCTCCACCTTTACGGGATCTTTTAAGGAGCTGTGCCAGTCTCTCCTCACCTGGGGCGGAGGCACCCTCGGGCTCGCACTCCTCCTGCTCTTGGAAGAGAGATAAAGACGTTGTCTTCATCTCGGCAAAGACGTTCTTGGGACCGAGAAAGGTCCAAGTCCCAGGAACACGCGGTCTCGACCTCGGTCAAGATCGCATCCTCGACCGCCAGCTTCTTGGATCTTCCGTCTGGCCAGGGGACCGAGAAAGGGGCAGACAAGGTCGAAATTATCCTCGACCCGATCGACCCTTTGTCGCTGGCCATGGCCGACTACTCATTAGAACAGACTCCAGTCCTGGTATTTCCTGATGAGGAGACCCAACCCGCTGGTGTCCCCATCAAGGACCTCGTTCCAGACCCTCGGGTTCTACCTATCCCTCCGGTGTCTCCCGATCGACCGAGTCAGCCTCCCCAATCTCAGTCGAGGTCTAGGACCCCCCTCAGCCGAACGTCCGAGGAAGAGCCATAAGCACTCGGAAAAGAGGCAACAGCACGGGTTGTCCTCATCCTCCTCAGACAAGGAGAGGCTCCGACGGAAACTCCGGCGCTATGAGGACCTTATGTGGCAACAGCTTATCCTGACTGAGCAGAAGCGAGCTCAGCAGCCTACCTCGGCCATTATTTGGCTGTTGCCTCCTAGGTTGAAGCCAACCCCTCCGGAACCAAAGTCTCAGGTTCCTCCACCAGTAGGGCCGGCCTGTCCATCAGTTTGGCCTGTTTCGGTCTCTCCACCTATTATGGTGGAACCGCCACCTAAGCAGCCTATGGGAGGGGCTCCCTCGAAAGAGGATTGACTAGACACCAGACTTCCCCGACATCTGTCGGTTACAGTCACCTCTTACCTGCCTCGGCGGATCAAGGGTGATTTTGGCAGTAGACCACACTATTATGACTCTTCGGACTTGGATGTCACTGGGCTCCACTCTCATCCGGGGGATGACGAGTCATCCATTGGCACAGGGATGGAGGAAGTCCCTTTCTCCTTCCAAGGGATTTTCCATCTCATTTCTGACTCCATGGGAATGCCCCTGGAACCTATCCAAAAAAAGGTGGAGTACCCTCTCACAGACATTCTAAAGAAAGGGGATGCCCCTACAGAGGCCTTTCCAGTGGCTGAAGCCATTGTTGGCCCGGCCCTTGAACTTTGGCAGCACCTTGCCTTATGCCCAACACCATCTGTCTGCATGGCCCACAAATACGTGGTTCCCATGGGGTCCCTTGTGGGGTTCACAAAGCACCCTTCGGGCTGAGAGCCTGGTGACCTCTTCTGTGTTCGGGCGTACTGGTAGTTTGGCCGACACTGACCAACCTCTGGACAAAGAGTCCAAAAATATGGACCACACTGGTCTATGCAGCCTCTTCTTTGGGCCTCTGTCAGGCCAGCTCGGCTGTTATCATGACACACTTATCTCATCCCCTTCGTGGGGCATAGGACGATGTCCTCCCTTATCTCCCCACGGACATGCAGACCACGGTCAAGCAGGTCCACGACCGGGGCCGTGCTGTTGCAAAACAGCAGCTCCAGATGGCCCTGGACATCAGGGATTCTTGTGCCCGCTCGATGGCCGCCGCAGTGGCCTCTCACCGCAGCACTTGGCTGAGGCTTTCCTCCTTTCCAGCGGATACTCAGCACAAGTTAGCAGATAAGCCTTTCCTGGGGACTGACTTGTTCAGTCCAGGTGTGGCTGGTCACCTACAGTGCATAGAGCAGTCCAATGCTGCCTTGGACGCCACTTCTGCCAAGGGTTCTTTGGGCAAGAACCGGCAGAAGAAGAGGAAGCCTTTTTAGCACTCTTCCCCTGCGGTCCGGCAGCCCTCCTATCAAGGAGGACAGCAGCATCAGCAGCAGCTGCAGGCTCAAGTTTGGCACTCTCAGTCCAAGTCTGGACCCCAACAGGCCCGCAGAGGATGCTGAGGCTCAGGTCCTCGAGCTTCCTCCTCCTCCTCCTCCTCCAAGCCTGCTCAGTGACAGGATGGAGGTGGCCAGCCCTAGTCATCCCGTGGGGGGCCGGCTCCGCCACTTCCTTTCTGCCTAGTCTGCTATCACTACGGACAGGTGGGTTCTTGAAGCGGTTGATCAGGGACTGCCTCTGGAATTCGAGCAGTACCCTTCCAGCCGAGCCCGCACCCCTTGGGAAGATCACATTTCCACATGCACCCAGTCGGCTCTTCGAGAAGACATTGCTCAGCTCCTCCTCAAGGAGGCAGTAGCTCTAGTGGCGGAACCATCTGCAGACCCAGGCTTTGTCTCTAGGTACTTCCTGGTGCCCAAGTGGATGGGGGGCTGGCGCCCCATTCTAGATCTCCACAACCTGAACCAGTATCTCAGGTCATGCACCTTTCGGATGGTCACTCTGAACCAGATCATACCATCCTTGGAGCGAAACATGTGGTTTTGTTCACTGGACCTGTAGGATGTATTCTTTCATGTCCCAATCTGTCCATCCCATCAGCGGTTCCTCCGCTTCAGGGTCGAAGGGATCCTGTACGAGTTCCGAGCCATGCCGTTTGGCCAGTCATCGGCCCCTCAGGTCTTCACTAAATGCATTGCAGTGGTGGCGGCCCATCTCTGGTGTTGGGGAGTCAGAATTTACCCCTAATTCAATGATTGGCTCCTTGCAGGTTCCACCCAGGAGATGGAGTGGTCCGGGGATCTGGCCTCCAAACCTGCTCCCAGCTCGGCCTCCTGATCAACAAGGCCAAGTCAGAACTCATGCCCTCGCAGGTGATGGGCTTCATCGGGGCAGAGCTCAACTCTTGTCAAGCCAGAGCTCGGCTCCCAGTGGACAGGGTGGAGGCTCTTTCCTCCTTTGCCCAATCATTTCTGGTTGGGCACTTGCGCCCTGCCCAGGACTTTCTGCACCTTCTGGGTTACATGGCACCGTGCACCTCAGTGGTCCATTAGGCTCGGTTGCACATGCACCCCCCCCAGTGGGAGCTGGCGACCCAGTGGACTCAGTATCATGGTCATTTTGACCAGCTGGTCATTTTAACCCAGAAGATATGGGACACTCTCCAGTGGTGGACTGCCCCAGACCGGTTGCAGGAAGGGATCCCATTTGTCTGCCCCGAGCCGACAGTCGTTCTCACGACCAATGCCTCTCTCATGGGCTGGGGAGCCCACATGGGGGACAACAGGGCCCACGGGTTCTGGACCCCCGAGGAGTCTCGATGCCACATCAACCTGTTGGAGCTCAGAGCAGTCAGACTGGCACTGTCAGCTTTTGCTCCTCAGCTCCAGGGTCAAGTGGTTCAAGTCCAGACGGACAATACCACGACTATGTACTACCTCAACAAACAGGGCGGCATGCACTCCCGTTTGCTGTGCAAGGAGGCACTCACATCTGGACCTTCATGAGTCGGTTGGAGGCGACTCCTGCCATCTATGTGGCAGGAGTCTCGAACCAGCTGGCAGATGCTCTCAGTGTTTAGGCCATACATCCCACGAGTGGTTTCTCCATCCAGAGGTAGCTTACAGCCTGTTCTCCTGTTGGGGCAAACCGATGGTGGACCTGTTTGCCTCCAGAGAAAACACCAAGCTGAGGCTGTTTCATGCCTGCCGCCCCTCAGCAGGGCTTTCTGCAGGGGGATGCCTTCTCGAGGCCGTGGACCCTAGACCTCCTCTACGCCTTCCCTCCATTTCCCTTGATCCACAAGGTGTTACTCAAGGTGAGGAGGGACAAGGTGAAAGTGATTCTGGTAGCTCCAGACTGGCTGCGCCAGTTCTGGTATCCAAATCTCCTCAGTCTCAGCAGGAGGCCCCCGGAGCGGCTTTGTACACGCCTGGACCTGATATCTCTGAACCAGGGGAAGGTCCTTCATCCAGACCTTCAATCCCTGCACCTCACAGCCTGGTACCTGAGCAACTATAGTTCCAGGTTTTGGGTCTTTCTGAAGATGTCTACATTGTGGTGGAGGCATCTCTAAAGGAATTGACCAGGAAATGTTATGCCTTCAAATGGAAAATGTTTTCCATTTGGTATCAGGGTAAGGATCTGGACCCCTTCTTCTGTTCTGTGGCTAACCTTCTCTACTACCTTTGGTCTCTCTCCAAAGGGGGTCTGTGGTCATCGACCCTTATGGTGCACCTGGCAGCCATCTCTGCTTACCGGGCATGGACCAGTCAGCCAACACTGGTGCAGGAGACAGTGGTCGGGCGCTTTTTCAAAGGCCTAGATCACATATCCCCTCCAGTGTGTGAACCTCCACCTCCGTGGAATCTACTGCTGGTACTGGCTAAGCTCTTGGGCAAGCTATTTGAACCTGTGCACAAGTTTGAGTTGTCACACTTGTCGTGGAAGACAGCCCTCTTGGTGGCTATCACATCAGCCAGAAGGACAGAGGAGCTCCAGGTGCTTTTGGTGAACTCCCCTTATCTAGTCTTCTGCAAGGACAAAGTTGTCCTGTGCCCCCACCCGAAATTCCTTCTGAAGGTGGTGTCAGAGTTTCACCTTAACCAGGTGTTGATTCTGCCGATGTATTACCCTAATTACACCTTGGACACCGAGTACAGGTTCCATACCCTGGACCTGAGACGTGCTCTCTCCTATTATAAGGAGAGAACAGCGGAAATTCGTGGAGAGGTTCGCCAGCTGTTTGTCACCTATGCTGAAGCTGCTTCTGGGAGACCTGCAGTGAAGCAGACTGTTGCACGATGGATTACATTGTGCATAGGTCTGTGCTACGAGTTGGCGGGCAAGGAGCTTCCCAGAGGGATAAGAACTCATTCTACCTGCCATACTGCTGCATCAGTGGCTGCTTCCAGGGACATCCCTATCCAGGAGATCTGTCAGTTGCTACCAAGAAGTCAGCAAACACCTTCATTACCCACTACCACATCGACCTTGAGTCACACCGGGATGCTGGTTTTGGGGCCTTGGTTCTCCAATCTCTTTTCCCTAAGTAGGGGTGTGTGCTTTGCCTCACTCCTCCCGGAGAACTGCTTGAGTTTGTTAAGAGTTGGATAGAACAATATATTCACACTCCTAGAAAAACAGGTTACTCACCTGTAACAGTAGTTCTAGGAGTGGTATATGTTGTTCATCCACATGGACCCACCCGACTCTCCTCGATCAGTATGCACAACCTGGCGTCCAGCAGGATAAGATCTGGCATCACAGGGTGGAGCCAAGGAGTATACCACCTGAGTGGGTTGGAGGAACCAGCTTGAAGACTTCCAGAAAGATTTAAAGGGGAAGGGACATACCAGGAAGTGTAGATGAACAACATATACCACTCCTAGAACTACTGTTACAGGTCAGTAACCTGTTTTTTTTTCTCTGTCTATGTAAGTATTTGCGAGTTTACCTACCCACGTGCTAATACCATACCTTGTATACTTGTACACCATACCTTGCAGTATGTACATTGTGCACCAATGTATCATGTTACTATACTACGTAATGTGCTTTTCACTACCCAGGTTGTGCCTGAAAAAGACAATTAGCGGCAGTGCACCCACCGGGTCAACAACAATTAATAGATAAATATCTGGCACCAGGGCACCTGGTTATGATAGTCTACGTTTTTTTGTCACATTCAGGCTGGATTTTTGGAACACATGCTACTTAGGGTTACCTGGCTGTTTGCTGTGCTGCCTGAAGCTGTTTCAGAGTGTCACTGCCTGATTAACTGCCGGTACATCTCAAAGGGACCACATCACCCCAGTGCTTCATGATCTGCACTGGCAGCCTACGGAGTGGGGCACCAGCTTCAAGATAAGCCTGTTGAAGATAGGCAAGATAGACTGGGGGGGTGAAGGGGTATTTAAGAAGGGTCAAGAGGGAAATGGGAAGGGCAGTTCCCTCTGTAAACACAGTGGGAACCGCACACTCGAGCAGACTAGCCCAACTGTAAGGCCTTTGTCAGCAGGCACGTTCGTAAGTTTGTTTATATACAAGTCCCTGCACGATATAGAACCTGGTTACCTGAAATATCTCTTGAGCCCGCATTCTGTTCCTCTGTCCCCACTCCCCACTCCACTGATGCTAGACTGTTGGTACAGTAGTTCCCTGGCCAAGACTGAAGTTGTCTGCGGATATTGCTTTTGTGGTGACTCTGCCTGTTCTTCAGAACTCCTTGTCACTTTACATTCATTCTGCCAGCTCAGTGGAGACCTTCAACGGAGCCCTAAAATTCCACCTACAAGTCAAGTCTTTTAATGTATGTATTTATTTATTTTCTTTATTGATTTCTAATTTATTTGTGTATCTCTGTACAGCCACCTCAGCCTCTGGGAAACGGTGCCTAAGAAATAAACTTGCCTTCTCGTACCTTGCCTAATATATGTACTTAGAAATACTTCGATTACAGTTAATCAGTAATTTCATACAGTTCATATATTTACATTCTAGGATCTTGGCCTCTGAGGGGAGTTTTTTTCTTAATACTGTCTCTTATGAGCTTGAACTTGGTGTACTGACTGAGAGGCCATGATAAGGAGTTTTCATTTTCATTTTTAATTTATTTAAACTTCATGCCGCGTTAAGGTTGATGTGGACTACACCAATTATGCAGGGTCTGAACTTCTGTTATGCTTTTTTCCTTTGAAATTCCTATGGTAATTTCACTGTATAAAAACTGAAGATCTACAAAAGTAAAGTTTTTAAAAAAAGAATCCGTAACCAGCTCCAGTTTCTAGACTAACCACACCATTGCAATGTTTGGATACCACCTGTACCTATCTGTGTGTCTCCCCCATTTAGCTGTGGTGTGCTGCTGGAGTTGACCTCACCGGATGGAAGCCTTGCGAGGTAAACCCTGCAAATGGAGTGAAGCGATCCTCCAGTCGAGACCCCTTGACCAGCGGCAGGGAGGTGGAGGGAGAAAGCAAGAGTAGGAACAGCTCACCTGAAAAGAAAAAGGTAAAATAGATATCAGTCTGTTCCTCTACACTTGAAGAAGACACTTTCAGTCATTAAAACTGTTTTTTTAATTATTTTTTTGCTAGCTTTCCTGTGCTGCCACTTAGGGGACACAGCTTCCAGAGTAGATGTGGACATTTCTTTTTTTTTTTAATATCCCCTCCCAGCCTGCCACCCCGACCCTTCAGGAGAGACATTAGCCATCCCACTGCCTGTAACCCTACCTGAACGGACCCCTGAGCCCCACGGAGCCGCAGATTACCCCCCGGGCAGGGATGAGGCGGGGGCGCAGACGCCCCGTAACTTACATTTCGTCGGTCAGAGGTCCATCGAGCGGGCTCAGGCAAATCGTGGGCATGGCTTGGTCTCCCCATCTTCCCGGTGGTGGCAGGCTCTTTCCATGTTTTCCTCCCTCCCCGTACAGCATGTGACTTCCCCCAACATCATGGCGCAAGGCACCAGCATCCACGCTGTACAGTGGCCACATCCCTTCCCTGGTAGAGCTTGCAGTACTCTGAGCCTCCGCCTGAGTCATGCAAGTGTGAGGCATCGGCCGGATCCTCCCTGGAGAAGGTGAGCTGTCGGGATCGCTCCAGCCTGTCTCCCCAGCCGCCCACTGGTGACCCGAATCAGCTCCCAAACACGGGTCGCCAGCATGGTGCGAGGTGGTGTCCAGCTGCCTCAACCCTCAGCACCACCGGCCAGCTGTGGACATTTATTAAAGTAATTAAAGTGCGGTGGGGCCAGCTCAGTGGTGCTGGAGCAGTCAATGACTGCTCTGTCATACTGGCGGGCCCTGGTTCCCAGTTCCAGGGCAGCAGCATAGGCTGGCAGGGAAATTAGAAGGCATGTCCCAGAGGATGCACCCCTGGGAGAGAATTGGACCGAGTATTGCTGTGGTTATGGCATGTGTGGCTACACACACTGGCCCATCTCCCCAGACAATAAAGTGTGAGCAACCCCCCCTGG
Organism: Neoceratodus forsteri; assembly: GCA_016271365.2. Taxonomy (NCBI): domain Eukaryota; kingdom Metazoa; phylum Chordata; order Ceratodontiformes; family Ceratodontidae; genus Neoceratodus; species Neoceratodus forsteri. Next base: position 358,320,507 of record JADMNL010000025.1, read on the forward strand.
AGGAGGGAGAGAGAAAACAAGCAAAGCGCCTGTCTCGTTATGCTAAATGATGGTCCCTACATGCCCCGTCCATGCCAAGCAACCCATCTGCGCATAAGGCGTCATCCACCATCTGCCATCCTCTTGACAGTCTTGTGCCTTCCCCTCATGGCAGCAGTGCCCCTGCCCCCTAGAAGAGATGCTCTGGAAGCTTGGGACAACAGAATACCGGGGTTTCTGGTGATGGTGGTCAGCAAGAGCTGAGTTTGGTGGGTAGGGGGCACTGAGTAACCAAAAGTAGTGGGGTCTGAGAATGGGAAAAACAGAAAGTTGTGGGAACTCTCAAACATTTTTGATGCTGCTCTGTGACTATCATTACAAATATTGGTGGGGGTGTGTCATAGAGGTTAGGCCCAACTGAGGGGGTAAGGAAGGATGTGGGTTTCTAATATTCACTGACTCCCTTATGGCTGACCAAGGAACGGCATTAGTGTTGGCGGTGATGGCACCTGCTCACTCGCCCTCCTGGTCAGAGGAAAGGTCCCTCTGTGGTGACCCTGCTCATCAGATTGGGGGACAAGGAGAAAACAGCATACAAATAATTGGTGGCTCTTTACATTACATTTCTATAAGCATGCTGTAATTACAATATACTCTAATTACCATGTAACTGCTATGTACTCACATGGATCAAATGTGTAATTACTCCATAGTTCTAATGTATTTTCACCTTTGCAAAGTGTGATTATTACAGTTACACATTATTACACTTTAAAAAATATACATTAAACTACAATGTAGTTACACATTTTATCCATGTAAGTGCATAGTAGTTAGTTAGAGTGTTATTATTCTCTAATTACAGTTCAGTTACAGAAAGTTAATGTCAAGTATTAACCAAATAAATAAGTGGCGTAACAGTACCAGTGATGTCCTTCCTAACCACACTGAACACCTCACTCACGTTCCCAGGCCCAAGGCAGTGTCAGCAGCACATGTTGGCCCACCGTCTCTTGGCGAGAGGGAGTGCAGATACCTTCCCAGTATGCCAGTTTCTCTTGATGACCAGTCTTGAAGTAAGGATTAGTGTAGCTGTGCCAGTGCTCCCCCCAAAAAATGCGGGGACAGTAGCGCCTACCTGGTGTTAATGTCTAAGCCTCCTAGCCAGCTTGGTGGGCAGATTGCTGTAGGGAAGCTGATAGTGACGTTACTGCCGGGTTGTCATCAGGGATGCCCTTGTGTGCCAGTGATGAGAGCCAACGAGGACGAGAATCAAATGGTTAAATAGGGGTTGACAAATTTACTTGTCTCTTCTGGATTTCACTTTTCCCACCCAAGCACAGGCCCTGTGTCCTTCTTTAGTAGTTCAAAGGGCATTTGGCCTTATCTGCCCTGTCTGCAACTCAAAATTATTTGACTTGGCCCACATCTACGTTTTGTTTTTATCTTGGGCAAGCCATAAAGGAGGATACTGCAGGGGCAGATTTGGACAGGACTATAAAAATAAGGGCGATGGCCAATTAAACTGGTAGAGAGACAGTTTACAGATACTATACAAAAGTGTGTGTGTGTGTGTGTGTGCATGTGCATGTACACGCTTGAACTAAGTATCTTACCACCTCCCAATTATTTCCGATTGGCCCAGGGATAAAACTTTAACAACATTTTCTTCTAAAGTTGCTAACCGGTGCAACTCCATCTACTGGCACACAGGGGTGCTAAACAGTGATGAGTGGCCTCATTCCCACCCCTCCCAAACCTAAAGCTGAGTTTACTACCTCCAGTGATGTATCCAGCTGGTTCTGTATACCAAAGGTCCAAAGCGTATTCTCCTGATCATCTCCAGCATGGCAGTGCAACACATGCCTACCACGCCAGAGCAGCACAGCACATATTATGCAGCTAACTCGGGGGGGAGTGGAGTTTATCTAAGCAGACAAGGGCATTTTCTGTAATCATATGGTGTGGATTAGGGGGTTCACTCTGCAAACTTGAAAGAATTGTCCTGGTTATTGCAATAACATGGCAGACACATGCACATACTGTAGTCTGTCAGTTCTGTAGTTACTTTTCATCAGTATAAACTGGAACCCATGTAAAAAGCTTGTTTAGAAGGCAACTTCTGTTCTGCTAAAACCCTGCCAGCTTGCCCCTACCCAAGGATTTGCATACCCATGGTGCTTTGCGCTACAGGTTTGACGCCAGTGTATGTGCGTGCTTTGCAGACACACAGAAACCAGGCAATTGATAGTTTTCTTTCTCTTGCATACAGCATTAATTACTTATACTATTCTTCTTCCAAACTGCCTTTCCAGTATAAAGTACTACCTCCTAGTGCACTGAATACCAGGTTATTGCAGTGTTATGATATCACGGTATCTGGTTTGATTTTGAGGAGGGATCCGAGCTCCCTAAATTAGGGTCAAAACAGGGCACAATGTCCTTAAAAACTCAGTTTTTCAAAACATGTTGTGATGCATAGTACAATATTGTGAACCCCCATCATGATATAGAAAAACAGATGCAATATCAGTACTGGGCAGTGAATATCATCAGAGTTATCTTGAAAAACAGTTATTGTGACACCCCTACCGTGGATTACCTGCTCCTTTCCTATGCAGACGAAGGAGCTACATGAAATGGATGCCATGTCTAGCCGGGTGTGGATCCTCACCAGCACCCATGCCACCAGCAAAGTGGTGATCATCGATGCTAACCAGCCGGGTACAGTGGTGGACCAGTTCACTGTGTGTAATGCTCATGTTCTCTGCATTTCCAGTGTCCCAGGTGAGTGGTATAGAGCAGCTGCGCTTGGGCTCGGGGTGGTAGAATGCACCAGTACCTATTGTTTTTTCACTGGGGCAGCTGGAGGGGAATGCTGTATTTAGAGCTGCTAGCTAATAGTACCTGTGGGGTTGGCTTTAGATGGGAAGTTTGTTTTTGTCCACCCCTAGCACTTGATAACTGGTATAGCTTGGGCTTGGATTTATTCATTACCACAGCGGTAAGTTGGGAGTTGCTTAACCTAATTCTCGAGACATGTTGAACCTGTTCTTATCAGTTTAACCCCCTTGCATCAGCAGAACTTGGCAGCACAAAATCTCTCCCCAAATTTGAATTTCAGGACCTTCCAGTCTTTATCACTGAAGATGCTTTCATTGAACAAGATCATTTTCCGTGGACTTCCTCTGTTCACATTGCTTATTACTGACCTGTAGTCGTTTTATTTTATTTCGTTTTGTTTACCAGGTAGGGTGCACTAGGCAGACAGTTGCCTATTTTCAGGCATGACCGGGAGGTTACAGACAGGGTTTGCTTTAACACACAACAGAACCATAATGCTTCGATTGGTAAAGTACAGAACTTATCAAGACAATTAAGGAACAAGGATACAGAAGTGCATACAGTGGGAAGACGCAGGTTAAAGGGTGCAAGATAACAAGTGCAGCAAGATTAAAAAAATAGGTACACTAGAGTGGGTGATACAAAATTACATCATTGCAGTGGTACATTCAGCAAGAATATTCAGTCGAGTGACATTTACCCATCTAAGGCCTATGAATTCAAGCTACAAAGTATGCAGTGATATAGGCAGTGAGCATTTTTATCATCATGACATTTCCACATCAGGCACCTAAGACAGTGTCATTCAGGGGAGAGAGTAATAGCTAAACCAGAATTAAGAGATGGTGGAATGCAATTAGGAATGAGAGAAGAAAAAAAGAGATGGTGAGATAGCCATTGTCCTCTACCTATGTCAAAAGATTCTTTGAGTCCTGTCAATGGCAACTGTTATTTTCTTTTGCAGGAAACTGGAAATTACTTTAAGGATTAGTAAGATTATAGTTTGAATTTATCTTTGTTTTAAAATTATTTTTGTTTTCCTTTGATCTTCCCCAGAAGCAATCTTCTCCATTGAGTCCCAGTTATGGGTTTGAATGGAAGGTGACAGGACCCAGCAGCAGCAAATATTTTTGGCCAGAGGGCCGGTAACGGCTACTGGCTAAGGCACTTAAGACACATGGTACCACGTGCCTACCAAAAACTACTGCCGGCTCCTCACCTTCCCCATTCAGTTCTTCCCACCATCGAAGTGCTGACCATAGGAGCAAGTCAACACCTCAGTCCGAGCAAACAGTTCATAACCGAAGTTTCATTACTGCTATTTTCTCTATCTCTTATCATTATTTTATTTTCTGATGATGCTCAAGTCAAATACTAGAGGGGCTTCACTAAAGAAGCCACCCATTATGTGTTGGTGCCCTGTGGGAACAAAATGGATTCTAACAACTGCTATCTTCTGTGCTTCTCCTGCCTTGGATATCTCTTGACATGGACTCCTGTAATGCTGGCTTTTCCATTGATAGCTACATGTTGGAAAACCATGCATGAAGTGAGGACATTCGATCCCTGCCTTTGGAAGCAGGCATTGGAACAGGAGGTCCAAGCAGCGGAGACTAGTCCCTTCCCATGACCCCTTCCAGGACCTCTTCTGGCTCTTTGGAAGTACAGGACTCTCCTTGACCACACCATGTTGAGATATCAGAGACCCTAATGGCAGCATCAGGTGGACAGTCGACTCCTTCTGGGTGGTAGACTGAAACCTGCCACAGTCTGCTCACCCTGAGTAGCAGACATCCCTGGTCTTGCACCTGAGGCCTCTGGCCTTGTCCTTGCTGGAGGACACCTCAAAAGGGCCTCTGGTGCCACTTGCGCTGTAGTTGTCCCCCTTCCCAGTGACAACACTGGGAGTGGTGTTGGAGGTGGCACTGGGCCTCTGCCATTCGCAGTGTTGGTCAGGGCCTTGATGCTGACATTGGCATCAACCTGGTGCCTGTCACCAACCCTGGTGTTGCCAGCAAGACCGAGGGAGGACTTTACTGGCTTGACGTCATTTTGGTGCCGCTCTGGTGCTAGGGACGAGCCTAGTACGGTCTCAGTGCCTATAAAGACACTAACCTGGAGCACATGACCAACAATGGTGCTGACTGCAACACCAAGGAGGGGGACAGCACTGGGCTCAATGTCTGTGCTACATCCGATATTGAAGATGATGACGTAGTCAACTCTGAGGAGCAACTCGATGTCAAGTCTGTCAACAGCTTTGATGTTGGTGCTGGAGGCAGTGCCAACTTGGGGCAGGATGACGGGCCCAGTGCCCATCCCCATGGCAACTGTTCTTCCAACTTTCCCAGCTGTGGAGTGCCAGAAGCAGGAGCCTCTGCTCGATCCTTCCCCAAGAAAAAGATATTGCCAGACACTCAAGGCCTAGGCCAATGCCTAGAAGGCAAGGAGCTTCATTAACTGCCACCCTCAGAGGGGCCCACCTTCATCCCTCCAGTGCCATTGACCTGGGACCAGTACCAGCCTGGGCAGGTGCCATGGAACAGTACTCCAGGAAGTCAGACAGGACCCAATTCAGGGCTTCTTCTCCAGCACCAGTCCCTCCTAGGGACTTACCATCTTCTCCATCAACATCCTTGTCTGAAAATAACAAATCATCCCTTCACTTGGCCTCCTCTGCTGATTACGTTCTGTATCAGTGATTCATGGTTGAGATGCTTCAGGCGTTAGACCTTCCATATTTTACCAGCTGTGATCCAGTTGCCTTGCCATTGGGGCTCCTCAGATTTCCTAATACTGACACAACTGTCATCCTCCCATGGCCCAGAGCCATGGAGGAGACATCCATGGCCCTGTGGAGACATCCCTTCTCTGCTCCTTCCATCCCTAGGGACATCCTTGTCCAATATCATACACCCACCTAGTCTGCAGGAGAGGTACCTCCCCACTTTGGGGCTTCCTGTATTGCAGACCCAGTCTGTGCCAGGGTGCCCTCAGTGTGACCAGCCTCCCAGCTTTGACTCCACAGAGTTCTACACCTTGGGAAGGAAGTAGTTTACCTCTGCACACTCTCCTGTGCATTGCTACACACCAGGATCACATGGTGGCTACAGTCGCCATATGTGGTTGCAGCTGCACACTGCTAGCTGCCATGCCACAGAGTGAGTTATCCAGGCAGGTCACAGACCTTCCTGCTAGAGGCCAAGTAGTATGGCAGGAGCATGGGCATCTTCGACACCTAAGCTTGATGGAACCATAGTCCATCTCAGATGGACAGCATAACTACCTCTCCAACTGGCACCATTGGCCCAGCATAAGGTGCTAAACCTGTACTACCAAGTGGATCACTTCTTCTTACCCGGGGTCAGGAGGCAACTCATGGGAAAATAGAATGAGCAAATACCAGCACAACTCTAGCTGCAACAACAAAGGCTTTATTCAGATTTAAAATGTACCGCCACAACACCAGGTCGTCCTCAAAGCCCCGACCGTTTTATGCAGTCAGTGCGTCATCAGGGGAGTGTCATGGGAACCCTCCTGCCCTCGGCCACAGGAGCACCCACCTCAGTCTGACCAGTCTCATGTTTCACTTGACCTGCAGAAGCCTTTCTCCCAAGTGTTCTCCTCCACTAAGAGGGTCGAAAGGGCACTGTACCTTCAGGGTAGGATAGCTCCTTCCTCATGAGTATGGAAGCTTGGTACTCTGGCCCATAAGTGGGACTCAGTGGAGAAGATTCATTGTGGGGAAGATACAAAGATGTACGTGCCCGTAACCGGTAGTTTTCCAGATCTTTTCCATTGAAGACCATGGCTTCTCCCCCAACCATCCTCCCTCTAGCAGAGCTAGGGCCTCTGGGCAGCTCACCCTATAGATGACTGAACATTGTAGCTATGGGGAGTCCTGACACAACACACACACACACACACACACACACACACACACACACACACACACTTGTTTCTTCTCTCACCTCTCCTTCCTTATAGGAGCTCAGGCTTCAGAAGAAGACAAAATAAAATACAAAATGCACTCACAAAAAAATGTTTCCCCTTTCCTGTCCGGAGTATATCCCCTACCTTGGGTATATCCTTATTAGTTGCTTAGTTCAACCCTGCACCCTCCTGGTGTTTGACTCAGGTCCAACTCCACTACCTGAATGACCTTCTTACACCTGCTGTCTCGGTCCGTTCCCTGCGTTCCTCCTCTCGGGGCCTCCTTGCGATTCCCAGGATGAGGTTAAGAACTGCAGGTGACAGAGCATTTAGTGTCACCGCTCCCGTCCTGTGGAATTCGCTTCCTATAGTTGTTAGGGAGGCCCCGTCTGTTGAGGTTTTTAAGGCCCGACTAAAGACGTTTTTATTTGATCAGGCATTCCCTGACTATGTTTTATAAGCTTATATTGTTTAATTCTTAATAAGGAAACAAATTGTGTAGTAAATAAGGTTTTAATTGTTTGGAGTTGTATATTTTATTAATTGCATGGTGTTGTGTTGTATTTATTTGATTAATGTACGGCGCCCAGAGCCTCCGGGATGGGCGTCTTTTTAAATAAAATTTGTCTTGCCTTGCCTTGCCACTTAGTAGTAGCCATATCAGTGGTCTCTTGTGCTATGAGTATGAAAGTGAGTCAGTTCCAGAGCCACTGGCCCTATCTCTGGAGTAAAGCCCTATGCTGTCTTGCAGTAGGAGGACATCAGCTGATAGTTGGCCTAATTGCTGCTATATTTTACCTCACTGATATGTTCTCCATTCATGTTTTCTTCTCAGCCTTAACTCTTGCTACCCCTTGGTTTGAGGGCTGCCTACAGTTGACAGGCATGTTAGCAGAGCCTTTGGAAATGGGAGAGTGACACACATGGGCTTTCCCATCCTAGGTTGGGACTTCTCTTTAGCGTTATAGGTTCTGCAGTGTTCACATCTACCAACAGAATGATTCTATTTCTGCCTCCCTATGTCGGACAGCAGCATATCTATTTAAAAAAATTAAAAGGACAAGAGACTTTTCTGCCTGGTAGAAAGATACTGTGTGCAGTCCTGTGGGCTAGTCTATTTTTGACTGTAGCACATGTTCTCTGTGCCTATCTTAATTACAAAGGGGTTTTGCCCTTGGCTACCCCTTTTTCTTACTAGCCAGATCCTGTGTGCCTTCAAGGTTACTGTCCTTTTCCCCACTGCCACCTGTACGCCCAGCCTGGCTGGTGCCTTCCAGGTAGGTCTTCTTTCTTTTAAGGCTCTGGCTCATACCCAAACTACCTGTTCTCCATACCCACCTTTAGGTGTGGGCTGCCCTTCTTCTCTCTAGAGAACTGGTAGTTGGGTTTTATTTAATTGTTTATTCTATCTTCCTATATCACTTTCCTATTCCTTCAGGCTTCTTTTCCACAAGTTCTAGCTTGTGTTCTCCCACTTATCCTTCCCTCCTGGCGAACAGAACTGAGGTAGGTGAGGGAGCTGGCAGCAGTTGTTGGTAGGTGTGTGGCACCACATGGTGTCATGCAGGCACCATAGCCAGTAACTGTTGCTGGCTCGCTGGCCAAAAAGATCTGCTCCGTGAGGTCCTGTCGCCTCTGGCTCAGACCCATAACTGGCACTCAATGTAGAAGATATTCTGGAAGATCACCAGTTATGTTAAGTACGTAGCTTATATTTCAAACAACAGGAATCCATCAGTGAAATGCCTTACAAATGGAATCATTCTGCAAGAGTGTGCTGTCCTGGTGAACTTTAAGCTGTTTAGAGATTGTAGAATACAAGTTCAAACTCTGCACAGTGATCACACATCCCCCTGCTGTTCTAACTTCAGATTTGTTTCTCTACTGAAGAGAGCAGTCACCTTGAAGACTGCTCCCAATTTCTGGTCAACTATTTTTACAGTGTGACAGGGCTGAATAAGGCCCTTTCCCAGCTGTTATGCAGAGAGAGTTTAAATGCAAGGATCTGTTCTGTCCTCTCCTCTCCTTTTCTGTCTCATTTGTCTGGTTGCGCAACCAGATTTTCTTGTGAGACCTGGGAACTGATCACCCCAACGGTTTCGCAATTCTCCGCCTCTCGCTATTGCTCTGTCTTCCTTTGTTATTTCTGTCTTTTCTTCCCCCTTGCATATTTGCAGGTATAGAAATATGTGTGAATCTCTGTGTAAACTGTATGTGATACTGGGACCCTGTGTTTAAAACTGTATATAGTTATACTGTTGAAATGATTACTAAAACTGGAATTCAAGGGGTTAACCTGAGATGCTGGTTTGAAAAATATTTCCAGAACTGTCAACAAGAGGTCAGTTCTGGGTCACAATATTCTTTTGCTGCACCTGCTGAACTTTGTAATTCTCCACCGCTATCTCTCTCTGCCTTCCCTTGCTATTTCTGTCTGTTCGTCCCTCTTGCATATCTGCAGGTATAAAAATATATGTGAATCTCTGTGTAAACTGTATCACGACCTGGGACCCTTTGTTTAAAACTGTATTTAGTTATACTGTTGAAATGATTGTAAAAACTGGAGTTCAAGGGGCTAACCTGAGATGCTGGTTTGAAAAATATTTCCAGAGCTGTCAACAAGAGGTCAGTTCTGGGTCAAGATGTTCTTTTTGCTGCACCTGCTGAACCTGACAAGAACACTGTGTGAGAAGCCGAATGTTTTCTTAACGAGCTCCCTGCAAAGACTTGTTATAAAAAGAGCTAAAATGTTTTGTAAGAGAGAGAGAGAGAGACTGAGATTGGAAATTGAGAAGAAACACTCAGAAGGGGGATTTTGTTTTCTCTGTTTGTACTGCCATTGTAAATAGTTATACTGAACAATTTTTAATTTTTACTTTGCTGTTATTAGTAATAAAACGATATTTGCAAAATTTGAAACTGCTGGTTTTCCTTCGCTTCTGACCTGTGCCTCGACGATATACAGTTTTTAAATATTGTTTATTGTTTTAAGTTTATTCGTTAATTTCTCCAATACATTGCATTAGTTAGAATGTTTATTTTATTATTTTTCTATCATTTGCAGTTTTTCTGGTTCGCAATTGGTTCCCAGGCAGCAGAGAAGGTTGCTTGATAATGCAATTCCCACCTGAGGGAACTGACTGTGTTTTGTTTTAAACATTTTAATCACTTAACTTTTATTACAAAATTAACACAGTTTTACTATTTTTTGTTATAACAATATCGGGCAGGATTCACAAAAAAGATGCGCCGGGTGCAAATGAGATGCGCTGGCACAAAGAGGATGTGCCCAGCAAACGTTGAGCAATCCACAAAGGATTGCATCAAGGAATGCGTCATGCACAACCCCACTGTGAATCGTACGGAAAGGGCAGGGCGCAAGTGGAGATGCGCCAGTGCAACCGGGATGCGTATATTCACCCGGGGAGCAACACAGTGAATACGGAGCAAGCTAGCAAGGTATGTGGGAGCAACAGGGGACAAAGCAGTGGGACAAAGAAGAGAGGAACACAGGACCAATGGGACACACCAGAGAGGCCAAGGGCACAACAGTGGCCACAACAGGCACAGAACTGTGACAGGGACCAGAACAACACATAGAGCCCCAGGCCACAACCCACACAGGTCCATGGCAGGCACACAGAACGGGCACACTGTAGCAGGCATGGTGCCACACAACAGTGTGCAGGTGCAAAGAGCAAGGTGGAGGCCACTGGACATGGCCAACTCCACAGGTGGCCATGACTGTGGCCGTGTGGGGGGACAGAAAGTGCAACACCATGCCAAACAGTGGCCAGCACACCATGCTACCACAGTGCCACACAGCCAGGCCACATCCCCAACCACAGGACACGCACACAAGTCCACAGAGCAATAGTGCAGCAGTGCAATGTATGCAGGCCACAAGCATGGACACAGAGACCAGGGTCAGGGACATGAGCAGCAGGACAGAATCCCATGCATGTGCCACAGGCAACAGTGGGGGCCACACAGAGGGGGCGAGTAGGGGATGGAGACCATACATAGCCATGGGCACACAGAACCATGGCAAGAAGGGTACATGGAGAGCCCTGACAGTACACAAACCCAGGAATGTGGAACAGTGAATGACCACAGACACCATGTCAGAGATCCAAAGATTTATATAAAACAGAAACGAACAGTCAACAACATATACAGCAGTAATAGCAGAAACTATGTACACAGTGGAATCAAAAGGAAGGGGAGTGAGGGACTATATACAGGTACATGTGCAGAAGGGGAGGGTGTGGAACAACAACATAGGTATGGAGGGGTGGGTAACAGTGGCTATATACAGCACAGAAAGGCCTGCACTTGGAAGGGGCTACAGGCATGGCCCAGCACCTCTGTGCCCCAACCCCAGATGGCTATGTGCGGCAGGAGCCAGAGGATGGCCCCGATGGCCTGACTCATGCACCCAGTCATCTGCTGGATGGGTCTGAGTGACCCTGGATGGCCCGAGCAATTCTTCTGTCTAGGTCCTAAAGCTGGTCCACAGCACCTCAACCTCTGGCCACTGCATGATGATCCCGGGGACCTACAGCACGGACAAAGAGAACACATACTAAGGACCATGGCAGACACACAGCCCCCACTGAGCAGTAGCCCACCCCACCAGACAGACAAACGCACAGAAGGGTGCCACCTACCTGCTCCCAGACGGACACCTTGACGATCCCCAGCAGCAGCCCTCTGACGCCACGCCTCGCCTCAGCAGCCTCTGCGGCCTGCCGCCTGGCCTCCAGCCCTGCAAGACACAGCAGACAGATACCGCCATGAGTAGACACATCAGTACACAAACTCACCCCAACACCAGTGTGGGCATACAGTGTAGGTGTACACAGCCGGTGCAACACCAGTGTCCATCCATGCAGATGACAGCAGCGCACAGCTGCTATACCTGAACCCCCAAAGTGCCCTCCTGCAGATATGCACTGCACACGGTGGTCCCACCCCATGTGCAACACAGTGTACCCATCCCACACACCACTGCGGAGTGCCCACCCCATGTCGCATGCAGGACAGGACACCACAGGGCAGGTCAGCCACAGCCATGTGTGTGTGTGTGGTGTACCCATGTGAGTGTGATGTTGTGATGTGACCCATCCCCACCCGCATGTGCCTTTGCTGCACACCTTCGTGCAATCTACCTGGCGTGGAAGTGCCCTGCAACCACCGAAGATGGGCCCGTCCCTCCGGCCAAGATCACCATAATGGTGCCTGCACTGTTCCCGTGCAGGGAACCCATGTGCACCACACCAGCCGCCAGGCAATGGTGGCCCACACCTGTGACCTGGGCACCTGCAGGTTCTCACGGCCAAACAGCTGCCCCTCCACACACATCACCAGGGCTACCAGGTGAAGCAGCTCCAGCTGAGACCAGTTCATGACCATAGGCCCAGTCCTCCCAGCCCTAGTCATTCCCACACAAGATGCAGCCAACTGATGCAAGCACAGTTTACGCAGCTGAAATCCAAAATGGTGCCACATGCGCAGTAGGCCATGGGCATGGCACCGCGCACAGAGGTGTAAAGTGCGATTGGTCCGTCAAGTGCCCATCGGTGCATGCACAATGCGCAGTGTTATGGTGGGACTGCGGGGTACGGGGCATGCGGCCGTCATGTTACAAGTGGCATGCATGATCGCGCACAGTGCCCATGAAGTATGGTAGCACACTGCCACGCACTGGTACGTAATGCACGATATGTGCACAACATCGTTAACCAGCACAATGGGCACCGCGCAGTTGGGCGTGCAATGCACAGACAGACTGCACCATGCGATGGGCACCACCTGCATGCCCGATGCGATCAACAGTACAGCTGCACCCGTGTCTGCACCATGGCACAACACACAGCACATGCGCACTGCATGCTCCGAAGCATATGCGCCCAATCCAGGAAGATGTTCCGAATGCAACGCACACGCACGGGATATGTGCCATGTAGGGATGCCCCCAACTCAGCAGATGTGCTGTGCTGATTGAGATGAGCTGAGGGCAGTTATGACAGTTATTACAGACAATGCTCCCAAAACAGCCTAATATCGTATGCAGGGGCACTCGGCTGTTTAGTATCTCATTAACACTGCCCCAGACCTCATTTGCATGCCCTGAGCCATAAATGCTCCCAGCTCAGCCCACACTGAGAACAGGTGACTGAGAGGATCCACAGCCTTGAGGGTGAGTACACAGTTAGTTCTACATGTAATACAGCAGGTTCTGTGGAGTGGGTATGTGCAGTCGTAGACCTGTGCCTACACCCAGGCACAACCCAGGGGAAGGGGATACAGCAGACTGCAACAGGAATGTATGATACAGACATCTGTTTGTGTACAGGCCCAGTTGCAGTGTAGCCAAACCACATGCTGGAGCTGGCTGAGCACAGCCCACGCCAGGCTGCCTTGCACAGGGACACCTGTTGGGCGACATGGTGTGCCACACACTGTCCCACAGGCCGCACTGTTGGGGGGGGCATGACGGAGGATGTGTCCGCACCAACAGTGTGGTGTGCATAGTGTGTGTGATATGCAGACAGCTGCATGTGTAGCTGGACATGCGGCACAAGTGGCACGGCTGTGGCCTTGCAGCTGTCCATGGCATGTTCGATGCACACACCGGACACAGACACAACCGACATGGCACATTGTGCACACCCACGCATGTGCATTGACTGCAGGCCCTGTCTGACAGGTGCTGGTGTGTCCTACTGCAACCACTGTCTGTCCGTAATGGTCACAAGGGAATCTACATGAGCATGGCTAATGTCTGTCTGTACTCGCCCACAGAACCCACGATGTCAGGAGGCAACAGTGCCTCCAGCAGACGGTGGCCAAATTTCATGAAAGATGAGGAGCAGGCCCTCATTGAGGCATACCATCTACAGTGTAATGTACTGATAGGCAGGGGTGGCAGCCGTACGGCATGGGAGGAGAGCTGGGTGGCGGTGGCCTGCCATGTCAACGCTGTAGGGTCATTCAGCAGAACCCCCCTGGAGTGCAGAAAGCATCTGAATGATGGGAAACAGAGGGCTAAGGAGAAGATGGCCCACATAGAGGCCTCCCTGTGGCAGACGGGGTGGCCCACAGGCAGGTATCCGCCTGAGTCCCAGTGAACAGCTACTCGCGGCAACCATTGCCAGGGCCACCATGCAGGGTGTCCCAGGTGGGGGGTTCCAGACCAGTGGAAGCCTGTCACAGCACTATAAGTAGCTGTGGACACGATATGTGTCTGGCCACATGTGTGCCCTGGCTGCCATGCCTGTTCCAGTGTGCTGTACAGGGCAACTGTGTACCCAGGGCTGTGCCATGTGTGTGGGGCAGGCGCATGTGTATCCCATGCTGTGTTACATTGGTCCGCAATGCCCATGCCCATGGCGGCATGTGTGGTACCACCGCCCGATCAGGCAGGTGGGTCACACACACTGTTGGGTGTGCCTGTTATGCCAGCGCCACACATGGTGCCATGTGGCCACAGCTTGTCATCACACAGTACCAGTCATGGCAGGCGCATGACTGGTGTGGCATGGTGGGCACTGCACATCCACGCTGCAGACTGTCATCGCACCCATGGCACTACACTGTGACACTGTACATGTCTGTCTGTCTGCATATATGTTGCCACTGTATATTCTAGTGCACTAACCATGTTCTTCCATTTCTTTCACAGCTCCATCATGCCTCACAGGTGCAGCCGTGGGCACGGCTACTGAGGATGACCTAGCGGCGATGATGCAGGCCTGTCACGGGGATGTGGTCACTGCAATGGATGGTGCCGTCCCTGGACCATCACTGCACCACCCCACCAGACACAGCCGCAGTGGTGGCGGGCCCGTCAGACCCCTCGGCCAATGCCGGCAGGGTGGTCGGCAATGACAACACACAGCTGGGGTGTCTGCTAGGTTTGTCTGATGATGACCCTGTAGATGCAGTGGACATCACCAACACCTCCTTGTGCTTGCATCCGACACGCAGGGGGTGTACAGCGCTGTCACTGTGGATGATGACGCCACACTGATTGAGGGGACACAGCCAACTGTGGGACACGTAGCATGCAGGGACCTTTGCAGGTGGCCCCCCGGATGCCACTGATGGCCCAGCTGTACGTGGTGCAGCTGCAGTGGCCACACAGCTTCCCATGTCAATGGATGCTGTGCACCCTACATCTGGGCCAGGTGTGGTGGCTGGGCCATCAGGGGCATCCGGTCAGGGTGCTGCGGGGCACACGCATACACCATGGAGCATGATGTCACCAGCCTTGGACGTGCAGTGGCTGAGCATGGCCAAGCCCACCCATGCCGCAGCCTCCCATGGTGTATCCACCACCGTGGATGCTCTGGGGCAGGCTGTCTCCACCCCCACTCGTCGGCAATGCCACCTTGACCCTTCATGGCTCCAGATGGTGTGAGAAGCCAGGGCCTCAGTGGGTATGCAGCATCTCCTGGGGGAGAAGGGTGGCTGTTAGTACATTGGTCCCATGTGTGGTGTGCCCCCATACCCTGCTCCAGTCCACACTGGTGTGTTCACCAGACATCCACCACTGCCTGTGTCTGTCCCTTCTCTGCATTCTTACCACCCTACCCCAGCGGCTGTTGCTGGGCCTGCATCTGTTGTTGGCCCATGGCCACCAACACCACTGGGGGTCACACGTGTCATGCCGACCATTGCCCTACCAGTGTGCATTCCACTGCTGGTTGCTGTCTGCTTGTGTTGTGCATGTCCCTACCACACTTGCTCCCCCATGGCACTGCACCACACATGCCGTGCATTGCATCGTGCCTCCCGTACCTGCTGGTGTCTGCCTGTGTACCATTGAACACCTCTGCTGTCCCATGGCTGATGTGCCTTATGCGCGATTGTGCATGTTGTTCTCTGCACACAAACACCCCTCCTGTCCTGGCTTTGGTGCCCTGTCATTGCGTTGGTTGTCATGTCCCCGCACCTAATAGATGGCCACTTAGTATGCCCCTGCCTGGAATCTGGCAGAGGGACAACTTTGCCATATGAAGGCATCATGTGTGCTCCCAGGGTTTGTGGTGCAGACATTGCTGATGCGCTCTGTGGCATTGCACACTACTTGGCAGTTGACTGGTATCCCTTGCGGTTAATGTATGTGATGGCGTCATCGCCTGGTGCGTACATTGCCACATGGGTGCAGTCAGTGGCCCCTATGATGCCTGGCATGAGTGCCACCCTGTAGAACCCCTGCATGGCTTCTGTCCACTGTGCCTGTGTGCTGGGGAAATGGATGTATTCCAAAGCACGCGGTAGCAGTGCGATGAGGAACTGTGTGAGGAGGTGGGGAAGTGAAGGTCTGTGATACGCCAGTGGTGTCCCCAGTAGGCCTCTGGAAGGTTCCCGTGGTGAGCAAGCACATTACTGTTGTCACCTTGGTCTCCACCGAGATGGCATGACCACGTGCAGTGGGTGCCTGCATTTCATTATGGCACAGCTCACAGAGCTGCCTCAGAATGGCCCTGTTCTGGCGGTATCGGTCTACTGTCTCCACATCCATCAGCTGCTCAAACAACAGTCTGGCACGATACCGCCATGAGGCAGGCCACCTACGGTACCTTCTGCCTCCCTGTCTCCTCATCCTCATTAGTACTCCGACCATGGCAAATGGTGCTGCATCCATGCTGGTGCTGGTGGTGGTGTTGGTGTGCTTTCTCTCTCTCTCTCTCTCTCTCTCTCTCTCTCTCTCTCCTCACTCTCTCCCTCTCTCTGTCACTCTCTCCCTCTCTGTCTGCCATTGTGCTGGTGCTGCTGTTCTGCCACTGACCTGCTGGTGGCTTGCACTTAAGTCTGCTTCTTTTATACTTATCTTTTCATGGAGCATTTGGTACTGCACCGGGTTTGCTCTCTCACTGCACCTTCATTTTGCACTGTGAATCACTTTGCGCTGTGTATGCTCCCTCTGGATGTGCCGCATAACATTATAATGTAGCTCCACCGCATCCGGCTCAGCACGGCGCATCTGCCCTGTGTGTGAATCGCCTTAATGGCGCATTTTTGGTTTGTGTCAGCACATCTCACTTGCACATGGCGCATTTCTTTTGTGAATCCTGCCCATCATTTCTAGTCACTGCTTTTTTACTGGGAACTGTTAATCGAAACTTATACGTTATACTAAGTATCATACTAAGAAAATTGGATACACAGAAGGCCGAAGCCCATAAGTGTGCATCCCCAGCCATGCTGGCATTTCATCCCTTGTTTAGTAAGTACTGATCTAATTTATGTTTAAAATCTATATGGCTTAGTGCATTTACTATGCTACTTGGTAGAGAGTTCCACAGAGGAATTATTCTTTGGTGAAGAAAAAACGCCTTTTATTATTTTTTGGGTAGGTCAGTAACAATTGACTATTATGACTCTTAAGATTTTTTTCCCGTTGACCTAATGTCATTCCTAAATCTGCCATTAGTGTACTATCAGTTATTAGTTTGTACATTAGAAGAAGGTCTCCTCTAATTCTAAGTTGTTCAAGTGAATATGGGTTCAGTTCATCGAGTCTTGTCTCATAATCTTTGTTATACATATTTATAACCATCTTGGTCACTCTCCTCTGCACGCCCTCTGGTCTAGTTATATCTCTCCTGAGATAGGGGCTCCATAAGGGCGAACAATAATCCAAGTGTGGTCTTGCATATGCCCTGTACAATGGCAATATACACCCCCTATCTGATGATGTGAAGCCCCTTTTTATATATCCTACCAATCTGTTCACTTTGATTATAGCAAAGTTACAATGTTTTTGGGATGATAAATCATGAGAGATTAATGTGCCCAAGTCATTATGTTGCGTTACAGTTATAAGAACTTGATTATTTAATGAAAACTGATGCTGTTTATTTGTTGAACCTAAATGCATAATGACACACTTGTTATTGTTAAAGGACATTTGATTTTGCTTTGCCCAGTTTTGTAGTGTTTTAAGGTCTTTGGTAAGTTTGGCTCTTTCTTCGTCATTTCTCACTTGGGCTGCTTATTTAGAGTTGTCGGCAAACTTGATGATAAAACTGTTAATATTCTCCACTAGATCTGAAATAAAGATTGAAAACAGTGTTGGGCCCAATACCGACCCCTGGGGCACTCCACTAGTCACTGAACTTAATTCAGAAGAATGTCCCCTAATAGACACTCTTTGAGTATGACCTTGTAACCATTCTTCCACCCAATTAACAAGTATGTTATTTATCTTCAATTTCCTCATTTTAGTTATGAGGATGTCATGTGGTATCTTGTCAAAAGCTTTGCAAAAATCTAAAAAGATCACATCTACCTAAATATTATTTTCTAACTTCCTGCTTATGTGTTCATAAAAAAACAAGTTTCCAGTTAAACATGACCTATTTTTTTTAAAGCCATGTTGGGTGTGATCAGTTAAACCCGTTTCCTCCAAATCTATATCCAATTTAGCTTTAAGAAGAGATTCAAAGATCTTTCCTAAAATGCTGGTCAAGCTAATTAATGCTGGTCAAGGTTATATCAGTGTTTGGCATAACTGATAGATAAAAAATGAGACCGGTGGCCACAGGTTTTAAAAATTTAAATGTTTTCAGCTCCTGGCAAAGGCAGACTGCCATGAGCTTTGTTTAAAGTGCCTGGGTCCAGATTACAGTTTTATTAATTCTAAACTTTGTAAAATGTTTTGCCCTAAAACCCAACTGAAATGGGCTTTAAAAAGAGAAGAATTTATGGCTTCTCAGTTTGTGTCTATGTCACCAAAGCACAATAAAAGCTCAGCGGGAGGTCCGAATGATGGTGGAAAGCATGCGTCAAAGGGTTCTTCTTCTCGTAAGCAGCATTTCCTGTCAAAGGAAAAAGACAAAGCTGCTGAGCCATTGGAAAGGCATGGAAGGGTTGGAAAAGACATCAGGGTGTCCAACAGAGGGAACCCTGATCCTAGTGATGGCAGAAATACAAATAGAAGAGCCTCAGAGCAGGTGCTGGAAACAGTGCCTACTGAGAAAAAGCAAAAAGGAAATCATATCCCTGTCACTTCTCCTGTGAAGAAAAAGGAGAAGGCAGTGGAACAGAATCAGAAGCCCTCAACGGAAGACATGGCTAAGTTCGCAGTTTTAAAGGCCGTTCAGACTGTGGGAACTCTGTTTACTGTGCCTGCCCCTTCCCCTGGCTCCAGCTGTATACCACTTGCCTGTAGAGGAGGGGGATCTGTACTGTGAAGTGGAGGAGAAAGTGAACCTATAGAACCTGATGGTTCACCTGACCAAGAGTTTGGATCCCCTCCTAGGCCTACGGAGGATTACACCTTTTAGTCCATGTTCATTAAATGGATGGTGAACACCCTCAACATCCCCCTCATGAAACAGAGGGGGATAAAGAGAAAATGGAGCTCATGGACATGATGGGGCTAGCCCCCACAAGGAGACTACTAATCCCCATCCACAAATCACTCCAAGAGGCCACGCCAGAAGTCATGTCAGCACCCAGTTCAGCTGCTGGCATTGATGAAAAAGTTGAAAAAGTGTCAGGTGGAATACTGTACCTGTATGCCCACTCTGATCATGAAGGAGTGGTACAGGTAGCTGTTTGTGAGAAAGGCCAAGGTGCCTCTCTCCACACAGCATCCTGACAAGATTCAGGAAACTGGACACTATGGCTAAAAAAGTGTATTTTAATGTTTTAAACATTTTATTTTGTTGTAAGCTAAAGACCATTGCTTGAGTCTTTACATATGACAAGTCACGACTCTTCAAACCACTGCTCCATTATTGCAAAATCTGTCTGTAGATTCATTTCCATGGCTTGGAAATCTGTTATCTATTGACAGCAACAGGTATATCATCACACTCTAACACATTAAATCATTTATGTGTATTAAAAATTAAACTGGCCCCAATATTAATCCTTGGGAACACCTCTTTCTTAGAAATCGTCTGATGATGGGGAACCTTTACAACAGGGAGGTGGGGAAAGCAGTCAGAAACGCCAAAGCACAGACAGAGGAAAGAATAGCCAAGGCAATTAAGAAAGGAGACAAGACCTTTTCAGATACATTAGAGAAAGAAAACCAGGAGTGGGATTGTGAGACTAAAAAGGAAGGGGGCAGTAGAAGGGACCAGGAAAAGCAGAAATCCTGAACAAATATTTTTGTTCAGTGTTTATGCTAGAAAGGGAAGGGAGGGCCACAGCTAGGTGAAAGAAGTATCAATGGGTGGGGTATAGATACCAGTCCGTTCACAGTAGAGGGAGTCCAAAAGGAACTAGAAAAACTGAAAGTAGATAAGGCAATGGAGCCGGTCGGAATACATCCCAGAATTCTTACGGAACTTATAAAGGAGCTAACAGCACCACCACTGACAATCTTGTTCAACAAATCATTAGAAACGGGTGGTTCTGGCAGACTGGAAGAAGGCGAATGTTGTCCCTCTCCATAAGAGGGGGAGCAAGGAGGAGGCTAGTAACCATAGGCCAGTCAGCCTAACCTCAGTGGTAGAGAAATTGATTGAATCATTACTCCAGGAAAAGACTGTGACATACCTTGAATCCAGCAGACAGCAGGATCCGTGACAGCATGGTTTCTGGCAGGTAGGTCTTGCCAAAACAAACCTGATAGATTTCTTTGACTGGGTGACAAGGGAGGTAGATCGGGAGGGACAGGTAGATGTGGCCTACCTGGATTTTTCCAAGGCTTCAATACCGGTCCACATAAAAGGCTAATAAACAAGTTCAATGTGTGATTCATAGCGTAGTGCTTGTGTATAGTTATGAGCTTGGAGTTTACGTGCTTGAGGTTATGAACTTAGACTTTGGCCTTTCTCTTGTTTCACACCCTCAGTAGGAACCCTGGGTAGGTATAGGATTAGCGGCGTAAAAAGATTATTAATAGTTTGATTACCTCCTCCAACTCTGGAGAGTGTAGCCAGTAGCATGCAGGAGAGGACCCCCCCCCCATGGAGGAAACCTCTGAGGACCCATGGCTACTGACCTGCTCATCCTTCAGGCGTACTAAGGGGAGATAATCCTAAAGGAGGACTAAGGTTTGGTTCTGGTTATGTCCGCTGTTCTTTTCCTTGAAGTCTTGCTGGTCGATGGAATGTGACCTCTGGATCTTGGCAGGAGTGGAAGTCAATACTGAAGGATGAAGATTCTAGGAAATGAAGGAGAGTCTGATTCTGATAATGTCCAGAAGAGGAAGATAGTTGAACCATGTCCAAGGTTTTGTATAGTAGTCAGGAACTGGAGACCGAACATAAGAATAATTCCAGGGAGCGATGTCAAGGGATAGAAGGTTGCTAGCTGATGAACCTTTGAAATTCAGGGAAGACACATTCTGTTGAAGATGCCATGACAAAATGAAATAAGCGTGAACAGGAGCTCCCTGAAGTAGTCCGATGAGATAAGCAGCAGCAGTAAAATCCAGGGACTGGTTGGCATTAGGCAGCTAAATGGGAACCCCATGGAGGCAGAGTGAGGAAGCTTAATTGAGGAGACCTCCGTGCTGGTCATTGTTGGAGGTACTTCCAGAGGACCCAAGAAGAGGTATGAGATATCCAAGGTTCAGGGCAAGTCTAAAGTTGAGGATCCAGATGCAGCATGGAGGAGGGGATGAGGACAGCCCCTTCCCTTGCAGGCAGTCCGAAGAACAAGTAGGTGCCAGGCAGGCATAGGGAAAGCAGAGCAGATTTCAAGGAATGATGAAGCAATTGTGAAGCGAGTTAGCTGGGACGTCCTGTATTGTGAGTCCTGGAAGCAATGGAATGAGATGAGATGAGGCATCAGAGTTCCTGGGAGCTGAAGTGCAGGTATGATACGGTATGACAAGGCAGGACAGGTCAGTCACCTGAAAGGATGATTGCAGAGAAAGGAAAACTAGGGCTTCAGAGTGTTCGAGCTAGGCTTGTGCAGACAGAAGAATGTCACCAAGATTGCAAACAGGTATGGGTACATCGCTCATGCAGAGAGAGCTGTATGGCAATGTTCTATGCAGGACGTGTATCAGGAAGTCATATAGATAGCAGGTCAATCTACGGTGGATGGATGTTCATGATCTTGTCGACTTGAGTGGTCTGCCTGACAATGACTTTTAATCCTCAGTATAAGTTGGATACCATCAGTAGCTCGATAACAAGGTATCTTAAAATGTCCCAGGACCCATATGTAAATGAGATGTTATGTAAATGATATGTAAACATAAAAGCAGCAGCTAAGGCAAACAAGGTGCGGGGCTGCATATCTAGGGGGATCAGTAGTAGGAGAGAGGAGGTTATACTGCACTTGTACAGGTCACTGGTAAGGCCGCATCTAGAGTATGGAGTTCAGTACCAGTGCCCACACCTCAAAAAGGACATTAACCTGCTGGAGAAGGTCCAGAGGAGGGCTACAAAGATGATAGGTCAGCAGGGTAAGACATACAAGGAGAGCTTGAGGGCACTGAACATGTACTCCCTGGAAGACAGGAGGGGGCAGGATGGGACCTTCAAGTACTTGAAAGGAATAAATAAGGTTGATAAGGAGAGTCTCTTTAAGCTGAGTGGCAACCATAACATGAAGGGGCACAGTCTTAAGCTGGAGGGTGGAAAGTTTAGGAGGGAGGTCAGGAAGCACTTCTTCACAGAGAGGGTGGTGAACACTTGGAACGCGCTGCTTAAAGAGGTTATCTCATTGAAGAAAGTGGACAGCTTTAAGAGGGGCTGGGATAAGCATAAGGGGAAGGTAAGGATCATGGGTAGAGAGGATGGGAGGAGTGGGGAGGAAGGGCAGGGACATTAGCTCAAGCTGTGGACCCTGCAATACGAGCAGACTTGATAGACCAAATTGCCTTCTTCTGCTGGCTTCTTCATATGTTCGAGATTTGCTCCACAAAGATCCCCTGCGTAACAGACTGAATCTTGAACTGGGGTGGAAGGAAGCTGGAAAGAACCTGCCATGAAAAGAGGTCCCCATTTGGGCCGAGTTGGACCGGCGGGAACCCCACAGAGGACCACTAGAGGAAGCATATGGGTATTCAAGCAGTAAGCTAGGCCCCCGCAGAGGCTAGCTGGAGTGGCGAGACTGCCACATAGGTCCGCCTGAGGAAGGTTTAGAAGTGCAGGAGTAGAGCTAGACCCCCACGTAGGCTAGCTGGACTGACAAAACCCCCACATAGGTCTGCCCAAGGAAGGAGTAGAATTGACTGAGTCAAGCTAGCCCCCCCCCCCGCAGGCCAGCTGAACTGGCAAGACCCCCACGAGGTCTGCCCGAGGAAGGAGTACAATTGACTGTCGAGCTAGCCCCCTGCAGGCTAGCTGGACTGGCAAGACCCCAACAAGGTCAGCCAAAGGAATGAGTAGAATTAAGTGAGTTGAGCTAAGCCCCACATAGGCTAGCTGGATGGGCAGAACCCCCACGAAGGTCTGTCTGAGGAATGAGTAGAAGAAAGCGAGTCGAGCTAAGCCCCCATGTGAACTAGCTGGACTGACGGGACACCCACATAGGTCCACCTGAGGAAGTAGTTTGATCGATTGAGTAAAGCTAGGCCCCCATGTGGGCTAGCCGTACTGGTGGGACCCCCATGTAGGTCCACCAGAAGAAAGTATCTGGAGTGATTGGATCAAGAGCTAGGCCCCCACAAAAGTTAGCTGGAATTGGGGAGACCCCACTGAGGTCGGTCACAAGAAGGAGTCCAATGAAGCGGGTTCTCAAAAGGGAAAATCAGTGAAGCGAAAGAACATGCAACACAAGGTACTGGAGGTCAAGGAAGGGAGCCCAGTGAGAAGAAACATAGAAACATAGAATTTGACGGCAGATAAGGACCGCTTGGCCCACCTAGTCTGCCCATTTTCCTACCTAACAGATAAGCTGCAGATCCTAGTTAACCAACAGCTTAATTCATCCTACGCCCCACTAGGACTGCCCTATGCCTGTCCCATGCATTCTTGAAGTCCCCCACTGTTCTTGACCCCACAACCTCTTCAGGGAGGCTGTTCCATGCATCCACAACCCTCTCAGTGAAAAAATACTTCCTCACATTCCTCTGAGCCATCCCCTTCTATCTTCAAATTGTGCCCTTGTTCTTGCACATCTCTTTTCTGGAAGATGCTACCTCTTGGACTTGTTAATTCCCTTGAGGTACTTGAAAGTTTCTATCATGTCCCTCTCTCCCTTCTTTCCTCAAGGGTATACATATTAAGCTCCTTTAGTCTTTCTTCATATGTCTTCTGGTGCAGACCCTGCACCATTTTGTTGCCCTCCTCTGGACAGCCTCCACTCTGTCTATGTCTTTATGGAGATGGGGTCTCCAGAACTGCACACAGTACTCAGATGCAGTCTCACCAACTGTCTGTACAGAGGGATAACAACTTCCTGTTTTCTACTATTGATGCCTCTTCCTATACATCCGGTATCCCCAGCCTTCCTTACTGCCTTCTCACATTGCTTGCCCACCTTTAGGTCATCTGATATAATTACCCCCAGGTCCCTTTCTATTTTTACTGTTGTCAGTATCTCACCCCCCATTGTGTACGCTTCCCCAGGGTTTTTGTTCCCTATGTGCATTACCTTGCACTTCTTTGCATTGAATCTGAGCTGCCATACATTTGACCATTCCTCCAACCTTGCCAAGTCCCTTCTCATCCTTTCCACTCCATCTTGTGTATCAACCCTGTTGCAGATCTTTGTGTCATCTGCAAAGAGACATACTTTTCCTTCCAGTTCCTCTGCAATGTCACTTATAAAGACATTAAAAAGGACCGGTCCCAGTACTGAACCCTGCGGTACCCCGCTAGTAACCCTCCTTTCGTCACTGTGTACTCCATTTACTACTACCCTTTGAGTCCTGTTGTCTAGCCAATTTTTTATCCAGGCTACCACCTTGGGACCCACTCCAAGGCTGGCTATCTTGTGTATTAATCTTTTGTGTGGGACTGTATCAAATGCCTTGCTAAAATCTAGGTAGGCCATGTCCGCAGCCCCTCCCTGGTCTACTACTTTGGTCACCCAGTCAAAGAAATCTATTAGATTCGTCTGACATGACCTTCCCATCGTGAATCCATGCTGCCTTGGGTCCTGTGCCCCACTGGCCTCTAGGTACTCAACAATTCTTTCCTTCAGAAGTGATTCCATCATTTTCCCTACCACTGAGGTCAAACTAACTGGTCTGTAGTTTCCTGCCTCTGTCTTGCTCCACTTTTGTGAAGAGGATCACATCTGCCCTCCTCCAGTCCTCGGGTACCACCCCATCCTCCCATGATTTGTTAAACAGAGTAGTCAGCGGTGTCACTAGTTCTACCCTTAGTTCTTTTAGAATTCTTGAGTGAACCCCATCAGGCCCCATTGCTTTGTCCACCTTCAATTTTATTAGTTCTTTCAGAACCCTTTCTTCTGTAAATGGACTGTTATCGAGCCCCGTCTTCAGAGTGTTTCTCTTGTTTGGTTTAGGTAACTCCCCCTCCTCTTCCTTTGTGAATACTGAGCAGAAATATTCATTCAGTATCCCTGCTTTTTCACTGTCACCCTCTACCCACATTCCCTCCCCTTTATTAAGCTTCAGTATCCCTCCTTTGGTCTTTCTTCGCTCCCTAATATACCTATAAAAGGTCTTATCCCCCTTCTTAACAGAATTGGCTATCCTTTCCTTTCCTCGGTTTGGGCCTTTGCTATTCTGACTGCCTTCCCAGCCTCTTTCTGCTTTAACTGATAAAGTTCTCTGTCCTGCTCCTTCTGTGTTTTCTTATATTTCCTGAATGCTGTCCTTTTCTCCTTAACCTTCCCTGCCACCTCTTTTGAGAACCATAACGGTTTTTTCCTTTGTAGTGTTTTATTGATTTGTTTTACACAAGGCTTGTTGCTTCTGTGATGGCTGTTTTGATCACTCCCATTGTTCCTCCACCCTCCTTCTTGCCTGTTTGCTAGTGCTTTTCTGAGGCACTCTCTCATTTCCCAAAGTCAGCCCTCCTAAAGTCCAGTACTCTTGCTTTTGTATGGCTTGATTGTATGGCTGTGTTTATCATGAACCACACTGTTTGGTGGTCGCTTGTTCCCAGATGGCTACCCACTTCTAAATCTGAGATTCTTTCTCCATCCCATTTGAGAGTACCAGGTCTAAGATTGCTCCTCCTAGTGGGTTCCAATACTAGCTGTCTGAGGCATGCCCCTGTAGGGCATCAAGAATGACCCTGCTCTTGGATGTGCCTGCAGCAATGGTGATCCAGTTAACATCTGGCATATTCAGGTCCCCATCAACAATATCTCCCTTTTTCTGCCATTCTAAGAAAGCCTTCTATCATTTCCTTGTCCATTCCCTCCCCTGAGATGGGGTCTGTATACAACCCCCATGCGGATTGTGGTACCATTTCCTGTCTCCAGGGTGACCCAAAGTGCCTCATCTGCTCCCTGTTTACTCTTTAGTTCTGTTGCTTTGATCCCTTCCTTTACATAGAGAGCTACTCCTCCTCCTCCTCTTTTACCCTCCCTGTCCCTCCTGTAGATTGTGTATCCTGGTATGTTGACATCCCAGTCATGGTTCTCTGTGTACCATGTTTCTGTAACTGCCACAATATCCACGCAACCCTCTTCCATCAAGGCCACTAGTTCAGGGAGCTTGTTACACAGACTATGGGCATTGGTACTCATCACCCTTCACTTTTGATAGCTTACCCTTTTAGCCCCATTTCTGTCCTTAATGCCTTTGCCTTTTTTTACATTTAAATCTGTTCTACTCCTTAATAACTTCTGTACCTTGGTGTTTACCTCACTAATCACCATGTTTTGTGGGGGGAGGCTCGGATTTCCCTGCTCCTTTTCAGTGCTTCCCCCCTTGGCTAGTTTAAATGCTTGCCAATGAAGCATTTAAACCTCTCACCTAGGATCCTGGTTCCCCCCCTGGACAGATGCAGACCATCACACCAGTATAGGTCTGCATCCCTCCAGGTGGCTCCCCAGTCCCCAATGAACCTCTCAACTGTCCATAATTCTCAGGGACGCCCCTGATTGTGCCCCAAAATATTCCTCTGTCTCTCGGAAAATGTGTGTTTTTGTGACAGAACAGTGGGGATTAAAAGTACGAAATAATGTCAGACATTAGGTTATAGACTTGGTCTTCTTCAGAAAATACATCTTAACACAAACCCCTTTGTACTGTCAGCTGACTGAATGAAAAGTACCAAGATTTAAAATGTGTCCCAGATTTGGGTCTGCATCCCTGAATTGGTTAACCTTGTCCCGATTCATGAGGCAAGATGTTAAGCGGTATGGAGGAACTGAGAAGCACCAGAGCAGGATGCAGATATCTCAGAATAAATAGGTATAAGCCCTGCATCCTTGGAAATACATTGTGTCCAAGGAGAGCTAGATGCCTCTACAGTTCTGAGAACCAAAGGAGTCCACTTAAATAATTTCCGCTGAGATGGGTCCAAGTATGGCGAGATGGTAGTTAAATCTGAATGGCATACAGGTAAACACAGTAGAGTACACTTGTCAGAGCTAGCATTCCCAGGGTTGGGAATGCGGTCAGGAGAGAGAAGACATGAAACAGCTGGTGCAGGAGGCAGCAGCAAAGGTGGAACGGAGCTGTGGTCCGGTGCCTATAAGTTGAAGTCCATCGGAGACAGCAAAACCCCAGCATAACAGAAGCGGAAAACACTCATAGGGGGAAATGGAGATGTGCAGTTGAATATAGAAATATTGTGTGGCAGCAGACAGGACCAGGAGACAGTCACCAGTATTGACGGAAATGCAGCTGATGCGCTTATTGGACTTTTACAGATTATTCACATACCACAGTTGACTTAGGTTTTTCCGGTGTTTCAGTGTTTCATTGTGGCAGGAGTCCGATGCAGAAGGAGTCTGTAGTGAGAATGTGCAGAGGGTGACGTCACACCCCGAAGCGCCGGCATGGTGACCGAGGGCTAGAGTGGGCTGCCAGGAGGCCTGCGGTCGGAGGCAATGGCGCCGAACAGCAGAGGGCATGGACTAGAACAGAAAATGGAGTCCTGCAGTGCGGCGATGTAGCGTCTCCAGGTCGGTGGCCAGGGCTCAGTAAAGCATAGTGGCTGGAAGGGAAAGAAGAAGCACCCCAAAGGAAACGGGGAGAATGGAAGGACAATGGAGGAAAGAGGTACAGGGCTAGAGAGGTGAAAGGAAGGAGTGGGGAGAGAAACAAATGGGAGGAAGCACAGCTGAGGGAAGGAGGAAAGGTGGGGGGGTGAAAGAAGGTGGAAACCAAATGAGGAGGCAAGACAACATGGACCCACAGAATGGGGGGGAGACCCAGGGAGCAGAAGGGGAAGGAAGGTAGTGCCCAGCTGAACCAGCCACCAGCTGAGGCCGATTTCAAAGCGCTCAAAGCTGAGGCGGCAGAAGTGCTGGGATTAAAGTAGGGGATGTGGGAGGAGCTATTCTCCACATCGAATCTCAGGCTTTAGCCTTCCCATTGAGCAACCTAGGAGTTAGATTAGAGTGGTAAACTGGATTAGAAATTGGTTGAGCGGTGGACACAAAGGGTGGTAGTGAATGGAGTTCAGTCGTGAGAGGGAGGTGACCAGCGGGTGCCTTAGGGATCAGTGCTAGGCCAAGTCCTCTTAATGTCTTCATAAGCAACATTGCAGAGGGGCTAGAGGAAGGTGTGCCTCTTTGCAGATGACAAAAGATCTGCAATAGGAGTCTGACACACCGGCGAGGGGTAGAAAATGAGAAGGACCTCGGCTAGCTGGAGGAATGGTCAAATGTATGGCAGCCGGTTCAATGCAAAAAAGTGCAAAATTATGCACTTAGGACATGAGAATCCGAGGGAGAAGTGCTTAATGGGGGGTTACTGTTGGCCACCAAACAGGAAAGGGATCTTGATGCAATTATATCTGAGGACCGGCTACAGGTGGCTGGACAGTGTGAGAAGGCAGTTAGAAGGACCAGCAGGATGTTGGATTGCATAGGGAGAGGCATCACCAGTAGAAAAAAGGAGATGTGTTGCCACTATACAGATCATTGGTGGGACCTCATCTGGAGTACAATGTCCGGTTCTGGAGGCTGCATCTCAGGAAAGACAAACAGAGTGGAGGCAGTCCAAAGAAGGGCTACAAAATGATACAGGGGCTGCACCAGAAGTCATATGAGAGAGGCTGAAAGACCTCAATATGTATTCTCTAGAGATGAGGAGAGATGAGGGGACATGATACAGACGTTCAAATACCTTAAAGGGATAAATAAGGTACGGGATAGAATCTTTCAGAAGAGAGGATGGACAAGAACTAGGTGACATGAAATTAACTTGGGGGGTAGAATGGGTAACAGGAGGAAGTACTTCTTTACAGAAGAAGTGGTGAATGCTTGGAATAGCCTCCCGCAGAAATAGTGGAACTAAAACAGTGGAGGAATTCAAAAATCGTGGGACAGGCACAAGGGAATACTAGAAACAGGGAAGGGTGGGAAAGCTGCAGATTAGCTACAGTCTGCAGCGTAAGTAAAAACAGGAAAAATGGGCAGTTTAGATGGGCCAGGCAGTCCTTATCTGCCAATTCTATGTATGTATGTAACAACTCTGAGGTCTCCCATTCAAATAAGAACCAAACCATTTTATCACATTATGGGCAGTCCCTATACTATATAATTTGTCTAACAAAATGTTGTGATTTCCAAGATTGAAAGCTTTACAGAGGTCGATGAGCACGGCACCAACGGAGTCATATCTCATTGATGGACCAATAGTAATATTGTTTCTTCTTGGAGATCCATCAGTGAGCCTTACAATGAGCCTTATAAACCCTAGCCCTGCCTCCACTTCTAGAACATGAAAGTGGGTTCACACAAGAATCAGTTCTTATCCTAAGGTTTCTTTTTTTTTTTTTTCGAATTCTATTTTTTTCCTCCAGCCAGTGGAACTCTCTCAGGCATCCTGTAGTACAACCTGACTCTACCTCTGTGCCTGAGAGGCCTCCCGAAACCTGGCACCAGCCCGGCTATCCCCCTGGCTCTGAGCCCCCTGAGGTAGGGCCGCCCTATCCACCCAGGGCGCTCTATCTGCAAATTCGGGCCGGGCTGAGCTCGGCCCAGGTAAGGAGTGCCCCTGGCGGTGGAGTGTGGTCCTGGTGGATACAGGTGCCGTCGCCTATTCACTTGGCTGGGTATTTTTTGCTTTGTCCCCATCCCCCCGTTACTCCCTCCCTCTCCCTGATGGAGTCCGGCGTGCAATGTGCCGGGGAGCGTCTTGCCGTAACTCCACAATCCTCTATTTCTGGCCCTGAGCATTGCGGTACCTCCGGTCTCCACCAGAGGTCGCCGCTTTGCCAGGCGGAGAATCCCTGACCCCCTGAGGAAGGAGAGCTGTCCCCCGGATGCTCAATCCTTCCTCCTAAGGCTTCTCATTACTTATTCCAAGTCTTGGATTATATGATTGGGATGCAGCGTATTAGAAATATTGGTTAGATAGGAACCAATTGTCTACACAGAACTGTCTTTGAAACTGTGTTACTTCTCAACCTGTTCATATTGATATTGTTATGTTTCTAAAGAACCTGTGAATAGTCTAGCTAGGAAGCATTGTCTAGGTAGAACTGTTAGTCGTCGTTGCATGATTTCTGTTTTTCAGATACATACTGGATGGAACTCGTGGAATTGCCAGGACGACAGTTCATGTTCTGGGGGAAGTGTAACCCCCTCATCAGGATGGTGCCTACCTGGACAGCTGCTGCCGCTCTCCTGAGGTCCATGGAACTGCTGCTCTTGCCGGCTCCCTCCTGCTCCACCATGTGTGTGGCAGCCGGAGAGAGTTTGGCAGTGCAGATGTCCTTGATACCTTCTGCACCCTTTTCAGTGGTAGCGGTGACTGCATTCTTCAGTCCTAGTGTCCTGTTCTGGTAGAGGGGACCAGGAACACAAGGATGCCACATCTCTTCAGTGCCTCAACTCAATACGCTACATGAAACTGCCACCATATGCTGAGCTAGAGCACATATGCAAGGCCACCTTCCCAGTATTCCCAGCTCCACTGACCCTGCCGCACACCGACTCACAAACCCGCTACACTCCAGTCACACGGACCAATTGGACCATAGCCCAGGATGGCTTAAATAAAACCCTAGGGCTAGCACACACTTAATGGGGCAAATAAAGACTTTGGTGCAAAAGGCTCCTCTACAAACATGGCCATGGCTACCGCCAGCCATCCAATCAGAGGGCTAGAAAGCCCTAGCAACAACAGCAAGGGATTGGGGGGATGATGTAGTAAGTTCCCTCCCCACTGTAATGGCGGGCTACTAGAGCCATTCAAAAGCCAGGTCAAAGCAAAAGGACTGATGGACAGCCCTGCCTGACCAATAGGATGCTGAGTTGAGGGGGAGAAGTTTCTGGGCTCTCGAGGAGCTCATGGCAGTTGGAGAGAGACTCAGAGGTGAGCAAACCTGCTGCTGCTTATGAGAGCTGGAGGGCTAGCCAGGCCCAGATCTTGGGAGTCCTAGCCTGGGCTCATCCTCATTTTGTTTTATTTTAGAATAGTTAGGGGCGAAGAAGTGAGGAAGATCAGGGTTAAAATACACGTTAATCTGTAGAAGGCTTACTGTCGATGCTGCTGCTGCGTCGTTGCTGTCAGCGTTGCTGCTGTGCCGTTGTGTTGTCCCTCTGTGTCTTGGGATTCTCTGTGAGCTTTGTGGACCCAGTCGCTGGACGTATATTCAAGGGACTGCCGGTGCTGGTTTTTCAGTGTGAGCCCCATTTTTTATCTTTATCTTGTTTGGCGAGTTGCTCATGCAGTCGGCTTGGCCAGAGGATTCTGGACATTGTGGGAAGCAGCTTGTGGAGTTGTGGATACTGGAAAGTGCTGTTTTTCATTATTTGTGGCAGATAGACTTTCTTTGACTCTGCCTCTCCTGGATTAAGGGCTTTCTTCAGTGGGAATTGTGCTGGGCATGTACGAGGATGGGTCTTATTGTGCTTGCAAACTGTTGACCTGACCCATTGGGTGTGTTAGGGGGTGGGGTGCACGGCTACACGGAGGGCCTCGGCCTGATTCCCCTGGGTAGCCAGGGGATTAGGCTGTGTAACCTCTAGTTTCTCCGCAGGGCAGTCCGGTGGGTCGGCCCTGTGGAGTTTCACGGTGGGGGCCGTGGATCTTCTCTCCTGACTCCTGGTTGGGAATTTCAGGGATCAGATTTGTTGAGAGCTGGATTGGAACTGTATGGTTGATACCAACGACTAAGATCTTTATTTTATCCATTTGCCGGATCACGGTCAGATAACTCATTTTATCTTCTGTCTTGGTTTGTTTTACCTCTCACCATGAGAGGGTTTGAGAGGCTGACAAATATTTTGGCTCAGTTTTTTGTACTTTTCATTGGGAGTGAGTCCTTGCGAATTTATTTAGCCCCGGTTGTGAGAGGACCTGGGGACTGAAGATGCGCTTAATTCCTGTTTAGTCTGACTGCATTACTGTATTTCCTCCAACGAGTTTTCTTCTCAGAGGCCTGGTTTCCTCTTATCCCAGAAACTGCTCATTGTATTTATATTGGGTTTTGATTTAGTATTAAGGGTTTTCAGGGTTTTGGGTTGGGTGGGTAGGGGTTTTCTTTCTTTCTCTCTCTAGGGTTATTAGAGGCAAGTTATTGTATTTATGGTGCATTTATATTGCTGCTGATTGGTTATAGGAATATTCTGACAGCATGTGTTGGGGCCAAGGTTCTGTGGGCAGGCACTACTCCCCCTCTAGGCTGAGGGACCTGCACCCCTTCAATTGCCCCCCCGTTGCGGCCTGAGGTTTATCAGCGTTGTCAGGCCCTGGGAATTGTTCGAAGGAGGCTGAGGGGGTGGTTGGTCCCCCAGCTGGGGGGGGAAGGAGAGTAAGGGGTGGATTAGGGTGGTTAGGCTAGGGAGACATCCTGGGGTGAAATGGGTCCAGGATAGGGGTCCCCGATGCCTGGTTCCCATAACTAAGGGTTCCACTGATGGTGGGCAAGTGGCTCGCTCCTCCAAGACCTCTCATCCAACTCGGGTGTTGTTATGTAATGCCAGGTCTATAAAAAACAAGACAGCAATAATTGCTGATCTTGTGAGTCATCCGACCTGGCTTGCATCACTGAGACCTGGCTTGATGAGAATGCTAGCCCCGTTTTGGCATCAGCTGTTCCAGCCTGGTACTCGGTGATACACTGCCCGAGATTGGATCGAAGGGGTGGTCATTATCTGTTTTAGATCAGAATGGACCTTGTGGAGGTTCCAGTGATGTCCCCAGATCCTTTGAATGTATCATGGGAGCAGGTGTGGGCTGTAGAATTCTACTCATCTACCATCCACCTGGTGATGAGAACGTTTTTCTTCAGGAAGTAGCGGACTTCATTGTCGACCTGGTTTTGGAGCCCTCCAGGTGGGTGGTTCTGGGGGACTTCAATGCCTGGATCGACGATGAACTCTTGCACTTTGGTCAAAACTTCCTCCAACTAATAAACTTGTTGGGCTTCACACAGGTTGTTACCACTGCTACCCATATTCAGGGTCATTCACTGGATCTGGTGTTCACCCTGGGGATGGAGATCTCCGGATTGGTGGTGGAACCAGTCGAGTGGTCCTACCATCACTCCATAAGGTTCAATTTTATGGGCCCCCCCTTTGAGACCAGCCCCTTCGGAGATGGTCCAGTACCGCCCTTTAAGAGGTGTTACCTCCAAAGGTCTGATGGCAGTGCTGGACCTATCGAGTTGGCCTATGGAGTGCTCAGATCCAAATGTCTTAGTAAATCACTATAATAGTGTGGTGCTGAGGGCGTTGGATTTCATAGCTCCTGTCCACGTTCGCCCTCTCCCCCTTCGCCCTCGGTCCCCTTGGTTTGATGGGACTTTGAGGGAGTTGAAGAGAGTGGGGCGAAGATTGGAGTGCCGCTGGCGGAAGTCTGGTCTTGAGAATGACAGGCTTAGACTGATCACCCACTATTTGGGCTATCAATCAGAAATCTCCCATAAGAAGGCAGAGTTCCTGTCCAGTGAGATTGCTGCATCAAGGAATCGACCAGCTGAGCTCTTCCGGACTGTCGACAGGCTGTGCAGTCCAGCCTGTCTGCAGGGCCGGAGAGCTTTGTCACAATTAAAGTGTGAGGAGTTTGCTCGGTTCTTTGATGATAAGGTGTCAACGATCAGATCTGACATCCGCAGGATGCGTTCAAACAAGCACGGCAGGGATTGATGCTTGGTTACAGGCCCTCGGTGTGTCTGGACAGACTTCAACCAGCCGGCAATCATGGATGTCATGAAGATTGTCCAGAGTTTGTGGCCGACTTGCTGTAGCTTGGACCCTGGTCCCACGTGCCTCCTTATGGGTTACGCGGATGTGATCAGACTAGTCCTTGTCGAGATTGTCTGGTGCTCATTGGACCAAGGGGTGTTTCCGGAGTCCTTGAAAGAGGCTGTCGTGACACCCCTTTTGAAGAAATCTTCCCTTGACCTGGACTTACTCGCAAACTACAGACCGAGCTCTAACCTGCCCTTTTTGGGTAAGGTTATTGAGAAAGTAGTCGCACTGCAACTTGACGACTTTCTTACCACCCATGGCATCTATGATTCTCTCCACTCTGGTTTCAGAAAGAGAAGTAGTACTGAGACGGCGTTAGTTCGGGTACTTAATGATCTCCTAACTGCGAGGGATCGGAGGAGCCGTTCGATCTTGGTTCTCCTCGATCTCTGTGCTGCGTTTGACACCGTGGACCATGGGATATTGTTGGAATGCCTGCGGCTGATCTGCAGTCTGTCAGGGACAGTCCTTAGATGGTTTCACTCCTTCCTTACAGGCAGATTTCAGAGGGTAGTATCAGGAATTTTTTCCTCTGCTCCCTTTGCGCTGTCCTGTGGGGTGCCACAGGGTTCTGTGCTCTCTCCCATGTTGTTCATGGTGTATATGTTGTCGTTGGGAGACATTATAAGGTGTTATGGGCTGAGTTTTCACTGCTATACAGATGACACTCAGCTCTATATGTCCTTTGTACCCGAGCAGAATGACGCCCTTACGGTCTTTAATAACTGCCTCGATGAGATTCAGGACTGGATGAGAGCCAACTGGCTGAGGCTAAATCCGGATAAGACAGAGGTGCTAGTGGTGGACCCTGGTCATCGTGTAGAGAAGTTGACTCCTGGATCTCCCTCTGGCCTTGTGCTAGAGAATAACCAGTTGAGACCTTCTGAGCAGGTGCAGAATCTGGGCGTAATACTTGATTGCGAGCTGACACTTAAGTCTCAGGTGTCGGCCATTGTCAAGTCCTCCTTTTACCATCTGAGGAATATAGCCCAGATAAAGCACCTTGTTCCGCATGAAGACCTCCCGGTACTGGTCCACGCCTTTGTTTCCTCCCGTCTAGATTACTGCAATGCTCTATACAGTATCTAGGGTTGCCAGGGGTGGACCTCCGCTGCCTGCAGCTGGTGCAGAATGCTGCAGCTAGGTTGTTGACTGGGCTTCCTAGAACTTGTCACATTACACCTGTTCTGTGTGAACTGCACTGGCTGCTGGTACATTGGAGGATTACCTTCAAGGTCGCATTGCTGACCTATAAGACGCTACACGGACAGGGACCGAGCTACTTGCAAGATCTCCTGCAGCTTTACCGCCCTCTCCACCCACTCCCCACTCCGCTCCGCCGATGAGGGATTGCTAGAAATTCCCAGGGTTCGTCTTTAATCCTCTGGGGCCACAGCCTTTTCCTTTGTGGCTCCAACCCTGTGGAATTCTCTACCTCGTCGGATTAGAGAGTGCCCATCCACAGAATCCTTCAAGGCTTCGTTGAAGAGTTTTTTGTTTATTTCAGCCTTTGATTAGCCCCTTTTTGCTGCCTTTTAATTGTACTATATTTTAATTTTTATTTATTATTGATATATCTTCTATGTGTTGCACTTTGGTATTTGAAAAGCGCAACAGAAATAAATTATGATTTGGTTTGATTTGATCCTTCCAAATACTGTGAGCCTTACATCTGTGCGACTGTGCCAGAACGGTACCTGTAGAATGAAGCTACTGTGAGAGAGAATCTGAGAGGTCCAGATTCTGAGGAACGTTGCTGAGATGAGGAATCCATGACAGAGACCTGCATCTCCATTGAGCTGCTACACAGTCAGGGGGCCTGCTAGCCCTTATCGAGTGAGGTGACTCGGGGAACGGGGAGTCATGTGCGCGTGCCCTGAGTACCTGGGTAGTCTCAACCCAGAGGGGAGTCGAATCATGGGGTCACTCCCTGCGGTCCGGACTCCTTGGGAACTGTGAAGCTGCTGCACTGTGTTTCTGTGTGCTGTGAGTGTTGAGCTAGAGGGGCTATGCTGCTGCAAGTGTCTGAGAGAGTCCGCAGTGCTTCATATCCAGGCCACTGGAGCCTACTGCCAATTGATGCCAACATACTGTGATGTGCTGGTTCCCACCTTGTCTGAGCTGCTGCATCCGTGGGTCACATGGGTGCTGGCATTGTTGGCTGGGGTCTTACGTACTTTTCCGTTTTGGATTACAGTTACCGCGTTGAGATTACAAAATCGGGGGTTCTGAACATCTGGAGTTTCACGTTCTTTTAAATTATACTAGCACACTATGGCCTGTTGGGGGGTTAATGTGCAAGCTTGCTAAATTTCATCAAGTGCACCACCGGAGGAACCCCGGCAACGTAGCTTCCAGGCCTGCACCTGGACTCTAGTGTAATTCCTGGGTACCCAGCATCTTTTGGTTCTTGTGTCATACTTGAAATCATTGTTTTAGTACTGGTACCAGCAAGAGTTTACCGCACCCTGTGTAGAGTAGTTCATCCTTTTGTGCCCCTTGATTGGATAGGTGCTTCACAGATCATGTGAGATCTGAGAGGGTGGTAGTGACCCACAGTACAGTGACTCCCACGGGGTATTGCTAGAGGGTGGGAGTGCTCAAGGTGAATTACAACTGTCTTAACCTCCTCTTTTACTGCAGCTTCCAGGCCTGTGTTCCTAAATAAAAGCACTGTTAATTTGTTGAATTTTACTTCTGTGTGTGCTTCCACTTTGTGCAGCATGAATGAAGTGTTTATTGAGGAAGATAACAACTGTCTCATTGGTCCCCAGGTGGTCCAGTGTAGGGAGGTGGGTAGATTCTGCATCCCAGGTGGTGGTACTGCACACAGCATCTGGTTGGTATACCGTTATAATAGCGACGACAAAATCGTGAATGAAAAACAGCGACTACAAAATAGCGCATGCATTAATAGCGGGATGCATTAAATGGTGACTGTGTCAAAATAGCGACTTCGCTCAGCCGAACCGCTCAATAATAGCACCAGACAAATAAGCGAATACCTATTCAGCGACAGACATGTACAGAAACACCCTATCTTGATTGCTTTAGCTAGATTTACTTTTAGGCAACACGGATCGGCAATGAGGAATATCTGGTCTGATTACCGGGTGTGACTGCATGTCAAAATAGCGAATTTGCAGGTGAAAAAAAAAATATTAACCGAATTGTACCCAAATGAGCCAAATTAAAAGAAAAAATTTATTTCAGTTAGTTAAAAATAAACCAAATCAGCTGAATCATTTCAGATGCAATGAAGGCAAAAAAAGGGAAATGCTAATCATACAAAACAGCGATCAGATAATTTAATTGTGAACAATTCACATTGTGCTGTCTCTCTTATTTGACATGCCTCACACCTGGAATTGGAAATTATACGCGAGTCCTCTCAAGAACTCGTAGTGGCTTCTTGTGTCATACTGTGCCACAATGGTTCTAACCCTCTCATTAGAGCCCTTGTGTTTCCTCTTAGGGCCACATGCAAGTGCCCCGGATACCAGCTGTTCCAGCTTCAATTCAGTAATTTCCTGCTTTTCTTGTAGGCACTGTATCAACCTCCATACACTCGGATGACAGGCCCCCAGACGGCTATTAAAACCACAATGCCACCCTTCCATAGCATTGTTTGTTCATGCTAAACCTCTGGCTGTAGCATCGTTGCAGTTCCACTGAACAGGAGGGAAGGTAGCTCTGCATCTACCCGATCTTCCCTTTGGTCTGCCGATCCACATTGCCTCAAAGTAGTCTGTCACTGGTAATAGCATGTCTTCGTTAATTTGAAAGAATTCCCAGTCATGCATTTCATCAAAACACTGGGAACATCTTGCGGAGGTACACAGGCAAGAGACAGTAACATTCGTAAATGTAAGGCAAAGTCTGAGTCTTCATGATACCTTTTGTGCACGATTGGATGTTTTTGTATCTGCCTCCATACCGCTTATGCGAAATGGAAGAAACATTCCCTTAAGCCAATACCTGGGAAACATAAAGAAAAAGCCTTCCAAGCAGCTTTTTCAAAATCCATTAATGCGGTTGATGGTTGCAGGCCAGGGCAGAGAGATTTAAACTGGTTAAAAACCCTGGAATAGGTAGCAGATTTTTGAGAACACGTAAGCACATAAAGTGCAGTGACAATAGACCCTGACTTCAGACCATGAATTGTGTACAGCTGGACAAACAGAGATGGGCAAGATTTGAATGTCCCATCCAGCATCCGATCTGTACACTCTTTAAGGAACCGCACATTTTCATTAGTTGCAAACATAAGAAATCGGTCTTGCTCCTTACCACTGTCAAAAAGCAAGAAAAGTTCACCAGAAGTTGTGACTGTGAATTCAGAAGGTATTTCAAGTTCAATGACAGAGCTAGGCATCGCCGGACAACTGCGCTCTATCTGCCTGGTTCTTTGCATTGTTCTTAGAGGAACTCCTGGTAAATGGCCTACTACTGAGTCAGGTGCACTGGTAGTACACTGGACGACAACCTGAGAAATACTCTCAACACTCCCATGGGCTCTCTCCCTAACGCTGGCCATAACCTTTCTTACACAAGTATCACCAGCATCAGCTACGTGGCTGTGTTCCCTTAATTGAGCAGTTACCTTGTTTTCCACAGTATGCAATCAAGCTAGGCAACTATACTTGTGGGAGTCAGAGCAACACCAGTACGCTTTCCTGGTGGTTTCTTTGTCCTTCCTATAAACAAACCCCTCGAACAGAGCGAGGGGCTTGCCTTTCTGGCTCAGAATCACTTTGATCTCCATTCTGGGATATTGCTGAATACCACAAAGCCATACCTATACTTATCATGTTTTGAAATGGCAATCAGCCATCAGCTGTGCTGCCTGTGCTACAGCATTCTGGAATGCAGGAGGACAGTGAAGACATTACCTGCCTCACCAGAGGTGAAGATGAAGAAGGTACATATAAACGATCGCGATTATTACATTCACGCTATTAGCGCATTCGCTGCAAATGCTAGGCGCTAATTTGCTTAACGCTATTAAATACTTGCGCTACTGACAGTCGCTATTTTATTGGCGTGATTTTTACATAGAACACATCTGGTCCACTTATCTCTCTGGATGGAGGCACTGTGCTATTTATTTGTTCTGGGATGGACCCCCATACTGCAAGAGAAAGAACAAACCCAACCCCCTCTACCAGGTGGGCCCTGTACAGTCACCAGGCAGGGGTGTGAACTGGACATGGTGACCCAGGGGGTCATATATAAGTCACGAAAGTGATTTCAGCCAGTCAGTGCTCAGAACTGCCTTGCATACAGTTGTCTCATAAGGGAACATTAGCGTTTCACTTCAGAGGTCGGGGGCTGTTAAACAGTTTAAAAAAAAGGTAAAACTCATTACAAATCACTTTAGTCCACTTGCGTGATTTATAATATGTTTATATGAGTACCTGAGGGGTGTCTCTTATTAAATAAGAATATTGTGTCTTGCTGCCTGAGGAAGACAGAACCACTGAGCTTGGCTTTGTGGTTCTCTTGTCCAAACATAACAAGAGAACATTCCCATTTAATAAGAGATGGCCCTCAGTACGAATATAAACATATAGTACTAGTGACACTGTATAAGTCAGGGGATTACTAACTGGTCAACTTTCATAGAAACTCATGACGGGTGACTGAGAGGGAACCTGTACTGGGTTGCAGCAAAAGACAAAGCAAGAATGTTTTGTGGCATATAAGTGGCTGAAAGGAATATATAGAGAAGCAATGTTAGTCGATCTGAGAGCCTGTTGTGTGTGACTTACAAGGTGACCAAGGGCTGCACATAGTCAATGGATAATTCTGTATTTCTGACATAATATAACCTATGTATTTTCTACACAAGTTAGAACGTTGCTGGTCATAAAGGTTTTAATTTGATTCTTTTCTGATTTCCACCAGCTGCCAGCGAAAGTGACTACCCAGCAGGAGAAATCTTTCTGGAAGGGGATACAAACCCGGAAGATTCAGCCACGACAGATGGGGTGCTGGCTGGAATCACGCTGGTGGGATGTGCGACAAGATGCAATGTCCCCCGCAGTAACTGCTCCTCCCGTGGAGACACCCCCGTTTTGGACAAGGGACAAAGTAGGTGGCAAGACAAGTGACTCTTGTTTACACTTGTGTTGTGTAAAAGCAAATTTTCTTTATCACCTTGCCTTCCCTCTTGATGTTACAGTGTTACATCCGGTAACCTGCAGCACACAGACAAAAGCAGGAATTGTAGAAACCGAATGCTTGTAAGTGCTGGGGCTCTCATAGAGTTTTCGTGATCGTGTACTGTAACTCTAATGTTGAGTGTCAGAGGGTACAGGACTGCTTTAGCTCTGTTTTGATGCAGTACTGTATCTGGTATCCCACCATAGAAAACTCTAGCTGGGATGACTTTGCTGTGTTCTGTTATATTTTTTCACTTACATTTTTGTGCTCCTTCATCCGACCTAAGGCCCATGCCCATGTGCTGACTTGCACCCAGCTATCCACCACTGACCCTGCACCCTGAGCAACGAGCATCTTCTTAATAGGATATAAATCTGCCCTCAGGACTGGACCCAGTCAAGGTAGGTGATGGGATACTAGACGTGGTACTTCATTTAGGCACCAACAACTTGGCGAGCAGCAGCTGAGTTAAGGTTAAGGACAGCTTCCATGGACTAGGCCGGAAACTGAGAGCATAGGGAGGGGTGAAGGAGGCAAGCAGAGTCATAAGGAGGGCAAAGCCAAGGATGGAATTGAGGATAACTGAAGGGGTGAGGGAAAGCAAAAAGGCCTTCTGTAGATATTTCAGAGAGAATAGGAATGCCAAGGAGAGTATTGGGAGGATAAAATCAGGAAATGTGTATGCAGATGAGGATGGGAAGAAGGCTGACATTTTTTTTTTGTATTATCGTATTTATTCACCCCTTTGTGCTCGGTGACCCCCACTCCTTCAGGCTCCACAAGCCCCTTCGAACCCCACTGTCCTTCCTTGAGCCTCTCCAATTCTTCGCATTGCAGCCGATCCCCGAGGAATCCCTATTTATCCTTCGCTTGGGCGTGGTCCCTCTCTCTAAGGGGAAAAGGGCACCGGGGGGAGAACGGCCCAGCACACTATTGATAGGCCCCAGGGATGCTGCCAAGGAGAGGTAGGCCCTCGAGAAGGCACTGGAGGTATCGGGGACAGAGAGCCGTCATCCGGCAACCAGCAAGCGGTATTTCCACTTTTTCTAGATTCCCCTGCACGTCACTCGCATAGTGCCTCCAGTCTCCACTGGGGGCTGCTACCGAGCGATGCCATCCCCAAACCCACCCCAGGATAGGAGAACAGTCCTACGGATGCTCAATCCTATCCTCCCCTGCCGACCCCCAGCAACCCGAGTCCGTTCCCGAACCCGGGTCGCCGGCATGGTTTGAGGTGTGGCGTCCAGCGCCTCAGCCCTCTGTGCCACTGGGCCGGCCGGCTGACATTTTTAATAAGTATTTTTGCTCAGTACTTACAGTAGATGCTGGGTTCCACACCCTGACTGTGGTAGGCAAGCTATGGGGGAGGGGGGCAGAGGGAACTGAACTTGGGACTGGTGTTAACGGATCAGGTACTTAAGGAACTAGGGCACTTAGAGTTGATAAGCCTCCAGGACCAGATGGGTTACACCACAAAATGCTGAGGGAATTTGGGTGGGAACTTGCATGGCCCTTGACAGGCTAGTCCAACCACTCCCTGGAGACTGGGGTTGTCCCAGTAGATTGGAGGAGGGTGGACCTGGTACACCTACTTAAGAATGGGAGCTGGGAGTACCCAGGAAACTGTAGACTGGTTAGTTGTAGTTAGAACTCGTGGAGACTGCCTTCAAGGAGCAACTGGTGGAATTGCTTGAAACAAATGGGCTCCAAGGCAGGAGGCAGCACAGTTACATGAAGCCAAGGTTGTACCAGAGTAACCCCTTTGTGTTCAGCTCTGTAGCAAGAGCAGTGGACCAGAGTCAGGCAGTCAATGTGCTGTATCTAGATCCTTCGACTCAGTACCTCATTGACAGCTTATCAAGATTTTGGCAGATCTAAGGGTTGGGGCAAAGCTAACAAGGTGGGTAGCAAATTGACTAACTGGAAGGGCCAAGAGAATGATTGTACATGGAGAACATTCAGAGGTCAAGGAGATGACACTTGGGGCACTACAGTGGTCAGTGCTTGGGCCGGCACTGTTTAATGTGTTGATTTGTGACATGGGAAAGGGGTTGAAGGGATCAAGGGACAAATGTACTTCTTTGTAAATGATTCTAAACTCTGTGGCAGAGTAGATTCTAACTAAGGAAGGGATCAGAAACATGACAGACCTATAAAAATTGGAGTGGTGGTACAAGGTATGGCAATTGAAGTCTAATGTGAAGTGCAAAGTTATACATATGAGCAAGGGTAACCCAAAGACAGGTTATTGGCTAGGAGGGGAAAAAAATCTGTCTGGCCGCTGAGGAAAGGGATTTGAGGATCATCATTACTGATCACCTCAGGTCAGTGACCCAGTGCACAAGAGCACTTGAGAAGGCAAACAGTATGATGAGATGTAAAGGGAAAGGCTTCTCCAGGAGGAGAAAAAGATGCGTTGTTGCCCCTTCCTGGATCACTGTCGAGACCACAGCTGAAGTACTGCTATGTCCAGTTCTGGAGCATGTACCTGAAAAAGGATAAAGACTGCATAGACGTTGTCCAGAGGCAGGCTACAAAGATGATATGGTGTCAGCAAGCAAAATTATATGAGGAACATTTAGCAGCCAGAATATGTACTCACTGGAGGCCAGAAGGGACAGGGGGAGGCATGATCGAAACCTTTAAGTATCTGAAAAGTATAAAAAGAGTAGAGTGTAATGAACTATTTAAGCTTAGGGTAGGATCAGCAACTAGAGGACATGAGTATAAAATAGTGGGGGTAGATTGATGAAGGACATAAGGAAGGTACTTTGTCACAGAAAGAGTGCGAGTCAGATGGAATGGGTTGGCAGTGGAGGTAGTAAACGCTAAGATGGTGACAGGCTTCAAGAGAGCATCGGACAGCCATAAGGGGTTGTGAAAACCAAGACAATAAATGGGATGGGGGGTGGGGATTAACTACAAATTGGCATTCAACCTACACGTGACCAAGGGTAAAGTAATATGGCTTAGGCAGGCAAATGGGCAGACAAGATGGACCAAGTCTTTTGCTGCCAACACCTTCCTGTTTCTGTGTTTCTCTGCTGCTCTGAGATCTCCCAACAGGTGTGCATGAGTGCCAGGTGGCTAGCTCCCAACCACCCCATGAGCTGAGCATACCATTCAGTCCATGACTCAATAACTGCAGGCTCATGGTGGAGCCACTGTGGTCTGGGGTGGGCTTCAGCACCAGCCCTGGGCCAGGAGGGCCTAGTCTTTCTCAATTTTTTTCCATTATCTGTTTATTCTCCTTCATATGGTTACCCCTTCTGATAGACTGCCCCTAGCCCCGCCACCTGGCTTCCCCAGCACTTACCCTCCACTGATGTCCTCTGCCACAGGACTCTACAAGGTGCCTGGGGTGCGGGCCCTGTGAAGGGTCAGTCATCATCCTACAGACAGGGGTTTTCCACCTGTTTTTTTGCCCTTGGCGCCCGCAGATGTGCAGTGGGTGTGACAGGCGAGCTGTGCCTCTGTAGATACGCCCCCAGCATCCTGAACATGGGTTCCCTTCCCAACCTGTGACATCACATGTGCTGCCTCCTAAGCACCACTGGATAGCAGCCCAGTCTGGCAGGAGGTAAAGCACATGGTGCCACAGCCCTCCATGCTACTTGGCTGGCCTGTCTTTCCCTATTTTGTCCCCTCCCTTATTTCTCCCATCTCCCCAGAAAGGTCATGCCACATGCCACGCAGCCTAATAACCATAACATCTGCGAACCATGCAAACCTGTCCTTGCAGATCATCGCAGTGGCCTGGGGGGAAGGGGTGTTGCAGCATACTTCTCAGCTGTCCCATATCATGAGGGTAAGTCTCTCTTTTTAGTACCCTAAAACCTTCTGATTCACATAAAGAGGGTGTTGTCCCACATTTTGCACTAAAGACAATTCTTAGTAAGTTATGTCACTAAATGCACAGCAAACAAGTACACATTTTCACAGTCTTCAGAGATTCTGTCTCACATTTTTCCTTTGTTTTGCTATTTTGTTGGAGGTGGGGGGCCATGTCTTACGTCTGGTTACTGAAAAAATCTGAGAGGTAAAAGTGTTGCTGGAAAAGCAGCAATTTCTCACTCCTGACAGAGATCAGCCAGTTTGCGGGCTCAGTCTCTATAGAGCTTCCGCCAGGTTGGTCTGGGATACCAGAATCAGGATTCAAACCTGGTCCCACATAGTAACATGATGCACATCCAGCTACATTGTTATGCTAGCCCTGTTTCTGCTGTGTTTTACTTTTAGCTAAGCTTTGTACCTTGAAACCTCTCTTACGGTGGCACTGATCTTCATTTCAGATGACGTCTCTGCTGTCAGTAATGGGAAAATTGCTCAATCACAGTCAGCAGAGGAGGCCACAGAAGCAACAGAAGTACCAGAGAGTACAGCAAATGAAGTGGAGCCAGCACAGATCCGGCCCGGTCCACTCACAGAGCATGTCTTCACAGACCCTACTCAGACACAGGTCACAAGTGCCCAACAAAGCAGGTGAGAGATTTACTTGTAAAGATTACAGCCAGAAGTGGTGATAGACTGTTAGCATTCAGATTTTTTTTAACTCTTGTTTATACCACCTCCGCCGCCAGCTGGGACCTCCTTCGGC
Organism: Neoceratodus forsteri; assembly: GCA_016271365.2. Classification (NCBI taxonomy): domain Eukaryota; kingdom Metazoa; phylum Chordata; order Ceratodontiformes; family Ceratodontidae; genus Neoceratodus; species Neoceratodus forsteri. The sequence continues at coordinate 358,365,253 of JADMNL010000025.1, forward strand.
CTTTGCACTGGTGCCATCTCCTGTCCTTCTGAGACCCCCTGACTTTAATCACTGGGTTCCTGGTCCACCCACCTTCTGCTCCATGGTGACTCCCATCTTCATCCAGTCATCCTCAGTAGTAGTGAAGGTGAAGGTGAAGGCCAAGAGAAATCCAGGTCCAGGCAGGAGAGGTCCGACGATGGACATGGGAGCACAGTGCAATGTCACCCTCCCAGTTTGCAGTATTTTCCTCCTTGTGTTTCAGCCCCAGGAGGAGCAGACATGCACTGATGTCATAGATATTGCTATGCATGCTGCCAGGCACAGAGCATCGATGTCCGCTGCTCCTCTGCTCAATCTGGTGGTCCCATGCCCCCTCACTCTCCCAACCAGGGTCCAGGCAAATGCCGAGCTCCACATCCCCCCCCCACCTGGAGGAGGAGGGCTGACACCTAAGACACCCACTAAACACATGTGGTTTCAATTAATACCAAGCAGCTATAACTTGGAAGGACAAACAGCAATATACAGTATACTAATATGCCAGAAGCATTTTGACGACTTATGGTACAGATGGGTGTTTCTGGGAGTAGGTTATCCAGAAGGTGCTCCTTTATACTACTGCCAGCACTGATTGCTCCCTACATAAATCTTTTATATATTCTCTTCCTTAACTAAGAATGCCACTGATTCATAGAAATGGGCAATTTTTACTCCTTGTCATCCTCGCTCTGATAATAGGGAAAGAGACCTCCGCTCCCGCACTGAACTCCCCCACGGGCCCTGCAACTACTTTAGATAGGACACACAAACCTAGCATGGTAACCTCTGTGGCTGATCATCTAAATGCTTTTGTAACCCCTAGATGGCGCTATCCCAGGGGCTACTACCCCTGCCTGATTTGCCACTAACAGGTTGTGGGGCCTGGATCCAATGGCGGGTGCCTCCACCCAGAGGTCAGGGTTTGCAATAGTTAAACTAACTTGGTCACAGCCCTCTGGGACACTGCAACCCCCCTTTCTTCCCACTAGTGGCCCACACAATATATCAGAATTACCTCACAGTATACACTTACCCCCAGGTCTGGTTCCGGCACTGGGACCTCCTGTGAAATGAGATACAGTGCAACAATCACAGTACAGTACTTAACATAGACAAATACCTCAGGCAGTATAACTTTGCTGAAACAAGCAGCTCTGATTTATTTAGGGGATATAACAAGGACAGGGGAAATCAGGTTAATTAGCTTATCACTCTAATAATCTACCTATGGCTCTGTGCACAGGCCTATCCCTATCAGTTACTGTCCCTGGGTACCCAAGCCCTAGTGGCTAGTCCAAACCGTGGCAGCTGGTAGGGGCCCTTTCACACAGAGAAAGGAGAATTAAACAGTCAGCAGTACAGTAATTCCATTTGGATTTAATGTGGCAATTCAACAGGAGCGACCCTGAATTAGTACTCACGACCTCCAAATAAGATAGGGTCCTTCAATGTCAGCAGGGCTCACTTGAGGTACACAAACCTCTTCACACATCTATATAAAAGAACGCACTATACCAGGCAGGCTGCATCTGTATCCCGATCGCAATTACTGCACAATACCCGGAGAACACACAGCAGATTCAGTTCCTGACAGACCGAGTGCAATTTTCAGCAATTCTTCCAGTCTTCTACAGGGTGAGCCTGGTTTCTACTCTTCAGAGATCCTTTGATTCTTTTCACAGGACAGATCAGTCCTAACAAGCTGTTACACAAGCTGCAGACCGGAACTCTGGGCCTTACACGTTTTTGACTAAAACTGCACACTGAAAAAGCACAGGGCTCCTTCCTTCTTCACTGCCAAAGCTCAACTGAAACTCCAACCGACAAAACCGGCACTTCCTTTGAGTTCCTCCCAGTTCTCGACTGGATTGGCTGTCACTCACAATAGACTGCTGCTGTTGGTCCAAAAAGGCACTGAAGTCTAAACTACATCTCCCAGAGTCACTGCCATACAATCCTCTTGTGGCTGGCTCAGATTATGAGTCCAAGTTCTGATTCGTCCAAGGCACCATTTTAGAGCTAGTCACCACACTGATTGGTCCAGTTCAGCAGTTCAAAACCAGAATGGGGAACTAGGCAGACACTGTTCTGACTGCAAAAGAAATCAGGTTAGACAAACTGTAATTTCATTATTACTGTAAATGATTTCTGGCAAACAGTTACATCTTTCAGATAGGTTCCTTTGCACCCTAGTGACTGCAAAATGAAGTGAATTGGCAGCAGCTTGAGTGGTACTCAATCAAAGAAACACACAGTCCCCATACAACTAATTATGTCTGCAAGCAGACAGCTCTTAAAGAGACAGTACCAGAGGTTCTAAAACACTCACTGATAAATGGCTTAAATGCCAAACACCATTCAGGCTGGAGCATTCAAGCAAGCTCCTGGAAGTCTTTTGGGAACCCCCATTTGCAGGGGGTTACACTCTTCCTGGCCTGGGAAAGCTTGGCGTCCAGCTCAAGCAAGTACCCCATAAGTTTCAACTGCAACCATATACATTTGCATTAGGCTCGCATGTAATCATCAGTCAATATATCATTTTACCAAGAACACATTTCTGAAACATTGCAGTACGTCTCTCTTTACACAGTATTACATACACATTGTACCATAACTCAAGTTATTACCTCTTGTACATGAAACCTGAAGAGGGGCCCTTCCTATCAGTTACCTTTGGGGCTGGATGGGGCAAGGGCACCATACTTAGAGGGCAACACAAGTAACTTGGAGTTAGCACTGATGCTCAGTTTGGGCAATGAGCTCGGGGACACATACACTCCTTTATGGACAACATTGAGAGGCAAGTCCACAGGCCTCCCAAGTGAATCATAACTGAGGTGCACCACAGGCTTTATAGCTCGACCAGTCTTTCTAGGGGGAACTGTTATAGTCTCTGCACTCTGAGCCTCATTTTCAGCATTGTCCTCACTTGTCAGGGGAGTCTCCATGGGGGTAGAGAGGCTAGAACTTGGGGCACTTTCAGCTCCTGGAGTTACAGTTTCTGAGTCCACAACATTTGGCTGCATGGAGAGCTTTCGGACACTGGCAGTGGACTGTCAAGGCACTCAAAATACTCTTCTTGTTCGGGTGTATCACCAGTCTGCCCCAATCTATCATTTTCCTCCCTGAAAGCTCAAACAGTTCAACCATGCACAATGATTCCATTTCATCTGATCTGATGCTTTGCACTTCACTTTCTGGGAGCATTGGCTCCAGGGATGAAGCTGGGGGCTTAGATAGTCCAGAAGGCCCAGCTTCATCTCCAGTATTGCTAGGGATTGCCCAAACAATTGACTCAGTTCAGTAAGAAGGATAGTACTCAAAGTCACTCTCACTTTCTTCCGATATGGACTGACAGTCATGCTCAACTGGGACTTGTGGAGGGAACACTTTAACTTTGCTTCTGTAGGTCCAGACTTTCTTGATCTTTCTTAGCAGCAGCTCTAGTCACTGGTCAGAGGGGCATCTTCTAGGGGCTCAGACTCAATTAAGATTTGTCCAATGGGCAGTAAATGATTTCTATGCATTGTTTTTACATCTTTTGAATTATTCTCAGGCCTTACTTTGTACACTGGCAGATCATCTAGTTTGCCCACTACAATGTGAGGGAGATGGTGCCATCTGTCAGCAATCTTGTGCTTGCCATGCAGTCCCAGATTTCTTAGCAATACCCGATCTCCTCCTGGAGTTCCTGTGCTTTCACCTTTTATCATACCTTTCTTTGTTGGCCAGATTTCTTTTGGCAGCCATGGTTTGAGCCAGTTGTGCACATGAGTTAGCTGGGCCTTTAACTTTTGCACATACTGTAAATAGTTGTCAGCTTGAACCCCATCAGGAGAGACCCCAAAACACACATCTACTGGTAGTCGAGCTTCTCTTCCAAACATCAGGCGGTAGGGGGAGAACCCAGTGGCATCACTTTTGGTGCAGTTATAAGCATGTGCCAGGGTGCTAATTTGTTGGCTCCATCTAGGCTTGTCCTTTGGGTGCAGGGTGCCTAGCATATCTAGCAAAGTGCGGTTGAAACGTTCAGGCTGTGGGTCCCCTGGGGTGGTAAGGAGTGGTTCTGGACTTTGCCTCCCCACAGAGAAGCATCTCTTTGATCAGGCGACTCTCAAAGTCTCTCCCTTGATCAGAATGGATTCTTTGTGGAGCCCCATAGTGAACAAAAAGTTTTCTACAAGTACTTTGGCCACAGTGGATGCTTTCTGGTCTTTGGTGGGAAAGCTTGGGCATATCTCGTGAAATGGTCAGTGACCACCAGCACATTACTGATATTTCTTTGATCTGACTCCAAACTCAGAAAATCAATACAGACCAGCTCCATGGGTGCACTGGTGGTGATGTTAACAAGGGGGGCAGCCCTCTGGGACAAAGCTTTCCTCTGTAAGCAGCGACTACAAGTTCAAATGTGTTGCTCCACATCAGCCCCCATCTTAGGCCAATAGAATCTGGATCTCACCAAGTCAAGTGTTCTGTCTATACCAAGGTGCCCCATGTGGTTGTGCAAGGACCTCAGTACTGAGTCTCGAAGGCAGTGGGCAGCACTAGTTGTTGTTTGTCTACTTGTCCCCTCTGTCTACTGTTTCTCTGTATAACAGTTTATTGATCAGTTTCAACTTAGGACCTTCTTTGTATAACAGTGCAGTTCTCAAATCAGTGGAGCGTAATTTGGACACATCTTTTCCTGCATAGAGGGCTTCTAAAGCTGCTTTGATCATGGGATCGCGGGATTGAGCCCGCGAATACTGTCATTGTCCAGCTGAGGCAGTGCACCAATGTCTATTGCAGAAAAGTGGCAATAAGCAGCAGGTATGCAATTCTCAGAGGCTCCCAAGCAATCCACCATGCAGTCCACTCGTCCGTGGACATTTGTTCCTCCCTGTCAAACTTCGGCAGAGTGCCCGAATGTCAGGTTCTGCCAATCGGACCCAATCATTCTGGGGAACAGGCCTCCGGAGAGAGCATCAGCATCTATGTGGTTCAGACCTGCTCGGTATTCGAGAGCATAGTCATATGTAGATAATGCAGAAAGCCACCTATGGCCAGTGGCATCCAACTTAGCTGAGGTCTGCACATAGGTCAAAGGATTATTGTCAGTTTTACTAGTATTTTAGCCCCATACAAGTACTCATGGAATTGGTCAACAATAGCCCACTTCAAAGCTAGGAACTCTAACTTATGTACAGGATAGTTGTTTTCGGATGGGGTCAGGCTTCTACTGGCAAGGCCACTGGTCTCAGGCCATTCTCGTGCTCTTGGTACAACACAGCCCCCAACCCTTGCAAGCTAGCATCAGTGTGCAGGACGTAAGGTTTTTTCTTGGATCGGCATAGGCCAGCACTGGAGCATGGGTAAGTTGATATATGATCTCATGAAAAGCAGTCTCACAATCAGAGTCCAGCGGGCCCCAAATACTTCACTGGATGAAAATACATTCTTTCAGTCTTGAGGGACGCTGACTTTTGGTATTTTTGTGGGTTGGGGATACCCTTGAGTAGGTTAAGTAAAGGCGGATCACTCTTGAATAGTCCTTGATGAAGCGCCGATAATAACCACAGAATCCCAGGAATCTTTGCAGTTCTTTTAGATTTTTGGGCTGTGGCCAGGTGGTCAAGGCCTCAACTTTACTTGGGTCGGTCTCTATTCCTCGGTGGATACTATGTGTCCCACATACTTTACTGATGTTTGAAAGAATTGACACTTATCAATGGACAGTTTAAGGCCAAAGTCCTCCAGTCGGTCCAATACCTTAAATAATCTGCTCTCATGTTCCTCCAGTGAGCTGCCAAACACAATAACATCATCTAGGTATACCAGGCACTCTAGTAAATTCATGTCCCCACTGCACGCTCCATCAATCGTTGAAAAGTGGCTGGGGCACCTGAAATCCTTGAGGCATCCTCATGAATTCATAGAAGCCAAGCGGACAGATAAAGGCGTCTTCTCCACGGTCCTCTGGGGCCATCGGGATCTGGTAGTACCCTGCGGAGATCCAGCACAGAGAACCACTTGCTCCCGTTTGGGCAGTCCAAAGCATCCTGAATGCGGGGCATTGTGTACTGATCAGGATAGTCGCCCGGTTTAAGGTGCGATAATCCACACACATCCTTACTGTTCCATTCTTTTCCTCACTACCACAATGGGGAAGCATAAGGGCTTCTGGATTCTTGTATTACACCAGCAGCTAACATCTCTTGCAGATGCCGTCTCACATCATCTATGTCAGCAGGTGCCAGGTCGAGACCTCTCCACGAAATGGTCTTTCGTCATGCAGCGGATATTGTGCTCAGCTCCTTGCCGCATCCTACATCCCATTCCTTTAAAGAAAACACCTGGTCTCTCTGGGCAAGCTTCTCACTGATCCTCACTTTCCATTCAGCTGGCAGCGGGGAGTCGCCGAAATCAAACAAGTCAGGCGTTATTCTGTCATTCTTCCTTGAACTCTTGCTGCTGGGTAGCACTGCAGTGTCTGCACAATGCACATTAGCCAGGATGCAACCTCTGTTTACTCGAATGTCTCTTTCAGACACATTATGAACTTGGACCATTACCCTTCTGGCATAAGCATGGGCTCTAGCGGGCAAAATACTAGGCTTGACCAGCAGTCCCTCTGGCAATTTTCCATCGCCTGGTGCATCCAACATTAATATTTTATTCTTAACATCCTTTCTGATACGGACCTCTCCTGTAAGGTACACTGGGCATTTGGCGCCAGGATCAGAGACTCAGGATCCTTCTTCCATACAATTCCGACCGGTTCCTCTGGTTCTGTTTTTCAGCATCTCTCTGTGCCTCATAGGCCTTCTTAATTAAAGCGAACTCTTAAAGCTCTACTAGTCTTTGACCCTGTTTTCATAACACAACTGTGCCAGCCTTCCGAACATATGAGCATTTGTTCCAATCAACAAAGGGACACCATCATACAGTCAGTGGGGGACACACTAAGGCTAGGGTCTCTACTTGTTCGGCCACTCCAGCCACGGAGGTGGGGAAAGACAGCCAAATTCGGATATACCCGGAATAGGGTAGGCCTTCTCACTTAACCCCATACATGCAGTCCTTCTAATGGTTGTAAGTACGTCTGACAAATGCTTCTGATACCAATCCTGGAACATAATTGTCACTTAGGAGCCACTGTCTAATACAGCTCTTGTAGACACTCCATTCACCTTTACAGTGGTCTCCATGGAGGGACCCACTATTCTGGACCAGTCTGGAGGCGGTAGTGGGGCCTGGGCAACTGACCTTGCCACAAAAGGACGTGAATTAGCATTTTGGTGCCCTCACTGGGATCATGTCGCACCTCTTAACCACTGATTTCTTCTCCGAAGCTCTCCTTGTAGCCTATATGCAACTTTGTCAGTGTCTTTTGGGGACTGGCATTCCCTTTTCATGTGCCCATCTTTCCCACAATTATAGCAAAACATACTTTCTGGAGTTTGAGCTGGCGGGCGCACACTGGGAGCCAGGGCGGGGTATTACTAACTGGCAACCTGGGTGCCATCTCTGTCTCTTGGTGATAAGCATTTGGAGACATCTCGTCAGTTTCTCCACTTCCATGGTCAAGGAATTGAGTTTGGAGCTGTTATCAGCAGGAGATACATGGGTGGTACCCCCACCCCGTAGCAGATGCAGTCGGATATAGGTCAGGGCCTGTACTTGCAGGCGTGGCCTTCATAAAGGACTGTTTTTGAATTCCGGATCTCTCTCAACAGTTCGCCCCATTGTGGCATATCTTTTCCTTGTCAGAGCACTCATTGACTGTCAACCTCTGCCCTGAACTTCACTTGATGGGTCACCCTCAGTCACTCGGGTCGTAGCCACAGCTGTTGGTGCAGGTACCTCCCAGGGTCGCCTTTTCTCAACTCCTCAATTTCTCTCATTAACTCATCATAGGAGGTGGGGATTCCAGTCGATTTGCCAGGCGTAACTGAAGCAACAGCAGTTCTGAGAAGGGGCAGACTTAAGGATTCTGTCAGTCTGGTTCGGTCCAGTTCAATCGCTGGCAAACTACCCTTTCTGAGGCATTCTTGCAACAATTTTTCCAGCCGAGAGACATACACAGACAACAACTCCCCTTGGTACTGTTGTGCATTTCTTACTCTCCACCATAGGTCCTCATCAGAATCTGGGCTCCCATACACATTCTCCAAGGCCTCAAGATAGGCCTGTGCAGTCGCTTCAGGGTTACTGGCCCGTTTAGCACGGATGGTAGCCAGGGCAGGACCTCGGAGGCTCTCACTAACCCTCTTTCGCTTTTCCCCTTCCGAGCATTGCCATTCTAGCACTTGGGGGGCAACATAGTCTATCCAGGTCTCCCAGTCATCCTCCCCTTGGGGGGTTGGGAGGGTGCCAGAGAAGATCCTCAACCTTCGGTAAGAGTCGTGACTAATGGCAGGTGCAGAAATAGGAGTCTGCATTGGTTCAGCCACCATTACGGGCACTGGAGCAGGAGAGGGTGTTGGGGGAGGAACACCCCAGGTGGCAAGAATAGTTTCTTCAAGTCCTCCACAGTTTTCCCCTCTCCCAGCAACCATTCAGCAAATTTCTCCTCAAAAGTTTCAGATAGTGGTGGGGCTGATTCCCCGGGTCTTTACTGTCATAATTATCACTCTCCAAGCAGTGAGGGCTCCTCTGGGGTAATGGTCTGTGGCACTTTGGAGCTATCTATGGGATCCTTAAACTCTACTAGGGCCAGGAAAGTGTGGGTGAGCAGATTAGCATGCCGACCCACCACCACAGGGTTTTGTAAACCTTCCACCTTAAAGTACTCCCTGCACAGTGTCCGTATTGATACCCAGGGGATGTCCAGGATAAGCATAGCATTTTGGGGTCGATCTCCTCCCAGTACACCACTCCACCAGCCGGTGCACAGCCACTTCTGTCGGGTACCCATTTTTTCTTAACAGTGGTTCGTAAATATGGCCACTAGAGGACACACAATCCCAGCGGTGAGCCTCAAGATGTAACCCTAGATGGCGCTATCCCAGGGGCTACTACCCCTGCCTGATTTGCCACTAACAGGTTGAGGGGCCTGGATCCAATGGCAGGTGCCTCCACCCAGAGGTCAGGGTTTGCAATAGTTAAACTAACTTGGTCACAGCCCTCTGGGACACTGCAACCCCCCTTTCTTCCCACTAGTGGCCCACACAATATATCAGAATTACCTTCACAGTATACACTTACCCCCAGGTCTGGTTCCGGCACTGGGACCTCCTGTGAAATGAGATACAGTGCAACAATCACAGTACAGTACTTTAACATAGACAAATACCTCAGGCAGTATAACTTTGCTGAAACAAGCAGCTCTGATTTATTTAGGGGATATAACAAGGACAGGGAAATCAGGTTAATTAGCTTATCACTCTAATAATCTACCTATGGCTCTGTGCACAGGCCTATCCCTATCAGTTACTGTCCTGGGTACCCAAGCCTAGTGGCTAGTCCAAACCGTGGCAGCTGGTAGGGCCCTTTCACACAGAAAAAGGAGAATTAAACAGTCAGCAGTACAGTAATTCCATTTGGATTTAATGTGGCAATTCAACAGGAGCGACCCTGAATTAGTACTCACGACCTCCAAATAAGATAGGGTCCTTCAATGTCAGCAGGGCTCACTTGAGGTACACAAACCTCTTCACACATCCATATAAAAGACGCACTATACCAGGCAGGCTGCATCTGTATCCCGATCATAATTACTGCACAATACCGGGAGAACACACAGCAGATTCAGTTCCTGACAGACCGAGTGCAATTTTCAGCAATTCTTCCAGTCTTCTACAGGGTGAGCCTGGTTTCTACTCTTCAGAGATCCTTTGATTCTTTTCACAGGACTGATTCAGTCCTAACAAGCTGTTACACAAGCTGCAGACCAGAACTCTGGGCCTTACACACGTTTTTGACTAAAACTGCACACTGAAAAGCACAGGGCTCCTTCCTTCTTCACTGCCAAAGCTCAACTGAAACTCCAACCGACAAAACCGGGCACTTCCTTTGAGTTCCTCCCAGTTCTCGACTGGATTGGCTGTCACTCACAATAGACTGCTGCTATTGGTCCAAAAAGGCACTGAAGTCTAAACTACATCTCCCAGAGTCACTGCCCATACAATCCTCTTGTGGCTGGCTCAGATTATGAGTCCAAGTTCTGATTCGTCCAAGGCACCATTTTAGAGCTAGCTTACCCAACACTGATTGGTCCAGTTCAGCAGTTCAAAACCAGAATGGGGAACTAGGCAGACACTGTTCTGACTGCAAAAGAAATCAGGTTAGACAAACTGTAATTTCATTATTACTGTAAATGATTTCTGGCAAACAGTTACATCTTTCAGATAGGTTCCCTTTGCACTCCTAGTGACTGCAAAATGAAGTGAATTGGCAGCAGCTTGAGTGGTACTCAATCAAAGAAACACACAGTCCCCCATACAAACTAATTATGTCTGCAAGCAGACAGCTCTTAAAGAGACAGTACCAGAGGTTCTAAAAACACTCACTGATAAATGGCTTAAATGCCAAACACCATTCAGGCTTGGAGCATTCAAGCAAGCTCCTGGAAGTCTTTTGGGAACCCCCATTTGCAGGGGGGTTACACTTTCAAACTCCCTCCACAGATCTACTTATCGCAGCCACCTCCAAAAATCCCCGCAGCAGCTCTGCTATGCAGTCGCAATGCTGTAGTGACCACAAATGCGCTCAAAGGCCACGGAGAAAAGTTTACTGGCCGCAACTGGGTGCACTGTGCATGCACTCTCAGGAAATTGATCCTACTATTATTACTAATTTCTGGAAATGTGCACCCAAATCCTGGTCCCCCTGCAATAAAGACCAGTACAAAATTGGGGCATCTCAAGATAGCCTCACTTAACATATGCAGTCTCTTACCCAAGTTGCCTCAATTACGGGCCTGGGTAGAGCTGCACAAACCACATGTAATTGCCTTAACTGAGACTTGGCTGTTGCCAAAGGTAAGTGACGCTATAATAGCTCTGGATGGCTACACCATATTCCGCCAGGACTGGTTGTTCAAACGTGGAGGTGGCTGTATGGTCTACCTAAGGAGTGATATTAAAGGCCAGCTACTGTCAAGTAGCTTATGCACTAAAGAGGCTCAAATACTAAGCATTAAACTCACCATAGGGCAGCAGAATAAAGTACTGCGACTCTCTACAGTCTATGGTTCTGACCTACCTTGAACAAACAAGGCAAAACTGGGAACATGTAATAGTTGGGGACTTTAATACCAACTGGAAATTCCACGATTCAACTACAGAATGTGACCAAAGAGCTGGCCTTTATCTTACTCAGCTGGTTACACAATTCACCAAACAGAAATACCAGACTAGCACTAGTACACTCACTGATTGGCTCCTCTCTACCCACACTCAGCACATATATCTGAAGTTACTGTACTGCCAGACTCCCTCAGTGACCACTCCCCTGCACTGTGCACTTGGACTAACAAGTTTTCTAAAACTGCCCCCCCCAGACCTCTAGAAATCGCTCACTGAGAGCAGGACTAGCAGATACCTTTAAGCAATATCTGAAGCTGATCGACTGGACACCACTGGATAGTGCCGAAGATGGGAACCAGGCCCTCGATTACTTCATTATGGCCTTCACAAAGGCCTGTGATATCTTTGCCCCCTTTAAAACTAAGAAAATAAGAGGGACCACAAACCCGTGGCTTTCAGGCTCCCTCATTGAACTTATGCACCACAGGTACAACCTGTGGCAGAAGGCTAAAGCCTCGGGAAAACAGGCTGACCTTCTTGCGTATAAAACAGCCAGAAATAAATGCACAAAACTCATCCGCACGGCGAAGGCCTCCTACTACAACAATCTTGTGAAAAGGAGCTGGGGTTGTAACAGGGAATTCTGGGACTTGGTAAAATCACTTACAGGTAAAGCACTCCGAGCCCCACCCAGTCTAATAGTCACGGCATCTGGGACATTTCAGGAAACCGCTGTCATTGCCAACGAATTTAACCAGGCCTTCACTGACCTTAGTTCGATACTGCCTGCTGATTACCTCAACCCCCTTCCACCTGACCAGCTCCCCAGATTGCATTCCCCATCCCCACCAAAAAGCAATGTCCCTCATTTCTACTTCAAGCAAATCAAAAGAAATGATACCATAAGATATGTTAAACGGGTACTAGGAAAGACCAGGATGGGGAGTAACCTCTTGGACATGAAGTTGATAGCCCTCACTTTAAATGAGATAGCTGGACCCCTCACCAAAGTCTTCAATGACTCGCTGAGGTCAGTTGTGTTCCCAGACAAGTAGAAAGAGGCACTTGTCACCCCGGTCTTCAAAGCTGGTGATGCAACCAACCTGTCCAACTACAGGCTCATCTCCATCCTTCCCCCACTTTCGAAAGTTCTCAAGCGTGCGGTCTATGACCAGTTTACAGACTATCTCACGAAGCACAGTCTACTTTGTGTACAGCAACATTGCTTTCACAAAGATCACTCCACCATTACGGCACTGATCAACTACACCTCTCAAATCTACGACGCATTTGACAGTGGACTAGCAGTGGGGTCTATCTTCATAGACCTCACTAAGGCATTTGATACGGTCAACCATCAACTCTTCCTAAACAACCTGCTAGCCACCAGTCTGTCCTCTGATACAGTAAACTGGTTTGACAGTTACAGACAATAAACTCCTGCTCAACTATAAAAAAATGAAGTACATGCTGTTTACTGTCCCACAAACCAGGAAGACGTTTGGACCGCTGCAAGTTGTGAGTCACAGAGGTGGCATATTAGAACTGGTCTGCACGTTTAAATATCTGGGGGTACACTTGGATGAAGCTCTTTCATTCACAGTACACGTAGACCATGTCATCAAAACTGCAAATGCAAAACTTGGTGTGCTGTATCGGCACCATCACTCCATGACCCCTGAAGCACTAAAGCTTGTCATAAGCTGTTATGTACCAAAAACCATAGATTACGGCCTGGTGATCTACGGTGCTGGTGCTGATACTGCTTTGAAAAGGGTGAAAACACTACTTAACAAGGCATGCAGGCTGGTCTTGGGGCCAACCACTGGACCCACACCTGCGCTCTATACACTGTAACTGGTTGGCTCCCTCTTTACCCCAGGATTCAGTGCCAAACTTGCCTGATTGCCAAAAAATCCATGATAGGACTTACCCCGGAATCTACCTCCTCTCTCTTCAAAGCCACCCACCCAACCTTCTCCACTAGACGATCAGTGAGGGAAGGGCTAGTAGTTCCTTTTAAGCTTACAACAATAGGCCAGAGATCACTCTCCTTCCATCGAACTAAGTGGCTCAGTGACCTCCCCACTGACCTAACCCATCTGCTAGTCCACACTGTGCCCTAGCACCCCTCCCTCCCCTTGCTCCTGAACCTCCTCTCCTGCCCCTTGGGACCTCTGTGTGTCCCCGTCCCCCCTGCCATCCCCCTAGCTTTCTCTTCACCTCAGGCACATCTGGGTGTCTTCTTATTCTTGCTTTCCCCTCCTGTACCTCCCTGCCCACCCCCTGCTCCCTTAGCCTCCACTCCCGTCCCTCTCATGTCAATCATAGGAAAACCTCTCACCATCTCCCAGCCAGGGTGTTAGTCATGCTACTACTCCTGTCAGGGAACATTCATCAAACCCTGGTCCGGTTCCCAGGAGCTCCCCAACTCGCACCACAGGCCTATGCATGGTCTCCATGAATATCTGTAGCCTCCTAAAAAAGTTTGACTCACTACAATGCCTGGTCACATCAATTAACCCTGATGTCATCACCCTGGTTGAGACTTGGCTGTCAAAATCCTCCCTGACTCCCTAGTCTCCCTTCCTGGTTCACCCTTTTCCGGTCCGACCGTGTTGGGAGACGGCGTGGCAACTGCGCTATTTATGTCAAGGAATCTCTCCCCGTACTAGCACTGCCCACTCCCATCCTTGACTCCAGGGCCCAGGCGCTTATGCTGAAACTAACCCCTGACCCTTTAAAGGGACCCCTTTATCTGACTACTGCATACGTGCCTCCCAGGGACCAAATGCAGGCCATTGCCTCTCTTACAGAATACCTTACCTCTCTACCTCCTTCCGTTGATCAAATTCTGGTGGGTGACTTAAATGTCAACTGGCTCAGCCCCTCCTCCTCCTCTACCCGAGACTCCTTTTCTGCAGTAGACCTAACGCAACTAGTTACCCACTCTACCAGGACTAACCCCAAGAGAGGCTCCAGTACCCTGCTTGATGTGGTACTCACCAACCGCCCTAATCGGATCCCCAATGTACAAGTCCTCCCAGACTCTCTCAGCGATCACTCCCCCATTCTATTACACTGGTCAACCTCAGTCCCCAAACCCATAGCACAGTCCACATGCCGGCGGCGTCTAATACCTGGTGGACTGATAAAACTTAAGGAACTTCTGTCCCAAATTGACTGGTCTCCTATACAGGCAACTCCTGACATTGACACAGCTCTCCTTCTTTACCCAAACTTTAATAATGCCTGTGATATCTTTGCCCCAGTGTTGACCCACCGTTCTAAAAGGAAGAATGCCCTAGGGTTACCCCAGCTTTGATCCACCAGCTCAAACATAGGGACAACCATAGCACCGTGCCATTAGAGACTGGCCGGCCCAATGACAGGCGATTATATGCTGCCCTCAAACAAGTGCACTCGGGCCATCAGAAAGGCCAAGTCTGAGCACTATCGGTCCTCACTCACTGTCAAGATGGGGAATCCCAGAACCTTCTGGGATAACATTAAACAGTTAAATGGGAGTGCACACCCCCCACCCACCCAGATCAACATTAATGGTGTGATCTCCTCAGACCCAGCCCTCATAGCCAACCACCTCAACACCTCATTCACTGACCTTAGCCCTATCCTCCCTACAAATTTATTTGACCCTCCTCCCCAGCACCTGCCGTAAATCTTTCTAGCCCTTATTTTCTCCTCCATGAGTGTTTCTGCCCAAGAACTTAGGCGCACCTTGTCACTGCCCTCAAGAGTAATAGTACAGGCAGTGACACCCTGGATCCATGTATCCTACGGCTGGTCTTAGACACAGTCCTTACCCCGATCACATGCCTCATCAACCACTCTCTTTGCCTGGGGAAGGTTCCAACTGCCTGGAAAGTCGTCACTGTCACCCCTATCTTTAAAGGTGGTGATAGGACTGTGGCTGGAAACTATGCACCGATCTCCATTCTCTCTCCTCTCTCCTCTCCTCTCTCCAAGGCCTTGGAGAAAGTGGTGGCCTCTCAAATCTCTGACTACCTCTCCACCTACAATGTCCTTTGTCCTGAGCAGCATGGCTTCCGAGCGGGCCACAGTACCAACACAGCCCTCCTAGAGTTCTCCAACTTTCTCCACTCCTCCTTACACACTGGTTCTCTGGCTGGTGCTGTCTTCATTGACCTCTCAAAGCTTTCGACACTGTCTCCCACCCCTCCTTCTTGATGCCCTTAGTCTCTCTGGTTTTGCTGCTGGGCCTATCTCTGGTGCACCAGTTATCTGTCTGACCGCTCACAGCGTGTAAAATTAATGGGACCTACTCAGACATCTGTCCCATCTTTTCTGGGTTCCCAGGGCTCCATTCTGGGCCCCTTACTATTCTCCCTTTACCTTAACACCCTTCCACGCTCTTGCTCGGGAACATTCTATTGTCGCTGATGATGCAGTCATCTTTGCCTCAAGTCGTAACCCCTACTGCCCTCCAGGACTCGCTGCAGAAGTCCTTCACTGAAGCCGAGGGCTGGTTCAAGGAACATGGATTGGTGATAAATCTTAAAAAACAAAACCATGTTCTTCACTCATCCTCAAAACAAGTCCTGCAACTTCAAACTCCTCATTCATTCTGGGTCCTCATTCCCACTGAACAAGTTTGCTCCTATAAATACCTAGGGATCCATTTGACCCCTCCCTCTCCTTCCATGGACACATCGCTGCCTAGCCACTGCCACTAATATCCGATTGGGCATCTTATATCGGTATAAACACTGCCTCCCGAGGCTCATCCGACTCAGTCACCTCCTCTATCCTGTCCCTAGTGGACTATGGACTGCCGGTGTATGGTGCTGCTGATCAGACCGCACTCCATAAAATTCGCACTACTCTGAATAAGGCCTGCAGGTTAATTACTGGAGCACCTAGGATGACACACACCTATCTACTACATGCTAAAGCGCTGGTACTTGATCTCACGAGTGCCTCAAATATCTTACCTGTACCCTTACAAAAAATACCCTCCTTGGGCTTTCCCCACCAGGATTGACCACCACCATACGCCGCTCTGTCCAACTAGTTCATACTCGGACCTCTGGGAAAACCTCTCTTGTTATCCCTAGAGCTAGGACCTCTCACGGCCAAAGAGCCTTCAGCTTTAGGGCCCCCTCCTGGTTCAACACACTGCCCCCCTCCATCTCCGAAGCTCCAACTATATCGTGCTTCAAAACTTCCTTACGTAACCACCTTATTAACACCCGATGCTGTAACTGCCACTAGTCAAAGCCGTACTCAATACTTATGACAAAGCTTATTACTTAAGCTGCTAAGGACGACATAACTCTGGTATTGTTTGCATCCATCCTACCTGTACCAGCTTGTTTGTATCTATGTCTTAATTTTACTGTTATACTTATGTGTTGTACTGCTATACTGTGTATTTTGGTTTGTCTTACTGTGACAAGGTACCTTTGTAAATGAGCCTATGGCTCAAAGGTTTTCCAAACTGCTGTTTAAATAAAATAAAATAAATAAAATAATGAAGTGCAGAAAGATTAGTCTATTTAAATCTGATCTCTACTCCCACCTAACCTCTGCGAATGTCTGTAGCTGTGTTATCTAAATGCCTAACCTCAACACAGCACATGCTGATATATAAGCACCAGATCCCTCTTAAACAAATCTCTGCACACCTACGCAACTGTCTTCCTCCCACTCCAGCCCCATGACGATTCAACCCCTTCTCCTACCCTGCCTTTAACTCCCCCTTCACCCCCTTTCCCACTACTTGCCTCTCCTCCCTACCCTCATACTTGCCACCCTCCTCACCACCCCCCACCCTCCAGTCTACTCCCCTCTCCTCCCCCCACGCCCCCACCCCCGCTGCCCTATCCCCTGCCCTCCTCTCCCCACCCCCCACTTGACAAAGCCAGCTCTGGCTGCATTAGTTAACATGGCAGGTATCTCCTGTCCTGTTGTGCTACATTGCACTTAACATCAAAGTGGAACTTGCATATGAAGTGTCTACTAATGATACATATTACAGTACAATGCTGAACTGTCTCACTGTTGAACTCTAGGTGCAGTGCATATACTCTTGCTAGCCTAATCCTTGTAAATGCTGTGGACTGGCCACTAGGCTCAAATCTAACTGATTACCTACAAACATCTTCAAACTAATGTAACTAAATTGTAACCAATATTCTTTGTTATGTCCATGTAATCAATGTTTCTTTGATATGTTCATGTCTTTGCATGTCTCACCTGGAACATTTGTAAATGAGTCTTCTGGCTCAAAGGTATTAATCCTAAATTTAAGTAAATAAGTATTGTGTGGAGGTTAATCCAGACTTTCTTTCTTAACAGTCTTGAGGCAGTGCCGGCCCTCGAGGTGCGGAAACCTTTGCCTCCCCATATTGGAACAGTTTATAACATAATTAAGTATTTGTTCATAAGGTGGTAAACTATTTACACAGTGAGCAAATATTGTGAAGTATGTAACCAGCTATCTGTTTTCTCTCTTGCTACTCGATTGGCAGTTTCTGTATAAATGTATGAACATTCTGGACAAACTTTCAATAAAATATTCAGTTAGAAAAAAAAGAATAGGGGATTCCCAAACCAAGGCCTGCAATTCAGACACAGGCCTGGGTGAGGTAATAGCTACAAGGAATAGTCTTCAGGGATAGATACTTCATGCCACAGGAAGATACGGGCTCAAAAGGGGTTTTTGTCAGTGATTTTTGCACAAGGTCCATGTCTCAAACAGGACCAGGCTTGTGGACAAGAGTGGCTTTATGAAACAAGCCCATCAGGGCAACCACATCCAGCTGGCTCACAGTCTTGTCCCCAGTAGGGGCAGAACATTCTGCACAGATCAAGTGATGAGGTCCAGGGATACCACTTTGAACCACATAGTAAAACTTCCACTTCAGGGAGTAGGTGTGCTTGATGGAACATTTCATGCAGCAAACAGCTGAGACCTCATCTGAGAATGAATGAAGAGACCTCTACATCCTTAGGAGCTAGGCATGGAGCCACAGGGACTGGAGATACTGATGCATCAGTGTGCAGTTGTTCTGGGACAGAAAGTCCAGTTGGAAGGGCAACAAAAATGGAGTCTCTTCTGCTAGCTCCCACAGTAGGTGGAGACCAGATCTGCCTGGGCCACAAGGGTCCACAAGGATCATTCTGGCAGGTTCCCATCTAAGCTTGGTCAGGACCCTCTGAATTAGAAGCAGAAGAGGATAGACATAGAGGAAGCTGCCTTTCCAACAGAGGTACAACACATTTCACCAAAAAATTCCACATCCTGGAATGGGATGCAGAAAGGTCCACATCCAGCATTCCCCACTTGTCAAAACAGCTGTTGGGCTACGGACTGACTCAGTTTCTTCTTGTCGGGCTGGACCACTGATCAGCTGATGATATCCGCCAGGACATTTAGCAAGCCAGTGACATGAACAGCAACAAACAAGATCTCCTGAATTACTGCCCATTCCCATGCCTTCATTGCCCCTTGACATAGAGTATAGGAGTATGTGTCCTCTGTTTGTTCAGGTAATACATCACACACTGATTATGACTTTATCAGAATAGATGTTCCCTGAACGTGAGTGGTTAGGGCCTGAAGCTCATACAAAACCACCCTAATTTCCAGTACATTTATGTGAAGGCCTTGTTCCAGCGGAGATTATGGCCCCTGGGTCTGGTGAGCGATTGCTGGGTTCCGCAGTTAGGGCCACCTGCAGCTGAGGTTGTTAGAAAGGAGAACCCACAAGAAGGTGATCCTTTTCCTGCCACCACAGCAAGGTGTCCCTTAGGGGATGGCAAAGAGTGATCAGATGGTCTAGCAGCTGCAAAGCCTGAGACCACTGAGCTTGTAGCAACCACTGAGACAGTCTTATATGCAGACAAGCCAGAGGAACCAGAAATATGGAGGCTGCCATAACACCCAGGAGGTGAAGCATGATGCGGCTCACAACCTGACCACTGTGTCACACCATAATTGCCTTGGCCACCAAGGCTAAAGCCCTGTCCTCAGAGAGAGAGAGGCCTTAGCATGGACTGTAACCTGGGTGGTATCCAGTGAACAAGGTGACCTCAATTGAGTGCTTTCAAAAAGGGCGACTTAATTACGGCGTCTGTGTTCTGGGCTACCTGGCAGGGTAGTGACTGGATACAGGGGTAGGTGAGTACAGCGACAGGATGTTGCTATATATACACGTGCATGGGAGGGGGAGGGACGACATTGCACGACGGGTGGAAGGGAAGGGATGGTATGTGGGGTGTAGTGCGGCAGGCATCTGCTGAGCTGGCTGTGTGGCGTGGTGGGTAGGTGGCGGGCTGGGGTTGGGAGGGTGCTGGGATTGGTTCTGGGCGCGATCGTGTTTGGCTTCGGGTTGGGGTTTTCTTTTTTTTTAAGTTGTACATACACACCCGACATGCACCCCCCTGGAGTTGAGAATCCTTAAGTAGGGGGATACGGAGGGCACAGCCCCCGCATAACATAGAAAACCAGCCACCGGTTTTCTAGTCGCTGCGAGTGTACATCACATTTTCAGGGATGTACACCTGTCCAAATGGCGATCACTATTTCGCGATCTCCATTACGACAGAACCATTCTGGACTGATCCTGTGTACTGAAGCCTGTGTCCTGGGATCAGAACTGACTTTTCCACATTCACTAGCACCCCTAGACTATCCAGCAATTGTCTGGTGCAGAGCAAAATGTATTCTACCTTGCTTACTGAAGCTTCTTTCAGGAGCCAGTCATCCAGGTACAGGAAGACAGAGTTTCTCCCGCCACAGCATTGCAGCATCAATGACAATCCTAAGGGCAAGACCCAGAACTGCTAGTGCTGTCCCTGCTGGCAGAAGCAGAAGAACCTTTGGTGGCTCAACCTGATTCTGATGTGCAGGCAACCCTGCATATCCAGGTAGTCCAGGAGCCAGGTGCATTTATCTATGTGTCTAGGTCCGAAAGGTTTGATGACTGTTTCTTTTGTAAAAAAAGTGTGTAGAATCCAGATTTACAACTCTTATTTGCTCAGAGTTGAATGTTTTCTTGGAAAATGCACTTCCTCAATGTAAAAATGAACTGTTGCTGAAAATTGTGTATATTTTAATTAATGGTTCCTTCTTTAATTTCACCTCTATAAGCTTTCATTGAAATACTACAGACATTGTAACGAACAACAACATATGTATCAAAAGTTTAATAATAACGTTATTATTTATTTTATTCTATATTTAACTTGAAACTATCAACTTTGTATGATGTTTTATGAACCTAAGTACAACAATCAGTATTCTTGTTCACTGTCTTCATTATCTGACATGTTAAGCAAATCTGTCTCATCAATATCGATATCACAGTCACTGTCGTCGTCTTCTTCATTTGGATTGCTGTTGTGTTCGTTCAATTGTTCACTTAAGGCTGGTGGCACAACTTCACATGTAAACCATGTTGGCTTGTATTTGCCATGCTCATAGGTCCAGCCATTGTCCGCTGGCTTCAGTAGTGTCATTTCTGGTTTGTCTGCGTTTTTCCATGACAATGAAATGTAATTTGCATGGCAGATGTGTTGTGTCAGAGTTCATTTGCATGGCGGCATTGAGCTTGCATTTGCTCCTTTGATCTTTTCTAAGGGTGCATCTTTGTCACTCGATCGATACTTGACGTTGAACATACTGTAGCGGGCTGTGTTGACACTCTTTACTTTCTGTCCATACAAGGTACACACAAAGCTCTTAATTGTATCCTCAGTTTCTTTAGACAAGTGTGGACATCCCAGTTTTCCAAATGCCTGTGTGTACGCTGTATTCTTTTCCATAATTGTTAGAGGTCGCACCTTCCCTTTGCCTTTGAACGCTGGTGAATAATCATACCCTGTCAGTGCATGGTAGAGCTGCACACACAGGTCTGCCTAACTCTGCTGACAAGTGGGATACATCTATGAATCTTCTTGTGTTATTCACTGAATGGCCAACATCCATGTGCAGTTTGAGATTTTCATTTAGACTTGCATGATACAGCAGAATGACCAGAATATTAGTATCATCTGCCCAGATCACTACATGCACATCTTCACCCTCATTTTGACTACAAATGTAGTGTATGTGTTGCTCCATTCTTAATTTTTTTTCCTTAGTCCAGGGTAGGTCTCAACCATGTTTAGTAAATTCATAAGGTACAGGGTCATCCATTTGGCATGGTTGTGGTGCCCAATTGCAAAGTAAAGAGGTATCATCTTCTCCAAGCTATATACAAAGAGAGGCAAATCATTTGTCTTGATGGAATGGCAGAAGAGATGGTACAGCTCTACCAAACTGCAGTACTGCAGCCAAAATTGGGCAGTTGTGCCATGCTCATCATGGTGTGTGGAATCTGAGAACTTTTCATATGCTTCCATGAATGTCTTGAACTGAGCTGTATTCTCTAGGTCCACCATTGAGGAAGGCGATGGGTCATTAAGTAGCTGCTGCAGATGCTTTGAGACTGGAAAGTCTGACAAACCTTTATATTGTATAAAGCACTGCAGATGTTTAATTCTGAATGCCGCTGACAGCATGGGGGGAAGCCTCTTTGCCCGATTGTAAAATGTTCCTTGAAGAAGTCCATTCAGGGATCCCAATGCCAATACACCCACTTTCAACAAGAAGGTGGTCTCCACCAGAACCATTCAGGAGATCTCCAAGACCTTTGAAACATGCTAATTTTATATGGAATGGTCCAAAACATATCAAAAGTCTGTCATATTCTGGGGAATTTGTGGCCTGAATCAGCAGCGCAGGTTTTGCTATGGCCAAGTCATAAGTAATAGGCATATAGTCCTCCTGCATTCATCCATAACCTTAATAGCAGTATTCATGGTGTGTTGCACTACATCAAGTCTTGTAGGAGGCTTTTCTATAGGGTCCATGTATGGTATGCTCTGCTGTGGCAGATGATCTACAGAAACAAAGGCATTCCATCTGTGCCACATTGGAGTAGCACCTACACTTGCACAATATATCATCCAGGCAACGTCCCTTCTCTTAGCTTGCATAAGTTTTTTTGGTTCAGAGCTTTCTGTCACCTTATATTGACACTGTCTTATATTTGGTTTTCCAGATGTAGATGGTCGAATGTGTTTCTCACCAATATCTAGAGTTCTTTTCCTCTGACATGTTTGAATGTGCCTGGGTACAATGTCTTGTTCTTGTTGTGCCATTGGCTACAATATTTGCTTCTTTACACTTGGCAAATAGTCTTCATCAAAATCTTCAGCCTTTGTCTTTGATGTTCTGTGTCATTTGCTCTTTAATGTTAAAGATGGCCCTGCCTGGTCGTGGGCATCAACTTCTGATCTTTCCTTATCTGTGTTTGTTTCTATTGTGTGTGTTTAATTTCTTGCTGGTGCTTGGTCGTCTGTGTGTGTTCTTGTCATAGCTTCTTCAGACCTTCCTTTGGGTACAGCTGCCTCCTCAATACTGGATGTTATGTTTTGGTATGCTATACCCACAGTGTCATGCAAAGTGTCATGACCGTCAAGTGTCTCTGTCATCTCATCATAATTGTCAAAAGCCAAAGCAGTGGCTAAACCTGGTTGTATAAGCAATCCATCTGGTGTAGCCATATTCTTCTCCATTATATTGGTTGCGACTGCAGTTTCGAGTTCCTCCACAACATGGTAGCTGACGCAGTGACCAAACCTGTTCAAAATAATTAAAACTTTCTTACTGCCTGTCATGGAATTAATACCCAAGCCCAACAAGAGGTGTTTTTGTGATTTAATTATTTCCCTTGACATTGCAAACACTATGTCATCTGTAATAGATTGAACTACCCTCTCAAGTCATTCACTGCCCACTTCTGATGAACCCTTGAGTACAGTACATAGGAATGTCTGAAGAATGGGTGGCAGTTTTACATTTTCTTCTATTAAGTCTTCAACTTTAACTTGGTTTTATTATAAGGCTATACCTTTAGGAGTTCCAACAACTGTTCTCTTGTGTGTTGAGCTGCTTGTACTGCTTGAGCTGCTTGTACTGCTTGCACTGCTTGAGCTGCTTGAGCTGTTTGTGCTGCTTGCAGCTTGCAGCTGCTTGCGCTGCTTGTACTGCTTGAGCTGCTTGTGCTGCTTGCGCTGCTTGAGCTGTTTGTGCTGCTTGAGCTGCTTGCGCTGCTTGTACTGCTTGAGCTGCTTGAGCTGCTTGAGCTGTTTGTGACGCTTGCGCTGCTTGAGCTGCTTGAGCTGTTTGTGCTGCTTGCGCTGCTTGAGCTGCTTGTGCTGCTTGAGCTGTTTGTGCTACTTGAGCTGCTTGTACTGCTTGAGCTGCTTGAGCTGTTTGTGCTGCTTGCACTGCTTGTGCTGCTTGAGCTGTTTGTGCTGCTTGAGCTACTTGAGCTGCTTGTGCTGCTTGAGCTGCTTGAGCTGCTTGTGCTGCTTGCGCTGCTTAAGCTGTTTGTGCTGCTTGAGCTGCTTGTGCTGCTTGAGCTGCTTGAGCTGCTTGTGCTACTTGAGCTGCTTGAGCTGCTTGTGCTGCTTGTGCTGCTTGAGCTGCTTGAGCTGCTTGTGCTGCTTGAGCTGTTTGTGCTGCTTGAGCTGCTTGTGCTACTTGAGCTGCATGAGCTGCTTGTGCTGCTTGTGCTGCTTGAGCTGCTTGTGCTACTTGTGCTGCTTGAGCTGTTTGTGCTGCTTGAGCTGCTTGAGCTGTTTGTGCTGCTTGTGCTTCCCTCCAGTCAGCCTGTTTCTTAGCAGCCCCGATGACTGTACCTGCTTTTCTGTTTTTGGTATCAAATATGATACCGTCTTTGAAGTGTTCCACCAATTTTGACTGCAAGCTCTGTGGGTCGTAATTTGTTTCATGCCCACTACACTCCATAATAACGTCCATGTACCTTTCGTGTAGAGATAGCAATGATTCTTCTTGCATTCCATTAACAATGATGCACTGCACATACTTAACAAGTCTGGAAAAGGCAACCTGGTGACTGTCCCTCAACGGACTGTATTCACATTTTGTACCTGTGCCCTTTATTCATTCTGCCTTTTTTACACACTTGTTCTTACAGCTGGTGGGGTACTTCACTTCTTTGGCTATGTGATCAATACTGCCTTCCATCATATCCATTTGACGATCATCCATTTCTTTAGCTGCATTTTTTATGCTGTCTGCTGCCCCATAAGTTACACATGTTGTAGGATATTCAAAAGTCTCCTTTGACCCCTTAAGATTCCTTTTCTTGTATGATTTGCAAAATGTACATTCATTTGGGAATATGCCTGATGTAGATGCTGCAGATTCAGATAGAGCACTATGAACTTGGGAGCGAAGCAATTTTGCTGGATAACTCTTTATGATTTCTTTTTTTTTTTAAGTTTCATCAGCTGCAAGTTTACTGGAACTCTTCTATGCAGTGAAGTTCTTGTAGCAGATATAATGATACCCATGGCTGCTGGAGTAACAGTCAGGCAATTCAAGACACACCATGTTGTACTTTGACAGTGCTTGACTAGAACGCCTTTCCTTTGCATCAGCTACTTTTTCCCAAGAAGCACCATCAAAAGGTAGCGGGTCTCCATGGTCTGTGCTAACTCCTGGATCAGTGTGTAGGATGCATCGCCGCTGCGGTTTGTGAGAAGTCTAGCTAGCCATATCTGAAACATTAAATAAATTACATTAATAACTAAGTAAACTGAGTCTATTAAATAAGTTAGATAAATTAAATAAATAGCTAAGTAAACCGAGTCTATTACACAAATCTAAAACATTTAGTTACTCTTAACAAAGTGCATTTTCCAAGAAAAGATTCAACTGTGGCCAAATAAGAGTTGTAAATCTGAATTCTACACACTTTTTTACATGAGGAACAGTCATCAAACCTTTCGGACCCAGACACGTAGATAAATGTACCTGGCTCCTGCTCTAAGGCCGCACATCCAGTCCCCCTCAAACAGAAGAGGGAGGAGGAAGCCCAGGGACATCATGCAGACATTTTTGTGTGCCACATGCTCGTTTAGGCCTCTGAGGTCCAGACTAGGCTGGAAGCCTCTGGTTTTCTTGGGCACCAAGAAGTAACTGGAGCACAACCCCTGGTTTATTTCAATTGAGGGAATTGGCTCAATGGCCTTTTTGTCTAATAATACTTGAACCTTCTCCCTCAGGACAGTTAAATGTTCAAGAGAGCAGTGACAGCCTTAGAGGGGACATTGGAAGCTGTGACACCAGTTCCAGGGCATATCTGTACTGCACAATGTCCAAGATTCATATGTCTGTGGTCACTGTCTGCCATTGGGGCAGAAAACAAAGAGATCCTACCCCCATCCAAGTCCCCGATGGGGGATCCTGAGGGTGAGATAGAGATTCAAAAGGAAGAGGGAGGGGTTGGCTAACAACCCCATTTCCCACATCCTTTGGGGGCTTTTAAAGGGGCTTCAATGAACCATTGCTGCTACTGGGGTAACCAGCACCACATCTCTGACCAGGGGGAGGGTAGCTGTGAGAGTTCCTGGGAAAGGAACCTCTGTCAAGGCCACACTGAGTCATTTGATATTCAAGACCTAATAGTCCTCACAGACTTTTTGGCGGTCTCTATCTCATTGAGAATGGTTCCTGTTTCTGAATCAAAGAGCTTGTTGCCCTTGAAGAAGGTGTTCTGGACTGACTGCTTTACATCCTGGGCAAATCCTTAAACACAGAGCCAAGAGTGGTGTTTAAAGCAAATACCAGGGATGACTGCCCTGGCTGCAACATCGAAGGCGTCAAAGACTTATCTCAGGAAATGCTTTCAAGCTACTGAGCCCTGTGACACACATTTAAGGGCTTCAGCTTTGTCAGGCCGGTTTAGAATACTTCTGATAATATGGCCATTTCTCTGTACATGCATTTCTGATCCTTTGAATGACAGGCTTAGTAGTAAGCAGTATCCAGGCCATGGGAAGCCAATGCGGAAAGTGTGTTTGCCCATAATGTCTAGTTTTCAGGACTCTTATCAGGAGGTCTGCTGTTCATCCTCTGGGGGTGGAGGGTACCCTGAGACATGTCATGTGCAGTCATGATGACTAAATTAATAACTTGCTGTGTGATATAATTCTTTTTATCCCTAGGGGCTAGATACTGCTTGTTTGCCTTACTAGGGATGACGGGCAAGGTACTGGGCCTGTGACAAGCAGTCAGGGTAGTGTCCTCCAGAGCAACATGGATAGGAGGGTCAATCACTGAGAAGCACTTTGCACCTCAAAAAAAATCACTTCTAGGAGTGTGGATATGTTGTTCATCCACACTTCTTGGCATGTCCTCTTCCACTTTAAATCTTGCCAGAAGTCATCAACCTGGCTCCTCCCACCCACCCGGGTGGTATATACCTCGGCTTTACTCCATGACACCAGATCATCAGATCTGCCTTTCCGCTGGAAGATACAGGTTCCCTCATGCTCTCAGCATATCGTAGGCCCTGGATTCTAACCGTCTGTTTGTACCGAAAATTAAACTCGTTCAAGTTAGCGATCACACTTTCGTCGCATCTACCATGGAGGAAAAATCTTCCCCCGGATTTCGCCGGTGCCCCTGTGACCAGAAGCTGTTGCTCACCAATCCTCACCTCACGTGAGTCCACTGCCTAGGTGTCAGCTATGACATCTTGTCATGCAGTTATTGCCTGGCTTTCCATCCCAACATCCTGGACGACCGCAGGTACGCTTGAAGCTGGGGAGACCGGAGAAGAGGAACCCACCGGTGAAATCGAAGGCGGCGAGGTGGGCAGTTTCCATGGCTGTGGGATCCAGCGAACAGCTGGAACAGATGAAGGCGTTCAAGGAGGAAGCAGCTCGTGCTTTGGCCAATCAAAGCTTCTTCGTTCCTCTGAACCTTGGCTCCACCTTTACGGGCTCCTTCAAGGAGTTGTGCCAGTCTCTCCCCACTTGGGGTGAGGCAGCCTCGGGCTCACACTCCTCTCACTCTCGGAAGAGAGATAAGGACCCCACGACTTCATCTCGATGAAGACATTCTTGGGACCGAGAGAGGTCCGAGTCCCAGGAACACGCGGTCTCAACTTTTCGGTCAAGATCGCATCCTCGGCTGCCGGCTTCATGGATCTTCCATCTGGCCAGGGGAACAAGGAAGTGGCCGATGAGGTCAAAATTATCCTCAGCTTGATTGACCCTTTGTCGCCGGCTAACCCCAACAACTCCTTGGAAAGGACTTTGATCCTTGTATTCCCTGAGGAGGAGACCCAGCCTGCTGGTGTCCCCATCAAGGACCCGGTTCTGGACCCTTGGTTTTCACCGACCCCGGTGTCTCCTGATTGACCAAGTCAGCCTCCCCAATCTCGGTCGAGGTCCAGAACCCCCTCGGCCGAACGACCGAGAAAGAGCCACAAGTGCTCTAAGAAGAGGCGTTGACACAGGTCCGCATCCTCCTCGGACGAGTAGAGGCTCTGGCAGAAGCTCCATCAGTGCTATGAAGATCTCATGTGGCAGCAGCTGATCCTGACTGGGCAGAAGCCGGCTCCGTCGCCCACCCCGGCCATAACTTGGCTCCCGCCTCCTAGGCCAACGCCGACCCCTCCGGAACAGAAGTCACCAGTTCCTCTGCCCGTGGAGCCGGCCCGGCTCCTGGTTTGGCCTATCCCGATCTCTTCACCGATTAGGGTGGAACCACCGCCTAAACAGCCTGAGGGAGGGGCGCCCTCGAAAGAGGACCGACAAGATACAGGGCTTCCCCGACATCTGTCAATAACAGTCACCCCGGAATGCCCTTGGCAGATGTGAGTGACTTAGGCGGTAGACTGCTCTATCATGACTCCTCGGATGTCTCCAGCTTGCACTCACATCCTGGGAATGATGAGTCGTCGGTCGGCGCAGGGATGGAGGAAGGCCCTTCCTCCTTCCAGGGCATTCTGCACCTCATCTCCAACTCCACCAGAACACCCCTGGATTTCATCCAGAAAAAGGCAGAGTACCCTCTCACTGACATACTCAAGAGAGGGGATACCCAACAGAGGCCTTTCCAGTGGCTGAGGCCATTGTTGGCCAGGCCCTTGAACTTTGGCAGCATCCTGCCTCCTGCCCAGCAGCATCTGCCCATATGGCCTGCAAATACGCGGTGCCCATGGGGTCCCTTGTGGGGTTCACAGAGCACCCTTCGGCTGAGAGCCTGGTGACTGCCTCTGTGTTCAGGCGTATGGGTAGTTTGGCAGACACGGATCGACCCCCGGACAAGGAGTCCAAAAATATGGACCACTCTGCCCGCAAGGTCTACACTGCCTTTTCTCTGGGCCTTCGTCAGGCCAGCTCGGCTGTTATTATGGCACACTTCTCTCATGCTCTTCTGGGGTCATTGGACGAGGTCCTCCCTCATCTCCCACTGGACATGCAGACTACAGTCAAGCAGGTCCGTGACCAAGGTCATGCTGTCGCAAAACAGCAGCTCCAGACAGCCTTGTATATAGGAGATTCTTGTGCCCGCACATTGGCAGCCGCAGTGGCCTCTCGCCGCAGAGCTTGGCTGAGGCTCTCCTCCTTCCCGGCAGATACTCAGCATAAGCTTGCTGATGTGCCCTTCCTGGGTACCGACTTGTTCAGTCCAGGAGTGGCCAGTCACCTTCAGCGTATAGAGCAGTCCAATGCCACCTTGGATGCTACTTCTGCCAAGGGTTCTTCGGGCAAGAACCAGCAGAAAAGAAAGAAGAAGCCATTTTGGCACTCTTCCCCTGTGGTCAGGCAGCCCTCCTGTCAAGGAGGTCAGCAGCAACAGCAGCAGCAGGCTCAAGCTTGGCACCCGCGGCCCAAGCAGGGTCCTCAACAGCCCCATAAAGGAGGCTGAGGCGCAGGTCCTGGAGCCTCCTCTTCCTCCTCCTCCTCCTCCTCCTCTAAGCCTGCTCAGTGACGGGTTGGGGGTCGCCACCCCTATACCCATCGTGCCAGCTTTGGGTCCTCCCATGGGAGGTCAGCTCCCCCACTTCCTTTCTGCCTTGTCCACTATCACTTCGGACAGATGGATTCTCGAAGTGGTCAGTCAGGGACTGCCTCTGAAATTCGAGCAGTACCCTCCCAGGCGAGCCCACGCCCCTCAGGAGAAATGGATCTCTGCATGCACCCAGTCAGCTCTTAGAGATGACGTGGCTCAGCTCCTCCGCAAGGAGGCAGTAGCTCCAGTGCTGGATCCTCTGACAGACCCAGGCTTTGTTTCTAGGTACTTCCTGGTGCCCGAGCGGATGGGGGATTAGTGCCCCATCCTAGATCTCCACGAACTGAATCAACATCTCAGATCCCGCACCTTTTGGATGGTCACTCTGAACCAGATTATGCCATCTCTGGAGCAAAACGTGTGGTTCTGTTCACTGGATCTACAGGACGCATTCTTTCACATCCCAATCTGTCCATCCTATCAGCAGTTCCTCCACTTCAGGGTCAAAGGGACATTGTACGAGTTCTGAGCCATGCTGTTCGGCCTGTCTTCAGCCCATCGGGTCTTCACCAAATGCATTGCAGTGGTGGCAGCCCACCTTCGGTGTCGAGGAGTCAGAATCTACCCTTATCTCGATGACTGGCTCTTGGCAGGTTCCTCCCTTCAGAAGGTGGAGAGGTCCAGGGATCTGGCCCTCCAAACCCACTCCCAGCTCAACCTCCTGATCAGAGAGGCCAAGTCAGAACTCATGCCCTCTCAGGTGATGGGCTTCATCGGGGCAGAGCTCAACTCTTGTCAAGCCAGAGCTCAGCTCCTGGTGGACAGGGCAGAGGTTCTCTCTTCCTTTGCCCGATCATTTCTGGTTGGGCACTTGCACCCTGCCCAGGACTTTCTGTGCCTTCTGGGTTACTTGGCAACGTGCATCTCAGTGGTCTGTTGTGCCCGGTGGCACATGCGCCTCCTCCAATGAGAGCTGGCCACCCAGTGGACTCAGTGATATGGTCACTTCGATCAGCTGATCACTGTAACCCAGAAGATGTGGGACACTCTCCAATGGTGGACTGCCCCAGACCGGTTGCAGAAAGGGATCCCATTTGTCCGCCCCGAGCCGATAGTTGTTCTTATGACCAATGCCTCTCTCATGGGCTGGGGAGCCCACTTGGGGGACAACAGTGGCCATGGGTTCTGGACCCCGAGGAGTCCCGATGCCACATAAACCCGTTGGAGCTCAGAGCAGTCAGACTGGCGTTATCAGCTTTCACTCCTCAGTGATTCAAATTCAGACGGACAATACCATGACCATGTACTACCTCAACAGACAGGGCGGCATGCACTCCCATCTGCTGTGCGAGGAGGCACTCTGCATCTGGACCCTCGTAAGCCAGCCGGTTGGAGGTGGATCTCCTAGCCGTGCTTGTGGCAGGAGCCTCAAACCAGCTGGTGGATGCTTTCAGCTGCATAGGCCAGACATGCCACGAGTGGTTTCTCCATCCAGAGGTAGCTTACAGCCTGTTCTCCCATTGGGGCAAACCAATGGTGGACCTGTTTGCTTCCAGGGAGAACACCAAGCTGAGGCTGTACCATGCCCGGCCCCCTCAGCAGGGCTCGCTGCAGAGGTTGCTTTCTCAAGGCCATGGACTCCAGGCCTCCTCTACACCTTCCCTCCATTTCCCTTGATTCACAAGGTGTTACTCAAGGTGAGGAGGGACAAGGTGAAGATGATCCTGGTAGCCCCAGTTTGGTCACACCAGTTCTGGTATCCAGATCTCCTCAGCCTCAGCTGCAGGCCCCAGAGCGGCTTTGTACACACCTGGACCTGATCTCTCTGAACCAGGAGAAGGTCTTTCCTCTGGACCTTCAATCCCTGCACCTCACAGCCTGGTACCTGAGCGTCTAGAGTTCCAGGCTTTGGGTCTTTCCGAAGATGTCTTCACTGTGGCGGAGGCATCCAGAAAGGAATTGACCAGGAAATGTTATACCTTCAAATTGAAAAGATTTTCCATTTGGTGCCAGGGTAAGGGTCTGGATGCCTTATCCTGCTGTGTGGCTAACATTCTTGACTACCTTTGGTCTCCCTCCAAAAGGGGTCTACAGTCATCGACCCTTAGGGTGCACCTGGCAGCCATTTCTGCTTACCAGGCGCAGGCCGGTCAGCCGACATTGGCACAGGAGAAAGTAGTCGGGCGCTTTTTCAAAGGCCTGGATCACATATCCCCTCCAGTGCATGAACCTCCACCTCTGTGGGATCTGTTGCTGGTTTTGGCAAAGCTCATGGGCAAGACGTTCGATCCCATGCACAAATGTGAGCTTTCACACTTGTCATGAAAGATGGCCTTCCTGGTGGCTATCATGTCTGCCAGAAGGGCAGGGGAGCTCCAGGCACTTTCAGTGGACTCCCCTTATCTGGTCTTTCACTCAGATCCACTCAGAAAAAAGGAAGGTTACTAGTGGGGTACCGCAGGGTTCAGTATTAAGACCGGTCCTCTTCAATGTCTTTATAAGCGACATTGCAGAAGGACTGGAAGGAAAAGTATGTCTCTTTGCAGATGACACAAAGATCTGCAACAGAGTTGATGCACAGGGTGGGGTGTAAAGGATGAGAAGGGACTTGGCAAGGTTAGAGGAATGGTCAAATGTATGGCAGCTTAGATTCAATGCTAAGAAGTGCAAGGTAATGCACCTGGGAAACAAAAACCCAAGGGAAGAGTACACAATGGGGGGTGAGATACTAACAACAACAAAAATGGAAAGGGACCTGGGGGTAGTCATATCAGATGACCTAAAGGTGGGCAAGCAATGTGAGAGGGCAGCAAGGAGGGCTGAGGAGATACTGGGATGCATAGGGAGAGGCATCACCAGTAGAAAACAGGAAGTTATTATCCCTCTGTACAGACAGCTGGTGAGACCCCATCTGGAGTACTGTGTGCAGTTCTGGAGACCCAATCTCCGCAAAGACATAGACAGGATGGAAGCTGTCCAGAGGAGGGCAACTAAAATGGTGCAGGGTCTGCACCAGAAGACATATGAAGAGAGACAAAGGAGCTTAATATGTAGCCTCGAGGAAAGGAGGGAGAGGGGACATGATAGAAACGTTCAGCACCCAAGGGAATCAACAAAGTCCAAGAGGGTAGCATCTTTCAAAAAAAAGAGGTGTGCAAGAACAAGAGGGCACAATTTGAAGATTGGGGGCGGCTCAGAGGTAATTTAAGGAAGTATTTTTTCACAGAGAGGGTTGTGGATGCATGGAATGGCCTTCCGGAGGAGGTTGTGGAGTCAAAATCAGTGGTGGAATTCAAGCATGCACGGGACAGTCATAAGGCAATTCTAGGGGGTTGGGGTAGGAAGAAGTAGGCTGCTGGTTAACTAGGATCTGCAGCTTATCCAGTAGGTAAGGAAATGGGCAGACTGGGTGGGCCAAGCGGTCCTTATCTGCCTTCAGAGTCTATGTTTATATGTTTCTATGTTTCACAGGGACAAAGTTGTCTTGAGCCCCCACCTGAAATTCCTTCTGAAGATGGTGTCAGAGTTTCACCTTAACCAGGTGTTGACTCTTCTGGTTTACTACCCCAATTACTCCTCGGACAACGAGTACAGGCTCCATACTCTGGACCTGAGATGTGCTCTCTTTTACTACAAGGAGAGGACAGCAGAGATTCGTGGAGAGGTTCGTCAGCTGTTCGTCACCTACGCTGAAACCGCTTGTGGCAGACCTGCAGCCAAATGGATCATAGCAAGATGGATTACATCTTGCATTGATCTCTGCTTTGAGTTGGCAGGCAAGGAGCCTCCCAGAGGGATAAGAGCTCATTCTACCCGCCATACTGCTGCATCGGTGGCTGCTTCCAGGGACATCCCTATCCACGAAATCTGCCAGGCTGCTACCTGAAAGTCAGCAAGCACCTTCATTACCCACTACCACATCGACCTTGAGTCACACCAGGATGCTGGTTTTGGGGCCTCGGTTCCCCAATCTTTATTTCCTAAGTTGGGGGTGTGCGCCTTGCCTCCTTCCACCCGAACTTCTTGGAGTCTGCCAAGAAGTGTGGATGAACAACATATCCACACTCCTAGAAGAACAGGTTACTCACCTGTAACAGTAGTTCTAGGAGTGGTATATATTGTTCATCCACACACACACACACACACACACACACCCGGCCTCCCCGGCTTCGGTTGCACAACCTTGATTCCAGCAGGCTAAGATCTAGCATCATGGGGCGGAGCCAAGATATATACCACTCAGGTGGGTGGGAGGAGCCAGCTTGAAGACTTCTGGCAAGATTTAAAGTGGAAGGGGACATGCCAAGAAGTGTGGATGAACAACATATACCACTCCTAGAACTACTGTTACAGGTAAGTAACCTGTTCATTCTTTTTTGAAAAATGAGTGGATTTAGCAACTTGGCTGGCACTGCAGCAGTCTTAACTATTTAAAAAAAAATGCACCAGAACTTTTCAACTGCATCTCCACATAGCCTGGTTGAAATCCTGGCAGATTCATAGTTGCTCTTGTTGTGTGATGGGCCCAAACAACACACACACAGATCATGAGCGTTCTGACAATAAATCTGGTTACAGCAGCTACAGTGACAGTAAAGCACCTTACTTGGCAGTGACATACACTGACAGTCAACAATTCCTGAAGGAGTAGCAGCTACCAGAGAAAAATTAATTCTGTCGATGAAAATACAACAGTGGAAAAACAGCTACCACTGATCCAACATTCATGCTGTCAGTGGCAGGAGAAAAAAAACAAAAGTCATTGGAGCTCACACACATTATATAGGTGACACTGTGCACCAATGACATGCATGTAGGCATGCATAGGTGGGTGGCTGTATTGTGTAAAAGCTTCCCGGGAGGTCCTGATGCTAACGGCTTATAGTTTGATGTATTATGGTTCTATGGAGTTACCCACAAAGAAGATCTGGAAACATTTCAGTTAACTATGAGAATATCACAGTAGCAGTTAACACATTGCCATATACCGTCAACTGACATGCTAACTACTCCAGCTGTATTGCTAGCACAAGTTGGGGGAGCAAAGGAGGCATCCTATATCAGATGACAGACGTCAAATGGCAAGAAAAAGTCACTGTTCATCAGCAAATAGTCCTTCTCTTCCTATGTCACTCTGAACTGTGCCATAGTTACAAAAGAATGTTCAGATAAAGTGGAGTCTCAATTATCCAGCCAACTCCCTGTGCCACTGTCCCAAAGCATATTAGTATACTGTGTCTGTAGAAGTGCTATGTAGGGTGTACAGATCTTCTAACAAGTTGCTCTCCACCACAACATACAGTATAGATGAATCAGTAATCCTAAACAATTCAGTGATACTTGCAGTATCTTTCAGGGAGACTCTTGAGTCCCTGTCACTGTCCTCCAGGGTCAGAGGATCTTCTCTGTCCTGTCACTGTCAGAGCTGGGGTGCATCTTACTTATGTATTTAAATCTGTTAACAGGGTAGGCTCTTGGGCGATGTGTCCATTTTCTGGGGTGACTCGAATACAATAAACAGTGAGCATTATACACAAGACTTTTAAAAGTATTCATTTAAAACTGTTGTAAAACAGTTACAAACAGTGTCTGGCTTTGTGAAAATGTACGTGTGGGTATTTATTTGGACCAACACGATCAGTGTTCGAAACTGGATCTGCTGCTGCTCCTGATTCTACACTTGTATTTTATCAAACCTGTCTCCGCTGACATGTGTCTTAAACGGGGGCCTAACCAAAAGAGGTGTCGAGGACATTGAAAGAATTCAGAAAAGAGCAATTAGGATAATCCTGGGAAGTGAGATTGGATATCAGGAGGCTATAACAATCTGTAAGCTTGAAAAACTGAGTAACCATGGAGAGCGTATGGAGATGTAACAATTCCAAGAAATTTGCAATACCAAACACAAACGTTTTTCCTTATTACCACCCACGGTAAATTCTAGGTACTGTTGCAGAATATATGAGAAATAGCAAATTCCGGGAGCCAGAAATGAGACTTATAAGAAATCTTTCCTGATGAGGGGTTTGATATGGGGTCTGAGCCAATGATAGTATGAACTTTCTGTATATTTCTCTCTACAAGTGGGATATAAGTCTGCTTTTTACTGTTTGGTGTGTATGCTGCTAAACAATATAATGCTGAAATAAAAGACAAGTAAAAGCTGCATTACAAGAATTTTTATACGTGTTTTATAGTGTGTGTGTGATGTGACTTTTTGGGCACTGTGTGTCTTATACAAAATGTCAGTAGGTAGGTTCTTTATGTATTTATGCCTTACCTCTTAGCTTGTAATGTACTTCATTTTTTTTTATTGACTTCTTTGCAATTTTTAAGAGCATTAAATAAATGAAATCTACCACATTTGGATAAACTAAGTATAGGGTGCCCCTCTACTCCACCTGTTGTCCTCCTACTGCATGCAGTATTGTGTCCCTTTCGCAGAGCAAGCCAAACATCATTTGTCGGTCTGCTATCTGGTCATCCGCTCACCCTTTCACAACTCATTACAACCTGGACCTGCAAACATACAAGGATGCTGCTTTTGGGGACTTGAAGTCTCCTTTCCCATGAGTTGAGAGACTAGCCCCCTCCAGCCTGGGAACTGCTTGTAGTCTGTAACAGTGTACATATGTGGAAGGAACACAGGCAGTGAAAAGGCTACGTTGCTTACTTGTAATTGTACTTCATCTACTGGTATTTCGTCAGCTTCAGGATGATCCAACAAGCCTCTCCACCCTGGGTATGGCACTGTGCGTGCTGGAAAAGTGGTTTTGCACTTTTCCTGCAGTTAGATCTGGATCATGGAGGGCGGGGACTCAGGAGGAGTTGAAGTTCCAGACAGTAGTTTTGTGAGGACTTTACACATGCTCAGTAGACCCTACGTTGGTGTGAATGTGGAAAGGATAACAGTAGTAAAACTACAGTTACAAGTAAATAATACAGTTATATATCATATTAGAATACTATGCAGCATGTAATATAATGTATATCATTTTAGAATACCATGCAATATACAGAATAACATATATCATATTGGATTAACGTACAACAGGTCACTTGTTATACTGCAAAATAAAAAGCAGTTAGTTTATATTTATTTGAAGCCTTGAATTCTCAGGCATGAATTGAAAGAATATGAAATGTGAACAGGTTTCAGAGTTCTAGAGTTTAACTGATAGGGGCACAGCAGCAGCGGTGACTCACGTGCTCAACAACAGACTTCATCTGTTTACTCTCAACTTTTGCAGGGAGAACGGACATCCGAAGGTGGAGCAGAGTGCAGCACCACAGGAGCTGGAAGTGAATGGGGACCCCACTGGGGCAGGAACAAGTGCTGCTCCCACCATGTGGCTTGGAGCGCAGAATGGCTGGTAAGGGATAGATTCAGAAGTACATTCACTTACTGTTTTTAATTGATTTGAAATTACTCCAACAAGATAACTCCATGAGATGCAGCATCTTGTTTTCATGGTGGTCCCTGGAAAGACAGCAGCAGTCAGCAAGTTAACATAGTCCAGCTGGAATAGTTGCACACAGGCTAAAATATACAAGGCAAAAAACAACTATAAAGGTAATTACATCCAAACAGTTATCAAAGTAAGCTAACAGAGTGGGGGTGCAGCAAATAAAGAACATGGGCATTGTTATACAACATGATCACGGTCAGGGAGAGGGGGATACTGGACCAGAACAAATACAAAGGTTTATAAGGCAGCTGGAAAGATTGGTCTGGAACACATTCAAGCTAGAAGTATTGCTCAGTAGGAGAGGGGTGTTCATTCCAGGTGTCTGGTGCTGCAAATACAAAGGGCTTCTGCCAAATTCACACTTCATCCTAGGAACTGAGCGGGCAAGTGCTGCAGTTGAATGTAGTGAGTAAGTACTGCTCAACTTTAGCCCTGTTTACACAATGGCAGAGACTGAAAATTTCCACTGCTCCTCGCTCGCTGCGCTGTCTGCGGACTGGGCAATTCAGTGTTTACACAGCCCCTGCTGTGCCACAAGTCACACTGCAGGGTGGCTGTTCCTTCAATGAGTGTGGGGGGTGGGTTCCTGATGCTGGGAAAAAAGGACTGCAGCGGATAGAGCACAGAAGTGGCTTTATAGTATAGGGAAAGACATTCGATCTGCAGCATGTCCCCTCAACTGTGTCACTTCAGAAATGGGAACAGAATTTCTCCTGAAGTGGTCCAGTGAGTGTCCACATGGCAGTATTTGCAGTGCTTCAACCTCTGCACACTGGTTGATGCAGTGCAAATAGGGCAGTGTAAATGGGGCTGTTGTGTGGTAGGCTAGAAGCCAATCAGGGGCTTCTCCTTGTGCACATTTGTACAACAAAGAAAGCCAGTGGTATTTATTTTTATTTATTTATTTATTTGAGTCTAGGATTACAAGTACCTTTGAGCCAAGGCTCTTTTACAAAGGTTCCACGTCGATAGTACAGGCAATCATAAATAGGCAGGTTACAGTGTGACAGATCAGGAACATATTAATGTTAACATGCTACATGGTAAAAGACAATAACATTTAATTGACAAATTAGAAGTATAGTGACAAATTCCTACAAGAGAGATGTGATGCCCAGGGAACATTAGGAGGGAAGCGGCAAGTGGGGAAAAAGGGCTGGGACTGGGGGGTGGGGGTGGCAGCGGAGGGGCAGTGTGGTGCAGCCAAGAGGCCTTGTCAGGACAGACACAGCACAAGTACTTGAGTGGTTGCAATGGAGAAGAAAGTGCTAGAAGAGTGGGGGAGAGACAGACAGACACCTGTGGGGTCAGAAACAGATTAGGGGGCAGAGATGCTTAAGTGTTGCAAACACAGGTGTTTTTGCCGGTTAGGGAGAGGTGGAGATTTGTTTTGAAGGTTCCTAGAGATTCAGTGGAGGAGATGTCACTTGGAAGTTCATTCAGCCAGCTTGGGGCCCTATAAGCAAAAGACCGTTGCCCTTGGGATGTGTGGCAGCGTGGGATTTGGAGGATAAGGGGCTTAGAACTCCTGGTGATGTGGTTATTGATTTTGAGATTTAGGAGGGCGCTGACTGCTGGTGGGGATTTTCCCATCATGATTTTCTTGGCTGTTATGCAAGTTTGGTATTTGCTATGGTTGTTCAGTTGCAGCCACCCTGATTTGGAATAGAGGTCACAGGTGTGGGTGAGGCAGTGTAAGCCAGTGACCAGTCTGCAGGCTTGGCTGAGGGAGGTCGATACATGCCTGAGGGAGGAGGCTGCAGCAGATCCATAGATGATGAGACTATAGTCAATGATACTGATAACGGAGCTCTGGACGGCAATGGACAGCGCTTCAGGGGTTAGGTGTTTCCTATGCCGGAAGAGAAGGCCCATCCTGGAATTGGCCACTTTTGCCATATTGTTGATGTGTGGGACATAGGAGAGATAACTGTCAAGGGTGAGGCCAGGGTACTTGAAAGTATGAACTTGTTCGAGGGTTAAACCTAGCTTTGTTCTTATAAGGAGCTGATGGTGTTTGAATTTGCTGTGGGAGCTACCGAAGAGTAGGGTCATTGTTTTTTCTGGTTATGGATAAGTCTTTGTTTTTCGAACCAGGTTTCAACTGTGGAGAAGGCCTCCTGGAGTTTGCTTTGTAGATGCACTGGATCAGGGTGTGAGGCTAGGATGACTGCATCATCAGCGTATAGAAGGATCTGTGCAGAG
This sequence comes from Neoceratodus forsteri, assembly GCA_016271365.2. Classification (NCBI taxonomy): domain Eukaryota; kingdom Metazoa; phylum Chordata; order Ceratodontiformes; family Ceratodontidae; genus Neoceratodus; species Neoceratodus forsteri. The sequence goes on from JADMNL010000025.1 coordinate 358,404,048, forward strand.
CAGGATTCCGGTAGTGTGTTCAAGAAAAGACTGACTAGGAGGGGGCCTAGGATTGAGCCCTGAGGGACACCGGACCTGACTGGTCTTGGATCTGAGAGCATGCCATCGATTTTCACTCTTTGGGAGTGTTTTTCTAGGTAGCTTTTAAACCAGTTAACAGAGTTTGGTGAGAGCCTTGCATGTCAAAGCTGGGCAAGTAGGAGATGGTGGTTGACGGTATCAAAGGCTTTGGTTAAGTCAATGAAGGTGGCTCCAATAAGATGGCTGTTATCGAGTGAGTGATGGATTTCACCAGTGAATTCAAGTAGTGCCGTAGTGGTGCTATGGCCCTTTCTAAATCCATGCTGCTCCATGCACAGTATGTTGTGTTTTTCTAGGAAGTCAGTGAGTTGGTCAGACACAATCCGTTCTAGGGCTTTGGAGAGTGGAGGCAGGATGGAAATAGGTCGGTAATTCTCAGCAGCTGTTTTGTCACCACTTTTATGGATTGGGGTTACCGCGGCAGATTTCCAGATGTTGGGGAATTGGTTGTGGCTGAGGGAGAGGTTAAAGACCTTGGTAAGAGGCAGGAGCACCTCATCAAGGGTTAGTAATAACAGCTTGAGATCGATGGAGTCACTGCTGGACCTGGAGTTGTGAATGGCTTTGGTAACGTAGCTACGGACTTGGTGCAGTTTTACTGCTTTAAAGTAGAAGGGAGGGTGGCTGTAGGTGGTTGTGGTGGCCGGGGTGTCAGAGTCGTCGAAAAATCCTTGAGGAAGAACAGCACTGAGATCTGAGAAAGTGTCATTGAAAGTGTCGCCAATGAACTTCTGGTCAAGGGTGATTACTCCATTAATGCTGAGTACTGACGTTGGTGATTTAGCTTGCTTCCCAGTGACTTCTTTGATGTTATCCCAGAAGTCCCTACCATTACCCCAGGTGGTAGCAAGTGCATTGTGGAAATAAGTGGACTTGGTGTCCTGGATATATTTGGTGCAGTCATTTCGTGCCTGTTTATAGTTAGCAATATCAGCTTGTTTCCCAGTGATTCTAGCAATCTCCCAAAGGTGGTCATGAGATTTTAGGCGCCATAGTAGGTCACCTGTGAGCCATGGGTTACGAAGGGCTTTAGCCTTGCACTTCTTGATTGGAGCAAATATGTTGCATGCTTGGTTGAAAATCCGGATGAAGTGCTCCAGTGCAGTGTTTACATTGGTTGCAGTGAGGACTGGGGACCAGTCCAGATGACGAAGGTGGGTTTTGAGATGAGGTAGTTTGCCTCTAGGTAGAACTCGGCTAGTAATGGTTTTGGGGGGGGGCTTAATGAATTTGTTGCACCAGGAGCAGCTTACGGGGGAGTGGTCACTGAGAACATCTGGGAGGACAATGGAGTTTGTGATCCTCGTGGGGTGGCTGGCGAGGATCCAATCCAGAAGGGTGCTAGTATCTGTTTTATAATGTGCTCTGGTAGGGGAGCTGACCATTTGGGTGAGGTTTGCAGCCACTATCAAGTCCCTGTAGGCCCCTGCCTCTGCTGCATTCCAGTTTATATTAAAGTCACTGAGGAGGATGCATTCAGTGTCAAGTGCAAGAGATTTGGTGAAGTCGAGGACTGCGTTAAGCCCATTTTCTTGCTCTCGAGGTGGGATGTAGATTGTGACGACTGTGATAGCTTTCTTACGCGCCCCAAGGAGGATCTTGACAGGAAAAATCTGTGCTGTGGAGGAGTGGGGTGAAATGCTGATGAGGTGCCCACGAATCATGTCTTTAAGGTACAGGGTGCAGCCTCCGCCTCTTTTTGATGTGCGATCAAGCCGATAGACGCTATATCCAGGGAAGGTGATGGCATGATCAGGGACTGAAGGTGATAGCCAGGTTTCCACAACTGCTAGTATGTCAGGAAGATGCTGGCAAGTGAAGGCCTGAAGGGCATCAAATTTGTGTAGGAGACTGAATATGTTTTGGGCAATTATTGAGAGTGATCCAGGTTGGGTGGTCTGGGTTTATCCTGTGGGGGAAGGCTGGTCCAGGATTTGGGTGAATGTTTCCTGATAAAAGCAGTAGAAGAAGTAAATGTTTGAAGGAACTGGTGTGAGATATCGCTGACTGGCACTTGTTCCTTAGTGCCAGGGAACTGCGACATTCTCCAGGGCATGTGAACGGTCAGAGGCATTGGTATAGCGTGGCAGTAGTGGCGACCGTCAGAGCGGGTACCCATCGGCCATTATGGGAAAAGGGCCATTCCGTAGTGATAGTCTCCACCCAGGGTGGGTTAATGAGATCAAGCGGGAGGGTACCATGTAGGGGGTGGTGGTGTGTAAGTTGGTAGTTGTTTCGGACAGCAGGAAAGCATGCACAGGGGGGATGTAGGAGAGGGAAGAGGGGAATGTAGAAGAGAAATAAGGGGGACAGGGTTCCAGGGGGAAACATGATTCAAGGGGGGAAAGAGAGGTGAAGCAAGAAGTTCCAGGAGAACAAGCAGGGAGCAGGGGTTGTGAGTAGTCACAAGGGTGTGGCGGATAGGGAGTTGAGAGGGTGCAGGATATGAGTCAGGAGACCAACGGACTGGAGGTAGCAGTTCAGGCTAGGAGCACAGGAGTGAAGGGGTGCGTGAGCGCTAGGGAAGACAAGGGGTGGGCAGAGGCGGGACCAATACCAAGCAGGTAGTGGGCCGGGCACTAAAGGGGCATGGAGATAGTCTATTTAATTAAGGCTGGGGTGGGGAGGGACGGGCGTAAAATTTGGCTGATGCCACTTGATTTCTATGGGCACAGCAGCCCCAAGACCATGGAAAGTGGCAGGCCAATCCGTGCAAGGGAGAGGAGAGTAGGAGTCCAATCAGAGCCTGCTGCAGTGAGCAACAGCCAATAGTGGCAGCTCACAGCAGCCCCGGAGAGACAGGCAAGCCTTACCCAGCTCCTTGGATCCTTGGGCAGCTGGTGGATGTGCGACGAGGCGGCTGGAAGAGCCATGCTGCAAGCGGGCGAGAACAGCCATGGCGTTGACCCTCAGTACAGGGGCAGAGACCCAGCTCCTTGGTTCCTTGGGCAGCTGGTGGATGTGCGGCGAGGCGGCTGGAAGAGCCGTGCCGCAAGTGGGCGAGAACAGCCGTGGCATGGGCCCTCAGTACAGGGGCAGAGACCCAGCTCCTTGGTTCCTTGGGCGGCTGGTAGATGTGCGGCGAGGTGGCTGGAAGAGCTGTGTTGCAAGTGGGCGAGAACAGCCATGGCGTGGGCCCTCAGTACAGGGGCATATGTATGACTGACTGAGAGATTTGGCTAGTTATGTTGACAGTCCAGCAGACAAAGATGGGTAGACCAGCCACAGGAAAGGATGAATCTGCACAACTCATACAAATGATCCAGAGGCAACAGAGTGGTTTTGTTTGCACATCAGTGTGTGATGTCTCTATAGTCAATAGAAGGGAACAGGAAGTGGGAGACCATTTGCTTCCTCATGTCAGCACTGATACAGCATTCAGACCTGTAGAGAAAGCTGAACTTGGGCCCTGCTGTTAAGATGTGATTGATATGACTTCTGTATGTATGTGACACATCACACCCAATTCCTAGATATTGGAATATATTGGCTTGCTCAATAGGGTTGCCAACTGATTTTATCATTGGAAGTGGATCCACTGAACAAGTTAGCAAATTCTGGGATCCAAATACCATAGACTTAGTTTTGATTGCATTAAAGATCATGCAGATATTAATAAACCAGGAAGATATTGTGTTGAAATCTGATTGGCGTGCTGAATTAACCTGGGACATTGTCACTGCACTGTAGTAGAGTATAGTGTCATCTGCATACATATGTAGATGACATCTCCCATAGTGTTTCAGAAGGTCATTAACAAAAATAGAGAACAGCTGAGGGCCACAGACTGAGCCTTGAGGAACCCCAAGATTTAAGACAGGAAGGTCTAAACTAATACCTTGTATGGACACTAGCTGTAGCAGATTGCTCAGGTAATCTTCAAACCATATGATGGCTGGTTGGTTGAGTCCTATGGTCTTAAGCTTGAGCAAGAGTATTGCGTGATCCAGCAAGTTGAAGGCTTTGGAGAGGTCCACAAAGGTGGTCTACTGAGGAGACCATTATTCATGGCCTTTTGGAGATCATTGGTTACTCTGACAAATGCAGATATGGTGGAATGCATCTTCATGAAGCCAGATTGCCTGGGAGAAAGCAGATTGTGCAGACTGAGATACTCAGTCAGCTGTGAGTGAATGTACTTTTCAAGAACCTTGAAGAGGCCTGGAAGGACCTAAATGGGTCTGCATTGTTTTAGATTCTGTTTAGCCCTTCACTTGTGGCAGAACACAATTCTGGCACATTTCTAGATGGGCATCTCACCAGAGGTGAGGGAGAATTTTAACAGCATGGTAATTTGGGCACAGATATGATGCACCACAGGTTGGAGATTATGTCAAGGCAATCAGCACCAGCAATCTTTTCTGGGCAGAGGCCCTTTAGTGCTTTGAGGACATCTGCTGTAGTGATTTGTCATATGGTAAAGTTTGGCAGACCACGAGGGTTAAGCTTTGGGCTGCTTGCTGAGAAACTACCGTGGATGGCGCAAGGAGGTTTGGAGCTTGTCAGTGATGCTGAGGTTAGTAAAGTGGATGTTAAAGGCATTCACAGCATCCAGATGAGAGGTGACAAGGTCTCCAGAAGGGTTCTGTATTTGATCAACTGGCTCTTGAAGATCCAGTTCAAAACGCTTTTTTTCCCCAACTGGAATTTGATGGACCGATGTTTGTTTTCCTCACCGTAGTTGTGGCAGTAGTCTACTTTTGCTTTAGTTACTGCCAATTTACTTAGGTTCTGAAGTTTTCTATAATACTGTCTGTCCTTGTGGGATCTGATCTTTCTAACTTTGTCTTAAGCAGCATCCCATTGCAAGAACAATTCAAAAATCTCCTTAGAGATCTAGAGGTAATGGTATCCTATGACTATGTATGTTCTGATTGGTGCGTGTTTGTTGTAGACGTTGAGAAATTGACCGGCAAAGAATTCCCAGGAATCCGCTACCGAGGGAAAAAGGTTGCTATGGTTCCATCTCATGGTGAACATGTCTGTATTGAAGTCCTCCAGTTTGAAATGCCTGTAAAAGTGAACTGTGATTATTTTTTTAGAGAATTTTATTGCAATGAATTTTCACGGCAGAGAAGGTGATAGAATGGTCACTGAAGCAGTCTGAAAGTACATTAGTAGTCGAGATTCCACTAGGGCAGTTAACAGGGAGCGATTCTAGAAGGCTATGTTTGTTGGTGGTGTGGTTGAGTATCGTGGGTAGTGTGATAATTTGGGAGAGGATTGTCAGAAGAGCATGTTTGTATTTGGATGAGTCCTTTCCCAACCAGTTGAATTTAAGGTCACCAAGCAGGAATGTTGAGCAGGAATATCTAAAGATTATACCTACCAGTCGTAGACCCAAGTACACATATAAAGTCATCAAAGTCATGAGACCCCTTCAATGGTCTATAAATGCAGACCACTAGGAGAGCCTTGGCAATGTTAAGATGCACTTTCTTGTACAGGGCTTCCATATTATCAGGTGTGTCCCCATTGCTTCATACACTATAAGCTTATCCTTACTAGAGAGAGCAACACACCTTCAGTGCTTGTTTCTATCTTAGAAGGCAGTATAGCACTGTGGTTTAGGGCACTGAGCTGCAAACCTGGAGACCTGGATTTGAATCCCACAGCCCCCACTTGCATACTGTGTGACCCTAAGCAAGTCATTTAACTTCTTTGTGCTGCCAGATTGCTCCTGGAAACAAACTTCAGCTTAGTGTGCCTTTCCTGGCTAAGCAATTTCCCCTTTCCCTTCCCTTGTCTATACATAGAGTATACTTGTATATGAATGTGTGAATTGAGGATTCTGGAGTTAAGCCATGTTTCTAACAATGCAGTGATACTGGGCTTGTGAACAGGGACCCAGGCTCTCAGCTCATCCAGTTTAGGTACCAGACTCCTAAAGGCTTACCTTCAGACATTTGCATGTAGTGGAGCCTGCCAGGATGTAGTGCAGAATACTGCAGAATTCTGCTGAGTTACTGCAGGAAATGGGGCAATTCAGTGGCAGTTAATCCTTTTTATTTAGCAGGAATCTGTGACACTGGGTTGCATCCTGGTGGGCTTCACTGTAGAAGGAATGGTGTTCAGTGGGCTGTGGGAAATTAGATCTTCCAAAAATCAAGCTTCACCATTGATTCCTACTTGTGGGTCTAAGCTGGAGGCACTAGGAACCTACAGGAGCCAGACATTTTCTGGTGGGAGCTGGCGACATGAAAGGCCCCGTGCAAGCAAGCATTACTGCATGGGCCTGCTGGTACAGAGCAGCGCCAGCTCCCAACTATCTCAGCTTCTTTTTTTCCCACTGTCGGGTGCACATCAATAGTGTCGTCATTCTCCTCATCAGAGCCAGAGCTTCAATGTCTATATGGCAAAAGTGTGCAGTGATTCATTTCTTCGTCTTTAGTGTTTAATATACTACAGTTTCTTATTCTCGTGTCAGTTCAGTTAGTTTAGCTCTACTTTAACTGTTGATGAGCACGAAAGAAGGTAGAAGCCTAAAGAGGCAAGTTGCTCTGGCAAAGGGGCTGTGTCTGGTCACCACCTGTCTCTGGGTGGGTGCTCTGAAGATGGGCAGACTGGCACGCAGGAGGGGAAGGGACATTACTCCTGGAGAAGCAAAAGGAAACGGTCCAGATTCCGCATGTGCTCAGCGACTGGATCTTTGCGCCATTCGGTCTCGGCCGTTTCCTTTCTCACGATAAGGGGAAGAAACGGCACTGGTGAAAGTCATCCATTGGCTGTTCTGCTGTGAGACACTCAACCTCTATGAGCCTGGGTTCCCCGCCATCAGCGCTGACAACACCGGGGATGGCTGGGCCTGTGAGCCTGGTGTCTCCATCCTGGAGCCTCTCTCTGTCTGTTAGGGAGGACCCCTTGGGCAGTTCAGCCATTGGGAAGCTGTTATGGAGCAGTGAGTGCAGCTTTTAAGTCATGCGGCACTATTCCTATTGATGGCCCTGACCCTTCAGGGTGGGTTTGGTTGGCACCATTGGAAATGTCATTTGACGCAGGTGTGCAGCTGATGCCTGCCCCCTTGTAGTGTCACTTTTATTCCCTCCCAGGATGGGGCAGCAATGATGTTGCCACCGGTCACTGGTCACTCCGGCTCCCCCACTTCCTTTCCGCCTGGTCCACTGTCACCACAAACAGGTGGGTTCTCGAAGTGGTTGGCCAGGGACTGCCTCTAGAATTTGAGCAGTACCCTCCCAGCCGAGCTCGCGCCCCTCAGGAAAGACGGATTTCCGCATGCATCCAGTCGGCTCTTCGAGACAACATTGCTCAGCTCCCTCTCAAGGAGGCAATAGCTCTTGTGGCAGATCCGTCGGCTGACCCAGGCTTTGTCTCTAGGTACTTACTGGTGCACAAGCGGACGGGGGGGATGACACCCCATTCTAGATCTCCATGACCTGAATCAGTTTCTCAGGTCCTGCACCTTTCAGATGGTCACTCTGTCCCAGATCACACCATTCTTGGAGCGAAACATGTGGTTCTGTTCACTGGATCTGCAGGATGTGTTCTTTCATGTCCCAATCCATCCATACCATCAGCAGTTCCTCCACTTCAGGGTCGAAGGGACCCTGTATGAGTTACGAGCCATGCCGTTCAGCCTGTCATTGGCCCCACGGGTCTTCACCAAATGCATTGCAGTGGTGGTGGCACATCTCCGGTGTCAGGGGTCAGAATTTACCCCTACCTCAACGATCGACTCCTGGCAGGTTCCACCCAACAGGAGGTGGAGTGGTCCAGGGATCTGGCCCTCCAGACCTGCTTCCAACTCGGATTCCTAATTGACGAGGCCAAATCAGAACTCGTGCCTTCCCAGGTGGTGGGCTTCATCAGGGCAGAGCTCAACTCTTGCCAAGCCAGAGCTCAGCTCCTGGCTGACAGGGCAAAGGTTCTTTCTTCCTTTGCCCAATCATTTCTGGTTGGGCACTTGCGCCCTGCCCAGGGCTTTCTGTGTCTTCTGGGTTACATGGCGGCGTGCACCTCAGTGGTCCGTTGGGCCCAGTTGCACATGCGCCCCTTCAATGGGAGCTGGCTGCCCAGTGGACTCAGCAATATGGTCATTTCGACCAGCTGATCATTGCAACCCAGAAGATGTGGGACGCTCTCCAATGGTGGACTGCCCCAGAACAGTTGCAGGAAGGGATCCCATTTGTTCACCCCGAGCCGATGCTCGTCCTTATGACCGATGCCTATCTCATGGGCTGGGGAGCCCATATGGGGGACAACAGGGCCCACAGGTTCTGGACCCCTGAGGAGTCCTAATGCCACATCAACCTGTTGGAGCTCAGAGCAGTCAGACTGGCACTGTCAGCTTTCGCTCCTCAGCTCTAGGGTCAAGTGGTTCAAGTCCAGATGGACAATACCACAACCATGTACTACCTCAACAAACAGGGCAGCATGCACTCCAGTCTGTTGTGCAAGGAGGCACTCTGAATCTGGACCCTCGTAAGCTGGTTGGAGGTGGATCTCCTAGCCATCCATGTGGCAGGAGCCTTGAACCAGCTGGCGGATGCTCTCAGTCGCATAGGCTAGACATCCATGAGTGGTCTCTCCAACCAGAGGTAGCTTACAGCCTGTTCTCCCATTGGGGCAAAATGATGGTGGACCTGTTTGCCTCCAGGGAAAACACCAAGTTGAGGCTGTATCATGCCCACCCCCCCTCAGCAGGGCTGACTGCAGGGGGATGCCTTCTCAAGGCTGTGGACCCCAGGCCTCCTCTATGCCTTCCCTCCATTTCCCTTGATCCACAAGGCATTACTCAAGGTGAGGAGGGACAAGGCGAAGGTGATTCTGGTATCTCCAGACTGGCTGCGCCAGTTCTGGTATCCAGATCTCCTCAGCCTCAGCTGCAGGCCCCCAGAACGGCTTTGTACACATCCGGACCTGATATCTCTGAACCAGGAGAAGGTCTTCCATCTGGACCTTCAATCCCTGCACCTCACAGCCTGGTACCTGAGCACCTAGAGTTCCAGGCTTTGGGTCTTTCCGAAGATGTCTACACTGTGGTGGCAGCATCTAGATAGGAATCGACCAGGAAATGTTATGCCTTCAAATGGAAAAGAATTTCCATTTGGTATCAGGGTAAGGGTCTGGACCCCTCATGCTGTTCTGTGGCTAACATTCTCGAGTACCTTTGGTCTCTCTCCAAAGGGGGTTCACGGTCATCAACCCTTAGGGTGCACCTGGTAGCCATTTCTGCTTACCCAGCGTGGGCTGGTCAGCCAACATTGGCACAGTAGACAGTGGTCAGGCACTTTTTCGAAGGACTGGATCACATATTTCCTCCAGTGTGTGAACCTCCACCTCCATGGGATCTACTGCTGGTATTAGCAAAGCTCATGGTCAAGCCATTCCAACCCATGCACAAGTGTGAGCTGCCACACTTGTCATTGAAGACGGCCTTCCTGGTGACTATCACGTCTGCCAGAAGGACAGGGGAGCTCCAGGCGCTTTCGGTGGACTCCTCTTATCTGGTCTTCCACAAGGGCAAAGTTGTCCTGCACCCCCAACCAAAATTCCTTCCGAAGGTGGTGTCAGAGTTTCACCTTAACCAGGTGTTGACTGTGCCAGTATACTACCCTAATTACACCTCAGAGGCCGAGTACAGGCTCCATACTTTGGACCTGAGATGTGCTCTCTCCTATTACAAGGAGAGGACGGCGGAAATTCACAGAGAGGTTCGCCAGCTGTTTGTCACCTACGCTGAAGCTGCTTCTGGCAGACCTGCAGCCAAATGGACCATAGCAAGATGGATTACATCATGCATAGGTCTGTGCTATGAGTTGGCAGGCAAGGAGCCTCCCAGAGGGATAAGAGCTCATTCTACCTGCCATACTGCTGCATTGGTGGCTGCTTCCAGGGATATCCCTATCCAGGAAATCTGTTGGGCTACTACCTGGAAATCAGCAAACACCTTCATTACCCACTACCACATCGACCTTGAGTCACGCCGGGATGCTGGTTTTGGGACCTCAGTTCTCCAATCTCTATTCCCTATGTAGGGGGTGTGCGCCTTGCCTCCCTCCTCCCAGAGAACTGCTAGGAGTCTGCCAATAAGTGTGGATGAACCACATGTCCACGATCCTAGAAAAACAGAGTACTCACCTGTAACAGTAGTTCTAGGAGTGGTATATGTTGTTCATCCACATGGACCCACCCTACCTCCCCAGCTGTGGACGCACACAACCTGGCTTCCAGCAGGCTAAGATCTGACATCATGGAGCGGAGCCGAGTTATATACCACCCGGGTGGGTGGGAGGAGCCAGCTTGAAGACTTCCGGCAAGATTTAAAGGGGAAAGGGACATGCCAATAAGTGTGGATGAACATATACCGCTCCTAGAACTACTGTTACAGGTGAGTAACCTGTTTTTACCTTCAGGGGCACACACGATGGTATTCACAGCACCACTGTTGTCATTGTTTCCCAGGCCCTTGGGGCCAGGTCCAGTGTCGCTGCTGTTGCCATGGCCATGCACTGTATTGTTGACTGTTTGACCTTCTTCTATCTACTACTCTTCAAGTGAGGAGGGTGTAGAGGGGGACATGCCAGATCCAACCTCATTATCTATGAAGATGACTCATACTATGGTCCAGAGAATTCAGTTTCAGTTCCTGTGACTGTACCTCAAATGGACCTCTCCTTCCAGACTCTGCAAGCCAGCAGCCGTAGACCAAGCTAGACACCTCCAATTGAAGTTTCTAATTGTGCCTAATATCCTGGTCTCCTTAATTCCCCATCCAGCCAACTTTAATGACTCTCTCAGATGTGGCCTGATACTGTGGCAGCTGTCCCCAAAGAGGTGGAAAATAAATATGCGGCACCTAAAACTAATCCTGTTTTTCTGACTCAGCCTGTATCGAATGTCATTGTTATTCTCATTGAGAATGACAAAGCCATAGTGTTCAAGGAGGTCACAGTGCACCCCACTAGCAAGGAGATGTGCAAAGTAGACACAATAGACAAGCGGATCTGTGCCTCAACTACCCTTGGCATGAGGACTGTTGCTAAAAGTATCACTTCTCTAAGTATGAGTATGCCCTATGGAGCAATCTTAAGTCTATGGCAGAGGCCCTGCCAAGTAGACAGGCAAAACAAGAGATGTTGCTTGCTGTTAAACAGGATATTGAGTCTAACAGTCACCAACTTAAAGCCTCTATGGATGCCTTTGATGCAGCAGCTCGTTCTGCAGCTGCAGGTATTTGCATCAGCTGGCACTGCTGGTTGCAGACTGCTGGCTTCACCCCAGATATCTAGCAACAGTTCATGAATGTGCCCTTCGATGACATGTATCTGTTTGAATAGCAGTTGGAGCAGTCTCTTGAAAAGTCTGTTGAAACTAGAACAACTCTTCAGACCTCCAGGCCAACTCTGTGTCCCGCAGAGGGTAGGGGAAGTAGCCGTTTTCACAAAAAACAGTCCTTTCATGGCAGGGACTGGTGAGCCCAAACCAACAAAGCCGAGCCTCCCCAGCCCCAAAAGAAGGTACAGGCACCAGAAGCAATGAGTGCCACCATCTGATGTTCCAGCCCCAGTCCCGATTTGTCTGCCCAAGGTGGACCTCTCCTCCCCATTGGGGGGGGGGGGCCTGACCCATTTTTACCATAAGTGGAAATCCATCTTGACCAACAACTGGGTCCTCTTATTGAATTATTTTCTAATTGTCTATTCTATTGTTTTTCTGTGTGAAGTGGAACCTTTGTAAATGAGTCTCTGACTCAAAGGTATATCTGATTACTCAATAAATAAATAAAATATATTATCCCTGGAATGGTTCTAAACTTTTCCGGCCTATTCTTCCAGAAGGCAACTCCTCGGAATAAATCATGGCTAGCGCATAACTAACAGGACCTTGTTAGTTAAGCGGTAGCCATGATTTATTCCGACTTGCCATCTAAACTACGAAAATTAAACTTTTAAACACAGCCCCATTAATTGCAATGGATGCTCACCCCCATGCTCCTCATATACTGATGTCACAAAACGTAGTAGCGCGGGGACGGATCAGGATGGATCACAGTCAGCAGAGGTACACAGAAGTGGAAAGGATCGGTGCCGTAGAGCTCCACAGAGCAAAAATACGATCCCTTTCCTTCCCTTCCTAAATCGGGGAACTTATTAAAGAAACTTTAAGAAGGATTTGATTTGGGGGGCAGGTAAAGGTTCTTTGTGCTTCTTGGGGGGGGCAGGGTCAAAAGTTGCTCTTTAAGTGAATACATTCTTGAATGCTTGAGACTTCCTCTGTTTTCTAGTTTGCTAATATGTCTCTTGAGGCATATAGCTGTTCCTAAGAACCATATCTTACTGTTTGCTGGAGCATTTATTAGTGTTTTGTCACCAAGGATACAGAAAAGTGGATTTCTAGGTAGTTTCATGTTAAAGGTTTATTAGATTTCATGTTATTAGATTTATTAGAGTTCATGTTAAAGGTTTTTTCCTGTCATGTTGTTTGCGGCTTAGGACACCCCCATAACTTGTGAAACAAATTAACTTCTCTGCTGTTATATCTCCAACAGCTATTGGTTTCTTGTTTATTCATTTTGGGTAATCTTTCTGGAGTGTAATAGCTATTGTGTAGTATTTACAATTGAATTTCCTTACCTTTTACTTCCTGACTGGTATTAAAGGCAGTTTTCCACAACTCCCCCACCCTTTTTTAGATATTTTAGTCTTCATTTCGCTTTCTCATTTCATCCTGGAATTCACTGTAAGGTCAGTATCACTTCAACTATTACCTTGTAAGCTTGCCGGCCCCTCCTGTCCCTCCTGCACATTCTACTATTTTCTCCCAATCTGTTTTAGCTAGTACGTTGACTTTACTATCTAACATTCCTTTTGTTACTTGTTATACCTACAAATACTTCCGTCTGTCTCATCCACCTGTTTGACAGATATCTCTGAGTTGCTGAAAGGAATATAAGGTGTTGAGTTACAGGTTTTTTGTGTGTTCAGTTGTGTGAATTCCTTTCATCTCCCGTCCAAAATCAGAGAGTATTTTTTCACATTTAATTTGAGAGTTTTTCCATATAGGGGTCCATTTCTTTGGGAACGTCTCTTTCAATGTTCTTATTCTTATTACGTCACTTACTATGATGTTTTATAACATGGTGAGAAAAATGCGAGCCATTTGATTGGCTGAGAGATCAGTACAGGAGTGTAATAGCCTGTGTACCAGTTCAACCGCAATGTCAATGCGCATCTCAAACTACGGCGATGGTGTCTGAGCCGTTGAGAGTGAGGCACACAGTAATGATGGAGGTAGTTGCCGACAGGGCTAGAAATATTACTGAGTGGAGCTTGGGATCGGAGACTGTGTTAGAGATAGTTGCCAATTGGGCTAGGAGTGTTACTGAATGGAGCTTGGGATTGGAAACAGTGCGAGACTGCAATACCCTAATGGTCTTGCCGGCAGCACACTATCAACTGTGGTAGCTAGAGTAAAGAATGTACCGGTGTTCTACATCTCTCCAGATGAGCTGGGAGGAGAGCGAGCAGAGCAAGGCTGGTGTCCCCACTGTCACAAAACCAGAGTTAGCTATTGTACTGACATGAACAAGGCTGGTGTTGTAACTGTATTTTCCAAGTTAAAACCATAAAGCACTCCTTAGGCACGAGGTGCTTGCTTCACTCTCTCACGCTGCTGTGTCTCATGCTGCTCTGAAACTGCTGGCTCCAAAACCACTGGCCCACATGGAACCTTTTTTCTTCTCCATAGGAAAACACTTTTAAACATGATTTTCCTGCCTAAACCATAAGTTCATTTTTGGTTTTAACACTTTTGGGTAGAAAACAGGTTATAAGTGCAATAAGACACTTTAGGGATGTGTAATTATGGTGATTAATTGAACTTTGCTCTTGGGTGTTTGAAGGTGCTCAGTGCAAGTGCCTTGTGCCTAACAACACCCTTAAGCAGCACAATTATGTAAGCAATAACCCATGACAGGGTGTGCTGTTATTGGGGATTAACTCACACCCGGGTGCAATGTAAGGCACAAGGCCACAGGCCGGGTCTCCTCACAGCACTCAGGTGTGCCTTAATCACTAATAACAGCACGCCCTGGAGTGGGTTATTGTGCCTATGACATGGGCCATGTTTAAACAGCAAAAAAAATTGAGAAAGATATTTTTTTACTGTTTAAATACCTGCAAAGGTACTGTATCCTTCCACCTTACAAAATAGTCCATAAGAAAAATGCACACAGCATTGCTCTTATGCACATAGAAATGTCACAGATAGGGCTGGCCCGGTGGCATGGAGGGCTGAGGCACTGGAACACCACACCTTGTGCCACACTGGTGACCCAGGTTCGGGAATGAGCCAGGGCTGCTGGGAGTCAGCAGGGGCGAGAGAGGATGGAGCGTCTGGAGGACTGCTCTCCTCTCTCGGGAGGAGGGCACATTGTCCCGCCTGTTGCTCACCCTCTAGTGGGGGCTGAGGTTGACATAGGCCAGGGAGGCAAGAAGCTGGCCAGTGTGGCATGTGCGTGCCCCCACATGCATGCACAGCACCTTGTGAGCCAGAGGGAGAAAGGTGGAAAATGGCAGCTGGGGGCTCTTTGAGATCCCCGACCCCGCTCCGCCAGTGTGCAGCTACAGCCTCCCCAGATTTGGATTGTGGAGAGGGGGTTCCTCCTTCCTGGCACACCATGGGGGGGGGGTCTCGGGGATGGCCAGATCAGTTGGGCTGGTGAGAGCGGGTTGAGCGGGGACAGAATCCCTGCCACCAGTGGGCCCGTGTGGAAAAACTACCAATAGAAAAAAAAATTAAAAATTTCACTGATACACTACTGAGATGATCTGTAACATTTCTTGTGCAAAATACTGTCTTCTGCATTGCCAAACACCCTTCCTGTTGTCCCCCCCCCCACATGCATAGTACTGAGAGTTGAGCTGACACTTGCCTGTGACTCTGCCCCTCTGTCTATCTCTCTCTGTCTTCCCTATGTCTCTCCCCCTCACTCCCTGTCTCTCGGTTGATATGCCAGCAGCACACACCAACTGCAGGAGGCACACACTGCCAGGCAGAGAGACATCCAGAACAAGACGGGAGCTCAAGGCAGAGACACACGTACTGGCATTCCCAGTACAGAGAGACACACAGAGCACTGGAGAATGCTGCTGTGCTCACTACCTGCAGTGCTACAGTTCACTCCGGTGTCACTGTCACTGTCCCTCTCCCTCTCACTCCTTTCTATGGACCAGTGATGTACTGGCTGTGCTCAGTACCTGCAGGTGTGCACTTCACTCTGGTCTCACTGCCCCCCTCTCTCTCACTCCTTTCTATGGACCAGTGATGCACCAGCTGTGCTCACTACCTGCAGGCGTGCACTTCAGGCCAGTCTCACTGCCCCCCTCTCTCTCACTCCTTTGCAAGGATCAATGATGTATGGGCACATGCCACCACAAACCACTTTACAAGCTGCAAGGATGGGGGAGGGTGGCCACAAATTGTCACTTTCGATCTGCACGGTGTGACCTCAGACAGACATACCCTGGTCACACTACAGGATGGAGACTGGTCACAGTCGCACTGCGGGACAGTTCAACTCTGCTTTCTGCGTCCCTGTCAAGCACTGCTGCATGAACTGTGGCCATAACTGGGGAGGCACCAGTCTGCATCAGGGACAACACATGCCTCTACTGACAGTGACCGCTGATGTCGCAGTGGGGTCTCTCAGGTGTTGGGGGGGGCACAGAAAGATACAGACAGCAATGGACAAACTTGCGACTCACAGTTCCAACGCAACCTTGGCCACACCGCAGGATGGAAACCGGACACAATTGCACTGCGGGACAGTTTGACTCTGTTCTCTGTATCCCTGTCAGGCGCTGCTGCACGAACTGTGGCCACAACTAGGGGGCCACAGTCTACATCAGAGACAACACACGCTTCTACTGACAGTGATCGCTGATGTGGCAGCGGGGTATCTCGGGTGTTGGGGGGGCACAGAAAGATACAGACAGCAATGCATGAAGTACTTGCTACCTATCTACTCACAGAGAGAGAGAGAGAGAGAGAGAGAGAGAGAGAGAGAGAGATTGCACAGCCATCGTGTGTCTCGTTCTCTCTCTCCTGCTGTTAAAGCGCGGCTTGCTGCAGAAACCCAGAACAGACAGGAGTTCAGTGACTCGCCCAGTGCATGGAGATTTGCGGGGCAGGTGGATGGGTAGGGACAGCAGAGATCCGTGGAGTGGGTCAGTGTGTAGCCCTGAGAAACAGAGAGCACAGCAGCCCTTTCTTTCTCTTTGATTGCTCTTGCTAAGCTGCCAACTACAATGGCTGCTTCTCACATTCATTCTGTTAGGCAGAAAAAAGGGCGTCTCTGCCCTCTGATACTTCTGGGTGCCCCTTCACATCAACTGTGCTTATATTGGGGATTAACCAATGGGCACGCACAGGGACTCAATCAATGGGATCCCACGTTTCTACTCACTTTCACCTTCCCATGTTATATTCCTTCATAATTACATGCCCTGGCGTGTCCTATTGCATATGTGTTCTGTAGCTGGGTGGAATTTTATGTGAGCGGGCATCTTAACATACAGAATCTGTTCGTCTATGTGGTTTCATAACTGAGAGTTCATAGGAGATCCATAATGGAGTGTCTGCTATACCTGATTTATTTACGTGCTTTGCCAGTTGTCTTGTTACAAATGACATGTGGTATATCTTAAAATTCGGTGATCCCATTCCCCTTTCTCTTTGCTCTGTGTTGGTTTGGTAAAGCTTAACTTTCTTTTCTAGGAGCGTGGATATGTTGTTCATCCACACTCATTGGCATGTCCCCTTCCACTTTAAGATGGACCGGAAGTCTTCAAGCTGGCTCCTCCCACCCACCTGGGTGGTATATACCTCGGCTCTGCCCCATGATGCCAGATCTTCCTTTCCGCTGGAAGATACATATTCTCCCTCATGCTCACACATTTTGTAGGCCCTGGCTTTCAAACTTTTGGTTATTCCGAAAATTCGCATTGTTTGCATTAGTGATTGCAAGTTTGCTGCTTCGATTATGAAAGACAAGTCTTCCCCTGGATTTTGTTGGTGCCCTTGTGGCCAGAAAATGTCACACCCTGATCCCCACACCGCTTGCGTCTATTGCCTTGGTGTCAACCATGACACCTCGAAATGCGATATGTGTCTCGCCATTCATCCCAGCATCCTTGATGACCGTCTCGCACGCCTGAAGCTGGGGAGGCTGGAGAAGAACCCTCCAGTGAAATCCAAGGAGGCTTAGTGGGTGGTTTCCATGGCTGCAGGATCTGCCAACCAATTGGAATGCATGCAAGCATTCAAGGAGGAAGTGGCTCATGCTGCAGAGACTTCTTGGAGTTTCTTCGTTCCACTCAACCTGGGCTCCACCTTCTCGGGTTCCTTCCGGGCGTTGTGCCAGTCTCTCCCGACCAAGGGAGAGGTGCCTGTGGGCTCACACTCCTCTCGATCCCGTAAGTGGGAGAAGGATCTGGATCATCTTCGTCTCGACTGAGATGTTCTTGGGAGCAGGAGAGATCTCGATCCCAGGAACACGCGGTCTCCACTTCGGTCGAGATTGCTTCTTCGGCCGCTGGCTTTTCGGCTTTGCCATCTGGTCAGTCGACCGAATTATCAATCGATGATATTGAAATCATGATCAATCCGATCGACCTGATATCGCCTACTCTGGTCAATGATTCCCTCGATCGAACCCCTAATCTGGTCTTTCCAGATGACAAGATCCAACCTGCTGGGACTTCCATCGAAGAAGTGGTCCCTGATCCTGGGAAATCATCGGTCCTGCTGGTGTCTTCCAAGCGACCAAGTCGGCCCGTCCGATCTCAATTGAGGTCTTGAACCCCCTCGACCTACAGGCCGAGGAAGAGCCATAAATGCTCTAAAAAGAGGCGATGCCATCAGTCATCCTCGTCCTACTCGGATGAGGAAGGGCTCTGGTGGAAGCTCCGTTGGTGCTACGAGGACCTCATATGGCAACAACTAATTCTGACCAGGCACAAGCCAACTCTGGCTTCTACACTGGCGATTACCTGGCTTTCACCTCCTAGGCTGAAGCCGACTCCTTCAGAGACGATTAAATCAGCCCGTAGAGCTGGCACAGCCATCAGTCTGGCCCAAAACGGTCTCTCCACCGATTGCGGTGGAACCACCACCCAAACAGCCTGTGGGAGGGGCTCCTTCCAAGGAAAATAGACCAGACACTGGGCTTTCCTGGCAGTCGTCAGTCACGTTCACCCTGGACCACCCTCGGCGAGTCGAAGGTGACCTGGGTGGTTGGCCGTTATACCCAGATTCCTCAGATTCGGACGTCACTGACTTGCATTCTCATCCAGGTGATGATGAATCAACCATTGGCTTAGAGATGAAGGAAGGTCTCTCATCTTTTTAAGGGATACTTCACCTCATCTCTGAATCTACAGGGATGCCCCTGGAGCCAATCCAGAAAAAGGCGGAGTACCCTCTTACGGACATCCTTAAGAGAGGGCATACCCCGACGGAGGCCTTTCCTGTGGCTGAGGCTATTGTCAGCCCGGCCCTAGAACTTTGTCAGTGCCCTGCCTCTTGTCCAGCTCCATCTGCCTGCATGGCCCACAAGTATGCGGTGCCCATGGGGTCCCTTGCAGGGTTCACAGAGCACCCTTCGGCAGAGAGCCTGGTGACCGCTTCTGCGTTCAGGCGTACTAGCAATTCTGCCAACACTGACCAACCTCTTGACAAAGAGTCCAAGCTTTCGGACCATTCAGCCAGGAAGGTCTGTGCGGTTTCCTCCTTGGGCCTTCATCAGGCAAGTTTGGGCGTCATCATGGCACACTTTTCACATGCTCTTTTAGGGTCTCTGGATGAAGTCCTCCCACATCTCCCCACGGACATGCGGACCATGGTCAAGCAGGTCCGGGATCAGGGCTGAGCTGTTGTCAAACAGCAGCTTCAGATGGCCCTGGACATTGGGGATTCTTGTGCCCGCTCGATGGCTGCTGCAGTTGCCTCTCATCACAGGGCTTGGCTGAGGCTCTCCTCCTCCTTTCCAGAGGATACCCAGCACAAACAAACTGATGTGCCCTTCCTTGGGACCGACTTGTTCGGCCTAGGAGTGGCTGGTCACCTTCAGCGCATTGAACAGTCCAGTGCCACCTTGGATGCTGCTTCTGCCAAGGGCATTTCAGGCAAGAACCAGCAGAAGAAAAAGAAAAAGCCTTTTCGGCATTCTTCCCCTGTGGCTCAGCAGTCCTCCTTTCAAGGTGGACAGCAGCACCAGCAACAGCAGCAGGCTCAAGCTTGGTGCCCCCAGCCCAAGCCCAGACCCCAACAGACCCGTAAAGGAGGCCGAGGTTTAGGTCCTGGATTCTCCTCCTCCAAGCCTGCTTAGTGATGGGGCAAGGGCTGTCAACCCTTCTCCCATCACCTCAGCTCTGGGTCCTCCTGTGGGGAGCTGGCTCCGCCACTTCCTTTCCGCCTGGTCCATTGTCACTTCAGACAGGTGGCTTCTCGAAGTGGTCAGTCAGGGACTGCCTCTGGAATTCAAGCAGTACCCTCCAAGCCGAGCCCGCACCCCTTGGGAGGAAAGAGCATCCTCTCAGACCCAGTCAGCTTTCCGAGACAACATCGCTCAGCTCCTCCTCAAGGAGGTAGTAGCTCCAGTGGCGGATCCTCCAGCAGATCCACGCTTTGTCTCCAGATACTACCTGGTGCCCAAGCGGACATGGGGCTGGTGCCCCATTCTAGATCTGCACAACCTGAATCAATATGTCAGGTCACGCACCTTTCGGATTGTCACTCTGTCCCAGATCATACCATCCTTGGAGCAAGACATGTGGTTCTGTTCACTGGATCTGTAGGACATGTTCTTTCACATCCCAATCCATCCGTCCCATCAGCGGTTCCTCCACTTCAGGGTTGAGTGGACCCTATACGAGTTCCAAGCCATGCTGTTTGGCCTGTCATCGGCCCCATGGGTCATCACTAAATGTATTGCAGTGGTGGCGGCCCATCTCAGCCATCATGGGGTCAGGATTTATCCTATCCTATCCTCGACAGTTGGCTCCTAGGAGGTAGAGAGGTCCAGGGACCTGGCCCTCCAGACCTGCTTCCAACTCAGCCTCCTGATCGATGAGGCCCAGTCAGAACTTGTGCCTTCTCAGGTGATGGGCTTCATCGGGACAGAGCTTGCCTCCAGAGCTCAGCTCCCAGCGGACCGGGCGGAGGTTCTTTCCTCCTTTGCCCAATCTTTTCTGGTTGGGCAATTGTGCCCTGCCCAGGACTTTCTGTGCCTCTTGGGTTACATGGCGGTGTGCACTTCAGTGGTCCATTGGGCCCAGTTGCACATGCGCCCCCTTCAGTGGGAGCTGGCTGCCCAGTGGACTCAGTGCCTCGGTCATTTCGACCAGCTGATCACTGTAACCCAGAAGATATGGAATGCTCTCCAGTGGTGGATCGCCCCAGACCA
Source organism: Neoceratodus forsteri (assembly GCA_016271365.2). Lineage (NCBI taxonomy): Eukaryota > Metazoa > Chordata > Ceratodontiformes > Ceratodontidae > Neoceratodus > Neoceratodus forsteri. Next base: position 358,424,554 of record JADMNL010000025.1, read on the forward strand.
CTTGCAGGAAGGGATCCCGTTTGTCCACCCCGAGCTGACAGTCATCCTTATGACCGATGCCTCTCTCGTGGGCTGGGGAGCCCACATTTGGGACAAAAGTGCCCACAGACTCTGGACCCCTGAGGAGTCTCGATGCCACATCAACCTGTTGGAGCTCAGAGCAGTCAGACTGGCATTGTCAGCTTTCACTCCTCAGCTCCGGGGTCAAGTGGTTCAAGTCCAGATGGACAATACCATGACCATGTACTACCTCAACAAACAGGGTGGCATGCACTCCTGTCTGCTGTGCAGGGAGGCGCTCCACATCTGGATCTTCATCAGCCGATTGGAGGCAGTTCTCCTAGCCATCCATGTGGCAGAAGCCTCAAACCATCTGGCGGATGCTCTCAGCCACCTAGGCGAGACATCCCAGGAGTGGTCTCTCCATCCAGAGGTAGCTTACAGCCTGTTCTCCCATTGGGGCAAACCACTGGTGGTCCTATTTGCCTCCAGGGAAAACACCAAGCTGAGGCAGTTCAATGCCCACCCCCCTCAGCAGGGCTCGCTGCAGGGGGGATGCCTTTTCTCGAGGCTGTGGACCCCAGGCCTCTATGCCTTCCCTCCATTTCCCTTGATCCACAAAGTGCTTCTCAAGGTGAGGAGGGACAAAGTGGAGGTGATCCTGGTAGCCCCAGATTGGCCACGCCAGTTCTGGTATCCAGATCTCCTCAGCCTCAGCTGCAGGCCCCCGGAGCAGCTTCCAGCATGCCCCGAACCTGATATCACTCAATCAGGAGAAGGTATTCCATCCAGACCTTCAATCCCTGCACCTCACAGCCTGGTACCTGAGTGGCTAGAGTTCCAGGCTTTGGGTCTTTCTGAGGATGTCTTCACCATGGTGGCGGCATCCATAAATGAATCGACCAGGAAATGTTATGCCTTCAAATGGAAAAGGTTTTCCATTTGGTGTCAGGGCAAGGCCCTGGAACCTCTGTCCTGTCAAGTGGCTAACATTCTGGACTACCTTTGGTCTCTGTCCAAAGGGGGTCTGTGGTCTTCGACCCTTAGGGTGCACCTGGCAGCCATCTCTGCTTACTGGGTGTGGGCCGGTCAGCTGACATTGGTGCAGGAGACAGTGGTCGGGCACTTTTTCAAAAGCCTGGATCACATATCCCCTCCAGTGCGTGAACCTCCACCTCCATGGGATCTTCTGCTGGCACTGGCAAAGCTCATGGGCAAGCCATTGGAAGCTATGCACAAGTGTGCCTTGTCACGCTTGTGGAAGACGATTTTTCTCATGGCTGTCATGTCTGCCAGAAGGACAGGGGAGCTCCAGGCACTTTCAGTGGACACCCTTTAACTGGTCTTCCACAGGGACAAGGTTGTCCTATGCCCCCACCTGAAATTCCTTCCGAATGTGGTGTTAGAGTTTCATCTTATCCAGGTGTTAACTCTGCTTGTATACTACCCTAATTATACCTCAGAGGCTGAATACAGGCTCCATACCCTGGACCTGAGATGAGCCTTCTCCTATTACAAGGAAAGGACAGTGGAAATTCGGGGTGAGGTTCGCCAGCTGTTTGTCACCTACGCTGAATCCACTTCTGGCAGACCTGCAACAAAATGGATGATTGCAAGATGAATTACATCATGCATTAGTCTATGCTATGAGTTGGCAGGCAAGGAGCCTCCCAGAGGGATAAGAGCTCATTCTACCCACCATACCACTGCATCGGTGGCTGCTTCCAGGGACATCCCTATCCAGGAAATCTGCCAGGCTGCTACCTAGTTCGGAAAACACCTACATCACCCACTACCACATCGACCTTGAGTCACACTGGGATGCTGGTTTTGGGGCCTCAGTTCTCCAATCTCTGTTTCCAAAGTAGGGGGTGTGTGCCTTGCCTCCCTCCTCCCGGAGAACTGCTAGCAGTCTGCCAAAGAATGTGGATGGACAACATATCCACAATCCTAGAAAAACAGGTTACTCACCTGTAACACTAGATCTTCCACGGAATGGTCTCTTACAGTAAGTCATTACTTCTGGGAGTTTCCCCTAGGTGGCACTCTCACACAGTAGTTTTCTCCAGCAGTCTCTATATCAGGGACCACCCACATGACCTCACTTCCTGGGCTGTGCCTATAAAAGTGGGTGGTCCCTGGTAGTCTCTGTTCATTTTCCTGCCAGCTTCAGCTCTCACAGCAGCTAGAATACTCTGTTGCCAGTGATTTACAAAGTGGCTTGAACCCACAGCTTGGGGTGCCTGGGCCTAATACATGGCACCATATTCCTCTGTTACAGACTCATGGAGTGCCATTAAAAGGCTCCAGTATCATTTAGTCCTTTTCAAGAAGCATCAGAGTGTGGGAAATACCTTCACCATAAGTCCTGCCTGACCGTCTTTCAACTGTCATATCTGCTAAACATGTTAGCATCAAGGAGATTTTCTTCATCGATGGCAGACAAATACCCCATCGACAGCAGGCATTTCTACATCATCTTCATCACAGAAACAGAGAACAGAGGCTAACATCTCTTCCTCTTGACGGTTCACATATTCCCCGTCGATGGAGGCCTCACATATACTTCATATAGACGGGATGTTCATCCCCTGTCAACGGAAGCCTCCTGCAAGATTCTTGTCAATGGCATATTTATCCATCGTCGACAGAGGCCTCCTACATGATTTCTCATCAACAGAATATTCATCTACCATCGATGGAGGCCTCCTACCTGATTCTCATCGACGGAACATTCATCCACCGTTGATGGAGGCCTCCTACATGATTCTTGTGGATGGAACATTCATCCACCATTGACAGAGGCCTCCTGCATGATTCTCATCGATGGAACATTCATCCACCATCGACGGAGGCCTCCTACATGATTCTCATCAATGGAACATTCGTCCACCATCGACGGAGGCCTCCTACATGATTCTCATCAACAGAATACTCATCCACCATCAACGGAGGCCTCCTTCATAATTCTTGTCAATGGGAGGTTCATTCCCCATCGACGGAGGCCCCCTCCATGACTCTCATCAACAGTGGCTTCATATAAGAAGAACAAGCCTCTCTCATCAATTGGCGTAACACCCCCTATCAATGAAGCACACCATCTTCATTCATCATGGACGGGACATGATCCCCTTCTTTCATCGTCGATGGAAGATGATCCACCATCAACGGAGCATGATTTCTGCTACTCATCATCGACGGTACACATTCCACCAACGATGAGGCATGGTGTCCTTTCTTCGCCGTTGACAGGAATGATTCCACCATCAATGGACAACATTCCACCATCGATGGACCATGCCTTACGACATATATATTGTTAATGAGAGACATTTTTCTGTCAATGGAGCATTAACATGGTTACATATTCTCATCGACAGGATGTATCCCCTTTGACAGATGTCTCTTGGCTGCCTCCTCTATCAACGAGGGCACAGGGCTTTTCACACTCATTAATGGGGCAAAAAACCCTCCAGTTGATGAAACCAGTGTATACAACTATGAGACTATTTATTAACAGAACATGTGTCATATCCCTACTAGTCAAAGGGGCTTGCATCGTCGACATCAACTTCATATTTTACTACAGTCAACATATCAGATTCTTTGGCGTCCACCACTCGGAACCCAGAACTGAATAGTAATGCATCATACTATCTCCTATACCTTGCAGATAACCTCACCGTATATTATAGAGGCACACCTCAGGGCATAAGGAAACATGTTTTTCATGTTATATATGTATACATATATATATATATATATATATATATATATATATATACACACACACACATATATATATATATAGATATATATATATATATATATATATATATATATATATATACTGTATATATATATATATATATATATATATATATATACATACATGTACATATTCAATAGATATCTTTGTTATGGGTCATTATGATCATCTTCATCAGGATACCTCTCGGCCTGTCGGTAGGGACCTTCTGTCCCTACCACTGACTGAGCCTACTACTCACATGCTGAGAAAAAAATCTATCTATCTTTATAATATTACAATATGGATCATAATATTCTTACCAAACTGCTACTGCTACATGCAGTTTTTACTTGGCCATAGATAGAGGCCACTGAAACTATTGTGATTTACATATATATTATAAACCTTATAAACTCTGCAAGACTTATCATTTTTTATGATCCACGCTACTTGGACCAAAAAAAAAAAAAACATTTTTCTTTTACTGGTGACCAGGCACGAGTCATTCAAGTCCCGCATGCGACCTTCTTGAAATAGACTTTGTTTCCAACCAAGGCTGACACCAATGTTTACATGAAAAAATGTGCATGACACAAACCTTATGACTCTATCTCAGATTAACATGTTTGGATCCTCAAAGACGAGATCTAATGGCTCATGATTTTCAATTATCCAGATCATTATTTAAACATCTGTTCACTGACAGAATAAATAAAGGGCCCACCGTACTAACATTTCAGGTTTACACCTAACAAGGCCGCAATCCCTGGCATACTTGGGACTCCCTTGTAAATGAGATTACCAATACAAGATGGAAGTAACAACATCACTTTGTTGCATTCCATAACTTTACCCTAAAATTGGTACACTATTGACTACAATAATACTACTGACTCTGTTAAGAGCCACTAGGTTCCATTATGAAATAGATACATTGTTTCATTTAAAACATCATTGACTGCTACTTATGCAGCCTATTCATTCCAAAAATGGATACATTTCTTTAATGATTTGTACTAACTTGCTACACTGTAGCACTCCAAAATAATAACATTGTATCATTTGGGTCCCTAATCAAAACTTAGAACCCAATAGGATTTTCTATACACTGTCTTTTTCAGTGCATGCCACTGAGACCTACCAATTACTCCATTATATGGCTGAATATTATCTGATTTATTACAATATCTGATATGCCATACCCTGATCAGGTTTACATCTGCTTAACTCATCTGGTGATGCCCACTAATAGCCAGTCTGGTTTGTTTTTCAGCCATAACTCTATAACCACTGCTATAATGGAGTACTTACACATAGAACACAACATTTTCTTTATATGCTAATATACTGCACTCAGCATCTACCGGTCCTAAGACTGTACCCTCTATAATTCAGAATGCCATAACTGCCCCCACACTGCCATATAACTGCTTGGGAATCTCCCAGAAGTAATGACTTACTGCAAGAGACCATTCCATGGAAGATAGATCAGTTATGCGAAGAACTTTGCCATAACAGCAGATCTTCTAGGAATGTGTCTTGCAGTAAGTTGCTTCCCTTCCTCCACCTCCCTGCCATTCTGCAACAGGGAAAAACAAGATAGGGTTGGGAGGCTATGGTACCTCGGTCCCTCGCCATCCCAAGCTGAAACCAGCGGGGAACGAAGACTACCAAGGACCACCCAGTTTTATAGGCACAGCCCAGGAAGTGAGGTCGCGTGGGTGATCTCTGATATAGAGACTGCTGGAGAAAACTACCATGTGAGAGCACCACCTAGGGGAAATGCCAAGAAGTAATGACTTACTGCAAAAGATATTCCTAGAAGATCTACTGTCATGGCAAAGTTCTTTGCGTAACTGATCGTTCTAGGAGTGGTATATGTTGTTCATGGACACAGACCCACCCGACCTCCCCGGCTGCAGACGCACAACACCTGGCTTCCAGCGGGCTAAGATCTGGCATCATGGGGCAGAGCCAAGGGTTATACCACCCGGGTGGGTGGGAGGAGCCAGCTTGAAGACTTCTGGCAAGATTTAAAGTGGAAGGAGACATGCCAAAGAGTGTGGATGAACAACATATACCACTCCTAGAACTACTGTTGCAGGTGAGTAACCTGTTTCTTCATGCTCTGCAGTTAGTGCCTAATTCACGCCTATTGGAAATGTGCAATTGCATCCAGTTAGTGCTGTTCGATATCACTGGAGAGAATATGGCTTTAATTATTTTACAGCAAACATAGCCTGTTCTGCAGTAAAATGCCATTTTTAGATATCATCCAGTAGCTCACAGTGGCTTAACCCCACTGAAAGTCCATTTTCAGTGAATTATCTAAGTAATGAAATCTGTTCCTGTTTCCTTTCCAGGCTGTATGTTCACTCGGCTGTCTTGAACTGGAAGAAATGCCTGCACTCTATAAAGCTGAAGGACTCCGTCCTGAGCCTTGTGTAAGTATGCTTCTGGGAGGGGCTGGGAAAAATAGGAACAAATGAATGGCTTTTGTCAAAATGTTCCCAAGATAGCCTTGAATGTGAAGTCAGAGGCATATGTTTCTAAGCCTGAGAAAGGCAGTGCAATAACTACATCTCATGACTCAAGTGAGCCTTCCCTCTGCTGACGTGGCAAGGCTAAGATGGAGCAAATTGATCCCAGAAGAATGGGCATTTATTCAGGCTTCCAGCTGTAGGATGCCATTGTGTACAGTTTAAGGCACAGACTTTTGTCGTGTCCTTAAACAGGGTAATGCAAGTGTCATGATCAATACAATTTATTTAGGGAAGACAGCCCAGTGGAGCGATGCTTCCACCCACCTGTGAGGACCTGAAGTACAGGGAGATCAAGGGACTCACACAGTGAGCCAGTGGCCGTAGTGGGATTCAAACCTGGGATCTCATGGTTCACAGTTCAGTGGTCGATTCACAACACTGGCAGGCAGTGTTGCTTACTAGTTCATGTGGAGAACTGTGAACTAGAAGTTGCAGGTTCGAATTCCACCATAGCCACTTACTGTGAGGCCTTGAACAAGTCACATAATGTTCCTGTGCTTTATTCCACTCACCTATAAAACTGAGTAAAAATAGGACCCCACAGAAAGGGAGATGCTGTATTTCAACTGGGTTATATTGGGTGGCTAAACTGTAAAATGAAGAAGCATTCTATCTTCCTAGCCTGACTGAGACTGTGGCACTGAGTAATTAGAGTCCTGTGCTGGAGACCCGAAGCCCCCCTGGCCATGTGATCTTGCAAGAATCAATCTTCACCATTCAGTCACAATGGTGGGTCTAAGTCGAAGGCACCAAGACCCCACAGAGGTAAAGCCTTTTGCAGTTTAGGGAGGAGACCAACGTTGATGCCAGCACTGCCCATGCGGTACCTATAGTGATGCTGTGCATGTGGACTGGTCAGAAACCAATGCTGGCCCACTCTGTTCCTCAGCTTTTCCTGCCATTGAGTATGCACTATTGGAGTAGCTACAGTTGACTAACTGTGTCGTACCTTGTTCCTCGGTTTGTTGCTGCCTTAGTTACATACCAAACCTTCTCCAGCACTGTTTTTTACCCGGTACCACTTCCCATTTCGTTCAGTTTTGCACCAGACCTATTCTTTTCTGTTTTTCATTGTTTTTGTTCATCACCATGCCAGATCCTAAGAGACAAAAGAAGAAGTCTAAGAAGAACAGTAGAAGAACGAAGGCAGCACCCCCATGCGTCAGTGCTCCTTGGAGGCTTCTATCATTGTGAAGGAGCAGCATGTGAAATGCTGGACCTGCTTTGGTGCCACCCATGATGTGGACTGGTGTAATGCTTGCTTCTCTATGGACCACCACACCCTCGAACTCCAGTGCTGAGGTGGGGTCATTCACCCCCCCCCATATTTGGAGGCAGGTCTTGCACCAGGGGTGCCAAGGCAAGGTCCCTGGAATCTTCTCCAAAGCCCCTTCCCAGTACCTCTGATACTGAGGAAAATCAGGATCCTCACTGCACGCGCCTCATCAAGGTGTCAGAGGTGTGGGGTGGGGGGATTCTGGTGAACAGTTAGCCTCCAGGGTGCCAGCTGAGCACTCCCCCAGTCCATCAGCCCACTGGGTCAATGGATGCCCCTGGTAGTAAGGCCCAAGCTATACACTTGATCTGTATCAGTGAGCACCCTGGCTCCTGGTATTAAGTCTGGTACCAGGGAGCAGGGCAGTGGCAGCTGTAAGACAAGGCCTCATTGGGTTTCAGAGCCACACCTGTCTCCAGTTGTTATCTCCTCCCCTGAGCACCCTAGCAGCCTGGAGAAAGATAACAAATACCAGCCTTGGGCTAGAGACAGAGCTGGTAATGATGGAAGCCACCCTGGGCCCGGTTCCAAGCCTGATGCTGGACTTGGTGTCTCTCTTGGGGTTGCCTTTTGGCCTGGTAGCTAGAGTGGCACTGGGATGGGTTCTGGTGTTGTACCTGGTGCCGAGTCTGGTCGCGGTGCCATCTGCAAAGCCAGGCCTGGTTCTGGTGCCACTCTCAGTGTTGGATCTGGGGCTGACTCAAGGAGTACTTCTGATCTGGACATTGGGCTTGGCCTGAAGGCTGTGAGTACCCCTGGTGAGGGGATGGGGCAGGGTACTGGGCCTGCAGCTGACCCTGTGACTGGTGCTGGAGGCAGCATTGACTGGGGTTTCAGCACGAGCACTGTACCTCGCTTCTTTTATTTTTTTTTTACTTCCTATTTATGCCCCTGTACACCTCCCCATCAGGAGTCACCAAGGCATCTGCCCCCTTTCCCTCTTACCTGGAGCCATGGGTGATCCCCCATGTAGCCTTGGTTATTCCACCCAGGCGGGGACGAGGTGGGGCCCGTACACCTTGAACTTCTTAGTTTCATTAGGACACACTGAACGGGACAGACAGGGAGAATTTGGGGATCTGTGCCAGGTGGTCCATTTTCTGGGCACGCAGGGAGCCATTTTATGGTGTTCTAGTGAGGTATGCCATGTTCCCTGATGTCAAGGCAGATTCGCTGATGTCCGTCACACCTCCTCCCTTGAGTGTGGCTTGGTGCTTGCTGTACCTCCAGCCTACACCAGAGGCCAGTTAAGTGCCGAGTCTCATCCCCCTCCCTCCCTGGAGAAGGTGAGCAGTCCTCAGATGCTCAAGCCTCCTCCCCCCCCCCGGCCAGCCCTCTGTTTCCCTGGGCATGTTCCCAAACCCAGGTCAACGACATTGTGAGTGGTAGTGCTGCTGCTGTGATGGTGGGCCAGCTTTTGCCTCACTTCTCCCCTGAATCAGGGGGCTCTGTCACTGGTGGGGATCTGGGCTGTCCTGTGGTACCTGTACAGCTCTGTTCTCCCCACCTGGGGATATCCCCCCGGGGCACCATCTGAATTGGTTCTTAGAGAATGACCAGTTCCACATGTATGAGTGAGCCAGGCCCTCCCCCCAGGAGAGGTCCCGTAAGCGCTCTCACAGTCCTTGCAGAAGACCTGGCTTGGTCATCTTCAACCCTCCTCCTCCTCTCCTCTCCTCTTCCCCATCCCCTGCCTTGCCTGGTATAGTGGGTCGCCTGGGGCCCCATGACCTGGCAACAATTTAGAACAATGGCCAATGTTTTCCATCAGTTCATAAGTCTAACAAGCCCTAGTTCAGCTTTGGCCCAACACCTGCATAGACAGTTCCTTCTTCCTCTCTGGGAAAGTTTCATACATGCACCGCAGATGCGAACCTCTGCACTAGTGGTGCCGCAGAGGTGTGCAGGGCGGAGCGAGCACTTTGTCGGATGCAGTACTGCTACATGGCACAGGCTGTCCAGTTTCAGTAGCGACTCCCTTTGTCATCTCTCCTTGGCCTCAGAGTTTTTCTGAGGCATCCAGGAATGGCTGGCTGCACCTCATGCCCCTTTTCCAGCCCCTACAGATGTCCAGCATAGATACTGTGCTCCTTCAGGGTCTGCTGGAGCTATCTCTCACTTCTCCTTGGGGATTTTGGTGTTGCAGACCTCCTCTGGGCCTAAGTGCCCCATGCATGACCACCCCCCCACCCCAACTCTACGGAGATCAGTGCTTGGGGAAGAAAGGTTTTTGCATCTGCTTGCACTTTGATGAGATTTGCTGCGCATCAGGTAGCTTACAAGTACCTGTGGGAGAAGCTGAGCCAGGTCCTAGCTTCCATGGCAGATTGTGAGCCAACCAGGCATGCCATTCACCTTTCTGCCCAGGGCCTGGAGCTGGCAAGGCACCAAGCAAGGGCATCATATCATGCCAGTGAGGTAGATTCCAGGCTGCTAGGAACAACAGTCTGCATTCGGCGGATGGCATGGCTCTGCCTTTCCTGGTTGGCACCCCTACCTGGTGTAGGGTGCTCAATTCACATTTCTAGGGAACTCATTTCTCCCACAGGGTCAGGCATGAGTTGTCAGGGCAACCTCCTGCTCTCAAGTCACGGGAGCCTCCACCTGCCCCTCACCAGTCTTGCATCCCGCTGAACCTGTGAGGCATCCCTTCCCTTCAGTGTGACTGAATGATGAAGATATTCTGGAAGATCAAGAATTATGGTGCGTACATAATTTTCATTTCTCTGCTGCAGATCTTTCCTGAGCCCACTGGTGAGACTTGGCACAACAGTCAATGTTAGACCACAGAATGATAAAAACCTGGACTATTCAGGGGTTGTGAGCACATTAGTATGCTACTTCTAAGGCTGCTCTTACAGTGAGGGGAGTGGTATAAGGAGGTGTGCAGTATAGGAAGAGGAATGGTATAACAAGAAGAATGATATAGCGAGGGGAGTGGTATGAGGAGGTGATACAGAAAGGAAAGTAGCATAATGAGATGTATGTTTTAGCAAGGGATGTGCTGTAAGGAGGTGTGTGATAGTGATGGGAGAGATATAAGTAGGTGTGTGATACAGCTAGGGGAGTGGTATAACAAGATGTGTGATATAGCGAGAGGAGTAGTATAATGAGATGTGTAATAGAGGGAGGTAAGTGGTATGAGGAAATGTGTGATACAGTGAGGGAGAAGTATAAGGAGGTGTATAATACGGTGAGAAGAGTGGTATGTGACGGAGTGTAATACAGTGAGGGGAGTGGTATGAGACGGAGTGTAATACAGTGAGGGGAGTGGTATGAGACAGAGTGCAATACAGTGAGGGGAGTGGTTTAAGGCAGTGCCTGTGATCCATTTAGGGGAGCGGTATAAGGCAGTGTGTGATATGGCCTGGGGAGTAAGGCAGCATGTGAACAAGGGGTGTGGTATAAGATGGTGTGTGCTGTTGCTGGAAGAGTAGTAAAAGGAGATGTGTGACATAGCCCAGGGGCGGTTGAAAGAGTTATGCCATACAATAAAGAGAGTGGTAAAAGGAGCTATGTGATACAGTGATGGGAGAGGTATAAGGAGACGTGTGCTTCAGCAAGGTGAGTGGTATAAGGAGGCCTGTGATACAGCAAGGTAGGTGCTATAGGAAGGTGCATAATACAACAAGGGGAGTAATATGGAGGAGAGTGATAAGGCAAAGAGAATGGTGTAAGGAGTTGTGTGGTGCACAGAGAGGAGGGGTGGAAGCAGGTGTGTGATTCAGCAAGGTGAATGGTATAAAAAGGTGTGTGATACAATGAGAGGCATGATGTAAGGAGGTGTGTGATACGAGAGGAGAGATATAAGGAGGTGTGTGATAGTGAGGGAGTTTTGTAAGGTGGTGTGTGATACAGCAAGGGGAGTGTTAAAAAGAGGAATGTGCTACAGTGAGGGGGTGGTATAAGGAGTTGTGTGATGTAAGGAGGTGTGTGGTATAAGGAGTTGTGTGATACAGCCACAAGAGTGACATAGGGAGGCATGTGATACAGGGTAGGGAGTAATCTAAGCAGCTGTGTGATATTGTGAGGGGAGTGGTATAAGAAAGTGTGGGATACAGCCAAGTGAGTGGTACAAGGAGCTGTGTGATATTGTGAGGGGAGTGGTATAAGAAAGTGTGGGATACAGCCAAGTGAGTGATACAAGGAGCTGTGTGATACAGAGAGGGGAGTGGTATAAGGAGGTATATGATACATTAAGAGGTATAGTAGAGGGAAGCATGTTATACAGTGAAGGGTGTGCTATAAGGAGGTGTGTGATAAAGTGAGTGGAGTGCTATAGGAGGTGTTTGAAACAGCCAAGAGAGTGGTATGATGTGAGGATTTCGTGAGGGAAGTGGTATAAGGAGCTGTGTGATACAGCAAGGAGAGTGGTGTAAGGAGGTATGTGATATTGCCAGTGGAGTGGTATAAGGAAGAGTGGGATATAGCAAGTGGAATGGTATAGGGAGGTATGCGAGACAGCGAGGAGTATGCCATAAGGAGGTGTGTGATACGGTGAGGGCAGTAGTAGTAGTAGTATAAGGAGATATATGATATGGTGAGGAGAGTGTGGTAGAAGGGGGTGTGGGATACAGCAAGGGGAGTGTGGTAGAAAGGGGTGTGGGATACAGTGAGGGGAGTGGTATAAGGAGATGTGTGATATAGCAAGGGGATTAGTATGTGTGATACAGGGAAGTTGTTTCAGATGTGGACTAAAGGGAATGGAAAGCTTTGCTGCAGTGCCACTTTATCATTTGCTTACCCTGTTCTGTCTGTCTCTTTTTTGTTTTCAGTCCCCCTGTTGTTTAGAGTCAGCTCTGAACATAACCCCCTCTCCACTCCTCCCTGACTGCACCATTATAGGTGCCCCAAAAAATGGCATCATCATTTGCAATCAGTCAGTGGCTGCTGTTACTTATATACAAATACATGCATAAACTGCTACCGTGGTCAGACTGGAGCAGCTCCTCCTCTGTGTGTGTGCTCAGTTTTCATAAAGGCAACTTGCGCTAGTAGCAATCACAGCATCAGAGCCCAGTAACTGATTGTAAACAATACTGTCATTAACTGGAGACTATAACGGTGTAAGTACTGCACATCACGTGACTTGTAAATCCCCTTCCACTTGAACTAACTGGCACTGTTTTTGTTTGCAGACACGTGAAGGGCCGGGTTTTAGTGGCCCTGGCAGATGGAACATTGGCAATTTTCCACAGAGCAGAAGGTAAGCCTTAAACCTATCAAGGTTCTGTATTTATCAGTTGCCCCTACCATCATGCGGTCTGGCCAGTCTTTTGCTAACTTTAGCCCTTGCCTCACCATGCACTGGATAGACCACATGTTGCCTCCCAAATTGTACCAATGACCTCCCCAAACTCCGCAAAATGACCTCTGCTCCTCTGAAGGGCAAACAGCCTCCCCAAAGCCATCCGGGACCGGACCTGGTAAATAAGGTAGGATCTGAGTGGTTTATTTATTTTATTTATTTATTAAATTTTGGTGACCAGGTAGGCCCACTGAGCCCCGAAGGTCCCTTTTTTAGGGGCAACCCAGGATAACAATACAAGTTATAAGAATGAACAAGGACATAAGGAACATTTGAGGCATTGTGAATTACATCATGAGGTGGTTACAGTAAAGAAAAATAGTGGATACAGGCATGGTTACAGGAATGGTAAAAAAAAAGCAGTGGATACAGGCATGGCTTACAGGTAATGGTTACGGTGATGTCTCAACTAGTGGGAGAGACACAGTGGCATCACTTACGTACGACCCTTCGTTTTAGTTTTAGTTTCTATTTTATTGTATTTGTGAAATAGCACAAAATACACTTCCAGATAGGTATGGCTCAAAATACTGTATATCAACATGCAACGTGTTATAACATAAAATAAAAAATATGCCTTCCCTTTGTTACGCAGTGGAGGCTTATTGATATTGTGTGTCATACAAGGCCATAAATAGGGTACAAATAATAACTATAAATGGAAAATATGCAACAGACATAAGTGGGTACTGTACCCCGTATTTGCTTCTAATTACTGGGGAGTGTTTTCTCCCATAGGGAAACTCAATTATAATTTGCCGTTTTAAGCTGTGGGTTATACCGGTGAACATGTGCTGGGTTTCCCTTGCTCAATACGTGCACCAGCTGCCACTCTTCCCTTTCTCAGTGCTCTCTACTTCACCGCCAGTAGCACTCGCCGGACCCAGTAAGTAATTAAAAAAATGTAAAGAAATTTGCCTCTCACCATTAAAGAGACTCACAATGAAAGTGCCCTGCACCTCACCCATTGGTGCCCTGCCGCTAGAGTAGCCCAATAAAATAATGATGTCTGTGAAGTTAAAAGTAATTAAACAGTTAAATCACTTGTAAAAACATGAAAACCGGGTCCCAAGGACTTCCCGTTTTTTTCTGCCGCCCCAGCTCCGCCCCCGCGCTCACTAGTATGATGACGACATGCCAGTGAGAGCATGGGGGCATGCTCCATTATTCGCAATGGGCAGCAGTTTTTCTATGTGTTTTAAATGATATAGTGACCACTTGGCAATGAAACGTGGGCACTGGCCAACTAACAAGGGACCCAGTTTTCACGTATATACGAGCGATTTATAAACTTTGCAGACATTGTTATTTTATTGGGATACTCTGGCAACAGGGCACTGATAGGTAAGGTGCAGGGGCTGATTGCGTTAGCTTGGTGAGTCTCTTTAAAGTTCAGGAATCCTTCCTTAAACAGGTACTCCTTGATTAAACCTTTTTTAGAAAAAAAAAAACAAAACAAAAAACGGAAAGTTTTCAGCAGCCGCAGACCACACTTCATTCTAGCTGGACTGCAGCTGAACACTGATGTATGTATATTTTATATAATTGCTATGGTGAGAAAACACTCCCCAGCAATTATATAAAATGAAACAAGGGGTAGTGTGTAAAACTTGAATTTTATGCACACCCTCGGTGCTGGATGCTTGAATAAATCTTGAGCTTTGCTCTCACAGTTTATATAGCATCCAACACCTAGTGTGTGTGTGTAAAATTCTCGTTAAACACACCACCCCATGTAGTACTCTGTATGTTATGTACTGCTGGTATAGGCAAGGAATTACAGAGATGTTTTTTTTTTTGGCAATTAGTATTCTGAACCGTTCCTATTTAAGTTGCTTACATGGTTCTTGTATCTGGATCTACGACAGGAGTCGACAGAAATTCTGTTGAGCGCCCTGTCAGCGACACCGGCAGGTCGACGCATTCTGCGGTCGGCTGCGGTTAGCTATGGATTTCCTTGTTTTCTTCAGGGGGCTTGCACCCCCCACATAAAGATTCTCAACTCCAGTCAGAGCTGATCGGGGGAAGGTGCAGGATCCCCGACAGGCAGCGGTGGGTTCCAGCAGGTCTCTCACCGTGGCTAGGCGCTGTAGTCGCTGTGGGGGACCTCGCTGGCAAAATGTCACTGCAAGGGGGGTTAACGTTGTATCTGATCACAGAAACCTCAACAAGTACAGCTGACTGAAGCATAGTGTAATAATAACCCCATTTAACTGTGTAAACAAGTATTACACTAACTTCTACATATGTAAAACAACATAACGCAAGTCCCACCAAGCAGTGTTCAGTCCAGTGATCAGGACAACAAAGTTCTGAGTCTGTAAGAAGGTTGGGATGGCGGGAACTTCTGTGGGATTCCCCAACACACTCTGGGATGAAGAATCACATCATCTTGGTGTTGCTATGGGAAACACCATTCTATTTTAACACTTACAGTTAGTTCCATTAGAAAGAATAATACACACAGCTTCCTTCCTTCTCCGCTGCAAAGTCCCATGTAAACATGCAAAGAAAGTTTATGAGTTCTAGGCACCCAGTAAACACAGGACAAATTTAGATCCCTCATTCTGTGTCTGAGCTAATGTTGTCCTGGTGAGACTTACCCTCTCTTCATATTTGTTTTGTTTGGGTTTTTTGCGCCGTACCCTGCACCTCCCAACCTCTCACTCCTTCTGGCTGTTCAATGTCGTGCTCTGCCCGCCAGTCTCACCATTCACTGCTGCTTCCTGCCACTTGGCTACTCATGCTTTCCCCATGTCTTTAGAGGGTCTGGTTTATCCTTGTCGGGGTGGCCCCTCTCTCTGGGGAGAGGAGGGAAGTAGCATTCCTAGGGGAGGGATCTCCAAGGTATGGGCAGGTGTAGTGCACTGGGGGACTGTCGTGTGGGGGCACTAGGAAGCCATCATCCAGCATGCCAAGATGGGTGTTAATTTCCATTTTCGGGGCCCCTTCCCACACCCTAATGGTGTTCACCACAGTGAAGCCGTGGAGGCAGAGCCAGCCAGTGCGTGGTGACCCATGCCAGTGCCAGCAAAGCTCTGCACACTACCAGGTGTTACTCACTGAAGTGGCACTCTGCAGCAACCTCCCCTGGAAGGAGAGCATTCTTGTGGATGTTCTATCACCCTTCCTGTCAGCCTTCACTCTTCATGTCTTGGGATCGAGGCTTGAACCTGAGTCACCAACGTACCAAGTGGATGCTCCACTGCTCAGTACAGCACAGCCGGCTTCTCTTCATATTTCAGTGGTGAGTTTCCCCACATCTTTCAGACTAAGGAACAAAAAGGTCTTACTTCAGAAAACTCAAAAGTCTGCATGGCAGCATTAGGGAGTGACTCACCCCCAATTCCCACAACCGAGTATGGACAGCATGAAATCCTTTATGCTTCATTCTCATGGCAGAGCTCAGGTCAGAGAATACCTAAGACTTAGACTTTGAGTGGTCCGCTGGACCATGTTGATCTTCATTGGGGTTATCTCAGTCATCAGGTTACACCATAGGAACCTTCAATGTCAGTGAAGGGGAATCCACACGGCAGATTTTCAGCAGTACAATTGGGGCCACCCACGCCATTGACTTCCGTTGATCTCACCAGCCCTATAAAGCTGTGAGCGGCCCTGCTCCCTCCTTAGTCCTTTCCCACTGTCGACTCACTTGCATGGATCTCTGAGGAAGGTCCGATGCAGTATTTGTGTCTTTTAAAATGCCTACGGCTTTTCTTCAGTGTTTTTTTCTGAATCTTTTTTATTAAAGAGAGTCCTCTATTTTGTTTATGTCAAGAGTTAATCCTTCTACTTCTTTCTTCTGTTGGTCCTGCTGCAGAAAGATTGCCTCCACAGACAAACACTCTCACTGTATCTGCTGTCTTGGGCCTGAACACAAAATTTCAGACTGTGAGCTCTGCCAGAAGTTTAACCAGACAACCCTCAGGCGATGCAAAAAGGCTCTTAAAAATTTCCTGATGGATCAACAGGTAGCCAGTACCAGACAAGGATCCTCCAGAGTCCCAGCCTCTCAGTTGCCGACCAGGTCGTTGAGCTCCCAGGCCACCAAGGCCTGAGACAAATCCTTGGGGAAAAGTCATAAAAAGACAGAGATCGTGACCGCTCCCCCTGGCATTAATCTCATTCCTCAACTGCCTCTTCACCTTCTTCTGGGGGATTCTCATTGGCTGCAGCTACATCAATGAGGAAGACTGCTGTCCAGGTCTCTGTGCCCACCAGACCCATACCAACAGCATCTCCACCCAGTTCTCAGGGCGACAGGCCATTGACCTTCGGGTCATCGGCCCCTCCTTCATCGACGACTCTCTCGTCAATGCCTGCGCCTTCTCCCTCTAGGGCTACAGGCTCTCAGGACATAGCAGGCAGGTTGTCGACACCAGTGCCGTCGACCCCCCCCCGTCGACGACTACTGTTGACTTGAATGAAGTCCTGCTAAAAATTCACTAACATGCTTGTACAGCAGCTCAGTGCCTTTCAGCCCCCCCCCAATGATGCCATCAACAGCATCTTCATCATCAATGCCTGCTCGTCAGCCTTGGGAGGCTCCCCGTGGGCCACCATCAGTGTATCCCACACCAGACCAAGAATTTGAGGATGTCGATGTTGAGGAGGAATACCACCCAGACCTCATTCTTCCTGGTGATGAGGAGGAAGAAGAGGAGGAAATCCTGCTCTCTGATAGATCTACAGCCTGTTCTGTCAGTAACCACTCAGTGCAGTATATTCCCTGGTCTCCTCCTGAGGACCCCTGATTTTTCTAGGTGATGAAGCAGCTGTCCTCAGCCATGGGCTTCCACACCAAGGAAGAGGATATCACCAGAAGGGAGCTGGTGGACTTCCTATATATCCGAGTCTCCCCCAAAAATCATTCCTCCGATCCTTCCTGCTCTGAGGAATGCAGCCATAGCAGCCTGGCACAGACCAGATATGGTGCCAGCTATGCCTCGTAGGGCAGATAAACTCTGCCATGCCCTCCAAGGGCTCCCTTTTTATGCTGCCCAGCCCGAGATGGACTCAGTGGTCATCAAGGCTGCCATGACAAGTCTTAGGTGCCTAAGCACCTTAGTTCTCTTCCCCCAGATAAAGAATCTTGGAGAATTGACCTCTAGGGTAAGAGGGTGTGTGCCTCCTCACCCTAGGTTTGAGGATTGCAAATTACCTGTCTCACATGGTGAAATGCCAAAATGCTAACTGGAAAAGGGGAAATGCCACAGTACAGACCCTTCCAGATGGCACTCAGAAGCAGGAGCTGCTTCAGTGCCTCCAAGCAGCTGAGAATGTCAGCAAGTACCTCCTCAGAGCCCTCTGTGATATGGTTGACACCATTGCCAGAGTGGCCACCATGGGCATGTGCCTATGTAGGCACTCCTGGCTCAGGGTCACTGGGTTCTCTGCCATTGTTCAGCAAAAGGTGCTTAATGCCCCCTTTAATGGCACTAAGCTGTTTGGCCCTGATGTCCAGGATATTATTAATGATCTGTAAGTCTCGGGTAGCACCCTCAAGTTGGTGCACTCCCTCTACCAAACCTAATCAAGAGGCAGAGGGTGCCCTCCCTTTCGCAACACCCCCAATAGGCCCGGTGCACCCTCCTGACCCCAAGGGAAATGCAGAGCCCCGGCTGCCTTGCCCACCTCCTCCAGGGCTGGAGCCGCAGCCAGCGCCCCAGAGCTAAAGGAAGAGCCCAGATGACTGGCTCTGCCTCTGCTGGACTCCTTGCCAGACCCCCCCCTCCTCTGGTCCTGGCCCAGGAAGTGGTGGTTGGAGGTCGGTTCTCCCTCCATCTGAATCAATGGAGAACGGTAGCACATGATGTTGGCGCCTGAAGTAAGGCACCATCTGAAATGGCGACGCATTGTGGGTGAAAGCCTGAATGGCAATGGGGGGATAGGGTGACTGGATGTGGTGGGGTGGGCGAATGCAGCAACAGGATGTGGGTTATATGTACATGCCTGGCGGGAGGAGTGAGCACAGTGGCGTGGGCTGGGAAGGCGGAGGTGATGTAGAGGTGGCACTCGGTCAGCTGCCGAGCTGCGCCGTGGCATCGGGGTTGACCTCCGGTTGCAGTGTGGAGGTACTGGGTTCGGGTCTGGGTCCGGGCGCTAGAGGAATTTTTTGTTGCATCCGCCCAAAAACATACTTTTTTGCTTCTCCTCCCGACATGCACCCCCTGGAGTTGAGAATCCTTTTTAGTGGGGCAGCCCCCACAGAAAGCAAAAACCTAAGTCCCTGGTGCCATTCTTCCATTCGCTGAGGATGTCAGGGTGGAGAAAATGTTTTCGCCACTCTGACGTCACGATAATGTGGCCCGCCGTTTGGCAGTTGCCGTTATCACATAGAACCATGGAGAACCATAACTTCAGATGCATGGATCCTGCAGATCATAGAGAAGGGGCACACCCCAGAGCTCATCGAGCAACCTCCAGAAATCCCTCTTCCACCCTCCAGTTACCGCCCAGTTCATCTATCTGTTCTGCAGAGGGAGGTGCAGTCCCTCCTACACAAGCAGGCCATTGAGCCAGTTTCCAGGTGCCAGAGAAACAAGGGGTTCTATTCCAAGTTTTTCCTGGTACCCAAAAAGACCGGCGATCTGAGGCCTGTTCTAGACGTAAAGGACCTCAGCCTGTACGTCCAGTACAAAAAGTTTCGGATGGTAACCTTACTGGGCCTAATGTCCCTTCTCAAAACGGGATTGGCCCTGTTCTCTGGGCATGTAGGACACTTACCTGCACATTTTGGTCTTTTCTCCCCACAGGAAGTTTCTCTGTTTTGTTTCAGGGCGAGCATTATCAGTTTAAACTGCTGCCCTTTGGCTTGTCCTCTGCGCCACAAGCTATTACCAAATACTTAGCAGCGGTAGCAGCAGCTCTCAGAAGGGAGGGACTGTATGTTTTCCCTTATCTGGATGATTGGCTCCTGAAAGCCCTCTCCAGGAAATAGCTTTTGGTAACTCTGGAGTGAACTGTCCAGCTTTTCCACTTCCTGAGCATCACCATCAGTTTACCCAAATCGGTTCTAATATCATCCCATAGACTACAGTACATAGGGGTGGTTCTGGACTCAGCCCAAGGGAAGATCTTCCTGTTCCAAAACAGGGCAGAGTACCTGATCGCCCAGGCTCAGGAAGTCGCTCAGAGCCACCACGTTACTGCCAGGGTGTACCTGAGACTGTTTGGCCTGATGGCAGCTGCCATCTCCACTGTTCCACTGACCAGGCTTCATATGTGCGTCCTCCAGTGGACCCTTCAGGTGCAGTGGGACCAGTGCATGGATGAGTTAGACCATCCAGTTCTGGTCTCTTCCCCAGTCCGCAAGGTACTACAGTGGTGGATGGATCCCTTGGATCTGCTTCAAGGCATCCCATTCCAGATCTCCTCCCCATAGCAGATCCGTACCACAGATGCCTCTGGTCTGGGCTGGGGAACACACCTGGGTCCTTTTCAGACACAAGGCTCCTGGGCCCAGCAGGAAATCTCCCTGCATATCACTGTCCTGGAGATGAGAGCTGTAAACTACACCATGCAGGCTTTTCAGGCCCACCTGGCTCCAGGCCAGCTCTTGGTGCAGTCGGACAATCTGAGCATAGTATACGACATCAGTAAGAAAGGGGGGACTCATTCATACCCCCTGTGCAGGGAGGCCATGAGAGTGTGGTACTGGGCATTAGATCACGGTCTAACACTCTAGGCGGTCCACGTGCCAGGCATGTTAAAGAGCAACTTCAGTGATGGTCCAAAAAATTACAGCTTGTAGTCATTATATGTAGTACTAGACCTGAAAGGGTGTGTGCATTTGTGATTTTTGGCCAAGGTTTACTCTACCTTTCATAATTTGGATTTGTTTTTGAGCCTTCTGCACTTGCCTTTGATGTGTAGCTGCTGGGCTGCTAGCTCCTGGTGACATCACTGTAGGATAGGTGAGTGACTCACACTGTGCAGTACCATGCAGTTGCAACAATGTTGCAAGGGAAACCTACCAATACTCAGTATACATACTGTGTTACCCCTTCCCCAAGACACCCTGTCAGCAATGCACTATGCCAAAATCCAAATGCCTTGTCAGTATGTTTTTTTCCTTTTGTGAAATTGACTCTACCCTACAGTGTTGTCAGCAGTACAACCCTAGGTCCACAGAAACACCAGGCTTGCTACAGAAGCCCTGGTACACCTTGCAGTTTTTAGCAACTCAGAATGCAAAAACTATCTGCAGCAGACAGTAATGAAATACAATTCCAGAATCAATGCAAGAAGCGGTAATTTATGCATGAAAGTCAAAAGGACTTCTGAAGGTCCTCTTTAAACACTCTTGCGGACAACTCAGTCCAGCATACACAGCTGTGAGTTCCTCTCTGCCATCACAGAAGATGTTCAACAGATGGGGTCGCCCGGAGTTGGACCTTTTTGCGTCCCCACTCAATGCAAAACTGCCCAATTTCTGCTCGTTAGATCCAGGGCCTGGAGTTTTTCGGCAAGACATGTTGTCCCTCTCCTGGAGCTGGAGATTCCTTTATGGCTTCCCTCAGTTTCCTGTAATTCAGGGGGTGCTCATCAAACTGCAGATGGAGGGGGCCACCATGATCCTGATAGCTCCATTCTGGACTCGGCAGATATGGTCCCCCCTGCTTTAGCAGCTGGCGGAGGAACCTCTGGTCCCTCTCCCCCTCTGCAGGAATCTGCTGACACAGGCTCAGGGGACTCTGATTCATCCCAACCTCAGGTCCCCCCATCTGCATACTTGGCTTCTGGGGACATAGCCATCACCAGGTTCGGGATCTCAAACAGAGTGGCGAACATCCTCATGGCTCTCCGGAAGCCTTCCACTCAAGCCACATATGCCATGAAGTGGAAGCAGCTTGCCATCTGGGCTGACAAACATAGTCTGGATCCTTTCACCTGTCTGGTGAACCACATCCTGAACTACCTGATCTCTTTGTCTGACTTAAGTCTCTAGTACTCCTCCTTCAAGGTGCACCTTTCGCTATTTCTGCCTTTTGTGAGCCCATGGGTGACCGCACGATTGCTCAGCTGAATGTTTCCCATACCTTTTTAAGGGGCATTA
Organism: Neoceratodus forsteri; assembly: GCA_016271365.2. Lineage (NCBI taxonomy): Eukaryota > Metazoa > Chordata > Ceratodontiformes > Ceratodontidae > Neoceratodus > Neoceratodus forsteri. Next base: position 358,446,493 of record JADMNL010000025.1, read on the forward strand.
AGTATCGAAAACCCCCAATCTGTTCTCCTGTCCCGGCTTGGGATTTGAATTTTGTTTTGGAGAAGCTGACCCTGTCTCCTTTTGAGCCAATCATGACTTATAATCTGTGCTTTCTCTCTTGGATGGCGTTATTTTTAGTTGCCATTACTTCTGCTTGAAGAATTTTAGAGTTTCAGGCCCTCTGGTGTGAGGAGCCTTATTTGATTTTTCACAAAGACAGGGTGTCTTTGCACACAAATCCTCAGTTTCTTCCTAAGGTAGTGTCCAAGTTCACACTCAACCAGTCTATCCACCTTCCTGTTTATTTTCCAGAGTGTGCCAATCCAGGGGAAGCACTGCTCCATATGTTAGATGTGCGCAGATCTTTGAAGTACTATGTGCTTTGTACCAAGGAAAGTTGTAAGTCGAAGCAGTTGTTTGTTGCTTTCGACCCCAGTAGAGAGGGCACTGCAGTTTCTAACAATGTTTATCCAAATGGTTGGCAAATTGCATTATTTTTTGCTACAAGTACAGCAAAGATTTGCCTAGAGCTGTCAAAGATCATTCCACCAGGGGCATGGCTAGCTCTCTGGCTTTCCAAGGGGTCTCAGCCGCAGACATCTGTGCAGCTGCCACCTGGAGTACCCTCCATGCTTTCACCAAGCACTACAGTCTGGACATTGCCTCTAGAGCCCATCCAGGTTTTGGCTGGGCTGTGCTGCAGGGCCTGCTGTATTGAGTTTATGGCAAAGCCCTCCTCCCAGACTGTCTGTTTGTACCTGTCACTGCTTGGGACTCATTCCTATGGTATAACATGATGACTGAGATAACCCAGATGAAGATAGAATGGTTACGTAAGAACTTACCGTAACAGTAGATCTTCGAAGGGATCTCCGTCATCAGGTCTGCTTTCCCTCCCACCATCCCCCTTTTTGGGGCTTCTGTCTAGGAACTGGCTATGTGGTGTATTCAGCCTTTCACATGGTCTGGACTTATCTCTCTTGCCTCGGTCCCCCATGGCTAGGACTGTGCTCCCTTTGTCTCTGGGGGGAAAGAACTGAGGAGGGAGCGGGGCCAGTCATAGCTTTATAGGGCTGGTGATGTCAATGGAAGTCGACAGCCTGGGTGGCCCCAGTTGTGCTGCCAAAAATCTTCCATATGGATTCCCCTTCACCAACAGCAAAGAGTCCTGTGATATAACCTGATGACTGAGATTCCCTTGAAGATCTACTGTTATGGTAAGTTCTTACATAACTGTTCTTTTTGCTGCCTGCTGGATCAAGTCATGAATTTACACATTAGTGGTGATCTCAAGTATGGTGCAAGCAGAAGGATTTACTCCCAGATTTCAGCATGGAGTAACACAGTACGACCTCAGGATCTATGGCAGTTGTTCCAGATGGAAGGATTCTGTCAGCCAAGTTAGTAGAAAATCCTTGAGGTGTTCACCTTTGGCAACCTCCGGGAGGCAGATGATCTAGATATTAGCTGCCTGGCCTTTTCTCTCTCTCTCTTTTTTTTAATGTATTTTTATTCAGTTTCACAAATGCAGAGTACATTATGAAATTCCAGGTGGTGCGTATACAAATAACATACAGAATCTTATCATAGGATTAAATAAACTTGATCGTTGGTACCACATGTGAGGGGTGTGGCAAGTTTATCTACTTAAATGAAACACAAAGTCCCTTTGAAATGTTCCTATCCAGTAAGATGAGCCCTCTACTACATGTTTAGGGCACAGCATGAAGATACATGGCCAAAAATTGATAGCCCAAAGGCTAGCTATGGATATCACCAACTGTGATGGTAGGGTCCCAGTAAGTTAACAGAGACAGGTATTCCATCCCCAAAAATATCAAGCGGGAAAAAGCCAGCTCCCAACATCAAAACTTCAAAACAGTGGAAAAAAGACCTGCATTGCTGAAAGTACAGTACTTAGCATTGACAAACTGTAAATCACGGCCAGCCTAGTGGCACGAGCAGTAGTCCTGCGGCACCTATGACCCAGGTTCGGGAGCGAGCCCAGAGCATCGTGGGGGTCAGCCTGGGGAGGAGGATGAGCATCTGATGGGCTTCTCTCCTCCTCTTCCAGGGTGGCTGGGATGAGGCAGTCAGCAACATTCCAACTCCTGATGGTGGCTAGGGGTCACCTGACACTTCCTGCACATGCAGGTTAGGGGCTTGGCGGGTATCGGCATGTTCATGTGCAGGAGTGTGCGTAACATGCCTCTGATGCCACTGCATGGCCAGAGTCTCAGGGGAACACACAGATGGAAATCCCTCCGACAGGCAGCAAAATGCAGCTGGGGGTCCACAAGCAGCCCTCCCTCGAATTAACCCCTCACTGTAAGTCTCAAATGGGTTTCTAGGGTGATGTAGGTCTCTCCCTTCAAGGAGCCCCTCCATGAGGGGCAAGTCACAGGTCTCCCAGAGTGGGCATCTGCGAGTGAAGTGCCAGGGTGGTGGGTGGTTCAAGAAGATCTGTGGCTGGTATGGGGTACATCTCGGGAGCGCAAGAAAAATAGTTGGAAAAAAAAGTTTAAATCTCACTTAATAGAGCAATGTAGTCAGTTAACTGCAAATGACCAAATGTGACCAGTATTGTAGAGCATACATGAGCATTTCAGCATGTCTAACTACAGTGCACGTTGAACCTTTATATTTAGACAGTCATAATCTTAATGCAGTCTACAGCATATAAAAGTAGAAATTTAGACTTACTGAAAGCTATAGCAACAGTCTGTTTAACCAGCCACAGTCATGGTGTTCAGGCTGTGTGCAGCAGTACTCACTGAGCACATATAGCACTGAAAGTCTCACATGTGGCAGTCACCATCTTATCTCTCACGAGGAGAGGTCGGCAACAAATTGACACCACCTTTCTGCATGGTATCTCCAACATCTGAATAAGCATACTAAATTATACCTACAATGATATCCGTAGCCGTAGATTCACTTGCACCTGCAAACTTTGATCAGCTTACGGACCTTGATCTTTACCCAGAAATTGCTGATTTTAAAGCTAAACAGATAACAAGACAACAAGACTTCACCAGCAAGAGTGCCAACGTTTATGAACCTTTGTGGGTGCTCACTGCCAGCACGTAGTATGTTTCCTATGGTCAGATTCCCTAGTAATCCTTTTTTGCAGGCTTCCCTCAAAATATTGAGGGTGCTTAAGTCAACTTCGTGGGTGATTGAGCACCTCTGCACCCATGGAGTCGGCATGGTTGTTCACCAGGTACCTAAATGGCGAAATGGTCTCCCTGCCACCATCGCCTTGGAACCCAAACTCGATCTCTTCAAAAGGTCCCTCAAAAGCCATCTACTTGAGCTATCCTCCTGTGACTGCCCCTAACCCAGAACCACTCACCCTTGAATCTCCACGGGGTTTATATTTAGATTATCGCTGGACCTCATTTGCTAGTGTATCTCTAGGAGGTATCTCACCTGTTGACGCTGGGTAAACTACCTACCCTAGCACTGTGTTTTTGTTACTGCATGACCTACTGTGATTGCCGGGTCTACCTGACCTTAGACCTACTGATTTATTGTTCTTGTGCATGTTATGTTAATGTTTTTTCTGTACTGTATTCAATATGCTTTGTGTATTCATTGCCATACCACTTTGTCTTCTTCCCATCCCTGTACTACTGACATGGAGCCTTTGCAAAGGAGTCTATGACTCAAAGGTTATAATTCTGATTATGTATTTGAGTCCCCAAACAGTCCTCTGTGTCAGACTCCTGAGCATCCCCTCTTGAGACAAAGTCTGCCTGGATGGCCTCCAGTTTCTTGCTGGCATCAGTTGGATCGTTGAACAAGAAGGTACAGCCAGCATATGTGATCCACAGCGCCACTGGAAACTGCAGTGAATGTGAGAGCTCCAAATCTCTTAAACTGGCTGCGCCACATCAAAAGCACGGTGGTGCTGCCTTGTGGAAAAGGTCAGGAAAGGCAGAGCTCAGCTGTCCATTTATTACGGCTAATTGCCCTCTGGCTTTGGCAGCTTGCAAAATCAGGGCCGATATGTGTGGCCTAGTAGTTACAGTCAGAAGTGTCTTTGGCTGACTTGGGTCTATGGGTCACTTCCTAGGAGTGATGCAGTAGGATTTATAGATACGGTCCTTAACATCCAGTTCTAGTAAAGAAGCAAGCAGTTTAGTGAGAAATATTATTGTGTTATCCCCTCCATCAATTTGGAGATTCCTAAAATCCTAACGTTCACCATTCTGATATGGTTCTCCATTTGTTCAGTCCTGCTGTTTGTTCTCCTTTACCAGCTTGACCATAGTTGCCAATGACTTGTTAACTGTATCAACAGCAGTTCTTGCTTCCTGGACTGCTAAATCCACTTTAGTTTCAACAGTGATAATCCCATTGTTAAAGGATTCCACTTTGTGGTCTAGTTCCCTGGTGGCCTTCAGCAGGCCGCATTGGTTGGCTCCTCAACTGGTGTGCTGCTCTCCCAGTCTCGTGCAGTAGCATCTTGCGGCATCGGCACAGCGGTCTTCCTGGTTGGCTAAGCAGCTATTTGCAGAGGCTTACCCATTCTTTCAAAATGATAGATCCGAGTCTCTCCTTCTAGAAACTACTCACTATTTCAAGAAATCAATTCAATAAATGTGCTTGTTTGTCTAGAAATATTCAGATCAGTTAGGAGCTTGTCTCTCGCACATTTTTCCCTGCTGGCTGCAGGCTCCGCCCCACCCATCCCCCCGATCAGCATTTTCTAGATTTTCAAGCTAGAGGTGCTGAAGTATTTTCCATTGCCAGACCAGCCAAGGTGGGGAGCACTTTTCTACCTGGTTTGCAGCTGTTTTAGAGTCAGCTTGAACAATATCCATTTCTGCTTCTAGCACATTGGTTCAAGGGGCAAAGTCCTGTCACTGCTGTGAAGGGCCTGAATCGCCCTTACTAACGCAGCAATTGTTAGTTCAGTCATGTGTCTGCTGGACTAGCATGTCTAGGTCTCTTAGTAGAGAAAGAGCTGCATCAAGGTGACCCTGGGTGCACTGTGACGGTTCAGGAAGACATTAAAGCTGCAAGTCACGGCACTTACCCAGGGCATATACATCCAGAAAAAATGAAGAATCCAGTCCACTGAATTTCAAACAGATATCTTCATTTATTTGTTTCACACAACAAAGCAGCCCTTAGGGCTAGGGAAACCACTCAAAGATCTGACATTTCAACTCTTTTGAGTCTTTATCTTTGAAATGTTGAAACGTCAGATCTTTGTGTGGTTTGTTGTGTGAAACAAATAAGTAAAGATATTTTTTGAAATTCAGTGGCTGGATTCTTCATATTTTATGGATGTATTTTTTTTTTTATTATTTATTTCTTTAAAAGTTTTACCAGGAAAGACATACTGAGCAGACTACCGCTCGATTCCAGATGCATCCTGGAGTTAGAGGCAACGGGATAGTACATACAAGTAAACATACAGAAATTATAGAACAGCAAAATTTACATAGGATACATACAATATGTACAAGGTTTTATAATTACAATGATAATCGAGAAATAGTTTGTACAGGAGGCAAAAAACAGAGAGTGAGGAGCATAATAGTAGGCAGAATATGTAGAAAAGGTAATGGCAATCAAAATTTGATAGTTAAGCATTTGAGTGGACAACATAGATTTGCATTGAGTGTATGCCCTGGGTAAGTGCCGTGACTTGCAGTTTTCATGTCTATGTCTCCTTGCTGGGGCCAGCTGTGCCATGTTGGCTTTTGTGTTGCGATCCATACTTCCTGACAATCAGATTTTTAAAAAATGTATACTTTATTGCTTTTGCATAAAGTTCATACAGAATGATAACCAGAAGGCAGCTATTTCAGTTATAGCACGGAAACATTCTTTCTAGGATCGTGGATATGTTGTTCATCCACCCTTTCCCTTTAAATCAGCTGGAAAGTCTTCAAGCTGGCTCCTCCCACCCACCCAGGTGGTATAACCCTCAGCTCCGCCCCATGATGCCAGACCTTCTTTTCTGCTGAAAGATTCAGGTTGCCTCCTTCGTGCTCTCACATTTTGCAGGCCCTGGCTTCAGAAACTTCGGCTATTCCAAAAATTTGCCTTGTTCGCGTTAGCGATTGCTAGTACTTTTCTTCGATCATGGAAAACAAGTCTTCCCCTGGATTTTGCTGGTGTTCGTGCAGCCAGAAGATGTCGCGCATCGACCTGCATGCCGCGTGCGTTTATCATTTGGGTGTCAGCCATGACACCACGACATGTGAGTTTTGCCTCGTATTCCAACCCAACATCCTCGACGACCGTCTCGCATGCCTTAAGCTGGGGAGACCTGAAAAATGGAACCCACCAGTGAAATCCAAGGAGGCCCAGTGGGTAGTTTCCACAGCTGTGAGATCTGCCGAGCAATTGGAGGGCATGCCAACCTTCAAGGAGGAAGCAGCTCGTGCCACGGACGCTTCCTCTCGGAGCTTCTTTGTTTTGTTCAACCTGGGCTCCACCTTCTAGGGTTCCTTCCAAAAGCTGTGCCAAAGTCTCCCAACTGAGGGTGAGAGTCCTGCAGGCATGCACTCCTCTTGGTCCTATAAGCGGGAGAAGGACCCGGGACCATCTTCGTCTCGATGGAGACGTTCTTGGGATCAGGAGAGATCCTGGTCCCAGGAACCGGCCATTTTGACCTCGGTCGAAATCGCCTCTTTGGCTGCTGGCTTCTCAGCCTTGCTGTCTGGCCAGTCAACTGAAGTGTCGATCAGTGACACTGAGATAATTCTCAACTCAACTGACCCTTTGTCGCCGACTCCGGTCGCCGACTGTCTCTCTCGGACTCCGGTCCTTGCTTTCCCCGACGAGGAGACCCAGCCTGCTGCGAATCCCATCGAGGCAGTGGTCCCTGACCCCGGGAAGTCACCGGTCCCGCCGATGTCTCCCAAGTCAGCCCGTCCGATCTCAATCAAGGTCTCAGACCCCCTCGACTGAAAGGTCAAGGAAGGACCATGAGTGCTCTAAAAAGGGGCGACGCCATTGGTCGTCCTTGTCCTCCTTGTATGAGGAGAGACTCCAGTGGAAACTGTTGATGTTTCGAGGATCTCATGTGGCAACAGCTGATTTTGACTGGGCACAAACCTTCCCTGGCTCCTACCCTGCCCATTACTTGGCTTTCACCTCCCAGGCTGAAGCTGACTCCTCTAGAGCCGATTAAGTCGGTTCCTCCACCCGCAAAGCCGGCAAAACCTCTGGTTCGGCCTAAACCAGTCTCTCCACTGATTTTAGTGGAACTGCCGCCCAAGCAGCCTGTGGGAGGGGCTCCTTCTAAGGAAGCTAAACTGGACATCAGGCTTCCCCGGGGTCTCTCAGCCATTGTCACCCCTGACTGCCCCCGCCGGGTCGAGGGTGATGTGGGCAATCGACCGCTGTGTCTGGATTCCTCGGATTCAGATGAAACCAGCCTCCATTCTCATCCAGGGGATGATGAATTGGCTGGTGGGATAGAGATGGAGGAAGGTCCTTCATCCTTTCAGGGCATTCTTCGCCTCATCTCTGAGTCTACAGGGATGCCCCTGGAGCCTATCCAGAAAAAGGCGGAGTACCCTCTCACTGACATCCTCAAGAGAGGGGATACCCCAACAGAAGCCTTTCCTGTGGCCGAGGCCATTGTTGGCCCAGCCTTAGAACTTTGGCAGCACCCTGCCTCCTGTCCAGTTCCCTCTACCCATATGGCCCACAAGTATGTGGTGCCCATGAGGTCCCTTGCGGGGTTCACAGAGCACCCTTTTTCCGAGAGCCTTGTGACCGCCTCTGTGTTCAGGCGTACTGGTAGTTCTACCGATACCAACAGACCTCCTGAGAAGGAATCCAAATATTTGGATCATTCTGCTCAGAAGATCTATGTGGCCTCATCTTTAGGCATCCATCAGGCAAGCTCGGCCATACCATGACACACTTCTCCCATGCCCTTTTGGGGTCCTTGGACAAAGTCCTCCCACATCTCCCCATGGATGTGCAGACCACGGTCAAGCAGGTCCAGGACCAAGGCCATGCTTTTGCTAAACAACAGCTCCAGATGGCTCTGGACATCGGGGACTCATGTGCCCGTTCATTGGCAGCTGCAATTGCCAATCACCACAGGACTTGGCTGAGGCTCTCCCCCTTCCCGGTGGATACTCAGCACATACTAGCTGATGTGCCTTTCCTGGGCACCGATCTCTTCGGCCCAGGTGTGGCTGGTCACCTTCAGCATATTGAGCAGTCCAGTTCCACCTTGGACTCCACTTCTGCTAAGGGTTCTTCCGGTCCTAAGAAGCAGCAGCAGAAGAAAAAGCCTTTTCAGCACTCTTCCCCTGTGGCCCAGCAGTTCCACTTTCAAGAGGGGCAGCAGCAGGCTCAAGCTTGGTGCCCCCAGCCCAAGCACAGACCCTCCCAGGCCCAAAAGGGAGGCCGAGGTTCAGGCCTTGGATCCTCTGCTTCCAAGCCTGCTAAGTGACAGGGTGGGGGCTGCTACCCTACTCCCGTCACGCCAGCTCTGGGTCTCCTGTGGGGGGCAGGCTCCACCACTTTCTTTCCGCCTAGTCTGTTGTTACCACAGACAGGTGGGTCTTAGAAGTTGTCGGCCAGGGACTGAATCTGGAATTCGGGCAGTATCCTCCAAGCTGAGCCGGCACCCCACGGGAAAAGAGGGTATCCACCCACACTCAGTCGGCTCTTCGAGACGACATTGCTCAGCTCCTCCTCAAGGAGGCAGAAGCTCAAGTGGCAGATCCTTCACTGACCTAGGGTTCGTATCCAGGTACTTCCTGGTTCCGAAGCGGACGGGGGGGGCTGTCACCCCATTCTTGATCTGCACGACCTGAATCAGTATCTCAGGCCACGCACCTTTCAGATGTTAACTCTGTCCCAGATCATACCATACCTGGAGCAAAACATGTTGTTCTGCTCACGGGATCTCCAGGATGCATTTTTACATGTCCCAATCCATCCATCCCACCAGCAGTTCCTCCGCTTCAGAGCCGAGGGAACCCTATACAAGTTCTGAGCTATGCTATTCAGCCTGTCATCGGCCCCACAGGTCTTCCACCTCAGGAGTCGAGGGGGGATCAGAATTCACCCCTACCTTGATGATTGGTTCTTAGCAGGTTCCATGCAACAGGAGGTGGAGAGATTCAGGGACCTGGCCCTCCAGACCTGCTCCCAACTTGGCCTCCTCATCAACAAGGCCGAGTCGGAGCTCGTGCCTTCTTAGGTGATGTGCCTCATCAGGGCAGAGCTCAACTCTTGTCAAGCCAGAGCTCGGCTCACAGCAGACAGGGCAGAGGTTCTCTCCTCATTTGTCCAATCATTTTTGGTTGGGCAACTGCGCCCTGCCCAGGACTTTCTGTGCCTTCTGGGTTACATGGCAGTGTGCACCTCCATGGTCCGTTGAGCCCGGTGGCCCACGCACTCCCTCCAATGGGAGCTGGCTGCCCAGTGGACTCAGCGCCACGGTCATTTTGCCCAGCTGATCACTGTGACCCAGAAGATGTGGGACGCTCTCAAATGGTGGACCATCCAAGGCCGGTTGCAGGAAGGGATCCTGTTTGTTCACCCCGAGCCGACAGACATCCTTACGACCGATGCCTCTCTCGTGAACTGGAGAGCCCACATGGTGGACAACAGGGCCCATGGGTTCTGGACCCATGAGGAGTCCCATTTTCACATTAACCTGTTGGAGCTCAAAGCAGTCAGACTGGCACTGTCAGCTTTTGCTCCTCAGCTCCAGGGTCAAGTGGTTCAAGTCCAGATGGACAATACCACAACTATGTACTACCCCAACAAACAGGGCAGCATGCATTCCCATCTGCTGTGCAGGGAAGCGCTCCACATCTGGACACTCATGAGCTGTCTGGAGGCAGATCATCTAGCCATCCACATGGCAGGAGCCTCAAACCAACTGGCAGATGCTCTCAGCTACTTAGGCGAGACATACCACGAGTGGTCTCTCCATCCAGAGGTAGTGTACAGTCTGTTCCCCCACTGGAGAAAACCATTGGTGGACCTGTTTGCTTCCAGGGAAAACACCAATTTGAAGCTGTTTCATGCCCGCCTCCCTCAGCAGGGCTTGCTGCAGGGGGATGCCTTCTCGAGGCCGTGAACCCCAGGCCTCTTCTACGCCTTCCCTCGATCCACAGGGTGCTCCTCAAGATAAAGAGGGATAAGACACAGGTGATTCTGGTAGCCCCAGACTGGTCACACCAGTTCTGGTACCCAGATCTCCTCAGCCTCAGCAACAGGCCCCTGGAGTGGCTTTGTACACGCCTGGACCTGATATCTCTGAACCAGGGGAAGGTCTTCTATCCGGACCTTCAATCGCTGTACCTCACAGCCTGGTACCTGAGTGGCTAGAGTTCCAGACTTTGGGTCTTCCTGAAGATGTCTACACTGCGGTGGAGGCATCTTGAAAGGAATCGAAAAGGAAATGTTATGCCTTCAAATCAAAAAGGTTTTCCATTTGGTGTCAGGGTAAGGGTCTGGACCCCTTATCCTGTTCAGTGGCTAACATTCTCGACTACCTTTGGTCTGTCTCCAAAGGGGGTCTTCGGTCATTGACCCTTAGGGTGCACCTGGCAGCCATTTCTGCTTACCAGGTGCAGGCCAGTCAGCCAACATTGGCACAGGAGACAGTGGTCAGGCACTTTTTCAAAGGCCTGGATCTCATATCCCCTCCAGTGCGTGAACCTCCACCTCTGTGGGATCTACTGCTGGTACTGGCAAAGCTCATGGGCAAGCCATTTGAACCGATGCAGAAGTGTGAGTTGTCACACTTGTCATGGAAGACGGCCTTCCTGGTGGCTATCACATCTGCCAGAAGAACAGGGGAGCTCCAGGCACTCTCGGTGGACTCCCCTTATCTGGTCTTCCACAGGGACAAAGTTGTCCTGCGCCCCCACCTGAAATTCCTTAGGAAGGTGGTGTCAGAGTTTCACCTTAAACAGGTGTTGACTCTGCCAGTATACCACCCTAATTACACCTCGGACACCGAGTACAGGGTCCATACTTTAGACCTGAGATGATCTCTCTCCTATTATAAGGCGAGGACAGCAGAAATTCGGGGAGAGGTTTGCCAGCTGTTTGTCACCTACGCTGAAGTCGCTTCTGGCAGACCTGTAATGAAGTGGATGATTACTCGATGGATAACATCTTGCATTAGTCTGTGCTACGAGTTGGCGGGCAAGGAGCTTCCCAATGGGATAAGAGCTCATTCTACCCACCATACCGCTGCATCGGTGGCTGCTTCCAGGGACATCCCTATCCAGGAAATCTGTGGGGCTGCTACCTGGAAGTCAGCAAACACCTTCATTACCCATTACCACATCGACCTTGAGTCACGCCAGGAAGCTGGTTTGGGGGCCTCAGTTCTCCAATCTCTGTTCCTTAAGTAGGGCGTATGCGCCTTGCCTCCCTCCTCCCAAAGAAGTGCTTGGAGTCTGCCAATAAGTGTGGATGAACAACATATCCACGATCCTGGAAGAACAGGTTACTCACCTGTAACAGTAGTTCTAGGAGTGGGATATGTTGTTCATCCACACGGACCCACCCGACCTCCCTAGCTGCGGACGCACACAACCTGGCTTCCAGCGGCTAAGATCTGGCATCATGGGGTGGAGGCCGAGGTATATACCACCCGGTGGGTGGGAGAGCCAACTGAAGACTTCCGGCAAGATTTAAAGGGAAAGGACATGCCAGAAGTGTGGATGAACAAACATATACCACTCCTAGAACTGCTGTTACAGGTGAGTAACCTGTTCTTACTCACCTGTAACGGTAGTTCTAGGAGTGATATATGTTGTTCATCCACACGGACCCACCCGACCTCCACAGCTGCGGATGCACAAACCTGGCTTCCAGCAGGCTAAGATCTGGCATCATGGGGTGGAGTCGAGGGTTATACCACCCAGGTGGGTTGGTGGAGGCAGCTTGAAGAATTTCTGGCTGATTTAAAGGGAAAGGAACTCTGCCAGTGAGTGTGAATGAACAACATATCCCACTCCTAGAACTACTGTTACAGGTGAGTAACCTGTTTATCTTCTTTGTCACATCTTGAGGGGAGCAATTAAACCATACATAACTGCAAGATTCAGTCCAGGATGAGCCCCTGATGTGGAGCAAGGTCTTTGTTCCATGTCCAAAAATCATTCTAAGAATAGTTCAGACTCCTAAGGTGTGTATAGTCCAAATCCTTAAGTGGCAACCAAAATTGAAAAGAAACACCAACGTATACTAACTTATTTAAGGGCCGGGCACCCCGTGTCTAGGGGTATATGGTGGCATTTCCAGAGGAGCACCTGCCTTATGCTCTGAACACTGTGCCTCTACCTTTTTCCTTGCCACCATGGGTCAGGGTGAGTGGTGACCAGAGGCAGCCAATGCACACTTTAGGGGTACCACAGACATGAAACTCTCACGAACAAAGGCCCACTCTGGGAGCCAGGATCCAGCAGGATACATATTTATTTAGCTGGTTTGGTGCCTCACAGCTTAGAAGGGCATTACCCTCACCAGAATAACCATTACTGCTACAGCGTCTTCACTTCAGGCATGTTCAACACCGGTATTATTCTTCATCCATTACTGTACATCTGCTCTGCTGTAATACCCATTGATTGGGCTGGACCTATTAAGACTGCTGTAACTGTTCAAAACCCTGTCTCTCTTTCTGGGTCCCTGGAGGCTAGTGCTTCCAAGGCCATATGTGCCTTGGCACCCTTCCAGGCAGGGTGAGCACTAGCTTGGGGGCAGCTGTGCCTGCATATGTCTGTTCTGCCAGCAAGTCACAACAAAGTGAATTGATCAAATCAGCCTCATTAACAAACGTAGTTGATCTGGCTGTGTGTGCCTCCCTCTGGCTCAACACTGATAGCCCTAGTGGCCCAGAGAATGGACTCCCATGCCCATCCCCATCCCGGGGACTTACCAACCCCACCACTTGTCAGGTCTCCTCCTGGCAACCATAATACAGGTTCACACTTTGCAGGGGGTTACACATTACATTAGGAACCTGTTTCCTTTCTCCTACAGAGCATTTGAATGAACATTTACTCACATGTTTGCTCTCTTCCTTGTTTACTGTGGATGGGAGTGGATCCGCAGGGATCCCAGCGACCTCCCTCGAGGGATGGCCAACCACAACTCCTGGGTGCCATAAGGTCTCAAGCTTCCTTTTCCTGTCAAGGCAGGACATTCAGATGAGGCCCACCTCCTCCTAGCTGATGCTTTGAGGTGTTCTCCATTTCCAGGACCCTGACTGTCCTAAGCCTCCAGGGACCTCACTGGAGGTGGACAGTGCCACCCCGACTAAGGGACCCTGCCACCACCCCTGGGACAGTAGGCCACCTCAGTTTGGTCGAAGCCAGAGAGGCTGGACTGAAATGCACTCCCCGTCTCTCTCCCCCCCCCCCCATTTCCTGGAGAATTGAGCTTTCCGCTTGCTTTCCCCTCCTATATAGTATAAAGGGAGAATGGCAGAGTCATGAATATTCATGGGGAAGTTTCCTGCTGCTGGTTGGGTTAGGAAATAAAAGCCCTACTTGCAGCGCATCAACCCATGCGCAGAGGTTGATGCACTGCAAATTCTGCCGTGTAGACACTTTCTAGAGTGCCTTATATGCCGTTCGGATCCGTTTTTTGATCCGACTCAGTTGAGGGATCAGCCATCAGAGCGAGTGTACACGTAGACTGGTCCTCCATACCGAAGGCACCTTCCATTGACTTCGCACTTGAAACTTTCAAGGTCAGATTCCTTGCAGTATGGGACTCCCATGCCCTTCTGAGAAAAAAAAAGGTCAGAGGTGCCCACCTTCCCTGGGTTTCTGCCGCTATCCTTAGCCAATGCCACTCCAGGACCAGGCATGGAAAACACACAAGAAAACGGGCACCCAATCATCTCTCCAATGCTACCGTGCCGTCCGCAACTCCTGCACCAAACTTATACATCAGGCCAAAAGAACTACTTTTGACAGCCTTCAGTTCAAACCTTAACCACCCAACAAATTTCTGGAAAACAATCAAATCCATCCTCTCCCCGTCCAACCACCGACTCTGACCCTATCCATCCAGGGTGCTACAGTCACTGACCCCGGTAAGGTTGCCTCTGCCTTCAATACCTTCTTCACCAGCTGTGCGGACTCTCTTCTATCTGCTCTCCAGCACCCGTCCACACCAAGTTCCCCCCCGAATCCGCAGCCCACCTGCCAGCCCTTCAGTTTCTCTTTTTGTCCGGTCTTCCCGGACGAAGTACTAAAATCACAGCGGGCTCTCAACCCTAACAAAGGTAAATGCCCCACGGCCTGGACACAAAAATGCTATTCTTGTCTGCCCCCACCATAGCAGCCCCGCTGGCCGACCTTTTCAACCTCTCCTTTTCACTAGCTAAAATAACAGCCGACTGGAAGCAGGCAACTGTCATCCCCCTCCCCAAAGGTGGTGACCCCTCCTTGCTGGGAAACTATCACCCCATCTCCCTCCTCCCAATTCTGGCCAAACTGCAGGAATATCTTGTTCATGCCCAACTCTTCTCCTATTTAGATGTATCCTCCTTCTTCACCCCCTACCAATCAGGTTTTCGCAAATCGTAGTCAACTATCACCTCCCTACTAAGGCTCACCAATGCCATACTCACCAGCATGGACAAAGGACACATCACCTCAGCAGTTTTTATAGATCTGGCCAAGGCCTTCAATACCATCTCCCACTCACTGCTACTATCTAAGCTAAAAGCTGCCGGACTCTCCGGCCCGGCCTCCAGTTGGTTTCATGCTTACCTGGTAGGTAGACGCCAATCTGTAAAAATTGGCACCCACATCTCTAATCCCTTGCCAGTCACTGCCGGTGTCCCCCAAGGCTCAGTCCTGGGACCATTACTCTTCTCCATATTCTTAAATGATCTACCGTCTGCCTGCCTACACTCATCCATCCACATGTACACGGATGACACAGTTCTGTATGCCGCAGGCCCCTCCGCCGGCGAAGTGGCCAACATACTTCAACAAGACTTCAACGCAGTTCAGCACTGGTTCCACTCCAACCAACTGTTCCTAAACTCCAAGAAAACTGTCTTGCTAACCTTTGGCTCGCAGGCAAGACTTTCCTGCCTAGTCACTTGCCCCTCATTCCAAACCTTGGACAGGACCCCCCTTGAAGTGTGCACCTCCTTCAGATACCTAGGGGTTTGGCTTGACCAGCACCTTGATATCTCCACACACATTGAATCTATTCACAAGAAACTGCACCCTAAACTTGGTGCCTTATACTGCAACAAGGGTAGTATCCCCACACGTCCCGGAAGGAAATTGTTCAAAAGATGATTCTCCCATTACTTGACTATGGCAACGTAGTCTATGGCTCTGCTCCCCCCTCCTCCCTAGCCAGCCTGGACACACTCTTCCACTCCTTCTATCACTTCATTCTGGACTGCCCACAAATGACTCACCATTGTGACTTATACAGCTCCCTAGCCCTGCCCTCACTCCAGGCCCGCAGACAGATTCACTGCACTAGGACCACAGCCAAATTCTAGACTCAGTTCCTTCCCCCATACCTCATATTCACCCTCTCACCACAGCCTACACCTGCCTACTCCCTCAGAAGCACGGACTCCAGGCTTCTCCATGCCCCTTTCATGGGCACAACCAAAGGTCAATCTGCTTTCCAATACCGCATGCCCAAACTCTGGAATGCGTTGCCTGTCGACATTAGACATACCACTAACTCTCAGCACCTCAACCTTCTCCTCAGCGCCCACTTCTCCATCAGCTGTACTTGCTTCTAGCTTAGCACTCACTATCGTCTGGCCCCCAATTATGTGGGGCTATGGGCGATCGCAAGCTTAGTCGCTGAGATGTTATACCTGTACACACGTTTTTCAACTAGAATTTGGAACTGTTTGTATTATCCCCTGTGCACTGTATTACATTTGTCTCTCTGTATTAAATGCCCATGTCTGTTTCACATTGTTCTGTAATGAAAATGTAATTTGTTGGGACCTGTCTCCCAGGATGCATCTGGAATCGAGTGGCTCCCTGCTTAGTATGCTTTCCTGGTTAAACTCTTAAATAAATAAATAAACGGTAGTGTAGACGCTTTGCTGTGCTCGCTCCGATAAAAAGGCTCTGTCTCCCTCAGCTCTTCTGTAAATGAACAGCCCCCTCCTCACAGTGACCTGCAGTGCTGCGAGGGTGGGCTGTGTAAACAGCACTGCAGCAAACGCAGCAGAAAGGGAGCAGAGCAGATTTCAGAGTGCTGCCGCAGTGTAAACATGGCTTCAGAGTACAAATTCCAGACACCCTGGTTCCATGCTGAGGCCCACTAGAGAACATCTCTCAGGGCTAGACTTAACCCTTTGAGTGCTCTCTAGTGACCTGCCTCAAGCTTGATGAAGAGAGAGAGAGAGAGACTGGTTTCACTAAACTAAATAACTGTATGTAAAAAAGTCCAGCATTGTTGTCTGTATAAGTACAAGCACAGTTCTAGCAAGAAGTAGCATGTCATTTGGTGCCAGATTTGCTCCCCTCCATGTATAGAATAGAAGAAGCAGTTACATGTTGGTTGTCATTTTGAGCTAAGTGTTCTTGGGATAAAACATGTACAGGATTAAAACTTTTCTTAACCCACCATAAGTTAAGCAATGGGAACTGAGAAGCTGGTCATTTCTGAGGGATTAACGACTGGTTGGGGAGATATGGGCCACCTCCCTCCAGCCGGTCATAAATCCAATGAAATGACCAGCTTCGAGGTTGTTATTGCAATTACAACTATAATTGCAGCAACTTTTATTTTTGCCTTTTTTTTTTTTTTTTTTTAGGTTTTAGCTGTATGGCACGAGTCGTGCATGCCACACCATGTCAGTTTATAGGCTGGATCAGTAATTTCTAAGATGGTATTGACTGATCCAGTAGCCAATCAGGAGCCTCACTAGGCTCATGAATAATTAATTAGACTTATAATATACCTTAACTCAACTTAGAGCCTCAAGAGTCCCTGATTGCTGCCCCAAGTTCTGTGTATGTAAAAAAAATGCATATTCGCATTCTGTACCCACTCACAAACAGTAGTTGTTTTGAACAACATTTAATCAAGTATCAGAGTCCAGACTTTCTGCTTTACCAGCAAAGTTTTGCTTAATCTTGCCCAGCAGCTTACCCACCCCTTTTAGGTTATTGAAAAGGTGCATTTTACCTGTGTAGTGGACCCTCAGCTTCACAAGAAGTTGCGTTGAATAGGTGCCCTGGCTATCTGAGGGCCGCTCTCACCACATCAAGTGCTTTCCTCGTTTTTTTCATGGTGAAGCGGAGGTCCCAGTAGAGATTTAGCAGGTCTTGGGAGTCCTGCTTTAGTTGTCTATTTTGTTTAGCCACTGTAAGCACTTGATCTCTCTCTCCACCATGCTGCTTGTGATCTGGAGTAGAGTCCGTGGAGCTGTAGCAATAGTCTGGCACCATCTCAGTATAATCCTGTCAACTCTAGCAATTTTTACTGGAGTATCTAGGCTGAACATCGTGATCACTAACTCTAGAACAAATGGCCCGGGGCCATCTCCCTCACACTCCTCTGGTAGTCATAGCATTCTCAAAGCCGAGAAGTTTTCCAAATGTTTCTTTTTTTGCTTTTGGTAACCGGGTAGGTGCACTAGGCATAGAGATGCCTATTTTCAGGCACGACCCGGAGGGTACAAGTTGGAGTACATAAAAACAGTGATACCAGTACAACAATGGGTGCAACAGAGGGTTAACATGTTCAAGTCTATATATCCCTATTTTAATGTGTTAAGCTGGCTGAAGATACTATCTCTTTGTTAGCCAGTACAGAAGAATCCTCTGTCAGACATGCAGTAGAGTCCATTTTCTTTTCAGGCACTGTTGTTCCTTTAGTGAATGTATTCACCTCCACCTTTTTTTTCTACTGATTGAGCTCATCTGCCACACACCTGAACCATGTTCAACACTGTTTGAATAGTCAGCCAGAGAAAAATGAAGAAAGGCGCTCACCACTTGTCAGAGAAGAATCAGAAAATGAAGGCAATAGAAGTGTGGTTGACTTCTTTAATTCATTTCCCAGTGATAAACATAAGTAAAAAACTAAAAACAGGAGTTCGGAACAAGGGACGCGGAAGCATCTGCTTATCTAGCATTTCACCCCAGCCATTCAGGGGCTTCATCAGAGGTAACGTCAGCCTTGCAAATCTTCTAATTTAAATGCCTGTATAATTCTTATTCATGTGCAGGCATTCATATTCATTGTGCAGGCATCTGATCCCTCTGCCAAAGGTGGGCCGCCGTCACTGCAATGCATTTGGTGAAGACCCGGGGGGCAACAACAGGCCGGATGGCATGGCTTGGAACTCAAAGAGGGCTCCCTCTGCTCAGAAGCGGAGGAACCTTTGGTGTGACGGACAGATCGGGACGTGAAAGAATGCATCCTGCAGATCCAGTGAGCAAAACCACATGTTCTGCTTGAGAGATGGCATGATCTGAGACAGAGTTACCATCCTGAAGGTGCGAGACCTGAGAAATTGGTTCAGGTCTTGCAGATCTAGAATGGGGCACCAGCCCCCTGTCCATTTCGGGACCAGGAAGTACCCGGAAATGAGCCCTGGGTCGACAGGGGGATCTGCAACTCTGACCACTACCTCCTTGCGGGGAGTTGAGTGATGTCGTCTCGGAGAGCCAACTGAGTGTGCACGGAAACCATTTCCTCCCATGGGATGAGGGCTCCGCTTGGTGGGTACTGCTCGAATTCCAGAGGCAGCCCCTGGCTGGCCACTTCCAAGACCCACGTGTCTGTTGTGACAGTGGACCAGGCAGAAAGGAAGTGGCAGAGCCAGCCCCCCACGGGAGGACCCAGAGTGGGCGTGGTGGGTATGGGGTTAGCCACCCCCATCCTGTTACAGTTCAGGCTTGGAGATGGAGGATCTGGCTTGGGGACTGCTGGGACGTTTCTCTCCAAGTTTACAGGCTGCCGAGGCCCCTGTCTTGGTCCGAGGGCACCAAGATTGAGCCTGCTGCTGCTGGTACTGCCCCAATTGAAAATGGAGTTGCTTGGCTGCAGGGGTAGAAGGCCAAAAAGGCTTTCTCTTCTGCTTTGTGGAACCCTTGGGTTCCTTCTGGGCAGAAGTAACTGAGTCCAAGGTGGCACTGGAATTCTCAATGCTGTGGAGGTGACTGTCCAATCCTGGACCGAAAATGTCAGTGCCCAGGAAGGGAACATCTGTCAGTTTGTGCTGTCAGACATGAAGGTCGAGACCTTCAGCTAAGTCCTGCGGTGCATGGCGACCGTGGCAGCCACCAAGTAGGCGCAAGATTCCCCGATGTCCAGAGCCATCTGGAGTTGCTGTTTGGCAACAACCTGACCCTGGTCGCGGACCTGCTTGACTATGGTCTGGAGGTCTGTGGGGAGATGAGGAAGAACCTCATCCAGAGAGCCCAAGAGGGCATGAGAAAAATGTGCCATGATGATGGCTGAGCTCACCTGATGAAGGCCAAGCGAAAAGGCAGCATAGACTTTCCTGGCAGAGTGGTCCAGTTTCCTGGACTCTTTGTCTAGGGGGGGTCTATCACTGTCTCCCGAATTACCTGAGTGCCTGAACACAGACTCAGTCACCAACCCCTCAGCTGAGGGGTGCTCTGTGAATCCCAAAAAGGAGCTGATTGGGACCACATATTTGTGAGCCATCCAGGCTCAGGGCGCAGGGCTGGAGGCTGCTCCAAGGCTGAGCCAACAATGGCTTCAGCCACAGGAAAGGCCTCTGTTGGAGAATCCCCTCTTTTGAGGATATCAATAAGGGCATATTTGGCCCGTTTTTGAGCGGGCTCCCAAGGACATCCCCATAGATTTGGAGATGAGACGGAGGATACCCATGAAGGATGTGGGACCTTTCATCCTTCAAGAGACTCCTAATGGATTCTTCATCCAAGGGACGGGAATGCAAGTTGGAGTTCTCAGACTCCAAGAAGTCCGGATAGATAGGCCAACCACTTATGTCACCTTCGACCTACTGGGTGCAGTCGGTAATGAGGGTGACAGACAACCTGTGCTGAAAGCCCTTGATGGTCCGAGACTTCTTGATGGGAGCCCCAGAGGGAGGCTGCTTAGGTGGCAGCTCCATCTGAATTGTTGGAGAGGCTGGTTTTGGCCGAGCCAGGAGAGTCTTCACTGGCTCCGCAGGCAGAAGGACCGTGTTGACTGGCTCTGGAGGAGTTGGCGTCAGCATCAATCAGTCAATCAAATCTTTATTTATCTAGGTGAACACCGTTGAGCAAGCTCATTTACAAGGTGGACCTGCTTCACACAAGGTCGAGATACAGTGCATTTATGTACAGGCAAGAGGACAAAACATGTGTATAGATAATAAAAACAAGCTATGTAACAATAAGATAAGCAGTGTAATATTCAAGCACATAATGTAATATTTCTTTTTTTTTTTTTTAGTTTCTATTTTTCCCCTCCTACTGCCCCACAGAGCCGCTCCATCGGGAGTCGCCCATTAAGCCTGCCCCTACCAGTGCCTACCTTGCAACCTCCGGTCCCTCCATCCAGCCTCGGCGAACACCCCGGGCCGGGGTGGAGGCGGGGTCAGACAGCCCACAAAACTTTCACATCTTCTCAGGGTCCTGGGGTGGCAGGCAGGCACTGGCACATCAGGACCCGGCTCAGCGTTCTGTCTTCCCGGCTCTGAGGGGTGTTTTTCCCTGTTCTGTAAGGAACGTTGCCAGCCTCTGATGTCAAGGTGCAAGCGCCGACATCCGCAACGTCCTCCCCCCTAGACAATGCAGCCCCTGGAGGTGATTGGTCTGCAGGCCTCCGCCCGCGACCAATCAAACCCCTGAGGTGCAGATGCACTGTCATGCCCCCAGCCTCCGCCAGAGGTCACCGTGCTCCCAGGTTGAATCCCCACCTTCCCCCTCGAAGAAGGCAAGCCATCGTCAGACACTCAGCCAATCTCCCCCTGGCTCCCTGAGTCCACTCCCGAACCCGGGTCGCCGGTGTGGTGCAAGGTGTGGCATCCAGTGCCTCAACCCTCAGCGCCACCGGGCCAGACATAATGTAATATTTCTAACTATATACATATCATATTCAGGGAAAGAAAAAGAGGATATTGGTAAGGGAGCTATATAAAGAGAGGAGGATGCAGTAACAAAATTAACAGAAACCTCACACAAAGCGCAGGTATCATGGGTAAGGGAGTAAGAGGGGCATGGGTGGGAATGATGCAGGGAGTGCAAACTCAGGTCGGTTAGAGGGTTAGGAAGATGGAAGTAGAGGCAGGGTAGTAATTAAGGTACAGGGTTCCTAATTGGTAACGTTGGTAGTGGGCAAGGAGAAGTACAGAGGATGACAGTACGTAGATGGGGACCAGTTAGAGATGGTGGAAACAGTGGCATACTTCTGTGACCGTTTTAGCATACAAGGTCTTATATACTGCAAGACTAACGGGGGACCTTAATTTCAAGGATTTCTGCAGCTTATTCCAGAGAGTCAGCAGTGAGAAGCCTATGGCCACTCTCCCAAAATGTGTGCAGACCCTAGGAACCTTCAAAGAAATTAGGGAGCAGCTCCTTAGGGCATAGTTTAGTGTAGCATGGAGGGAGACAGCCAAGTGATGGCTGGCGTGGAAGCCAGGGTCAACTCTGAACCTGCCATCATCAACTGTTGCCACCTTAGGTCATTGTAGCACTGACATAGTTTACGTCGAGGCCTCTCCTCTTCCGAGGAGGAATGGTGGTGGCGCCGCTTTTTAGAGCACCTAAATGGCGTTAATGAGATTTCTTCGGCCTGTTGGTCGAAGGTTTCCAAGACCTCAACCACTGGGGAGACTGACGGGGTGCTCAGAAGGAGCCGGGGAGAAACACAGCTCATCCAGGTCAGGGACAGGGACCGTGAAGAGGTTCCCAGAGAGCAGGGTTTCCTCCTTGGTAAGTCCAGTCAGGACCGGGGTCCTGAATAAAGAATTGTCAATCTCATTGAGCGACAGCAGGTCGACGGGGTCGATAATAACCTCAACTGGGTCATCATCCCGCATCTTAGCCGACTGGCCTGACGGGGGTACCATGAAGCCAGCGGCCGAGGCTGCAATCTCGACCGAAGTCGAAACAGCAGATTCCTGAGACCGAGATCTCTCTCAATCCCAAGAACGTCGTCAACGGAATGAATCTTCTTTCAGCTCCTTGTCCTTTTACAGGAGGCGGGAGATGTCAAGGCCAAGGCGTCCCTTGGTCGGGAGAGACTGGCACAACTCCGCCCAAAGGGCCCTCCCCCTTGGTTGTGAGAGACTGGCACAACTCTTTGACAGAGCCTGAAAAGGTGAAGCCGAATTTGAGCGGGACGAAGACTGATGCAGAAGAGGACCGATCAGCGTCTCGAGCCGCTGCCTCCTCGAAAGCCTTCATCTGATCTAGCTGTTCAGTGGTCCCAGCAGCTGCGGAGACCGCCCAGTGGGCTTCTTTAGATTTGACTGGTGGGTTCTTTTTTCTCCGGTCGGCCGGGCTGAAGTCGTGTGAGACGATTGTCCAGGATGTTAGGCTAGAACGCATGACAAAAGTCACAAGCCTGGGTGTCATGGGCATGGCCCAGGCAGTAGACGCATGAGGCATGCAGGTCACTACGAGACATCTTCTGCCTGCAAGGGCACCAGCGGAAAGCAGGTGAGGACTTGTCCTCCATCATGGTCATGATTGCAAAATGATGCGGAGAAACTCGAATGAGTTTAAGTTTAGGTAAATCTGAGGATTTGTTCGCCAGGGCCTACTCAACGCGGGAGTGATAAGGAGGGAACCTGAATCTTCCAGCAGAAAGGAAGATCTGGCATCAAGGGGTGGAACTGAGGGATATGCCACCCGTGTGGGTGAGAGGAGCCAGCTTTTAGACCATCTGGCAAGATTTAAAGGGGAAAGGGACATGCCAAACAGTGTGGCTAGAACAACATATCCACGATCCTAGAAGTTTTTATTTTATCAAAAAGGAGCCATCTCAAATTTTCCATTCAGGCCAGGCCTCTTAAGTGCCCCTAGTCTGTAAATCCATTCTTGATATTTTTTTTATTTAAAAGATTCTTGAAATCTCCACCCCAATGTCTTTTTTTAAGTTCACTCCCCATGGCTTTTACACTATGATCAGTATGATTTGGAACACTGTGTATATGTACGGCCATTGCATAGTCCAGATTTTCATTTCTAATAGCCAGTGCATGCTCATTAAGTCTCATTCAGAGTTGTCTTGTAGTGCGGCCTACATAATAACTCCCACATGAGCATGTGAGGAGGCCCACTGCATTGCCTTCTGCACCTTTACCTTTCCTGGACTTTCCAGTGGAAGCCTTTTTTTTGTCCCATGCTTGCAGCCAAAGCACGAACGAGAAGCTCCAAACATTGAGATTCGGGTCCAAATCAGGAATTTGCATGTGCAGAAAGTCAGGGGTAATCCAGTCACTGCCTTTCTGGTGAATAAAAATCTCATTTAATTCTCAATTGTTTGCTGTTTTTTATGTTCTTGAAGGAGTTAAGTGTTTCTCTGTCTAGCCAGTTCCATGTCAGGCTCCGCCCTCAGCCTGACAAACAGCTGTCGATTAAAAGCTGCGCTCTGAGAATGCTCCACGAAAGGTGCCTTTCCATAGAGGCATAAGTTGGTTTAGAGTGGTATAATAATGATTTACATGAAAATTTACAGCAGCACTCTGCTCCTCTGCTTCCTTCCAGTTTGGGCCGTGGGTCTGTTTCCCATATTTTCATTACACTTTTTATCTTCCTGCACTGTTCTCCATATTCTCAGATCATTCTTCAGGTGACATCACAACCCAGGCATCAGAGATGCAGAGCTTGAGAGTTTCAGTGACCATCATCAACACAGCCATTTGTACTGTTTCACTCTGTGACCCTTGACCCTCCCTCTTTCTTTTGACAGTGCACATTGCGCGGCCCTCCAAGAAGGAGTAAGTGCAAACCATGTGGTCCCCATGAAGGAATAAGTGCACAACATGTGGCCCTCCCTGAACTAGGTGCACACTGTATGGCCTTCAATGAAAGAGTAAGTGCACACCGTGTGGCCCTCCATGAAGTAGGTGCACACCGTATGACCCTCCATGAAGGACTAGGTGCATACCATCTGGCCCTCCATGAAAGAGTAAATGCGCACTGTGTGGCCCTCCATGAAGTAGATGCACACCATGTGACCCCCATGAAGGAGTAAGTGCACACCGTGTGTCCCTCCATGAGGTGTAAGGGCACAGAGTGTGGTCCCCATGAAGGAGTAAATGAACGCAGTGTGGTCCTCCATAAATGAGTAAGTGCACACAGTGTGGCCCTCCATGAAGGAGGAAGTGCACAGAGTGTGGTCCCCATGAAGGAGTAAATGAACGCAGTGTGGTCCTCCATAAATGAGTAAGTGCACACAGTGTGGCCCTCCATGAAGGAGGAAGTGCACATACAGTGGCCTTCCATAAATGAGTAAGTGTACACAGTGTGACCCTCCATGAAGGAGTAAGTGCACACAGGGTGACCCTCCATAAATGAGTAAGTGCACACAGTGTGGCCCTCCATGAAGCAGTAAATGCACACAATGTGGCCGTCCATGAAGGAGTACATGTACACAATGTGGCCCTCCAGGAAGGAGTAAGTGCACACTTGTGTGGCACAGTGTGGCTCTCCATGATGGAGTACATGCACACAGTGTGGCCCTCCATTAAGGAGCAAATGCACACAGTGTGGCTCTCCATGAAGGAGTGCATGCACAAAGTGTGGCCCTTCAAGGAGGCATAAGTGCACAGAGTGTAGCCCCCAAGAAGGAGTAAATGCACACAGTGTGGCCCTCCATTAATAAGTAAGTGCACAAAGTGTGGCCCTCCATGAAGGCTTAAGTGCACACAGTGTGGCCCTCCCATGAAGTAGTAAGTGCACACGGTGTGGCCCTCCATGAAGGAATAAATGCACGCAGTGTAGCCCTCCAGGAAGGAGTAAAATGCACACAGTGTGGCCCTTCATGAGAGAGTACATGCATACTCTGTGGCCTTCCATGCAGGGGTATATGCACACAGTGTGGCCCTCCATGAAGGAGTAAATGCACACAGTGTGGCCCTCCAGGAAGGAGTAAGTGCACACAGTGTGGCCCTCAATGAAGTAGTAAGTGCACAGAGTTTGGCCCTCCATGAAGGAAGAAGTGCACACAGTGTGGCCCTCCATGAAGTACTAAGTGCAAACAGTGTGGCCCTCCATGAAGGAGCAAGTTCACACAGTGCGGCTCTCCATAAAGAAGTAAATGCTCACAGTGTGGCCCTCCATGAAGGACTAAAGTGCACACAGTGTGGCCCTTCATGAAGGAGTACATGCACACTCTGTGGCCTTCCAGGAAGGGGTATGTGCACACAGTGTGGCCTTCCATGAAGGAGTAAATGCACACCATGTGGCCCTCCATGAAAGACTTAAGTGCACATAGTGTGGCCCTCCATGAAGAAGTAAGCTCCCTGGTCCACTGTCAGGGTTGTTGCAGTGACAGAACATACAGTCTGTCAAGCAAGTGTGCACTCTGAACAACTGGTGCTCTAACAGTCACAAAATTTAACAGCCAAGTCAAAAAGATTGGATATCAAACCTATTTAAACACCACGATACCAGCAGAAGTTTGTTATTTATTGCATTTGTAACATAACGCTGATGCATTTCAGATAAAATCCTTTATCCGATTTTATCCAAAACACATCAGGCGTTTGTCATTTTAAAATGCAATAAAATTAACTTGAGCTATATTCTTTGAAGAACCTGAGTGGTGTTTAAATGGGCTTGAGTGCACTTTAGACTTGAGTGACAGAACATTCAACCAACCCTCTCCAGTCTCGCTTTAGTCAGCCACTGATTGCAAGCGACACAAGTCTGGCAGCCCCCGTCCCTCCATTTTTACCCTTTACAACCTAACTGACCAGAGGAAGTGCCATCGCGGCACAAAGCACCGGGGATAACTAATCCAGTGGAGTGGTGGTGTGTCGCTTTTTGTATGCCTTTGTTTATTTTATTTAATAAAAATAATTTGTTATATTGCCTACACTCCCTTTGCACTGCAGGTTTTTGCTTGCTTCACAATCTAACTAACCCCCTCATAGGAGGGAAAAAACTCCAAACATGCCAGGGGGCTCTGTAGGCCCCCATCCTGGTCCACCAACACCAAGCCTTGTGGGAAACTGGGTTACAGTGCTGCAACAAAGAGTTGAACCCCTAGCCCTGGCCTAAGAAGAGCAGATCATCAGTTCACTTCTTCCTACTACTGGCACACAGCAGCACTCCACTAGTAGGAGACAGACCTGGAGCGCTGGGCAGGAATACTGGCATGGCAAGCGACTCCCCATCTACTACCCTATCATGTCTGTTGACATTCTATGTTTTATCAAGAAAGTTAACCCTGTTGACCCGGTGGCCCTGAGGGTTGAGGGCGCTGGATGCCACACCTCGCTCTACGCTGGTGACCTGTGTTTGGGAATGAGCACGGGTCACCAGGGGTTGGCAGGGTTGGGGAAGGATCGAGCATCCGGAGGACTGCTGTCCTTCTTGGGGGAGGGGGGACATTAGCAGTCGGCGCGTGGCTGCCCCCTGGGGGAAGCTGGGTGCACCACTGCCGACGCTGTAGAAGCAAGGGGCGGGAGGAGGCAGACTTCGGGAGAGAGCACGTACGGATGCGTGCGCGCTCTTTCCCTTGGCATCATTGCATGCCTCCTCCAGCAGGGGACCCACTCCACAGAAAAACCCTGGCAGCATGAAGGCTGCTTGCGAGAGTCGCCGCAGTTCCGCACCAGTCAGCTCCCTCCTAGGTTCACCCTCTGGGTCTCCACGGTGGTGGTGTATGTACCCGCTGTGGAGAGACCGGGAGAGGCAGCGATGGGGAGGTTAGAGCTCTGCCCGGGACTGGGGGCGGCAACGGCCTAGCGGACACAGAGACTGTGAATGTTTGTTAACAGCCTGATGTTCCCCATATCAAGTCTGCCTGTAATAAACAAATACAGTGAGGGCTCACCACCTGTGTTCTGTTGCTCATCTAATCAAGGTGTCTTTCTGTCATCTGTTTGCCTGAGAAAGGTATTTACTGTCATTTTGTGAAACAACGTGCTGTTTTCCTGTACTGTTTTATTTTCAACTTTTTATCTCTGGTATTTGTGGGAGTGTTTGGGAATCTCCACTCCATCTATCACCTCACTGTCATCCAGGGTAGCCCTTCTACCATTTGATGGCCCCCCCACTGGTGCTATGTCAAGACCGTGTGGTCAGAAGCAGGCGTAAGCAAAAAGGGTACTTGTGGTCAATACAAAACCACACGGTCCAAAACTTAGCCCAGATTAGATCAACTTTGAAACCGCACATGATGTTATGCCCACACAGTTTTGACCACTGTATGTGCTGTCGTGGCTTTGATTGGACATACCCCCCACCTCCCTCTTGCCAGTCTCTCTGGGCTTAGAAAATGGTAGAAACAATCCTGGTCTCTGACTGACAAAGACCCTTCCAGGGCATACATTTATTGCCAGGAGAGACCAGGATAAAAAATTGCCAGTACCAGCTGCCCTAGACGAGCTCTTATCCCCAAGCCACCTGTCAGAATTTTCAAAATCAAATGGTAGCAAGGGTTTGCTCTTCCCTCCTCTGCCAGTCCCCCTGTCCTCCCACTCACTGCTGGCTTTCCCACTCCCAAGCATATTTCCTCAGTCAAAAAAACAAACAAACAGCACATTAAATAATTTAGAAAATCTACTTTGCTATTACAGTGCCATCACACCCGCTGTATCCTGAATGTTGAAAAGTCCAACCGCACACTCTGCCATTTTTCCTGAGTTGTTATCCAACCACAGTGTCATATCTCACAACCACAGTGTCGTATCTCACAACCACAGTGTCGTATCTCACAACCATGCTCATGCTGCCATCTCTCCCATCTGAAATCTGAGCCAGTGTCTCCATCTGAGACTCTGTTTTTTTTAATAAAAAAAAAAAATTAAACTGAAACAGCTGCGCACACTGTGCCGTTCCAACTGATCACTGATCCCTTGTCGACCACGCTCAGTCCAGAGCAATGACACTTACTGCAGTATCCTGAGTGACTGCAGTTCTGTAAAACAGCCATAAAAATATAAGCTGATAACAGTTCTTTCCTATTCTGTTTCTGTGGATAACAGTATTCAAACCAGACTGCTGGAGTGCGGTGGGGGGGCATTGAAACAATTAAATACCTAACTTGCTGAGTAATACAAAATCACACATACCCCTCCATGATGCAAAGCATCATGGGATGTATATGCAAATCGCCATGACATTTTAGGTTGGTTCAGCTTTAAGCAGGAGTGCATAGTGCCAAAGGGCCTCTCACAATCTCAATCTGCAAAGGGTGCAAACAGAACACACAGACACATGTTTCATCCTTCACAGGACTCATCAGTGTGCCTAGTCTGTATGACACCCCAGGGGGAATGAACCAGCCCCTAAGTTGGCCTTATGGGTTTGGGTCATGGTGAGCCCTCCCAAAAAAAAAAAAAACATGCTAAAGACAAAGAATCTCAGTGCAAAGTGCTGAGGCAAGGGTTGCCCCAAAGAGCACTGGTCATAAAGACAAGTTTCAAAGAAATTCAAAATCTCACATACCCCCATATTGCAAAGCACATTGGAAATATATATATATATATGTATATATATATATATATGTATATATATATATATATATAATACCGGCATGGTTGCACCAGTATAGTTAGGGTTGAGTAAGCACTTTAATGTTAAACCTCAAATTTTGCACCCTGCTAACTTTGTCACCATATGACTGATTTGCCTGAAATTTTGCATGTGTAGTCTGGTACCATAGATCTCTGGCTCTGGCAAGTTGCGTTATGGTTGGATGTACAATTGTGGAGCTGCAGAATGCCAAAAAATGCCAAAAAAATGACTTTTTGCACG
Organism: Neoceratodus forsteri; assembly: GCA_016271365.2. Classification (NCBI taxonomy): domain Eukaryota; kingdom Metazoa; phylum Chordata; order Ceratodontiformes; family Ceratodontidae; genus Neoceratodus; species Neoceratodus forsteri. The sequence goes on from JADMNL010000025.1 coordinate 358,475,388, forward strand.
TTTCTTTGCTCGCACCCACAGCCTGTACGATTTATTCATTTGGTCTGAAGTCTTCAGGGAAGATGCAGTCTGAGTCACTGATGTGCCTTTCGAAGACTTGGCAAAAAAATATTAAACTGTTCAAAAGTTATTCAAAAAACAAGTTTCCCATTATAGTCAATGGGGGAAAAAATATATGTGTCTCACGAAAGCTGCCGCCAGTACATTTTATTGTCGCAAATGGCCCTTTTACTTTCATGCTGCTGCCATCTTGTTTTCAGTTAGCGAGAGAGAAGAGTGCCTGGCGTTTAAATTTGGGACCCCCTAGGTAAACACTATTGTGTTTACCTGAGTGATCCCTGAGGATGCCAACCTTATCTTTTTTTTTGGGGTTAAACCCCCAGAAACACAGTTTTAAAACTAGAAGGCCTGTACTTTCTAAATTGTGAAAGAAAAGCGGCCTTGTTTATTTTCACAAATCACAGGGAAGTGTTGTGCAGTTTGTGAAACTTTCACAATCTCTTAATGCTTGTACAAAAACTGCAAATCTTTGCCACCCCCTCTGCAACAAAATGGTTGGGGCTTTGGGGCTGAAATTTGCAGGGTGGCAAGCCCTCATCCCACAGATGTGCCTTTTGGTGGATCAGTACCCAAACATTCAAAGGGCCCAAAGCCCTTACAGTGCTCCAAAGTTGAGACATTTGCCATAGGATGACATTGTGGCGTCTGTGCCACCTATATCTCGAAAACTAAGCGAGATACGGATTTTTCGCTACCCCATTCTCCTGTGCTGTAGCATGTCAGCTTGTTTACACATGGAATGGGTGAGAGTTGGGCCTGATGATCAAGGGTACACCCCTAACGCCTGTTGGTGTGGAGGGGTGGGTGGTAGGGCGGGAACCCTAACACCACATTTCCATGATTTTGTCGCTGTCTAGTAACCCTAACCGATGCATTAACGGAGTTTTGTGCAATGAATATATTTATATATATGTAGATCACCATGGAATTTTATTTAGGCTGGTTCAGCTTTCAGCAGGGTGCATAGTGCCGAAGTGCCTTGCAGATTGTGTGAGAGTCCCTTTGGCACCATGCATTCCTGCTTAAAGCTGGAGGTATTGAGGAGGAGGAACAGAGCAGGACAAGTACATTATTTTATACCTGTTTTTCTTTGTTACAGTCCTAATGCAGAACCTGGTTGCCTCAAGGACTGTTTCCCTAATATCTTCCCATATTTCCTCCTCCTCTGACTTTTCTCTGATATTAGTTAGCCTTTCATTCACTAATTGCCTTAATCTGCAAAATCGGCCCCCCCGCTCCCAAGCATAGCGCCTCTGTCTTTGAGGAGGTTTTTGTATCCCCTGTGGATATTTCAAGCCAGACAGAATTGTGGTTGCTATTTGCCAAGGGTTCTCCTACTTTGACTGATCCGATTACTTATGAATTTGTGAGGATCACATCTGAATTTGTGAGGCTCACATCTGAATTTGTGAGGCTCACATCTGAATTTGTGGGGATCACATCTGAATTTGTGAGGATCACATCTGAATTTGTGGGGATCTCATCTGAATTTGCGGGGATCACATCTGAATTTGTGAGGATCACATTCAGGATGACATCCTCCCTAGTGGGAGCCTTCACTAGCTGGGACAGTAGGCAGTCCTGGGTTGCATCCAGTAGAGTCTGACTTCTCAAGCTCTTTGCTGCTGGAACCCCCCAGTCCACGTCCTGTAGGTTTAGGTCTCCGACCACCACTATGTCTCCCTTGCCTGCCAACTTTTGTATCTCCTCAGCGAAATGCCCATCCTTCTCATCTCCCTGCCCCGGGGGTCTGTATATCACCCCCATGTGCAGTTTCCTTCCTGCTGCAGTGGTTGGGTGAACCCAAAGTGACTCCATGCCCCCCTTGCCAGTCTTGGCGCTTATATCTTCAGCAGCTTCGATGCCCTCTTTCACATAGAGGGCAATCCCCCCGCCCCTTCCCTCCTGTCTGTCCCTCCTGAACAGCATGTAGCCCGGAATTTCAAGGTCCCAATCTTTGTTATCTGTGGCCCAGGTTTCAGTTATGGCCACCAGATCGACCTTTGTGTCTGCCACTAGAGCCTGAAGTCACTGATCTTCTTGCCCAGGCTCCTAGCGTTGACGAGACTCCTCCTCCACGAGCCGCCAAGAGTATACTTTCTACGGGCTGATTGTTTTTCCCTTCACTGATGTTCCTCATTTGTTGCTTTTCTGATGTCTATCCTACTTCACACCCTATCTTTGTCCTTATGTGACTGGGACAGTTTCGTCTACTGTCGTTTTTTCTTACAGGGGTGACGTTGGCTAGGCACAATACCTGTTTCCATGCCTCAGCCCCCTTCCCGAGTTTAAATGGTCCAAATAAACTTCCAACTTCTGAGCCAGCGCTCTTGTCCCTTCTGCTGTGAGGTAAAGTCTGTCGCGCTTGAAGAGTGATCTGTCCTCGAAGTTCCCCCCAGGATCCAATAAAATGAAATCCTTTTGTCTGTCACCAGTCCTTCAGCCAGCTGTTGAATTATTTTATTTGTGTTAGTCGGATTCTTTCCATGCTGCCATCCTTAACCCACACAGGTAGAACTTCCAAGAAGGCCAGGGAAGTTGTTGCTGCTACTGAAAAGCCTTTCTCCCAGCTTCTCTATACTTCATTTAGCATTCTCAACCTTCTGGTCAGCTAGATTGTTTGGTTCCTATGTGTACCAGCATTTCCAGATCCCCTCCTCTCTGTCTGCAATTCCTCTGATGCACTCACAGTCCCTTTTCACTGAGGTACCAGGTGGGCATCTGACTGTTGCTACCTCCTGCGAATACTTGTGCAGATGAGCTTTTATTCCTCTGATCATGGAATTGCCAACCACCAGGATTTTCTTGGCTTCTTGTTTGGCCTTCTCTGATCTGCCGCTGGCTGTTGGGGCTGCTTCCCTTTTTGCCCCCGATGGGGCTAGCATCCCCCCTAGCAGGGGCTGGCTCCTTCCCCTGTGCTAGGAGTTCAAATCAATTTGACATCCTTATGGGGGTGTTCCGAACTTTACTATTCCTGCCTATTCTCCTTAGTTTCCCACATCCTCCTCTTACCATTCTCCAGCCTCCTGGCCCAGTGGATATCTGAGGGAGTGGGGCGATGTGCTCCAGCGTAACTGATGATGCAGCCTGTTAATTTCACCCCAGGCTGCCTCCAGCTGGATTTGTTGGTCCTATAACTTCCTGCAAATGGGGCAATGACCTGTCCTCCAGAGGAGCTCCTTGGAGATGAGTGCTCCGCAGTCGTTACAGTGCAGATCCCCAAGTCAAACATTCTAGAAGGTGTAGCAGATGTGCTGGTGAGTTCCAGATAGTTAGGGTACCTTCTGTTTAGTTCCCTCTGCCATGAGGTGAAGTCTGCCATGAAGTTCCTTTGGATTTTCTTTTTTTTCCTTTTTCTTCTTCTTAAGTTGGATACTGTATTACTGGACTTTTTAGTAATAGTACCCCTGACTAGATCCTACAGAATGAACAAACGTATGTGGAGATGGTTTACCTATACCTGTAGTAGACAGGGAGTAGCACAGGCATGGGAGGCTATAAAACTGAATGAGTACAGGGGTGGGTGGAATGGAGGAGGGAGGGTTGGGTAATCCACTGCCGCTGATGTGCTGCTAGAAACAGTCAGCTGCTGTTTTATGAAAAACAGTTCCTGGTGAGTAGCTGTTTAGCTTTAAAGAGTAGCTTAGGAAGTAATCAACCTTGCCAAAGTCTCCTCCTGTGCTGCTAGTCAGAGACTCACAAATCAATCAGTAAATACCATCCAAGAGCCCAATACAAAGTAACCCACTCTATACAGGTACAATGAAGTTTTGTATGAATTACACAGCCCTGATCCACTCCGTTCCAACTGTGCTGTGAGCCCAAAAACAAAAAGAAATCAAGGCTAACAGGTAAGGTAATGTTTTATGTAATTACACAGCCCTAACCCACTCTGTTCCGACTGTGCTGTAAGCCCCCAAACAAAAGAAGTCAGCAAGTTTACATATAATCACACCACCCTAATCCACTCCATTCCAACTGTGCTGTGAGCCTAAAGAACAAAAGAAGACAAAAAGCAGTAGTATTAGTGTTACTCAGCCACGCTCCGCCCCTCAGGGGTTCCTGTTGCCCACCTGCTCCACTGCTGCTGCATCTCCTTGTGCTCCCCTGAAAGCCTCTGGCAGCAACAAAGACAATGAACCTTCAACAAAAATAGAGAAACAAGCTATAAACACCCAAAAGCAGGGAAATCAAGGTTCCCGCCAACCAGACCTATTCAGGCCTGTGGCGCCAGCACCACCGCTTTCAAAGTCCAGCTCCTCCTCTCCCACGTCATCCTCTGAGGAAAAGGATTTTTCTATCCACGTGTCTGGTGATACTGAGTACCGTACATACCAGCGATTTGTCACAGAGGTGTTGCAGGAGGTGAATGTTGGATCCTACACTGGTCATAATACTGCTACCCTGCTGCTGAGATTCCTTGGAGAGCTCAGCGATGAGTCCTTTGTCATCCCTCCTTGGCTCTGGCCTTTTCAGGAGGCATCCAGGATCATCTGACTATGTCCTAACACCCCTTCTACAGCCCCTAAGGATATCCAGCACTGATACTGCACACCTCCAGGGTCTGTAGGAGCTATACCTCACCCCATCTCTGTGATTTTGCTATTGCAGACCCCTCTGGGCCTAAATGCTCTATACATGCCCCCTCCGCCGCCAACTCAGAATCTGCAGAAATAGATGCTGGGGGGTTCATTGGCGTCACACACTGTGATGTGCATTGTGGGACATCAGGCAGTTGACATCCAGTGCCTGTGGGTGCAGTTAGGCCAGGTCCTAGCTTCCATGCCAGACCATGAGTCAGCCAGACAGGACATTCACTTTCTGCCCAAGGCCTGGAGCTGGTGAGGCACCAAGCAAGGGCATTGTACAACACCAGTGAGGTAGCTTCCAGGTTGGTATGAACAGCAGTCTGCATTCAGCAGATGGCATGGCTCCACCTTTCCCGGTTGGCACCCCTGCCCAGCATAGGTTGCTTAACATGCATTTCCAAGGGACTCATTTCTTCTTCCACAGAGTCAGGCATGAGTTGTCAGGGCTGTCTCCTGCTCCCCAACCATGGGAGCCTCTGCCTGTCTCTGACCAGTCTCGGGTCTCACCAGACCTAAGAGGAGTCCCTGCTCTCTGGAGGTTGTCCCCCACAGAGAGCTGAGGGATATTTTTTCCTCAGAGTGAGCCAACTCTTCCCCCTTTTTGGGGAAAGTTAGGCACTTCTTACCCATTAGTGTAACTGAATGGTGAAGACTGATTCTTGGAAGATATGAAAATTATGTATTCACCATAATGCTTGATCTTCCATAGTATCTTCACCATTCAGTCACACGCCCACCTGCCGTCCCCAGCTCAGAGTGAAACCCCGGGGAGCCACTGGGCAGCTCACCCTGTTGTCTGTTGTGCATTTGCCCACTGGTATCTTTCTTGCCACTCCCTCAGAAGCTCCTCCTCCTCTCTTGGAGGTTCAGCTCTTTTCCTTCAGAAAACATAAAAATGTGAAATGGGCCCTCTTGCCCTCTTCCCACCAAAAAAGGGGTTTTAATCGTGGGTGTTTTTGTTCATTTAAGACTGTCTCACTGTTAGGAATATGTTTGGGCATATTCCTGTTGCTACCTTGCATTCCTCCTGCCCATACCTCTAGGTTCTGCTGTGCAGCGGTACCTCCTCTGGACACGATGCTTGGTTTTTCCTTCTGTCTTGCAGGGAGAGACACAGGGATTTTTGTTTTATACTTCCTAACTCATTACATTGAGTGCTTTTTTACCCCATACTAGCTGCGGAACCTCACATTTCTCACTTTCCATTCTTTCTTCACTACTTGGAGTGACAAGAAGGTGGTGTTTGTGCTCCCAGACCCTTTCCGATCACACCTGCTATCTTCCCCTCTGGAGTATTTTTTTTTTATTCATACCCTAGTAAATTCTTTGCCTACTTGAAACACAAAGAATCATTAGATGGTACTCTTCCATCTTAATTCCATAGATGTCCTCCAGGCCTCAGTGTACTAGCCAGACCTTCTTGCCAGGACAGTTGCCCAAATCCTCACAACCTCCCTGTCCAGGTGGCTGATTCAGGCTCTGACTCTGATACCTGCTGTCCTTGTGCCACCCTTAGGCCCAACGCTAACCTCTACTGAGTTGGTAGACGAGTTTTGTTTTGTTGTTATTTTTAGCTCCTAAATACTTTTCCTGTCCCTTTGGGCTAGGAGTCTATAGCCCTGTCTTTCTTGCCATCCTATCTCTCCCACTTGTTGCCTTCTCCTGGCAATCAGAATTAAGGAGGGGGAGTCGGGGTCGGTTACTGATGAGTTCATGAGCATGACATCACTACATTGGCTTCATGGCAATGCTGGAACTGATGTTGGTCCCCTCTTAAAGCTGCAAAGACTTTTGCTCCTGCTGGGCCTAGTGCCTCTGGCTGAGACCCATTAGCATGATTGAACGGTGAAGATATTCTGGAAGATGAAGAACACTGGTGACCTGGGTTTGGAAACAAACCCGGGCTGTTGGGGGTCGGCTGGGGGAGGGGCAAGGAATTGGATTGAGAGGCCATCAGGCAGCTCTGCATTCTCGGGTGGGGATCTAGTGACTCCCACTGCAGGGCTGCCCCCAGGTGGAGGCCCGGTGGTAGTGCAGTCGGGAGGTGACTCGAGTTGGAAGGGTGCCACGGGTCATTGTGTGCGTGTGCCTCCATACACGTGCGAGCAACTGTGGCAAGGGTGGGAAGAAAACCAGAAAAACGTCAGAGCTGGTGGGCTCCATGGCGGTACCCACAGTGCCCAATCCAGACCCCCAGGTCTAGATGTTGGTCTTGGGGGGTCAGCACCTGCCCTCAGCCCCTGCCACGAGGGGCAATCCGTGGGGGATTGCCGGGTGGGTCGGGTTGGGAGAGTTGGGTCCTGAGACCGAGTCCCTCTCAGGAGGCCCGGAGCCACCTACCAGAGGCACCATGTGCCTATCCTGTTGCAGAGGAGGGAGGTAGTGATGGGGTGAGAGCCAAAGGGTTAAATAAATAAAAAAAAGTGTCCTACTACAAATGCAGAAAGAGGATGCTTACCTAGAAGGCTATTTCCAGCAGCATGGCTCCCTGCATCTCAGTGTCGGGGGAGCACTTGCCTTACCCTCAGAATATCTTCACCATTCAGTCACACTAATGGGTCTCAGCCAGAGGCACTAGGACCCAGCAGGAGCAAAAGTGAACTGCCCCCTATCTAGAACATAACACAAGAAAGAGCCGGCAGAAGGGGGCCGTATGATCCATCTAGTCTGCCCGTGTGGGCTACCCCCCCCAGTCTTTTTTCCTTCCTAAGTCGCTGCAGTGCCTATCTCATGCTAGCTCAAACTCTCTCACCGCCTTAGCTGCCACGACTTCTGGCGGCAGGCTGTTCCAAGGCTCCACCACCCTTTCGGTGAAGAAAAACTTATCTACCTCCCTGTAGGTGCATGCTGTGCTCCCTTGATCGTGTAGATGAGCTTTCTCTGAAAAGGTCCTTAGTTTGTACTGAGTTAATTCCTTTGAGGTATTTGAGTGTCTCAATCATATCCCCCCATCCCTCCTCCTTTCCACTGAGTACATCTTGAGATGCTTGAGTTTTGACTCATAGGGGTCTTGATGAAGTCTGTGAATCATCTTCATAGCTCTCCTCTGAATGGTCTGTCCAGACGATCTCAGTCTTTCTTGAGGTGTGGTCTCCAAAACTGGATGCAATACTCCAGGTGCAGCCTCACCAAGGACCTGTGCAGCAGGATTATCACCTTGCTTTTTGTACTCGTGATACCCCTACCCATGCTTCCAAGTATGCCGTTAGCTTTCTGTGCCACCTTCTCACATTGCCTGGTTGTCTTTAAATCATCAGATATGAGTACTCCTAGATCCCTCTCAACCTTAGTTTCTTTTCTTGAAATCATAATTTTATTCAGATTTTTCAACAAACACATAAATACAGTACATCTGTTAACAATATATACAATCCAGCCTCACAGGACCAAATTACCCAAAGCGAATATTTCACTAAGTACATAAGGGTATAACTGATTAATTATGAATAAAAAATTAAATAAGTATCGAAACCTATAATTTTAAAGTTTAAAAGTTTAACCCCGGCTGCCTCTTCACAGTACATCATCTGGATGTTTTAAAAGCCAGGGAAACTCTTCTCAACCTTTGTTTCTGTCAGTTGTTCCCCTCCTAGGGTATATTTCCTGCCTGGGCTCTTTCTCCCCAGATGCATAGCTTTACACTTCTTGGTGTTGAACTTCAACTGCCATTGTTTTGACCATTCTTCCAGTTTTTTCAGATCAGAGTCCATTCCTGTGGCCCCCCTCTTGCATGTCTACTCTGTTGCAGAACTTGAGATCTACAGTAAGTAACTGCAGTATTAGGAACACTAGAGACACAAGAGCATATAGGCTGTTGCACTTACAGTAGGGACTATATATTTAGTAGGGGTGTGCAAGCAACGAATATTATTTCCCAAATACCATGAATAATGCACTATTCTTTATTTATTTGTTTATTTATTTGAAAAAGGTTTTACCAGGAACAACAACATGAGTTGTAAACAGCTCATTTCCAGAAGCATCCTGGGGGATCCCGAAAAATGAATATTAGCACTATTCATCCCTATTCAGGAACTACTATCTGAAAAACCCAAACACGAAAGCCAACAGCCCCTCATCTTCCTCACTAACCCAGATCCTTTAAATATAGAAGCCCCATCCCCCACCCTGTTAGCGCCCAAATCCCCCCTCCCCCCCCAGCACCCACATTTTGATTAAATTAAATTCCAGCGATGGGCAGTAGGCACAACCCACCCGCATCCACAGCAGGCCACTGACTTTCACTAGCGCTTTGCACTATCATTCACCATTCATTCATTGTTCTCCCTCCCTCCCTCCCCACCCTGGTAACAGCACCATTATAGCAGGAATCAGACACTCTTAACAGCCAGGACCCTTGTAGAACCACTCCCCCTGCCACACCCACATGCAAGAAGGGAAGAAGGCAACCGATACAGGCTACTCTTTTCGGTCCACAGCAGACCGCATTTTTCTAAGTGAAGACACTCCCGTGCTTGCCTGCATCGTAAAAATAATGGTTTCAACATTTGCATACTTGATGAATGGCTACATTATTTACCTGGTTGTAGTCCAGTGTGATTTGGCTACCAATTACAGTTTTTTTGACTACTAGAACTTAGTTTTTCCACTGTGTGACAGGATAGAATAGGATCCTGTCCCATTTGTTATGAAGAAAGTGTGTAAATGCAAGGATCTGTATTCCTTCCTCTTCTGTCAGGTTGAGCAACCAAATTTTCCTGTGAAACTTCAGACTTGATCAACCTGAACAGTCTCACAATCCTTTGCCTCTCACTGTCTCTCTGTTTTCTCTTGCTGTCTGTTTTTCCTCCCTTGCATATCTATATCTGCTAATATAAAATATATGAGAATCAATGTATGGAAATATAGCTGATATTGGGATCACTTTTGTTTAGAAAATTGTGTTGCTGTTGAAATGTGTATATATTTATAATTTGAAATAACTGTAAAAAGCCAGAGGTTATTTGAGTGCAAATGCCTGAGCCTTTTGCAGTTGCTGTGGGGACCTCAGGAAGTTCTCACTGTTTTAGCAGCTCCTGAAATTTACAAAGAACAGGATGCTTGCAAAGGATGGGGGTTGAAAAGAGTTATAATTTCATTGTTTCCCTGTTTTTTTGTTAATTCTAGCATCACTATTTACACGGGGGTGGTGCTTTTTTTAATATATTGGATTGTTAAATATATTTCATATTCATTCCCTGTACATACAAAAGCTGACGCTGAGGGCTGAGGTGCTGGACGCCTTACCTCATTCTACACCGGCGACCCAGGTTTGGGAACAACCTCAGGTCATCGGGGTGTCGGCACGGGGAGGGGAGCAGGATTGAGCACTGGCTCTCCTCTCCCGGAAGGGGGGGGTCATCCACCCGTAGTCCTGCCATCACCGGATGGCAGTCTGGTGACAGGTGGAGGCAGTTACAACATGACAGGTAGGGTGGGGCGTCCCACAGTGCATGGCATCTGCATGCCTCCACACATGCACACGATGCCGGGGTTGGGAAACAAAAGCCAAAAAACATACAAACTGCTTATGAAAAAAAAAGCTATATATGATGGGGCTAGCCTTTGTTTTATAACTGTTTCTGTACCTTTAACCACCCATTATTTAAGTGGGAGATATCTGGCTCGCCTCTCCGCCAAGGAAGAATCTGTCGGTCTGAAGCGCCAGGGAGCTTGTACTTTGTTCTCTTTTTGCTGGAGCACCTATTAAACAGCTTGCACTTGGACACTTGTCTCAGTGTCTTTTTTGCATGCAGTTTTGTTATGTTTATGGCTGCAGCATGGAGATTTGAGCATCAGCTTTTTCTGTTCCGTGTCTCTTGTCTCAGTAACTGATTTGTCAGTCCTTGTCTCTTCACAGACCGCCAATGGGACCTGAGTAACTACCACCTGATGGATCTTGGCCGTCCGCACCATTCAATCCGCTGCATGGCAGTCGTCCATGACAAGGTGTGGTGTGGTTACAAGAACAAGGTCCACGTCATTCAGCCGAAGACCATGCAGATCGAGGTGGGGAGCAGATGAGTTACCACTTCAGGGGCTCTCCAGGCACATTATTTGGTTCCATTACCATGCTGCATCTTGCTAACTCTTTTTGTTCCCCCTTTACAGAAGTCCTTCGATGCCCACCCACGCAGAGAGAGCCAGGTGCGGCAGCTGGCATGGATCGGGGATGGTGTCTGGGTCTCAATTCGCCTTGATTCCACACTTCGGCTCTACCATGCGCATACCCATCAGCACCTGCAGGATGTGGACATTGAGCCCTACGTCAGCAAGATGTTGGGTAGGAAAGGAAGAGTGAATCATCTTGCACTCACCAATGAAGCTATAACCTACTGATAAGGGGCTGCAGGATAGAGACCGTAGGCTTAGATGGGGAATGCACACACTGCCACTCAGCTCCCCTGTGGTATCAGAAATCAATGTCTGACAGCGATTGCTGATGTTTCCAGATTTGGAGGGGTGGATATATGCATTTTGCCTTAGATTTTCCTGTGCTTTTGAAGGCGAGGTTAACTTGACCAATAGGTATACGCCTCTAGTTAGCGTGGTGGACACGGGTATGCAGGAGAGGGAAAGGAGTATAGAGGATAGTATTATGGGGGGAAGGAGAGAGAGGGACCTGGAGAAAGGTGAAAAAGGAACTACTGGGGCAAGAGGAGTGAGAATATTGGGGATAATAAGAAAGTTAAATTGGGGGCCACGGGAGGAGATAGTCTTGAGCGGTGTCAGGAAGAGGAGGGGGAAGAAAAGAAGAGGGAAGGATGGGAGGAGATATGAAGGGGAAAGTCAGGGAAACTGGGGGGAGCGACAATATGAGTAGGGGGGATAAAATGGGTAGGAGTCAAATAGGTTCGTTAGAGGAAAGTAGTGGAATTAAGGGTAATGAGGAGTTAAAATTCATCTTTTCAATGAGAATGGAAGTTGGTCATGGAGGAGGAGCAAGGCAGGAAGAACCTAAAGAGGAAGGAGTTAAGGTCTCTGAGAGAGGGGAGGTCGAGCATGCCAAGGAGCGGAGCGGAGAGGGGATTTAGTCACTGCAAGCAGGCAGAAAAAAGGTATAAGGGTTATCTTACTGGGAGAGTCTATAATTAAAAGTATCAAAAGCGGGGGCAATAGCTCTATCTGGGTTGAGTGCACTCCAGGAAGGACAGCGCACAGTGCCAAGTGCTTAGTACACTCTTTAGTGAGGAAGGCAGAGGGGAATCCCCACATAGTGGTGCACCTCGGAACAAACGATTTGGATGGTAACAGTGTGATGGAGGTGCAAGCAAGATTTAGAGAATTGGCCAGAAGATGCCAACTTGAGGGGGAACACTCTTGCATTCTCAGAAGTTTTGACACTACCAAGAGCAAGCGTGAACAGGAAGCTGAAGATTAGGGACTTCAGTGAGTGGTTGGTAATGGTGTCTTGATATGGGCTTTGGGTTGGTGGGTGGCTGAGGAGATACATGGGACAATAAGGAGCTGTTTGCCAAGGACAGACTGCATCTGAGTACGGAGGGGAAGAGTTTTAAAGAATAGGATGGGGGAGTTTATGATTATAAATTATGATTTAAACTAGTAGTGGGGGGGCTTAGTCTTGTAGGGAAGACAGGAGCGCAAAGATTGGGAGCAACTGCCCCTTTCCCCCTTACTGTAAAATTGTTGGATGGGATGTACCCACAGAAGGGCAACATCATGGGGGAAGAGGAGGCTGGGAATGGTAGTGGAGCTGATTGGAAGGTGGTCTCAACCAATGCAAGGAGCCTGGGGAACAAGATACCCGAGCTGCAGGCAGTGATGGCGGGGGTTGATGTGGCTGCGGTCACAGAGACTTGGGCAACCTGGTATCATGACTGGGACTTGATAATCCCAGGATACAAAGCATTTAGGAGGGGCAGGAAAACTGGCAAGAGAGGAAGGGTAGCGCTATTTGTAAGGGAGGGGATTGAGTGTAATAGAGAGGAGGGTGAGGACGGGAGTGTGAAAATGTTGTGGATAACCTTGCATGATGCTAAGGGCAGGAGGGCCAATCTAGGGGTAGTCTACAGACCACCAACATAAACTGAGGAACAGGACTGGGAAATGGTGGCAAACCTAACCAATCACTGTGATAAATGGAGAAGTAGGATGGTGGTGGTGGTTGGAGATTTCAACCTGCTTGGGGTAGACTGGTGCACTATGACATCAGCAAATGGTAAAGAAAAACGGATTCTGGACTCATTTCAAGATGTATTCCTGTCACAACTGGTGGTGGAGCCTACCAGAGAAGGAAACATCTTGGATTTGGTTCTGACGGATGGTAAGCAGGTAAAGAATGTTGTAGTAGAAGACCTGCTTGCTGGGAGTGATCCCTCGACAGTATGGTTCTCCCTGGACCTGGGGAGGGAGGGAAATCATACTAATACAAAGGTGGTGAATTTCAAGGGGGTGGATTTTGGGAGGATGGCAGCCATTATGGTAGGACATTTAGAGAAAGTATGTTTTGACATAGACACAGATTGCAGGTGGGAAATTTTGAGAGTGGGCCTGTTAGAGGCCACTAAGACCTGTACTAAGTCCCAATACAAGAAAGCGAGGTCCAGAAAACCCTGCTGGTGGACAAGGGATGTGCAGGAGAGGGTAAGAGAGAAAAGGATAGTCTACCGAAAGTACAAGAAAACCCGTAATGAGAAGGACTGAGAAGAGTACTATATGAAATCGAAGAAGGTGAGCAGGGTGATAAGGGCAGCCAAAGCAACCAAGGGGCTAAGGTTGGCATGGGGGATCAGGGAGGGGAAGCCAGAATTTCTTAGATGTATCAGGGGGGCTAGGAAGAGCAGGGGGCCAGGATAAAAAAGGAGGGTGGCTGGGTAGAAGAGGGAGTAGTGCAGGTTGAGGTACCAAATGAGTACTTGTGCTCCGTCTTTACGAGGGAAAAGGATGCTCCAGTTCCACATGGGGTGGTTAAGGAAGGGGTGGGAGGGGGTTCACAAACGTGATGAGCTACCAGTGGAGAGAGTGTGGGAGGACCTTAGGTCATTAAGGACAGACAAGGCCCCAGGTCCAGACTGGAGCCACCCCAGAGTCCTAAAAGAGCTGGCAGATGTCCTTGCTTGCCCGCTGGTGGAGTTATTCAACTCCATCCTCCAAACGGGAAGTGTACCATTGGACTGGAGAATGGCGCTTGTAGTGCCCATCCATAAGAGCGGATCTAGGGATGAGCTGGGAAACTATAGACCAGATGGCCTGATGTCCATAGTGGGGAAACTATTGGAAAGCATATTGAATGAAAGACTGGTGGAGTTCTTGGAGGTAAGTGGACCTCAAGATGTCAGGCAACATGGTTTTGTAAAGGAGAGATCTTGTCAGAATAACCTGGTTGAATTTTTTGATTGGGCGACAAGATCTCTGCACGGTAGTAGGCTGATTGATATTCTACATTTGGACTTCAGTAAGGCATTTGACCCAGTGCCGCATGGGAGACTGCTGGGCAAGCTAACTGACTTGGGAGTGGGGGAAAGGTTGGTGAGGTGGATTGGGAGCTGACTAAGTGACAGACAACAGCGAGTGGTGGTAGGGGATGAGCTATCAACACCTAGGAAGGTCATTAGCGGGGTTCCTCAGGGTTCGGTTCTGGGTCCATTGTTATTCAATGCTTTCAAATCAGACATTGCAGTGGGAGTTAGGAGTAATATCAGCCTGTTTGCTGATGACTCCAAACTAGGTACGGTGGTGGACAGTGAGGAGGGAAGGAGGACACTCCAGGAAGACCTAGAAAGACTGGAACAGTGGTCAGTCACATGGCAACTGGCGTTTAACACTAGGAAGTGCAGTGTACTTCACTTGGGAGTGAGGAATCCAGGGTACAGCTACAATTTTGGGGGGGTGCAGTTAACAGTCTCTGAGGAAGAAAAAGATCTGGGAATAGTGATCACTGGTAAAATGAAACACTCAGGACATGCAGGAAAGCAGCGGTTAAGGCAAACAAAATGCTAGGATGCATTACTAATGGGATCACGTCAAGAAAGAAGGAGGTAGCGGCCCAGTGGCGCTGAGGGTTGAGGCGCAGGACGCCACTCCTCACGCATGCCGGAGACCCGGGTTTGGGAACGAGCCCGGGTCAACAGGGGTTAGCAGGGGAGGGAGAGGATTGAGCATCCGATGGACAGCTCTTCCTTTCCCGGGTGGGCTGGGGTTTGTCCGGCACCAGCAGCTCCAGTGGAGATGGTGGTGCTGCAGTGCGCAGACACCACAAATTAGCGGTGGCGTCGGCAGGGGTTGGCAGATGCGGTGATGTCGGGGGTGCTCACGCATGGGAGGGGAGAGCAGGGAGCAAAATGGAAAAACCCGATTCCAGGGGTAGGCGACGGCACCAATCCCCCATGCCCACGACCGGGTCTGACTCTGCCGACCTTAGTAGATCCTCCTCCCGGGGCCCACGTCTGCAGCAGCTGGAATCTGTGTGAGAGCGCCTAAGGTAGGAGGGGCGGCCCCACCCCAGAGGAGTTAAGCTGGGGGTGCCAGCTGCGAGGCAGGGTGGGGAGTGGAAGCTACAGTTGGAGGGGACTTCAGGCATGGCAGGAGCAAGGTTGGATGCCTGAGAGAGGCTCCTGGGACCGTGACCAGAGAAAAGAGAGCTGAAAAAAAAAAAAAGAGGTAATTCTGCCATTGTACAAATCATTGTTGAGGCCGCATTTGAAGTACTGTGTGCAGTTCTGGCGCCCTTACTTAAAGAAGGACATTATGCTCCTGGAGAGGGTCCAGAGGAGGGCATCTAAGATGATTCTTGGAATGGGGATAAGCCCCATGAGGAGAGACTTAGAGAGCTAAACATGTTCTCCCTGGAAGACAAGGGACAGAGGGGACATGATCGAGACCTTTAAATACTTAAAGGGTATTAATAAACACTTGGGGGTTGTTCAGACTAAAGGGGGAAGGGACCACAAGGGGGCATAGCCTGAAACTGGTTGGTGGGAAGCACAGAAGAGACCTGAGAAAACATTACTTCATGGAAAGGGTAGTGATGCCTTGGAATGTGTTACCTGAGGAGTTGGTATTAAGGGAATCAGTGGGAGATTTTAAGAAGGGATGGGATAGATACATGGGTACAGTACAGGTAGGGAGGGCAACGGCCATGGGAATTCAGAATGGAAATCAAGGGAGGGATGAAAGGGAGAGGGTAGTGGGAGCAGCAACAGTTATCAAGCTGTGAGCTGCATCTTGAGCAGACGCGATAGACCGCAAGGCTGTTCAGATATAGGGCGGGAGGTCACAACTGATGGCCTTATAGATCTACAAGGACAGAGGTTTTAGTCTCAGAGTCCTTGGGTGGGGGCAGTTCAGGGTGGTGTCTAAGAAACAGTGGTGAGTTCTAGCTTATATGGCAGTAGAGTACCTTATGGATATACGATAGAGCTTGTCTAATTTTGACAGGTAGGAGCAACTGTAAAAAATCTGTGTACACAAAGTTGCCATAACCTGTAGAGGTAGGAAAGTGGCCTCCAGTAATCTCTGTCTAGACAGAGGAGAAAAGCAGCTCCTATTTCAAAAGGGGAACCTTAATGTTAAGCTTATATGTTTACGAAGTTCCTCCATATGGGTTCCAAAACTGAGTTTGTCCAAAATGGTGGTAGTGGTGGGATTTGAAGCTGAGATTACCTGCTTTACAGTACTGTACTCTAACCACTAGGCCGCACTGCCCCAGTTATTATTTGTGGCAGCCTCCACCTTGCCACCTCCATTCCGGCCATGCCTTCAGCTGGAAGGATCAGCCAACAGAGCATTTTTGTTTCTCTGGATATTTAGCAGCAGTAATACACTGACAGTGAGGACACCCCGCTAATACTGAAGTGATCAGTGTTCACTGGTCATACTTATTACACTATGCCCAGACACTGTTTTTTTAGCAGACTGTTTTACTTTCATTACCCCCCCAACCCTGTAGAAAATATCACTCTTTGAGTCCAAGAGCTCATTCCCTGACTCGCGCTGTCCAGAGGACCTGCAGATTTGTCTCCTGCAGGTGGTGCCTCATTTCACAGGACCAGCATCATACCTCTCAAATGTCCCTTATTACGAGGAACATCCTCATTTTGCCCCTTAAAATTACTCTGTCCCTCATCCGTCCCTCATGGAAAATGTGCTGCCCACACAGAGAATGTACTGTAAATTCAAACTTTAAAGCAGAAACTCCTAATATTCTAAAATACTAAATCCAAAATATACTTTGTACAAGTAAACACTATGGTTTTCACAGTGTTCTGAGCTCGTATCTCCATGTTCGAGGATGTGTCCCTCATTCTGAGGGTCCCTCATTGTCCCTCATTTTGAGTGTCCAAAAATGTCCATGTCCCTCATTTCAGTGACAAAAGGTTGAGAGGTCTGGCCAGCATTATCTACATGTTTGGGCAGTACGTTGCGTGGTGGGCCACTCCCTATCCTTGTACTGGATGAGTGCATTAGAGAGAGCCCATGGGGCATAACTGTAATGTGCGCTAAATGCTCTTACCACACAGGAGGTGCCAACATGCTGATTTAGTATGTGTGCATATAATGGTATGCTTGCACAGAGCTGCTGAGCGCCTCCTCCTAACAAAAAGCAGCCTGATTGCATGCCTTGATTTCTTTCATGCGCTACCAGGGGGACAGTCATGCACTGATCTGGCTCCACCACACATCTCAAAGGAAAGCGTTCCTCTGGGCACACCTCATAGTTCACAGTTTAGTGCTCTAACCACTACGCCACACTGCCTGCCCAATATTTCCTCTTTGTGGTAGTATGGGCTTGGGACACGAACCCAGGTCTCCTGCATGACAAGCCGCGGTGCTTCCACTGAGCTGTCAGGCTGGCCTCTCTTTTCAGTGAACCCCCATGTGACTTTCGTTTCTGACTCTGAAATCATTTCCTCTGATTGGCAGGTACTGGGAAGCTGGGGTTCTCATTTGTGCGAATAACAGCTCTGCTCATCGCCGGAAACCGCCTGTGGGTGGGAACAGGAAACGGAGTTGTCATCTCTATTCCGCTGACTGAGAGTAAGTATGTTTATGCTGCAAACTGTGGTTTTGTTTTGGGGATACTTATAGGGTGGGGTGTTGGGATGGAAGGGGGGGCCAGGTTCTGAACACTTACCCAATGAGTGACCCCCCTTCCAGTGTCTGTGGGGTGATTCGGCCCTGTGTCAGTCCCCTGTTTTTGAGTGATGCTGCCCACTATATTTGTAATATGTTGGCCTTCATTTTAAGGCACGGACAGTCTGCAGTCAGGACAGCCACACTGCATTATAATGGGGTGCATTGCATGTTCTGGTGCATAGTCTTTGTAATGCGTACTCACTTTTGTGGCCCCTGGGGCAGTTGGCAGCGTGCTGGTTTGTGGCCCTGTTTGGTTTCCACATTGTAATTTACTGCTGCCTCCATTTCTATCCTTTTTTTACAGTGTTTCAAGTGATCCAGTGACTGACAAGCAGGTGTAAGTGATAAGATACTGGAGACACGGTCCTGTTTAAACATGATGGTATTTTGTGTAACGACCCCACCACCACCACCACCACCACCACACACAACGAGATTTTCATTTTGGGGGGCCTGTATCCTAGCACAACCAAAACAATCCTGGCACAGGTCAACTGCTAGACCACTAGCTTACTTTATTTATAGACAGTGCACCAGCATGAGACTCCTGAGGAAGCGTTCGGCTGGTGACGTGAAATGTTGGGTAGTAGTGGAGGACTGGGCTGCCACTTTGCTATTGCGCACTGCCATGCTGATGTACTTTCTATAAATAAAGTAAGCTATTTTTGCTAATGTGTTCCTGTTGCATGTTTGCATTTGTTCAGCATTGGTTACTCTACTGGTTGACCTGTACCAGAATTGTTTTAATTGGACCAGCCGAGTGCCCCCAACCACCATTTTTGGTGTTCTTCCTTCATCCCCCTAGGCACTATAGCCCACTTGTGGACCCACAGTGATTATGTGGAGGAGGCAGCAACGCATGCACTACAACCCCCCAGTGACCTACACAGTGGTCACTGCAGGAGAAGAAGAGCTTCACCTTGCCTCCCTCACTGACTAGCAAGCCCTGCCTTCGGCAGCACCTCTGACTATGGGCCACCAGGCAAGCAGATACCTACACACCCCTCTCAAATCCAGGTCACCAGCATGGCAGTACAGTCCAGCGTTCTACCACTGGGCCCCCAGGGTGGCCTACCAGGTCCTGGTTTTACAGTCTCTTTACCTGGGATAG
Source organism: Neoceratodus forsteri (assembly GCA_016271365.2). Lineage (NCBI taxonomy): Eukaryota > Metazoa > Chordata > Ceratodontiformes > Ceratodontidae > Neoceratodus > Neoceratodus forsteri. The sequence goes on from JADMNL010000025.1 coordinate 358,494,243, forward strand.
CCCAGTTGAGCTGTTACATCTTATTTACAGTGGTTGGGACCTTTCTTTAAGCAAGTTCTAAAACTGCGAGGGACTGAAATGCATGTAGGTCAAATGACTTGCTCAAGGTCACGCAGTGAGCTAATGGCTGTGGTGAGAGACAAACCTGGGATTTCTTCTTTCACAGTTTAGTGCTCTAAACACAAGACCACTCTGTCATCGTATTAGGTAGCCTTATGGTGCCCAAAGCATCACGTTACGCCTCCGATTCGTGTGTCTCAAGTGCCCTCCTCAATTCAGTTTTATAGCCCACATTCCGCTCAAGTAAAATAAATGCTACTGAGATTGTGATTTTGGTAGAAGTTAAAGCATTATAAATGCTGCTGAGTTTGTGATTTGGCTAGCAGCTCAAGTAGTACAAGTGCTACTGAGTTTGTGAGATAGCTGGTAGTGTAGCTCAAGCAGCGCAAGAGCTACTAAGTGCTGCTAAGTTTGTGATATGGCTAGTAGCTCAAGTTGTGCAAGTGTTACTAAGTTTGTTATTTGACTATTAGCTAAAATATAGATTACTTAGTTTGTGATTTGGTTACTAACTAACATATTATAAATTCTACTAAGTTTGCTCATTTAGTACAAGTACTGCTAAGTTTCTGATTTGGCTAGTAGCTTATGTAGTATAAATGCCACTGAGTTTGTGATTTGGCTAGTAGCTTGTAGTATAAATGCCACTGAGTTTGTGATTTGACTAGTAGCTCATGTAGTATAAATGCCACTGAGTTTGTGATTTGGCTAGTAGCTCATGTAGTATAAATGCCACTGAGTTTGTGATTTGGCTTGTAGCTCAAGTAGTTTAAATGCCACCAGGTTTGTGATTTTGTTAGTAGATAACATAAATGCTACTGAGGTTATGATTTGGCAGGTAGCTCATGTAGTGCAAGTGCTACTGAGTTTATGATGCGGCTAGTCATTTAAATAGTTTAAGAGCCACTGTGTTTGTGATTTGGCTAGTAGTGCTAGCAGTGCAAATGCTACTGAGTTTTTGATTTGGCAAGTAGCTAACCTAGTATAAATTCTACTGATTCTAACTACCTAGATTGAGTTCACTATTCACACTTAGTCTTCCACTGAGTATGCTCAGGCACCGGAACGATCTCAAGCTTGACTCCTACCACCCAACCAGGTGGTCCTCCAGCTCCATCCCCTTGGCACTCAGATCTTTTCTTCCACTGAAAGGAACAGGCCTCCTCCTTCACAGCTCCTGCTGGTGAGTTAGGATTCTTCTAGTTATCAGGCTTTCTTACGTCTTGTTTCAAAGTTTTGCTTCAGTTTTCAACTCTTGCTGTTCCTCAGCGTTAGCTTCCTGCCCATCAAGGTTCACCATGGAACAGAAGAAGGAAGAAGCTGGGATTCAAGTGGTGCCTTTTTTGCAGGTACCTGATGTCCTCCACTAACACAGTGCCTGCATTCACTGTTTGGGCCTGGGCATCGACTTGGCCCATTGCCCCTGGTACCAATTAGTAAAGGTTTTGGCCCTTGAGCATTTGCAGTGGGTGCTCCAGGCCAACCATACTAAAGTGTACACAGTGTCCATGGCTGTGGGGTCAGCAGTGCGGTTACAGGCCCAAGAGGTGGAGGAGGACAATGAGGATGTTCCAGTCCTCAACCCTCTGTCAGCGGTGGAGTAGGAGTTTGCGCTGGATCTTCTGACTCTTCACAAAGATCAAGGGTTTAAAAACTTTTTTGTCTCACCAGTCCTTCAAAGGTGAGTCCCCATCTCGGTGATGAAAACTCATGAAGAGTCACTGCTGGTCACGGGATTGCTAGTGGTCAGCACAAGGATTTTGTTTCTGCTTTCAGAAGCAGTGCATTAGGGAGAGCAGAGGGGTAGAGCCAGCTAAAGCTCATGAGGTTTAGAGGGGAGCAGATCAGTTGAAGGGACTGTGGGGTGCTCTTAAACAGGGTTATGCTCTGAAGATGGGGACACTGCCCCTTCTGTAGGGTCTTTGCAGAGCTCCATGCTCAGCTTGTAGCAGCAAGGGAAGAGAGATTGCTTCCGCGGCACTGGCTCAGCTGGAGCTCCCACTCCCCCAGAAGCCCACTGGTCCATGGGGGGTGAGAGAGTGGTGGGGGGAGAAGAGTGGCAGGGGCAGCTACAGGGGGGTCAACCAACCCCCACACCATCCCAGTGGCAAATTGCTTTGCACCCCTAGAGGAGATGCAGGCACCCCTGGAGGAGACTCAGTACCAGACTCCACTGAGGGGGGGGGTTCTGGGTCAGTCGGGGGAAATGAGAGTGACAACCTGGAGACACCCAGGGGTGAGAGAAGGAAGAAGGCAGCTAGGAGAGTCTTAGTGGTCAGGAATTCTATGAAAAGCGGAATAGAGTGGGTTGTGGGTGGGCGGAGGGGTGGTAGATGCTCAGGTGTCTTTCTGGGGCATCAGCCATCAGGGACAAAGATGGAATATGGAGGATAGTGGAGAGAAAGAGTGAGAGCTGGGGGTGCTGGTACACTTGGGTACCAGTAATCTGGTGAACCAGCCCGTGAAGCAAGTGAAGTGGAACTTTCAGAGAGGCTGGGGAAAGACTGCAGACAAACTCAGCCTCCCTGGCCTTTTCTGAAGTTCTCCTGTGTGTGTGTGTGTGGGGGGCAGAGTAAAGAGGGAGAGATAGAGGAATTAAATAGATGGCTAAAGGAATGGTGTCAGGATGAAGGGTACCAATTTGTGGGGGGACTGGGGGGAATTCTGAGACAGGAGGCTCTTCAATGGTGATGATGTCAAGCAAAAATTGCAGCGGTACTGTTTCTGAAGAGGAACGGGGCAAGCTTGATGGCCTTCATTTGACAAGAGGTCCCCAAGAGAGGGGACCAGTGTGCTGGGGCAGAAGTTTGATGTGTACATTAGACAGGTAAACTGACTGCAGGGGACACTAAGACTAGGGGAGCCACAGTAAAGGGAGTGAGAGAGCAGAACCTAGCTGGTGCTCTCCCTATATGGGGGACTGGTCGCAGTAAGTTCCTAAAACATTAGAGTTCCAGGCCCTTGGACTTTCCGAAGACATTCTCTGAGTGTTGGAGGCATCTAGGAAGGAGTCAAAGTGCAAGACATACACTTGCAAATGGAGAAGATTTTCTAGGATCGTGGATATGTTGTTCATCCGCACTTATTGGCATGTCCCTTTCCCCTTTAAATCTTGCCGGAAGTCTTCAAGGGAAGCACCCCTCCTGGACAGCGATAGCACAGTACCAACGCAGGTATTGTGCCGCCCAAGCCCCCAATGTATATACCTCGGTTCTGATACGTGATGCCAGGTCTTCCTTTCCGCTGGAAGATACAGGTTAACTTCCTCGTGCTCACGCTTTTCGTAGGCCCTGGCTTTCAAAACTTCGGTTTTACTGAAATTAAAACTTGCTCAAGTTAGCGATCGCGCCTTCACGTCATCGATCATGGAGGAGAAATCTTCCCCTTGATTTCGCCGGTGTCCTTGCAGCCAGAAAATGTCACGCACCGATCCCCACCTCACGTGCATCTACTGCCTCGGTGTCGGCCATGACACCTTGCCCTGCAGTTTTGTATGGCCTTCCATCCCAACATCTTGGACGCACCGCCTGGCACGCCTTAAACTGGGGGCAGGGAAAAGGAACCCTCGGTGGCAGAGTCGAGAGGAGGCTGGGTGGGGAGGCGGTTTCCACGGCTGCGGGTTCCGCCGAACAGCTGGAACACATGAAGGCATTCGAAGAAGAAGCCGCCCGCGCTTCAGGCACTCGAAGCTTCTTCGTTCCTCTCAACCTGGGCTCCACATTCTTGGGCTCCTTTAGGGAGTTGTGCCAGTCTCTCTCCACCCGGGGAGAGGCGCCCACAGGCTTGCACTCCTCCCGATCCCGTAAGCGGGATAAGGAACTGAGCATGTCTTCATCTCGGCGAAGGCACTCTTGGGACTGAGAGAGGTCTCAGTCCTAGGAGCATGTGGTCTTGACCTCAGTCGAGATCGCTTCCTCGGCAGCAGGCTTCATGTCGGGTCAGCTGACCGAGGATGCAGCCGATGAGGTCGAGATTGTTCTTAATCCTATCGATCCGCTGTCGCCGGCTTCGGTCAACGACTCTTTAAAAAAGGACTCTGGTCCTTGTCTTCCCCGATGAGGAGACCCAGCCCGCTGGTGTCCCCATCGAGGACCCGGTCCCTGACCCTCGGGTTTCACTTGTCCCACTGGTGTCTCACGAGCGACAGAGTTAGCCTGCCCGGTCTCGGTCAAGGTCCAGAACCCCCTCATCCGGACAGCCGAGTAAGAGCCATAAGTGCTTCAAAAATAGGTGACACCACCGGTCGTCCTCGTCCTCCTCGGATGAGGAGAGGCTCTGACGGAAACTCCATCGGCGCTACGAGGACCTCATGTGGCAACAGCTGATTTTGTCTGGGCACAAGTTGACTTCGACTCCTACCCTGGCCATTACTTGGCTTTCGCCTCCTAGGCCGAAGCTGACCCACTCAGAACCGAAGCCTTCAGTTCCCCTGCCCACAGGGCCAGCATGACTGCCTGTTTGGCCTATACCGGTCTCTCCACTGATAGTGGTGGAGCTGCCGCCTAAGCAGCCTGTGGGAGGGGCTCCTTCCAAAGAGGACTGACCAGATACCAGGCTTCCCCGATGTCTGTCGGTCACGGTCACCCCGGACCGCCCTCAGCCGGTCGAGAGTGATTAGGGCGGCAGGCCGCTGTACCCTGACTCTTTGGACTTGGATGTCATGGGGCTTCACTCTCATCCCGGGGATGATGAGTCGTCCATTGGCACAGGGATGGAGGAAGGTCCTTCCTCCTTCCAAGGGATTCTTTGCCTCATCTCTGATTCCACAGGGATGCCCCTGGAACCCATCCAGAAAAAGGCAGGGTACCCTCTCACGGACATCCTCAAGAGAGGGGATACCCCGACAGAGGCCTTTCCTGTGGCCGAGGCCATTGTTGGTCCAGTTCTCAAACTGTGGCAGCATCCTGCCTCATGTCCAGCACCATCTGCCTGCATGGCCCGAAAGTATGCGGTGCCCATGGGGTCCCCAGCGGGATTCACAGAGCACCCTTCAGCCGAGAGCCTGGTCACCGCCTCTGTGTTCAGGCGTACTGGCAGTTCTGCCAACACTGACTGACCCCCTGACAAAGAGTCCAAGCTCTTGGATCATTTGGCGAGGAAGGTCAATGCGGCCTCCTCTTTGGGCCTTTGTCAGGCAAGTTCGGTCATCATCATGGCACACTTCTCTCATGCCCTCCTCGGGTCATTTAATGAAGTACTCCCACATCTCCCCACGGACGTGCAGACCACGGTTAAGCAGATCTGAGACCAGGACCAAACTGTCGCCAAACAGCAGCTCCAGATGGCCCTGGACATTGGTGACTCTTGTGCCCGCTTGATGGCCGTCGCAGTTGCCTCTCGCTGCAGGGCTTGGCTGAGGTGCTCCTCCTTCCCAGGGGATACCCAGCACAAGTTAGCTGATGTGCCTTTCCTTGGGACTGACTTGTTCAGCCCAGGAGTGGCTGGTCACCTACAGAGTATAGAGCAGTCCAATGCCACCTTGGATGCTACTTCTGCTAAGAGTTCTTCGGGCAAGAACCAGCAGAAGAAAAAGAAGAAGCCTTTTTGGCACTCTTCCCCTGTGGTTCTGCAGTCCTCCTTCCAAGGGAGACAGCAGCATCAGCAGCAGGCTCAAGCTTGGTGCCCTCAGCCTATGCCTGGACCCCAACAGGCCCATAGAGGAGGCCAAAACTCAGGTCCTGGAGTGTTCTCCTCCTCCTCCAAGCCTGCTCAGTGACAGGGTAGGGGCTGCCACCCCATTCTCATCATGCCAGCTCTGGGTCTTCCCATGGGGGGCCAGCTCTGCCACTTTCTTGCTGCCTGGTCCGCTATTACCACGGACAGGTGGGTTCTCAAAGTGGTCGGTCAGAGACTGCCTCTAGAATTCGAGCAGTACCCTCACAGCTGAGCCTGCGCCCCTCGGAAAGAATGGATTTCCGCACACACCCAGTCGGCTCTTCGAAACAACATTACTCAGCTCCTCCTCAAGGAGGCAGTGGCTCTCGTGGCAGATCCTTCAGCAGACCCAGGCTTTGTCTCCAGGTACTTCCTGGTGCCAAAGTGGATGGGGGACTGTTGCACCATTCTAGATCTCCATGATCTGAATCAATATTTCAGGTCATGCATCTTTTGGATGGTCACTCTGTCCCAGATCATACCATCCTTGGAGCAAAACATGTGGTTCTGTTCACTGGATCTGCAGGATGCGTTCTTTCACATCCCAATCCATCCGTCCCATCAGCGGTTCCTCCACTTCAGGGTCAAAGGGACCCTGTACAAGTTCCAAGCCATGCCGTTCGGCCTGTCATTGGCCCCATGGGTCTTCACCAAATGCACTGCAGTGGTGGCGGCCCATCTCCGGCGTCGGGGGGTCAGAATTTACCCCTACCTCGATGATTTGCTCCTTGCAGGTTCCACCCAACAGGAGGTGGAGAGGTCCAGGGATCTGGCCCTCCAAGCCTGCTCCCAACTCGGCCTCCTGATCAACGAGGCCAAGTTGGAACTCATGCTTTCTCAGGTGATGGGCTTCATCGGGGCAGAGCTCAACTCTTGTCAAGCCAGAGCTTGGCTTCCGGCGGACAGGGTAGAGGTTCTCTCCTCCTTTGCCCAGTCATTTCTGGTTGTGCACTTGCGCCCTGCCCGGGACTTTCCGTGCCTTCTGGGTTACATGGCGGCGTGCTCCTCAGTGGTCCTTTTGGCCTGGTTGTACATGCGTCCCCTCAAATGGGAGCTGGCCGCCCAGTTGACTCAGCGTCATGGTCATTTTAACCAGCTGATCACTGTAACCCAGAACATGTGGGATGCTCTCCAATGGTGGACCACCCCAGACCGGTTGCAGGAAGGGATCCCGTTTGTCCGCCCCGAGCCAGTGGTCGTCCTCATGACCAATGCCTCTCTCATGGGCTGGGGAGCCCACGTGGGGGACAACAGGGCCCATGGGCTGTGGACCCCCGAGGAGTCCCAATGCCACATCAACCTGTTGGAAGCTCAGAGCAGTCAGACTGGCACTGTCAGCTTTCGCTCCTCAGCTCCGGGGTCAAATGGTTCAAGTCCAGTCGGACAATACCACGACCATGTACTACCTCAACAAACAGGGCAGCACACACTCCCGTCTGCTGTGCAAGGAGGTGCTCCACATCTGGACCCTTGTGAGCCAATTGGAGGCGGATCTCCTAGCCATCCATGTGGCAGGAGCCTCGAGCCAGCTGGCGGATGCTCTCAGACACATAGGTCAGACATCCCATGAGTGGTCTCTCCATCCAGAGGTAGCTTACAGCCTGTTCTCCCATTGGGGCAAACCGATGGTGGACCTGTTTGCCTCCAGGGAAAACACCAAGCTGATGCTGTTTCATGCCCGCCCCCCTCAGCAGGGCTCACTGCAGAGGATGCCTTCTCAAGGCCATGGACCCCAGGCCTCCTCTACACCTTCCCTCCATTTCCCTTGATCCACAAGGTGTTACTCAAGGTGAGGAGGGACAAGGCGAAGGTGATTCTGGTAGCCCCAGACTGGCCGCGCCAGTTCTGGTATCCAAATCTCCTCAGCCTCAGCTGCAGGCCCCGGAGCGGCTTTGTACACACCCGGACATGATATCTCTAAATCAGGGGAAGGTTTTTCATCTGGACCTTCAATCCCCGTACCTCACAGCCTGGTACCTGAGCGGCTAGAGTTCCAGGCTTTGGGTCTTTCCGAAGATGTCTACACCATGGTGGAGGCATCTAGAAAGGAATCGACCAGGAAATGTTATGCCTTCAAATGGAAAATGTTTTCCATTTGGTGTCAGGGTAAGGGCCTGGACCCTTTATTCTGTTCAGTGGCAGACATTCTCGACTACCTTTGGTCTCACTCCAAAGGGGGTCTGCGGTCATCGACCCTTAGGATGCACCTGGTAGCTATTTCTGCTTACCAGGCATGGGTCGATCAGCCGACATTGGCATAGGAGACAGCAGTCGGGCACTTTTTCAAAGGCCTGGATCACATATCCCCTCCGGTGCGTGAACCTCCACTTCCATGGGATCTACTGCTGGTATTGGCGAAGCTCATGGGCAAGCCATTCGAACCAATGCACAAGTGTGAGCTGTCACACTTGTCATGGAAGATGGCCTTCCTGGTGGCTATCATGTCTGCCAGAAGTACAGGGGAACTCCAGGTGCTTTCAGTTGTCCTGCGCCCCCACCCAAAATTCCTTCCGAAGGTGGTGTCAGAGTTTCACCTTAACCAGGTGTTGACTCTGCTGGTATACTACTCTAATTAAACCTCAGAGGCTGAGAACAGGCTCCATACCTTGGACCTGAGACATGCTCTCTCCTATTATAAGGAGAGGACGGCAGAAATTTGTGGAGAAGTTCGCCAGCTGTTTGTCACCTACGCTGAAGCCACTTCTGGCAGACCTGCAGTGAAGCGGACTGTTACAAGATGGATTACATCATGCATAGGTCTGTGCTATGAGTTGGTGGGCAAGGAGCCTCCCAGAGGGATATGAGCTCATTCTACCCGCCATACTGCTGCATTGGTGGCTGCTTCCAGAGACATCCCTATCCCGGAAATCTGCTGGGCTGCTACCTGGAAATCAGCAAACACATTCATCACACGCTACCACATCGACCTTGAGTCACGCCGGGATGCTGGTTTTGGGACCTCAGTTCTCCAATCTCTGTTCTCTAAGTAGGGGGTGTGCACCTTGCCTCCCTCTTCCCGGAAACTGCTAGGAGTCTGCCAATAAGTGTGGATGAACAACATATCCACGATCCTAGAAGAACAGGTTACTCACGTGTAACAGTAGTTCTAGGAGTGATATATGTTGTTCATCCACATGGACCCATCCGACCTCCCCGGCTGCGGACGCACACACCTGGCTTCCAGCGGGCTAAGATCTGGCATCACGGGGCAGAGCCGAGGTATATACCACCTGGGTGGGTGGGAGGAACCAGCTTGAAGACTTCTGGCAAGATTTAAAGGGGAAAGGGACATGCCAATAAGTGTGGATGAACATCATATACCACTCCTAGAACTACTGTTACAGGTGAGTAACCTGCTCTTTGTGTTGGTTCAAGGATTGTTGCCTCTCTCCTACTCCATGTCACATGATTAGCTTTGGTCCCTGCACTCAGGCAGGGATGAGAGCCACGTCCCTCAATGTAAACTGGCCACCAGTCTGGCGTACTGTGCCAAGGCAGGGTTGCCAATGGGGGCACAGGTCAAAATGGTTGGCTGTTTTTAAAGGTATGAATGAACCACCTGTCCCCTCTGGCGCAGTAACCACCTTGACCATGGGACTTAACCTTTGGTGCTGTCACAGCTAGTGGATAAACCATTTGAGCCTAGAGACAAGTGATCCTTGACATCTGTCGTAGCAAACCATGTTTTTTCGGTTGTAATTACCTCAGCCAGAAGACTGAGTGAGTTCCAGATGCCTTCTGTGGAGTCTCCTGTTTTTCTACAAGGACAAGGTTGTCCTACACCTCTCTACAAAATTTCAGATAAAGGTAGTCTCTGAGTTTCCCCTTAATTAGGTACTCATTCTACTGACCTTCTTTATGAAGTCTTACACTTCGGCAGCCAAGCAAATGCTCTTCTTGCTAGATGTTCCCAGAGCTCTGCTCTTATACTAGGATTATATGGTGACGTTTTGTGGATAGGCTCACCAGCTGTTCCTAATGTATGCTGAAGCAGACTTACAGCCTAGCAGTAGTTTTCCCAGCAGATACCCATCTGCATCGCTTTTTGTTACAGATTGTGTGGGAAGGAGACACGTGGGGTTGAAGGCTCAGTCCACCTAGCATACTACTGCCTCTGTTGCTGCTGCCAGGTGCATTCCCATTTCTGGGATATGTAGGGCTGCTACCTGGTCAATTCACATGCATTAATTTCTCATTATAGCATTGACTTGCTCTGTCCTTGTGATTCTGCTTTTGGGTCCTCAGTCCTCCAGTCTCTGTTTCCCTGATTTGGGGTATGTGCCTTGCCCTCTCTTCCTGAGGACTGCTAGGAGTCTGCCTACTATGAATCAGTTCACACCCACACGACCCTCACTGGCAAGACTTGCTTTGAATTCCTGTTACAGCTTGCAGATCTGAGTGCAAAGGGGGCAGAGCTGTAGGACCACATGGTTGGGTGGCAGAAGTCAAGCTTTAAGATTGTTCCGGTGACTAAGCATGATCTGTGGAAGACTGTTTAAGTGTGGATCTGAATTAATACTTGTAGTAAAACTGTGGCTACAAGTAAGGGACCTCTATATCTCGGACTTGGCTTCTGCTATCTGGGCTTCCCTACTACAGGTTTTAACCCTCAATTGCTTTGGAGTAGCATCTTTGTGGTACACACAGTAATGACCCTTCCATCCAGCTGCCCTTGCCCCAGCCTGTTATTCATTATCAACACAGTGTTGACAGTGACCTGAATTCCTCTGGTTAGTATGGCACTAATTTTTTTTTTAAATGGGTTCTTCCTTACTAAACTACCGTGTATTGGGTGGGTAAGAGAAACACACATGCACGCATGCACGCACACGCACACACACACCTGTTACTGAAACTAACGACTGTAGCTACTGATTTAGTAAGTTGTTTTTTTTTCAGAGCTTTCTCCTCATAATCTTCCCCAATAACTGCTCGATCATACCACCAGCTGTATGGCTTATTCCCGCCCCATGGGGAGGCAGTGAGGAGCACCTGCTGGAATTATTTTATCAGTGGGTGGTTGTGGTCTTTCTGCTCCCCTCAGCTGTGTTTTCCTTCACTGTTTTGTCACTTGCACATGGGCGCCAGCGCTAGGGTGTGTGCACGTAAAATATATTGGCAGAAACAGCCACCATCCTGCTCTCCCTCGTGGTTGGCATCCAATTGCATGGCCACTTGCAGCAGCGGTGCAGTGGGAGCCTGGCATCCCCCCCCCTTCCCCCGCAGAGGAGGAGAGTGTACTTTTGGGTACTTGATGCTCCTCCCCCCCCAGATGGCCTTCTGACACCTTGAATACATTCCCGAACCCCGGTTCACCAGCACTGTGAGCAGAAATGCTGCTACGCTAATGGACCAGCACACAAACCCAGTTTGCAATTTGAATGTATAATTTCAGGATCGATTTTGATTATTCAGTGTGGAATTATTAATTTGAATTCCAGCCTGGTTCATGCAACTGTGACAAGTCCTGCGCTGCTTGTCTCTCTCTCTTGGTTTATAAAGGGAACTGGGCCTGCAGTTTAAATGTTCCCCTCTCAAAACACCTGCAGTTCGATTCCTGGTGAGACACAAATGGTGTAATTGGTCAGAGGCCCACTCTGCTCATTAGCCTGGTGGTCAGGAACTGGTAAGAGTTTGTCCTAGCTTTTCCAGTCCAATAATGGGCTAATGGAAATAACCCACCATGCCCAGTGCTGATTCCACATTACCAGATGGCAGAATGGCAGTGCCAATGGCATATCTCTACCAACCGTATTTGCAGTGTGTTGGAGAAAGATGGTGTCTTAACTCTCAGTAAACATGTAAACTGAGGAAGACCAGTGTGCCGAAGAGTTTTTTGGTTTTGTTTTACATAATATAGTTTGGCCATTATGATATATCAGCTGATTTAAAAAAAAATAATATTTTGTGTTTTTAGAAAACTGTTAGGTGGTGTGCACTGATCATGTAAGTAATAAGCCATGACAGAGTGTGCATTATAGGATTTTAATGCACACCCCAGGGGTGTAGTAAGGCATGAGACCGAAGGCAGAGTGCCCTTACGCCACTGGGAAGTGCATTAAGTAAGCAATAAGACACGATGGGGTCTGCATGGAACAGATTTTACCACATGCCAAGGGGCATAGTGAGGCATGAGGCCACAGGCCAAGGGCCTTCAGCCCCTGGAAGTGTGGTAAAATCTGTTCTAGGAGCGTGGATATGTTGTTCTATCCACACTTCTTGGCATGTCCCTTTCCCCTTTAAATCTTGCCAGAGGTCTTCAGGCTGGCTCCTCCATCCACCCGGGTGGTAAATACCTCGGCTCCGCCCCGTGATGCCAGATCTTCATTTCCGCTGGAAAGTACGGTGCCTTCCTTGTGCTCTGCATCTCGTAGACCCTGGCTTCAAAACTTCGGTTTTACCGAAATTAAAACTCGTTGAGTAGAAGCGATCGCCGGCGCTCCTCTAGTATGGAAGAGAAATCTCTCCTGGATTTTGCAGGTGTCCTTGCAGCCAGAAAATGTTGTGCACCGATCCCCACCTCACATGCGTCTACTGTCTAGGTGTCGGCCATGACACCTCATCTGCACTTTTTCTTGGCCTTCCAATCCAACGTTCTGGACAACTGCTTGGCACGACTTAAGTTGGGGAGACTGGAGAAAAGGAATCCTGTGGTGAAATCCAAGGAGGGTAGGTGATTGGTTTGCGTGGCCGCGGGCTCCGCCGAGCAGCTGGAACAAATGAAGGCGTTTGAGGAAGAAGCCGCTCGTGCTTCAGACAATCGAAGCTTTTTTGTTCCCCTCAACCTAGGCTTCACCTTCATGGGTTCCTTCAAGGAGCTGTGCCAGTCTCTCCCCACTCAGGGAGAGGCACCTGTGGGCTCGCACTCCTCCCACCCTCGGAAGAGGGATAAGGAACACGGTTCGTCTTCGTCTAAGCGAAGGTGCTCTTGGGACCGAGAGCAATCTCAGTCCCGAGAACATGCGGTCTTGACCTCGGTTGAGATCGCTTCTTCGGCTGCTGGCTTCTTGGATCTTCCATCTGGCTAAGCGACTGAAGAAACGGCCTATGAGGTCAAAATTATCATCGACCTGATCGAACCTTTGTAGCCGGCCGTAGCCGATGACTCCTTGGAAAAGACTCCAGTCCTTGTGTTTCTTGATGACGGGACCCAGCCAGCTGGTGTCCCCATCGAGACTCCAGTTCTGGACCCCCTGGTTTCACCAATTCCAGTGTCTCCTGATTGACCGAGTCGAGCCCCTCAATCTCGATCGAGGTCCAGAACTCTCTCAGCCGATCGACCGAGGAAGAGCCATAAGCGCTCTAAAAAGAGGTGTTGCCACAGGTCGTCCTCTTCCTCCTCAGATGAGGAGAGGCTCCTTCGGAAACTCCGTCAGCGCTATAAGGACCTTATGTGGCAACAGCTGATTCTGACAGGGCAGAAGCCGGCTCCACCGTCCACCCTGGACATTACTTGGCTCTCGCCTCCTAGGCCAAAGCCGACCCCCTTGGAACTGACACCCTCGATTCCTCTGCCCATGAGGTGGCCCGTTCTTCGGTTCGGCCTTTACGGGTTTCTCCATCTATATTGGTGGAACCACTGCCCAAGCAGCCTGTGGGAGGGGCGCCTGCTAAGGGGGACCACGCAGACTTTGGGCTTCCCAAATGTTTGTTGGTAACGGTCACCCCCAACAACCCTCGACTCGTCGAGGGTGATTTGGGTGGCAAACCGCTGTATCCTGACTCTTCGGACTCGGACATCACCAGGCTCCACTCTCATCCGGGAGATGACGAGTCGTCCCTCGGTGTTGGTGTGGAGGAAGGCCCTTCCTCCTTCCAAGGGATCCTTCGCCTCATCTCTGACTCTACAGGGATGCCCCTGGAACCCATCCAGATAAAGGTGGAGTACCCTCTCACAGATATCCTCAAGAGAGGGGATACTCTGACAGAGGTCTTTCCTGTGGCTGAGGCTATAGTTGGCCCGGCACTTGAACTCTGGCAGCATCCTGCCTCATGCCCGGCACCATCTGCCCGCATGGCCCGCAAGTACACGGTACCCATGGGGTCCCTGGTGGGGTTCACAGAGCACCCTTTGGCTGAGAGCCTGGTGACTGCCTCTGTGTTCAGGCGTATGGGCAGTTTGGCCGACACTGATCGTCCTCCCGACAAGGAGTCCAAGAACTTGGACCATTCGGCGAGGAAAGTCTATGCAGCCTCTTCCTTGGGCCTTCGTCAGGCGAATTCGGCCGTCATCATGGCACTCTTCTCTCATGCCCTGCTAGGGTCATTAGGACGAAGTCCTCCCACATCTCCCCGTGGACATGCAGACTACGGTCATGCAGGTCCGAGACCAGGGCCGTGCTGTTGCCAAACAGCAGCTCTAGATGGGCTTGGATATCGGGGATTCTTGTGCCCGATCGATGGCTGCTGCAGTCATCTCTCACCGCAGGGCCTGGCTGAGGCTTTCCTCCTTCCTGGCGGATACTCAGCACAAGTTAGCTGATATGCCCTTCCTTGGGACCGGCCTGTTCAGCCCAGGAGTGGCTGGTCACCTACAGCGCATAGAGCAGTCCAATGCCACCTTGGATGCCACTTCTACTAAGGACTCTTCCGGCAAGACCCAGCAGAAGAAAAAGAAGAAGCCTTTTCGGCACTCTTCCCCTGCGGCCCAGCAGTCCTCCTACCAAGGAGGACAGCAGCATCAACAGCATCAGGCTCAAGCCTGGCAGCCTCGGCCCAAGCCTGGACCCCAACAGGCCCATAAAGGAGGCCGAGGCTCAGGTCCTAGAGCCTTCTCCTCCTCCTCCAAGCCTGCTCAGTGATGGGATGGGGCTGGCCACCCCTATTCCCATCACACCAGCTCTGGGTCTTCCCGTGGGGGGCCGGCTCCGCCACTTCATTTCCGCCTGGTCCGCTATCACTATGGACAGGTGGGTTCTAGAAGTGGTCAGTCAGGGACCGTCTCTAGAATTCGAAAAGTACCCTCCCAGCCGAGCCTGCACCCATCAGGAGGAACGGCATTCCACATGCACCCAGTCGGCTCTTCGAGATGACATTGCTCAGCTCCTCCTCAAGGAGGCAGTAGCTATCATGGCGGATCCTTCTGCAGACCCAGGCTTCATCTCCAGGTATTTCCTGGTGCCCAAGTGGACGAGGGGCTGGCGCCCCATTCTAGATCTCCACGACCTGAATCAATATCTCAAGTCACGCACCTTTGGATTGTCACTCTGAACCAGATCATAACATCCTTGGAGCGAAAAATGTGGTTTTGTTCACTGGATCTGCAGGATGCGTTCTTTCATGTCCCAATCCATCCGTCCCATCAGTGGTTCCTCCGCTTCAGGGTCGAGGGGACCCTGTACGAGTTCCGAGCCATGCCGTTCGGCCTGTCCTCAGCCCCATGGGTCTTCACCAAATGCATTGCAGTAGTTGAAGCCCATCTACAGCATCTGGGAGTCAGAATCTACCCCTACCTCAATGACTGGCTCCAGCAGGTTCCACCCAGCAAGAGGTGGAGAGGTCCAGGGACCTGGCCTTCCTGACCTGCATCCAACTTGATCAATGAGGCCAAGTCGGAACTTGTGCCGGCTCAGGTGATGGGCTTCATTGGGGCAGAGCTCGACTCTTGTCAAGCCAGAGCTCAGCTCCCAGTGGACAGGGCGGCGGTTCTCTCCTC
Organism: Neoceratodus forsteri; assembly: GCA_016271365.2. Taxonomy (NCBI): domain Eukaryota; kingdom Metazoa; phylum Chordata; order Ceratodontiformes; family Ceratodontidae; genus Neoceratodus; species Neoceratodus forsteri. The sequence goes on from JADMNL010000025.1 coordinate 358,509,613, forward strand.
CTTTGCTCAATCATTTCTGGTTGGGCACTTGTGCCCTGCCAGGGACTTTCTGCGCCTTCTGGGTTACATGGCGGCATGCACCTCAGTGGTCCGATGGGCCAGTTGCACATGCGCCCCACTCCAATGGGAGCTGGCCATCCAGTGGACTCAGCGTCACAGTCATTTCGACCAGCTAATCACAGTAACCCAGAAGATGTGGGACACTCTTCAATGGTGGACCGCCCCAGACCGGTTGCAGGAAGGGATCCCGTTTGTCCGCCCTGAGCCGACGGTCGTTCTCATGACTGATGCCTCTCTCATGGGCTGGGGAGTCCACATGGGGGACAACAGGGCCCATGGGTTCTGGACCCCTGAGGAGTCCCGATGCCATCAACCTGTTGGAGCTCAGAGCAGTCAGACTGGCACTGTCAGCTTTTGCTCCTCAGCTCCAGGGTCAAGTGGTTCAAGTCCAGACGGACAACACCACGACCATGTACTACCTCAACAAACAGGGTGGCACGCACTTTCGTTTGCTATGCAAGGAGGCGCTCTGCATCTGGACACTCGTAAGCCAGTTGGAGGTGGATCTTCTAGCCATCTATGTGGCCGGAGCCTCGAACCAGCTGGCGGATGCTCTCAGTCGCATAGGCCAGACATCCCACGAGTGGTCCCTCCATCCAGAGGTAGCTTACAGCCTGTTCTCCCATTGGGGCAAAATGATGGTGAACCTGTTTGCCTCCAGGGAAAACACCAAGCTGAGGCTGTATCATACCTGCCCCCCTCAGCAGGGCTTGCTGCAGGGGGATGCCTCCTCGAGGTCGTGGACCCCAGGCCTTCTTTACACCTTTCCTCCATTTCCCTTGATCCACAAGGTGTTACTCAAGGTGAGGAGGGACAAGGCGAAGGTGATTCTGGTAGCCCCAGACTGGCCACGCCAGTTCTGGTATCCAAATCTCCTCAGCCTCAGCTGCAGGCCCCTGGAGCAGCTTTGCACATGCCCGGACCTGATATCTCTCAACCAGGGGAAGGTCCTTCATCCGGACCTTCAATCCCTACACCTTACAGCCTGGTACCTGAGCAGCTAGAGTTCCAGACTTTGAGTCTTTCCGAAGATGTCTGCACTGTGGTGGAGGCATCTCAAAAGGAATCGATCAGGAAATGTTATGCCTTCAAGTGGAAAAAGTTTTCCATTTGGTGATAGGGTAAGGGTCTAGACCCCTTATCCTGTTCTGTGGCTAACATTCTCAAATACCTTTCGTCTCTCTCCAGAGGGGGTCTGTGATCATTGACCCTTACAGTGCACCTGGCAGCCATTTCTGCTTACTGGGCGTGGGCCGGTCAGCCGACATTGGCGCAGGAGACAGTGGTCGGGTGCTTTTTCAAAGGCCTGGATCACATTTCCCCTGCGGTGCGTGAACCTCCACCTCCATGGGATCTACTGCTGGTTTTGGCAAAGCTCATGGGCAAGCCATTCGAACTCATACACAAGTGTGAGTTATCTCACTTGTCATGGAAGATGGCCTTCCTGGTGGCTATCACGTCAGCCAGAAGGACAGGGGAGCTCCAGGCACTTTCGGTGGACTCCCCCTTATCTGGTCTTCCATAGGGACAAAGTTGTCCTGCGCCCCCACCCGAAATTCCTTTCAAAGGTGGTATCAGAGTTTCACCTTAATCAGGTGCTGACTCCGCCAGCATACTACCCTAATTACACCTCGGACGCCGAGTACAGGCTCCATACCTCGGACCTGAGACGTCCTCTCTCTCTCTCTCTCCTATTATAAGGAGAGGACGGCGGAAATTAGCAGAGAGGTTCGCCAACTGTTTGTCACCTATGCTGAAGCCGCTTCTGGCAGATCTGTAGCAAAATGGACCATTGCAAGATGGATTACATCATGCATAGGTCTGTGCTATCAGCTGGTGGGCAAGGAGCCTCTCAGAGGGATAAGTGCTCATTCTACCTGCCATACTGCTGCATCGGTGGCTGCTTCCAGGGACATCCCTATCCAGGAAATCTGTCGGGCTGCTACCTGGAAGTCAGCAAACACCTTTATCACCCACTACCACATCAACCTTGAGTCATGCCGGGATGCTGGTTTTGGGGCCTCGGTTCTCCAATCTCTTTTTCCTAAGTGGCGGGTGTGCACCCTGCCTCCCTCCTCCCGGAGAACTGCTTAGAGTCTGCCAAGAAGTGTGGATAGAACAACATATCCACGCTCCTAAAAGAACAGGTTACTCACCTGTAACAGTAGTTCTAGGAGTGGTATTTGTTGTTCATCCACACACACCCACCTGACCTCCCCAGCTTCCAGCGTACAACCTTGCTTCCAGTGGGCTAAGATCTAGTGTCACGGGGCAGAGCCGAGGTATTTACCACCCGGGTGGGTGGGAGAAGCCAGCTTGAAGATTTCCGGCAAGATTTAAAGGGGAAAGGGACATGCCAAGAAGTGTGGGTGAACAACATATACCACTCCTAGAACTACTGTTACAGGTGAGTAACCTGTTCTTCCATGCACACCCCCAGAGTGTCTTATTGCGCTTACAAAATGGGCTTCTTTTTTAACTTTTTACAGTTGGGAAAAGCATGTTTATGTATAGAAACAATAGATATACTACTGTGCATTTATGATAAAATAGTCCCTCTGCCCACTGCAAATGATGTCATTGATGATGTCATTGTATTACTGCTGGACAAAGTTTGTCCTTTGCTGGCATCAAGACTCAAAATATGGAATGCGTATCATGGAATGTTTACCATGGAATATATGGATTCAAAATTCTGCTCAGTTCCAGTGGCAGAATGTTCTTCTCCTAACATACTGTACACACACACACACACACACACACACACACACAAAACAAAGGCCTCTTCTACAGCCAGAAACTCAATTATCTCACTGTCAGGGCAAGCAGAAGAGATTTTCCATGAGGAGCAGGTAAAGATAGAAGGGGGACTTTCATTGTCAACAAAGAAACAGTTGTAATGAGAACCATAAACAATACCTAATATTTTTAATTTGTTTATATGAGTAAGGAAAGTGTGATGATCAGGGAAACAACATTTAATTAATTTGTTTTATTTTTTATTTAAAGTAGTTTTATTTTTGGGGCCCAGTTGCAGTTTTTTAACAGTGTAAAGGTAGCAGCCATGTTCGTGATGGAAGATCAATTCTGGTTGTAGGGGGACTGATGGAAGATAGTTGTGGTTGTAGGACTGATGTGCTCATTGTGTGATGTGGTTTAGGACCAGGATGACTGTGCATGAAACAGATGTCATGCACAGTCACATGACATATTTTGACCAGTGCAACTTCTTTATTTTGGATGCCCAGGGCCATTTTATAATATCCTATGATGCATACCCTGAAGTAGCTTATTACACTTACAAAATGGCTCTAAGTAGGGTTTTTTGGTCTTGGAAGATGAGATTTGGCACCTAACTATGCATTTATAGAGATTTAATGCATGGTCAGGTGACATCTCTCAGCCAATGAAATTTCTAGATTTTGTCTTGCCATTTTATATTATAAAGTTAAATAATTAACAAATATTTAGGTTGACTAATTTGCTAATCTGATTGCCATCCTCTCGTAATGGTCCCTGTATAATGTTGAAATAATCTGAACATTTATTTCCTGTAATAATGCATTCTTATTTTTGGAAGTTTAGTCATCTGACATGAGGCAAAGCTCTCCCTACATATTCTCCTAGTAACCACCTTCTCACTTTCTGCTTTTCCTCCCTCCCTCCTTTTCTCTCCTTCCCTCTTTCTTTCCCCACCAACCCACCTCCTTCTCACCTCCTGCCTCGCCTGCCTCCAATAGCGGTAGTCTTACACCGAGGCCAGCTCCTAGGGCTCAGGGGTAAGTCCATGGCCTCTTTCCTGCTGGTTTTACATGTTGTGCTGTGTGTCTGTGCATCTGTGCTTGTGCTGCTCATCCCACCTGAATTCCTTTGCAAACAGATGAACCACACCCTCTGCGTATCCTCTGCATGCTCGCATTCCTGCAGCTGAAGTTTCTATATGCAGCCCTGAACCCTAATAAGCTCACATCTTTTTAAGGGGCCGCTGGTCCATTGGTGCAATGGTAATGCTATTGATTGTGATGCCAGTGACTTGGGTTCGAGAACAAGCCCAAGTCACCAGAAGGCTGCCAGCAAAGGAGGATCGAGCATCCCAGAGGGTGCCCTCCTCCTTGGAGTGGGTGGGCTCCAGACTTCGCTGCAGCACCACCACCTGGGTGACCACGGATTGTGGTGCAGCATGAAGCTGCACATCTGGGAAGGGCAGGGCCCCATTTGGCTTAGACAAGAGCAGACGCGCATTAGCATCTACACACATCAACAAGCCCCAGTGACGGCATCCCTTGAGATGGGAGCAAACAAGGAAATGCCCTGTAGGTACACAGGATGACTCTGAAGAGTACTTGTGGGCCCCGACATGGCAACTGCCTACCACCTCCCAGAACTATGTAGTTTGGGGTGGAGAAGTCCAGCAAGCTCTCCACCAACTGCACCCCAGAGAGGAACATCGGAATGAATAGGCTGTCGTGAGTGATGGACAAGGCACGGGTGGGGCTGGGAGATTGTCCAGTACAGTAGATAGGGAGCCACAACAGTGCAGAAGGAGAAACCATGTAAAAAAAAAAAAAGATTACACATAGGGAGACTGTCCCCACAGCTCAGCAGTAGTGTATTGCGCCATTGTGTAGGCCACCTGGATATAGGAGCGAGCCCAGGCTCCCTGCAGTGTGGTCGCCTGTGCCCAGGATTGCTGTTGACAGGGAGGGAGGAGCCCTGACCTGTTCCTGCTCCTGCAGCAACCCCTGTGATGGGCCAGGAAGTAGTTCTTTACCACCTCCTCCTCCTCAAGAGGCTGCTGCAGCGCTGGCATTGTCCAGGGAGACATCACCAAGGTGAAGGACAACAAGATAAAAGTCCCCACCAACATCAGAATAACAGCTTTAGATGCCGCCTGATGGCTCAGCAGAAGTGCATTGTACTTCTGTGTTGGCAGTCTGGGTTTGAGGCGGACTCAGTGATCTGGGATCAGAGCAGCAAGGGCTGAGGAATGCTGCTGAGGGCAGCATGAGCAAGCCCAAGGAGCGAAATGTCTGGGTTCCAGCACAGCACTGGTCCCTCCCAGTGAGCCAGGCATTCAGCTACCTCATGAGGGGTGGCATCATCTTGTACTGCGCTGACACATCTGAGGCTGTTGGAGGCATGATCTGACATCGGGGAGGTGGGAGGGACTTTCAAGAGGTGGGAGAAAATCTAGAAGAAAAACTTGCCTCGATCCATCAAAATGATGGTCACTGGCTCCACTGGGTCCTGCTCTGTGCAAATCCCCACTGGCTTGATGGCATGGGGAACGGGGAACGGGACTGTAGGTTGGCAGGGGACTGAAGGACAGGAGCAGGTGGAAGACTGAGGGTCAGACAGCTGTGTAAAACACAGACAAAAAAAAAAAACAGCCACTGGTGCTCTCTGGCCGCACAATATGACTGTGGTATTGTGGCTATACAGTGGTCATTGGGGCTGGGAGGTTGCCAGTTGTGGTCCAGTGGGGAAGATAGTGATGGGAAAAGATAAAAACCGTATGGACAACACCAAATACTACACATTGGGGCAGGTTATAGTTATCAAAACATATTCAATGAACCCCCTAGTGTAAAAGTTGAATTGGTCCGGCTTCTACCCTGCAACAATGCAGTCTCTGCAAACAAGGACTTTTGTTGATCATGGGGCTGTGAAAACAAGGATACTTGATGTGAGTTATGTTCACAGAGTTGAGTAATTTGGCAGAGCAAGAAGTGCGAATGATACACTGACAGCTGCGTTGGCTGGTTTCCATGGAAGCCACTGGCCCATCTTGCTCAGGGTCATCCATCACCCAGATTTAGACATAGGGTGGCCAGACTTTTTCTTGTTTTGAAATGAACCCAGAAAGGTTCCTGTATGGCCAGGCCATCAGTAGCGCTACCACCTGTGACACTAATAAGCTGGTTTTGGGAACGAGCCTGCGTCTTCGGAGAGGGAGGAGGGCTGATCGTCTCAGCAGACACTCTCCTCTCAGGGTGGGGGGATGGGATCTACTTCCTGCTGCTATACCACCACCTGGATGACTACAGCAGGAGATGGAAGGGGTGATGCAGAATGGGGAGTCTGCGCACAGTTGTCATCGACTGCATCTTGCGTACCAGCACTCGGTGATGTCACCGCACTCCTGAAGAGGTGAGTGGGGTTAAGGAGGGGGAAAATGGGCCTGACCATGGAGCATAAAACCTCCACCTGTCGCCCCATGTCCTGTTCAGGTTCTAGCCACCACCTCCTGGGGGTGAACTTGGTCTAGATAAAGAATGGTGAAGTCCGCCGAAGGAGCTGACAGGTGACCCCAGCCCTGAGGGAAAAGGTTCCTGCATTTGATATTCTTTGAGCATGGTAACGTACATGAATTTACATATTAATTACATGCAGATTACTCAATTGCATCCACCACCACCACCCCCATTTGCTTAGGACAGTGTTCTTTTAGGTGCAAGGTTTTTTTTTTTTCAGAAACAAATTGGGCCCATTCCCATTATAGATTTGGCAGACAGTGAACAGTAGGGTGTCAGACGCCCTGGCAGTGACTGACCCAACCTTGTTTTCCTGACTCCATTTCTCAGCCAGGGTTTCTCCTGAAGCAGTATGTAAGCAGCAGTGGTATTATCAGATACCACACAGGGATCTCGTTTCTCACTAACACAGTGGTGGGGATGTGCAGTGTTGAGTTACACGATGCGATGCTGATTCAACAAGGCACCCCAAGGGCCTCAGAGGGTGAGCACATTACTCCTGCTGTATAGCCACAGTAGCAATACATGCCCTTCAATGCTTTTTTTTTAATCAAGATTTTTATAATCCCTCTCATTGGATGATTCCATTAGGCCATCCTTTGGCAATCTCCCAGTCCTTACATTGCTCCTACCAGGTCACCAGTGCAGTCAGGTAAAGCACAGGACCAGAGAGGACAGGTGTTTGCCATCTATGACTGGTGATGTTTTCGGCCTTTTATCTACCCCACCTTTTCCCTAAATTGGCCTGCTCACAACGCCCTGTTCATGCACTGTTGAGCCTAGTGAACTAATCTGTCACCTGACCAAAGAGATGCTGTTGTAGCAGGATCAGCAACTCTCCCCTAGACTACAAGAACACTGCTTTTACAGCCATCCCTCGGAATGTGAGAACACAGGCCTCCCATCTGGTAGTGCAAGCAGCAGTAGTTTGTAGCAGGGAGATCTTGCCAAACTAACCTGATTGACTTCTTTAATTGGGTCACAAAGGCAGTGGCCAGCAGTGGATGTGTTGTACCTTGACTTTAGCAAGGCCCTTTGATTCCGTTTCACATAGAAGGCTAATAAAAAAGCTGGGTGACCTGAGGGTAGGGGACAAACTGATCAGGTGGAGAGGGAGCTGGTTGAGAGGCAAGACGCAGAGGGTGGTTATTACTGGGGAACGCTCATGGCGCAGGGCAGACATGAGTGGGGTACCATAGAGGTGCTCTTCAGTATCTTAATTTGCAGTATAGAAGAGGAAATCCAAAATAGGGTGTGCCTCTTTGCTGACGACACTGAGATCTGCAGCAGAGTGGACACTGAGGAGGAAGTTAGAGAAATGGGGAAACTGGAAGAGTGATCCAGATAACTAGTTTAATGCAGCAAAAAGTGCAGAGATGCACATTAACATAAAGAACCCTAAAATGGAATATGGGATGGGAGAGTAAGGGTGGTGCAGACAACGGAGGACAGAGAGACCTGGGGTCATCATTAGTGACAGCCTCAAGTCCACTGCACAGTGTAACAAGGCATATGGGAATGCAAACAAAATGATGTGATGTATGGGAAGTGGATTTTATTTTTTACAAGAGCTGTTTCTCGGTCTGGTTACACTTGATGCCATTTTCCTCACATCACTGTTTTTTCTTCCCAGGGTGGTGGCATGCAATAATGCATACACTTGAATGTATACATGCTAGCATCCAGCAGCTACCCCTTCCTGGTGCTCCCCACTGTGCTTCCACCCGGTCTCCACCAGGTGGCATTCGTGCAGTGGGAGCATCATCCTCCCACCAGAGGAAGGAGAGTAGGCTTTGAAATGTTCAATCCTTTGTCTTCCATCCAGCCTGCGTTCGTTCCCAATCACTGTTTACCAGCGCTACAAGCACCACGGTGCTGATGGGCTGCCTGTATAGTTAAGGGATTTGATAGTAGAAGGAAGGATGTGATATTGCCCCTGTCTAGGTCCCTGGTAAGGCTGCACCTGGACTGGAGTATGGCATGCAGTTCTGAAGTGCACACCTCAAGGAGTACAGGGACCTGCACAGAGAACATACAAAGGAGGGCCACAAAGATTACCCGGGGGCAGCAGCGGAGGTTGTATGAGGAAAGGTTGGCAGACCTTAACATGTATACACTGCAGGTCAGGAGGGAAAGGGAGGATATGACTTACATACGAGCTCTTGTGAGGAATCAGCAGAGTGGACTGTAAGGATTTGTTCAGGAGGAATGGGGACACTATAACTAGAGGACATGGGCAGTGACTAGTGGGGAGGGCTTCAGGAGGAACGCGAGAAAGTCCTTGGCAGAGCAAGTGGTGAATAAATGGAATAGACTGCCCAGAGAGGTAGTTAAAACCAAAGCTGTGATGGGGTTTAAACTTGGGTAAGGCTGATTAGCGGGACCCATGTGCAGAGGAAGGGACAGGAGGGTGTACCTGGGGAAGGGAGTGATAATTAGCCACTACGGCTATCGAGTCTCTAAATCCAGTCCAACATTAGGCCGAGCTAGAGCTAGGCAGAAAAATTGGCAGACTAGATGAACCTCTGTGTCTGTTTCTGTCGACACAATCTATTTTTCTCTGTTTTTTCCCCTTCAAGTGAATGCCTTGCAAAGGTCAACTTTCACAATACTCTTTCATTCAACAGTATATTTACCCAGGGTGGGCAGCCCAACAGAGATGCAACATCTCATTTACAGTGAGGTTCTGCATGTACCCAGTTTTACAGCTGGGAGGGACTGCAGCACAGTAAGGTCACGTGACTTGCTTAGTGAAACAGTGACTTCGGTAGATTTCAAACCTGGCATCTCCTATTCAGTGCTCCAACCACAACACCATGCTGCCTTCCAGAATCGCGCCATGCTTGTTTCAGTTGCGAAATGCAGCCCTTCCTCACTAATATAAACTCTGTTATTATAATGAACCGATTGGCTCACATTTGGCTACTCTAAAAGAAAACAGAAGTTGCTGTGGCAATCAACTCATAGAATAAACCATCCTTATGGCTGCTTCTCGACTGATTTATACTAGTGAGGGATTCCTCCATCTGTAGTCACGTACCACCTGTCGTTGTTATCTGTATTCATGTGTCTTCTGTCCTTGTTTATTAAGTGGTGTGTCCATTTACGAGTTTCGTTGTTTTTGTCTTGTCTGATGGAGTATTTTGAAGCTGACCACTGGGCGGTGGATCTTAGAATGGGGACTTGTGCTGAGCTGTCAGCCCCAGGCCAAGCTTAAAGTGGTGAAGACAATAATTACATCAAGATAAGTCTTCATCATTGGTTAACTGTGTACCAAGGAGACATGGATTGACAGGCACATGGGTGACCCACTTTGGGACCGGCATGGTTCTGGGTGCATCATGGAGGTGATGCATTCATCTCCCAAGAATGGATGGCGAGGTCCGCCTTGCATTCACACATTCCCTACCATTCTCCCACCCTCCCAGTCAAGTAAATAAGGTGCACCTTCTACAGTAGCCATGGGGGGGGGCAAGGGGGAAGATGTGGATGGGTGCATGAAGAAAAGAAAGAAAAGCTGTGATCACAGACAGCACTACTTGTCCTCAGCAGGTAAGGAATTTACCAAACACTTCTTCCCAGGACTGCATAGCATGTGCCTACTGAAATGCATAAAATCATTGAAATATAAATAAATACACATTATAGTGGCGTGGTAGGGCCACTATATTTAGAGCTGAACTGGGATTTCTATGTCTTACCCAAAATTTTGCACTTTAATATCTTCACAACTGTTGGAACAGATTTGTATGACATTTTGCATGCGTAGTCTCATGTGGTAAATCTCCAGATGTGCTAAGTCTCGTTCTGGTCAGATGTGCAGTTTCCAAAGTCTGGATAGTCAAAAAAGTGAATTTTTCATAGTTTTTTTCCATTGGCTTGAATAGGATTTCTTTGAATTTGTCTACCGCCCAAATGGCAATTTCAATAAAGTGGCAGAAGAGGGTTTACTTAAGAGGAAGGAGGGGGTCAAAACTAGAGGGCACAACCTCAGACTGCAAGGAAAAAGATACAGGGGCAACGTGAGAGGGTGTTTCTTCACGGAGATGGTGGTGGAGCCCTGGAACAGGCTACCAGAGTGGGGGGGCTAAAGCGGTGGAAGAATTCAAGAGGGCATGGGACAAGCATATGGGGCTGAGTATCGGGGGGAGGGCGGGGCTGGCAGGGAAGGGGAGGGGAAGTGTAGGGGGGAGAAAAGGGCAGACTAGATGGGCAGATATGGTCCTTTTCTGCCATCAAGCTCCTATGATTCTATGATGGTTTAGAATTTTGGTCTGACATTTTCTGGGTAGAAAGGGGCTGACCCACAGATGTGCCTTTTGCTGGTTTGGTGAAAAAATATTAATCCAAAGTTATTTAATTTTAATATTTTTATAAATTGGTTCTGAGCATGCTCAGTGTTCACCTCAAAATAGCAATATGAAATGAAAAATTATTATTCTTTCATATTGACCTCATCCTTTTTTCGTGAGTGGAAAATCCTTTTTCGCTTGGACGCCATCTTGTTTTCCGTTTATCCTAAAATTCTAATTTGGAAATCCCCAAAAATGAGATGCAGGGGAGCAACCAACACATGTACCTTGCTTATCGGGATTCCCTTTGCTGGATTCTGCATTTTACTGTTGAAGTAATTCTCTTGACATGTTTCTTTTGTAAGTTTAAAAATCTTTTTTCTAGGATCGTGGATATGTTGTTCATCCACACTTATTGGCATGTCCCTTTCCCCTTTAAGAATCGCCGGAAATCTTCAAGCTGGCACTCCCCCTTCCCCAGGTGGTATATACCTCGGCTCCGCCCCGTGATGCCAGATCTTCCTTTCTGCTGGAAGATTCAGGTTGCCTCCCTCATGCTCACACATTTTGTAGGCCCTGGCTTTCAAAACTTCGGATTTACCGAAATTAAAACTCGTTCGAGTTAGCAATTGCGCTTTTGCATCTGCGATCATGGAATAAAAATCTTCCCGTGGATTTTGCTGGTGTCCTTGTGGCCAGAAGATGTCGAGCACCAATCCCCATCTCACATGCGTCTACTGCCTAGGTGTCGGCCATGACACCTCGTCCTGCAGCTTTTGCTTGGCCTTCCATCCCAACATTCTGGACGACCGCATGGCACGCTTAAAGTTGGGAAGACCGGAGAAAAGGAATCCTCCAGTGAAGTCCAAGGGAGGCTAGGTAGTTTCCATGGCTGCGGGCTCCTGCCAACAATTGGCTTGATGACATGCCGGAGAAGCGCTCGTGTCGCCAACACTTTGGGCTTCTTCATTCCTCTTGACCTAGGCTCTACTTTTTCAGGCTCCTTCAGGGAGTTGTGCCAGTCTCTTCTCACCCGGGGAGAGGCGACTGCAGGCTCACACTCCTCCCAATCCCGTAAGTGGGAGAAGGAACTGAGTAAACCTTCGTCTTGGCGAAGGCTCTCTTGGGACTGAGAGAGGTCCCAGTCCCAAGAGCATATGGTCTTGACTTCGGTCGAGATCGCTTCTTCGGCCGCTGGCTTTTCAGACCTTCCGTTAGGCCAGACGACCGAAGATGAGGTCGACAAGGTTGAGATTGTCATCAACCCCATTGACCCACTGTCACCGGCTCCGGCTGATGACTCCTTGGAAAGGACTCCGGTCCTTGTCTTTCCCGATAAGGAGACCCAGCCCTATGGTGCTCCCATCGAGGACCCAGTTCTGGACCCCCGGAAGTCACCGGTCCCGCCGGTATCGCCAGAGTGACCAAGTCAGCCCGCCCAATCTCGGTCGAGATCTAGAACCTCCTCGACTGACAGGCCGAGGAAGAGCCATAAGTGCTCTAAGAAGAAGCGATGCCATCGGTCGTCCTCATCCTCCTCGGATGAGGAGAGGCTCCGGTGGAAACTCCGTTGGTGCTACAAGGACCTCATGTGGCAACAGCTGATCTTGTCTGGGCACAAGCCAACTCTGGCTCCTTCCCCTGCCATTACTTGGCTTTTGCCTCCTAGGCCAAAGCCAACCCCTCTGGAGCTGAAATCTTTGGTTCCGCCGCCTGCGGTGCTGGCAATCCACCTCTTCTGCCTAAACCAGCCTCTCCACCGGTAGTGGTGGAGCCGCCGCCTAAGCAGCTTGTGGGAGGGGCTCCTTCGGAAGAAGACAGACCGGACACCAGGCTCCCCCGGCGTTTATCGGTCACAGTCACCCCTGACCGCCCTTGGTGTGTCGAGGGTGATTTGGGTGGGAGGCTGCTGTATCCCGACTCCTCGGATTCGGATGTCACCGGGCTTCACTTTCATCCTGGGGATGATGAGTCATCCGTTGGCCTAGGGATGGAGGACGGTCCTTCCTCCTTCCAAGGGATCCTTTGCCTCATCTCTGAGTCCACAGGGATGCCCCTGGAACCCATCCAGAAAAAGGTGGAGTACCCTCTTACGGACATTCTTAAAAGAGGGGATACCCCGATGGAGGTCTTTCTTGTGGCTGAGGCCATTTTTGGTCCGGCACTCAAACTCTGGCAGCATCCTGCCTCTAGTCCAGCACCATCTGCCCACATGGCCCGCAAGTATGCGGTGCCCATGGGGTCCCTTGCGGGGTTCACAGAGCACCCTTCGGCCAAGAACCTGGTGACCACCTTTACGTTCAGGTGTACTGGCAGTCCTGCCAACACTGACCGGCCTACCAACAAAGAATCTAAGCTCTTGGACCATTCGGCAAGGAAGGTCTATGCGGCTTCCTCCTTGGGTCTTCATCAGGCAAGTTCGGCCATCATCATGGCACACTTCTCTCATGCCCTCCTTAGGTCATTAGATGAAGTACTCCCACATCTCCCTGTGGACATGCAGACCATGGTCAAGCAGGTCCTAAACCAGGGCCGAGCTGTTGCCAAACAGCAGCTCCAGATGGCCCTGGACATTGGGGATTCCTGTGCCCGCTCGATGGCTGCCGCAGGTGCCTCTCGCCGCAGGGCTTGGCTGAGGCTCTCTTCCTTCCCAGCGGATACTTAGCACAAATTAGCTGGTGTGCTCTTCCTTGGGACCAACTTGTTCGGCCCAGGAGTGGCCTGTCACCTTCAGTGCATAGAGCAGTCCAATGCCACCTTGCACGCCACTTCTGCCAAGGGCTCTTTGGGCAAGAACCACCAGAAGAAGCCCTTTCAGCACTCTTCCCCTGTGGCTCAGCAGTCCTCCTTCTAAGGGGGACAGCAGCATCAGCTGCAGGCTCAAGCTTGGCACCCTCGGCCCAAGCCTGGACTCCAACAGGCCCATAGAGGAGGCCGAGGCTCAGGTCCTGGGGCCTCCTCCTCCTCCAAGCCTGCTCAGTGGCGGGGTGGGGGCTGCCACCCCTTCTCCCATCACGCTAGCTCTGGGTCCTCCCATGGGGGGCCGGCTCCGCCACTTCCTTTCTGCGTGGTCCGCTGTCACTTTGGACAGGTGGGTTCTCGAAGTGGTCGGTCAGGGACTGCCTCTAGAGTTCAAGCAGTACCCTCCCAACCGAGCCCGCACCCCTCGGGAGGAACGGATATCTGCTCACACCCAATTGGCTCTTCAAGTTGACGTTGCTCAGCTGCTCCTCAAGGAGGCAATAGCTTCCGTGGCAGATCCTCCAGCAGACCCAGGCTTTGTCTCCAGGTACTTCCTGGTGCCCAAGTGGATGGGGGGCTGGTGCCCCATTCTAGATCTCCACAACCTGAATCAGTATCTCAGGTCTTGCACCTTTCAGATGGTCACTCTTTCCCAGATCATTCCATCCTTGGAGAGAAACATGTGGTTTTGTTCACTCGATCTGCAGGATGCGTTCTTTCACATCCCAATCCGTCCGTCCCATCAGCGGTTCCTCCACTTCAGGGTCGAGGGGACCCTGTAGGAGTTCCAAGCCATGCCGTTCGGCCTGTCATCGGCTCCATGGGTCTCCACCAAATGCATTGCAGTGGTGGCTGCCCATCTACAATGCTGTGGGGTCAGAATTTACCCCTACCTTGACAACTAGCTTCTAGCAGGTCACTCCCTACAGGAGGTGGAGAGATCCAGGAATCTGGCCCTCCAGACCTGCTCCTATCTTGGTCTCCTAATCGATGAGGCCAAGTCAGAACTCATGCCTTCTCAGGTGATGGGCTTCATGCCCACCCCCCAACCCAGCAGGGTTCGCTGCAGGGGGATGCCTTCTTGAGGCCGTGGACCCCAGGCCTCCTCTGCGCTTTACCTCCATTTCCCTTGATCCCCAAGGTGAGAAGGGACAAGGCAAAGGTGATCCTGGTAGCCCCAGACTGGCCGCGCCAGTTCTGGTATCCAGATCTCCTCAGCCTCAGCTGCAGGCCCCCGGGGTGGCTTTGTACGCGCCCGGACCGGATATCACTAAATCAGGGGAAGGTATACCATCCAGACCTTCAGTCCCTGTACCTCACAGCCTGGTACCTGAGCAGCTAGAGTTCCAGGCTTTGGGTCTTTCTGAATATGTCTACACTGTGGTGGAGGCATCTAGAAAGGAATAGACCAGAAAGTGTTATGCCTTTAAATGGACGCAGTTTTCCATTTGGTGTCAGGACAAGGGCCTGAACCCTCTGTCCTGTCCCGTGGCTAACATTCTTGACTACCCTTTTCTCTCTCCAAAGGGTCTATGGTCATCAACCCCTAGGGTGCACCTGGAAGCCATCTCTGCTTACCGGGCACGGGCTGGTCAGCCGACGTTGGTGCAGGAGACAGTGGTAGGGCACTTTTTCAAAGGCCTGGATCACATATCCCCTTCGGTGCGTGAACCTCCACCTCCATGGGATTTACTGCTGGTACTAGCAAAGTTCATGGGCAAGCCATTCTAACCCATGCACAAGTGTGAGTTGTCACACTTGTCATGGAAGACGGCCTTCCTGGTGGCTATCATGTCAGCCACAAGGACAGGGGAGCTCCAGGTGCTTTTGGTGGACTCCCCTTATCTGGTCTTCCACAGGGACAAAGTTGTCCTGCGCCCCCACCCGAAATTCTTTTTGAAGGTGGTGTCAGAGTTTCACCTTAACCAGGTGTTGACTCTGCTGGTATACTATCCTAATTACACCTCGGAGGCCGAATACAGGCTCCATACTTTGGACCTGAGACGTGCTCTCTCCTATTATAAGGAGAGGATGGCAAAAATTCGGGGAGAGGTTCCCCAGCTGTTTGTCACCTACGCTGAAGCTGCTTCTGGCAGAGCTGCAGCGAAGCGGACTATTGCAAAATGGATCACATCATGCATAGGTCTGTGCTATGAGTTGGCAGGCAAGGAGCCTCCCAGAGGGATAAGAGCTCATTCTACCCGCCATACATCCCTACCCAGGAAATCTGTCAGGCTGCTACCTGGAAGTCAGCAAACATCTTCATCACCCAGTACCACATCGACCTTGAGTCACGCCGGGATGCTGGTTTTGGGACCTCAGTTCTCCAATCTCTGTTCCCTAAGTAGGGGGTGTGCGCCTTGCCTCCCTCCTCTGGAGAACTGCTAGGAGTCTGCCAATAAGTGTGGATGAACAACATATCCACGATCCTAGAAGAACAGGTTACTCACCTGTAATAGTAGTTCTAGGAGTGGTATATGTTGTTCATCCACACGGACCCACCCGACCTCCCCGGCTGCAGACGCACAGCACCTGGCTTCCAGCTGGCTAAGATCCAGTGTCACGGGGCGGAGCCAAGGTATATACCACCCGGCTGGGTGGGAGGAGCCAGCTTGAAGACTTCTGGTGATTCTTAAAGGGGAAGGGGACAAGCCAATACGTGTCTTATGAAGAACATATACCACTCCTAGAACTACTGTTACAGGTGAGTAACCTGTTCTTTTGTATCGCGTGATATGAAAAAAAAGAATCTTTTTTCATATCACTAGTGATGAAAAAAGATCCTTGTTTGTGAGGGCAAACTCCTTTCCTTGGTGTCTAGTGGCACCCCGATTGTTGTCCCTGTTATTATAGATCTTACTTCAAGCTGGAGCTCTTGCAGCAGGCTATAACCATAAGGACTAAGCTGCCAGGTGCCAGGACCCCAAGGAAAACATCTAGCTAGCAGTCTTCAGCAGGGACCGCCCCTGACATCGGTCTGCCCCCAACGTCAGCCAGTGGTATAAAAGGGGCGGTCCCCATCCCCACCTCAGTTCTTTTCCCACCATTGACACGTTCATATAGGCTCCACAGACACCTCCTGTTACAGTCGACCACCATTGCGCTGTTACCCTCATTTATTTTCTCAAAAAATAATTATTTATTTTTTCTTCTCTCTGCATGTCTTCTTCACTGACTTCCTCAGTAGAGCGGCAAAAGTCCAAGTGTGCATGCAGCAAGCAGATGCCCTCCAAAGAACACCATGCGGTCTGCCTCTTCTGCCTAGGCCGACGACACAGAGGCCTGCCAGCACTGCCTGAGCTTTAACCAATGGACTAGGATTCACCACCAGAAGGTCCTTAAAAGCCACCTCTTTGAGAAGCAGCTTGCCGCCATGCAGAAGCAATCTTTGGGGAAAAGCCCTTCTTCTTCTTCCTCCTCCAATTTGGGGGCCTCCGCGTCGTCCACGGCGCACCGGGAGAAGAAGTCTTCAGGGAAGCATAAGTCCCGGGACAAGAACAAGGAGAAGGCCCGGACACGCTCCTGCTCTCAGTCACCTCATAAGAAGAAGGCCACTCCTGGTTCCTCCTCCCACGGGGGGATTGGATCGCTCTCCCCAGTCTGCTCACTCCTCCTCCGGGCAGCCGGTGGATAAACCTTCTGCCTTAGTGCTGACAGCAGGTGGAGGTCCGTCAGGGTCCAGGAGTCCAGTCTCGGCTCTGCAGCCCCTGAAAGTCAAGGCCATTCCTAAGTCCTCAGCCTACTCCTCAGGTGGTGTGGCCAGTGCCCCTTCAGATGGCAGGTCAGTGCCCACCATCTGCCCGGCCCTGGTGTTGGCTATGGCTTCTAAGTCTTCAGACAAAGCCCCCCCCCGATGCCCAGAGCATGTGTCCGCCTCCAAGACTCCCGAGACACCTCTGCCCCATCCCATGGTGTCTTTACCACAGGCTTCTGCTCAGCTGGTGTCTGCCAAGTCCCCGGACTGTTGCCAGCAGATGCCTAATCATTCGACCCTGGATACCCCAGTGTCAATTCCAGCGACACCACAGCCATCACCGGCCTCTCCTGCATCACCGGTGGACATGAATGTCTCCCCCATACTGACGACAGAGGGTCTGATGCTAGAGGTTCCTATTCCTATAGCCCTGATGCCCAGATGTCCAACACTAGCTCCTCCGACACCTGCTGAACCTCGACCTCAGGCACAGAACCCAGGGAGCCTACTGCACAGCCCAAGAGCCCATCCCCATGCCATGACGATGGGCATAGGGGCCGGTCTAAGCACAGGGACTGGAGGCACAGGTACTCTTCCTCTAGGTCCTCGGGCCGCCATCGCCACCACTCTAAGGGAAGACGTCGACATGAGGCCTCTTCCTCCTCCTCTGAGTCAGAGGACTCGAGCCATAGCTCATCTTCCTCCTCCAGGGACTCTGAATCCAGGGGTCATCTACCCACACCGGACAATAAGGAAACCCCTAGATCCCCCCTCCTGATGATCCATCATTCATGGACATCATGAGGCACATCCAGGCAACTAATGGCTGGGAAACAGAAGACCTAGATCCCGAGCAGCATAGGCTGGCCAAGTACCTTCGCCAAAAGCAGTCCAAAACTTTAGTGGTGCCCCCGCTGGTAGATACTTTCCAGGACCTTACCAGGATCACCTAGAAACATCCCTTTGCATCATCGGCTGTCTCTAAGAAATCAGACAGGCTCTACAAGGCACCTCAGGACGAGCCCTTCCTTGAGGAACATCAGTGGCCAATTCCATGGTCATTACCGCAGCCCATGACAGGTCAAATAGGCCCAAGCATCTCAGCAATCAGCCTCTTGACCAAGAGTCCAAGCATCTGGACCAGCTGGGCAAGAAAGTTTACTCCTCAGCTACTTGCTCTAAAAGATCTTTGAATTTTCTTACCCACATGGTGTAGTATCAAGATGCACTGTGGGAGAAAAGCCTAGAATTGGTCCAAGCTCTGCCAGATGGGCCACAGATGATGGAGCTTATGGATCTGTTGAAGTCAGGCTCAGATGTAGGCATGCATGTTTTGTGCGCCTGTTATGATATGGCTGATATGCCAGCCAGAGCTGCAGCCACTGGCATCTGTATCCAGCGACACGCATGGCTTTGGATCTCAGGTTTTACCCAGGACCTTCAGACCGGAATCATGGACCTCCCTTTCAGGGGTTTGGTCCTTTTTGGAGACAAGGCCAAGAAGCTAATTACCAGCCTCCAAGATTCTGGCAAGGCCATCTGGTCAGTCCAGAAGATGTACAAGGCTAACCAGAAGCCAATTAGAAAGCAATCCTTTTGTAGATCCTCCAGACAGCAGTCTTGAAACCAGCAGCGGCAGAGAGGAGGGTTTAAATACAAGGCCACCTCCCAGACTACTGGGAGTTCCTTATCCAGAGCTGCCAGATCTTCTCAGGCCACTCTGCCCACCCCCAGAGTTTCAGCCTGACTCCTTGCCAGACTCCCCCTTCCCCAGCAGAGTCCGTAGGGGAGGTGGTGGGGGTGTTGCTTCTTCCTCCATCTGGAGGGGTGGAGCAAGATAACTACTGACCAATGGGTCCTTTAAATCATAGAGAGAGGACATACATTGGAGTTCCTGGAGAGCCCAACGGAAAATCTGCCAATGTCCTCCCACTACTCTGTCTCACATCACTCTGATCAAAGAGGAAATTTAAGCTCTTCTACAGAAACAGGCCATAGAGTCAGTCCCTCCAGATCAGAGGTGAAAGGGATTTTATTCCTATTTCTTCCTTGTGCCAAAAAAGACAGGGGATCTTCACCCCATTCTGGACCTCAGTCATCTGAACAAGTACACAGAGTACAAAAGGTTCAGAATGGTCACTCTACTAGGCATACTTCCCCTTCTTCACCAAGGTGACTGGCTCTGCTCTCTGGACATGCAGGATGCGTATCTTCACATCCTAGTGTTCCAGCTCCACAGAAAGTATCTGCGCTTCCTCTTTCACAGGCGCCAGTACTAGTTCTGAGCCCTGCCTTTTGGCCTGTCCTCGGCTCCCAGAGTCTTCACCAAGTGCCTAGCAGTGGTTACTGTGGCCCTCAGGGGAAAAGGCCACTACGTCTTTCCCTACCTAGATGGCTGGCTTCTGGCGGCACCCACAAGGGGTCAGCTGTTGGAAACTCAAGAAGACACCTTTAGTCTTCAGAGATCTGGGGATCACTTTGAACCTGCCAAAGTTATCCCCATGGCCCAGCCAAAGACTCCAGTATATCGGAGCGATACTGGACACAGTTCAGGGCAAGGCCTTTCTGCCGCTGGACAGAACACATCATCTTCTATCCCAGGCTCAGATGGTTTCCTCATCCCGTCAAGTCTCAGCTAGGGCAGTCTTATGAATGCTGGGTCACATGGCAGCTGCCATTCTGACTGTCCCCCTGGCTCGTTTGCACTTGAGAGTTCCCTAATTGACACTCAGGGTGCAGTGGGACCAACGCTCAGACAACCTGGAACAACCAGTCATAGTCTCCGACCCAGTTCGTCGGACCCTGGATTGGTGGATGGAGCCTGTCAACCTTTCCAAGGGGGTACCCTTCAGACAGAAACCCCCATGGCAGATCCTAACTATGGATGCCTTGGGACAGGGTTGGGATGCCCACTTAGTAGACCGGAAGACCCAGGGGACCTGGTCTCCTTTGGAGCAGACACTACACATCAGTGTTCTCGAGATGCGAGCGGTCCTCTATGCCTTACAGGCATTTCAGATGGACCCTCTCCCGGGCCCTCTCTTGGTCCAGAATGACAATATTTTGGTGGTCTTTTACATCAACAAGCAAGGGAGGACTCACTCGTGCCCCCTCTGCAGGGAGGCCATGAGGGTCTGGTTTTGGGCACTGGAGCACTGCCTGGAGCTCACCACTGTGCATGTTCCAGGCACCCAAAATGTCTTGGCTGACAGCCTAAGTAGGTCTCGGTCCAAAGCCCATGAGTGGGAACTACTCCAGTGAGTCGCAGAAGAACTGTTTGACTGATGGAGATGGCCAGGGTTAGACCTTTTTGCGTCCCCACTCAACGCCAAACTGCCTAGTTTCTGCTTGCTAGATCCAGGGCCTGGTGTTCTCTGGTGAGATGTGTTGTCCCTCTGTTGGACAGGGAGGTTTCTGTATGCATTCCCTCCCTTTCCTCTTCTCCAGAGGGTCCTTCTCAAGTTGCAGTTGGAAAGAGCGGAGATGATCCTCATAGCGCCCTACTGGCCTCGTCAGATTTGGTTCTCTCTGCTCTAGCAGTTATCAGTAGAGCCTCTGGTTCCCCTGCCCCTGAGCTCGCACTTGCTCTTCCAGGACCAGGACACTCTAGTCCATCCAGACCTCAAGTCTCTTCACCTGCATGCATGGATCCTGCAGACTTAACAGTTGCCTGATTTGGGGTCTCCCTTAGAGTGGCTCATATCCTAGTGGCTGCTAGAAAAACTTCCAGTAGGTTTCCTTACACCACGAAGTGGATGCGGTTCTGCCTCTGGGCCTCTGCTCACTGCCTCGACCCTTTCTCCTGTCCGGCGAACTCCATTTTAGAGTATCTCCTGTCCTCTCCCTATCCGATACTGGTCTGAGTTACTCATCTATTAAGGTGCACCTTTCTGCCTTCTCTGCATACCATGCACCTATAGAGGGCAAGACACTTGCCCAGTTGGATCTGTCCCACACCTTTTTGCGGGGCATCCTACACCTGAAATCTCCCATTCACCACCCGGTCCCTCCATGAGATCTCTTGTGTATGTTAAAAAAACTTACTTTGCCTCCCTTTGAACTAGTCACAGAATGTGAGCTATGCTTTCTGTCTTGGAAAGCGTTATTTTTAGTTGCCCTTACTTTTGCTTGAATGATTTTAGAGCTTCAGGCTCTGATGTGTAAAGAGCCTTATTTAGTTTTTCACAAGGACAGGGTGTCCTTGAGGACAAATCCTAAGTTTCTGCCTAAGGTGGTGTCCGAGTTTACTCTGAATCAGGATATCCATCTTCCTGTCTATTACCCAGAGTATTCCAACAGAGGGGAGGCTTTACTTCATACTCTGGATGTCCATAGGACGCTTCGTTACTACCTAAAATGTTCAGAAAGACCGATCAGTTGTTTATTTCTTTCCCCCCCATATCTGAAGGGGCACCGGTTACCAAGCAGACATTGTCTAAGTGGTTAGTTAACTGCATTGTTTACTGTCATCGTAAGTATGACAGACCTTTATCAGGCCTGGTAAAAGGCCATTCTACCAGGGGTGTTGCTTCCTTATTCACCTCCTTGAAGAATGCTTCCGCAGCCAACATTTGTACAGCTGCTACCTGGAGTTCCATTCACATTTTTGTCAAACACTACAGTTTGGACATCGCTTCTAGGCATTGTACTGGATTTGGCCTTGTGGTACTTCGAGGCCTGCTGTCCTGAACGCTTCTGGCTACCTTTAACCACCACCCATGCCTGTCTGTCTCTTTTCCTTGACTGCTTGGGACTCATCCCTTATGGTTATAGCCTGCTGCAAGAGCTCCAACTCAAAATAAGATAGTACAGTTACGTAGGAACTTACCATAATAGTAGATCTTCGAGAGGAGCTCTTGCAGCAGGCATTGCTTTCCCTCCCTCCTTCACTCTGATATTCCTTCTGCTTTATCCTTTATTCAAACTCAAACCTCCATTGTTATCCTTCCCTCCTAAGCACTGGGTCTCCGGCGGGAGAACTGAGGTGGGGCTGGGGACTGCCCCTTTTATATCATTGGCTGACATCGGGGGCGGACTGACGTCAGGGGGTTGTCCCTGCTGAAGACTGCTAGCTAGATGTTTTCCGTGGAGTTCTGGTGCCTAGCGGTGTAGTCCTTATGGTTATAGCCTGCTGCAAGAGCTCCTCTCAAAGATCTACTGTTCAATCAATCAATCAATCAAAGTCTTTGTTTATCCAGGCGGTCACCGTTGAGCAAAGCTCATTTGCAAGGTGGACCTGGTTGGCATATGTATACAAAGTTAAGCAATCTACACAAAATTGATAATTTTTTTTTTCACAATGTAGGCAGAGCCCCAGGATAAAAATGACATATAAGCAAATTACAGATGATACAAGTAACACCATGCAAGGGTTCGTACATAAGAAGGGAAACATCAGCAATGCAGATACAAGTTACGGTAAACATGTATGGGTAGAACAATGACTGTCGAGGTGGTCTAGGGGAGGAGTGCAATAACACAGTGGAAGGGAGAAGAATTTGGGGGGAATGTAATGCTGACACGGTAAGTGGGCGGTTCTACTAGAGTCAGTATATTAATACGGTATCTCATGCTATACTATACACGGATGCTCCGGCCAGAAGAGGAGACTGGGGGGAAGGGGTGGAGGGGGAGCATTAGTTCTGGCTGCAAAAAACGGAGAAAATACCACAGAAGTGGCGAAGGCAAGACAGAGTAAATGGCTGTGAGCAGGTTTTAAGCAGGGTGGTGAACTGTGGTGGATTTGGAAGCTGCAGTAGAACAAGCAAAGCAGTTACAAACTTTGTTAATTGTGTGCAAGTGTAGTGCCTTGAAGTTAGGTAAGGAGACAAGGGCACCCAGTTTAAGTGTTCTTTGTAGATTATTTCATAGGCTGGGTAGCGTGAAGCTAATAGACGCTCTACTGAAACGAGAGTTTACTCTGGGTATTATGAGCGAGATGTAGGAGTGGCTTCTAAGCGCATATTTTCCTATTATGCTTAGAGGTAGGCAGCCAGAGATATAGGGGGGTAGTTTTTTGTGAGAGCACGGTAAGTCCAGAGGGCAGCATTTTTGTGGCGCCTGAGTTTAAGGGAGGTCCACCCCACAGCAGCGTACAGCGCGCAGTGATGGGTGGTATTAGGAAGACCTGTGATGAACCTTAATGCACGGTGGTACAACGTGTCTAATTTGGCTAATCAAGTAGCTGGGGCATTCATGTAAGAACCAGATAGTCAACCAGAGATAGGAAGGTGGATTGGACCAGTCGTCTCTTGGCATCTATAGTAAGGAACTGATTTAATCTGAAGAAAAGTCCAAGCCTTTGTCGAAGTTTTTTTAACAAATCCTCGATATGTTCGATGAAGGAGAGTCTGTTGTCAATCCATACTCCCAGATATTTGAATTTTGTGACGAATTCCAGCTTCTCACCTAATATTGTGTTTATTTCGGGAGTAGCCCCACAGGCTGTCAAGTTGCTTGCATGGGCGAGTCGAGAGAACAGCATCGCTTTAGTTTTTTTAGCTTTCAGGAGTAGTTTTTTGTGTATTAGCTGATTTTGCAGGAGGTTGAATTCAGCTTGGAGATCATTGCAGACTGCCTCTAGCGTAGGCCTGCTAACATATAGAACGGTATCATCAGTGAACAGGTGGATATTGGCGTTCTTTATGTAACAGTCGATATTGTTAATGTAGATTGCAAATAAGAGAGGGCCTAAGATAGATCCCTGTGGTACCCCTCTTAGGAGGGGTTTGAGAGGGGACAGCTCACCTTCTGCTTTGACTTGCTGAAGGCTCTGAGAGGTAGTCCGAAACCAGGGCAGCGAGGAGGAGTCCACACCAATGGTTTGTAAGGAGGCGAGGAGAAGGCTATGGTCGACTGTGTCAAAGCTTTGCTTAGGTCCAGAAAGACTGCACAGGTGAAGTTCCTAGAGTCAAGGGCTCTCAGCCAGTCGTCAGTGACTTTGGTCAGTGCTGAGATGGTGCTATGTTGGGCTCTGAACCCAGACTGCATGGGATTTAGTAGATTTGTTGTCTCTAGGTAGGACCTCAGCTGTACATTCACAATTTTCTCCAGTAATTTAGATAGCACCGGGAGGAGAGATATGGGCCTATAATTATTAAGGTCACTTGGGTCTCCTGATTTGAGGAGCGGGATGACATAAGCAGTCTTCCAAATGGGTGGCAAGATACTCTGGGAGAGGGATAAATTGAATAGGTGAGTGATGGGGATGGCTAGGACATGGTATGCGATTTTATTTATTTTATTTATTTATTTAGTTTTTGTTAACCGGGTAAGTGCACTAGCCAGCAAGTGACTGTTTTCAGGCACGACCCGGGAGGTACAATTACAATACAGACATAGTACAGCCAGGAATTATTTGAAACATCAGAACCATCAAAACAGAGAGAGATACAAATGCGCTGCAGTATACAGGAAACAATAACAATGCAGAAAATCAACAATACATATTAACCCTGTATCAAAGCAAATATACTTAAATGTGAAAGGTGGAGGACGGGTAAGGCAGGGGAATAGAGGCAATATGAAAAATACCAGATAGGTAATAGGGATGAGGGAGAAAGAAAAGAGGGGGGCGCCGTCAGATACGGCAACAGCGGGGAGAGGTACCAACCTGCAGCCGGGCTTGTGGAGCCACAAGACGGCAGGCGCAGAGAGGGTGGCGGTGGGGGGGAGGAACAGCAGAAACAGCATTAGCGGAAGGAGGGAAGAGTGTGAAGCCGGGGCGATGGAACCGGGAGACGGCAGGGCGAGGGTGAGTAAGTCGGTGAGAGGAGGATAGAAGCGGAGGAGAAACGCAAATGGCAGCAAAAGTGCCAAGGTCAGGCCGAGCCAGTGGAACCGAGAGACGGCAAGGCAGGGAAGGAGGGGTCGGTAGACGGCAACAGCGGCAAGAGGTGGGAAAGTACAGCTGGCCGGTGGAGCCAAGACGGCTAGCTGCGGGGTGAGAAGGCCTGCAAGAGGGGAAAAAGCAGGAAGAGTTACGCAAGCGGGCAGAAGTGCAAAAGTGAAGTCAGCCGGTGGAACCGAGAGATGGTCAAGGGGCAAGGAGGGGTCGGTGGAAGGTGGAAGAAGTGGTGGTGTAAGGAGAAAGGTGACACAGTGTGGCAGAAAGAAGGGGACTTGAGGGGGGCATGCATAAGGTGGGAGCAGGTGTAGAGGGCATAGTGGGAGAGGAAGACCGGGGAAGAAGATAGAACAGAGAAGGAGGGGGCAGGAAACAGAAGGGAGAGATAGTGCAGTTAGAGAAAACCAGGAGTATGAAACAATATCAACAGGTAACATTAAACTTAAGAGACAAGCAGATTGAGACAGTATTAATAACTAGGCTAAGTAAGACATCAATTATGATGAATAATATAAAAAAGTATAAACTACACTACTCATATAAACAACAGTGCTATTAATGGAAATGTCAGTGAAAAATGCAATGCATCAGGTGGGGTCCAAAGCAGACACATTTGTCCATTGTAATGAGGAAAGTTCTCAGTTCCTTTTGAAAGACTCATGGGTGGAGATATCTCTCAGGTTCTGCGGTAGCGGTTCCAAAGGTGGGGGCAGCATAGTGGAAGGAGTTCATACCCTTTAGTCCTGCAGAAGGGATGGAGAGTAATGACTGATCCGCAGATCTGAGATTTCTTGTGGCAATGGCGGTGTTAGTAGATCAGACAGGACAGCAGGTTTGGATGTCCGTGAGATGGAGTCCACAAGGTTGTGCAAATAGTACTGTCTGATCGAGGAGGAGAGAGCCAGCCAAGGTCCTGATATAGAAGGCAGTGATGGTAACCGAGGTGCCTTGGCTCAAATCTGCACACACATTATTGTAGGTAGTATCCCAAAGATGAAGCGAGGATTTTGAGGCTAAAGACAAGATGGGACACCCATATGTGAGGGTTGGCAATAGAATGCCCCGGGCTATCGCCAGTTTAGCAGCAGGGACGAGAAGGTGTTTGGCTCTATAAGCAGCCCCCAGTTTACAGTTTACTGTTTTGCAAGTTTCTTGAATATAGGTTTTAAGATTTAGATTTTAAGGAAGTACGGATCTAGTGCATCAGCGCCTGCACTTTTTCTGGTATCCAGTTGGAGTAATAGGTCTTCGACTTCTTTTATGGAAGCAGGTTAGAGCGTAAATAGAGAGGATGTAGCTGGAGGTGATAGAGAGGAGTTGTCTGTCATGGAGCGAATCTTACAAGCTGGGGAGTTATCAAATGCCAGGCCTGCAGTAGCGAAATGGTTATTGAAGGAGTCTAGGATCTTCGTCCTTTCGTTGAGTGTAGCATTGCCAGTGATGATCTTATTCGGAAGGGAATTACCTGTGGAGTGGCCCATCAGATCCTTGATAGTGCTCCAGAACTTGCACGGGCTCTTAGAGGCAGCGTCGAGTTCTGAGCAGAAGAAGGAAGCCTTAGCTTCTTTAATTGATTTGGTGCATAGGTTGAGTGCCTTTCTGAATAGATTCCAATCATTGGGCGTGTTCAGTTTATGAGCCCTTTTCCAGAGCTTGTCTCTTTCCAAGAGCAATGTTCTGATCTTAGAGGAGAACCACTTGCAAGGTTTGTTCTTAGCATGGACTTTGGTCAGGGGAGCATGCTTGTTGAGAGCCCCTGACAGTATGTCATGAAATATATCGTAGGCGGCAGTGACTGTTTTGGCCAGATAAAACTCCTGCCAATGCAAGGAATGTTTCAAATCATTAATATAGGCGGCTAGATTGAAGTTGCATCTTGATCTCTTCAGGGAGAATTTAGATATAGCTGATGGCTTATTGGTTGATCTTACCCCTCCAATGAAGCGGGTGGTCACTGACATCTGAGAAGAAGGTGCCGGCGTAGGAGAAAAGATGAGGTTTGCTTACTAAGAGCACGTCCAGTATAGTACTTTTATCAGGATTTTTTGTGTTCGGGCAGGTTGGATCAGTGATAAGCTGAGTCAACCCATGGGCATCGCAAAAGGATACAAGTGGGGCAGCTGCTTTGGACAGCCAATCGAGATTAATGTCACCAAGGATGATAGTTTCTAGTGCTCCCTGTCCCAGGACGTCACTTAGATGGGAAAGAAGCTTTAGGCCGGCAGACGGGGGCCTGTAATATCCTATTAACTGGAGGGCACTTGTCTGGGTAATTTACACTTTAAGAACTAGGCATTCATATTCGTTGGGGACAGATGATGAGCTAGTACAGGAGACAGAGAATTTATCTCTGATGTATAGGGCCACCCCACCTCCTCTAGTTTGCCTATCCGCTCTGAATAGGGCATAGCTGGGGATGTTTATTTCCATATCAGTGGTTGTTGGTCTGAGTCAAGATTCAGAGATCACTAGTATATCGGGGGAGATATGGGACACCCAAGCTTGGATCAGGGTGAATTTTTTTAGTAAGCTGCATACATTGATGTGCAAAAAGCTCATACCTTTTATCGAGAGTAGGTCTGAGGGTGAAGAGATAGGTGCCAGTGGGTCAGGATTTAGCTCAGCGTTACCTGAGCAAAGTAGGAGGAGGAGAAGTATTTTCCTGAGTGCGGAAAAAGAGAGTTACAGTAAGTTCCTACGTAACTGTACTTTATTTTCTCTGGTGTCTAGTGACACCCCCATCACTGTCCCCATTCTTTTCATATGTTTCCCTGGTGTCTACTGGCACCCCCCCAATCACCATCTGTGTTGTTTTAATACTTTTCCCTGCTCTCTAATGGCACCCCCCCACCCTCCGTTTGCTGTCTCCATTGTTTCTCTGGTGTCTAGTGGCACCTCCACCCCATCACTGTCCCTGTTGTTTTCATACGCCCTGATATCTGCTGGCACCCCCCACCCTCCAATTGCCATCCCTGTTTCCCTGGTGTCTAGTGGCACCCCCTACCCTCCAGTCACAGTCCCAGATGTTTCCCTGGTGTCTAGTGGCACCCCTACCCTTCGATCGCTGTCCCCATTCTTTCTGTAGTTTCTAGTGGCACCCCCAACCTCCAATCACTGTCCCTCTTGTTTCCCTGGTGTATAGTGGCACCCTCACCCTCTGATCACTATTCCTCTTCTTTCCCTGGTGTCTAGTGGCACCCTCCACCCTCCAATTCTCTCTTTATGCTGAAATAAAGAAAACTCCATTGTATACAGTCCAGAAACATACACACCAAATGGGGTGAGCTTTAGGGTTGACAGCCCCTAGGAAGATTCTGCCCCGATTTGCTTTAGGAGTGGCATTGAGGTTTTAAGTTTGGAAACCCTAAAGCCACATTTCCCCACTTTTATCTCTTAAGCCTGAACCCTAAATGTTGCATTAACACAGTTTTTTGGAAAGAATATGTCTATAGTTATGTATCTAGACATGTACATCTTACATGGTTGGCCCTTTCCCTCTAGGAACCATTGTTGTGTATTTGTCTGTATATCTCACCAATTAAATCTGTAGAGCTCCCAGTTACAGCAGTATACCTCCCAATTAAAGCTGCATTCCTTGAGAGGTATATAGCTGAATACCTTCCAGTTAACCAGAGGGATACCTGAATACCTCCAGAGGTATATAGCCTGTAAACCGTGGGAAAAAAAACATATGTCCCCCCTCAGGGCACCTGCAGAGCTGCAGGGAAGAACCTACCTAAAAAAGAAAACCTCCCTCATGGAGGGAAAAAAACCTCTTCCCCCCAGGACACCTGAAGAACCTGCAAAAAAAAACAGCTGGACAGCACATACAAGAAACCCTCCCCCCCACCACCAGCCCTGGAGCACTCAAAACCTGTAACCTCGCCCAACCTGGAGCTCCCAAAACTTGTAACAAAAGGACAGCTATAGGTAACCCTCTGCGCCACCCACTGAGTTGTAGCTCCCAAAACCTAAAAGGAAAAACATTTGGAGGCCGGCTGCAGGCAGCACACCAGAAACCCATCCCCCCAATGCTTGCCAACAGCTTTTCCATTAGTGCTGCAGCTCCCTCCTCAATGGCAGTGCCCTCCATGCTGCTGCAGCCTGGCCCCAATGGCTGACGCCGCTTCCAACTACAGCAATGACTGCTGACAGTGCCCCACACTGCTCCTGTCTGCAAACCATGCTCCTGAGCACTGCACCCCACTAAACCACCACTGAAAATAAGGATGGTCAGCTGCAGACACTCCTGTTTTTTGTAGGGGAACGCTTCACTATGGTAGGGCTTCCAGTACCAAAACACCACTACACTACAGAAACACATGGGGCCAGAATGTACAAGGCAAACCTGAAAATGGCCCCATCCATGGCTCACCTGGAAAATGACATGGCCCCAATTATAAGGTAAAAATACAACAATAATACCCTATATGTTCTACAAAACAGATGATGTGTATGTTAGGTATACAAGGCCTTGAATCCATCTCGGGTGGCTAATAAGATAAAGCCACTCGCCTGCCTTATTATTTAATTAGTCCCCTCAGTGGGTATATTTCCTTGTATACCACACATACCCATAATTTATTCTGTCTCTATACATATATTCACTGTAAAAAAACTGCATTAATAATGCACCACTTAGGGTTCAGATTAAAGCGACAAAAGTAGGGAAATGTGGTGTTAGGGTTTCCAACCCTAACTCCCCACCGCCACCAAGCAGCAAAAGAAAAACACATTGTGATTTCTGCTGTCCTGATTCTTGGCAAATCAGTGGTGGG
This sequence comes from Neoceratodus forsteri, assembly GCA_016271365.2. Lineage (NCBI taxonomy): Eukaryota > Metazoa > Chordata > Ceratodontiformes > Ceratodontidae > Neoceratodus > Neoceratodus forsteri. Next base: position 358,539,279 of record JADMNL010000025.1, read on the forward strand.
ATCTTCCTTTGGGTTCTCAATGCTAATGCTCACCCCTGCCCCCCAGTCTGTAGCCTTCTGTTTGAAGTAAAAAGTACACCGCCAAGACAGTGCTGTATACTGATACAGTCTTTAAACATACACAACTATATCTCCCCACATGTTGCCAAGTACCCGTGGGCCCTGCCTGAAGAAAACACATCACATCTGACCTTGTTTGCTCATGAGATGGTGTGAGCATTAGAGCTGAGAACCGCCAAGGAAAACCTCCACCACTGATTCACCAAGACTCAGAATAGCCAAAAGCATAATGTTTTGTCCTTTGGCTGCTTGGGGGTGGGGACGGGGAGTTAGGGTTGGAAACCCTAACACCACATTTCCCTAGTTTTATTGCTTTAATCTCAGCCATAACAGGTGCATTAATGTAGTTTTTTGCAACAAATTTCCTTTCTTTTTGAGACAGCAGAATTGTATCCTCAATTGGGACCTGTGTGAACACAGCCGGGCTCTGTGCTTCCATGCCATCATAGATGCAGACATCCATCTGACTGTAGGAGCTCAGGGATCTCTGGGTCCTGTGCTTCCATGCCTGCATAGATGCAGACATCAGGGTGCAGAAGCGGACTGAGCCACCAGTCTTATTTTGTGACGGCTCACAAAAGATGATGCAATTTATGTGCTTTGTTCTAAATTTCTTTTGTCACACTCACTTCGGAGAATAAATAGATTAACTATTCCTCTTAACTCCCGGTGGTTCATTTTATACTGGCAAAAATGTGTTTTTGGTGTTGCAGGCAGAAGAACTCTGTCAATTTTTTTTTTGGGGGGGTGGTCTGAAACTTGCTGTGCTGGTAGTACAAGAAGGGATACATCTTTGGTGCATTTTGATGATTATCGGACTTTAATTCGGATTTGGCATCATGGTGATGGGAGATAATTTTGAGGGGGGGTATAACATGTGTCTTGTAGTACTTGTAGTATTCATTGAGACTATTTTTTGATATATAGATTGTCCCTTAACTCCAAAGAATGTCAGTTATGGCTTGTTAAAGTTGCAATGTGGAAAAAACTAAGTCCAAAATCCTCTTTCATGAGAAAAGAATCCTCTTTTTTGAGGTTTTCGTTAGCTCACGAAAGAGGGTTCATTCTCACAAAAGAAGAAGAAGAATGTGGGAAGAAAACGATGTCCAAAACCTTCTTTCGTGAGAATGAATCTTCTTTCTTGAGATTTTTGTGAGCTTATGAAAGAAGATGGCCCCTCACAAAAGAAGAATATGGAAAAACCTAAGTCCAGACTCTTCTTTTGTGGGAACAAATCTTCTTTCATGAGATTTACATGAGCTCATAAAAGAAGATGGCATCTCATGAAGGAAAATTGTGGAAAAAACAAAGTCAAAAATGTTCTTTCGTGAGTAGGCATCTTCTTTCTTGAGGTTTTTGTGAGTTCACAAAGGAAGATGTCTTCCAAACTAAATCGAAAAACTTCTTTCGTGAGGCAGAATTTCTGTTTCATATGGCTGTATTTGTCTTTCGTGAGCCATATGAAAGAAGGAAAACATTTCACAAAATATTTTTTAAATGCTGAAAAAAACACATTTCAGGGTTGGTTTTGGAAGCACTAAGTCCAAAATCCAGCTAAATAGGTCCCATTTAGGAAGATATGTATGTTGGTGTCTCTGCAGGGCATAATTTATTATGGGTTGCGAACATTTTTTGTTTTGAAAAAAACAGAAACAAGATAGCCACATACGAAAGAAGAATTTTCTCTCACGAAAGAGGATTACCCCCTCATAAAAGAGAAATGCTCTTTCGGATGGTTAAATTCTTCTTTTGTATCAAGCATCTATCCAAAAGATCCTACTGAGCATGCTCAGAACTGAAATTTCAAATCCTTATAAATTGGGAACAAATTAATATTTTTTCACCAAACCAATGAAAAAGGCACCATTCTAGGGCAAGCCCATTCTACCCTGAACATTTCAGAACAAAATTCCAAACCATCTGGGCTGTAAGAAATGGCAAAAAAAACAACAAACCCAATTTTTCCTAGAAAAATGTACTATCTGGATCTCGGAATCCACACATCTGACCAGAAATGGAAACTTTGCACATCAAGAGACCTTGCACCCTCCCAGACAATGCATGCAAAATTGTATGCAATTCCATTGAATGGGTGCGAAGTGCATAGTTGGGGGTTTAACATTAAACACCCTAGTCAGGTGCTACTGCACCACTATAATATATATATATATGGGATATGCAGTGGAAGCAAGTGTAATAAATGAAGAGCAGTTTGACCTCGGGTAACATCACGAGTGACATAAGCCATGAGTGAGGTGTCCGAGGTCAAACTGCTCGAGTACAGATAAATCATTTATTACATCAGTTTTCCATTGCATATTTCATTTATATAGTTCTTTTGTTTTTGCTTTTGTAGGGGGATTTGTTAGTCAAAAAAGTGAATAAAAATTGAATTTTCTGCCATTTTTTGTTGATTATGGAAAATCTAAAAGGAATCTAGAAATGAAACGCCTCTCATTTTGCAGATATTTATATGCTGAACAACGTTTGTGCACAAAGTACCATACTATCATTTTTTGGTTTTAAGTTATTTGCATTTGTTTGATGAAAAAGTGCACAAAAATGGAATTTTCTGTTGCTTTTTGCTCATTATGAAAAAACTAAAAAGTCCCATAAATGAAACACCACTCATTTTGTAGATATTTCTGTGCTGAATAAGCTTTGTGCTCATAGTGCCATGCCATCATTTTTCATTTTAAAGTTGTTTACATTTGTTTGATGACAAAATAAAAAAAAGAATTTTCTGCTTTTTTTTGCTAATTATCAAAAAAATCTAAAAGGTATCAATAAATGAAACAACCACTCATTTTGTAGATATTTCTGTGCTGAACAACTTTCATGCTCACGGTACCATTCTATCATTTTTCATTTTAAAGTTATTCACATTTGAATATGGTTCATACTGCTACTGAGGCCAAACATTCTAAATGACATAAGCACTGTATAGATAATGGCTGATGACACAAGCACTGTGTGGATAAACGGCTGATGACATAAGCACTGTATACACAAATTAAATTTATGTACACAGTTATTCAGATAAATGGATTTATCACACTCTGTTTATCTCCACCCCTATTGCATATATATAGACTGGAGTTGAGACTTGTAGTAGAAAACTATTGCCCCCAAAGATGAAAAATTGCCAATCAATGGATGTTAATGCCCAAAACGCAGGTTGAGGGGATTACTGCCACTGGAGGTCACTTTTTCAACTCGACGAACAGTAGTTTTCCACTGTTAGCCAATAACTTCAGTCCATATTTGTTTTATTAAACCCTTTTTAATGACAGATTTGTACAGCTTTTTGGCAGCTTGAAACTCTGAGTGCAGCTTTCTGCTTCCTAGCAGCTGCATTTAATAAGCTGGAACAAAAAGTGCTTAACAAACAGCAGCAGTTAAAAAGCGGCAGCACTGCTGCAACTAACTTTAAATTTGCAGCTGTAGCTTGTAAGATCAGGGGCCAGATTTTCAAAAGTGGAAAAATTGTACATGTGCGGAAAAAAGGTTGCGCCATAGCTTTTTCCAGATGCACTCAATTTTCAAAAAGGTTGCCTTTTGCAGCTTTTTCCACAGTTTACAGTAGCTTGTGCATATTTTTTAGCACAGCTGCAGAAAAATGCTCTACCTGGTATTGCCAGGTGTAACATTATTTTGCGCAGCTGTGGAAAACAGGAAAATGCCACCCCGTGTGCATAAAATATCATTTTTACAGGTACAAGATTTCTTCTTGCACCAGGGAGTTGAGCACAGGGACTTAGTCTCTGGATCACGTCAGGACCATTGAAAATCTGGCCCCAGCAAGAGCTTTTAAAGATCATCAGGTTATGGAATGGACTGCTCATGCTCAGAAAACTGCTGACGGGTTTCAGGGCAACAATTCAGAGACTAGCTACAGAAACAATTCACTAATTCAAAACCTGAGACTTTTAGTTTCCTTAAAAGAAACAGGAACATTAAACATGTTTGATCTGAACAAGGAAAGTGTAGAATGTGTCAGCAATTTTAAGTGCTTCGGGATCACTTTGGATAGCACGCTCTCCTCTGAGTTTCGTATTCGTATATTTCGTATGAGTCTGTATTCGTAAAGTCTAGTCATCGTAGGCTAGACCTCCTTTTTAGAGCATGTGACCTTTTAATTCCTGAATCTCAAAAGTTGTTGGTCTGTGACATCTTTTCCATTGTTGACTGGGCCAGTTGTTTATATGGCTGCACTGGAGGCAGTGCTAGCCAAACTGAAAACCACCTACAACAGCATATGCCGCTTTGTCACAGGTCAACCCAGATTAACTCACCACTGTCATCTTTATACGTTCACAAGCTACCTCCCTTTTGAGGAAAGGTGTTAATTTCCTTCCGTATAGACGAGATATTACACAAGGTTAAGCTGGGAGCTATGCCTTCTAGTGTGTCTGAATTGTTTCCTCAATCCTCCAATGATTTTTGCACTAGGTTTCAGTCCCCAAAAAAGTTTCAGAATTCTTCAGTGTAAAACTGTCTTTGGCAGGAAACCCTTTGTTTTTTTTTCATCTGTTCATGTTTATGGTGGTGTACCATCTGATGCTCTGTGCTGCACTAAAATGCCTTCTTTCAAGTGCAAAATGAAGAAGTGGCTGTGTGCAAGTTCTAAATTTAACTGTTATGTGTAAATGTTTTTAACCTGTTTTTAATGTTGCAGTTTTTTATCTTGGTGTTACGTAAGTTTATATGTATCCGGTCACTTGTGAAAACTGGTAACTTTTTGATATTACTACGAGAGGGTTCCTGCAGTGGGTCATAACATCCAGGACTGCGCCCCCTGGCATCAGGACCACACAGCAAACTTTTGCTAGCAATGTCTGGTGGGGGACTGCCCACCCGACATCACATGATGGACGTCAGCATGACCCCATATAGTGGGCAGTCCCCACACCCGCCTTCCAGTTCTTTCACGCCATCAACCTTCACAAAGAACTTCGCAGTAAACGTTGCTCAGTCGATTGCCATTTTTCACTTATTTTCCGAGTTTTCAAGTCCAATTTTTTATTCTTTTATTATTTCTCCACCTCCAACTTTGAAGACAAAGAAGAAGTACAGTGCACAGATCCCTCACAAAGATGGCCATCATCACTGTCTCTTCTGCCTAGGCCCGAACCACGACACCGCGGCCTGCTCTGACTACAAGCCCTTCAATCAGGCCACGTGCAAATGTAGGCAGCAGACTTTGGAGGCCCATTTACTGAAGTTCAGATTGGCCACTCTTGAAAAGTAGATGCAGAAATTGAGGGATACCACTTCATCCCCTTCCTCAGAGTCCAAACAAAAGAAAAAGAAGGACAAAGAGAAGCACAGGGAACTAGAACGTATGGAGGACAGAGGCCGAGTTTCCTCTAATAAGCCTTCGACCAGCAGGGCTGTTCCCCCACTGCCTGCCATTGTGGTTGTCCAGGCCGTATCTGGGGCTTCTCCAGGTACCTCTGCTTCTTTCCAGCCTATTTCCACTAGTGAGTCGTCCACTGGCTCCTCTGGCGAACACCCGGTCTCTACCACTAAGTCAGACCCCGGCTCCTCTGGGGCCCGCCTGGTAATCGGTAAGTCAGATCCCAAAAAACAGGCAGGAATCCACACAACACAGACCAATAAGCCAGTTGAAGGTCCTCCGCCCGGTCCCTCTATCACCCGATAAGCCGGTTGCCCAAGTTTCAGATGACCGTCTGGACGTCGCTCACCCATAAGGGGCTGACGCCACCTCACCCGATGCCCGGTTGAGCCCGCCGACCTCTCTTGGTCAGCCCTCCTCCCAGGTCTCTCCTGGGTGGGAGCCTTCCTCTCCACCTCCCCCGGTGGGACCTCCTACCCCAGACGTGACATCTAGGGTGGAGGAAGAAGTGGGCCCGCTGGACGTGGTCCTCTCCTCTCCCACTCCAGTGGCTGTGCCCCAGGTACCTCCTGTGGAACCTACTGGGGATACCAACACCAGACTCCATTCTCATGGGGCTCCTGGCCTCATTGCCCCTCTGTCAGACCTACCTATGGCTCCGCCATTAGGGCCTCCTTAACTCATTGCCTCCTAGAAACGTCTGTAGGTGTCAGCAAATCTAACTACATTGTGTCCCAGAACGCCTACAGAAGTCATCTACAGACTTCCTGTGTGCCCTAGAAATGTCTGAAGAAGTCACTTACATATTTTAATTTTACTTGCCAGCCAGAATTGATTAGAATTGACTGCATAGTACCATTAGAAAGGTAATGCTGTGCTGAACAACCTTGCCACTGACACTTTGTGTGTATCATGTTCACTTTAGGAGTTATTCATATTTGTTTACGACATTTTGTCAATCTAGAACCACCTAAGCACCTTGAAGAAAACACACATTCTGGGTATCTTAGCTAGTATAAAACAAAAGCCAAATTGAATACAGTTGATTGCATAGAACCTTTGGAAAGGCAATTTTGCATGGAACAACTTTGCCACTGATACATTGTGTGTGTCACGTATACTTTAGGAGTTATATGCATTTGTTTATGGTATGGTGTGTATGGTTAAGATTTGTCCCTCAAACCTCACCAACACACCTTGGCTCAAATGGGGAAAAATTATGTTTAATACTACAGAATTAGCTTTTTGTTTTATAAACAAATGATTAAAATTACATCTAATGTCTGGATGCTTAATTAGGTGTTGATATGTTACATATTTCCCAACAAAAAAAGGTTTATGGTGCATTTTTTAGTGGAAAAAATATTTTGTTTTGCTGTTTCGACCAGCACAGAAATAAAACTAAATTACCTGCTATTCCTTGCATACCACTGTTGGAAAGGTAATTTTATGCTGAACAATTTTGCCACTCATACTTTGTGTCTAGCACTTACATTTTTTGTGCTATTAGCATTTGTTTGCGGCATGCCAATTATGGCTTGATTTTGCTTAGAAGGGCCCAGGATTAACTGTTAACAGTATACAGGAGACAAGTGCTGCAACTTCAGAAAGCTCCTGTGGAGGCAGTGAGTTAACCGGGCCCCCCATCTCTGACGCATGGGGTACCACCGGACACTCTCTACAACCTCCCTCCATCAGGGCCCTTACGTTTTCCCCCAACACAAGCTGTTACTACACCAGGCCCGACACCAGATCCTCAGACGTTGACTGTCCTGACATCAGTTCCCCTAACGTTGGCCAACCCGACGACGGTACAGGGTCATCCACCAGGGTATCATCCCTACTCAGCATTCCAGACATCCAGACATCAGCTTACCCTACATCTGGTCAGATGATGGGCTGTTTTCCCCAGACCTTTTACGCTGGGTATCAGACCCGTAACTACCCCTATTATCAGGGGTATCCTCCTCCTCAGTATTCAGGGTTGGGCACACCTTTTTATCATCCTCAGCCCACCCCTCCTCCTCCACCTCAACAGGACTTTCAAACCCTTATACAGTCCTGGTGGAAGGATGCCAGATCTCAGCTGGTCTCTGACTTAGAACAATGACTGCCAAGCCTGGTGGTCTCTCCCCCTCCTCGTTCCATGTCACCTGTCAGCTCTATCCACTCTTCTATGGTGCACATTTCAGGCACACTCCCCCAGGAGGTCACCCTGCTGGGGATGGAAACCCCAGGAGGAGGAGATTCTTCACCTGAGGAGGATTCCTCAGATGACTCATCAGATGGGCAACCTTCGGTGACCAGGGGCAAGGAGTCACCAAAGTCCCCTCCGGAGGATCCCTCTTTTATTGAGCTCCTCTGAATTATCCAACAAATCAACGGCTGGAATATGGAGGAGCAGGACACAAAAAGGAAATGTCTAGTAGAGCACCTAGACTTGAAGACCATTTCTCCAATACCTGTCTCCCTCCTTGGACATCACTCCACAAGGATCTCACCACTACTATTTGGCAGCTGCCACACTCTACCATGGATGTCCTAAAGAAGGCAGACTGGATCTACCACGCGCCTGAGGATATTCTCTTTCTGGACCCTCACCCCAAGGCAGACTCTATAGTTATAGTGGCTGCTCATGACCGTTCGGCCACACCAACACCAATAAGCACCTCCCCTCATCCAGATAAGGAGTCTTGGCAGCTCGACCAATTTAGAAAAAAAATCTATTCCTCTTCTACGTGCGCCCTCCATTCTCTCAACTATGTGGCGCACATGGTTTCTTTTTAAAAAGCAACTATGGCCAGGCTTGAGGCCCGTATCCAATCAATTGGAGACCTCGGACCTCAAGGAGGAACTGACCAAAGACTTGCGCCTGTCCAAAATTTCTTGCAGACGTGCTCAGAGCCACCTGCGATTCGGTGGATGTGGTGGCTCGTTCCTCTGCCACAGCTGTCTCCCTCTGAAGACATGCTTGGTTATGTATTTCTGGACTCTCCGTAGATGTCCAGTCAGCTATCCAGGATGCTCCCTTCAGAGGTTCAGTCCTCTTTGGGGGAGACACCAAGGACTTAATTACGGGTCTACAGGACAGTGGCCAAGCCCTGAGATCCATCAAGTCAATGTACCAAACAGGCTTTCAGAAGAAACAGCCTTTTCGGTGCCAAAACAAGAAGCAGGGTAAACAGCCCTTAGCAGGTGCCAAAATGAAAGAAAAGCGACAGGGGTCCTCTTTCTCCTCTCCCCCTGCCTCAAAAACCCAAAGCATGATAGGGGAGCCCCCTCCCCTTCGTCCCTCAGCTTCCTGACTCGTCCAGCCCCCCCCCTCCACCCTCCAATGTGGAGCCAGTGGGAGGTTAGTTCACCCTCCACATGCAGGAGTGGAAGGGCATCACCTCAGATGCATGGGTCTTGAAACTCATTTCAAGAGGGCACACCATAGAGTGTCTGGAGTTTCTTCCAAACTCCCCTCCAGGTCATTCCCAGTGCTCTCCGAACCAGGCCCTGCTGGTCGAGGAGGAAATCCTGGGTCTAAGACAGAAGTCAGCTATAGAACCAGTCCCTCCATCCCAGAGAGGAAAAGGGTTTTACTCTCATTTCTTCCTGGTCCCGAAAAAGACGGGCAACCTCAGACCCATCCTGGATCTCAGCTGACTGAACCTTTTTGTAGAGTACAAAAGGTTCTGCATGCTGACTATACAGGGTCTTCTGCCACTTTTGCAGAAGGACCACTGGCTTTGCGCACTGGACATGCAGAATGCCTACCTTCATATTCCAGTGTTCCCGGGCCACCATCATTTCCTGTGTTTCCTTTTCTAGGGGGAGCACTTCCAGTTTACAGTGCTCCCCTTTGGCCTTTCCTCGGCACCCAGGGTCTTTACCAAGTGCCTAGTGGTGGTGGCAGTGGCCTTATACTGTCAGAGATTTGCGGTGTTCCCTTACCTGGATGACTGGCTCTTAGTGGCCCCATCCAGAACCAAACTGGAGGAATCTCTTTCCTTCACACTGGACCTTTTTCCCTGACTGGGGATTACTGTCAAATTCCCCAAGTCATCCCTAATCCCCTCCCAGAGGCTTCAATTTATCGGAGCCATCTTGGACATGGTCCAGCGTAGAGCTTTCCTGCCCCCGGACAGAGCAGACACTCTACAGGAACAGGTTAGTCTAGTTCTCTCCTCCAGACATATTCCTGCCAGAGCATTCTTACGCCTTCTTGGCCTCATGGCAGCGACCATTTCCATGGTTCCCTTAGCCATATTACACATAAGGATCACCCAGTGGACCGTGTCCAATGGGATCAGCACTCGGACAACCTAGATCATCCTGTCCTAGTCTCTAGCACTCTCAAGAAAGACCTTGTATGGTGGCAGGATCCTCAGAACTTGTCTCGGTGGTTACCTTTCAGGACAACTTCTCCATCATGGACCCTCACCACAGACACCTCTGGTCTGGGTTGGGGAGCCCACCTGGGGAATCACAGAACTCAAGGAGTGTAGTCTCAGCTGGAGATATCTCTCCATATAAATATATTGGAGATGAGGGCTGTACTGTATGCCTTGAAGGCATTCCTGCCCATACTATCGACGGGAACACTACTAGTCCAGACGGACAATATGTCCGTGGTCTGGTAAATCAACAAGCAGTGGGGGCACCCAATCATACCCCAGTGCAGGGAGGTGATGCGGATGTGGTTCTGGGCAGTCCAGCATGGTATATTTCTCATGGTCGTGCACATCCCAGGCATCCTAAACATCCTGGCGGACAGCCTCAGTTGGACGTCGTCCGACGCTCATGAATGGGAATTGAGTCAGGAAGTGGCCGATATGTTGTTCCACCGATGGGGGCGACCAGAAGTAGATCTCTTCACCTCCACCTGTAACGTGAAACTTCCCAGTTTTTGCTCACTCGTTCCAGATCCTGGTGCTTTTTGGCACGACGCATTGTCATTCTGCTGGACAGGGAAGTACTTGTACGCCTTCCCACCCTTTCCCGTTTGACAGCGTGTCCTTCTAAAACTTCAGGCAGAGGGGGCTCAGATGATCCTCATAACATCCCTCTGGCCAAGGCAGATATGGTTTCCACTCATGCAGCAGCTGGCAGTGGAACCTCCAGTTCCCCTCCTTTTACAACACAATCTGTTGACACAGGATCAGGGCAGACTAGTGCATCCGGGAATCAGGACCCTGCATCTTCATGCGTGACTCCTTCAGACATAATTGTGTCACATTTTGGAGTTTCCTAGAGGGTCGCTCAGGTCCTGGTGGAAGCCAGGAAACCCTCCATCTGGGCCGTATCCAAGGGCTGGGACCCCTTCACTTGCTCAGCTCCACAGGTCATGGAGTACCTGTTGCACCTCTCTGACTCTGGCCTAGGTTATTCCTCCCTTAAGGTCCACTTGTCGGCTATTTCAGCCTATCACTCCTTTGCGGACGGGAAACCTATTGCTCAGTTGGAGGTCTCAAAAACTTACCTGAAAGGGATCCTCCATTTGAAACCCCCAATCTGTAACCCCACCCCACCTTGGGATCTAAACTTTATCTTAGAAAAGCTTACGCTCCCTCCCTCCCTTTGAACCAGCGGTAAGCTGTGATTTGCGCTACTTGTCTTGGAAACTGCTCTTTTTGGTTGCTGTTACTTCTGCTCGCAGAATTTCCAGGTTTCAGTTCCTGATACATTGGGAGCCTTATTTAATTTTTCACAAGGACCGGGGCAGTCCTGAGTACTAATCCTAAGTTTCTTCCCAAGGTGGTTTCCGAGTTCACCTTGAATCAGATGGTTGAACTCCCGGTATACTATCCAGATCATTCTAACAGGGGTGGGACCTTACTTCACTCATTGGATGTACATAAAATCTTGCATTGTTATGTCCATAGGACCAAAGACACACACAAGTTAGATCAGCTTTTTGTTTCCTTTGCCCCCAAATCTTTGCAGTCGGCAGTTTCTAAGCAGTGTCTTTCCAAATGGCTTGCCAACTGCATTCGCTTCTGCTACCAGAAGTACAACAAACCTCTTCCGGGGGAGGTCAGAGGTGGCTGCCTTAACAGCGTTCCTTACAAATGTTTCTGCAGTAGAGATTTGTGCGGCAGCAACCTGGAGTTCTGTCCATAACTTCACGAAGCATTACAGTCTGGACATTGCCTCTAGGTGTGGGGCCGGGTTTGGCCTCACCGTCCTGCAGGGCCTGCTGTCATAGGCCAGTCCTGGTCTGCATTCAGTTGTTCCTCCTCCCCTGATTCTCTCAGTCTCTCTCAGAGTGACTGCTTGGGATTCAGTCCTAGATGTTATGACCTACTGCAGGAACCCTCTCAAAGTAAAATAGTAGAGTTACTTAAGAACTTACCATAACAGTAGATCTTCGAGAGAGGTTCCTGCAGTAGATCACACTTTCCATCCCTCCTTCCCCCAGTTTCTGCATTTCTTACAAATCATTCTGAACTGGGATCCAGGATTTCATCCTTTTTTTCTGTCTCATCCTTGATCTCCGGTGGGAGAACTGGAAGTGAGCGCAGGGACCGCCCACTATATAGGGTCACGCTGACGTCCGTCACGTGATGTCTGGTGGGCGGTCCCCCACCAGACATTGCTAGCAAAAGTTTGCCGTGTGGTTCTGACACCAGGGGGCACAGTCTTAGATGTTATGACCTACAGCAGAGACCTCTCTCGAAGATCTACTGTTATGGTAAGTTCTTACGTAACTGCACTTTTCCTTAGCCCAATAGAATAAAAAGTGAAGTGAGATTTTGGCCCAGAATAGGGTGACCTTTCTGGACTGTATCTTCACCATTGATTCACACTGATGGGTTCTTAACTAGAGGCACTAGGACCCTGCAGGAGCCAAAAATCTTCAGGAGGGCCGGCGCTAAGGTAGGCTGCGTGCATGCATGGCACTGCAAGAGCTAGTCTCACCCTGCATAGGCTGTCTCAGCAATGTCCCTTAACCACCTCAGTTCCTTTTTTCTGCCATGAAGTGTGCTTCAGTGATGACGATGCTCGCCCACCAGGCGTCAGATCTTCATGTCTATATGACAACAGCGTTTAGTTTCGTTCTGCTATTTCTTTTAGTTTAGTGTTTATTTTGTATGTTAAAGAAAAAAAAAAAGAAAGTTTCTTTCAGCCCTACAGAACAATGGCCTACGACCATGGATGGTGACGGTGATGGTAAGGAGCCTCCGCATACATGCTGCTTTGCTAGCGGGGCCGTGTCCAGTCCACTTCCCTCTCTGAAGGAGGGTTCTGATGATGGGTGGTCCTGTGTTCGGGAGGGAAAGCAGTTCTGTCGCAAACACAAAAAGAAACGGACCCATTCCTGATCCCGGTTGGGGACCCAGCACCATTTGACCTCAAGTTCTTCCTCTTCCCATTGGAAGGGGAAGAAACAGTATCGCTTGAGGTCACCCTCTGGTAGTCTGCCGTGAAGTCTTCAAGGGCTGAGAGTGGGAGGCGTTCACCGATGCTGGCATCCCCGGCCTCTCCTGCTTATGGTCGCTCAAAGTTTCGGGGCCAGAGCCCCTCTCTGTCTTCTTGTGGGGACTCTGAAGGGAAGTTTCACCACTGGGCAGCTCTTAAGGAACAGTGGGTACAGCATTTGACCTGTTAGCCCCTTTCTGCGAACCCAGTTCCAGGCTCTTCAGGGCTGAGGACCTCGGGGCCGTGGTCAGGGTTTTCAGGCCAGGTAGAGCGTTTGGCTCTGCCAACAGATCCCGATCCCTTTTTTTTTTAATTTAGTCTTTTTATTTAATTTATAAATGCAGCAATTTTACAGGCAGCAATACATAACTTATTAATACCAGTTGATAACATCACAGTACATTACTTGTATACTTGTAGCAGTCATGTTAGAGGAAAATAAATTAACATCTTATTACTTCAGTATCCAGAGAATCATAGTTACTCATTTAAGTTCAGTCTGTGATCTGCTCAAATGAAGCCAGGCATAGCACGGTGGGCCTCCCCTCTCCCTCCCAGATTTTGGTCCTATTAAAATTCAATGAACATCACAGGTCATATCCCGAGTAACTTTTCAGTGCAAAAGAAGAACAAAAATTACATGTTCAGTACATAGCTTAAGGTACAAAATCATCATAATGATTTAGTTCATATGTTATCCACTTTTGCCATTGTACATCAAATTTCTGAATTTTTTTTTTAATTTTTTTTTCCGGCAGGACCCTGTCACTTGATTGGCCCTGGTCACGGCCCCTGGAAGCCTCCACCACCGTCTATGGCTGCCGGGGTCCCCAGTCACCCGGCTTGCCCCCCGGAGGGCGGGGCCATGGTCACGTTCTTCCGTGATCACGGAACCAGTATCTGGTCGGGGGACCCGCAGCGATGGTGGTTGGCGAGGTCTTCCGGGAGGGCTTCATTTAGACAGGTAGCCCTCGCCCTGCCTGTATTTTCTGACTTTTTCCTCATGGAGGCGGGGACGTGCAATGATGCCAGCATCTGCCCCGCCTCCCAGAGAGACTAGCGCGGCAGCGTGAGACCTCCCGGCCTCTGCCAGGAGTCCTCAGCACTCCGAGTGCTTCCCCCACCCTCCCCCGGAGAAGGAGAGCAGTCCATAGGATGCTCCATCCTTCTCCCGGCCAGCCCTCCGGCGACCTGGGTCCATTCCACGAACCCGGGTCGCCCCAGCGTCATGGCGGAAATCCCACCACTCGCCAGCGGAGCGCCAAATTTCTGAATTTTGTCCATCATCTTGGCCAAGAGTCGCTCAAGGGCATATATCTCCCTGGACAAAACAATCCAGGCTTTTTTAGTGGGTATTTTATTTGTAAACCACAGTCTAGTGATAATTTTGTGTGTTGCTGTTATAAATTTAAAAATTTGTTTTAGCAAATTTTTATCAATTCGCAGACCTTCTGGTTTAATAAAAATCAATATAAATGTGGGAGTGAATAAATCAGTAGTGTCATATATTGCACTCAGCTCCTCGAGGATCTCCCTTCAAAACTTGGATAGCTTAGGACATGACCAAAGGACATGGCTCTGATTTGCTCTATCATCCCCACATTCTCTCCAACCCTGTCCCTCCCCTAATTCTCCCATACTGGCCAGCAAGGCTGGTGTACCGGAAGAAAGCGAGGACAGTGTGTCCACATGTATTGACGCCAGTATGGTGGGGAAAAGATTTTTATAGTTGGTAAAGCAGACTCATTCCAGTCCTGCTCTCTGATTGATATCTGCAATTCCTGTTCCCATCTAAGCCTGATTGAGTTGGTCGAGTCTCCCTGTCTTTCATTTAAGGCCTTATATATCTTACTAATCAGGTGATCTGAGGCCGTTCCTCTGATATGAGCTTGTAACAGTTATATTATTTGGGTTGGATTTTCAATTTGGGCCACAAGTGACCACTCATATGGCTGAAGGTATGATTTCAGATGTAAATAAGAAATAAAATATTTATGGGGCAAGTGATATTCCTTTGAAGGGAGACAAAGGGAAGAAGACCTGTTCTGCCCACTAACTGGAAAATGAATAAAATGCCATATCTCTGCCATTGAGCTACATAGGGGCCTGAGGGACCTGCTGTCAAGTCTGCATTATACTTCAAAGTTCCCAGGAACATTTTTTCAGGGAATGTAAAATAATTATTACTGACCTTAAGCCATATTTTAAAGAGTTCCCTGGTGAACTTCTGATAATTCATTATCCCTTGACACTTGGGGGGCGTCCCAGAAAGGAGCTCTTGAGTGTTGTATAGGTCCCCCCAAGTTACTTCTAATTGTTTCCAGTGTGCATCATAATGTTTATTTAGCCAGTGTAGGACTACCCTTAACTGTGCTGCCATCGCATACTTTCTGAGATCCCGATCCCTTGGCGGTAGCCCTGCCATCAACACTTGTTCCACTAGCCATTCCTCCCTCACTCTGTTTCTCTGCAGGGGCCAGGCAAGGCACCTTTCCCGGTGAGTTCAGTAGCAGCTAGACCTTGGCCAGGGGCAGCGTCAGGTTCGGTGTCAGGTTCAGGTGTTCTTGGGCCTGTCCCAGTGCTGTGTCTGGCACCACATCTGGCAACGCCTGCAGCACCGGGGATCTCCTCGGTGCTACGTTCTTTCTCTTTGGATCTGGGACCGGTGCCAGTGCTGAATCCCCTTGGGGTGGGCCTGGTGCTGGCTCCCTTGGTGCTGGCAATGGCCTCATTTGTTCTGGTGCTGGGTCTGGTGCTGGCTCCTGCACCAGTGCTGGTTTCTCCTGTTTATCCAACCCTGAGAATTGGACTAGGTGTCTCTAGGTCTACTCCTCTTTCTACCCCTCTTCCCTTAGGGTAGTTGGAAGAGGAGTCTGACCTCAACCTCATTATCTCTGAGGGCAGTGATGATGACTCCTTCTGTACCCTGGATTCTTCTACTCCAGGTGTTCTTTCTGTTCCACAGGAGAACCTTTCTTTCCAGACTTTGCTTCACAACATACATGCAACTCTAGCACTCGAGACCTCTGCCCCAGATCCAGGTAAGCAGTTACGTCTCGAGTGACTTCATGTGCCTAACATTCCAGTTAACCTCTCACCTCCTATCCCTCCAGCTTATGAAATGCTCTTGAAGGCGGTGTGGGCCAGGCCTGCTACCATTTCTTCTGTCTCTAAGCAGATGGACCAAAAGTACATTGCTTCTAAGGAAAGACCTATTCTAGCTTCTCAGTCTGTTGCTGACAAAATTGTCATCTTAGCTGAGAACGATAAGGCCGTTCTTCCTGAAGCAGTTACAGCTCACCCCATCAATAAGGAATCCCGCAAGATAGATATGATGGGTAAGAGCGCCTTTGCTGTGGCTACCTTGGGTATGAGTTTAACTAGCTACCAAGGATATTTCTTTCAATATGAGTATGCCCTCTGGACTTCCCTCAGATCTTCTGCTGAGACTTTGCCAGAATCAGACACTAAGCAGAAGATCCTGCACACTGTTACTCGTGGTATAGAGTCTAACAGTCACCAGTTGAAGGCAGCCATGGATGCATGTGATCCTGCTTCCTGTGCTACTGCCACCAGTATCTGCAGTAGGAGACATTCTTGGCTTCAGACGTGCAGTTTTTCCAATGACACCCAGCAGCAGGTCATGAATGTTCCATTTGATGGTTCTTACTTGTTCAGTCACCAAGTTGGGCAATCCCTTGATGCCTCTCAAAAGACCTGTACGGCCATCAAGTCTGTTAGACCTGCCCCAACTAATTCTCAGAGAGGGAGGGGCAGGGTTTTCTACCATAACAAAAAGTCCTTTCGTGGCAGAAGTAGAGGACACCAAGTCAAGTTCCAACCTCCTCAACTACAGAAGAAAATGTACCAGAAAGCACAAGCCCTGAAAGCACCTAGTGCCACCCTCTGACGTTCCAGCCCCGGCTCTGCTTTGGCTGCCCGAGGCACACCTCTCCACTCCGGTGAGAGAGTGTCTGACTCAGTTTTACAGCTAGTGGAAATCTGTCACTTCTGACAAGTATGTCCTGTGGATCATCTGGGGGGTTACTTGCTGAATTTTAAGGACCTTCTCCCCAGACTCCCCACCCAAAAAGCAGCAACCCTTGTCCACTACCAGGTAAGACCTACTTACTTCAGAGATAGCAGGCCTTTCAAACAACAGGGCAGTGGAAGTAGTGCCGGAGTCAGAATGTAACACGGGCTTCTACTCCCACTGCTTTCTCATTCTGAAAAAGATGGGGGGCACGCTCCCCATCCTAGACCTCAGAAAGCTTAAGTTTTTCCTCTGAGAGAAGTTCAGAATGGTCTCTCTAGGGACTTCACTACCACTTCTCAAGCCTCAGAACTGGTTGGCCTTGCTGGACATGCAGGACATCTACCAGTACATTCTAGTGCACCCCAGTCACAAGTTTCTTCTCTTCGTGGCCCTGGGTCAGCATTACCAGTTCTGAGTCCTGCCGTTTGGGGTATCCTCGGTGCCTCAAGTTTTTACATAATGCTTCACCATTCTCCCGGCACACCTTTTGAAAGCTCTGGCTTCAGGTCTTCCCTTACCTAGACGACTGTCACCTAGCCAGCCAGTCTAAACAGTGTGTGGAACAAGCCATTTCTACAGCACCTCAGTTCCTAACCTCCATGGGAGTTCTGCTGAATACTGAGAAATCACAGCTTCAACCCTCTCAGCAACTCGTCTACATCTGAGCCCTACTGGACTTCACCAAAGTAAGGGCTTCCCCCCCTAGAGGACAGAAGAATAGCCATCCTCCAGATGGCATGCTTTATCATGCAGAACAAGTCCTTCTGGTCTCACTCCATGCAGCAGATGCTAGGTCTCATGGTCTCCTCAGTCTTCACAGTGCCTCTAGCATGACTGCACATGAGGACAACTCAGTGGATGCTCAGCACACAGTGGTCTCTCACAACACATCCTCAGTCTTACGCTATATAAGTGATAAAGCCTCTGCTAGTCACTTACATGGTGGATTCAGAAGGACAATCTCCTCCAAGGCCTCCCCTTCTCATCCTCAGAGCCTCAGATAACCCTCACCACAGATGTGTTTCTGTTGTGGTGGAGAGCCCATTGTCAGAGCCCATCACACTTAGGGAGTCTGGAGTCCAGTGGAATCTCATCTCCACATCAATATCTTGGAGATGAGAGTAGACCTGTACGCCCTCCCGGCCCTGGTAGACTGCGTCCACAACCAGGTAATCCTTTTGCAGACAGACAACAAGACAGTCATGTACTACATCAACAAGCTGGGCAGAGCGCAGTCTTATCCCCTCTGCAGGGAAGCTATGAGACTGTGTGAGTGGTGCCTGAAGCACAGTGCTGTGATCCAGGTAATCTGGTTGCCAGGGGAGCAGAACACTCTAGCAGGCCAGCTTAGCTGGACAGAAGCAAGTCCTCACGAATGGTCACTAGCTCTAAACATCACACAGTCTCTCTTCAATGAGTGGGGAACCCCACAAGTGGACCTTTTTGTGTCCCCAACTCAATGCAAAACTGCCTCAGTTCTGCTCCAGAAATCAAGAACATAGCATCTTTTTGTCAGGATGCATTCAGGCTGCGGTAGACAAATCGTTCTCTGTATGCATTTCCACCTCTTCCTCTAATTCAGACTGCTGCTCAAGCTGGAGGCACACAGAGGCAAAATGCTTCTCATTACTCCATACTGGCCTAGACAGATACAGATACAGTTTCTTCTGCTTGGCAACTTGTCAGTTGTCCCTCTGAGACCTCTCCCCCTGTAGATGCACCTTCTGATGCAGGGATCCCTGGTTCATCCCAGCCTGTGCTCCCTTCACCTCCACACCTGGCTCCTAAAGAGATGGAGGTGAGCACTTTCAAGGTCTCTCAGAGGGTCTCTGAGATGCTCCTGGCTGCTAATAAGCCCTTTACTAGAAAGACTTACACAGCTAAATGGAGACATTTTTTGGAATGGTTCTTCAAATCCCATTTACATCCATTCTGATGTCCACCGGACAAGGTTCTAGAGTATTTACTGTTTCTTTCAGATGCTGGTTTGCAATACATCTCAGTTAAGGTCCATCTATGTGCACTTTCGGTGTATCATGAGCCAGTCCAGAACCTTACTCTGGCTCAGATGCCTCTTTTCAAGAGGTTTTTGAAAGGTATTTTGCACACCAGGCCCCAGTAAGAAAACCTGTCGCTGTCTGAGACATTAACCTCGTGTTGGACATGCTCACTCCTAAGCGTTTTGAACATCTGGCTACCTGTGATCTCAAATTCCTAACTTCGAAAATTGCATTTCTAGTGGCCATCACCTCTGTACGAAGGGTCTCTAAGATACATGCTTTGGTTACAGACCCTCAATATACTATCTTCCATAAGGACAAGGTCATGCTTCGCACGCACCCCAAGTTTTTGCCTAAGGTGGTCTTGGAGTTTCACCTGAACCAGGTGGCTTCACACATACTTCTCCAACTCCCAGAACAAGGGAGAGCGCACTCTCCTCTCCCTGGATGTTAAACGAGCTCTCAGGTTCTACATCGATAGAGCCAGAGACACCCATCAGTTCAACCAGCTATTTGTCTCCTTCAACCCAAACCAGCTGTGTCAGCCACTTACGACCAAATGCATTTCCGCATGGATAGTTGCTTACCTTCGCCAGTGTTATTCCATGGCACAGGACAAGTTGTCAGGTTAGGTTCATTCCCATTCCACCAGAGCAGTTGCTACATCTCTGGCAGAGGCAGAGGTTCACTCTGTCCCTATCACTGACATTTGCAGAGCTGCTACCTGGAGCACAGTGCACACTTTTGCCAAGCACTACACCTTGGATGTTCATGTCAGGCAGCATGCCTCTTTTAGCAGGACAGTCCTTAATGGACTCTTGTCCTGAGTGAGCTCCAGTTCCTGCCACCCTGCCCAGGGGATTTTATTGTCTGAGCTTGGTACTCAACCTCTCAGTGTGAATCAATGGTGAAGATACAGTCCAGGAAGGTATAAAAATTACGTACTCATCATAATTGTTGATCTTCTTGGACCATCTTCATCATTGATTCACACTCCCACCCACAGTCCCCCAAGCTCATGCTTCTCTGTTATTGGTCTTCACCTCCTTTGTTTGATTTGGGCTGTGAAGACACTGTTTATTTTTTATTTAATTTATTCATTCAATCTCGGATTACAATACCTTTGAGTGTAAGGCACTCATTTGCAAAGGTTCCACGTCAGTGGGGAGGGGTGAACAAACATACAGAGGCGGTAATACAAAGACTAGGTTTAAAAAACAGTAAAGTACATACTTTATCTAGAATTAATAACTTTAGTAGTGGAGAAGAAAGAAACAGGGGGAAGGGTAGTATGAGAGAAGAAGAAAAGTGGTAAGCAGCCAGAAGGCCTTGTCAGAAGGAGTAGAACTTGTTGTTCACCCTTCTTTCACAGGTCTCAAGGGCTATCTTATGCTGTTCTTAGTGTAGGTGTTTACTTAGCTAAATCATGCTGCACCTCCTCAGTAAAAAAGGTACTGAGGTGGTTGGGGGCAGTTGCAGAGATAAACTATGCAGTGCGAGACTAGCTCTTGCGATGCTGCACATGCTCGCAGTCCATATCGGCGCTGGCCCTCCTGAAGATTTTTGGCTCCCGCAGGATCGACTAACAACCCATCAGTGTGAAGTAAATGATGAAGATGGTTCAAAAAGATCAACAATTATGGTGCGGACATCATTTTTATTTTTGTTTGTTCAGGGATGAAATAAGGTCAGATTCAAAAGTTCTAAGTATTTTTTTAAATGCAGACTGCATACATGCACAAACCACCCCCGAAAAAAAGAGAAAAAATACATTAAAAAAGACAGCTTTTGTTTTTGTTTATGATTAACTTTCAAGTCAGCCATGAATGGAAAAAAAGCATGTTTCCCCACCGCCAGTACAAAAACATGACTTTTTTTTTTTAATTCATGATTGACTTTACATTTTCCTGTCCCCCAAAACTACTGATTATGACTGTTTTATGCCCAACCCTGCCACAACTCCCCCCACCCCACCAGTGCAGTTCCTGGTAGTCCGGTCGTCAGCCTGGCTGCCAACACCTTCTGACCCCACCACCAGGACAAACACCCCACCCCACCCCACCCACTGTCTGGAAAATTCCTCCCACCCTCTTTCTCCTCCTTACCCAGCCCATACAACTAAAACAACCGCCATCTAGCACCCATGGCCATCCCAGAACTACATATTTTGCACTCCCTTCACCTCAGCTGGTCACCATCTTCTGTTCCACCATGTCTGCCCCGATCGCAAACCCCCAAAAACTGGAAGAGGTGGACATGACTGTAGTAGGGGAGTAGGAAGGCAGCTGCAGTGCCCTATCCCTACTAAAGAGGTCATAGCCAGGGACTGTGAGGCCACCATGGGGCAGTCAGGCGATAGAAACAAGTAGTCTCCATCCCTTGTGGGGTTGAGCATTCAATCAAACACACATTTCTAGGGACGTGCATATGTTGTTCTAGCCACACTGTTTGGCATATTCGCCAGAAGGTCTCAAAGCTGGCTCCCCCACCCATCCACCCAGGTGGTATAACCCTCGGCTCTGCCCCAATGACGCCAGATCTTCCTTTCCACTGGAAGATTCAGTTTGCCTCCTTACTGCTCCCATGCTCTGTAGGCCCTGGCTTCTCATACTTTGGATTTTCTGAAGATTAAACTCGTTAGGGTTAGCAATCGCAAGTTTGCTGTCTCGACTGCAGTGGAAGAGAAATCTTCTCCTGGATTCTGTCGGTGCCCGTGCGGACAGAAGATGTTGCGCACAGACCCACATGTCATGTGCATTTACTGTCTGGGTGTCGGCCATGACACCCAGGCCTGCGAGGTGTGTCTCACTTTCTATCCTAACGTCCTTGACGATAGTCTCGCACATTTAAAATTGAGCAGGCCAGAGAAACAGAATCCACCGGTCAAATCAATAGAGGCCTGGTGGGCAGTCTCCACGGCTGCAGGGTCCGCCAAGCAGCTTGAACAAATGCAGACCTTCGAGAAAGAGGTGGTTCAGGCTGTGGATCATTCCTCTTTGCCAATTTTTGTTCCACTCAGCTTGAGTTCTACATTCTCAGGCTTCTTTTGGGAAATGTGCCAGTCTCTCCCCACCAAGGGTGAGGGACCTTCAGGCTCGCATGTCTCCCGGTCCCGTAAAAAGGACAAGGAACCAAGAGATTCTTCATCTCAGCAAAGATGTTCTTGGGACTGAGAGCGGTCTCAGTCCCAGGGATCTCCAGTCTCGACCTCGGTCGAGATTGCGACTTTGGCTGCCGGCTTCTCAGCCCTGCTGTCTGGTCAGCTGGTCGAGGTCTCGATCAATGACACAGTTGAGATCACGCTTGACCCTGTCTTGTTGTCACCTGACAATGCTGACAACTCTCTCACTAGGACCCCAGTCCTGCCTCTCCCCGATGAGGAGACCCAGCCCACTGGCAATTCCATTGAGGAGCCGGTCCCAGATCAAGGAAAATCGCTGGTTCCCCCGGTGTCTCCTGAGCGACCCAGTCAGTCACCCCGATGATCGAGGTTGAGGTCTCGATCCCCTCAGCCAATAGGCGCGAGGCGCGATAAGCGCCTCAAGAAAAGGTGCCGCCGCTGTCGTGCCTTGTCTCGGATGAGGGATGTTTTGGCAGAAACTCCGCCGACACTACTGAAGACCTTATGTGGCAACAACTAATATTGTCTGGTCAGAAACTGGCCACGGTTTCCACACCGACCATTACTTGGCTCTCACCTTCTAGGCCGAAGCTGACTCTATTGGAACTGATTAAAATGGTTCCCCCACATGCGGAGCTGGTGAAACCCGCCATGGTTTGGCCAAAATCGACCTCTCCACTGATAGTGGTGGAGCCGCCACCTAAACAGCCTTTTGGAGGGGGCTCCTATGAAGGACTCTCAGACTGTTCCGGGTCTTCCTCATAGGTTGTTGGTTACCCTAATGCCTTACCGCCCCAGGCGTGTGAAGGGAGACCTTGGTGACCGGCCTATTTATCTGGATACTTTGGATTCCGATGACTCCGACCTACACTCTCATCCGGTAGACGATGAGTCGGTGGGCAGTCTCTCAATGGAGGAAGGCCCTTCATCCTTCTCGGGGATTCTTCACTTGATCTCCGAATCCACGGGAATACCCGTTGAGCCTGTCCAGAAATGGTCTGAATACCCTCTTACAGACATCCTTAAGAGAGGAGACACTCTGACGGAAGCCTTCCCAGTGGCCAAGGCCAGTGTTGGTCTGGATTTGGAGCTTTGGCAGCACCCTGCCTCCTGCCCCGTGCCATCTGCCCAGATGGCCTGCAAGTATGCGGTGCCCATTGGGTCCATCTCGGGGTTCATGGAACATCCCTCCGCGGAGGGTCTGGTGACTGAATCCGTGTTCAGATGCACAGACAGCTCAGCAGACATGGACAGACCTCCGGACAAGGAATCCAAAAGGTTAGACCACTCTGCCAGGAAGGTCTGTGCCGCCTCTTCGCTAGGCCTCCATCAGGTAAGCTTGGCCATCATCATGATGCATGGATGAGGTTCTTCCTCACCTCCCTGCGGACCTTCAGACTACAGTCAAAGAGGTCCAGGACCAGGGTTGGGCTGTTGCCAGACAGCAACTCCAAATGGCCCTGGACCTTGGGGACTCATGCGCCTGCTCAGTGGCAGCCGTGGTTGCCATGCGCCGCAGGACTTGGTTGAGGCTGTCCACCTTTATGGCAGATACCCAGCATAAGCTTACTGATGTTCCTTTCCTGGGCATCAATCTCTTCGGCCCAGGTGTGGACAGTCACCTACAGCAGATCAAGAAGTCCAGTGCCACCTTGGATTCAGCCACTTCTGCTCAGAGAGATGCTCAAGTCACCGAGAAGCAGAAGAAAAAGCCATTTTGGCACCCTGCTCCGGCAGCCAAACAACCTCCTTTCAGGGTGGGCAACAACAGTAGGCACAGGCTTGGTGCCCTTAGCCCAAGTCCGGGCCTCCAGCGGCCCGCAGACAAGGAGGTCGGGGTTCAGGCAGTTTCCAATCTGGACCCTCTTCCTCCAAGCCTGCCCAGTGACAGGATAGGGGCTGCCACCCCTATTTGTGTCACACCAGCTCTGGGTCCTCCCATGGGGGGGCCAGCTCCCCACTTTCTTTCTGCCTGGTCCGCTGTTACCACGGACAGGTGGGTCTTAGAAGTGGTCAGCCAGGGTCTGCCTCTGGAATCCGAGCAGTACCCTCCCAGCTGAGCCCACGCCCCATGAAAAGAGATGGTGTCCATGCAGACTCGGTCGGCTCTCTGAGACGACATCACCCAACTCCTCCTCAAGGAGGTCGTGATCAGAGTCTTGGACCCCTCGTCCCGCCTTACCCAGGGTTCATTTCCAGGAACTTCCTGGTCCCGAAGCAGAAGGGGGGGCTGACGCCCCATTCTAGATCTGCACAACCTGAACCAGTTTCTCAGGCCACGCACCTTCAGGATGGTTACTCTGTCCCAGATCATACCATCCCTGGAGAAGAACATGTGGTCCTGCTCTCTGGATCTCCAGGACGCGTTCTTTCATGTCCCAATCCATTCATCTCATCAGCGGTTCCTCTGCTTCTGAGCAGAGGGAACCTTTACGAGTTCTGAGCCATGCCATTTGGCCTGTCATTGGCCCCACGGGTCTTCACCAAATGCATTGCAGTGGTGGCAGCCCACCTTTGGTGTCAAGGGGTCAGAGTCTATCCCTATCTCGACGATTGGCTCTTGGTGGGTTCCACCCAGCAAGAGGTGGAGAGGTCCAGGGACCTGGCCCTCCAGACCAGCACTCAGCTTGGTCTCCTGATCAATGAGGCCAAGTCGGAGCTCGTGCCTTCGCAGGTGAAATGCTTCATCGGAGCAGAACTCAACTCCTGCCGAGCCAGAGCCCGGCTCCCAGTGGACAGGGTGGAGGTTCTCTCCTCCTTTGCCCAATCATTTCTGGTTGAGCACTTGCGCCCTGCTCAGGACTTTCTGCACCTTCTAGGGTACATGGCAGCCTGCACCACCGTGGTCCAATGGGCCCAGTGGCATATGCGCACCCTTCAATGGGAGCTGGCCGCCCAGTGGACTCAATGCCAAGGTCATTTTGACCAGCTGATCACTGTGACCCAGAAGATGTGGGACGCTTTCCAATGGTGGACCATCCTGGATCATCTGCAGAAAGGGATCCCATTTGTCCGCCCTGAGCCAATGGTCATCCTCATGACCGATGCCTTTCCCACGGGCTGGGGAGCCCACATGGGGAACCACAGAGCCCACAGGTTCTGTCCCCCAAGGAATCCCGATACCAAATCAACCTGCTGGAGCTCAGAGCCATCAGACTGGTGCTGTCAGCATTCGCTGAGCTCCTCTGGGGTCAAGTGATTCAAGTCCAGATGGACAACACCACATGCATGTACTACCTCAACAGACAGGGTGGCATGCACTCCTGACTGCTGTGCAGGGAAGTGCTCCGCATCTGGACCCTTGTGAACTGACTGGAGACAGATCTCCTAGCCATCCATGTGGCAGGAGCCTCGAGTCAGCTGGTGGACACTCTAAGCTATGTGGGCGAGACGTCCCATGAGTGGTTTCTCCATCCAGAGGTAGTACTCAGTCTGTTCTCTCACTAGGGCAAACCGTTGGTGGACCTGTTTACCTCCTGGGAAAACACCAAGCTGAGGCTGTTTCATGCCCACCCCCCTCAGCAGGGCACACTGCAGGGGGATGTCTTCTTGAGGCCGTGGACCCCAGGCCTCTTCTACGCCTTCCCTCCATTTCCCTTGATCCACAGGGTGCTTCTCAAGCTAAGGAGGGACAAGGCGCAGGTGATCCTGGTAGCCCCAGACTGGCCACATCAGTTCTGGTATCCAGATCTCCTCAGCAACAGGCTCCTGAAGCATCTTCCAGCACACCCGGACCTGATATCAGTCAATCTGGGGAAGGAATTCCATCTGGACCTTCAGTCCCTGTACCTGACAGCCTGGTTCTTGAGCGGCTAGAGTTCCAGGCTCTGGGTCTCTCTAAGGATGTACTCACAGTAGTGGAAGCATCCAGGAAGTAGTTGACCAGGAGGTGCTATGCCTTCAAATGGAAAAGGTTTTCCATTTGGTGTCAGGATAAGGGCCTGGACCCTCTGTCTTGTCCAGTGGCTAGCATCCTAGACTACCTTTGGTCTCTGTCCAATGCGGGTTTTCAGTCTACGACCCTTAAGGTGCACCTGGCGGCCATCTCTGCTTACCAGGCGTGGGCCGGTCAGCAGACAGTGGCGCAGGAGAAGGTGGTCTGGTGTTTCTTCAAAGGCCTCGATCACATATCCCCTTCTGTGCATGAACCTCCACCTCCATGGTATTTACTGCTGGTTTTGGCAAAACTCATGGGCAAGCCATTAGAACCGATGCACAACTGTGAGATGTCATACTTGTTGTGGAAGACCGCCTTCCTGGTGGCTGTCATGTCAGCCAGAAGGACTGGGAAGCTCCAGGCACTTTCAGTGGGTCTTCTTACTTGGTCTTCCACAGGGACAAGGTTGTCCTGTGCCCCCACCTGAAATTCCTCCCGAAGGTGATGTCAGAGTTCCATCTCAACCAGGTGATGACTCTGCTTGTGTTGTACCCGAACTACACCTCGGACGCCGAGTACAGGTTCCATACTCTGGACCTGAGATGAGCTCTCTCCTACGATAAGGAGAGAACAGTGGAAATTCAGGGAGAGGTTTGCCAGCTGTTTGTCACCTACGCTGAAGCCGCACCTGGCAGACCTGCAGCAAAGTGGACGATTGGCAGATGGATTACATTGTGTTTCGATCTCTGTTACAGGTTGGCAGGCAAGGAGCCTCCCAGATGGTTAAGAGCTCATTCCACCCGCCATACTGCTGCATCAGTGGCTGCTTCCAGGGACATCCCTATCCAGGAAATCTGTCGGGCTGCTACCTGGAAGACAGCAAACACCTTCATTACCAACTACCACATCGAACTACAGTCACGCCAGGATGCTGGTTTTGGGGCCTTAGTTCTCCAATCTCTGTTTCCCAAGTAGGGGGTGTGCACTTTGTCTCCCCCCTCCAGGAGAACTGCTTGGAGTCTGCCAAACAATGTGGATAGAACAACATAGCCACATCCGTAGAAACACAGGTTACTTACCTGTAACAGTAGTTCTAGGAGTGGTATATGTTGTTCATTCACACAAACCCACCCAACCTCCCCAGCTTCGATGCACAACCTAGTTTCCAGTGGGCAAAGATCTGGCATCATGGGGCAGAGCCGAATGTTATACCACCCGGGTGGGTGGGAGAAGCCAGCTTTGAGACCTTCCGGTGAGATTTAAATGGGAAAGGGACATGCCAGTGTGGATGAGCAACATATACCACTCCTAGAACTGTTGTTACAGGTGAGTAACCTATGTATCTCCTCTTGTGATCCTGTCCTGACACTCCAGGCTTGAGGTGGAACCCAAGTTACCAGATATTTTATTTTTGTGATTTTATGAAAATTACTCGAGAAAACTATATAGTGCAACTAGCAGCTACATGCTTGGGACTGATAGTGGTTTAAAGACAAATCCAGTGAGAAAGACATTATATAACTAAACTGGGAAGTGAGCCCAGTCCTCCCATGTATCATATGGTCCTGGGTTCAATTCCCAGTTCAACCACATTGATTCTTTCTTGCTAAATTTGCAGCTCAAAGGCCAAGAGGTGGCTAACAATATCCCAAAGTCCTTCTTCCCTTTAGAAGAAAACTTAAATGGCATTGACAGGTTTTTGCTACATCAGTTACATCCCTGTGTTTGATGTGTCCCGCAGACCTTTCTTTGTTACGGTTTCATGTTGAGAGGAGAGTTTTTTTTTAAATACAAATTATTGCTGTCTGTTCTGGAGAATGTGACCCCCTTTCTTTGTGTCTGGTTTCTAGCCAATAAGACATCCCCCACATCAGGTGAGGGGGGTCGTGGTGGAGGGGGTGTGATCCACGTGTACAGTGATGACAACAGCGACAAGACAGCAGGCAGTTTCATTCCCTATTGTTCGATGGCGCAGGCCCAGCTCTGTTTCCATGGACACCGGGATGCGGTTAAGTTCTTTGTCTCTGTGCCAGGTAGGTGTGTGCCTGAAACTGCTGAAACTACCAGAAAGCTGCAGAGACTCCCAGG
Source organism: Neoceratodus forsteri (assembly GCA_016271365.2). Taxonomy (NCBI): domain Eukaryota; kingdom Metazoa; phylum Chordata; order Ceratodontiformes; family Ceratodontidae; genus Neoceratodus; species Neoceratodus forsteri. The sequence goes on from JADMNL010000025.1 coordinate 358,567,227, forward strand.
AAATGTGATTGACTTGCCAAAATTTCAAAAGAGGAACCCAATTATAATCTCCCAGCTAGTCTTTGCACTGATGTCATTAAATGTGAACGGCAACAAAAGTTAAGAAACATTTGCTTTAGTCCAGAATTACCTGGATCACATTCTCGCTTAGCTGGTTGTTTTTTAATTAGTTATCCTCCATGGAGAGTGGGAGGACGTAGAAGTGAAGGTAAGAAATGGTATCAGTCCTGAGTGATTAGTTTGGAAGATGGAGGCTGAAATGCAAGTCCCAGGACCCTTCTGTTTTCAGCTTTTTTTTTGCCTCCAGTAACTGCAAAATGGTAGTTCACCAAGACCTATGGTGAACAACTATTTTGCAGTTACTGGAGGCAAAAAACTGAACAATGGTCCATACTTTGTTTAATCACATTAAGGTGAGCTTTTTCCAAGATGTCACCTTTTATTAGTCGAGCTAATCACAGGCTAGAACTTAGGACTGAGTAGTGCTCCGTGGCCAATATTTTGACACCCTGAAGGAGTGATACTAACGAATAGCTTGGCCAAATTTCATGACATTTGGATTATGTGGGTCTCACACTAAACCAAGCCATGTCAGCACTCACAAACATCATGACTGGGCTTTTAAACTCCTCCAGGCAATGCTGTAGTGAATATCAGTTCCAAGTCTGATGACAGTTTGGCATTGTCAGCACTGGGACAGCCTCATTTAGGCGCATCACTTAGTTTTCAATATGATCCCAGGGAGACAAGGAGTACAGCAGAAGGGAATGGTACCAGGGACCTCAGGGATGTAATGCCCGGCATCCTTTGTACGCCGGAAGCACATTGGAACATGGTATTAAATAGCTGGCATAGCATAGCAAAATGCTACTCAAACCTGGGGGGTAATGCTAACCTTTTCCAGACGTGTGGCGGTAGACTGCTAATAATTTTTTCGAGTTTGTCCATGGCACAGGAGACTACAGGTATAAAACTACATTTTATTTTTAATTTGCTAATCAATCTGTGCCATGTGTTATGCATTTTTACTGTTGATTAGCACTTTCACACATATAACTGCTAATCATAACAGTAAATTGGATTTATTGTACCCAGGTAATCTGAAAAGCTATAAATACATAATATTACAGAATTATTCGTGTTGGTTTTATCCTAATCTTAGAGGTACCGGTTTCTGTGCTGTGTTTATGTAACCTCCCCCATGAAATAACTGAGATAGGGAGCCCATGCTCAGTTAAAGATCCCCAGTCTCCTCACATCTGGTGACACAGTCTCTCATGCTGTACTAATATCCCCCCCAGATTTTATTTTTATTTTGGGGTCCTGGGCTCCCGGAGAAAAAAAAGAATTGGTTGAGAACCCTGAGTAAATACTTATATTTACAATAATACACTGAAATCTTCCTATCAGATCACAAACATTTGTATATAACGATTTTTACATTAGTAATACACAGTAATAAAATACATTTGCAGGCAACCCAGTAATGGTATCCGAATATTACAGGTGAAACACAGCTGTACTTTACAGTGTCAGTCTGCCGGCTGGTGAGTGCTTCTGTAGATTAGTGCCCGCTGGCCATTTCTGTATCTCTATTACTGAGGGATGAAGAAGAAGGGATAGAAGAGCCTTCACTCCACATCACAACCCACAGTGAATCCATTTAGGCATTAGACTATTTCATTTTTATAATTTAAAATGTAATTCCATAGAAAAAGTACAATATAATTTAGGGATTTAGCAAAAGGCCTTAAGTGCCGAGGGAGATAATTTTTGACTCTAGCTTCCAAATTAGTGTTTGTCTTCTCTTGCACTCCCAGCTTCTGGTAAAGATTCCTTGAGCTGTGTCCCCTCCACCCAAAGAAGGCTGTTTGTCACCTAAACATTGCAGTCATTTTCTTTCCTGTTCATTAAGATATTAGGTTGCAAACAGTTCTTATAGTGAGTCAGCCTGTCGGCCAAGTGGAAAGCACATCAGCCTCGTCGGCTAATTGCATGGTTCTGATATGGTAACAGTACCCTATAAGTTAAAAAAAGCTGGAATTCCACACAAGGGAACTGGGTTCAGGTCCCGAGTACGTATCTTTGACTTTGGCCGTAGAAGACACTCCCTGTGGGATGTGCTTACCTCCAGGGTGACATAGTGGCACTGTGTCACAGCTAGTCTGAACATGTCCAGAGAGAGAAAATGGCAGTGCAGATGCTAACCGCCCCCCCCCCAGCCATTTCTTTGATGTGCGGCATGGTGCCTGGCATCAACTGCGGAAGGAGTCAAGATCATGCATCACCACAAACATCCTCCCCAACCGCCCACTGCTGGATCTGGTCTTTGTCTGGCCATCCCTGGGAGACCCTACTTGCAAGCCTATGAGGGCATTTACAGGTGGCGACAGGAGACACCACTGGTCACAGCAGCAGTAGCAGTATTCTGAGCAAAGTGTATCTATTAGCTGTCCCACATTAAGAAGGTAATGCTCCACGTTCTAAGATAAGATTGTACAGCAAAATTCATAGTAATGACCATGAAAAATGCATCACTCGGTGAAAAGCAAACTCTGTAAGTATGAAGCATAAATGTCCACAGTGGTTGGAGCTTCTGTCCCTGAGATCTGTCAGTATGTCCCACATTGTGCCTCTTTTTCCCACATTTTGAAGGACAGTGTCCCACATTTTACCTCCATTTCCAACATTTTGAAGGACAATGTTCCACATTTTGCCTCCTTTTACATTTTGAGAGACAGTGTCTCACATTTTAGCTCCTTTTCCAACATTTTGAAGGACAATGTCCCACATTTTGCCTCCTTTTACATTTTGAAGGATAGTGTCCCACATTTTGCCTCTTTTTCACACATTTTGAAGGGCAGTGTCCCACATTTTGACTTTTTCCCACCTTTTGAAGGACAGTACCCCACATGTTGCCTCATTTTCCCACATTTTAAAGGAGTGTACCACATTTTGCCTCTTTTCCCACATTTTGAAGAACAGTGTCCCTCATGTTGCCTCCTTTTCCCACATTTTGAAGGACAGTGTCCCACATTTTGCCTCCTTTTCATACATTTTGAAGGACAGTGTCCCACATTTTGCCCTTTTTCCCCACATTCTGATGGACAGTGTCCCACATTTTGCCTCCTTTTACATTTTGAAGAACAGTGTCCCACATTTTGCCTCTTTTCCCACATTCTGAAGGACAGTGTCCCACATTTGTGTCTTTTTCCCACATTTTGAAAGACAGTGTTCCACAGTTTACCTCCATTTCCAACATTTTGAAGGACCGTGTTCCACATTTTGCCTTTTACATTTTGAGGGACAACGTCTCACATTTTACCTCCTTTTCCCACATTTTGAAGGACAGTTTCCCACATTTTACCTCCATTTCCAACATTTTTGAAGGACCGTGTTCCACATTTTGCCTTTTTATATTTTGAAGGACAGTGTCTCACATTTTGCCTCTTTTTCCCACATTTTGAAGGACAGTATCTCCCATGTTGCCTCCTTTTCCCACATTTTGAAGGACAGTGTCCCACATGTTGCCTCTTTTCCCACATTTTGAAGGACTGTGTCCCACATGTTGCCTCTTTCCCCACATTTTGAAGGACAGTGTCCCACATGTTGCCCCCATTTCCCACATTTTGAAGGACAGTGTCCCACTTGTTGAAGGAAAGTGTCCCACATGTTGCCTCCATTCCCTACATTTTGAAGGACAGTGTCCCACATGTTGCCTCCTTTTCCCACATTTTGAAGGACAGTGTTCCACAGTTTACCTCTTTTCCCACATTCTGAAGGACAGTGTCCCACATTTGTGTCTTTTTCCCACATTTTGAAAGACAGTGTTCCACAGTTTACCTCCATTTCCAACATTTTGAAGGACCGTGTTCCACATTTTGCCTTTTACATTTTGAGGGACAACGTCTCACATTTTACCTCCTTTTCCCACATTTTGAAGGACAGTTTCCCACATTTTACCTCCATTTCCAACATTTTGAAGGACCGTGTTCCACATTTTGCCTTTTATATTTTGAAGGACAGTGTCTCACATTTTGCCTCTTTTTCCCACATTTTGAAGGACAGTATCTCCCATGTTGCCTCCTTTTCCCACATTTTGAAGGACAGTGTCCCACATGTTGCCTCTTTTCCCACATTTTGAAGGACTGTGTCCCACATGTTGCCTCTTTTCCCACATTTTGAAGGACAGTGTCCCACATGTTGCCCCCATTTCCCACATTTTGAAGGACAGTGTCCCACTTGTTGAAGGAAAGTGTCCCACATGTTGCCTCCATTCCCTACATTTTGAAGGACAGTGTCCCACATGTTGCCTCCTTTTCCCACATTTTGAAGGACAGTGTCCCACATTTTGCCTCTTTTCTAGCATTTTGAAGGACAGTGTCCTACATATTGCCTCCTTTTCCCACATTTTGAAGGACAGTGTCCCACATGTTGCCTCTTTTCCAACATTTTGAAGGACCATCTCACATGTTGCCTCCTTTTCCCACATTTTGAAGGACGGTGTCCCAGTTTTCCCTCTTTTCCAACATTTTGAAGGACCGTGTCCCACATGTTGCCTCCTTTTCCCACATTTTGAAGGACAGTGTCCCACATTTTGCCTTTTTTCCCACTTTTTGAAGGACAGTGTCCTACATTTTGCCTCTTTTTCCCATATTTTGAAGGACAGTGTCCCACATTTTGCCTCTTTTCTCACATTTTGAAGGACAGTGTCCCACATGTTGCCTCTTTTCCCACATTTTGAAGGACAGTGTCCCACATGTTGCCTCCTTTTCCCACATTATGAAGGACAGTGTCCCAAATGTTGTCTCCTTGTCCCACATTGCATAGGACAGTGTCCCACATTTTGCCTCTTTTCCTACATTTTGAAGGAATGTGTCCCACATGTTGCCTCCTTTTCCCACATTTTGAAGGACAGTGTCCCACATTTTGCCTCTTTTCCAACATTTTGAAGGACCGTGTCTTACATGTTGCTTCCTTTTCCCACATTTTGAAGAACAGTGTCCCAATTTTCCCTCTTTTCCAACATTTTGAAGGACAGTGTCCCACATGTTGCCTCCATTTCCCACATTTTGAAGGACAGTGTCCCACATGTTGCCTCTTTTCTCACATTTTGAAGGACAGTTTCCCACATGTTGCCTCTTTTCTCACATTTTGAAGGACAGTGTCCCACATGTTGCCTCTTTTCCAACATTTTGAAGGACAGTGTCCCACATGTTGCCTCCTTTTGCCACATTTTGAAGGACAGTGTCCCACAGTTTGCCTGTTTTCCAACATTTTGAAGGATCGTGTCTCACATGTTGCCTCTTTTTCCCACATTTGAAGGACAGTGTCCCAATTTTCCGTCTTTTGCAACATTTTGAAGGACAGTGTTCCACATTTTGCCTCTTTTCTCACTTTTTGAAGGACAGTGTCCTACATTTTGCCTCCTTTTCCCATATTTTGAAGGACAGTGTCCCACATTTTGCCTCTTTTCCCACATTTTGAAGGACAGTGTCCCACATGTTACCTCCTTTTACATTTTGAGGTACAGTGTCTAACATTTTACCTCTTTTTCCCACATTTTGAAGGACAGTATCCCACATTTTGCCTTTTTCCCCACATTTTGAAGGACAGTGTCCCACATTTTGCCTCGTTTTCCCACATTTTGAAGGACAGTGTCCCACATGTTGCCTCCTTTTCCCACATTATGAAGGACAGTGTCCCACATGTTGTCTCCTTTTTCCACATTGTGTAGGACAGTGTCCCACATTTTGCCTCTTTTCCCACATTTTGAAGAACAGTGTCCCACATGTTGCCTCTTTTCTCACATTTTCTAGGACAGTATCCCACATGTTGCCTTCAGTTCCCACATTTTGAAGGACAGTGTCCCACAGGTGGGTAGCAGAGGTAGAGAGCTATAAAGCAAAGGTAACATGACACTGCTAGGGAGGTGAACAAACTTTCTTCTGCTTATTTTAGTTTTTATTGACTAGGGAAGCACACTAGACAGATTCATACCTATTTTCAGGCGTGACCTGGGAGGTTACAACATAGAAAAAGATATGGCAACATCATCAGATACAGCAGTGCAGAAATAATAGCAAGTTTCATTGTCCAGGCACAAGGACCACAGACAACAATATTATAATAAATAACACAAAAACAGATAGGGGGCCTGATTCAAGAAGGTTCATGCAGGGCTTGTGCCAAGCGCTGTGTCATCTGCAATGTTTGGCACAGCTGTGCCAATGCCCTATGGTGCAACACAACCCAATTCTACGAGGGCTGGTGCATTTTCAACCCTTTCCTCATTTTATGGCAGCTTGCACTGAAGGGGTGCAAGCCCCATAAAATGGGTCCCCCTTGGATGCAAAATTAGACCAGGGGAGCTGGTCTAACTTGCTGGCCCTGGCACACCCGATACAGAATTGTGATCAGTGCCGCATGTCTGCCGCAAGCCCCCACACCATATGTTTGGCACACCAGGGACTTGTGGTAGATGGACGTCCTTTGTGAATCGGGCCCTGGGTAACATGGAAGATTAAAATACATATGACAAACATCACACCACCGAGCTTCATAATGGAAACATCCTTTGCAAAGCTAATAGTTTTGTAGTGAAAGGTCAACAGAAATAACAAACACTAGGATGCACTGTGCTGTAAGACACTAGTCAGGTACAATTACATCTAGAGCCAGCCCTCAGTCATCCTCTTATTTCTGCCACTGACTCGGGCATCTGTATTCCACAGGTAATGTTCTCGCCACACTGAATGGGAGCGTGCTGGACAGTCCTTCTGAGAACCCCAGCAGTGCGCCATCTGACACGGAAGCACAGAAACTGCACAACGTCCTTGTGTTGAGTGGTGGAGAGGGTTACATTGACTTCAGGATTGGTGAGTGTCTGGGAGGACGCTTTTAGAGCTCTTTTCTACAATCTGTGCGGAGTGTGGGGTAGCGTAGTGGAGCTGCAGATTGCCATGTCATAACTTGGCCAACTTTTATAGGTGTCTTGGTCAGTTGCTACCTATTTCAAGGCAGGCAGGTTGTTTCCGGCTGTAACCTAACTCACCTTGCTGGCCCAGTGTGGCTGGGAGTGGGGAGCTGAGCAGGCACCGTAGGCTAGTAGCCACGGAGCATGCACACGGCGGACACACTCAAAACTCAAACAAATAAAATCAGAAAGTTTAAGAAAAGCTGGATTAAAGTGAACACGGTATGTATTTCATCACAAATACATGAAAGAGATCAGAGTGCAGCCATGATATCCTGGCACTTAGCCTCTGAACAGGAACTTCGTCTTGGGGCAGTGTTACCTAGTCAAAAAGTAGAAATGACCTGCAGATACATAGCCATTTTATTCCAGAGAGAAAAAGGTAAGTGCTTGGCTAGACCCAGTACCTTTGGGCTTCCACAAATGTGTATGCAGCTCAGCAGTACAAGGCAGGGAATTCCAGAATCCAGGAGGCCCAGAGAAATAATTTGAAATGAGACCATTTATACACTGTAACACAGCTTTTGTGGTTTATGGAGCCTGAAGCAGTTTTGTGAAAATTATATAGGTCAGACTATCAGACCCATAAAAGTGGCAAGACAAGGCAGCCCAGTGGCACTGTGATAGAGCTACTGCCTGCCACACGGGTGACCGGGGTTCAGAAATGGACTTGAGTCGCTTGGGGTCTGGCCGGAGGATTGAGCATCCCTAAGACAGCTCTCCTCTCTCAGGGTGGGGGAACACACATCCCAGTGATTGACTGCAGTCTGGAGGAATCCAGATGACAGTGCCTTGGGACTGCAGCTATATGGGAAGTGGACCAGATGCTGGTGGCATCTCCGCAGGGGAGGAGCATGCACATTGTGTCATTGCATACATGTGGGCCACAGGGGTGAAAATGGAGGAAAACCTCCAACTGCAGCACGGTAACCATCCAGTCCCCTGCAGGCTCCCCACCATTAACTGGGCCCCTTTGAGACAGTCCTGTGGCAGAGGACACAATGGAAACAGGTAAGCCCCAGGAAAATTGGGTCACTGGGCTGGAGAGAATGGTCCAGCTGGGGGCCTGTCATGGACAATGTAGAATAAACAAAGAATTAAAAAGAAATGGACGACAAGACACGCCCTTGAACTTGGATTTTATTGTAGGCATCCAAAGGATGCAGGGCTGGGGGAGCAATAATGGTGCACTTGGGGGACTTGGCGTGAGGGGACATGGCAGCTGTCACCCAGTCAGGCAAAGACAGCTGCTATTTTCCGTTTTCTGTGCCCCTCCCCTGATTGCAGTGGCACACACCGCTGAGATGCCCTGGAGGCGGAGCCAATGAAGCGTGGTCACTCACACTGACTGAGGCTCTGTAAAACACCTGTTATCGCTCTCCGAGCAGAGCTCCACAGCATCTTCCTCCAGGAGAAGAGCATCCACATGGATGCTGTATCACCCTTCCTGCTGACCTGCGCTCCTGTTGTCTCGGGATCATGGGTTGAACATGGGTTGTCAGTGTGCCAAGCAGGTGGCCCACCCTTTGGTGCCACGGAGCTAGCTTGATTTTATTTGATAAGTTCCGAGTGCATCTGTGTTCATGCTTGAGTTGTCATTAGGGGTATAGCCTCCTTGTGGATGACACCCAACCCACACTTCCAGCATGATCAGCAACCTGTGGTTCCTTTTAAAGTCCAGTAGCCACTACTATCTTTGATCAGGGGTAGGTGTGGAGGCTCCCCTTTTTCCAAGCAGATGTCAAGGCTGTATTCCTGGGGATAGAAACCAGAATATACAGCAGAGGCCCCCACCCTGAGGGAGAGGTAAGGCAAAATAGAAAATGGGGTGTGGCACAAGTGTAGAATGCCACCACATGCACCCTTAGCTAGTTACGGTGTGCAAACCTCTGGGTCCCCTTTCCCTCACCAAACTGGATTGTTTCAGTTAGCCACTCCTCTGCTTGGTAAGTCCAGGAGGGTTTGGTCCTGTGAAACATGGTGACAAGTTCCAACACTCCAGGGGGATGAGACTGGAGCTTGGCAAGGGGTGCCCCACTCCACCAGACAATGAAGAATAAGTAAAGTGGGGGGGGGACTGATCACCTGTCATGCTATCCACAGCTGCCCCCCCAAAAAAATCATCACAGTAGCACTTCATACAGCACATGTGAGACTGGGTTCAGGAGGTAACTTGGTCGCCTAGGACATGGCCCTACACTTTGATGCACAAGAGTTCCTACCAGATGATCACAGAGCAGCCCTTGTATCATCAAATGATGTACCAGTCTTCCAATAATGGGATCAGCATTGCACAGAACTAGGGAAGAGAAGGGGTCCACAAGTGCGTTACCCCCCCCAAACAAAGGTTTACTTGACATCGTGATCATTGTTTTCTGGTTTTGCCCCTTTCCAACCTCCTTGTTCTCTGTGGCCATGGTTGTGGCATCCATCCATCCTTGGGGTGGGAGGAGGTGGGACAATCTAGCGGCTCCCCAGGACTTGACACCAATGTTACTCTGTAACCCAGGTGATGGGGGTAGCTATAAAATTCCCCCCTCCACCCAGAAAGAGTGCATCACCTCTGAATGCTCACGTGGTACGTCAGATGAACCGAATTCATGTCCAAACCAGGTCCCCTGTGCTGCATTCAAATGGGTTGCCACCCAAGCCAGTCAGGTATGTGATTTCAATCGTATAGTGATTGCAAGCACCGCTTGCTTACTGGTGAAATTCCAGGAGGTTCTGACTGTATTGTGAGTCATGGGGAGAGCCTACATTTCCCTGCACTATGATTCTTATATCTTGTGCACTGGAATGATACCAGCAACACTAGATGTTTTGCATCCCCCCCACATGGTTCCTGCTGTCCCCCACCCCAGTGATTACAGCCACCTTGGCTGCACCTTTCCTCCATTCAGTAAGGTGGATCAGCATCTGCCTTCACAACTGATGGCAGTGCCGCATCTGGACTTACTGGCAGGATGTGCTATGATGCAAAGCAGTGGTGAGAGACCGTTAACTTGTGTAACCCGTGACCAGAGCTTGACAGATGTCAGGCGTGAACAGGTGCCCGTTTTTCTGTGGCACGGCCCCTAAACATTTGCCACAGATATTTCCCCTCTGCAGCATAAATTGCTTCCTTTCTGGGCCTGCCTGTCGGCGCAGCAGTAGAGCTGCCACTCATGATGCCAGGCCTGCCCATCGTCACAGCAGTAGAGCTGCCACTCATGATGCTGGGTCTGCCTGTCATCACAGCAGTAGAAGAGCCGCTGATGATGCCGGGCCTGCCCATCGTCAGAGCAGTAGCATGATGCCGGGCCTGCCCATTCTCACAGCAGTAGAGCTGCCACTCATGATGCCGGGCCTACCGATCGTCACAGCAGTAGAGCTGCCGCTCATGATGCCGGGCCTGCCCATCGTCACAGCAGTAGAGCTGCCACCCATGATGCCGGGCCTGCCCATCGTCACAGCAGTAGAGCTGCCGCCCATGATGCCGGGACTGCCCATCATCACAGCAGTAGAGCTGCCGCTCAGGATGCCGGGACTGCCCATCGTCACAGCAGTAGAGCTGCCACTCATGATGCCGGGCCTGCCCATTGTCACAGCAGTAGAGCTGCCGCTCATGATGCCGGTCCTACCCATAGTCACTGCAGTAGCATGATGCTGGGCCTGCCTGTCATCACAGCAGTAGAGCTGCCGCTCATGATGCCAGGCCTGCCCATCATCACAGATGCCCATTGTCACAGCAGTAGAGCTGCCGCTCATGATGCCAGGCCTACCCATCATCACAGCAGTAGAGCTGCCGCTCATGATACCAGGCCTGCCCATCGTCACAGCAGTAGAGCTGCTGCTCATGATGCCAGGCCTACCCATTGTCACAGCAGTTGAGCTGCCGCTCATGATGCCAGGTCTACTCATTGTCACAGCAGTAGAGCTGCCGCTCATGATGCCAGGCCTACCCATCATCACAGCAGTAGAGCTGCCGCTCATGATACCAGGCCTGCCCATCATCACAGCAGTAGAGCTGCCACTCATGATGCCAGGCCTGCCCATCGTCACAGCAGTAGAGCTGCCGCTCATGATGCCAGGTCTACTCATTGTCACAGCAGTAGAGCTGCCGCTCATGATGTCGGGCCTACATCACAGCAGTAGAGCTGCCACTCTTGCCGGGCCTACCCATCGTCACTGCAGTAGAGCTGCCGCTCATGATGCCAGGCCTGCCCATTGTCACAGCAGTAGAGCTGCCACCCATGATGCCGGGACTGCCCATTGTCACAGCAGTAGAGCTGCCGCTCATGATGCCAGGACTGCCCATTGTCACAGCAGTAGAGCTGCCGCTCATGATGCCGGTCCTACCCATAGTCACTGCAGTAGAGCTGCCGCTCATGATGCCAGGCCTACCCATCATCACAGCAGTAGAGCTGCTGCTCATGATACCAGGCCTGCCCGTCACAGCAGTAGAGCTGCTGCACATGATGCCAGGCCTACCCATTGTCACAGCAGTTGAGCTGCCGCTCGTGATGCCGGGCCTACCCATCATCACAGCAGTAGAGCTGCCACTCTTGCCGGACCTACCCATCGTCACAGCAGTAGAGCTGCCACTCTTGCCGGACCTACCCATCGTCACAGCAGTAGAGCTGCCGCTCATGATGCCGGGCCTGCCCATTGTCACGCAGTAGAGCTGCCACCCATGATGCCGGTTAGATGAGTTCAGAAGTGCGCCCAAGTCACTGGCATTGGCCAGGGAGAGGAGGATTGAGCGTCTCCACAGATGCTCACATCCAGAGAGAGAGAGGCTTGTTCAAGTCAGGGAGCCTGCTGGTTGCACCAGGGAGGAAAGTCTGTGTACATCTGTGAAGCCCCTGCCCACCCTCTATGACCGGCACTTGCCACCATTGTCACTGCAGGAGCTTCAACGTGGCTCAAGGTCACTGCCAGAGTTGCAGGCAGGCCCCTACCTCGGAGGAACTGTTGTGGGCTGCCATGGGCAACCTGAAGAGTCCTGGAGTGACCCAGAAGTGGCTGTGAGAAGGTTGAGTGGGTTGCACTGGCAGAGGCTGAAAGAGGTCCAGGCAGATCTGTGGCACATTTCTATTCCAATCCATCAAATGGCGAACATACCATGAGATGCCTTTTCTGACATCAGGTAAGACAGTGTGTGCTGGGGAAGAGTCTGGAACTGTGAAAAACTTTGTATTTTTTTTAAAAATAAAACCACTAACAATGTTGAATTCTGAGGCACAACCTAAGTGCCACAGGATTTCTAGGGGTTTGGTCGTGAATACTGCATCCATTGCACAGGGCAGAAATTGTGCCTAAACCATGGTTTCTTATATCTTTTCTGCCATTTGTCTAACCCTTCTTCTTTTTCCTCCTTAGGTGATGGTGAGGATGATGAGACAGAAGACAATGGAGCAGAGGCAGTCGCAATCAAGCCTGCCCTCTCCAAAGCAGAAAGAAGCCACATCATCGTTTGGCAGGTCTCCTACATTCCTGAGTGAGTTTGCTCTCCCCCAGAGCAGTGTCGGCATAAATCCTTGTCGGTTCACCATGGTGTACATTGGAGAACACTGCACCTTACCTACTGAAGAAAAAACTCTCTGGGCAAAGCAAATACCCAAATGCAAGAATTCCTGCATCAGTCCCACCTTCCCTTTCAGATTCCAGGATTGCTAGCTTTCATCTCCCAGTTGCCTCCCCATCCACTCATTACCTGTGACATAATGCCGAATCTGTGATGAAAGGTGTGCAGTCCAACCTGGAGTTTGGAACCACAAGACTGATGTGTTGCATACAAGTGGCATGTGCGTTGACCATGTGTCAAAGGGATAGGTGGGTTTCAGGACACAAGCCCTGGGCGCTGCCTTCTAGAGTTACTGGAGTCATTCATCTGGACCACAGGACTAGTCTAGCTCCTTTTCATGTCATGGATGCATGATTCCTTTCTCCCCAAACAGCGATGATTATGGGAGTACTCGTATCAGTCACTGCACGTTGTCAGCAGTCAGAGTTTAGAGGGAAAGTATTAATCTATTCATTTTATTCATGTTCCTTCTTTTCATACACAATACCAGGGCCCAGAGCTTCTGCAACAGAATGGTTTCACATCAGCAACTCGGTGGCAGGTTTCTCTTCAACCATTGGCTGTGATGTCATCAGAGATGTCTGAGATAGTTGCTGTACCAACTTATTTACCCAAGATATTTTTTTTGTCTTTGGTAACCGGGTAAGGTCCACTAGGCACAAGTGCCTGTTTTCAGGGGTAACCTGGGAGCACTGGGCGGTTAAGTGACTGGCTCAGAGTCACACAGTATGCAAGTGGAGGTTGTGAGAATCAAACTCAGGTCTGGTCTGCTGGATGTATCAAGCTTGTTCACACCTCATTCCTCTAGGCTATACTTCCAGCTATATGAAGTAAAAGGGCAGGACATGGTGGACCTACAGTCCCTTCCTACCCTAATTTACTACATTGAATAGCCCAGTGAGATGCAACGTCACATTTTTAGTGGGGTCCTGCTTTTTACCCCCCCTTTTTTTTTTTATATTTATTTTGATTTTCAAAAGTAACAGTACAGCGTTGGATCTTCAACATGGTTACCAAGCAGAGATGAGGCACTAATGTGTCACAACCATCAGTACCCTAAGAACCAAGTACATGAGTACTCATTACACATTCTAATACCAGAGTTGACTGAGGAGAGGTTGAGCAACTTATTCAAGAAGGTCACGCAGCATACAAGTGGCTGTGGTAGGACTGAACATGTGGTCCCCAGTTCCCAGGCCTTTGACTTAGCCAGTAAACCATGCTGCCTCTAGAGGCAGAAAAATTGTGAGGGAGATGCTTCAAGATACAGATGGGAAGAGCCGTGTGTTATTGTAGGGAACTGGTGTTTTATTTTCTATGTTAAGAAAGGAAAAGAATTTGATTTTTTTATATATTTATATATATATATATATATATATATATATAGTGCCAGTCGTACAGACTGTATCCCAAAGCACTACAATCCAGGAGAAGCAGGAAGGAGAACATTGCTGCCAGTGGTCACACCGAGAGATTCAAAGAGCACAGATTAGAAACTAAAGAGAGGTCAGGTGACTTTACCAGGATCACACAATAAGCAGTGGATGTGGGATTCAAACACAGGTCTCCAGGTTTGCAGCTCTGTGCTCTAACCCCTAGGCCAAGCTACCTCCCAGAAAATAGTGAGCGATGTGGCAATGTGTAGTCAAGAATTTTTTTTTTTCATAGATCTCTTGTACCAGAGGCCTGGAAAAATATTCCAGAACTGTACTGTTGAACTGTTAATAGTTTAAAAAGACAAGCTTTCAGAATTACAGAATGCAAGGAGGATTCCTCACCAAAAAATTGGTATTCTGGTGCTAAATCCTGTGTTTTGTGACCCAAAGAAGTATCTGTTTACTAGTAGTGCTGTGAGTAAACCTGCCAAGCAGAATAGCATTCAGGTAGAAATATTAAGGTGACAAAAATGGTACAGTGTTAGAATCATGAGTTGGCCCACAGCAGCGTTCTCTTCTCCCCCCAATTCTGTTGTAAGCCTCAGTTCTAGATCGTGGATATGTTGTTCATTCACACTTATTGTCATGTCCCTTTCCCTTTAAGATCATCCAGAAATCTTCAAGCTAGGTCCTCCAACCCACCCGGGTGGTATAGACCTCAGCTCTGCACCATGACACCAGATCTTCCTTTCTGCTGGAAGATACAGGTTGCCTCTCTCGTGCTCACACATTTGTAGGCCCTGGCTTTCAAACCCTCTGTTTTACTGAAACTCAAACTCTTTCGAGTTAGTGATCGCACTTTTGCTTCTACGATCATGGAAGAAAAATCTTCCCCGGGATTTCGCCAGTGTCCATGTGGCCAGAAGATGTCGCGCACCGATCCCCATCTCACGTGCGTCTACTGCCTAGGTGTTGGCTATGACACCTCATCGTGCAGCTTCTGCCTCACCTTCCATCCCAACATCCTGGAAGACTGCTTGGCATGCCTGAAGTTGGGGAGAGTGGAGAAAAGAAACCCTCTGGTGAAGTCTAAGGAGGCTAGGTGGGCAGTTTCCACGGCCACGGGCTCCACGAAGCAGCTGGAATGCAAGAAGGCGGTCGAGGAGGAAGCCGACAGTGCTTTGGCCAATTGAAGCTTCTTCATTCCTCTCAACCTGGGCTCCACCTTCACAGCCCGTTCAAGGAGTTGTGCCAGTCTCCGGGTGTGAGGCGCCAGAGTGGGCTCGCACCTCCAGCTCTCGGAAGAAAGAAAAAGATTCGGGCCTGTCTTCATTTCGACAAAGGCACTCTTGGGACAGATGAGTCATCCGTTGGCACAGGGATGGAGGAAGGCTCTTCCTCCTTCCAGGGGATCCTCCGTCTCATCTCCGATTCCACAGGGATGTCACTGGAGCCCATCCAGAAAAAGGCAGAGTACCCTCTCATGGACATCCTGAAGAGAGGGGACACCCTGATGAAGGCCTTTCCTGTGTCTGAGGCCATTGTTGGCCCGGCAGTCGAACTATGGCAGCGCCCTGCCTCATGTCCAACCCCGTCTGCCCGCATGGCCCGCAAGTATGCGGTGCTCATGGGGTCCCGTGTGAGGTTCACAGAGCACCCTTCGGCCGAGAGCCTGGTGACCGCCTCTCTGTTCAGGCATACTGGCAGTTCTGCCAACACTGACATTCCCCCCGATAAGGAGTCCAAGCTTTTGGACCACTCGGCATGGAAGTCTATGCGGCTTCCTCCTTGGGCCTTCATCAGGCCAGTTCGGCCGTCATTGTGGCACACTTCTCTCATCCCCTTCTCGGGTCATTAGATGAAGTCCTCCCACATTTCCCAGTGGACATGCAAACCACGGTTAAGCAAGTCCGGGACCAGGATCATGCTGTTGCCAAACAGCAGCTCCAGACGGCCCTGGACATTGGGGATTCTTGTGCCCGCTCTATGGCAGCTGCAGTGGCCTCTCACCGCAGGGCTTGGCTGAGGTTATCCTCCTTCCCAGCAGATACTCAGCATAAGTTAGCTGATGTGCCTTTCTTCGGGACCAACTTGTTCAACCCAGGAGTGGCCGGTCACCTAAAGAGCATTGAACAGTCCAGTGCCACCTTGGACGCCACTTCTGCCAGGGGTTCTTCAGGCAAGACCCAGCAGAAGAAAAAGAAGAAGCCTTTTTGGCACTCCTCCCCTGCAGTTCAGCAGTCCTCCTACCAAGGAGGTCAGCAGCAGGCTCAAGCTTGGTGCCCTCTGCCCAAGCCTGGACCCCAACAGACCCGAAAAGGGGGTCGAGGCTCAGGTCCTGGAGCCTCTTCCTCCTCTAAGCCTGCTCATTGACAGGATGGGGCTGCCACCTTCATCTATGTTATGCCAGCTCTGGGTCCTCCTGTGGGGGGCTGGCTCCGTCACTTCCTTTCCACCTGGTCCGCTATTACCATGGACAGGTGGGTTCTTGGAGTGGTCGGTCATGGACTGCCTCTGGAATTCGAGCAGTACCCTCCCAGCCGAACCCGTGCCCCTGGGGAGGAAAGATTATCTGTCCATACTCAGTCGGCTCTTCAAGATGACATTGCTCAGCTCCTCCTCAAAGAGGCAGTAGCTCCAGTGGTGGATCCTCCAGCAGACCCAGGCTTTGTCTCCAGGTATTTTCTGGTGCCCAAGCGGAAAGGAGGCTGGCATCCCATTCTAGATCTTCACGACCTGAATAAGTTTCTCAGGTCACGCACCCTTTGGATGGTCACTCTGTCCCAGATCATACCATCCTTAGAGCAAAACGTGGTTCTGTTCACTGGATCTGCAGGACACATTTTTTCACATCCCAATCTGTCCATCCCATCAGCAGTTTCTCCACTTCAGAGTTGAAGAGACCCTGTACGAGTTCCGAGTCATGCCCTTCGCCCTGTTATCGGCCCCACGGGTCTTCACCAAATGCATTACAGTGGTGGCGGCCCATCTCCGGTGGCAGGGGTGAGAATTTACCCCTACCTCGACGATTGGCTCCTAGCAGGTTCCTCCTGACAGGAGGTGGAGAGGTCCAGGAATCTGACCCTCCAAACCTGCTCCCAACTCGGCCTCCTGATTAACGAGGCCAAGTCAGAACTTGTGCCTTCTCAGGTGATGTGCTTCATCGGGGCAGAGCTCGACTCTTGTCAAGCCAGAGCTCGGCTCCTGGCGGACAGGGCAGAGGTTCTTTCCTCCTTTGCCCAATCATTTCTGGTTGGGCACTTGCACCCTGCCCGGGACTTTCTGCACCTTCTATGTTACATGGTGGCGTGCACCTCAGTGGTTCGTTGGGCCCGGTTGCACATACGCCCCTTCAATGGGAACTGACCACACAGTGGACTCAGCGCCACGGTCATTTCGACCAGCTGATCACTGTAACCCAGAAAATGTGGGACACTCTCCAATGGTGGACCGCCCCAGACCGGTTGCAGGAAGAGATCCCGTTTGTTCGCCCTAAGCCGACGGTCGTCCTTACGACCGATGGCTCTCTCATGGGCTGGTGAGCCCACATGGGGGACAACAGGGCCCACAGGTTCTGGACCCCTGAGGAGCCCTGATGCCACATCAACCTGTTGGAGCTCAGAGCAGTCAGACTGGCGCTGTCAGCTTTCGCTCCTCAGCTCCGGGGTCAAGTGGTTCAAGTCCAGACGGACAATACCATGACCGTGTACTGCCTCAACAAACAGGGCGGTACACACTCCCGTCTGCTGTGCAAGGAGGCGCTCCGCATCTGGTCCCTCATAAGCCAGTTAGAGGCAGACCTCCTAGCCATCCATGTGGCAGGAGTCTCGAGCCAACTGGCAGATGCTCTCAGCCATATAGGCCAGACATCCCATGAGTGGTCTCTCTATCCAGAGGTAGCTTACAGACTGTTCTCCCATTGGGGCAAACCGATGGTGGACCTGTTTGCCTCCAGGGAAAACACCAAGCTGAGGCTGTATCATGCCCGCCCCCCTCAGCAGGGCTCGCTGCAGGGGGATGCCTTCTCGAGGCCATGGATCCCAGGCCTCCTCTACGCCGTCCCTCCATTTCCCTTGATCCACAAGGTGTTACTCAAGGTGAGGAGGGACAAGGCGAAGGTGATTCTGGTAGCCCCAGACTGGCCACGCCAGTTCTGGTATTCAGATCTCCTCAGCCTCAGCTGCAGGCCCCCGGAGCGGCATTGTACACACTCAGATCCGATATCTCTGAACCAGGGGAAGGTCTTCCATCTGGACTTTCAATCCTTGCACCTCACAGCCTGGTACCTGAACAGCTAGAGTTCCAGGCTTTAGGTCTTTCCAAAGATGTCTACACTGTGGTGGAGGCATCTAGAAAGGAGTCAACCAGGAAATGTTATGCCTTCAAATGGAAAAGGTTTTCCATTTAGTGTCAGGGTAAGGGTCTGGACCCCTTATCCTGTTCTGTGGCTAACATCCTCGTCTACCTTTGGTCTCTCTCCAAAGGGGGTCTATGGTCATCGACCCTTAGGGTGCACCTGGCAGCCATTTCTGCTTACCGGGTGCGGGCCGGTCAATCGAGATTGGTGCAGGAGACAGTGGTCGGGTGCTTTTTCAAAGGCCTGGATCACATATCCCCTCTGGTGCGTGAACCTCCACCTCCGTGGGATCTACTGCTGGTATTGGCAAAGCTCATGGGCAAGCCATTTGAACCAGTGCACAAGTGTGAGCTGTCACACCTGTCATGGAAGACGGCCTTCCTGGTGGCTGTCACGTCTACCAGAAGGACAGGGGAGCTCCAGGTGCTTTTGGTGGACTCCCCGTATCTGGTCTTCCACAGGGACAAAGTTGTCCTGCGCCCCTACCCGAAATTCCTTCTGAAGGTGGTATCAGAGTTTCACCTTAACCAGGTGTTGACTCTGCTGGTATACTACCCTAATTACACCTCGGAAGCAGGGTACAGGCAGCATACTTTGGACCTGAGATGTGCTCTCTCCTATTATAAGGAGAGGACAGCGGAAATTCGCAGAGAGGTTCACTAGCTGTTTGTCACCTACACTGAAGCCGCTTCTGGCAGACCATAGCAAGATGGATTACATCATGCATAGGTCTGTGCTATGAGTTGGCGGGCAAGGAGCCTCCCAGAGGGATAAAAGTTCATTCTACCCACCATACTGCTGCATTGGTGGCTGTTTCCAGGGATATCCCTATCCAGGAAATCTGCCGGGCTGCTACCTGGAAGTCAGCAAACACCTTCATTACCCATTACCACATCGACCTTGAGACACGCCGGGATGCTGGTTTTGGGACCTCAGTTCTCCCATCTCTGTTCCCTAAGTAGGGGGTGTGCGCCTTGCCTCCCTCCTCCCGGAGAACTGCTAGGAGTCTGCCAATGAGTGTGGATGAACAACATATCCACGATCCTAGAAAAACAGGTTACTCATCTGTAACAGTAGTTCTAGTAGTAGTATATGTTGTTCATCCACACGGACCCACCCGAACTCCCCGGCTGCGGACGCACACAACCTGGCTTCCAGCAGGCTAAGATCTGGCGTCATGGGGTGGAGCCGAGGTATTTACCACCTGTGTGGGTGGGAGGAGCTAGCTTGAAGACTTCTGGCTGATCTTAAAGGGAAAAGGACATGCCAATAAGTGTGGATGAACAACATATACCACTCCTATAACTAGTGTTATAGGCGAGTAACCTGTTTTTATTGTACACACCACCTTCATTTATTTCAGAAAAAATAGCTGCAGCAGGTCCGCTGATGCTGGTGGTAGTATGATGTACTGCTTTACAGGAGACCCAGGTTTTTGTCCCAAGCCCGACTCCCATCCCCAGGCCTCTGGAGTTGAGGTTAGGCTGTGGAGGCATCACTCTAAAACCAGGGGAGGGAAGTCAGTCAGCCTCGCTGTCTCACAGCCTTCTGCAGCGACTCAGTAGCGGGTCCAGTGGGCCTTGCTGTAACATCCTGCAGCGACCTGGGAGCAGGCTTGTATACCATGACCACACGACTTCCAGTCCAACCCTCCATGGGTCAAGCATGGCAAGGGCAAGCTTCTGGCTGGGTGATGGGTGGGGCCTCAAGGGAAATTGGGTCTGCAAGTAGGGTGATGAAAGCCTGACCCCCCACGCTTATCATCTTGGACAATGTCATTGGTGATCCCCATCTCCTTGTGCACATCGGATCCTGGTGTGAGGGGTAGATCCTTCTGTGGGGAGGGAGTAGATAAAGATTTGAGACAGGACCAGGACAGTAACTGGAAGTGAACCCAAGAACACGCTCTGGTGCCTGACTGGCATGGCTCAGCACCTCGGAAGCACAATCCAAATTCCGTGAGGGAACCCAGGTGGTTGATGTGGGGTCTGCGGGAGACTCACGCTTCCTGCCTGGTTGTTTTCTGCCAGAATTTTCTGCCTAGGGCCACGTAACATGCCATGATGCACCGCGCGTGCGTAGACATGTACGAGTGGTGTCTGTCAGCAAGCCCATCCCAGTGCTGACACTCCTGATGTGCTGCTACTTGACCTCTGCCAAGTAGCAAGAAAGTAATGGAGCCACCTGTCTCCCCGCCAACAGCATTCCATGGAAACATTCCATTTTCTGTCTACTCCTGGCCATCCCCCATGCAGCCCAGTATAGCCTAGTGGCTAGAGTAACGAGCTGTGAATGAGCCTTGGTACATCGAGCAGATCTGTTTTTTGATTCCTATAACCTCCACTTGCACACTGTGTGACCCTGAGCAAGTCACTTAACCTCCCCAGTACTCCCAGGTCACCCCTCTAAACAGGAACTGTGCCAAGTGGGCCTTACCTGGTTTAAAAAAAAAAAAAAAGCTCACTTTTGAACCTAGGTCGCTGATGGAGCAGACAGTAGTGCTACTGCCATGTGTGAGGCTGGCCCCAATAAGTTGTGTCTTGAACAAACAGAAGTGAACAATATTTGGCATCAAGGACAGTTTGGTGAAGGAGGATTATGGAACTAGAATAACGTGAAGCAGTTGATGTTTGATGCTTCCCATGTGCTTTTTGCAAACAGTCACCCTCCACCTCTCTGGTGGACTGAAGTCTGCAGAGCCCCAGAATAAACCGTTTGATTCTCCACTGGATCCATAGAAAGCAGCAAACCTTCTGAGCCAGCTAATGCACGTCTCTGCGGGTTGTTTGCATGAAGGTAAAAAGATTCAACAGCACTGTACGTAACAGTAGGGGATAACAATACAGAATGGCGGCTACAGGTACTGCTGTCTGGATGAAGCAGGTCACCTGCCTTTATGTACAAATGTACATTTAGGGCCATACCTTCTAAACCAAAACCGGGTCATTTTATAACTGCAATAACACACTCCAGGGTGCTGCTTCCATTGAGACATAGGCAATATAGTGTGTACAGAGGAGCACTCTGCTTGTGGCCGCATTACTCAGCACACATCAGAGTGCCTTATCACCCAATGAATGCACACAGTGTCATGTGTTACTGCTCACTGCCCGAGCCACATCAAACAGTGTAATACGATTGTCCTTGTGTGTATGGATGCCAAGTGCTGAAAGACTGTAAATGCCTGCACACTGCTCCTGTATTGCCTGTAACCAACTCTTGACTTTGTAAAGAGCTTTGGGATACAGTGTGTATGAAAGGGGCTGTTCATTTGATTTCCCCCTGTAGAGCCAGAGGCCAGGTGGAAGCGTCTCCACCTGTAACAGGGATCTCATTCTCATCATCCTATTCCCTGTGGAGTCCTTTATTCATGTTGGTTTGGGTTTGTGAACACTGGAACTCTGTCCACCTGAGTGTTTTATCTGTAATCTGCAGATGGGACAAACACTCCAAATTGGTACATCTTTGCAGAAGCTCTGGAGCACATGGTGTTGTACCTTTATGTGATGTAATAATAAGGGGTGGGGAAATGAGCGACCAGGTGTATTGGACTTAAGCTGCTATTCCTTCTGAGTGGCGATGGAATCCTGGGCTGGGAGCCAGGTGTAGGAGAGTGAGGTCTGCACTCTGCTAGCCTAGTGAGAGAAAGTTTCAAGGGTATTCCAAAACTCTTGGGTTTCCTGTTTGACAATACAACACATCCCTAAAGGGCCCTGTGCTTTTCCTTATTGAAGGCAGGACCCCTTCTAGTCTGCTATACCTGTCTCCCAAGATCAGCACGTCCCCCTCCCCACCACTTAAATCCTCCATGTATTACCTTTTATTGCGGGAGAGGCCTCATACTGTTTGTCGTGAGGGGGAGCAGTTTCAAAGGGGTTATTTTAATTGGCACCAAACTGGTTAAACCCATTAGGAAATGGGCCCCTCCACTGGGCAGAATGTACATTTCTTCTTTGTTTACATGAGACCTTAGATAGTGACATCATGTTTTTTTTTTTGGGGGGGGGGTAAATTTAAGCCCCATCTCCATCTTGAATGAGTTGAGAAGCTAGGCTGTATCTGACTGGACAGTACTCCCATTTCTGTGTAAAACACTGGAGTGCAGCGAGGGTGTCTCCTCCAGTGCTTGTTCGCTCATGCCATTTTTTTCTTCTAATTCTAATAATAAAATGGACCAATCCTGCCTTAAGCCACCACTGTTTTATGATGGGTTGAACTTGTCACATGTAGCAGTCTGTCCGTTAACTGGCTCGGTACCAGCTGACTGGAGAAATGTTGGCAACATTCATTGCATTAACCTTCCTGTAACATTTTGCAAGGTGACTTCCAGCGAGATGAAAGCTGATCAACTCATTTATTGCCAACTCCTCTACCCATAACTCTGCTGTGATGTATGTATACTACCTTGTATGTTATGACAAAACCAACAAAAGGCTTCTGAATGTGTCTCTTTAAGGCCTGTAAACTCCGCTGTTTGTAGTTCTTAAGGAAGAAGACTTGTGTAAAGAGACTGCTGTAAGAAATGCCTCCTGCGCTTCCTTCCTCTCGCTGTGTAATAAAAAAGGCAATGAACCGTCCATGTTCTGTATGTAATAAAAACCTATTCGTGTGAGAAAAAATTATCAAGTGTGTTGTCTGACTTGGTATATAAAAAAATTAAAACTGGTGACATCAGTGGCAGCCACCAGTTCTGTCCTGCTTTTATGGACTCCATTTGGCAGGTGTTTCAGCCTGCCTTACAGCCCTCAACATCTCAGGTGAAACTTTGAAGCAAGCATAATTTGTAGACCCAATTCAGCTTGTGGGTCAAAGCTCACCTCTCACTTTTATAACTGTGCCCATTAACAGGCAGTTAAATCGGCAAACCTAAATGTTTCATACACCCTAAAAACGGCAAGTGGTCCTGATTCAGGTTCTAGCAGGCTGCAATGTGTGAGTTTCTAGTGTAGGTAATCCAGTGTGAAAGATAAAGCTTAACAGTCACAGATTTTCTAAATATCATGACGCCGTCCATCACCAGGTAGCCCCAGCCTGCCCCAGTGCCACAATATCTAGCCAAAATAATAAAAATGACAAAATTACTCAAATCCTTCAGAGCTCTGCAATGTGGCTGATTGCTGGGGGTCAGATGGGGGGGAAGAGGAGGTTCATCACTCTGCCACCAACTGCCGCCTGGTGGTAGTGTAGGCAGGAGTGACATGAATTGTGGGAGCTGCAGGTTTGAGGCAGCATGCGTCTGCTTCCACAGGGCACAAACTGACCTTCGCACTCCAGCAGAGGAGGGCTGGGAAGAAAACAGAAAAATGGCCGAGCAGACTTAGTGAAGTTCTGCCTACCTTCAATCAGCACCACCACCCAGGGTTCGGGGCACCATTCTGGATATGTGTTACTGCAGGGGGGCCTCCCCCTCCTGGCCATGCTACGTGGGGAATCCGTGGGGTAACCCATGGGACAGTTAGTATTGGGGAAGATGGTAGCTGGTCAGTGGTGGCAGGGATGAGAGTCACCTACTCCACCTAGAGAGGATAAAAATGTCTATAGGAAGAAGAAATGAAAAAACCTTTGCACTGTGCTATCACCTCCTTGAAATGGTACAGTAGAACTGAGTCACTTTCACAGAATGTTAATGTCCCTAGGGCCCTGTGCTACTGCAACAGTCTGAAACTGTACCACTGTTCCCTGGTAGGGGGTGCACATTACCCATATGTAAGGTGTCAGCACTGTTTGGCTGGTGGCACATCTACCTCTGGGCCAGAAGGGTGTGGATTTTGGTCCCACAAAGGGACTGGGCTCATACAATAAACAGTGACGCCCAAGTACAATACTATGGGGCTGCTATACTGTCTGGTTGTGCCGTCCTTCGGATGAGATGTAAAACCAAAGCCCTGTCTGCCTTTTCAGGTGGTTGGTCAGGTGGACGTTAACAATCCCATGGCACTTCTTGAAAAGTGTAGGGGACTATCCCTGGGGGTCCAGGCTAAATCCCCATTCAACAAAATGCAACCAACAGCTTAATGTGGTTCAATTTCCATTAGTTTGCAACTGTAGTCCCGGGATGAATCTGAAAATAGGCAATACTGTCTAGCCGTCCTTTCCCCATTAATGCTTACCCCACCCACATGACCGTGCATTAATTTCACATTACATCGTTCACATTTTATTTCTCTTTTTTCTTGACATTTTAGCTTTTAAAACTATTTTATAAGTGCAATAACACACTGCAGGATAACAGTACTGCCATAAATTAACGCCATACTTCTCAGGTGGTTGTAGGCACTTGGCTGCACCTCAAGCCTCACACACCTCTGAGGTGTGCCATAATTTGGCATTATCGCACACCCCGTCATGTGTTATTACTTACATTTATTACCACACAATGACAGACGTAAACCAGAACATTGCTGAGAGGGGTTTATGGGTTTTTTTTATGCTTTATTACCAATGACTTCATGTAGTAAAAAATAAAAACAGCTAGGCAAGGCAACAATAACTTGACATGATTTGACTTCTGTTGTAAACAGCACGCAGTGCACCAGCCAGCCAGTCCTGGGAGAGGGAAGGTAGTTGAAACTCCATACATGCCAGCACCATGGCCTCCGCTGTGTGGAGTCTGCTCTCTGTACCAGCGTGTGACTACTTTGTGGTGTGCTGCAGACCACAAGAAAGCTAACCAGGAAGACCCAAAAATTTCACCCGTGATTTAAGCAAAGATCCCAATCCAAGGAAAAGCTGGCACAAGCCCCTCCTCAGAAATGACAGCTTATCTAAAGGACCGGCAACTGGCTAGTGCACATACAAGGGGGGTGTAACAGCATCCATGATCATATTTATAACATCCGACACTACATTTCTGTGAACGCTAAAGGCTGTACACAAACTATTTCTCCTCTTCAGTAAAGCATGCTCCAACCTCCATACATATTATTAACATATGCATTGCAATTTGTTATTACTGCAGCAAAAACAAGTGGTGGTGGATCTGAAGAAGATGGGGGTGGGGCAGTAGTTAACTGAAATATCATCTAATTGGGAGAGGGGCAAGTTTCAAAAGTTGGCCTACATGTGTACTCCACACCAGGTCTTTTCCTGGTACTGGGAGCCCAATTCTGCCACAAGATCTGGACGAGCAACAGGTCAATCAGCCCAAACAAGAACTCACTGTTTGGCGAATTAAAAGAGGAACTAAACTGGTATTTCACATACGTCACTTACTTAAAGAGCACCTTTAATGTTTTTTGTTTTGTTTTGTTTTTTAATTGCCCCCAGAAACACCACAGGTGCCTTACCTGCTCCAAAGTCCATGGGAGCCAACATTACAGTTTTAAAGTGGCTAGATTTCTGGATGGAAGGGATTGTAATTTGGCTCAGTGGAGCACAGACCCTTTCCACTTCCGTGTCTTCAGCGCTGCCCCTGCGTGTATGTTTTGTGGCACAATTATATGCCGTGACATGGGGTGCAGCTCCTTAGACTATTATAGTGGCTGACCTCTACATTTCTTTTTTTTTTTTTTTAATATATAAATAGTTTGGGGTTCTGATTCGGATACATCAAGGCCACCGTTCAACTAACAAGAGCCTTGTTAGCTGAATGGTGGCCGTGTTTTATCCAAATCGGAACCCTGAACTATTAAAAATAACGCTGTAAAAATCTGCCCCTATAGTAATCCATGGAGTCCGTCCCCGTGCTCGCTATGTAATACATCATAATTGGTGCTAGTGTGGGGGTGGCGTTGAAGACACATAAGTGGAAGGGATCTACGACTCGACTCCACAGAGCCAAATTACGATCCCGCCCATCCAAAAATCTAGCCACTTTAAAACTGTAATGTTGGCTGCCATGGACTTTGGAGCAGGTAAGGCTCCTCTCCTCTAAAGTTTCTGTACTGAGCACCAGGAAAAGGTGCTCTTTAAGCTACGTATGGCAGATTGGTAAATGGGCAAGGCAGGAAGAACATTTAATTTTACACTGTAACCTGTTAAGCTCTGTGGTGCGTATAGCATGTTGATTAATTTTCAGTTATCAAATTCATCTGGTACTTTCACCAGTACTGTATCTTAAGGAAAAGTGCCCGACAGTACCTTAGAGTAAGAGGAATGTTCCTCTGTATTCATCATTATATCCGTTTGAGGAAGACTTAATGTAGGTTTTGCTTGCAAAATTTAATAAATAAAAAGTTAAAAAGAGGAACTTTAAAACAACATTTCTGGACACAATTCAGTACAGACCTGATATTTTTTAGCAGTTAGTTTCCCCCTTTTCTTCATAAACATGGACATGAAAACATGATCCCTGTCCCCTAGATCTTAGGTGCTCTAGCTGCTTGATGAAGCCCAACATTATAGTCCTGTGTGACATAAGTCGTAGACAAGCAACCAGAGCAAAAAAGAAAAAAAAAATTTAAAGGGGCAGTGATGCTGGTTTCAAGTGAAGTTCATTAGATAGGTAGGTCTGGGGCAGACTTGATGGGCCAAGGGGCCTTTTTCTGACGCCAGATTCAATGCTCCTATGTTAAGCGATCATGCCTAGTTATAATGAAAAAGAGGATACTGCAAACAAAATATGAGAAAACAATGTTGCCGTTTTTTCTAAGTTTACTCTGACATGACAGCGGTCTTTCAAGAGCAGGTATACACTTTAGTATGAACTTTCGTAAACTGTAAATTGCAGATTTTTTTGTCAATGTCACACATCTTTCCCAGCATTGGAGTACATTTCTTTGAACCCATATGCGTGGTCTATACAAAAATCCTTAGGTGTTTTCCATGAGGTCTACACAGAACACCTTAAGGAGTATCACAGGTTGTGTATGTCACACTCCTTTTTGTGGCAATGACTGTGATATCATGGTGAATGTGAGATCAGCTGCGACAGCCAGATAGCTCTGATCCACACCAAGGAATCAGTGCCAACTTATGCAAAATATTTCAAACTCCAATGCAACAGCTGTAAATATGATGGCTTTGATGTTTTAAGAATATATCTTCTCTTTAATTTTTGCTGCTCTCCAGCATAGAAGTACCATGTAGTAGCACTGCTGAACGTAAACAGGTGGTGGAAGTCTTTCCTCTTACACCCTCCCCACCCTCTCCAATGGGAGTAAGAAGTCATTTAAACGATGGTGAAAGGTGATAGGTCAGTACAAAAACAGGGAGTAGCACTTTGGGGCACAGGGTTTCAATAAAGTGTAGGCCAGGCTTTGATAAAAGCATCTGGAGCTCTGACGGGCACGTGCACAGGTTCACTAATTTGTCTCGGGAAGGGGCCTTCAAAGGTGGTTCACATGTTGGGATGTTTTGATAGCATGATATGATGATATATCACAATATCTTCAACTGATGATAATTTATGGTTCAAAACCAAAAAAAAAACTATCATGATTATCGTGGATCACGCTATATTGCAATATACTGCGACAAACGATCCTGACTTTATTATCTCTGCTTTTCGGGCAGTAGTCTGGGTTCAATGGAAGATTCCCAATTCCCGATCTTCCCCCTCGCAATTTTGCTAGTTTTCTTTCAATCAGTAATGATGCAAATTATCAGGATTTTTTTTTACATAAATGTCATGATACTTACAATTTGATATCGTGACATCCCTATTCACATGGCAATTCATTACACATATCTGTAGCACAGTTGACCAGTTTTTACGTTTAAACACAATGGACTCTCTGTTTTTTCTATATGCATTTTCTCCCCTCCCGAGTCCCACCATGCCCTCATTGGGCCATGATGACTATCGAGCCCCCTCACCCACTAGCCCAACACCAGCTACTGGCTAGTGGAATCCACAGTGTAGGGCCCTAGTGTGTCCTGGCTGTCATTTAGACAGCCTCTGGGATTTTCTCATGATTTACTCCCATTAAATGTCCTCAAACCACTACATGGTGCTACCATGCCCACTGCCAGAATCGAACAGTGCAGCAGAGCTCCAAGAGGAGCAAAGTGCCTGACCCACACCACAGGGTTCGCTGTAGTGCCAGAAACCTTGCCAGTCCAAGGGGGTAGGGAAGGGTTGCCATCAACGACATGATCTCCCAGGCCTGGACAACCACTTGAGACTGTTTCCACACCAGGTCACTGGCACGGCAGTGCTGGGCCAAGAGGCAGCCCCCTATGGACCAGCTCCTTAAAGGGGAATGTCCACATACAAGCCCACAGGTTGTATTTTAATTCAGAGAGAAATATCTGGTTACATGGTTTCCTTGTATTTTAGCTTCATTATGCTAACCCTCTGACATCTTCTGACTACAGGCGCTCCAGTGGCATCCCAGAATTCCCTGCAGCTTACATTAGCAGTGGGGGTCATTGTGAGCGACTCAATTTGAGGAAATGCTATACTGAGCTTTTAAAAGCTCTATGCGGTTGTTGGTAGTCCAGTAGTAATTCCAAAACTAAGTACTGGTCATGTGGGTGGGGAACAGGCAGGCTCAACCAGATAAAATACAAGAAAACCAGGCCACCCTGATGGTGACCCAGTTTCAGAAGTGAACTCGAGTTGCTGCGTTGGGAGGCAGGCCAGACCACAGCAGCTGCCCCTCAGCAGTATGGTTGGAAAGGAAGGCGTCGGGCACCCGGTGCCGCATTGACTCCTGTGGTGGTTCAGGGGCACTCGGTCCTTCCACAAGTGTTGCTGCATGTGTCTGAGGCTGTCAGAAGGCTCTGCCCACACTGGGGGGAAGGGAGGGCCCCCCCAAGCCCCTACCCACAGAGGGAAAGCCATGGGAGCTGTTGCATGGCAGCTGGACCCAGGGGATGGGGGAACACCATAGCTGAACAGAAAAAGCTCTAAAAAAAATTCAAGAAAACTAAGCAAGGATAAATGCTCCCTAAAAGAGCAAATCAGGGGTGTCTCCACACCTACTTGTACAGGGACATTTCCCTTAGAGAGCACCTTTTTCACCCATGAAAAGATTAAACAGGGAGCTCCCTTACCTCTTGGGGAGCTCCTCCATGCTGTGTTTTCTTTTTTAATACTGGCCCCAAAGGAAGGGACGGGATTGTAATTTGCCAAGGGGCTGCTCACACGATCCCTCTCCACTTCCTGATTCTCCTATGCATCCCTGCGCTCCGACCTACTATGTTTTTATAACGGAGCGTGGGCATGCGTGCCATTCATTTCAATGGAGCATCTTTTTCTAATATAATTTCCCGACTGCATATCAGGTTTTGGTACCTATTGATAGCAGATTTCAACTAACAGAAGCTCTGTTTGTTGAAGTCTGCCATCAATAGATACCAAAAACCCGATATACAATCGGGAAATGTCATTTGAACAAGACGCTCCATTGAAATGAATGGAGTACATCCCCGCACTCTGACCTATAAAGACGTCACAGAAGTCGGAGCACGGGACGATGAGAGAACTGAAGTGGAGCGGATCATGCGGGCAGCCCTTTGGGGAAAATTAAGATCCCTTCCCTTCCTTTCCTTTGGGTTCACTATTAAAAAAAGAACACACGGCATGGAGAAGCTCCCCAAGAGGTAAGGGAGTGCCTGGTTTAATCATTTTGTAATTACGAAACTAAGGAGAAAGGTGCGCTTTAAGCTTTACTGTGCTGCGGACAGATATGCCAGTCCAGAATTCCAATACACTGTAATTCTGTCGTCAGCACAGAGTTAAAAGGTCTTCTGAAATCACTGGGAAAACTTTAAAAATTATCACAGTTCTGCTTCTATTGTATACTTTCTGCATTTATCATCCCCTCTTTAATAATAAGGGCAGCTGCTTGCAAACAGCCCACCAGATTGCATTTGCTCCTTTGACTGTCTACACATGATGTCACAATCCTCTGTTTATGAATCACAGTTGGTTCCCAGGGGAATGATTATGATGTCACAAGCAGGAAAGTATGACATCATGTCTAGACAAACAGTAGAAGCAATGAAGTCCAAAGGACAAGAATGCGGTTTCCATACAATTTTTTTTAGCAACAGAAATACAGAAAATCTAGGAACTACAACTGTGTCCACTTTCCAAGGCTGTCCCAGAGGCGTCACAGGCTGACTACAAGGCTTCCTCTGATCTCACATAGATGGATGGATAGGTAGGTGCAGACAGATTAAGCAATGTTCAATCACTCAGCGGTAATTCAACTACTGACTTGTGGAGCAAAACAAAAAGACCGAGGGCTCTATTCACTCTTATTGCTTACATAATGTAAACCTTGTATGGTAGTAAAGAGAGCTGTAGGGGGTGGGGCTGACAGACCACCACTGATGTAAGGCCACTGCATCTCTTCGCCTGGCTACATGAACACTTTGGCAAGTATACCTGTCATATATGGTACAGAGGACTCCATCTTAAAAGTGTGCCCATAGCTAGGCTCAGCAGTGTGGCAGACAGCAGAACATCATGCTCCCAACTGGGAGACGGGTTCACTTGTGAGCCCTTAAATCCTACACTAAGGTACAGGCATGTGACAGAGGTGCAGCTCTCAGGAAAAGAGGGAGGAGACTGGCCGAACAGTATTCACACCCCTTGCCCTCACCGGTCAATTGCACAGCTGCACTGGCAGCGACTGCGATGGCAGCTGCTGGTCCACCTGCCCTCCTGGCTGGAGGAAGGGTGCGGCTGTGATGGCTTCAATCACTGGTGTGGGGGTGGGGCAGGGTGTTACTACCATAATCCCCATCCCTGTCACATGGCAAGGCTCTGGAGACCAGCCTCATGTGTGTGCATGCATGTGTAGGGGTGGGGCAACACTACAAATAGAATAACAGATGGGCATCAATGTACAAGGCTGTGTTCCCATCAAGGGATCCCCGTGACATCTTAAAACATGAGTAAAAATATTCTAGTCAGCTGACTGGATAAAGGACAAGTACAAGAGTGTAATTATTTGGCCATAATTACACTCTTGCACTTGTTTAGCCTGTGTACCAGGTTTGACTAAAATATCAACATGCCACAACTGGAACTATGTTTTTGTCTTCTGCACATATTTCATATAAAAAAAATGTATTTTCCTACTGAAAATCATGCACCGTTTTAAACCTTTTAAGTAGAACCTATAAGTGCACTCTCCACTCGTGTGCCAAAAACACACTCAAGAAGTGTGCAGTAGCTAACCCATAATTACACACTGAGGTGTTATTACTGCATACATAAACCACTAGAGCAAACGACATTGACAACGTGGAGTTTACCCCTTTATCTTTGTTTTTATACTGTACGGTTGGTCACATTTAAGCCAGAATTGTTGTTTGCTGTTTACTGGTTTGTTTTGCTATGTGCTCATTTCGGACAGTTTGTCAATTTGGTCTAAATGTTCATGTGATTGCGACTGATGTGAGGACAGTGCTCTACCACTGATCCATCAGAACAATGGCAGAACAGCATCCTGGAGTCAGAGCAATGGTAGGAAGATGCAGTGACATCATTGTTTCCCCTACAGGAAGAATGTCCATGTAATGAACCGATGACCCCAAATCCGATAAATGTCTTTGCAAATGTTAACAGATGAAATGAAAGCAATCTTGGGGGAAGAAGCAGCCAAGCAGACCTCCTTTAAAGAAGTGTGTGTGTGTGTGTGTGTGTGTGATGCAGCCATTTAAAGGTCAGTGACCAGTTTACAGATGTGGCCTCCACCCCCATGAGGACAGATAACATTTGGAAGTTGGACGGATTCTCCCTGAGTTTTGTCTGAAAGTAGGTCCCTCATTCACTCGTAGATCCAGTGGTGCTACCTTCCCAGCAAACCAACTCAGTCGGGCGGAACCACAGTGAGATCTCCCGCTGGGCACTCTTCACAGAGTCGCTGCCATGAATCACATTTCTGCAGGAGGAAGGACACAACAGTCACGCCAAGGATTTACACTGGTACATGACATCATTTATGCTTTTTTAAATTATTTTTCATCCCTCTGCTTTCCCCTACCCGGCCCCCTACCATACCTCTCAACTGCTAAGAATTTTGACTAATACTATGAATTTTACACTCAAATTTACCTTTGCTCCGTGAAGGTTTACTGATGTTCCTCATAACGTTATGGCTATTTCTGTTAAAACATTGAACTAACTTGATAGAAACTTTCCTTAACACTAAACATATGGGGCCCATTATTCTTAGACATATTATTCATTAAAATAAGAATGTGTTGTCGGGCCGGTGGCACTGAGGTTGGCGCTGGGCGCCACACCTCGTGCCACGCCAGCGGCTTCCAGGTTCAGGAGCAGGCGGGAGTTGCACGGGGGGAGATTGAGCATCGGAGGACTGCTCTATCTTCCCAGGGTGGAGGGAAAGCTCTCGCTCACGGAGTGAGCTCTGGCAGTGGCTGGGGGTTTGCAGACTGAGCAGCACGGTATATGCCAGGGGGGAGGGCAGAGCTATGGCGCTACGTTGCCGTGCTAAGCTGAGATCTGCGGGGGTAGGGAAAAAAAGCAGGGTGGAAAAAAGCCTCCTGCTCGCCGGTGAGATGACGGTGGCCCCTGTGGACCCTCCCACATCCCAAATACCGGCCCAGATGCGCCCAAGATCCCCTCCAGAGGACCCGATGAACTCACAGTAAGACCCTTCACACTCAGGAGCAGCCGCCGAGGGGGAGGGCGGAATCAGCCCCGGAGATGGTACCGTGGGTCGGGTCTGCCGATGGCCATTCGGGGGAAGGGGTTAGGGAGATGCGAGGGGTTCAGGTTGGGAGTAGGGAGGAGATCCGAGTGGGCACTCCTGAAGGATGCCCGGGGTGTAGGAGGAAAAAAAATTAATAAAAATAAGAATGTGTTACACATTCTGGCCATTTACTTTGAATTTTAATGCTGAGAGGTGTGCCCTTCACCCTGACACTGGGGGTGTCACAGCTGCCCCCTACTTACTGCCAGCCAGGTGAGCGGCTGCCTTAGCAGCAGACACTAATGCCGCCGAGATGTTGGCTCTGGGAGCCAATTACTCGTTCTACTTTTAGGTTTTACATTGTCCTGCACCTGAGGATTGGACCCTCACACCAGATCTGTTACATCTCCCAGAACACAACTGCCCATATTTTCTCATGATGGGGTGCTCAAAAGTGTCAACCAGTGGGAGGATACATCCAGTTAGTGAGGGGTTCAAGAAACAGGCAGTGGGCCTCCTCCTTCTCCCCATTTTCCTCTGTTCTCTGCTCAGTCACAGGCAGTTCCAGTGTGGCACTCTTCCATGTGTCCATTATCCCATCAGCCACTTCACCCTCACAGATCCCACTTGTGGAGGAGGTCACAGCCAGCTCACATCTTGGGGACCTCGAGCATCAGGGGTCACAGCAGAAGGGGCACAGCTGGAGTGGCACAATAAAATCTACTTCCTCTCTTGTCCTAGAACAGGAACCACTCTCAGTAGCACATTCCCGGCCTGCCCGATAAGCAGAGACCCACATTTGTTCAGTGCCTCCCCCCCAAGGTACAACTCCGTTCTGCGCCAGCACCTGTGATAATCTAGGTGGTGTTATTATACAGGAGTTTGTAACCCACCCTTCCTGAAACACAGAGTGCCCTCTGTGACACTCAATTCTCCTCCTATGGATGGCCCTCTAACTACTGGGCTGGTTTCTGAACCCAGGTCACTAGCAACGTGATCTGCAACTCTACCGCAATGCTGACAGGCTGCACAAAAGTAGGTGAAATTTTAAAACAAGCTTCTAACCAATAACATAATCAGCATTTATTAAACTTCGAGGTAGCTGCAGGAGACAGGCAGTGTGTAACATACATAAAGGATGTAGGGAAAGAACATAATGAATGATGATACCCCAAAGTGGTAATGGGCTGATTCTTAACACTGATTGGGTTCTGTGACATGCAAGATCAAAAGCGATGCTCGAGAGCTTCTGATGTCAGAGAATCAACCAGGTGATTAAGAATCTGGCAGTTCTTAAAATTTGGGGTTATTTATTTTGAATAATACAAGGGCTACCTTGGTTTGCAATTTGAACTGGCAGTCAATGAAGATACTGTTAACTGAGACTGGAAAAACCACGGGGAAAAGCTAAAGAGGTAAAAACTCTTGCAGTTGAAGTTTGAAATGGCAGCTGTGTGTTCTCGCGCTGCAATGAGTTTTGATTAACAAACTTCTGGGGAAACTGTCATTAACTCTCCTGAACTGACAGACCAATTTGGGTTCAAAATGTAATTCTTTGCATTACTGTAGGTGTTAAGAATGAAAAAAACTCCAACAAAATGAGGTAACCATGTATTATAATTGCATCTACTCTAACAGCCTCAAACTGGATGATGTAACATGCGTCTGATGCTGTGCCTGCCATCGCTTTGCCCTCTGGCACCACTGTACATGCAATGTTTCATCTTTTAACTGCTATATAGTGTAGCCAATAACATAGTCAGTCTTCAGGTAAAGCTACCTCTGGCTGGAAGCTGCAACACAGAACTTAAGATTTGTAAGAATTGCAAGAGTTTTGCTCACAACAGAGGGAGGTGAACCTTACAATTTACAATTGTCTTTGGTTTGAAGCAGATTCCTTAGGAAAGTTAATATTTTTCAGGTGGAGGATACTTTTAACTGAAGGGTGAACTAAGGAACTTAGAATTATCAGAAAAGGCAGTTTTTCAATCAACAGAGGGAGGTGGAGCTTGCTTTACTTTTGTTACAATTGTTAAGATTTTCAGTGCAGGAAGAGTTTCAACCCACAGGGGCTTAATACTGTTTTCTGTGTCTGCCCTTCTGCACAGCTGACTGCTTTCAGAGCACAAGTCACCAGGCTGTTTTGGAGCTGGGGAGGTTTACCTGTGTCTGAGTTGGATGTTTGGATTTTTCTCTGTTTGGTTAGCAGGGTATTTTCTCTGTCAAATTGTTGTGCAGGGCATCTTGCTGACAGGAAGGCACTCGTCACAGTGGTAGGTCAGAGCTTTTAGCTGATTGTTTCGTGAGGGCACAGTTTAGGGCCAAACCCTTCCCACCCCTGGAAATAATTCCTTTATACCTGGAGTTCTGACATCATTTCCTCAAGAGGGCAAGGTGCATATCACTGTCATATCCTCTCTAGCACACTGCACTGACAATATAAGCATACGCATTATATAAATACATATATTTCTATATAACACACCAAACACACACACACACAAAAAAAATAAACCAAACAAGGTAGACAGTTATGTGGGGAGTAGTGCAATGTAATAGCTGTGGGGCAGCAGTCTTCCAGGAGTCTTTCTGGAGGCTGAGATGCTGCCCTGTTTGCAGACAACTATCTGCCCTGAGGGAGGAAGTTGCCCATCTTCAGGCCACGCTGGACAGTAGCAAAGGAAGCTCCCCCATCCAGGGAGCACCAGAGCCACCACCACTACCTCAGAGGTTGCGAAGAAAGCACAGCAGCTGAACCACAGTGGGCTCAGAAAGGGTAAGGGTGGTGGAACAGAGGCACACCCGGTCAGTTGTTCCACTCCACAATCCATACACCATTCTGGGGGAGCATAGTTCCCCTATGGATGCACCCATAGAGGAGACTAAGGAGGGTGCAGACCCAGCTGTCTAAGGGGCCCACGGGAAGGAGGCAGAGGGCACCACAGGGAAAGAGCCCAGCCCTGGCTGAGGACCCAATTATTAGGGGATAGAACTGGGGAGCAGGGAAAACTGAAGAAAGGTGCCTGCCTGGTGCCATGGCTTGGAGGGACAGGAAGCGCATCCTTAGGATCACGAGAACAGTTGCACGGGAGTCTGAGCTGGACGTCATTGTCCACCTAGGGACAAATGACTTGGCTCATCATGAGATCAGAGCAGTGCCGAAGGACTTTATAGAGTTGGGGAGGGGCTTAAGACAAGTAGCACACACAGTATCCTTCTCAGAGGTGCTGCCTGTCAGTGGCATGGGTGAGGCGAAGGTACTTTGCATCATGCAGTTTAATGAATTGTTGAAAAAATGGTGTGGAGCACAGGGGTTGGGCTTCATTGGGGACTAGGGTTCCACCTGGAGGGACACCAGCCTATACTGGCAGGATGGTCTGCATCTGTCCAGGAAGGGAACAATTCTTTTGGGCAATTGGTTTAAATGCTTCATTGGCATGCTTTTAAACTAGTCAAGGGGGGAGGCACTGATAAGCAGCAGAAAAATCCCAGCCTTCCCCTACAAAACAGGGTACTAAATGAGAAAAAGACCAAGGTAGAAAGGTTAGTGGGGGATGCTGCTACCGAAGGTAAAGCCATCAAAAAACGGAGAGCAATGAGTATAAATGCCCGTAGTCTGGGTAACAAGCTGCCTGAATTAGTGGCCTTGATGGAGGAGGAACATCTAGATATCGTGGCAGTCACAGAAACATGGCACACACAGAACCATGACTGGGACGTAAACATACCAGGATACACTATCTACAGGAGGGACAGGGAGGGTAAAAGAGGAGGAGGAGTAGCTCTCTACATAACAGAAGGAATCAAAGCAACAAAACAGAAGGGTATACAGGGAGGAGAAGAAGCACTGTGGGTCAATTTGGAGACAGGCAATGGCACCACAATCCGCATAGGGGTTGTATACAGACCCCCCTCTCAGGGGGAGGAAATGGACAAGGAAATGATAGAAAGTATACTTAGAATGGCAGATAAAGGGGAGATATTGCTGATGGGTGATCTGAATATGCCAGATGTTAACTGGAGTGCAGTTGCAGCAGCCACTTCTAAGAGTGGGGTTATTCTAGATGCTCTACAGGGGACATGCCTTAGACAACTAGCATTGGAACCCACTTGAGAGGGAGCAATCTTAGACCTGGTCATCTCAAATGGAGATGGAGAGAGGATCACAGATGTAGACGTGCATAGTCATCTGGGAACTAGCGACCATTGAACAGTATGGTTCACAATAAACACAGCAATAGAGTCAAGCCATACAAAGGCAAAAGTACTGGACTTAAGGAGGGCTGACTTTGCCAAAATGGGTGAGTGCCAAAGGAATGCACTAGCAAATGGGCAGGAAGGAGGGGTGGAAGAATAATGGGGAATAATAAAACTGCCATCACAGAGGTAACAAGCCTTTGTGTGAAGCAAATAAACAAAACGATGTAAGAAACCACTATGGTTCTCAAAGGAGGTGGCAGTGAAGGTTCAAGAGCAAAAGAAAGCTTTCAGAAAGTACAAGGAATCACAGAAGGAGCAGGACAGAGAACTGTATCAGTTAAAGCAAAAGGAAGCTGGGAAGGCAGTCAGAACAGCAAAGGCCCAAACTGAGGAAAAGATAGCCAACTCAGTTAAGAAGGGATAAAACCTTTTTTAGGTACATCAGGGAGCGAAGGAAGACTAAGGGAGGGATAGTGAGGCTTAATAAAGGGGAGAGGGGTGGGCAGAGGGTAACTGTGAAAAGGCAGAGATACTAAACAAATATTTTTGCTCAGTATTTACAAATGAAGAGAGGGAGGTACCTAAAACAAACAATAGAAACACTCTGGATACAGAAGTTGATACCAGCCCATTTACAGAAGAAAGGATTCTGAAAGAACTCTTAAAATTGAAGGTGGACAAAGCAATGGGGCCTGATGAGATTCATCCCAGAATTCTAAAAGAACTAGGTAGAACTAGTGACACCACTGACTACCCTCTTTAACAAATCATGGGAGGATGGGGTGGTATCCGAGGACTGGAGGAGGGCAGATGCGATTCCCCTTCACAAAAATGGGAGCAGGACAGAAGCAGGAAACTACAGACCTGTTAGTTTAACCTCAGTGATAGGGAAAATGATGGAATCACTTCTGAAGGAAAGAACTGTCGAGTACCTAGAGGCCAGAGGGGCACAGGACTCAAAGCAGCATGGATTCACAGCACGAAGGTCATGCCAGATGAATCTAATAGATTTCTTTGACTAGATGACCAAAGTAGTAGATCAGGGAGGGGCTGTGGACATGGCCTACCTAGACTTTAGCAAGGCATCTGACTCAGTCCCACACAAAAGATTAATATACAAGTTAGCCAGCCTGGGAGTGGGTCCCAAGATGATAGCCTGGGTAAAGAATTGGCTAGAGAATAGGACACAGAGAGTAATAGTAAATGGAGTCCACTCTGAAGAAAGGGGGGTTACTAGTGGGGTACTGCAGGGTTCAGTATTAGACGTCCTCTCTAATGTCTTTGTAGGCGACATTGCAGAGGAAATGGAAGGAAAAGTATGTCTCTTTGCAGATGACACAAAGATCTGCAACAGAGTTGATGCACAAGGTGGAGTGGAAAGGATGAGAAGGGACTTGGCAATGTTAGAGGAATGGTTGAATGTATGGCAGCTTAGATTTAATGCTAAGAAGTGCAAGGTAATGCACCTGAGAAACAAAAACCCAGGGGAAGAGAACACAATGGGGGGTGAGATACTAACAAACAACAAAAATGGAAAGGGACCTTGGGGTAGTCATATCAGATGACTTAAAGGTGGGCAAGCAATGTGAGAGGGCAGTAAGGAGGGCTGGGGATACTGGGATGCATAGGGAGAGGCATCACCAGTAGAAAAGAGGAAGTTGTTATCCCTCTGCACAGACAGCTGGTGAGACCCCATCTGGAGTACTGTGTGCAGTTCTGGAGACCCAATCTCCACAAGGACATAGACAAGATGGAAGCTGTCCAGAGGAGGGCAACTAAAGTGGTGCAGGGTCTGCACCATAAGACATATGAAGAGAGACTAAAGGAGCTTAATATGTATAGCCTCGAGGAAAGGAGGGAGAGGGGGGACATGATAGAAACTTTCAAGTACCTCAAGGGAATCAACAAAGTCCAAGAGGGTAGCATCTTTCAAAAAAGAAGTGTGCAAGAACAAGGGGGCACAATTTAAAGATGGGGGCGGCTCAGAGGTAATGTAAGGAAGTATTTTTTCACAGAGAGGGTTGTGGATGCATGGAACGGCCTTCCAGAGGAGGTTGTGGAGTCAAAAACTGGTTGAATTCAAGCATGCATGGGACAGCCATAAGGCAATTCTAGGAGGTGGGGGTAGAAAGAAGTAGGCTGCTGGTTAACTAGGATCTGCAGCTTATCCACTGGGTAGGGAAATGGGCAGACTGGGTGGGCCAAGCGGTCCTTATCTGCCGTCAAATTCTATGTTTCTATATATAAATAAAAGACTGAAACAATAGGAGGACTGGTTACAGAGAAAGCAGAAATGGACAGAAAGGAGAAATGTGAAAGACCACAATGCAGCTGCACGTCAGCGTGCATGTGAAACAGGAGGGGAATGGCACAGCACATGGGTACATGGCTTCAGCCATCTATCCTGCAGCAAGGGGTGTCAAACTGATGAGTGTGGGATAGGTCATTGTTTACATCGAGACAATGTGATAAAAGAATGAAGTATTTTCTTTTACTGTTTGGTCTCGGTCTCATCTACATTTTAAAGCTTCCAACTCAGTGCAACATGTCATGAGCTGGAAGTGCATTCATCGACGACAGAGCACAATACTACTCTTCGTTACTCAAGACCTCTACATTTAAACCGGATCTTCGTCCCTTACAGTTCATCTAGCAGCAGAGGCAGAGTCTCAGCATAATGCCCTGCCTGTGACATTACAATCTGTTGCTGTGAAAATGTCACACGCAGGCTACTACAGCATGGAACAAATTAGGTGGCCAACTGGCCAATGGTCAATAAACATGGGTTTGGACTACCAGACTTTAAAAGTTACTAGCCAAATGGCTACCTCTCCACAAAATGATTCTTCTGCCCTTAAAAGGATGGTCACAAAAATACTGATTTGGCTACCACATTTTGAAAGCTAGTTGTCAAAATGACCACCTGCCTGCAAACAAATTTGTTCCACCCTGGGCTATTATGACTTCTGCTACAGATTAATTCTGTCCTCAAGTGAATACCCTTAGTAATAAATATGGAATACATAATAGGTTGTACTGGAATAATGCATGTATCTCCAATAGTGAGTGGTAAAACCTATAACTCGCGAATGGTGAAGCTATGAGTTAGTTATGGAGCTCTTACCACTCGTGTGGAGATAAATGTGATATTCCACTGCAAACCCATTATGTATCTGACATACACCACACTACAGTTAATGTTTTTATTACTGTTTCACCTTGCTTTAGCATAAAACTAGCTTTCTTTCTATTGTAAACTCTCTTCCTGGCCCACTGTTCTCTGTGCTGTATTTTATTTTTATTTTATTTTAGTCTTTGGTAACCGGGTTAGGTCCACTAGGCACAAGTGCCTGTTTTCAGGGGCCACCTGGGAGCACTGGGTGGTTAAGTGGCTTGCTCAGAGTCACACAGTATGCAAGTGGAGGTTGTAAAAATCAAACCCAGGTCTGATCTGCTGGATGTCTCAAGTTCATTCACACCTCATTCCTCTAACCTCTAGGCTATACTGCCAGCCCAGATTATAATTTGAAATAACATGTTGTAATGGAAATAGCAAGTTTTCCAAAGTGAAATAACACTTTCTAAGTGAAAATATTTATCAGAAAATAACATGATTGATTTACCCAATTTATGCACCACAAGTATGGTATGCACAAGTGGAAGGACTTAAAATTCAACACCGTTTTGGGGACTGAGGTGTAATTCAGTTTGGCTGATGCCAAACTGCAATTTTTTGGGGCTGATGACCGAACCCTCTCTTGAATATGAGTACCAGTTGGGTAAATGTGTGTGGCACCTCCTGTTAAACAAGTGTATATCCATATATGGGCAAAATCCAATATGCAGCAGATGACAGCTTTACAGAACAATTTTGATTAGAAGCTGATGAGATCTGTGTCCTTTGTTGGCTATGCAATATCAGGTAAAAATGTTCCCTCATGGTGTAAGCTGTTCTCAAGTTAAGGCACAGCCTGGAGGGGCTGTGAGAGGTTAAAGTTCCAACAGTGGCACCTGCGTACAACCAACAAATGCACTGACGCTAAAGCAGATGACATGGAAGGAAGCATTCTGCCAGAAGGTTAATGGTCAAATCCCTGGAATAAACTACCGTGTAGGATATGGGGACAGGTGTGCATGTCCATAGGGAGCTGCCTCTTGACCAAGTTGTGAGAGTGACCTGGTTTGGAAGTGGTCCCGGCGGTTCTCCAGGGCTGGGAGATCGTGTTGCTGATGGCAGTGCTTTCCTACCCTCCTGGGCTGGGAAGGTTTCTGGCACTACAGCAAACCCTGTGGTGTGGGTCAGGACACTCTACTGTGTGTGTGTGTGTGTGTGTGTGTGTCTGTCTGTGTCTTTGTGAAACCTAAATTTCTGGACATCTTTTCATGTGTGTAAGCCTGCTGCTGCTCACCTGCCAACTTCCACAGCGTAATCCCCTCTGATTGTACCGGGCATGGAGGCTGCAGGGTTAGTTTCTCCTAACATGGTCCGAGCAGTCTTCACAACATCCAGACCTTGCCACACCTAAGAAAGAAAGAAGAAATAAGGGTAATTTTCTACTAGCCCTAGCCAAGGACATGCACTCAACAAAGGGCAGACAAGCATTAATAGAGCCATTGTTGAGATAACAAAAACA
The DNA here is from genome assembly GCA_016271365.2 of Neoceratodus forsteri. Taxonomy (NCBI): domain Eukaryota; kingdom Metazoa; phylum Chordata; order Ceratodontiformes; family Ceratodontidae; genus Neoceratodus; species Neoceratodus forsteri. The sequence continues at coordinate 358,608,891 of JADMNL010000025.1, forward strand.
ACAAAAAAAAGGATGTACTGGGGTCAGCTGGGGTAAGAGCGCATTGCAAAGGTGAGAAACCTGGAGGGCACCAGCCGATGCAGCTGCACACCCATCTTCCAGCCCAGAAAGATGCAACCCTGGAGACCCCCCTTGTGAGGGTGGTGTGGGTGGGCAGGGAAACCATGGGGAAAATAGGAGTAAGTGACCAAAAAATAATACGAATTCATGATCAGCTTTTTTTTGTTTTAAATGTAACATTCTTGTTTTAAAACTTAACTGAGAGGAGACTCAGGGACACCAACAGAAGAAAAAAGGAAGTAAGGACACCTTGGGTGGTGCTACCATATTGGGTACCCAAGTGCACGTCATGGATCTAACCCCCTACTCCAAGTCAGTGGAGTAGGGGAAACATGCTGCAGGGGAACTTCATTCCTAACCCGGGGCAGGAAGCATAACTGCCTGCCTCCTGTGGCTGCTGGGAATCATGGCCTGGGCTGTGGGGGGCACATACATCCAGCTGAGTCAAGCCTTCAGGCGAAATCTACAGGCAAGGGAGGAGGACGTGGGAGCTCCAGAGAGAAAAAGGAGTTAGGGGAGTAGTTGCTGCCATCATGTCCATAAAAGGGCAGTTCTGTACCTCATCCCAGTCCCTGGGCTGGAGAAGCTCACCTCATTAGTCCATCCACCTTTAGGAGGAAAAACTAGCTTTGTCCTTTGAGCCTGACTCAACTGCATTTCCTCTGGAACTGCTTAAGGTACTTGTAATGTTTTTTGTTACTATGTATTTGATGAGGAGCCTTTGTAAATAAGCACTCGTGCTCAAAGACATTCTCTGAAGTTTTCAATAAATAAAATAAATAGTCCCCTTGGAGGGGGAAGCAGAGTTAAGTTATTTGAGGGCATTCTCCTATGTGGAACTTTACAGATGTGCTGTGCTGATCAAGACAGGACAGGTGGAATCCCAGACCAGTGGAGAGAAGGGCGGGGTACATCTGACAAGGCTTGATGTTTTGTGAGTTAGATATCTCAGCAGGGCAGTCACCCAGGGCAGGCATGGCCTGTGTACCATGAAAGATGACCCCGGTCCCTGACAAGAGAGGTCATATTCATTGGCCTAGCCAAAGCTTTTGATTCTGTGTCCCATCCTCCTCTTCTTTCCAAACTCCTCTCGGCTGATCTCTGCACCCACGCTGTAGATTGATATAAGTCCCATCTTACAGGCCGAGCTAATTGTGTCCAAGCAGGTGTCTTTCAAGGCTCCATTCTGGGCCCAGTCCTTTTTTCAATCTTCCTTAATGACCTTCCATCTGTCCGTCTCTTCCTACAGTCACAGGTATGCCGACATTACAGTCCTCTTTGCCTCTGGTCCCTCAACCCCAGAAGTGAAGTCTCGACTGCAGAGTCACTTCTCGAAAGTATTACACTGGTTTCACACAAATCAGCTCAAAGTTAATACTAAGAAAACAGTATCCATGACATTTGGTACCTCTCACAAATTAGCCAAACTCCCCCCCCCCCCCAACCTATCCTTGATGGCACCTCCCCTGATATAGTTCCTGCTTTTAAGCATTTTGGCATGTGGCTCGAGAGTCATCTCGATTTCTCTTCTCCACATCAACTATATCCTCACCAAATTCTGCCCTAAGCTAGAGCCATGCATAGAAATAAAGACCCTCTCTCCTGTGGTTCGCAGAGAGCTCCTTGCCAAAATGATCCTATTTTTTTTTTGTATTATTTGTTTATTGATTTTGCAAGTCAAAAAACTCACAGCACTGTATAAGATACAGAAGAGTAATATCCAAGATATTTAGTATCAGCAATATGCAGCACACAGATGAGCATAACACCCCTTCCTATGTGTTATATCAAGGGGGGATATCTCGATAATTAAGAACATAATACATTTCCACAAGCATACAGCTTACCTGGAAAAACTTGAGAACACCATTACTGTCAGCCCCACCATAGGAGCCGACGGTGCCCATAATAACTCCCCAAAGAACAGGTAGTAGAACCCTTCTATGCCCTAAACCTAAATTCTATACTACATTTAAGGTTAATACAGTCGCCATAGTATTTTCAAACTGCAATTCTTATAGAAAGAAACCCCACTAAGATACACAAAACGTTTTAGTAAAGATTCATGAAGTTGCAAGTCCCAAAAATTCTGCACAGTTCTGAGCAAAAATAAAACATTTGGCCCCATATCAAATTAAAGTTTGCAAGTTCAGTTAGATTGTAACACTGCCCTTAAAGACCCAGTGAGACCTGTGTCCAACTTCTGCCATTGACCCCACATTTTACACATTTAAAAACCTTCAGTCCTCCTCCGATGAGGGTGCTCCATCTTCAGCTGGTCCCTCTGGGCCCTTTTCCATCAGGTGCAGTATTTTTTTCCATGTCTTCAGGGTCATTAAATGAATAGGATTGTCCCTTCCAAGACAGCTGCAGCCGCACTGGAAACAGCAGTTGATGCTCCACTTTCAGCAGCCTTAGCTTACCCCAAACACCGTCAAACGCCTTTCGTTTTTGCCTGGTACTGAAGGCAAGATCCGGATAGATGCCGATCTTATCCTGCCCATATCTATGCATTCTCCGTCGATGGCCAACCTGCAGGACTCTGTCCCGATCTCTGACACCATGGCATATAACCAACACAGTTCTTGGGGTTTGAGTATCCATCGACGGCCTCCTGGGATTTATACAATAGGCTTTCTTGAGTGCTATTGGAGGGGAGGGACTTCCTCATCTAGCTCCAAGATTGTGGGCAAGAAAGTTTTTATAAATTCTAAACAGTCCTCCCCCTCAGCTTTCTCAGGCAGGCCCAGAATGTGGAAATTTCTCTCCTGGGTCTGATTTTCAATCAGCTCCAAGTGCCGACGCAGTAGACCGTTTACTTTTAGAAGCTGAGTGGTCGTATCACAAGCTCCCAGTACCGCACCTTGGTTCTGTTGAACTGTACTTTCACACAAGTCTATCCCGGTTTCTAAAGCAGAGACCCTAGGCGTGATCACATCCAGCTTTTTGTCGATATCTTGAACCGATTTAACTAGTCGGTTAAGAGTAGCCTGAGTAGTAGTTAACGATGCTCCCGCCTGAGAGGTAGCACCCAAAGATGCAGCTTCATCAGTTCCAGTAGGCCTCTCACCATGAGGGGGCTGCATTTTCTTTGGAGCAAAGAAATCAGTTGCAGCAGAATTATTTCCCCGATTTTTGCCCACAATCGTGCTCTGTACCACCTTGGGGATCATTCAGAAGACGTAAGGAGTAAAACCCCTGACTGAATTTGCAGAATTAGGAAGCAAACAAATATAAGTTTTAGGAGCTCTAAAATACGGCTGTTTCCTGCAAGCTGCTCAGCAGCGCCCCCAATCCTACCTACTTTTGATTACATCAACATGGTCTTCAGATCTGCCCCATCTCATCCCTTGCAAGACTAAACACTCTCTAACACTTTTTGCTTCTTTGCCACCAACACTCCTGTACACATCACTGCCCCCTCTACTCTTCCTTCTCCCTTCCCTCACTTACACTGCCAGCACCATGCCACCACCCTCATTTCCAAATTCTGCTTTGGTTCTCTTCCCTCCTATCTCTCCTCTCCTCTCCCCATCATTGCCTTCCTCTTATAAGCTACGTTCCAAAGACCCCCCCCCCGTACCGTCTCTCTCCCACGTCCCCATTCAAATTTGGGGCAGGCAGCCTTCTCTTACTGTCTCCCCTCTCTATGGAACTCTGTTCCAAGCTCCTCCTGTTTATCTCCTTCCTACACTCTTTAAAACGTACTCTTTCCCAATCCCGCCCTTCCTTCCTTCCTTCCTTCCTCCTCCCAGCAACCTGCGTGATGCTCTCTCCCGCCACACATCTGTAACTTACCTCCTTTGGTGCTCAACTTTCCCTTACTCCCTCTGTCTCCTAATGCTAACTGCAATCTCCACCTCTGGTTCCCTTTTGGATTCTTTCCCTCAGTTCCTGCCTCCCTTTCTTTCTCCTCAATAGCTGGCTTCATATGCTAATTTATTGGGCTACAAATGTCTGTTTTTTGCCAGTGCAGGGTTTTAAATAATTGATTAGCAGTTTTTTTCTTGGGGCAATGCTAACTGTACAGAAAGTATTAATATAGGTTTTCTAGCAGTGTTATGTTTGTTAAACACAGTGAGGCAACTGCTATGCATTTTCACAATGTTTTAGCACTTTTATGAGCAAAACGCTAATCAATTTTTGGAGCTAAATAAATCCCTGCAGTGTATAATTGTTGTTTCAATTCCTTTATTTTTATTATTTGTATGCCTTATATTGTTACCGGACTTTTCACTTGTTTCCACCCTCCTCCTTCTCTCTTCCCCCAGGTTGCACCTGGAAATGAGCTTTGGCTCAGTGTGCCTCTCCCATTACCAACATGTTTAAATAAAAAAAATAAATAAATAAAAATCAGGGGATAAAAATGTGTATTTGAAAAAAAATGGAGGCAGCAGTGGTATAACCAGGTGAAAACAACAGACACAAATGACTTGCCGTATGAGAATCAAACCACCATTTTAAATAAAATCCACCCCACCCCCCAAAAAAAGAGAAACAAAAAAATTCTCTTAAATCCTTTGGGAGCCAGAATCATTCTGCTTTGCAGCTCTCCAACTCAAATGATTCATCGAAGACATTGTGATAAGCATAAGAAACCCCCAAATCAGCATATTTACACGTGGGTATTTTTAACTTCAGAACAGGTTACAAAAGTGCCCTTTCTGCTTTTTCATTACAATTTATAGCTAGATCCCCAGTGCCAAGCGTACACTGGCAACTTGGATTTGTGCCCCAAACTTGGGATAAAAGGAATGGAGGTAAACTAGGAGGGTGGCAGAGCACTCACAAGGATGCTTTCCTCTGGGAGAGGTGGAGCGGCGCATCACACAAGCAGCAGCCGCTGGTGGTGACAACATGGATGGTGTGAATGACCACGCACCACCCGTCATCCCCAGGGCGCCAAAGTGTGCATGCTCCATTGGGTTGTAGGAAGAAGGAGGAGGAACCAGCCCACTCCCACACTGGCCATCCCATGTACCTCATACGAAGGTCCTTCCTTCCCCATCCATGTTGGGGGCAGAAGGGAAGGGGTGGTGGTAGAAACCTCAGATGCACATTAGGTCACTGGGGTGAGGCTTTTTTTAAGCTCCCACAGGTTCCCTCAGTGCCCTACAACTTCAGACTCCAAATCGCCCAGCTGTCTGCCGGACGCAGGTTACCCATCCTCTGTACGTGGCTCCAGCTTAACTCATATAACCCATTTTTCAGACACAAACGATTATTTCAGAGGTACGTTGATAATTAACTTTTTTCTATAGGAAGGGGATGGAAATACACTAATACAGTTTCATGAATATCTGAATTCAGCAAAGGAGGGCATGAGATTCCCGATCACGTTCAGTGATACTGAGGTCCCTTATTTAGACCACTCATTGTACAAAAAGAACAGAACAGAAACCGCCGTTTACAGAAAAACAGCATATTAGAATGCACTGCTACACACAACCAGCTTCCACCACTTGACTGAAAATAGTCCTTATTTACGGATGCTAAAAGTAAACAGAAATTGCAGTGAGATTACTACGAGAGAGAGATGGAGTTGGAGAATGTGGGTCACAGGTTCACACAGAAAGGATACTCAGGCAATACCGTCAGGCAAGCCATTACAGAATGAAAAAAACAGGGACAGGGTGGATCTCCTTCAAAACAAAGAGGGTTGCTGGCCCGGTGACGCTGAGTGTTGTGGCGCTGGATGCCACACCTCGTGCTATGCCTGCGACCCGAGTTTGGGAACAGTCTCAGGTTGTTGGGGGCAAGGAGGATTACGCTGTCCCAACAGGTGCTCTCCTCCCTCTGGGAGAGACACCAGGGTACCTTAAGCACCCAACGTCCCAAGAGTACAGGTGGAAGAACGGGTTCCTGAGGACTTGGTGGCTCCTTTTGGTGAAGTCGGGGAAGGGGGACGCTGTTAGGCACTTGGCAGGAGACGTACATCAGCATGTCACCTGTCTGGTCGTATGTCCTCATGCCAGCATTCCAGGGGGTTGGGAATGGAGGGTCTACAGAAAAGTGGAAAACACCCCTCGGCGGTCCTAGATGATAACCACTCCGGGCCATCCAGTCACCGATACATGGGCAGACCCCACTGTGCAGATGCTCCACTGAGGTGGAGGAAGGTCAGTCTTTCCTCACCCCACTTTGGGGGGGGGGGTTATACAGGCACTTAAGGGACCAGTGGAGCAGCCGTGGCACTCTAGGGGCAAACTCCATGACTGGGGCTGGGATGATATAAGCGGCCCAAAGGAGTGGATTGGCGAGGGCAGGTTAGGAGGGAGAAAAAGAAAGATTAAAAAAAAAGGGGGGTCATAGTAACAGGATGGTACCATCACTGGAATTCTCTGAGAAAAGCAGAGAAATGAAACAAAAAAAATCACAGACAAAAACTGGATGGTACTACAGGGAATGGGAATTCCAGAATTTGAACAAATTCCTATCAAAGCATCTAAGAAAAAGAAAACTGCCCGAGATAAATTGGTTGACACAGACCACTTGCAGTCGTGGCCAAAAATACTGGCGCCCTTGCACTTTTTCAAATAACTCACAATTTCCTCTAAAATAAGTTGAAATTAACAACAGTACAGTATTTGGTCTCCACAATTCTTTATTTCTCTGTTAATATTACAGAACCTTTGTTTCTGATTCAGAATTTAATATATCCTTTTAAATCAGAAAATGAAAAGAAATGGCATTGACAAAATTATTGACACCATAGACTTAATATTTGGTAGCACAGCCTTTGGTCGAAATAACTGCAATCAACCGCTTCCTATAGCCATGGATGAGCTTCCTGCACCTCTCTACTGGCAGTTTGGCCCACTCTTCTTGTGCAAACTGCTCCAGTTCTCCCAGATTTGAAGGGTGTCTTCTCCAAACTGCCGTTTTCAGATCTCTCCACAGGTTTTCAATGGGATTTAGATCTGGACTCATTGCTGGCCACTTCAGAACAGTCCAGCGTCTTGTCTTGAACCATTCCTAGGTGCTTTTTGAAGTGTGTTTGGGGTCATTGTCCTGCTGGAAGACCCATGACCTTTGACAGAGACCCAGCTTTCTGACACTGGGTTCAACACTGCGCTCCAAAATGGCCTGGTAATTCCAGATTTCATGATGCCATGCACACGCTCAAGGCACCCAGTGCCACAGGCAGCACAGCAACCCCAAAACATCACTGAACCTCCTCCATGTTTGACTGTAGGGAAGGTGTTCTTTTCTTTGAAGGCTTCATTTTGTTTTCTGTAAACATAGAGATGATGTGCTTTACCAAAAAGCTCTAATTTGGTCTCATTTGTCCACAGGACATTCTCCCAGAAGGATTTTGGCTTGTTCAGGTGTGTTTTGGCAAAACCCAGTCAGACTTTCTTATGTCTCTCTCTCAGCAGTTGGGTCCTCCTGGGCCTCCTACCATATAACCCCCTTTCATTGAGCTGGCGATGGATGGTGCAAGTTGAAACTTCGTACCTTGTGTCTGAAGGTCAGCTTGAATCTGTTTGGCAGTTGACTGGGGTGCTTTCTCCACCACTCGAACAATCCTGCGCTGCAATCTTCGATCAAGTTTTCTCTTGCGGCCACGTCCAGGGAGGGTGGCTACAGTGCCATGGGCCTTAAACATCCTGATAACATTATGTATGGTGGAAACAGGAACATCAAGGTCTCTGGAGATTGATTTGTAGCCTTCAGATTGTCCATGCTTGGCTACAATCTTCTGTCTGACCTCCTCAGACAATTCTCTGGCTGTCTCTCTTTTCTCCATGCTCATTGCGGTACACATAGTGACACAAAACAGGAGAATGAGTCCTTTTCTCTATTCAAACTGGCTGAATGAATGATTTTTATATTGCAGGCACCTGCAACTCACCACAGGTGAGTTCAATTGCAAAGTGAAGGAAAATCACCTGCTTGAAATCTAATTATTTCTAACTACTTCTAAAAGGTGCCAATAATTTTGTCCGGGCCATTTAAGGATTTCTGTGTGGAATAAGCTAAGACTTAGTAAATTTTTCTGCTTTTTGTGTTTTACTCCACTGCAAACCAAAGGAATACATATGTGGATACCAAAATATTTTTTTAATTTCAACAATTTTCTGGAAGGAATGGTGCATTATTAGAAAAAACTGCATACATGAGCAAAAGCTGCCAACATGGAACTCTTCCTGGCAGCCATCAGGGTGTCACCACCTTCTTAGAGGATCCCCATTTCAGGAGTCTCCTCCTTTCAGGAGCCAGGCTACCAGCTGCGTCGCTCCTGGATTTGGATGCAGAATGGGGCACTGGAAGGCGAAACGGTGCATGTTGAGCTAGGTTCACTAAGTTCATGAACAACAGTCTGCTAGGCCACTCCGGAGCTATTAGAAGAAAGCTTCCTCTTTTTTTTTTTTTAATTTCATTTTTATTGAGAGACATTATAAATACATTTTAGTAGTATTAAATTGGTCACAGATACAGTATTATTTGGCATTGTTCTGTCTTAATACATTTGATCTAAAAAAAAGAAGAAACATTCTCAATCTCAGTTTTTTGAGTAATAGGAAGAAAAAGAAAGCTTCCTCTCGAGTGCCCTATTTTGCAAATGACCTTGAGAAGCAGCGGCAGAGGAGGGAATGACTACCCACTGACAACATGGAGTGCTCAGAGAAAACAGCCTGTACAGGCAGAAACAAACAGCCATACAGCGAATGCAACAAGCAACAAAATAACAGCTTGGCCCCCAGACTGTAACACAGGCTAGTGGTGCAAATAAACAAACAGGGCCAGTGGTGCAAATAAACAAACAGGGAGGGAGGCTGTTTTCAGCTAATAAAGAGTAGCGTAGCTCAAATAAAACTAGACAATGAATCCACTAATAGATAATTGCTTCAAAACAAGCCAGTGATCTCAGCCAGGTATAGAAAATTACCCCCATCCCAGGTCAGGAAGGGCACTTGCACACCGTGGTGGTTAAAAGGGCATTTTTAGAATGTGTTCTGCATCCCTGCACTACGTTCTGCCATTGCAGCAGCATAGGAAAAAAGGATTTTGTGGAGCACCCAAGAACAAACCATGCATTTTACATCAGAGACTACACAGACTGCAATACAGACCATGTGGTGTGTTTACTAAAGTGTCAGTGGAGTCGTATTTTAATTTTTTCCATAGAGGTTTTTCTGCTCCCTGGCAAGCTGGGCAGCTGTATTAGCCAGCCCCATGACCACTGGCAGTCCTGACCCCCTTTTCATTGCCCAGGACTGGGGTGGGCCATTAGCACTCTCAGTAAGGGCTTCATTAAGTCCATTTTCTGCATTTTCCACCGATTTTTTCCATGTGGCCCATGGACATGCAGTGCATGCGATGTCCAAGCTCCACCTCTGTGGAGACGGCCCCGGCATCCTGAACTCCTGAATGCAGGTTCCCCTTCCATTGCATGGTGAGGCACATGGGCTGCCATGCAGCTGTCAATGGGTATCAGTCAAGCAGTGCGCCACACTAACCCCGCTCCCCAAGGAAGGAGAGCTGTCTTGGGAGGCTCAATCCTTCCTATCCCTGCTGGCCTCCGAGCTACCAGAGTCTGTTCCCGCCCTCGGGTCACCGGCATGGCAGGAGGTACGGCCCCTAGTGCCTCAACCTTGCACACCTCTGGGCCGGATCAACAGAGTTATATTTATGTGGGGAAACTTCAAGGCCACTCCAAATTCGTACCAGGGAGCACCAACGTCATATAAGGAACAAAAATGAAAATTCCCCTGTGGCAATATACTTCAACTTAAGAGGGACACCATATAGCCTCATTAAGGTTTGGGGGGTTTAGAGACAGTACCTAAACTTAGGAGGAAACAGGAGAAGGAACTCAGCAAGAGGGGAAATGTTTTGGCTCCATAGTCTAGAAGCATTAAATAAGGATGCTGGTTTAAATGAGGATAAACGGACTAGTTGTTGGTAATGAATGTTCAATATAAACAGACATGTTAACCTAAATCTATGAAAAAGATATAAAGACCGACAATTATACATCTCAGTTTTGCTAGGGTGACCATTTTGTATTAGGACTGAGCAATGGAGGGCTCAGACTACAAGAGGCAGTGAAGACATATGAAAGAAGTAACATTTTGCAAGGCTTAGATCTCATTTTGTTGAAACTTATAAATCCAGATAAGCATCCGGGTAACAGAAAAAAATTCCATATCTTTTAGAACAACCCTGTAAACCCCTCTAACCCCCCCCCCAAGAATACCCCCACCACTTACCATAAACAGTACAGTGTTTCCTGTTATTTTTCATTTTTAAATTTATTAAAAAAGGGTTGAGCCCATCTTGAACATCACAGATTTGGGTACAGACAGATCTGTAATTCTGTAAAGATGTTTTTCAGGCACATAGGAATATCTAAATCAGGTTTCCAACTGCTTTTGTCAGCCCTCACATACTAAGGTTCATACAAAGGTAATATGGTGCAAAGGGGGCTGAGAGGCCCATAACTGCACCTTAATAAACTGTAATACCCAAAATTTGCTTTATTAAAGATAAATTTGTCAAGGCAATTTTTTAAAGTTATTTTATTATTGCTAGTAATGATTTCAGAGGGTAGGTTATTCCCAGGGATTAATAATTCTTTGTGTAAAGTAATATTTCCTTGATACATGAAAGAATTTAGCCCTGTTAATTTGTAGTGGGTGACCTCTGGTGTTATATATATTTTTTTAAACTCAAAACCCATTTGAGCAAACAAATATGAATCATTTACAATGTCAAATATGTAAATTAAGTATTCTCGAAGCATCTAAGTGAAGACATGGAGGTGTTAGATTGGATGAACCATGCCGGAAGGAGTTTGGCAACTTTTTTTTTTTTTTTGGTAAACTTTATTTAAAAGTCAACAGTGCAGCAGATGACAGTACACTGGTTTGGTACTTTAGTCAGTACATGACAGCCGGTAATATTCCAAAAACTAAATTCAACTAATATTTTGGTGTGATCCATATAAAGAATCAAGTCACATTACTATCAGTGATTGTGATATATGTAATGTCAATAGGCCATTGTTTTACTGCTCGTGTCTTCCATTTTAGAAAGTGGAGGATCACGGGGAGCTAAGAGCAGCCTCCAGAGGGTCCCACATCTGATGATACCTAGCATGTTGGTTTCTGGCCAGATGCTAAGTGTGTTCCAGTTTCATACAGTGAAGAAGGGACTTCATTCATTGAGCTACAGTCAGAACAGAGTCAAGCCACCAGTGCTGGGCCAGAACCTGCTTCCCCACCACTATCCCTAAATGCCACAAAGGAAGTTCAGCTGGCTGTCCTCTCCGATTACCACTCGCTAGCTCCAGAAGTATTTCTAAGGCATCAAATGGTTTTAAGTGACCTAGAACCTTGGACAACAGGGTTGCAATTTCCTGCCAAAAGGAGACCACTTTAGGGCATGACCAGATCATATAAGTAAAGGTCCCTGTTTGAATTTTACATTAGGGGCATTTGTCAGACTTCGCACGGTCTATTTTATAGGCCACTGCTGGTGTAAAATAAGTCCTATGTAGGCTATTGTAATCTATTGTTTACCGAACATTGCATCCCCTTTTTAAAAATTGCTTTGCAGTCACCCCTTGTAAGTAAGGTAGGAGCCAGATCTGCTTCCCAACTGTCCTTTAAATGAGTATAGGGATCTGTTAGTGCCCTCAAGAGTGTTCTATAGCATTTAGTCAATGGTTTTTAATTCGAACCCACCAGACCACCCATAAAAGTTTCTTCCAAGGGAGAGCGATCAAAGAAAGGCAAGGTATCTTGTCTCCCACCCACTGCGGTTAGTCTAGATCTGATTTGGAGATAAGTAAAGGAAGTGGGATGCATGTAGGCCAAATTGTTGCACGATTTGCTGATACGTCACAAGGGTCCCATATCGCTATATATGATAACAGAGATTAGCATTTTGTCCGCCAAGTGTCTAAAATATTTTGAATAGGGACAGGAATCAGGTTGACCTGCGAGAGGGCATGTTCTATGGAGGCTTCTGGAGATAGCGAAGGAGGGTAATTCAAAATTTTATGAGGCACTATCCAAGCTCGTATGGAAGTCCACATATAGGGATTTTTAACCTATTTTACTGCTTTCTTCGACAACGCTGCTACAAATAAGGAATTACACAAAGGAGTAGCATGGTCTACTTCCTCAAGTTCTACCTATATCCTCTTGGGAGTAATACTAGTAACAGGATCTACAAGGAAGGCTAATTGAGCAGCTAAATAATATAAATAAAAGTTTGGTCGTCCCAAGCCCCCCTTTTCCACAGGGTGCCACAGTATCTCCCTCCTTATTCTAGGCCATCAATTAAGCCACAAGAGGGAAGTAATAGAGCCCCTTAATATTCTGAAGTATTTATTTGGAACATGTATTGGCAATGTCTGAAATAAATAAAGACATTTAAGAAGTATGCACATTTTAATTAAACTGACCCTACCCAAGAATGAAACATAGACTTTGACGGCAGATAAGGACAGTCTGGCCCACCCAGTCTGCCCATTTCCCTACCTATTGGATAAGCTGCAAATCCTAGTTATCCAACAACCTACTTCTTTCTAACCCCTAACCTTCTTCCTAATGAGAAGAGAACGCCACCTATTGCAGTTTTCCTGGATTTTGTGTAAAAGGGGTTTGTAATTAAACTCCCCCAGTTTGGAAAGCTTTCTTGGTAGACAAATACCTAAATACTTAATATCCTTAGCTGGGGGGATAGCTGCACCTGCAATCTGTATAGAAGTATACCTCCCTGTTAAGAGCAACCACTCACATTTTGCCCAATTAATTTTATGCCCTAACAATGGGCCACAGATATTAAAAGATTAGTGACAGCTGGTACAGCCTCCTCGGGGTCAGCAATAAAAAGTAACATGTCATCTGCAAATAAGGAAATAACATGTTTTTTCCCTTTATGGTCAAAACCTAGACTATTAGGGTGGTTTCAGATAGTGGTGGCCAGGTCCTAGGGGTTTGGCAACCTCAATGCAACAGACACTGAAGCAGACTCCATTACCGCTGTACAAAAAATTTGTGCTGCTTGAGGGTGAGTAGCAAGCCCAAACTGGCACTGTATGTGTAAGCGCCTTGGACACTAACAGTGCCAGGCATCATCTGACATTGGTAAGCAGTGGCTTCCACACTGGGCAATGGCCTGACCCCCACCCCCCCGTGTACCCACCTCCATCCTCATCAGCCCTACTATAAAAAGGAACACTCTGAAGAGGCTCAGTGCGCTAGTTACACCCGTGAGTGCCAGCAGAACATGCTGCTCTTGGTGAGTTGACTCTGCTTCCTGTTTCAGAATTAACCCTTAGTGTGTATTTACAAGTGGAATGACCACAATAATAGAAGTAAGACGGTTCATATTTTTGTCTTCACAGTAAAAGTCTAGAAGGCTTGAAGCCACAAACAACACACTGTGAGTTGAAAACAGACATTTCAGTGAGAGTAAAACTACCTCTAACTAGAAATGAGAGTCACATTCAGTGATAGTAATGATTGAGAGAAATTATCTTTTGTTCTTCTGTCATTTTTATATAGGAATTTATTTAATGAATGACCCTGACAGGTTTGAAATGCCTCAGTCACAAATTTAGGATTTCAGATTGAAAAACTGATTTAAAAAATTGAACATAGTGTACAACACACATAAGGATTTAAGGTGGCATGCGTTGGACACACAAGGGCTAGTGTATATGAGATGGCACTATCAATCAATCAAGTCTTTATTTACACAGCTAGTCACCGTTGAGCAGAGCTCTTTTTCAAGGGGGACCTGTTTGAAACATGGATACAGGTTATACAAGTGACATACATTAGTTACAGTATACAGTATGGACAGTGCCCCACCACTAAGTTTATATACAAATATATATAAATATATAAGACTTAGGATACCGGTTAGGATTGGTCAGTAAGGATAATTGCATAACAACATTTGTGGACTACAGACCCCATGTATGCTTACGGCTGTACGCCGGCTAGTGCTAACAGGCAAGGATAATTTCATAAAAGCATGTATGGATTATAGACCCCTAGTACGCTAGAAGACTTAGCTAAATGAGAGGAGTATGGCAGCGTGTTTAAGTGGGACAGAATAAGGAGTGTGGAGTAAGTGGGTATAGCGTTGAAGCTCAAGTTAGAATATTTTCTCAACATACAGTTGATAGGATGGTAGCAACCACCATATTTTAGTTTAGTTTAGTTTATTGTTCTAGGAATTACTACCTTTGAGCCAGAGGCTCTTTTACAAAGGTTCCACGTCAATTAGGTACAGTACAAAAGGTTACATAGATAACACAACAATTTGTGTTGTGTCAAGAGCCAGAACACATATACAAATACATATCAAATCATTTGTGCAAAAGGGCATGAGCTATCAATAATCACATTATTATTACAAGAAAGAGGTCATGCCAGATTAGGAGAAACAAATAGGGAAAAAGTCCAGAACAGAGAGGGTAAGTGAAAGGTGTGGGGAGCAGACAATAGCAGGAGAAAAGGTTTCCCAAACATGTCTTTGTCAAATAACGGGACAGGGTGGGTAGTGAGAAAGTAGGAGGTTTAATCAGGGCAGTCACAGGAGCTGGAGGTGGCAAGGTGAGAGAAAAGCCTTGATTTGAAAATACCTAGAGAGGTGGAGGCAGTAATATGAGTGCTGAGGGCATTTAGCCAGCTGGGGGCACGATAGGCAAATGATCTTTGTCCCTGAGAAGTCCGGCATCGGGGGGACTTGGAGAGGCTGGTGTTCTGATCTTCTGGTAAAATGGGTGCTAGCACTCGGGCATAACAGGTCTTGGATACAGGGTGGAGTGAGGCCCAGAGTGGATTTTTTCACCATCAGGCAGGTAAGGTACTTTATCCGGTTTGAGAGTTGCAACTAACCTGAGTCAGCATAGAGTTCACATGTGTGGGTACGTCGGTGTGTACCAGTGAGCAACCGACAGGCCTTATTTAGGGATGTTGTAATGCGACTAAGTACTGTAGTAGTGGCAGATCCGTATATAACTAAGCCATAATCAACGACTGAGATGATAGAGGATTGGATGGCAATCCTCAGTGCAGAATGGGTAAGAAGCTGTTGGGTCCGATACAGAATCCCAATTCGCTGATTAATAGTTTTTTGCTGTACTATCAATGTGAGTTGCAAAGGTTAGGCCTTGATCAAAGTTGAGGCAGCTGTGATCATGGTTCAGACTTGGCGGCGAACCACGAGTGGTTTAGGAGCTGTTTGGGGACGAGCAAAGCAGCTGCAGACTTCGCTTACTGCATGCGAGTACAGAGCCTTAAAGATGGGCAGAGGGACAAGGGCATCTAATTTAAGAGACTTTTGTAAGTTATTCCAAAGGGTCAGGAGCGCTACTGAAACGCAAGTTTACTCTAGGTATTGCAAGGGAGATGAAGGAATGACTTTGGAGTGCATATTTTCTTATTGTGCATAGGAGTAGGCAGTTGGAAATATATTGGAGTAGTTTGTCAGGGCACTGTAGGTCCAGAGAGCAGCATTTTCGTGGTGCTTAAGTTTAAAGGATGTCCATCCCATGGTTTCATACAGGATGTAGTGATGAGTAGAATTTGGGAGACCTGTGATAAACCTTAGGGCACGGCGGTACAGCGTGTAGAGTTTGGCTAGCTGGGAGATGGGACACTGGCTGTACAAGAAATCCGTGTAATCCACCAGAGATAGGAAAGTAGATTGGACCAGTCTTGTTTTGGCATCAATAGTGAGGAAGTGGCTTAGCCTGTAGAAAAGTCCAAGCCTTTGCTGGAGTTTTTTCAACAAGTCTTCGATGTGTTCTGCGAAGGAGAGTCCGTTGTCAATCCATACTCCCAGATATTTAAATTTGGTTACAAAGTCTAGTTTTTCACCTAAAACTGTAGTGATTTCCGGAGTGGGTCCACTGTCTGTAGGGCTAAGTGAGTGAACAAGCAGAGAAAAGAGCATTGCTTTTGTTTTTATGGTGTTCAATAGTAGTTTTTTGTGGATTAGCTGACTTTGCAGGAGGTCGAACTCACCTTGGAGGTCGTTACAGGTGGCCTCTGGTGTGGGTCGACTGATGTATAGGACAGTATCGTCTGCAAACAGGTGGATATTGGCATTTTTTATGTGGCGGTCTGTATCATTTATATATACTGCAAATAAGAGCGGACCTAGTATAGATCCCTGAGGGACCCCTCTTAGGAGCAGTTTAAGAGGGGCAGCTCACCTTCTGCTTTAACTTGCTGGAGACATCCTGAGAGGTAATCAGTGAACCAAAGCAGCGAGGTAGGGTCCACTCCTATGGTTTGAAGCGAGGTGAGGAGAAGGCTGTGATCAACGGTGTCAAAAGCTTTGCTTAGGTTCAAAAAGGCCGCACAGGTGAAGTTCCTTGTGTCAAGGGCTCTCAGCCACGCATTGGTGACTTTGGACAGTGCTATAACAGTGCTATGTTCGTCTCCGAATCTTGACTGCATCGGGTTCAACTGATTTGTTACTTCGAGGTAATTCCTTAAAGTTCCTCACTAAAGGCTATTTTATTAGCAACTTAGCTCAGAATTAAACACGCTCAAGAACTACAGTTAGCAGTAATTATTTTTAAGGGAATATACTGAGAAAACAACTGTATAAATTTTATGACCAAATTTAGGCAACTTATGAAAGGCAGATTCTTGTTAAGAGACCAATGTGAGACCGACAGAAAAAGTAAGCACTGGTTTTATGCCTATTCTGTGGGTTACTGAAAATAAACTGCAGTACACAGTATAAACAATGTAAAGAAACATTATGCATTCTGTCTACTGAGTGTGTCAGAAAAAAGCCTGAATTAAAACAATTTATTTTTAATGTAACAGGTATGCCATGTTTCTCCCTAATGATGCCTGAACAGGGCGAAATGTTGGGTATTTTCAGAACATGGCTAAAGCCTGCAGCTAAAGTTGTTTAATAAAATACTGTAGAGATCTGGAAAAAGCATTTTTTTGAGTTTGGCTAATTTTTGCCGTTTTGACTGGTCTGGCTTAACTCTGTCTGGTTCCACCCCAGCGACGCACAACCAACCATGGGAGGGGGAGTTTGTGCACAGGTGGTAGATGACCCAAGGAGGGTGGCTAGTTGCATGGGTAAGATGAACTGGGGGGTCATCCAGATTGCTGGGTTGGACCATTTATGTTTTTTCCCTTCCATATCCCCTCGCCCCTCCTCCCAAGGCACGCAAGACGTGTAGTCACCCACCTTAACTGTGCATCAAGCTGTCATCAGGAGCCACTCGTACAATGCAGTGCCAAACCTTCCCCATGGGGTGAGCATTCTGACAAGATACTCCTTCACTCTTCCTGCTGGCCTCTGTTCCCACCATATGGGGCTTGGGGTGTGAACAGAGTTGCAAGCGTGCCTAGCGTATCCCCCTCCGCGTGGTGCATGGAGCCAGTTTTTTTTTTTATATAAATACTTTTAAGACCATATTATATACACAATAACACACTCCAGGGAGTTTAGTAATACTATAAATTACCACACTACCTGTGGATGAAGGCTCAAGGTTCACAGTGGTAGGGGACTTCAGTATAAACTGGGCTTCCACAACTAACTGAGCAACCAAGGATCAGATTGCTAGTCTCTACATCTATCAGGTGGTTAAGGAGTACACCAGGACTAATTATAAGACTGGCACAAGCACCCTGTTTGACTGGGTTCTGACCACCCACCCTGACTGACTTACTGATGTCAAAGTACCACCGGACATTATCAGTGACCACTCCCCTGTACTCTGCTACAGGAACCACCAAGGCACCTAGACCCCCCCAGCTTGTCTACAATACAGTTATCAGAAGGGACCAGATTCAGATTGGGGCCTTCAAGGAACACCTGGGCAACCTAAACTGGAGCTATCTAGTTCATAGTGCAAATGTTAACTCAGCACTTGGACCATTTTACTGCCACATTCAATAAAGCAGGTGACATCTGTGCTCCCTATAGGAGGAAGAAAATAAGAGGCAAAATAGAAGAAAATAAGAGGCAAAATAGCAGAATGGATTACTCCTTCACTGTTTGCCCAAATGAAGGCTATGGATACTCTATGGACCAAAGCAAAGGAATCAGGCACCCCAACAGACCTCCAGAACTACAGAGCACCACGCAACATTGGCACAAGACAAATTAAACTGGCAAAGGCAAATTAATACAAGGAACAGCAAGAAAGAGCATGGGGAAATGGAAAACAGTTCTGGACTGTACCTATAGCTATTCTTGGGCACAGTGACAAGTCCCCCCCCCCCACACACACACACAATGCTCAACACGAACAGATCCACTGCACTCAGACCAAAGGAGTTAACAAACCTGTTCTATGAGGCCTTCACTGACCTCAGTACAATTCTGCGCTCTGACCTGGACTACATACCTGTACCTGGAGTCACTCACCACAGTGATCCTGCACCTAGTGACACTAAGACCCCTAAGTTCTACTTTAAGACTATCTCATTAGTGGACACAAAAAAATATATAAATTGGGTCCTAGGCAAAACCAGAACGTGAAGTGATGCACTTGATCTAAAAGTACTAGTACTATCCCTCGATGAAACTGCTCCCCCAATAAACAAAATCCTCAATAGCTCCTTGTGCCATTCCAAATTCCCAAACGTCTGGAAAATGGTTCATGTCACCCCAGTACACAAAAGTGGGGACTGCTCTACTGTTACAAATTATAGACCCATCTCAATACTATCCCCCCCGTCTAAAGCATTTGAAAGGGTGGTGTCAGACCAATTAGGTGCCTACCTCAACAGTTACAACCTTCTCTGCAACCAGCAACATGGCTCCCGCAGACTGCATAGTATGAACACAGCTCCAATTAAGTATACCAATCATCTCCATGAAGCCTCTGACAATGGCCACCTGATTGGCTCAATCTATGTCAGATCTAACAAAAGCATTTGACTTTGTCAACCACCCCTCCTTATCACCAAGTTACACTCCTGGATCTCTCAACAGATACAGTGACTTGGTTTAACAGCTACCTCTCGGGAGGAAGCAATGCATCAAAATAAATGGGTACTATCAGATCCTAAAGATGTGATAGATTGGGTTCTGCAGGCTTGATTTTTGGTCTGCTCCTTTTAGTCTCTTCATTAACAGTCTCTCGGAGGCCTGTCCTCGTTCTGAGGTACTACTATATGTGGACGACGCTGTGAATTTTTACTAGCAGTCCATGACAGGATTCCCTAACAGATGACCTACAATGCAGCTTCAGATCATTTGAGGGCTGGTTCAAGAGAAATAGTCTGGTCTTTAACTACAAAAAGACCAAGACAACACTATTCTCTGGGCCACACATAAAGAACAAAACCCAGCCACTGATCATCATAAATGAAGAGGGTAAGAGTGGAACAGATGACAACTTTCAAGTACCTGGGAGTAACACTGGACAACGCTCTCTTGTTTGGTGTACATGTGGACAGCATTGTAAATTCAGCCAAAAGGAAATTGGGATCCCTCTACAGACACAGGTCCAATCAACATAGAAGCCAGGTGAGCCATAGTTACTAGCTCACTCCTCCCCATCATTGACTATGGGATCACTGTCTATGGAGCAGCCTCAGGTACCACCCTAAACAGGGTCAGGCTCATCCTAAATAAAGCCTTTCGTTTCATTCTGGATACCGATAGGCTTACACACACACCTGCACATTATACTCCCACTCTAACATGCTCCCCTTACAGGGCAGAATAAAATTCCACACCTGCGTACGGGGGGGTGGGGGCGCACCACTGGGCCTTATACCTACTGGGGTACAGAACCTACTAGCACCTCACCAAAACCCTTACCCCACCAGGGCCATGACCACAAACACCCTTAACATTCCTTTCTGCAAAACAGCACAAGCATCACAAGCCTTTGCTGTTAAAGCCCAATAATGGGTACATGAGCTCTGAGAATCCATACTACGCTAGATAAGATTGGACCATTTAAGAAGCAACTTAGACATATTCTTGCACTCCCAGTCACCTATCAATGTCTATGAACCCCTCACTCTCCAATCCATAATGGCAAGTGCTCATGGAGCTGCCTATAACCCCACTATAGCCTCTTCCTCTTCTCCTCTCTGACAAAGCCCTGGTTGTTGCTACCTCAGTAATGAAAATAAAAGTATGAATGATTGTAATGTAACTCAATACGTGGCTGTTGCTTGCCGTATCATTGTTACTGCTCTACATTTTGTTGAACTTAGAAGTATGCGTATGACTTGTAACCGACATGGAACCTTTGTAAATGAGCTTATATGCTCAAAGGTGTTTGTCCGAATTAAATAAATAAAGAGAGTCTACAATCATTTAGCATTTTCTTAAGCTGGTTCTTGTCCTTTCTCAGCAATTGCTGGAAGTCAATGGCCTTAGGGTATTTTTAATCTTCCTCGCATGACATTTTTTTTTTTCTTCCCCCAACACTCTGCTGCCTGAACTCTCTCCAGATTCCCCATGCTGCAAATCCCACCAGATCTATCTGTTTGAGCCACTGTCCTCCACACTGCTTAGGCTTGCCCCCAGTGGGGACAGGGTGGAGGAGATATATACCCCTGAGCTGCACTGCTTTTCTCAGGAGACGATGTGTGCTATGCAAGTCTGGATGTGGGAGCACAGGGGATCCTTCCTCGTTTGTACTATGCAAGTCTGGATGTGGGGGCACAGGGGATCCTTCATTGTTCGTGCTGTGCAAGTCCAGATGTGGGGGCACAGTCGTCGGACAGCAGGGCCATCTTTTCCATTTTCTCCTGATACCCACACACACAAGCATGCTAGGGAAACCAAGGCATGCATGTACACGAATCGTAACTTTGTGACCATCTCCAGCCTGCGTCAGTCTGACCCAAGACGTCGTCAGCTGCACTGCCATCTGTGGTCACCCAGGTTGCAGTACTGCAGCGAGGATATAACCCTGCCTCCTCCGAGAAGAGCATCCTCTGGGATGTGTAATCTCCCCACAGCTGGCCCCTAGTGACTGTGGTTTGTTCCCGAACCTGAGTCTTTGGCGTCACAAGTGGTGGCCCAGCCGATACACCAAAAGGCCAGCTCCCCTCGTGACACTGAATGGGACGTCCCTCAGGGCTCACAGTGTTTTTGCTTTGGCTTGGAGTGATGATACAGAATTATAGCTTGGGGTTTCATTGCTATGCTGATGACACCCAGCTGTGTATTTTGCTGAAACCCAGAAAGGGCTCCCCAGCTGCAGTACTTTAGAATGCTCTATATCAGTCAGTTTGTGGATGGCTCGCAGTGGGTTGAAGCTGAATCCTGGTTAAACCAAGTTGTTACTGGTGGGGTCAGAGGGTCTAAGATAATCTGTTTTGGACAGCCTTGACCCTCCCCACAACTAATGTGTGAAGAGTCTAGCAGGGTTATCCACAACCTAGGGGTCACTCCTGACATGGAGAGGTCACCAGCTATGCAGGTGTTGGCTGTGATCAGGAGTGGCATTTATCATCTTAAAAACACCAAGAGGTTGCAGCCCTACCTTGATCGAGATGATCTACTCACACCAGTGCTTGTATTCATCACCTCCCACCTGGACGACTGCAATGCAACCATCAAGCAATGACACTGGATGCCTTAAAACTGGTCACAAGCAGCTCTGTCTTGTCCTCTGTGGACTACAAACTTGTGATATACGGGGCTTATTCTGACACTGCCTTAAAAACGGTTAAAACCCAGTTAAATAAGGCCTGTCACTTGGTTCTGGGAGTCCACCACCTGATGTATATGTGCGCCCTTTACCGTGACACTGGTTGGCTCCCCCTACATCTCAGGCTGCAATACCAGACCTGCCTGCTGGCAAAAAAATCCCAGCTGGGGATCATGCCAGAGTCCACCTCCACCCTATTTGAAACAATCCTACCCTCTATCAGCACCAGAAGCACAGCGAAGGGAGGGCTTATAGTCCCTACAAGCTCACCTCTCTTGCCCAGAGAATCCCTCTTTTATCGTGGACCTCAACTGGTTCAATGACCTTCCTCCAGCCCTACATGAATGTAAGAAACTTAGCCAGTTCAAATCAAGACTACGTGCACACCTTACCAACACATACGCATGCAGCTGCACAATCTAATCTGCACTGATACATCAGTATCCTGATCCTGCCCCCCCCCCAACCTCTCAAATAGGACAATGACAATCACTGGCTGCTTCTACCTTTTTACCCTACTCCCCTCTCACCTTTCTTTACTCCCCCTACTGACTCGCAATTGGACAAGGCTGTCACCAGCTGCGCATACAGTTTTTTCCTTTTCCTCTTTTGTCTTCCTACCCCCCTGACACCCGGGTCCCTCTGTCCAGGACGCCCCCTAGTACTCTACTAAGCACTGGGCCTTCTCTCCCTCTTAGCGTCCTAGTTAGAGGAATTGCTCATGTTTATCTGCATTCGTACTCACTGAAACTGTAATCCTGTAATACTATACCTGATATGAAAGCACTTGTAAACTTGCTGTTATTTTATGTTCTCTTACATGTACTGTTTTGTCCCGCCTTGTAGTGTTGTATTTTGACTTGGAGCCTTTGTAAACGAGCCCTTGGCTCAAAGGTATTAATCCTAATCTGAAATAAATAAAATAAATAAATAAATAAATGCACTCAACTAGAGCCTGTCTGCTGGTCTGATCTGCCATCTTCTAACAGCAGCAAGCACTGCTACTATGCTTGTAATCTCTACTAGGAAATGTAGGCATATTACTCCTGCCCTGTGTTCTTTGCACTGGTTACCATTTGGACGTCCGATCCATTTTAAGATCTGGGCAAGCAGAATAGCCTAAAGGTTAGAGAGCCATGCTGCAAATGAGCTTGGTTCATCCAGCAGTCCTGGGTTTGATTCCCACAACCTCCACTTGCACACTGTGTGTATCTGAGCATAGAAACATAGACGTTAACGGCAGAAGGAGACCACTAGGTCTATCTAGTATGCCCATTTGTTTTAGACCTATTTCAACACTCTAGCTGCCCTTGTAGTCAGGGCTCCCTTGTGTCTATCCCATGCATTCTTGAACCCCAGTGTTGACCCTCACAACCTCTTGGGGCGGGCTGTTTCAAGCATCCACCACTCTTTCTGTAAACAAAAACTTCCCGGTGTTGGTAGAGAACCTCCCTCCTTGCAGCTTGCAGTCATGTCCCCTGGTCCTGGAGCTCTTCCTGAAGTGAAAAAGTTCCTGTGCCTGTACCTTGTTAATGCGTTTTATGTACTTAAATGTTTCAATCATGTCCCCCCTCTCTCTTCCCTTCTCCAGAAAGTATATATTCAGTTCCCCAAGTCTTTCCTTGTAAGACATGTACTGCAGACCCTGAATCATTTTTGTAGCCTTTCTCTGTACTGTTTCCACCTGGTCAATATCCTTCCCGAGGTGAGGCCTCCAGAATAGGACTCTGCATTCCAGGTGAGGCTTGACCAGTGATCTATGCATTGGTAGCACCTTCTCCCTCCTCTTGCTCATGATTCCCCTCCCAATGCAGCCCAGCATTCTATTGGCCTTCAATGTTGCCTTCTCACACTGCTTACTAACCTTCAAGTCATCTGAAATTATGATTCCCAGATTTCGTTCCTGGTATGAGGCCACCAGTCTTTCGCCTCCTGCGTAATACTTCTTTCTTGGATTTTTCTTTCCTATGTGCATAACCTTGCACTTTTTGGCATTAAATCTCAGCTTCCACACTGCAAACCATTCATCTAGTTTCTAGAGGTCAGTTTCTATCTTGCTCATTCCTTCTGAGGTGTCCACCCTGTTACATATCTTGGTGTCATCTGCAAACAGACACACCTTCCCTTCCACTCCGTCAGTGATGTCTGCTATAAAAACATTGAAGAGCACAGGCCCTAGCACTGAGCCCTGGGGCACCCTGCCTTCCATCGACTGCGCTCCATTAACTTGTACCCTCTGGGTTCTGAAAACATAGAATTTGACGCCAGATAAGGACCGCTTGGCCCACCCAGCCTGCCCATTTCCCTACCTGATGGATAAGCTGCAGATCCTAGTTAACCAGCAGTCTACTTCTTCCTACCCCCACCCCCTAGAATTGCCTTATGACTGTCCCATGCATGCTTGAATTCCACCACTGTTTGTGACTCCACAACCTCCTCTGGAAGGCCGTTCCACACATCCACCACCCTCTCTGTGAAAAAATACTTCCTTAAATTACCTCTGAGCCGCCCTCTCTATCTTCAAATTGTGCCCCTTGTTCTTGCACACCTCTTTTTTTGAAAGATGCTGCCCTCTTGGGCTTTGTTGATTCCCTTGAGGTACTTGAAAGTTTCTATCATGTACCCTCTCTCTCTTCTTCTAAGGTATACATATTAAGCTCCTTTAGTCTTTCTTTGCATGTCTTCTGGTGTAGACCCTGCACCATTTTGTTGCCCTCCTCTGGACAGCTTCCATCCTGTCTATGTCTTTGCAGAGATGGGGTCTCCAGAACTGCATGCAGTACTCCAGATGGGGTCTCACTAGCTGTCTGTACAGAGGATAATAACTTCCTGTTTTCTACTGGTGATGCCTCTCCTATGCATCCCAGTATCCCCATCCTCCTTGCTGCCCTCTCACATTGCTTGCCCACCTTTAGGTCATCTGATATGACTACCCCAGGTCCCTTTCCATTTTTGTTGTTGTTAGTATCTCACCCCCCATTGTGTACTCTTCCCCTGAGTTTTTGTTTCCCAGGTGCATTACCTTGCACTTCTTAGCACTGAATCTCAGCTGCCACGCTCCAGACCATTCTTCTAGTTTCTTGAGGTTAACTTCCATCTTGTTCACTCCTTCTGGGGTGCCTGCTATATATATCTTGGTGTCATCTGCAAACAGACACACCTTCCCTTCCACTCTGTCGGTGATGTCTGCTATAAAAACATTGAAGAGCACAGGCCCTAGCTTGTAACTTAACCTCCTCAGTGCTCCCAAGTCACCCCCGAAATTAAAAACAAAATGAACAAAAAAAAAAAAAAGCAATAAAAAAATCCTGTTACTGATTTGTGAGGCCCTATATGGACTGGAACCTTACTATCTTCAGGAAGTTCTTGCAATCCACACTAATGTCCTTGTCTTAAGATCTGCAAACTCTGGTCCTTTGACCGTTTCCAAATCTCGACTGAAAAAAGGCAGGCAACGGAACTTTTTCTATCGCTGCATCCCCAACTATGGACCAGCCTTCCTCCACACATTCAGGACTGCTAACTCAGCCAGTCCTCAAAGTTAAAAATAAGTTAAAAACATGGTTATTTAACCAGACTTGTCTGGGTACCTGATTTACTTACTGTGTTCAGAAATGTTAAATATTTTATAGATATTAAAATGATCATTTGCCCATAAAAGAGCTGACTGGTTCTCTGAGAGGGTGGTCTCATTACTTAACAAACTCCCACTGGGTAGTAAAACAAGGATCAAATTTAAAACAAAGCTAGATAATTACTGTTCTGAGAACAAAAATTACTGGGTACTCGAACTGTCTCGAGCATACAAGGAAAATTTTGTCCATTTCAGCTCGTAACTAACCTATGAATGATTTTATGGAAAACGCATGTATTGTTGAAAAATGTAGGAACATTTTTCATTTATGCAAATGTACTGCACCTTAGTTTTCAAAAAAGAGAATATAAACATGTATTTCTCTATTTCTGCATACCCTGCTGTGCATTATTGCCGGCTTATTCCATTCGGCACAGTGAAAGCATCACTATCAAGTCTATGTCTGTTAAGCAAAATTAAAACCATTTTATATGTGGAATAAGACACTTAAAAGTGTAGATCAAAGAAGAACAAATGAAATTTAAAAATGTAGCTCATTTATACAGAGAGGGGAGAAGGAACCCAGTGCACAAGGGCACATCAGTACCAAACTTGCTTTGCCAAAACAAAGCTTGTGACTGTCTTCAGACTTGGCAGCACACAGGAGGCCATTTCAAGTGCTGCCACCAAGACCACGCTCAGCGAGAGTGGTAACCCTGCGAGTGTGTGATGTGGCACTCTTATAGCAATCCCTATGTACGGAGTACTTCTCAAGTACACGGCGACTGCAGCAGGGGGTATGGATACATCTATTGGGGAAGTGCTCCATGTGACGCTTGGCCAGCTGGTTATGATTGCTCTATGATTTTTGTAATATAGAATATAGTGTGTGATTATCACTGCTTCCATGAATACCCCTCCCCCAGGTTTCAGAGAAGCGATAGGATATATATTAACCTGAAACCAGGAGGTAATTAAAAAGACTAGAGAGCCTTAATTAAGGGTCTCCTATTTATCTGACTTAATTGGAGCTGACCAGCTGCCATGATATAGGGCTCGTAAACTTATGACATCTTAGAGGGAAAAACATGTTCCCATCATGGTGCTAAAGTTAAACAAAATCCTTTGATCCTTGGGAAAAGAGGATCTGCTTGAGATCAAAGAGGGGGATGTTAATTAAGGAGTCATATTGGGAAATGAGTTTTTGCTGATGTCACCTTATTTAACATACCTCTTAATTGGACATCCTGTTTTGTATATTTTTTTCATATTCTGAAAGGAGGAGCTAGATTACATCATCGAAGGGGTGGTAACGCAGCTTTTTAAACTGTATTCTATGTTTCTACTTAGACATATTTTCTTTGTGGGCTCCTAGAAAAAAGCACCAACTATAAGCACTGTAAAAATGTAATACATTAGATAGAACAGTCTAATTGTATTGTGGTAGGAATTTATGTTTGTGCTTAACCTTGTTCTTTTTAGTGATTGTATGTTTTGTAATATATGGTTCTGTGTTTACATTTTACATATTTTATCCATTTTTAAGTAAATCTATATTTAAAAAGACTGCCTGGGTGTGTGTTCGAAGTTCTTTCTTTTGCATGTGATGTATGGAGGGTTAAGATTGACAAAAATGTCCATAAGCTTAATGGTGTTAACCAAACTGGGAAAAGGTAAGAATATACCCAAGGTCTTTTACAGAGTTTTAAGGGTTCATTTTGGATACCTGGTTAGGTGCCCTTAGGCAAAATATATCTGGCATTCCCCAAAGAGCAGATTATCTGAGCCTGTACATTTGGGTATGCTAGCATAAGGTTCACAGCTTGAATCCCCACAGAACTTGAGACCAAAGGTGATTTGGACCCACAAGCAGACAGGAGGGTTGCCCTGTTCTGTTACCTGTTTACAATACTGCGCTCGGAAGTTGACAATGTGGGAGCAGAGGGCCTGACCTGCTGAGTGGGTTTGTGACACTCCATACAAACAGACTGGTATAAGGGCACTGCCATGTCACATTCTTGTGAGGGGGGCACTGCCATGTCGCATTCTTGTGGGGGTGACCACTCTAGGTGAATACAATCTCCACAGCAGCAATTAAAATACCGTCCTGCATGCTGCCAAGCAAGTTTTTTTTTTTTGTAACTATAGTCTGTATAAAAAAGCTGCATTTTTAAAATCCAGTAGTTCACTATCAAGCTAGATTACTGCCTGGTGGGTGAGTGCCCTAGGCACCAGAACACCAAGGGATTTGTTAATTAAGCAATAATACACAACAAGGTGTGTACCACACATACTGCATGCTACAATAATAATGGCACAGAGGTGGGGATTTACATAGAAACATAGAATTTGACGGCAGATAAGGACCGCTTGGCCCACCCAGTCTGCCCATTTCCCTACCTACTGGATAAGCTGCAGATCCTAGTTAACCAGCAGCCTACTTCTTCCTACCCCCAACCCCTAGAATGGCCTTATGACTGCCCGATGCATACTTGAATTCCACCACTGTTTTTGACTCCACAACCTCCTCCGGAAGGCCGTTCCATGCATCCACAACCTCTCTGTGAAAAATACTTCCTTAAATTACCTCTGAGCCGCCCCCATCTTCAAATTGTGCCCCTTGTTCTTGCACACCTCTTTTTTGGAAAATGCTACCCTCTTGGACTTTGTTGATTCCCGTGAGGTACTTGAAAGTTTCTATCATGTCCCCCCTCTCCCTCCTTTCCTCAAGGCTAAACATATTAAGCTCCTTTAGTCTCTCTTCATATGTCTTCCGGTGCAGACCCTGCACCATTTTAGATGCCCTCCTTGGGACAGCTTCCATCCTGTCTATGTCTTTGCTGAGATTGGGTCTCCAGAACTGCACGCAGTACTCCAGATGGGGTCTGACCAGCTGTCTGTACAGAGGATAATAACTTCCTGTTTTCTACTGGTGATGCCTCTCCCTATGCATCCCAGTATACCCCAGCCCTCCTTGCTGCCCTCTCACATTGCTTGCCCACCTTTAGGTTATCTGATATGACTACCCCAGGTCCCTTTCCATTTTGTTGTTGTTAGTATCTCACTCCCCATTGTGTACTCTTCCCCTGGGTTTTTGTTTCCCGGGTGCATTACCTTGCAATTCTTAGCATTGAATCTAAGCTGCCATATATTTGACCATTCCTCTTACCTTGCCAAGTCCCTTCTCATCCTTTCCACCCCACCTTGTGCATCAACTCTGTTGCAGATCTTTGTGTCATCTGCAGAGAGACATACTTTTCCTTCCAGTCCCTCTGCAATGTCACTTATAAAGAAATTGAGACGACCAGTCCTAATACTGAACCCTCGGTACCCACTAGTAACCCCCTTTCTTCAGAGTGGACTCCATTTACTATTACTCTGTGTCCTATTCTCCAGTCAATTCTTTACCCAGGCTGTCATCTTGGGACCCACTCCCAGGCTGGCTAACTTGTATATTAATCTTTTGTGTGGGACTGTGTCAAATGCCTTGCTAAAGTCTAGTAGGCCATGTCCACAGCCCTCCTGATCTACTACTTTGGTCACCCAGTCAAAGAAATCTATCAGATTTGTCTGGCATGACTTTCCACTGTGAATTCATGCTGCCTTGGGTCCTGTGCCCTCTGGCCTCTAGATACTCGACAATTCTTTCCTTCAGAAGTGATTCCATCATTTTCCCTATCACTGAGGTTAAACTAACAGGTCTGTAGTTTCCCTTCTGCCCTGCTCCCACTTTTGTGAAGGGAATCACATCTGCCCTCCTCCAGTCCTCGGGTACCACCCATCCTCCCATGATTTGTTAAAGAGGTAGTCAGTAGTGTTACTAGTTCTACCCTTAGTTCTTTAGAATTCTGGGATGAATCCCATCAGGCCCCATTGCTTTGTCCACCTTCAGTTTTAAGAGTTCTTTCATAACCCTTTCTTCTGTAAATGGGCTGGTATCAACTTCTGTATCCAGAGTGTTTCTACTGTTTGTTTTAGGTACCTCCCCTCTTCATCTGTAAATACTGAGCAAAAATATTTGTTTAGTATCTCTGCCTTTTCACAGTCTCCTCTCTGCCCACCCTCCTCCTTTATAAAGCCTCACTATCCCTCCTTGGTCTTCCTTCACTCCTGATGTACCTATAAAAGGTTTTATCCCCTTCTTAACTGAGTTGGATATCTTTTCCTTGGTTTGGGCCTTTGCTATTCTGACTGCCTTCCAGCTTCCTTTTGCTTTAACTGATACAGTTCTCTGTCCTGCTCCTTCATGCATTCCTTGTACTTCCTGAATGCTTTTTTCTCTTGAACCTTCATTGCCACTTCCTTTGAGAACCATAGTGGTTTTTTCATCGTTTTGTTTTGTTTATTTGCTTCACACAAAGGCTCGTTACCTCTGTGATGGCAGTTTTTATTATTCCCCATTGTTCTTCCATCCCTCCTTCCTGCCCATTTGCTAGTGCATTCCTTAGGCACTCAACCATTTTGGCAAAGTCAGCCCTTCTAAAGTCCAGTACTTTGCCTTTGCATGGCTTGACTCTATTGCTGTGTTTATTGTGAACCATACTGTTCGATGGTCGCTAGTTCCAGATGGCTACCCACTTCTACATCTGTGATCCTCTCTCCATCTCCATTTTGAGAGAACCAGGTTCACGATTGCTCCTCTCAAGTGGGTTCCAATACTAGTTGTCTCAGGTACGCCTGTAGGGCATCTAGAATAACCCCACTCTTCAAGTGGCTGCTGCAACTGCACTCCAGTTAACATCTGGTATATTCAGATCACCCATCAGCAATATCTCCTTTTTCTGCCATTCTAAGTATACTTTCTATCATTTCCTTGTCCATTTCCTCCCCTGAGAAGGGGTCTGTATACAACCCTCAGCGGATTGTGGTGCTACCGCCTGTCTCCAAATTTACCCACAGTGCTTCTTCTCCTCCCTGTTTACCCTTTTGTTCTGTTGCTTTGATTCCTTCCCTTATATAAAGAGCTACTCCTCCTCCTCTTTACCTTCCCTGTCCCTCCTGTAGATAGTGTATCCTGGTATGTTTACGTCCCAGTCGTGGTTTTTGTGTGTACCATGTTTCTGTGACTGCCACGATATCCAGATGTTCCTCTCCACATCAAGGCCACTAATTCAGGAAGTTTGTTACCCAGACTACGGGCATTGGTACTCATTGCTCTCCATTTTTGATGGCTTTATCTTCTGTTGCAGCATCCCCCACTGACCTTTCTACCTCGGTCTTTTTCTCATTTAGTACCCTGTTTTGTAGGGAGAGGCTGGGATTTTCCTGCTGCTTATCAGTGCCTCCCCCTTTGACTAGTTTAAAAGCTTGCCAATGAGGCATTTAAACCGATTGCTCAAAAGACTTGTTCCCTTCGTGGACAGATGCAGACCATCCTGCCAGTATAGACTGGTGTCCCTCCAGGTGGAACCCCAGTCCCCAATGAAGCCAAACCCCTGTGCTCCACACCATTTTTTCAACCATTCATTAAACTGCATGGTGCAAAGTACCCTCACCTCCCCCATGCCACTGACAGGCAGCACCTCTAAGAAGGATACTGTGTGTGCTACTTGTCTTAGGCCCCTCCCCACTTCTACAAAGTCCTCCTGCACTGCTCTAATCTCATGATGAGCCAAGTCATTTGTTCCTGGTGGACAATGACGTCCAGCTCAGACTCCCATGCAGCTGTTCTCTTGATCCTGAGGATGCACTTCCTGTCCCTCCAAGCCATGGCACCAGGCAGGCACCTTACTTCAGTTTTCCCTGCTCCCCCCAGTTCTATCCCCCTAATAATTGAGTCCCCCACCAGGAGCTGCTTCCTTTCCCTGTGGTGTCCTCTGCCTACTTCCTGTGGGCCTCCCTTGTGACAGCTGTCCTTAGTCTCCTCTGCGGGTGCATCCATAGGGGAGCTATGCTCCCCCAGAATGGTGTATGGATTGTGGAGTGGAACAACTGACTGGGTGTGCCTCTGTTCCACCATCCTCACCCACCCTGAGCCCACTGTGGTCCAACTGCTTTTTTTGCAACCTCTGAGGTCATGGTGGTGGCTCTGGTGCTCCATGGATGGGGAAGGTTCCCTTCCTACTGTCCAGTGTGGCCTGAAGATGGGCAACTTCCTCCCTCAGGGCAGAGAGTTGTCTGCAAATAGGGCAGCATCTCAGCCTCCAAAAAGACTCCTGGAAGACTGCTGCCCCACAGCCATTACATTGCACTACTCCCCACATGTTTATCTACTTTTTTTTTTGTTTGTGTGTGTGCACGTGTGACTGGTTTGTTACACAGAAATAAATATATATATATATATATATATATATATTATACAATGTGTATGCTTATATTGTCAGTGCAGTGTGCTAGAGAGGATATGACAGTGATATGTACCTTGCACTCTTGATTTATCATGTAATAACTGTCAAATAATAACTGGACTGGGGTGAATAAACACAGAATCCATAAGTGGAGGTCTTTATTAACGCCCCAGTTTGGTTATTACTGAGTTAAACCCCAGCCACCATACCATTATAACTATACTGAAAAAATCAGGAAAAAGGTTTTGCAATACAGTGATAAAAAAAAAAAATATATATCCCTCTATCACTAGCACTATAGGGCATCAGTGAGACAACAGGAAATGTTTGGTGGTTTCTCACATATGCGCTGTACCACTAGTCTTAGCCAATGAGAAAACACAGATTAGCACAGAGTCACATCACTGAGTCTACTGTCCCTGTACTGCAGAATAATGGGACATGTTCTGATTGGCTGAGAGGATTGTCTTCAGTATTAACATAGGATACAGTTACACCTCAGGTGCATTGTGAATGTTTAGCATAAACCACAGTAGTAGCATGTGTGGACATGGAGCAAGGTAGGAAATGTCCAGACTGAACAGACTACTGAGTCTCTATCTGCTGTCAAAATTTATGTATATCTATGTGTTAATCCATAACTATTCCAACTAGTGAGAAGACCTTCGTAACACTTATGGCTTTCCCACCCACGACATGCACCTCATTATCATATTGCTTAGCATAGCCCAACCCACCCCACCCAGGGTGTGTGCCCATCACAGGTTTACTGCACACCCTGTGGTATGCTATTCCATACATGAATGATTAGCTGTTCAGTCCAATACAGAAGTGGAAACACCATCAGAACTCTTCACCCCAGACATCTGTCAAATCCACTGCAATTCCAGCAGCAAATGGCCACTCATACACCGTCGGTGACTGCCATTGTTCCCACTTATAAATGTTTGTAAGAAATGATGAGCCTCCTGTTGTAGAGGCATAGGTCACAAAACATAGGCAGTCCAGGAGAAGTTATGAAACTCACAAATAGCATTTTATCAATAACAATAAAATAAATTGTACAGGATGGCTCTAATACAGGCAGTTTAAACAAAGTTCTACATCTAAGAGCATCTCCAAACCTAAATCTGGAAAAACACTGCTCTTCTTTTTATAAGATGTATTTTCCTGGCAGTTCACACTATGCATCCCATTCTTGTAAATTACCTTTCTGAGGTCAGCCTGCAGGTGCAAGATAATAGAATATTCTGTCCCAGGGCTGGTATCCTGTTGATAATTCTGCTAGCAAGCTTGTGGAGGTCAAAATACATCTCAATGTCAAACCTCCTATATTACGGATCGTCTTTCCTAATAAACCCAAAGAGCTTCTGCAATCATTTCAACAAAATAAACATGTACTTTGGCAAATCAAGGGATCTCAGTTTCACTTAAAGATTCACATATATTTTTCAACCATAGAGAAGCAAGAGGGGAAACAACAGAAACAGCAAGTGAAGAAGGGAGATAGTGGGGGAATTGTGGGACCATCGTAGTGGCCAGTTCCAAGCTGCTACAAGAAAATTTGATCTTGCAATCAGATAGGAAAGAGAGAGACAAATGACAGAATAGGACAGGACACAACAGATTTTTGCATTTAACTCTTTCTTTGTATAACAAATGGGACTGGGTCTTATTCAACCCTGTCACACACACCTTTGACAAGATCCACAAAACTTGGAAAACTCTTTGGCTGGATTCCCAGGAACCCATTTGTGTGTGTGGGGGGGGGGCAATATGTAGTCAACAGCTTTTCTGGGCTGCCTAATGGTCACATGCGGTAGAGGGGTTGGTGCAGCTCCGGTGGGATGCAGGGAAGCCATGCAATGCATCATCCTGGGGCAACAGCAGGTCCTGCAGTTTGGGGGGGGGGTTGCACAGTGAATTGTCTCCCTCAGTCAGTGGCAGAGTGCCTGTACACTGGATACCTCCGTTAAAGATCATGCAAAAGGAGGATTATGGTGGCGTCATGAAGGAGAGGTAAGGTAGGGGGAAGGGAATCTATCAGCTCTCATCAGTCTTGCAATATCTTAGAATCATAAACCTACCATAGCAACGACAGGCCCCGAGCTCATGTACTTGACCAGCTGACTGAAAAATGGACGATCACTCAGCTCCACGTAGTGTTCCTTCAGCAAACTCTCCGAGGCCTAGAAAGAGAGCAAAATGGAAAAAATTTCTGCAGTTTGCTTTTTATTATTCTGTCCTCCCCCAAAACTGGTTTCCCTGTCCCATACCCCTATTTTGGAGGCCACATCCTGGCTGCCCCCTTCCAGGAAGGATGGGCCAATGGCTGCCTTCACTACCATTACCTTTCCGTGATTGGCTGGCAGGGGATGTGAATGGTGGGTGACCAGAGTCTTTCCTCCCCAGGAGCTGAATTCTTCACCTACACAAGACCCTGGACAGCAACAGTCAGGGATTTCATGCCCACAGACCCGGCAGTGGCACCTGCCCCCTCAAATCCCCACCAAAGTAGTGGTTTTTGGACTGAGGGAGGCTGTAAAATTGGAATTTAAAGTTTCCCCAAGATTGTGTGCCTCCTAAAGAAATTCTTTTGGCATGATATCCTAGTAACAGCATGGGAATTCGGGTATTTAAATGCATACCCCGGTCTCCCATGCAGCAGCATGATGCATCACTGGACAAGCCCTCATTCTCAGTCTCCATCACCTCTCACCCAATGACCTGGGGTACAGGTGTGTCCGCTTCAAACAAGACAAATAATTTTGAGATGAACAGATTCAAGCAATGCGATTCCCTCAAATTTAGCAAGCTTAAAACAGCAGTTCATGTCATCTGAAAAAGTCTGCCTTAGACAATGAACAAACAGAAATGATACCAGCTGGCTATACAGACAGATCACTGCATTACTGTAATGAAAAACTTTACAGAACCTCATCTCAATTGCTGTCAAATCATAAGTTTCCTGGTCCCAGGGCCTGCCCCGCTGCCACTCCACCAATCGAAACAAAAGTAATTTTATGGCACTGTGATAGGAGTCATATTGGTGCCCCCCCTTACACCCCTTTTGCTGTTTAAGCCTCAGTGTTCTAACAAATCCCCAAAACTGGTTAAAACAGAAGAAAAATGGGGCTTTAATAATAAACAAGATTACTGCTTCTTTGGGCTGAGTTTGAGTGACGTTTTCCCTTTAAAAAGCTTTAAAAGGCCGGCCCAGTGGCACAGAGGGTTGAGGCGCCGGCGTCTTACCTCATCCCACGCCAGCGACCCAGGTTCGGGAACGGACTCGGGACGTCGGGGGCTGGCAGGGGAGGGAGAAGATCAAGTGTCCGTAGGACTGCTCTCCTCTCCTGGGGGTGGGTAGTGGGTTCTTGTTGCACCGCAGCGGCCTCTGGTGGAGACCAGGAGTACTGCTGACGCACCCAAGAAAGAGGGAGTAACTAGAAAAGCGGAAATACCGCTTCATGCTAGCCGGATGACAGCTGCTTGGCGCTCTGAGGCCATCAAGGTCCTACCGAGCTCTCCGTCTCAGCAGCATCCCTGGGGCTAAAGTGGAGCGCTGGTATGCCCCCCCTTGGTTGGTGCCTTCCCCCTCGGTGGGTGACCCATCTGGCGAAGGGTTACGCCAGATCACCCTGGGGATTGGCTGTGATCTGAGGCAGAATCTCGGAGGACGGATGGGTCGGAGGACTGCCTTGGTAAGCCTGAAGGAGTGGCTGCCATGGAGCACGTAGGGGTACAAACAAATAACGCAAAAAAAAAAAAAAAAGCTTTAAAATCTGTTGCAACAGTATTCTCCGTTTCAGTCTTTCTTTTCTGCTGCTTAATGCCACTTTGCATTTTATTATTTTCCCTACCTACATCTTGGCCACTTGTAGGTATTCTCCTCTATCCCTTGAAACTCTTTTCTGACTCTCCCTTTGCCCAAACTGCCTGCATTCTGCTCATTTCAGGGTGAGCAGGGTTTAAACTGAATTTGATTTTATGCCTTCTGCAAGACTTTAAGGCCAAAACCGGGTACTAGGAAAGCCTGAAAGAGTATACTGCTTTCCTATGGGTTCTCAAAGGTTGCCGCAGGCAACTACAGCACAGAAAGCCTGTTTCTAGTGTTGTTTGCACTGCAAGAATGAAAATTAAATAAAATGCATGCATGCCAATAAAAAGCTACAAAGCCACAGAGTTTTTGTTGCTGCTAGAAGAATGTTTTTCAAAGAAAATATTGGCGGCAAAACTCTGAAATAGATGTATATTCACCTGAAGCCTTGTCTAGTGTTTGGGGTGTGGTCAGGACCTCCCTACAGCATACATGTCTTCCATTAGAGCCAGCCGGCCCTTTCTCCTCTTTTTTTATGACAGTATCTGCTGGGAGGAGCCTGACTATCTTCCAAATCTTGATTTTTTGTTCTTATTGTGTTTTATTTGAAATGAACATTTGTAAAACATTAAAAGGCTCTAGTAGTGCATGACTTCATGTTGTGATGCAAAATTTAAAGCTCCTCTGTAATAATTTAAAGTTAAAGTATTTGTAGGGGAGGAGTTTGCTGTGTCATGTGACCCAACCACAGTATAAATACATTCTGAATGGGACTTAGAAATCAGTTGGTGGTAGGAGGTCAAACCTACCAGTCCCCTAGCCTGTTTCTAGGAGGAATTTTGTTTTGTCTTCCATTAGTGCTGTTAGCTATGGAATAGACCTGTTTATTTTGCATTGGTTCTTTATTTTCCATTCTCAGTCAGTTTTATTTTATCCTACTGTATAATCAATTTTTGGACTTTTGCATCCTGACATTGTTGCTGGACTCCATTTGTTCTCACGTTCACAAGCACCTATCTTGATTCACAGAGCAACAGCAGGGCAGGTCTAGGAACCAGGAAGCATCTGATTTTCTTTAGATTCACATTTATTCAAACTCTTCAACTACACTGATTTAGCTGGTACAATACCAGCTTTCTTACAGTGGTACTGGATCCTGAGAAGTTCTCAGAGGGTACCGAATCCAGCCGCCATAAGAAAATACTTTAATTTGTGTATTGACATGGACATGACAGTTCCCCAATCTGGTGCTCTGCAGTGTGAGTGCATGGTGCCGGGGAGTGCGCACGCAGGTCAGAGCTGAAAGCTTTCATCCGTCCCCATGGTAACCACCATGGGCATGCACCAGCTTGCCTGTGATCCCCAGAAGCAGCTGCTGCGGCCAGTTATCCCCGCACTCCCCGGCACCGTGCACGCTGTGTCTGTGTTTTTGCCAGTTCTTCTCCGAGACGTTCGGGTCCGGGAGGGCATGACCGTCAATCATCAGATCAGATGACGGATCCCATCTCTCACAGCGCAGCTAACAATGCCAGTGCAAAGGTAATGCACTTCATTAATTTGTAAAACAGTCTTGGGGTAGACGTGTTAAGGGTAGGCTGGATGTGAACCACCAGTATTTTCCTGTCATTCGGTTCCCTAAATGTCATAATGTACGACAGTCTTTCCCAGTGAAACATTTGAAATAAATATATCATGCTGGGAAACGCTGATGCACGTTGTCATTCTACCTCTTCTGTTCTCCCAAGTTTAATTCTGTGGACTGCATTTTTGCACCATATAGTACAGTTATGTAAGAACATACCGTAACAGTAGATCTTCAAGAGGAGCTCTTGCAGCAGGCTATAACCATTAGGATTAATGCTGCAGGCCTTAGGACCCACTGGAAAAAACATAGCTAGCAGTACCCAGCAGGGGCCGCACCCAACGTCGGTCATGCCATAAAAGGGGGCGGTCCCTAGCTCCACCTCAGTTCACCCACTGAGGACCCGCGAACGGACCCTAGCAAGCCAACCAAGCGAAGCTTGCCCCAGTTATGCTGATAACTCTCCAGGGAGCAGGAGGGTGGGAAAGCAGCATCTGCTGCAAGAGCTCCTCTCGAAGATCTACTGTTATGGTACGTTCTTACGTAACTGTACTATCTTACTTCGAGGGGGAGCTCTTGCAGCAGGCTATAACCATTAGGACTGAATCCCAAGCAGTCCTGCGCTAAGGAGGTGACCGGCCCTGGGAGGAGGATAACAGGAACTATAATAACAGCATTGCCTAAAAAAGGCTGGGAGACAGCACATCAAGACAGTAGTCCCTGGAGGACCGCCAGGCTGAAACTGGCTCGGCGCCCGAAAGCAATGTCCAGGCTGTAATGCCTGATGAAGTTGTGTACTGAACTCCAAGTAGCAGCTGCAGAAATGTCTCGGACAGAGACATTTTTTAAGGAGGCGAAGAGCTGGCCCGCTACTGATTGAAGTAGCTCCCACTCGTGCGCCTTGGACCGAGACCTGCTTAAGCTGTCCGCCAAAGTGTTTTGGGTGCCTGGAACATGGACGGCGGACAGAGAGATGTGAAGTTCCAGCGCCCAATACCAGATTCTCATCATCGCCTCCCTGCATAGAGGGTAGGAATGTGTTCCCCCTTGCTTGCTGATGTAGAAAACAACAGCCGTGTTGTCCGTCTGAATGAGGCGAGAGCCTGGCACTAGGTCCTCCTGAAAGGCCCACAGGGCACTGAGGACCGCTCACATTTCCAGAACATTGATGTGGAGGTTGCGCTCCCCTGGGGACCAAATGCCCAGAGTCTGGCAGTCCCCTAGGTGAGCTCCCCCAAGTCTAAATCGGAGGCATCTGTTGTCAGAGTCCTACTTGGTGGCTCCTGTCAAAATAGGACCCCTTTTTCTAAATTTAGGGGGTCCAACCACCAAAGCAGGGTCCTTATGACTAGCTCGGAAATCCTAACCAGATGGTCGAGACTGTCGAAGCTTTGGTCCCACTGCACCCTGAGCATCCACTGTGAGACTCTCATGTGGAGGCAAGCCAAGGGGGTTACAGGGATGGCCGCTGCAATGTGCTCCAGAAGCCTGAGGAAGGTCCTGGCTTGGACCTGAGGGGTTACAAGGACCATTCTGGCCACTTCCCACAGGCAATCTCCCCTTTCCTGAGAGAGGAAGGCCATGCCCTGGACCGTATCCAGGACCACACCTATAAAGACGAGTCTTTGGCTGGGCTCGGGGAATGATTTTGGCAGGTTCAGGGTGATCCCCAACTCTCGGAATAGAGTATAACTGTCTCAGAGAGCTTGAATGAGGCACATTCTTGACAAGGCTGCCAAGAGCCAATTGTCTAGGTAAGGGAAGACATAATGCCCTTTGTGCCTTACAGCCGCAGTTACCACTGCCAGGCACTTGGTGAAGACTCGAGAAGCTGATGAGAAGTCGAACGGCAGAACCTGAAACTGGTAATGTCCCCCTTGGAAGTGGAACCTCAAGTACTTCCTGTTAGGGGGGAAAGACCCCGATATGCATGTATGCATCTTGCATGTCCAGGGAATAGAGCCAGTCTCCCTGGTGCAGCAGAGGAATCAGACCTGGAAGGGTCACCATCCTGAACCTTCAGTGTTCTATATAATCATTTAGGGAGCTGAGGCCGAAGATCCTGAGTTTTCTTTGGAACCAGGAAGAAATGGGAGTAATACCCTTTTCCCCATTGCTGCAGGGGGACTGGCTCTATTGTCCTTTTTCACAAGAGGGCCTGGATATTTCCTTCTATGAGAGGTATGTGAGAAGGAGGATACCTTGAGGACCTTGGTGGTGTCTCTGGGGGGGATTTGAGTGAACTCCAGCATATGTCCCCTCCTTAGGATAGCTAGGACACAAAGATCCTAAGCAATTTTGCTCCATCCCTCCAGGTGGAGGAAGAAGAGACCCCATACTGCCTCCCCTTGTACCTCCTCCGGAGGGGGAGTCAACAGGGAGTCATTGGGCAGAGCCAGGAGTTGGCAGAGAGGTTTGGGTGGACTTTTGGCCTCGAAAAGGAGCGCCTCCAAGCTGCTTGTTTCCAGCCTTCCTTTTGAAGCCGCCTCTCTGGGCCGATTGGTTTCCACGGGTGGATTGGCCTGAGGACTTATGAAAAGGGCGTTTTCAAAAACGTTTCTGGTCCCCCTTATACATCTGACAGACGGACCAGAATGATTTGCCCAACTCCTGGAGACGAAAGCTAAAGCCCTCGGTTTCTGACCCAGACAGCACAGACCCATGGAATGGAAGGTCCCTGATTCCAGTCTGTAGATCCTGGGAGAATCCCGAGACTCTTAGCTAGGCATGGCGCCTTAGTCAGACACCTGACACTGCCGCCCTAGATGCCATATTTGCAGTGTCGTACAAGGCACGCAGAACATGAGCGCCTATGTCTGAGCCTGATTTTAGAATGTCCAGGAGCTCCGTTTTTTTGTGTGGAGTCTGGCAAGGCACTGGCTAGCTCCTGTCCCTTCTCCCAAAGAGCATTCTGGTACTGGACCACATGCATCAGGAAGTTCAGGGAACATACGGAGCAGGTGGATGCAGAGTATACCTTTCTGCCCACCTGGTCCAAATAGCAGGACTCCTGATCAGGAGGCTGAGAGCTGACGTGTTTGGGCTGCCGAGACTTGTCATGAGCAGCTGCTATAACTGTAGAGTCAGCCTGAGGGTTTTCTGCCAGATAGGGCTCATCCCTCGTCACCCTATAGAGCCTGTCTGATTTTTTAGGAACTGCCGGAACTGTGGCTGGATGCTTCCAAGTTATCCTGGTAAGGTATTGGAACGTATCCACCAAAGGAGGCACCACCAAAGGTTTCGGCTCCTTTTGCCTCAGGTAACGTGCTAGCGTCCAGCGTTCCGGATCCAGGTCCTCAGTCTCCCATTCGTTGAAGGCCTGGATGTGCCTCATGACGTCCATAAAAACTGGATCATCAGGAGGCGAACAGGGTAGTTCCTTATTCCCAGGAGAACTCCTGACAACTGAAAAGGACAAGGAAGAAGAGGCAGATCAGCTCCTGGATCGTGAAACGTCCGAACTGTGCCTGTAAGGACTACCTTCCCTACAGGGTCGGGTACTTCCAGACGGACATAGGTCCTGGGACCAATGACAGCTCGTGGACTGACGATGGAGCAGAGGCCGGTGCCTGTCGGGGGACTGGCATCGGCTAGTAGAGCGAGCCCGCCTAGAGATGGACCTATGGCGGCTGCGGGACTTGCTCTTGGGCCAGGACCGACAACGGCTGGAGGACCATGAATGGTGCTGTCGGTGGTCCCTGGACAGCGACTGGGACCGAGCCACCGAGGGCGAGCGGGACTTGGAAGGCTTACGCCGCTCGACGGGGGTTTTGGCCAGTGACTCAATAGGGAGATCCCCAGTGTCCTGGATGTCCGGTCAGTTGGGAACCGGTGGCGGGTCCGGCTTTGGGGTTGCCTTGTCCTTGACTTGGCTCCACCAGAAGGAGAAGAGCTCCTGCAACTCCTCCTTATTGAAAACAGAGGCCGCCATCCCCTTCAGGGGAACAAGTGAAGCCGGCAGGGCCTTTGGGGAAGACCTCAAAGAAAAGCCCTCCGGAGTAGAAGACTTCGGGCCGGCAACAGCACCTTGACCGGGCACCTTCTCACCTGTAGACCCATCGGCCTTAGAAACAGTAGCCGGTGCTGGCGTCTTGGCCAGGGTTGGCTCTAATTTAACTGGTTTGGAAGGGCAGGACCCAGAAGAAGCCTTAGCCGGAGAGTCC
This sequence comes from Neoceratodus forsteri, assembly GCA_016271365.2. NCBI lineage: Eukaryota > Metazoa > Chordata > Ceratodontiformes > Ceratodontidae > Neoceratodus > Neoceratodus forsteri. The sequence goes on from JADMNL010000025.1 coordinate 358,650,011, forward strand.
GGGTCCTTGCCTGACTGCTTACCCGACTCGGGTAAGGCCATGACCGAGGCCTTTTTTGGGGGGGCTGAAGCATGCCCCGAGGTAGAGGCCTTGGTAGAAGCCGCCGAGGTCAAATAGGTATGCAGCAGTATAGCCTTCACCTTGGCCAGTTTGTCTGAAGGTGCCCCCACCGGGGTCGGTGTCTTGCAGGGGTGTCGGGCCTCGACTTTTCCTTGTGTCTGGAGTGCTTTGAGCAGTTGGACCCACCCGAGCCAGAAGAGGAGGCCATCCTATGGGGAGAGTGCGATCTGGACAGATGGTGGGACCAGCTACGGTCCTTCTCATGGGACTTGCGGGATTTGTCCCGGTGCTTGCCCTTTTCCCCAGGAGAGCACTGCAGGACATCCATCTTTTTCTCTAAAAGGTGGGCTTAAATAGTGCAGTAGAAGGATGTCCTGCCCAGGCTGTCACTGAGCAGGAGGTAATAAAGTGTAAATCAGAAAACAAAAGAAAAAAATCAAACCATACTGTGATCTGTCACCAACAGTTGCAGCATATGACATCACTGCAACCTCACCCTGTGCATGGAGTATATCCTGTCAGTTACTCAGTAGGTAGCACGCTTGCCTCTGGGGCTGGAAGATCAGATGGTTGTGGGTTCTAGCATCACTCCAGGTACTTGTGGTAATACTCATAACTAATACTGCCATGTAGACAAGGGGGTGCTTAACTTGTGAGGTACCATCCTTTGGATGACATGTTATACCCAGGGTGGAACAAATCAGTCTGGAGCTGGTGGTCAGTTTGGCTACTAGCTTTCAAAATCTAGCAGCCAAATCAATATTTTTAGTGGCTATCCTTTTTAAGGACTCAAAAAACACTAAGGGTAGAAAGCCAGTTGTCCGGTCCACACCAGTCAGAATTTAGAAGGGGATATAGTACAACAACGGCATTGTTAAAAGTGCTGGGGGATATACAAGAGTCATTAGATAAGAAATTATTGGTTGGGGCATTTTTTTGTCAATCTGAAAAAAGCATTTGATATGCCTAATCACAGAATATTAACGAATGAATTGGTATCCCTGGGGTTCTCAGAGTCAGTGGTGGGGTGGATTGAAAACTATTTACAAGATAGATTTCAGCTGGCCTCACTGGGAGGCCATATTTCTGATTGCCTGCAGACCAATATTGGGGTTCCTCAGGGATCGATATTAGGTTCCCTGTTGTTCAATGTTTACATGAATGCCCTTCATATTGAGTGTCAACATGCTAGTTATCTTTACGCAGATGATACTCTTCTTTATAGTGTGGGAAAGCCTGTGGGACAGACACAGGGGGCCCTGCAGATGTCTTTTAATGTTCTGCAGGACTTCCTGTATCATCACATCACAAGTTGGTTGTAAACGCAAAAAAAGTCCAAGTTGATTTTTGTGGGACAAGATAAACAGCTTGGAAACAGAGATATGGAAATTGTCACCTGTGCAGGGGATAAGCTTGAATTAGTCTCAGTATACAAATACTTGGGACTATGGATTGAAGAGGAGTTGAAGTAGCATGAGCATGTAAATCAGTTAGTGGGTGGGGTGCACAAAAAACTTGGAGCTCTACACCAAGTAAAAAGGGATTTACCCCTAGAGGTGAGATGCAGGATTACCAAACCCGCTATACTGCCTATTATTCATTATGGTGATATAATATATAGTAGTGCCACAGAATCTATCTTACATAAGTTAGACGTACTATACAATAGGTTTGCCAGGTTTGCATTAAATGCCAAATGGAGAATGCATCATGGCTTGATGTATAGGGAATTAAATTGGCCAGGTTTAGGGGACATTGAAAAATACATACTTTGGAGTTTATGTTCAGAGTTTTCAAGGGGAAGGTACCCAACTATCTAACGGAATCCATGCTGCTTAAGAACGGTAGATTAAATTTAAGATCATCCCAGGGGGCTGAATTCCATTGTAACTTACGGAAGACCAATATAGGAAGGGCATCCTTTAGTTATAGAGGCCCAAATACATGGAACTCTATCCCAATGTATCTAAGGAGTAGTATCAACAAATTATCAATTGGTAAAATAAAGAGCTGGGTATTGAATGATAGCCTCAGACCCACAATTTTCTGTCCAGATTTTGCACTGGTATAAACAAATCCATGACCGTGGATCAAGTCATGGCTTAATAATTTTAGTTGTGTATGAAAGTCATTGTGACATTATTGTGTCCCTTTCATAGTTTTGTCCTCACCTGTTATTTTCTGTTATATGATAATTGTGTGTTATTTTATCATACTGTTTACAGATAGTTAAAATATATATTATATATATATTTTAACTATGTCGTTTATTGTAATCGAGATCATGCTATTTATGGTACCCATTGTAAATGAGCCTTTTGTTACTCAATTGGGATTTTTTTTTTTTTTTTTAACCATGTTCACGTTGTGTTCCCTAAATTAATGTGAATAAAATGTTATCTATCTAGTAGCCAAACCATTTTTTTAGTGGCCATTGGCCATCTGGCTACCCAATTTGTCCCACCCTGGTTAAACCAATTTCCCCTCTGCCCATCTCTGATCACTGTCCAAGTAGAAGTAAAAGATCCCATGGCACTTACTTAAGAAGAGTAGATCCAGAAGCAAATGATTTGATACCTTTTAATGGACCAACATAGATGTAACAACAAGAACAAAGTGCTCTAGCTTTCGGACCCACCAGTCCTTCTTCAGAAGCTAATGGCAGTTGTTTAGAAAATACAATACTTTTAACAGCTAGATCATGCAGAAGAAAACAGAAAATATCCCTATTGGTTTAAAATACTCATTTAAAAAATACTAAGAGTAGGCTAGTTTTGCCAGTGTCCTGGCCAACATTCCCTCTATCAATAAAACAGGTCCATGCAATTCCAACCCCCCATGCACCTGGAAACAAACTATCATTGCTTAGTGTGCCTTGACTAGTCAAAAATTACAGATAAATACTTATGCAGCAATCTACTGGTTGCCAATTGGAATTCAGTTCTTTTTAGACAGCCAATGTTTCATGTGTCATATTGTACATTTTAAAAAGCAGCAGACGCCTTCAGGAGAACTTTAGCAAAACATAATATGCAGACACAGTTCAGCTTGTATTTCCCATTAGTTCTGTATTCCTCCTCTCCATTATTTATTGCTGATGTAATCTGCATGAAAACAGGATCTTTGCTCCTACAAATTTCATCTATTCCTGTTGCTTTCTCCCTACCTGAAGTCTTAAAGCACTGCTTGTGACATCACAGTCACTCCCATGGCAACAGATTGTGATATCACAACAGAGGATATGACTTGAAGTAGAACGTAAGCTATAGCGGCAGATGAATTCTGAGGTACAAAGATCATGTATTCATGCAAATTGCCTCAGTAATAATGTGGAGGAGAAATCTATAGAATAGATATGGTGTGCAAGCTGAATTGTACCTAAATATTATGTTTTTCAAAGTTTTCTTTGAGGTGTCAGCAGCTCTTTAAGTAAATTTCCAAGGTTTTTTTTAATCTATTTGGGCTTTATAGCCCATTACCTCATGTCAGCATTAGTCAATCTGTGGCAAAGGTAGATTTTTTAAGGTTGTTGTTTTCAGGAGGGAAGGGATCGTAACTGAAACCAAACCCACGACCAGTTGATCCCTTCCATTTCCCAGTCCGCCAGTCCCAGCCCCGCCACACGCCAGGGTGACTAAGTAGGAAAGATACGTACCACGTTAAAGCGCATGATGGCAGTGCTTATTAAGGCATGCGTTTACAACCTGCAGAAAAAGAAAAGCCACCGCCTCAGCTAATAAAGGCCCTATAAGTTGTGCGGTGCCTTTTGTTTTTCTGAAAGGTTGCTTAAACATATATAAATAAGCACTGAAAAATGTCCCCATAGGCATGTATGGGGCGCACCCCCGCCCTCTCCCTACTTGGATGTCACAAACCATCTGAGTGAGGGGGAAGGACCAGCCTACCGGGAAGTGGAAGGGATCAGCTGGTCGTGGGTTCGGTTTCAGTTATGATCCCTTCCGTCCCAAAAACAGCAGCCTTAAAAACTCTTGTTTTTGTCACAGATTGACGAACGCTGGCATGAGGTAATGGGCTACGAAGCTGAGCAGAAGCAGCGTGGATGTTCCTTACCTGCATCAATTTCATCCCAACCAGTTTGAAGCCCTTCTGCTCAAAGCGCCTGATGATCTCCCCCACCAGCCGTCGCTGGACCCCATCTGGTTTGACCGCTATGAAAGTCCGTTCATTTATCCCAGCCCAGGCTGCAACAGAAGAAGGGGCTCAAATACTATGGATTCATGTCACACACACACACACACACACACACACACAAAAAGAAAAAAAATCAGCTTTTATTTTAAATAGCTTCATGCACTTCAAAGTTCAGAGAATTGCAGCTGCATTTTTCTTAACAGTAGAGCAGAGCAGAGATGTTGCTGTATGAAACACTCATGGTGTAATAACCATGGAAAGTAATATCACAGCAATTTAGGGTGCAGAACTGAGATATTTCAGTTTTTAATGTTTCATACATTTTTGTTACACAATACAAATATTTTTGCCCCTTTCAATTGTTGACTATGCTGTGTGAATCAAGGGGGAAAAAATCATTTCAATGCATTAAAAATTCTGGTAGTAACACAACAAAATGTGACAAAATCCAAGGGGGGGTGAATACTTTCTGAAGGCACTATATAAACATGCTTTTCCCAATTGTAAAAGTTTAAAAAAAAAGGAGACCATTTTATAAGTGCAATAAGCCACTCCGGGGTGTCTACAAAACTTATTTTATCACACGTCCAGTGACTGAAGTCACTCAGCCTGTGGCCTCATGCCTCACCACACCCCTGACCATGCGGTAAAATATGTTTTATACACACCCCATCATGCCTTATTGCTTACTTAGAACTTAGCTACCTGGAATTTGGTTTTAGCAAGTTAGATTTTCTGACTGGTAGTCGAAGTGGCTAACTGAAAATACCTCTAACAAAGAGCTGTTGAAAACTACAGTTCACAATAGCACATTGCTTATGCATAAAGGAAATAGCTCACAGTATTACTACTGTGACTTCCAATACCATGAAACCACATCAATGCCAAAAATGTAACTTTTGTGTGTATCATGTAAAAAAACGTAGCACAGATGGGAGTTGCTGTATAAGCCTCACATGAGGAAACAGATTTAGTCATAATGAAAAACAATGACTTGAAAACTTCGAGTCACTCTCAGAAGTTTATGAGAAAGTTGACCCGGTAGCGCGGAGGGTTGAGGTGCTGGACTCCACACCTCGAGCCGTGCTGGCAACCCGGGTTCGGGAACGAGCCTGGGCCACTGGGAGTCGGCAACAGTAGCAGCTCTAGCCACAAATGGTTACCAGGGCACAGCTGGGCCACAACAGATGGCAGCCAGGGCACGGATATATTGTTACTATGGGGGAAGCTCTGCACCATATGGGGCACCAACTGGGGCACAGCATTTTTTTTTACTGGGGCACGTGCCCTGGCAGGCCCTGGTGTAGAGCCGCCACTGGTCGGCAGGGGAGAGAGATGATTGAGTATCCGGAGGACAGCTCTCCTCTCCTCTCCTGGGGTGTGGACAGGGGTCTTGCACGGCGCTCGGCGGCCTGCTCTGGCAGAGACCGGAGACACAGCAAGCGCTAAGGAGCAGGAGGAGGAGTCGGGGAGTGGCAGATATTGAATCAACGCTTGATGTCAAGGCGCCAGCCACTTCCTGAAAAAGGAAAATGCTCGCCCGCCACAATCGAGCTTCGCCCTGATTTGCGGTTGCCCTCCTGGCACCTCCCGACTGACACTACTGAATTGTCGGGGTGTTGGGGCCCACCTTGTCCCCTGCCCGGGGGGGTAATCCGAGGTTACATGGGCGACAGAGGACTGCCCAGGCAGGAGCAGACCGTAGGGGGATAACTCCTTGGTGCTCGCAAGGAAGACCAGAGCCGAGGGGGAATAAACAAGAAAATAAAAATAAAAAAAATTAAAAGTTTTATAAGTAGGCAAACAGGATGCTGGCATGTATCAAACTAGGAGTTACAAGCTGCAGTAAGGTGATCACGTCATTGTACGGGACACTGGTCGGTCCACGTATGAAAACTGTGTCCAATTTTTGAATTAATCTTAAAAAAGATAAGGATAAACTACAAAGAATACAGAGGAAAACAACAGTAACAATCCAAGACCAGTAGGGGAGGACGTACTAGGACAGGCAGAAGAATATTAGTATGTAGTCATTAGAAAAGAGTGCGAAGGGAGATATGATGAAAACTTACAATGATAGTCACCCTAATCTTCCACTTAAGGTAACACATCAGCTAATGCGGTACTTTGAATAATACTTCTGTAAGGAAGAAATGCTGTCCTGCAGTACCTGAATACGGTAAATCTTTCGGTGGTAAAGTGGAAGATTAGGATGGCTACCATTGCAAAATGGGGGTGGGGGATATAATACTGCAGACGTCAGTGTGCTATTTAGATCAAAAAGATGGACCAACACCAGTGGTTGCTACCTCAGGCTGGCAGGAAGAGAGTTCACCCCAGCATCTCACTGGCCCTACTGCTGCCTTGTCACACTGCCTCCCCACATTGAGGTTATCAGATATGATTGTCCCCAGGTCCCTTTCCTGTTTGGTGACAGTCAATGCCTCTTCTCTCATTCTGTACCCTGTCTCTGGGCTTCTGTCCCCTAGGTGCAAGATTCTGCAGTTTTTCACACTGAAACCCAGCTGCCATGCCCTTGATCACTACTCAAGTTTCCTCAGGTCCCTGCATATTTTTCCACCCCCTCTGGAGTATCTACCCTATTGCAGATTTTAGTTTCATCTGCAAAGAGGCATACCTTCCCTTCCAGTTTATCTGCAATGTCACTTATAAAGAGATTAAAGATGACTGGTCCCAGTACCGAGCCCTAAGGCACCCTGCTGGTCACCCTCTGTTCCCTGGAGTGAACTCTGTTTACCACCACCACCCTCTGTCACCTATCCATTAACCGACTTCTTACCCTGTTTACTACCTTAGGACCCACCCCTAAGCTGCCCAGTTTTCTTACAAGTCTCCTATGTGGTACAGTGTCGAATGCCTTACTAAAATCTAAGTAGATCATGTCCACTACCCCACCCTGATCAATTTCCCTGGTCGTCCAGTCAAAGAAATCTATCAGATTTGTATGACAAGACCTTCCCCACTACATGAATCCATGCTGCCTCGGGTCCTGTAACCCACTGGATTCAAGATACTCCACAATCTTTACCTTTAGTAGCAACTCCTTTAACTTTCCCACTACTAGTGCCAGACTGACTAGCCTATAGTTGCCGGCCTCCCTCCTGCTACCACTTTTATGAAGCAGGACTACACCTGCCCTCCTTCAGTCCTCTGGAACCATTTCTGTTTCCAGAGAGTTGTTGAACAGGGCTGTCAGAGGTGCAGTCAGTACCTCCATGGGTTTCCTCAATACCCTTGGGTATACCCCATCTGTCACCATAGCTTTGTCCACTTTCAAATTTGCGAGTCCTTTCAGGGCCCTCTCTCTCCGCTGTAAATGAACTTGTGTCTACCTCCCTCCCCCCAGCACTCCTCCTGCTTTTACGTGGTTCATCCCCTTCCTCTATGAAGACTGAACAAAAGTATCCGTTCAGGTTATCTGCTTTTTCCCCGACTGCCCTCTGCACAGTCCCCTCTTGTCAGTCTTAATCTCACAGTCCCTCCCCTCATCTTCTGCTTTTCCCTTATGTACCTAAAAAAAGATCCTGCCCCCTTTAGTTACCCATTGGGTTATTCTTTCCTCAGTTTATGCCTCTGCACTCCTCACTGCTTTCCCTAATTCCCTCTGCTTCTCCTGGTGTATCTCCCTATCCCGTTCCCTCTGTGTCTCTTTGTACCTCCTGAATGCTACCCTTTTAGCCTTTACATTTTCAGCCACATCCTTTGAGAACCATTGCAGTCTCTCTCTTTTTACGGCTGCAGTGGGCGAAGCCTGCAGACGTTTTGCATATACAAAAGGGCTGATGTCATATTTTCTGTCCGTGGAACTGGCTGAAGGTGTAAATAGTGTCCTCCGCCTTAGCCTCCTCCAAGAAATGCTTTCCGCCCTCAAATAAATATGCTTTCACGTTAGTCAATTGTTGCTGGTTGCAGGGTACCATTTTCTTTCTTAAATGGGAAACACAAGAACTGGAACCTGAGTAGTGGGAGGCAAAATTTGTTGTTTTTTTTGGGGGTAAGATCCACCCCCACCTGAGAAGCTCCTAAAGATCTACCTGTAAGGGCAAAAGCTAAATGGCCACAATTTTGATTGAAATGTGTGGCTCAATGCGTAAACTGAGTTAAACAAAAAAACATACATAGGGTCCCTATTAGTTGAGCGGTGTCTTTCTTTTTTATCAAAAGGTAGCTTAAAGTATTAAAAAAAAGGTTCTGAAAATAAGCCCCATAGGCTTTCAGAGGCATCCCGGGACTTCCTGGTACCACGTCACAAAATGGGGGAGTGCGGGTGGAGCCGGCAATCTAGGAAGTGAGAAGGGATCGGCTAGCTAGCGGTTTTAACAAATTACCATCCCTTCCCAAACTTTGATGCGTGAGTTAAAAAAAATATTTTTACACAGCGGGGCTATCGCCGCCCCAGGGTAGCAGACTATGAAGCCCAAAGTGTGATTTTAACACATCACACATTTACTTTAAATATAATTTACATCACCTCATGGACAAAAACCACCCTCTTTCTCTAAAAAAAAACAAACAAAAAAAAAAAAAAAACTAAATAATCCCAAGGCTGAACATATGCCAGCCATTACTTTTTCATGTACTGTCACCTTCTGTACCATCATGGGGATTTGCATGTTTCCCATGATGCTTTGTATTATTGGGGTATGTGCAATTGTGTTTTATTTAAAAGTTGGCTGTCCAGCCAATACCATCTGGGATAACACATACCTCAGTGAAATCTGACCAATGGAAAATCATGTACACAAATGCTCGCAGTCTGGGAAACAACATCCCAGACCTGCAGGCAATAATGACAGAGGCTAAACTGGACATATTAGCCATTAGCGAGACATGGTTTACCAGTAACCACACCTGGGAGACTTCAGTACCTGGCTACGTACTGTTCAAAAGAGACCGAGGTACAAAAAGGGGAGGTGGAGTGGCCCTTTATGTCAATGAAAATATCAAAGCTATAGAAATTCAGAATACACATAAGGAGCCAGAAGAACTGTGGGTCACCCTGGAAACAGGAAATGGGACAGCCATACGAACTAGGGTTGTGTACCGGCCTCCAGACCAAGGGGAGGACAAAGACACATTACTGTTAGAAGATATACAAAACATGACAGCTAAAGGGGAGGTTCTGATAATGGGAGACTTCAACATGCCAGATACAGACTGGTCAATACCATCAGGGACATCTGCCAGAACTAGACACATGGTGGATCCCCTACAGGGGGAGGGCCTCGAACAACTGGTACAACAGCCCACAAGAGACAGGGCTATCCTACATCTATTACTGACTAACAGGGAAAGGATCACACATCTCCAGGTAGAGGGTCACCTGGGAGACAGTGACCATCACATGGTATGGTTCAATTTGGCCACTAGAACAAAATCATCCCATTCCAAGGCAAAAATATGGGGCTTCAGAGGAGCCGATTTTGATAAGATGGTCAACAGAATTAAGCTAGCCCTGACAAAAAGAAATACACGTGAGGGGGTACAGGCAAAGTGGGCAAGCATTAAAGATGCAATACTTAAAGCAACATCCCATTGTGTTAGTGAGAAAAGGAAGTGCAAAAGAAGAAGGAAACCACTTTGGTTCTCAAACACAGTAGCAGAAAAGGTCAGAGCCAAAAGACTGGCCTTCAGGAATTATAAGGGAACGCAGCAGGATGAAGATAAGGAGGCATACCAAACTTCCCTTAGGGAAGCAGGGAAGGCAGTAAGGCAGGCAAAGGCCCAAACTGAGGAAACACTAGCACGAACAGTAAAAGAGGGTGACAAGACTTTCTATAGATACATTAATGAAAGGAGAAAGTCCAGAGTGAGTATTGCTAAGATCAAAGGGGATTAGGGGGCATGTGAGGAGGAGGATCATGTAAAAGCATCTATCCTAAATAGATACTTCTGCTCAGTATTTACTAAAGAGAAGGTAGGGCAGGGCCCACAGCTCTGCACCATGGCCACAAAGGGAAAGGAGGTGTGCACTAGTCCCTTCACAAAAGAAAGGGCCCTACAAGAGCTCAATAAGCTCAGGGTGGACAAGGCAATGGGACCTGATGGCATACATCCCAGGATACTAAAGGAGTTAAGGGTGGAACTAGCAAAGCCATTATCAGAACTGTTTAGTAAGTCTCTGAGCACAGGAGAGGTCCCAGAAGACTAGAGAAGGGCACATGTGATCCCGCTCCACAAAAGTGGAGGCAGGGAACTACAGACCAGTCAGTCTTACCTCAGTAGTGGGCAAGATTATGGAGACACTCCTTAAGGAAAGGATAGTGCAACACCTGGAATCCACAGGAGCACAGGATCCAAGACAGCATGGGTTTACAAAAGGAAGGTCCTGTCAAACTAATCTCATAGATTTCTTTGACTGGGTAACCAGAGTGGTGGACAAAGGGGGAGCAGTTGATGTTGCCTACCTTGACTTCAGCAAAGCTTTTGATACTGTTCCACATAGAAGATTGATTAATAAGCTGGGTAGGCTCGGGGTGGGTCAAACGTTGGTCAACTGGGTGGCAAACTGGTTGACAAGCAGAAAACAGAGAGTGGTAGTAAACAGTATACAGTCAGAAGAGATGCAAGTCACTAGTGGGGCCAGTCCTCTTCAATATCTTCATCAGTGACATTGCAGATGGACTGGAGGGTAAGGTTTGTCTGTTTGCAGATGACACCAAGAATCTGCAACAGAGTAGATGATCCAGACGGTGTGGGCAGAATGAGAAGAGATCTGGATAAACTAGCAAAATGGTCGGAAGAGTGGCAACTGGGGTTTAACGCAAAGAAGTGCAAGATCATGCACATAGGGAAGAGAAACCCTGAAGCCACCTATAGACTGGGAGGGGAGTTGCTGGCAGTCACAAGGGAGGAGAGAGACTTGGGCGTCATCATCACCGATGACCTGAAATCATCCAAGCAGACCTCTAAAGCAGTAGGTAAGGCTAGAGGGATATTTGGGTGATTAGTAAGGGTATCACAAGTCGGAAGAGGGAGGTAATAATCCCTCTTTACAAGACACTGGTTAAGCCCCATCTGAAGTACTGCATAGAGTACTGGGGCCACACCTTCACAAGGACATTAACCAAATTGAGGCAGTCCAGAGAAGGGCAACCAAAATGGTGCAGGGACTGCATCAGAAAACGTATGAGGACAGATTAACTGAACTCAATATCTATACCCTAGAGCAAAGGAGGGAGAGAGGTGATATGATTGAAACATTCAAACACCTTAAGGGCATTAACAAGGTGAAAGAGTCTAACATGTTACAATATAAGAAAAACAGCAGGACAAGAGGACACAGCATGAGATTAGAGGGAGGCCGATTAAGGGGCAATGTGAGGAAATTATTTTTCACAGAAAGGGTGGTGGATGCATGGAACGGCCTACCTCAGGAAGTGGTGGATATGAATACAGTGCGAGGCTTCAAACAGGCATAGGATAGGCATACAGGAGCAATAAAGATGAGTATGAATAGATAGGCCATCGACAGAGCAAAGGCCTATGGCACATTCATAAGGTAGAAAAAGAAATGGGCAGACTGGATGGGCCTTGCGGTCCTTATCTGCCGTCAGCTTCTATGTTTCTATGTTTCTCAGCAGCATTTGCTCTGGGGTTCTTTTGTAAACTTATATTGCTTCCTATTCCTTCCATTAAAATGTACACCTCCATATATTTTTCTAATAATGTGTATGCCTTCCTTAGAACAGAAACTAAAACAAATCTTACTACTTACAAATCACTGTGTTTTTTTCTCCATATCTCCTTAACAATTCCACACAACTTCAGTAACTTCATTATGCAGCTGTGGCAGATCTGACCAGACTGTTTCTTACTGCTTTTGCTTTTCCTTTGCACAGAGGTTTGCTGCCTTTACTGTGTCTCCTCTTAACTTAGCCCACTGCTCCTCCACGCCACCCAGATCATCCCCTCCCGCTACGTCATCTCTGAGCATTCACCCATCTTTTTAAAATATGCCCTCCTGAAGTCCAGTACCTTGTCATTGTGTGGTTTGCTTCCGCTGCCATCTTTATGTTGAAACACACTGTACAGTGATCACTGTCCCACCTTGACATCTGCAATACTGTTCCTGTTTATCAGCACCAGGTCCAGTACTGCCCCATCACAAATAAGTTCCCTGACTAGCTGCCTGAGAAACACCCCCAGGAAGTCTAGGATGCCCATTCTTGGTAGCTGAAGCTGCGGCTGGGAGACTCCAATCTAAATCTGGCCAACTGAGGTCCCCCCCAGCAGCACACCTCCCTCATTTCGTCACTGTTCTAACGGCTTCCACCAGTGCCTTATCCAGTTTCTGTCCCTGTGCTGGAGGTCTGTAGATCATATCATGTCAGTGCAAACAGTGGATCAGGTTCCTGTCTCCAGGATCACTCACAGTACTTCCAAACCCTCCATCCCCCGGCTTCCCTTTGTCTCCGACCCCTTGATACCCTCCCTTACATACAGCACCAACACCCCCTTCATTCCCACCCTGTTTTTTCCAGAACGGAATACAGCCTGGTATGACCATGTCCCAGTCCTGATTTCCTGTGTGCCCCAACTCTGTAATGGCCACAATATTCAGGCCTGCCTTCACCATGATGGCCTCTAGGTTCAGAAGTTTGTTTCCTAGGCTTCTTGTGTCTGCATACTTGGCCTTCCACACTTTGTTCCCACTCTGCCTGATAACCCCTGAGGGGGCAATTTATACCTCCCTATTTTTCCGCCACCCCCTCAGTTAGTTTAAATGTTCATCAAAGTAACATTTAAACCATCCATTGAGGACTACGGTTCCAGCAGTCACCCCTGTATAGGCCCAGATCCCTCCAGGTTGGTCCCCAGTCCCCACTGAAGCCAAACCCTCTTTTCTGTACTATTCCTTCAACCATGAGTCAAAGTTCCTGGTGCAGAGAACCCTCCCCACCCCAAGCAGTAGACATGCAGCACCTCAGCAACAGTCACCGAGCATGCTACCTGCCTAAAACCCCTCCCTAGCTCCCTCAAATCTCCCTACACAATCCCAGCCCCATCCCTAGCCAGGTCATTAGTCCCCATGTGGACGACCTCCAGCTCCCCATCTTGCCTGCCACCCTAGCGATCCCTAGGATATGCTTTCCATGCCTCCGAGCTGTGGCACCAGGTAGACATCTCACCTCCCTCCTTCCCCCCCTTCTTGTTCCCAAATGTACCCACTAATGATCGAGTTATCAACAAGCTGCTTCCTCCTCTGCCTGGAAGACACTCTCACCTCAGGGTCAGAAGCTTGTGGGTTCAAGTCCCACACAATATTCATACTCGAGAATGACGAACCTCACCCAGTTCTAATCAGAACATCACAGGGTTTCTAACAGGTTCTGGTTTTCAAACCACTTTTTCAGCCGAAGAATTTAAGTCCACCTCATAATAATTACATGCTAACGATTGGTGCCAACTAATTTGCTATTTGACCCCTCAAACGGTTTTACAAGGGGTAGTTCTTTTCAGTTCTAAATGATAGAACCGCCCCAGTTCTGGGGGGTTTTGTCCATCCCTGGTTCATCTGCAATACTGTTACGGAGCGTAGTGGTGGAGGGGGTGCTCAACTAATCAAAACATGTACATTTTTGTTTTATTTTGTTAACTAGGTAAGTACACTGGGCCGCACTGGCCCCTTTACAAGCATGACCTACGACATACAAGAAACAGATTATAAAAACAAAAAGTACAAAAATACATAAGGTAAATGCAACAGGTTATAAACACATTACAAATACAAATGGTTTATACCAGAATATACATTTACTAGAAACACAGAAACATACAAGTTGATGGCAGAAAAAGACCACCCGGCATCCAGTTTGCCCCTTTTTCCCTGCTTAGTATAAAACCGCAGACCCTACTTGGTCACCAGCCTCTGCCCTCTTGCCCCCCCCCTACTCCTACCAGTGTTATCTCCAGATCCTGTTTGGGGGTCTGGATTTCCTCCCCTATCAGTTTTGGTGATACCCATGTGTCTATCCCATGCTTTCTTAAATCCAGTAACTGTCAACAGCCTCCACCATTTCCACTGGGAGGCTGTTCCAGGGGTCCACCACCCTTTCCATGAAGAAGTACTTTCTCCTGTTCCCTCTGATCCTCCCCCCAACCCCCAACTCCATATTGTGTCCTCTAGTGTTTGAACATCCTTTTCTTTGAACGATGCTCCCTTCCTGTACCTTGTTTATTCCCTTCTGGTATTTAAATGTCTCAGTCATGTCTCCCCTTCCTCTCCTGATCTCTAAGGACTACAGATCTAGATCCCTTAGCCTTTCCTTGTAGGGCTTCTGATGCAGGTCCTGCACCATTCTGGTCACCCTCCTTGTACCCTCTCCATCCTGTCTGTATCCTTATGGAGATGAGGCATCCAGAACTGCACACTGTACTCAAGGTGGGGTTTCACCAATGATTTATATAGGGGTATTATTACCGCCCTCTGCCTACTGATTATACCCCTCCCTATACAGTCCAACATGCAGTTTGCCCTTCCTACTGCCTTATCACATTGTTTCACCACCTTGAGTTCATCCAATATGATAATCCCCAGGTTCCTCTCCTGACTTGTTACTGTGACTACTGCCCCCAGTTCATATGTGGCCTGTGGGTTTTTTTACGTCCTAAGTGCACAATTCTGCAATTCTTTGCACTGAATCCCAACTGCCAAGTTTCTGACCACTCCTCCAACTTCCCTAGGTCCTCCTTCATTGTTTCCACCCCCACCCCAGTGTGTCTACCCAGTTGCAGATTTTTGCATCATCTGCAAATAGGCACACCTTCCCTTCCAAGCTGTCTACAGTATCACCAATGCAGATATTAAAGAGGACCAGACCCAATACTGACCTCTGTGGCATCCCAATTGTCACCCTGCCCTCCTCAGAGTGAACCTCCATTTACTACCACCCTTTAAGCTTCTACCGCTAAGCCAGCTTTCCACCCATTTTCCCATTTTGCTATTTTAGGACCCACTCCAATATTGCTCAGTTTGTTCACCAGCCTCCTGTGAGGGATGGTGTCAAAAGCTGTACTGAAGTCCAGATATGCCACGTCCCCCTTGTCCATCACCCTCATCACCCAGGTCGAAATACTCGATTAGGTTCATCTGGCAGGACCTCCCCTCAGTGAATCCATGTTGCCTGTGGTCTTAGGAGACTGCTGGTTGCATGGTAGTCACCAATTCTCTCTTTAGGAGCGACTGCATTACCTTTTCTGCTTGTTTAGAGCTGTATTTAGTCATCAAGTGAGTTTTATACACTTTTATGAACTGACTGATGGTATTTAAATTCCCAATCTCCAAGTATTCCAGCTTTTAGCTGCAACATACATAAAAGATTTCTGCACCCCCACCCCCCCAAGGTTATAAAACGTGGTATGGATATGGTTGTAACATCATCAGAACGCAAATGTGATAATTTAATTTTGGGCATGAACTTGCCAGACAGAGGACCCTCATCACCTTTCTTTAGTGCCTTATAAGTCAAACAATTTAAATAAAACATGTCCCTGTATTCCAGTGACAACTAGTCTAACCTCCCATAAGGGGCACAATGGTGCTCTCTCTGTTTTACCCCTCCGAGCAAATCTACAAACTGCACTGTACAGATTCTTTTTGATCTCACTTTCTCAGACCTCCGAAAAATACTATACTCCCATATTCAATAGACAGTAAAAGACAGGCTTGTGATAGAGACTTTCAGGTGCTATCAGTTAGTAAATCTTTAAACGCATACAGGGCACCTAGTTTTTTGTGTAACTAACTACAGACCAACTCAGTGTGTATTTCAAAGTGTAACTGGGAGTCTAAAGTCTCTCCCAAATACTTGAAGTGGCTCACAACTTCCAAACAACTATCATTAAGTTACACAACTAAATTGTCCGTATTTCTACAAGATTTTTGAGCTGTTCAGAATAACAGTTTTTTTTTTTTAATTATTATTATACATCAATAACCTGTTTAAATAAAACCAGCTCATTTGTTTTCCAAATTCAATGGTCAGATTCTCATTTAACATGGTCGTGTCTTTATATGCCACATATAGCACTGCGTCATCAGTGTAGAGTACAATTTTTGACATGCTGAAAATTTGGGGTAAGTCGTTGATGAATAAGGGAAACAAGAGAGCCCAAGAATGGACCCCTGAGGCACACCATGAGCCACAGTTCTTAAAATCAGACAAAATCCCATCTGTCTGATCATTTGCTTTCTGTTCACCAGATAGTTTGAGACCCAGTATATTCTGGAGGGAGTCATCCACCTGGTCGAATGCCTTGGTCAGGTCCATGAACACCGCCCCTGTGAACATGCCCCCTTCCATGTTCACATGCAGGTCATTCCCTTCCATGTTCATGTAACCCCCCCTACAAATGGGGGTTCCCAAAAGTCTTCCTTGGTGTGCCTAAATGCCCACTGCTAGGTTGGCATCCTGTGTCTTAGCATTTTAAAAGTGTTTGTATGAGAGTGCCTTGATGCCTCTGTGCTCTGTCTCTTTAAGAACTGCCTATGACATGGTGCTTATTTAATCTGGGAGGGGGCTGAGCGTTTCTATGCTCGAGTCATGCCCGGCCTCCAGATAATCACTCCATTCTGCCATTGCTAGTGGCGCAGAGGGAGCTCTGTTAGGAGCTGTACTTATTTGTTGATTATATACTGAAATAGTAATGATATTGTAGTTTGTCTAACCTGCCTTCTTTGCAGCATGGACAGTTCTGTTTATCACCACCATCTCGGTCCTGGACTGCCAGAATGGGCCAATCAGCACCTTTGGGGACCCTAAAATGGAGTTTGTCCCCAAGGGTCTTGTGGGAGTGAATTTCTGTAGGAATTGTAGTTTTGAGACTTTGGCCCCTAAATGCACCTGGAGGGGGAGCCCTTGCTTTGACAGACAGATGAATCAATGAATCAAACCTTTTGGACCGAAGGGAAATTCCCAAGCTGCCTGCTGCAGTGAGTCAGTCTGGAGGTAGAGTTTGGAGAGTGAACAGCTTGAGTGATTTGAGCAGCTGCTTCTCCGTAGTTCAGGTGGGAAATTGGTGGAAAGGCTGAGTTTGACCTGTCTGCCTGCTGTCCCTCGAGAGGGAATCCTTTGAAAGGCTTAGTAATCAGACTGTATCCGAATTGGAGCGTGACAAAGCCACTGAAAAGTGACCAGATTTAAACCTGAAGAAGACAGAAGATTTGCTGTACGCGATCGGCCTGTCAGGACATCCATTCACCATAGAACTCCCAGTTTTGCTCAGAGACACTGATACTGCGACCGGACTGCTATCCGTTTGGTGATTGCTTTACTATAAATGTGCTGTAACCTGCTAGTGGGTCGTGATTTGGTTCCCCACTGTTTAATTGTGCCTTGCTTGCTGGAAGCTGCATCCAGCACCTTCCGGACTGAATCCGCATTCTTCTCCAATTGGTCTGGGCCTCCACACTTTGGTCCAGCCAGCTACTCACACCACAGAGAAGACCACTGACGAGAGACCTGCCTGGGGATCAGCCCCCTGCTCAACATCACGAACAGAAATGACACCTTGGTGAATCGTGTGGGTCCTGCTTCTCCTGGCAAACCAGCAAGTCATCCGGCAGTCTCCATTTCATCCATCATGTGTCCTGTACTGGGTAGCGTAAGTAAACACCAGGGTAGCTCCCTGCAACAACAGCTCAATCAAAGTGTGTCATGTGATTTAATCATTTTGTCTAATCACAAACTGAGCCTCCTGGATCCCGATTACAAATTGTGTGTGGTACTGTGTGGTTGTGCATGCCTTCTATTTTCATCACAGGGCCCCAACCAGCTGCGATGCTGGCCTACCCCGGGCAACGCATCAGGCTAGCCTGTCTCACCAACTGGGTACCCAGCATGTGTGTGACTGTGCTGAGGGACAAAAAAGTGCATGCATAATTGCCTGACTAGATCAGTTATAGAATCAATCAACCTGATTATGCCCCTCCCTTGTTCAAGTCCCCCGAATAAATCAGATCTAACTATTTTTGCATCTAATTTGAATGTGGTTCTAGTTTGTACCAAAAGCACTGCATTGTTGTTATTTGCTGTGCCTAACCTTGTTTTACAGGGGGTCTCCAGGGTCGAACTGGTGGGGCCAGCCCTGGTGGTAAGTGCAAACAGTGTGGGGATTTGCATGCTGAATACGGGCTATTGTGAAAGTGTTTGTTATATATTGTCTAGGCCACTAGAGGGGAAAGAGGGGGGTTACAGTGTCCCAGAGGGCTGTACCCAGGTTAGCCTTGCTACTAACAACCCTGTCCTCCGGGTGGAGGCACCCGTTTCAGTACCCAGGCCCCTTAACCTGCAACTAGCCAAGCAGGCAGGGGTAGTAGCCCTTGGGACGGCGCCACCTGGGGGTTACATTCACATGCAGTTCATTTGTGATCCTGACCAAGGCAGTCCCCCTGCTATAGTCCCTCCTGAAGCCATGCTGTGCACTTGTTAGAATATATATTATGAAAACAAAATGTGTGGTTTTGTTCACAGATTTTCAAGCTTCAGTGGACTCTGTCAACTAGTCTGATAGTATCGAGCTCTGCACTCCAAACCCACTGCAACAACACTCAAAATTTATCAACACACAAAAAAAGGGAAGGGATCTGGTTTTATATCACACATTCTTCCATGCTGTATCCTGCTTTACAAGCCTTCAACAGCTGCAGTTGGTCTTGGACGTGCACATGAAGTGAGGCTGAGGAAAGGGTAAGGAAACCTCAGCGACAGGTAACAGAGAAAGAGATAGACAGGAGCTGAAGCACAGAGGCATTACGTGAGATTCAGGGACATTAAAGTGAGCATTACTTTTAAGGGAAGCTCAGGGAGGTTAGCCACAGAGGGACAGTGAAATGGAGGCGGTTGAGCACACAGGAAAGGTGAGAGGACAAGAGATTAAGCATATCACAGGGAGGTTAAGACAGACACCTGCTCAGAGATCTGGCCCAGTGGCACGGAGGGCTAAGGTGCTTGCACCTCACCTGCCACCACACTGATGACCCGGGTTCAGGAATTACCTCAGGTTGCTGGGTGTCAGCAGTGGGTGGGGGGAGAGGACTGAGCATCCCAGTGACTGCTCTTCCCTCCCCTCCTCTCCCAGGGAGGGGTGGCCAAGCCGTCCTGGCCTTTGACTGCCCCCAGTTGGAGGCCTGGGCATAACGCAGGCTCTGAGCATCTTCAATGGGTGTGGCTGTGGTTCTGCAGTGCGTGTATGCCTCACATGCATGCACTTGCATGCCACCACAGCCAGGGGAATAGGAAAAAAAAATATAGAGCCAGGTGGGCTTAATGAAGCCTTGCCCGCTCTCCCCCAGCCCAAATTGCCACTCTGTCTCCAGGGCACTTCTGGCTTGTGGGACTGCACACCCTTGAGTACAGAAGACAAAGAGGTGATCTCGGTCTTGTATATGGAGCACACAGAAGTAATGACTTATGGGAATGTGTAGGTCTAGAACACAAGGAACTAAAGAAAATTACAAGAACACACAATGTCCAGTTAAGGAGAGAACTATATAAAACAAAACAAAAAAAAAAGGTTCATGGTTCAATCAGAGAGTAGTTAAGCCATAAAATAATCTACCAAAGGATATTGCAGAAAGTGACACAATAACGACATTCAAAAATAAATTAAACACACACTTTGGAAATAGATCCACTGAAAAAATGGCAAGTCCACTTGGTGCAAGCTATAGACTTGTTTTCCAACCTATGAAACCTAAGTGCATGGGGTGGAGGGGAAGAGACAAGCCTCCCTCCTCTGGCCTTGCTGTTGGGGTACTTAAGTCCTGGGACACAGGGAGGCGGTACCCGGTCATGGGTGGTGGGGACAGGGCAGAGCAGCCACCCGCCTGACTCCAGGCAGAAAAAAAATATATAGAAGTCAGTTGCGCACGGCCACTAAGTAGGTGGAGATGGAGATGGTAGGATTCAGTTACCTGGGCATTCAGATTCACACCTCTACATTCTACTAACCAGAGGCTACATAGCAGCCCATGGGCAGCATACCTGTACACAACTGGCACCGAGCACTGTGCATCCAAGGAATGCCAACTCAAGGGCACTTTTGCCAATTATCCAACAACTCATGAGGAGTGATCTTTATTGAAGTTTCCTTCAACTTGTGACAGTGGTACAATCACTCATCAGAAGGGCAGGGAGCGGCACCAATACACTTTGTCTTTTTTGTTCTGCACGTCTTTCTCAGCCCCCCCCCCCCCACAGTGGGGATTTCAGAGGTGTCTCTCTCAAGACAAGATTCCATGCACTCGGTAGCATGTGGGCCAAGAGGGCTGGAGCTGTCATCTTATGGCTGTCAGATTTCTCCTCCATCTTTTCTCGTCACCTGCCCCTAGGGATGCGGACAGTGATGGCTCCAAGCAAGCATGTGCACACAGCAGCTTGCCAAGGGGGAGCGAGGTGATGCCACTCTCTTTCTTTGCAAAATGGGGTTGTGGCATTTCTTTAAATTGGGAACACCAGGGGGAAGAAGTTTAGCAGGCAAACCTGCTTGCCTCCCCAGCAGCAAAAGGCCAAGAACACCCTACCACAGCCTCCTGCTGGCCTGCAATAGAGACCCAGTCTCATGGTGCGAATGTCAGTCACCAGCTATTTTTCTTACTTCCTTTTCATCCTTTATTTCGCCTCTGGCTGGATGTTCCACCTCGGGCTTGATGCTGGTAACCTCCCAGATATGACAACTCCCATCTCCCACGCTACAATGTCCCAAGTGGCTTGCCCCTCAACCCTGCCTCCCCCATGTTGGTGTCTTTGGGATGGGACACCACCCTTCTAGAGCACAATCTGGTAGCGAAGATGGGGAGCACAGGGCACAGGAGTGCCAGTAATGTACATGCTGGCAGTCATTTTCTGGCGTTGTCCGTTGACTCTCCCACCACCTGTCGACACTGCCTGCAGCCTGGTCCTGGTGCCGTGCTACTGCCACTGCGGAGCAGCAAGGTCCGTGACCAACTGCAGGGGTGGCAGTAGAGGCAGAGTATACACCTGCACTCCTCTGGGCTGGGACGCTCTGCAATGGGCAGCACATTCCCAGCCCACAGCCACCTGACGCCTGCATCTCACATTTGCTTCTGAACCCAAGTCACAAGTATAGTAGTGCAACATGCCGAGAGGGCCAATGTGCAAGCTGACCCTTTTATTACTTTGTTTACTGCCACTGAGTGAGCCTTGTATTTACGAGTGTCACTGTTTGACGGTCACAGTATTGATACAGTGGACAGTTTCTGATATTGCAATAACCGTGGTTCACTGTATACCACAGTTTTCAGAGCCTTCAAGTAATTGTTTTGTGCTTTTAAGAACTACTGTCCCTCCTGCACCAACTTTCACCAACACAAAGAGTTTGAGGAGGCTTTTTCACACACACACAAAAAAATTACTTCTCTAATACTGCGGTATTGCCACAATAACGGTATTACACGTGATAGTTTTCAAGCCATCAAAATTTCATACCACGAAATCCCTACTTGTTTCCTCCCTCTTCACTGTTTTTCACTGTCCAATTTTATGCATCCCACTTACTCTAGGATGTCAGTTCCAACGTTCTGCACTGCAGAGTAAACAGGACGATTAAAATGAAAGAACTAAACTTTACAGTATTTGTTAACTGCTACCTGACCTTTTCAGCCAAATGACACAACCTGTAGTCATAAACTGCCATGGCCTAAATTTTCATGGCGATTTGCACATATATCCCATGATGCTTTGAATTAGGAGGTTATGTGGGAGTTTGTATTTCTTTGAAACCTGGCTTTGTTGCCAATGCCCTTTTTGGGTACCCCTTGCCTCAGTGCTTTTGTGCCGAGGTTCTCCATCTTTTTAGTCACACCTCATGACATCACAGAATTGAAATATGCAACCTGCGAAAGTACTGTAGCGATTTGACTACTTGAGCACTGTTCCAAAGTACACAGGTACGTCTTGCTTCCATGGAGATTCCGCCCTGCTGCATGCATTTGCTGCCAATCAATCACATGACTTGTTCACTGACTTGGAGTTATTCAGCATGTAAACAAGAGGCATTAGTGTGGGATGGGGCACGTTTGAGTATTATTTATTTATTTTTTGATAACCGAGTAAGTGCACTAGACACAAAAGTGACTATTTTCAGGCACGACCCGGGAGGTTAAACATAAAAGATATTTGGCAGAATCTGGTGGGCAAAGCCCCCCAACCAGCACCAGATATTACAGAGATGGCAATATCACGGTATTCCACAGTATCAGAAGTCATGGTATTGATACTGTGGGCAACTTCCGATTATGTTAGAACTATGGGTCACAGTACATGCTAACGAGAATGGCTCCGACGCAAACATGGCCAGCACCACTTAGGAGGGATTCACTGACCAAGATTCAAAAAACATAGAAACACAGAAGCTGACGGCAGAGAAGGACCACAAGGCCCATCCAGTCTGCCCATTTTTTTCTGTCTTATGAATGTGCCATAGGCCTTTATTCTGTAAATTACCTATCTATTCATACTCAACTGTATTGCTCTCTTATGCCTATCCCATGCCTGTTTGAAGCCCTGCACAGTATTCATATTCACCACTTCCTGAAGTAGGCCATTCCATGCATCCACCACCCTTTCTGTGAAAAAGAACATTCTCACATTACCCCTTAATTGGCCTCCCTCTAATCTCATGATGTGGCCTCTTGTCCTATTTTTCTTATACTGAAACATGCTAGACTCACCATGTTAATGCCCTTAAAATGTTTGAATATTTCGATCCCATCACCTCTCTCCCTCCTTTGCTCTAGGGTATACATACTGAGCTCTGTTAATCTGTCCTCATATGTTTTCTGATGCAGTCCCTGCCTTCTTTCAGTTGCCCTTCTCTGGACTGCCTCCAATTTGTTTATGTCCTTGTGCAGGTGCGGCCTCCAGTGTTGCATGCAGTACTCCAGATGGGGCCTAACCAGTGTCCTGTAAAGATGGATTATTACCTCCCTCTTACGACTTGTGATACCCCTACTAATACACCCCAACATCCCTCTAGCCTTACCTACTGCTTTACTGGTCTGCTTGGATGATTATGCCCAAGTCTCTTTCTTCCCTTGTGATTGCCAGCAACTCCCCTCCCAACCTACAGGTAGTTCGGGGTTTCTCTTCCCTACGTGCATGATCTTGCACTTCTTTACGTTAAACCCCAGTTGCCACTCTTCCGACCATTTTGACAGTTTTTCCAGGTCTCTTCTCATTCTGCCCACCCCATCTGGTTCATCTACTCTGTTGCAGATCTTGGTGTCATCTGCAAAAAGGCAAACCTTACTCTCCAGTCAATCTGCAATGTCAGTGATGAAGATATTGAAGAGGACTGGCCCCAGGACTGATCCCTGAGGTACCCCAATTGTGACTTGCATCTCTTCTGACTATATATCGTTTACCACCACTCTGTTTTCTGCCCACCAACCAGTTTGCCACCCAGCTGATCAACCTCTGACCCACCCGAGCCTACCCAGCTTATTAATTAATCTTCTATGTGGAACAGTATTGAAAGCTTTGCTGAAGTCAAGGTGGGCGACATCAACTGCACCCCCTTGGTCCACCACTCTGGTTACCCAGTCAAAGAAATCTATGAAATTAGTCTGACAGGACCTTCCTGTTGTAAACCCATATTGTCTTGGATCCCGTGCTCCCATGGGTTCCAGGTGTTGCACTATCCTTTCCTTAAGGAGTGCCTCCATAATCCTGCCGACTACTGAGGTAAGACTGACTGGTCTGTAGTTCCCCGCCTCCTCCCTGCTACCACTCTTGTGGAGCGGGATCACTTGAGCCCTTCTCCAGTCTTCTGGGACCTCTCCTGTGCTCAGAGACTCACTAAACAGTTTTGCTAATGGCTCTGCTAGTTCCACCTTTAGCTCCTTAAGTACCCTGGGATGTATGCCATCAGGTCCCATTGCCTTATCCACCCTGAGCTTAGCAAGCTCTTGTAGGACCCTTTCTTTTGTGAAGGGACTTGTGCACACCTCCCTCCCCTGTGTCCAAGGTGCTGAGCTGTGGGCCCTGCCCTACCCGTTCCTCTCCTCAGTAAATACTGAGCAGAAGTACCTATCTAGGAGAGATGCTTTTCCTTGGTCCTCCTCCACACAGTCTCCCTTATCCCCTTTGATCTTAGCAGTACCCCCCTCTGGACTTTCTCCTTTCACTAATGCATCTATGTAAAGTACTATCCCCTTCTTTTACTGTTTGTGCTAGTGTTTCCTTGGTTTGGGCCTTTGCCTGCCTTACTGCCTTCCCTGTTTCCCTTAGGGAAGTTTAGTATGCTTCCCCATCTTTGTCCTGCTGTGTCCCCTTATATTTCCTAAAGGCCAGCCTTTTGGCTCTGATCTTTTCTGCTATTGTTTTTGAGAACCAAAGTGGTTTCCTCTTTCTTTTGCTCTTGCTTTTCTCCCCAACACAATGGGATGCTGCTTCAAGTATTGCAGCCTTAATGCTCGCCCACTTTGCCTGTACCCCCTCACCTGTATTTCTTCTTGCCAGGGCTAGCTTAATTCTGTTGGCCATCTTATCAACGTCAGCTCCTCTGAAGTCCCATATTTTTGTCTTGGAATGGGAGGATTTTGTTCTGGTGGCCAAATTGAACCATACCATGTGATGGTCACTGCCCCCCCCCCCAGGTGACCTTCTACCTGGAGATCTGTGATCCTTTCCCCGTTAGTCAGTAGTAGATCCAGGATAGCCCGCAACCCTCAATTAAGCATCTCTCAGGAATACTTCCACACTCTTACCATGCTCAGCTGCCTGCATGAATAGAATTAAGTCCATATTTCTCAGGGACCTCTCAGCTGGACCCATTACACGAACTGTACCATAGTTTCTAGGTAGTCTTTCAGCCTTGTTCCTTCTGTAGTGGATGATGGCTGTCTGGACTTTGCTACACCCAAACGCATGTTCCAATTCTTACGCCCCAGAGGGCTTTGGTTTCAGGCCTCTACCTCTTCGGCACCTTTACTGTCTGGGCTCATTTTTAGATTCAGAAATGGAATGCAGGCTTTGGCCTATCGGTGGCCTACTGTACAGGCTGGCCGGGCCTACACTCATGACACCAGCTCCTCTTGGTCTGTGAGCACTGGTCTTCTGAAATTCTCTAGAAATGGCTCCATACCATTTTTTTTTTTTTTTTAAATATTACTGACAGTCAGTGTTCTCTGGCACCCAGATAGAGGGGTGCAGCACACAGAAAGCTGAGACCACAAAAACTGTGCAGGAGCAGGTGCAAATCCCAGAGGTGACCGCCCTCCACAAAAAACCAATACAGCAAAAAGAGAGAGCACTCAAAAGAAAGAGGCAAAATTCGAAGTCACTCACAACTCTTTTTATTTTTGTATCCTGCCACTAAATGTGCGCTGTGCAATTTAAAATGCAATTCCTTAAAACAGTATCCTGATCTCCTAATCTAGCAGCCTTAACAAATTCCAATTTTGAACGTCCCAGCGCTTCACTCGTGATGAACTTCATAAGGGGGCTGGAGTTTCGATTATTTTGTTAGATCGAGATACTCTATAAGGAATGGCGCTTTAAATTGCACATCGCACCTCTGACTGCTGGATGCAAAATAAAAAAATGAAAAGGACAGACTAGATTTAATGCTTCATAGCACATGGGAGCTAAAAATGAATTATGACTTCAGGGGAGGGGGCAAAGCAGGAGTAGATAAAGTCTGGTAGATAAACATATTGCTTTTATGCACACTAAAAATGTGGAGGTATGGAACATTAATGAAACACAAGATGAACTGTGTGTGAATATTTTATTTTCAAACATTTCCTGCCTGCGCAGTGGTTGGATTTCCGATGGCGACGCCAGCGACCTGGGTTCGGGAACTAGCCCAGGTCGCTGGAGGGCCGGACGGAGGGAGACAACTTGAGTGTCCCATGACTGCTCATTGTCTGCAGGGAAGGAGGGAGTTCTGCAACCCAGCATTGAGCGACCGCTGGTGGAGACCAGGGGTAGGGCAACATGTTGGGGTTCACTGCTGGGCAGTGCGTGACAGACGTCGGCTAATGCCTTGATGTCCAGACGTCACGCACCCTAGAAAACCAAGGAAATACTGCTCGCTGGCCGCTGGATGATGGCTCTCTGTCCCCGAATGCCTCCAGTGCCTTCCCGGGGCCTCCTTCTCCACAGCAGCATCCCTGGGCCCTGGAAAGAGAGTGTGTTGGGGTCATCCCTCTCCCCCCCCCCGGTGCCTTCCCCCTCGGAGGAGGGGGACCCACCCAGCAGAGGGATACGCTGGGATATCCCAGGGATCGGCTGCAATACAAGGAGGTTGAGGAGGGCTGGGTTAGGACAGTGGAGCTGGCGGGAGACTTGAGGAGCCTAAAGGAGTGGGGGCCAGCGAAGCATGAGGAAGGTGGAAAAAAGATTAAACAAAAAAAAACAACAAAAAAAAATTTCCCTAGACACTTGAAATAATTTTAATTCTGATCGCTGTCATGATACACCATGGTTTTCAGGAGATACCTCTAATACCCTTCCAAACACTTGAGGTGTAGCAGGTCCACCAATACAAACCTGGACACGATGGTTTGCAGCTTGGTGTCCCTGTCTGGAAGTGACATAGCTATTCAACATCCTAAGCCGGACTTGCCGTCACATATTTACGATAACTGTGATCCTTTTAATTAATTATTATACTGTGAACACTGCTACATGTAACACCCAACCTCTGTTAGGGTGGGGGTTAAATTTCACTTTTAGTAAGTACAGAGCTTTAACTACCCCCGAGTCAGGGATCATAAATACCTCTCTTGATATGAGGAAGAGCAGAAGTTCCCACAATTCACCATCTGCCTGTTCTGGTGGTAGTTCAGATGGATGTTAAAGATTCCATGGTACTTCTCGAAAAAAAGTAGGGGAATGTCCCCGGTGCCCTGGCCAAATTTCACCCCATTCACTAAAAATACCACCAACAGCTTAATCTGGTTCAAGGTCAGTTGACACACATCTGTATCCCCCTTCCCCATATCGTGCCTGAAAATAGGCAAGAATTTGACTAGTGCACTTACCCGGTCGAGAAAAACTAAATAAAATAATTTTTTTTCACCTCAAGAAAAATCAGTTACATTCCTGTATATCATTTTCAAATTATTAATGTAGTTTAAAAAGGAATCCTGAAAATCTGTCTTTGGGGGTCCCAGACTTGTCAGAACAAACAAAAATTGTCCAGCATAAGTTCTGCTTAAGAATCAGCTGCTAAATATAAAGCTCTGCCCTCACATTTAATATCCATTTGGAGTTAAGAGAAGGGATGGAATTCCTAATTTCTGTAGCTAAATTAAGCCAGCAGTATCATTTGACTGTTTGAGATATCTGTAATGCCAGCTTGCTCCTGCAGTTTCCCCTAGGGGGCACTGCATCTTACTAATTCTCTGCCAACTCAGAACTTAGTTGCAGGTCTTGTTGAAACAAAGTAACAAGCTTGGCACGCAAAACAAAAAAGATGATCGACAGCGGATACAAAATAAATATCCTTATACTCCTCTCTTGATGGTCACAGCTTCTCTCACTGTGCCTCTCTCATGTGAGATTCTGGTTTAATGATTCTCTCTCTTGCTGCCTCAGCTGCCTCTTGCCTTGCCTTCACCCCTATTCCTACTCACTCCTCTCTGCTCTTTCTTTCACGGTCATTCAGGAAAAAACATGTGCATGTTTTGTCTGCTGTGAAGCTGCAAATTTAGACTCACTGTGGATTTATAATAAATTGCACTTGGATTAGCCTGTGCAGGTGTGCGGTGTGAGTGAAAAATCCTCATAAAACAAACTTTGCACAGGCATTATTTTTTATGATAACTTGTGCAAGGTTCCAGAGTGGAAAGCTGTTCCTCAGTGGCTGCTGTACTTTATACAACTACAGTATGCTTTCTTCAACACTTCAGTGAAGTGAGAACACAAGGAGGAATACGCTGTAATAACCCGCTATAGAGTTATTACATAATTCAGTGGATTATTACGGTGTTTTGTCAAAACTGGATCTCCAGTCATTCTGAGGGGCCACCAGTTACTATGATACCTATATGGAGCTTTTGTTTGCACACACCACCTTCTTGCTAGTTCTATATACAGTCACTACACACAATGTATCCGGGCTATAATTATGCAAACCCTGCAGGTACTGGTCACTAAGAACAAGGACCATACTGAATCTGTCCAGCGGTAAGCTACAGAGGTAATTCAGGGTCAGCAAGGTAACTCACAGGAGCAACTGGCCAGGCTGAATGTACACTCGCTAGATGAAAGCACGGAGAAAGGGGGCCAGATAGAAGCCTTTAAATACCTGAAAGGGATAAACCGGGATGAGAGTCATGACCTGTTCGGGCTTAGTGAGGAATCGGCAACTATGGGACACAAGTTTAAAAAAGATAAAGTGTAGATTTAAGAAGGACATGAGCAAATACTACTTTATGGAAAGGGTGGTGGACAGATGGAATGGGTTGCCAAGGGCGATGGTAAGTGTCAAGATGCTAAAGGGTTTTCAGAAAGCATGGGACAGCCATCGGGGATTGGTGAAAGCTAAGACAGGGGTAGGGAGATAAATGACAAACTGACATGCAGCTTAGACATGACCAAGGAATAGTACTAGTAAACTGTTTTATTCATTTATGCACGAACATGGACAATCTCCATTGAACCACTGGCTCATTTTTAATGGGCACCATTAGAATACAGCTGACCTGATTACAAAAGTTAAAAAAAATACAGGTATCAAATATAACATTATAAAATATTACACAGCAAACCTTACACTGTAACAAAATTACATAAGAACAAAGCATACCTCAGTGAAGAATATTTACAATGGAGTCGCAGACAATAAATAGAGACACAGATCGAACAAACATTGAGGATGTCCGCCTTCTTCACATCCTCCTCTATATTAGCTGACCTAAGCCTCTCAATACTCTTCTTGTTGGTCCTCTTTTCTCTGACGTCGCTAAAGAATGGCTTATCATTTTCCTTTACCCCCTTGGCTATCCTCAGTTCCATTTTAGCTTTTGCCCGCCTTATGGCTTTACATGCTTCTGTCATTTTCTCCAAGTATGCCTCTCTCTTACCCTCCGATTCAGCTCCCTTGTTTTATTGAAAGCAGCCCTCTAAGCACAAACTGCTTCTCTCACCTCCCTGGAGAACCAGACTGGCCTCCTGTGTTTTTTGTTTTTACACGCCTGCTTCAGACAGGTTTTAGTTCTCCAGAAGCCCTCCCGTTATGAGTTCCCACATTTAATCCACCTCTTCAACCCGATCCATCTCCTTCACTTCCAGTCTCTAGGGCCAAGGTGACCAAAACCCAGTTGTAATCGCTCACTCTCAGGGGTTCCCTTACTGTAACCTTTTCCACCATGTCCTGATTCGACAGCACCAGGTCAAAGATGGCTCCCATCGGGGTGAGACAAATCAGTTTGTGAGCTAGTGGTCTGTTTGGCTACTAGTTTTCAAAATCCAATAGCCAAATTAATATTTTTAATGGCCATCCCTTTTAAGGACTCAAAAATCAATTTGTGGGAGCCAGCCCCAGCGGCATGGAGGGCTATGGTGTTGTGCCTCACCTCCTGCCACACTGTCGACCCATGTTCGGGGATGAGCACTGGTCACTGGGGGTCGGCCCATGGCGGGGGGGGGGCTGGGTGAGGATCAAGCGGCTGCCAGGCAGCTCTCCTCTTCCAGATTGGGGAGGTTGGCTCTCCCAGCCTTTGACTGCCACATATGGAGGCATGGTGGTTGTACGGGCCTTGGAAGGGGGATAGGTGTTAGGCCAGGGGTGGGAGAAGTGGAGTCACCTCAGGTTAAGGCGTGAATGCGAGCCTCCACATGCACAGCTGACCTTGTCTGGGGCTCCAGGGCATAAGCGGAGAAAATCGGTGGAAAAAAAAAATGGGGTTGGGACTTAATGAAGCCCCCCAAGCTGGCACCGACAGCTCAGCCAGTGGCTCAGAGGATGAGGAGTTGGTGACTCAGGACAGCCACAGTGTTGAAAGGGATGGGTTGATACAGCTGCCCAGCCTGCCAGAGAAGAATAAAGGAAATGATGGGGGAATCACTTGGTGCACAGGCAGCCAGGTGGCTGGTAACTTTCAAAATCTGGTAGCATAACCAACTTTTTCAGTAGCCATTGACCATCTGGCCACCTAATTTTTCCCCACTCTGGCTCCCACCCTGGTCAGTTCCTTCCCCCACTGTACAAGGAAGCCCTCTTGTAAAGCATCTACAAGGGCCTGGGTTCTAGCACTCCTAGCTGATGTTTCCCAGTCCATATCCGAGAGATTTAGATCACCTGTTAGTACCACGTTCATAAGGGTGGTAGCCCTTCTGATCTGCTCTCCTAGTTCTCTGTCCCCTCCTCAGACTGGTTTGGTGGCTCAAAGGCCACACCCCTCTTATGTTCTTTCTGTTTTCAACAACCAGCTGCACCAATACTGTTTCTATCCCCCCTTCAGGTCCATGGTTTCCACAGTCTTTATTTTATCTGTGCTGTAAAGTGCCACAACTTCCCCTGTCCTCTGCCTTGAACCTTTTGGAAAAGGGCATATCCCAGGATAGGGAGGTCCTAGTAGTGGTTCGGCATTGCCCATGTTTGTGTTACTGCTATTAACTCTGGCTGGGCTTCTGCCACTACCGTTTAGATGTCCCCCATCTCATTCCCGAGACGCCAAGTTTTAATTAAAATCACTGTCAATTAGATAAATTTCCTTTTCCCTATAACTGCTGCCCCTTCCCTTCCCTTCCTCTCCCTCTTCATGTGTCCTTCTCTCCTAATTTTATTCAAGTTAACAGACATTATTTGTGCATGCAGGGGAAAGCCATCTGTGCTGTGTGAGTGTGCGCGTGATCTGGATCTGCTTGTAAGCACCTCCCCCCTTTTAAAAGCTTGCTAATTCCCATGTCTAACTTCTGAAACAATGTGCTCATGCTAGTTCTACTCAGATGCTTACCAAACAACCAACGCTCCTCCCAGAACGTTACCCAGTCTTCCGGAAAGAAAAAACCCTCTTCGCCCACCAGCCCTTTAGCCATGTGTTAAACTTCCTCATGTTCTCCTGCCATCCTCATCTTCACATGGCACCTTGTAGGATCTCAGGGAAAGTTACTGTCACTGCCTCTACCCTCAACTGCCTGCCTAGTTCTTGGAAACTTTCCTTTTACCGTATTTACACTGCTAGCCACTAGGATGTTCGTGCCTAGAGCAGTGGTTCTCAAATGGTGAGGCCAGCATCCCAAGGGAGGCCCCAAGCTGTTCCATGGGAGGCCCAGTCAAGTCTAAGAATGTACTGTATTTAAATTTTGAGTTTTGGATGTTTTGTGTGAAGGGATGAAGCAAACTATATATGGATAATGGCAGTGGAATTTCTTATGCACAGATCTGCGACCAGGAAAGGCCCATTGAGCCAAAGTTTGTTTCTAGGTGGGTATTTACAGGTAAATTGGTAACTAGTAAGACACACTGAGTAAGACTTGTTTCTATAGTAGGTGTTTATATGCAAATTAGTGACTGGAAAAGGCGCACTGAGTCACGGCTTGCTTGTGCTTATTTCTATGTAAATGCACGAAAGGGAAAGGCACACAATAAGCCAATGCTTGTTTCAGGTATGACCTGGGGTAAGGGTACAGAAAATTGCTTAACAGCAGGGTAAGAGGGGGAGAGATGAAGTAGCTAGGTTAGTTGTTCCAGCTAGAGAGGAAACATAGTAACGAGGGCCCAAGGGTCAGAAAAGTGGAGTGATAAGAATAACCTGGGATGTGGGGCTGGAGAACAGTAAGTTGAATAAAAAAAAAAAAAAAAGAGAATATACATGGTCAACTTTATTAGCCTCAGTTTATTCCTGGTGTAGTGTGCAAAGTATTATATTTTTCCTATGGGGAGGCCCATGATTTTTTTCCAAATTTGAGGGAGGCTTGAAGTCTTACCCATGGCTTGGGGGAAGCTCACTATCACAAGGTGTGAGAACTAATGGCGTAGAGGAATTACAACATCTGGCTTCACATCCCCCATCCTAATATACTGTACTTCTCAAGCCAAGGGAGCACCCCAGTCACTGCTGACCCTGGCTAGCAGCAGACAGTTCTCACTTCCCAACCAGCAGCACTTACCAACCTCCCTTACCTCTATTGTAGAGTCCCCCCAGTGCTAGAATCCTCCTCTTGCTCTTCGCATATCCAGACCCCTTCTGAGCACTATTTTCCCGTGCAGTGCCCTGTCCTGGAGAATCCAGTGTTGCATCCCCTCTGGGGTCAGTGGCCTAAGTCAGTTCTGCCAGCAGTGCATACCAGTTCCTGGTCTCCACCTTGGGACTGTGTTTCATTAAAATAAAATATCATATTCTTTTACTGCATTTAATAAACTAAATAAAGTTTGTACAGCTTAAGGAGAACAATTATGTAAGAACTTCTCCAGCTCAGTTCTACACTTGCCAGCTCTCCCCACCAGGCCTGCTTTGTCCCCTCCTACGAGAAGCAAAAGAAATGCCCATAAAAGCATCATAGTCTCCTTTATAAGTGAAGTTTCTGTCCTGTAGTGAGTATTTTCATTGGCTGAAAATGGTATCTGGGCAGAATTTGAAAGAAAAAACAGGGCTGCTGCTGTTCTCGCTAAGCAAGGAGCTGATTATCGAGGAGCCATGGAACATATTAGGTTAATCCTGCATTTTTTTGTAAATAGCGAGGTGATCATATTGTGGTGTTTTATCTGGCTGATCCTGCGTTTGCAGCTCCCAAAGAGTCAGGCTTGGGTCAGGGACAGCGAGCAGGAAACAGCCTGGTTGGTAGAGCTAGTGCATGGTAGGGCAGTTAGTTTAAATAACAAAAAAAATAAATAAATAAAAGAAAGGTTTTTCTTTTTTGTGTGGTGGTTCTGAGAACAAGAAATGGGACCAGAGAGGAAACCAAATACTTTTCACACTAAGAGTGACTGGGTTACTAGAGATCCTGTGTGATGGCGCTGAGAGTGTGCACTTTCATTGGGCACCTTCCAGTGTGTAGGCAGGGTGGAGATTTGAAAAAAAAAAATTAGGAGTCTGCGTTACTGCAGTGAGAAGCCACTGATTTTCTAGGGAGCCTGCTCTCTTTAATAGATTTATTCTTTGTTTTGTTAGCAGGGAATAAATGTTATTTTTGTAGCTATACTGGAGCTTTGAGAGCCAGAGCTGGAAATGAGGTGCTGGTGATGAGAGGAAGTCAGCCTGAGAGGTAATCATAGTAAGGATCATGGTGTCATTGAACGCCCCTGAGCAGTGAGCAATTATTAATCTTGCAGCATGGGGAGGGGGGGGCAGTTTCATAGCTTTTTATGTTGCTTACACGATGCAAAATATGGTTTGTGTAGTGGGCAGAACAGTGGAAAAGGTATTTTTAAGAGGTAAAGATTTGTGAAAGAAAATGAGGGCATTACTTATAATAAATAATAATAATAGCTTTATTTCACAAAAGCGCCTTTCATATATCAAGGCGCTTTACAAAAGAATTAAAAGAGGATAATAAAACAATAAATACAGTATAAAACAAACAGAGTTCAATGGATGAGTTGGTGGGAAGAACTGTAGTGGATATGGAGAGGTTGAGTATGGGAAAGTGAAAGTAGGTAAGTAGTGCTGGCAGGAGGGGTGGATGATTGACAGACTTGGTAGAATAAAAGGGGGTGATTGACAGAGGGGGTGGAATACACATGGGTTCTAAAATGTAAACACCAGTTGAAATAAAGGAATTTACGTAATAGACATTGTGTCCACCCTATTGCATAAATGTGTTTATACTACCGTCCAGACACCCCACATCACACCCAGCCATTTCCTAGCCCAGACAACCCCACCTACTGTCACCCAAGCTAATGGGGATCAGGTGGAAAAGTGGGCCCCGAGAGTACCAGTGCCTTCACTCTTTGGGCTGCCGTTTTCTTCTGCAAATGTCTTCCCTGTCCCTCCCACAACCCATACTGGTGTCCTACGACCTCAAACGCATGTAGTAAGCCCCTGACCAAGAGCAAGCTTTCCAGGCCACTGCAGGTGTCATTCTGGAAGTAGAATATGACACCAGCCTACCTCAAGCTGGAACAAGCCCATCCCCAGCCCTGGTGACCTATGCACCTGTGACCCTGGCTCACTCCCAAACTCGGTTCACCTACATGGTAGCAAACTGCAGTATAGTTTGTTCATCGGCTGGTCCCTTCTTTGTCTATTTTTTTTTTTTAATCTATAAAGATACATAGCTTTTTCTTCATGTCGCCTCCTGTCCAGTCCTCAGGCCTGGGCTGCAACTCTCCCATTGCTGTCCTTTCAGCCCTGACCTTTGCTAACCCCATCGTCACGCTGGTTGGGGGCAACACACAGGCCCAGAGTAAACCACCAGCCATCATCCCAGATGCAATGTAGCTTTCACCCCATTTTCTTCCTTCCACATCCTCTCACATCCTGCATGATGTGAGCAAACTATCTGCGCACAGTATCTCTGCAGGACAACATGCTCCCTGGCCCTCGACAGGGGTTGCTATGCATGGATAACCTACCTGCAGCCCTCCCTACGCTGAAGTGTACTGCCACTAGTAGCTACTTCAGCTCCAGCCAGTCCCCGCTGCTAGCGACCAAAGTCCACTCCTGCACCCAGCCTGCCTGTACTGTAGCCCAACCGGGCCATCACAGCAGTCCCTTCTCTCACAACTGTCATGCCCACAGACTCCTAGGGGGAGCCTTCATTCTCATGCGAGTGCTTTTTTGACTAAGGAAGGGTGTAAAAGTGTAATTTAGGGCTGCTGTTGGACCAGTTTTTAACTATGTGGCTACCTCTCAACTGTCTCTGATTTTGACTCAGAATGTTACTCTGTCCCTCGTAAGATTTGTGTTTCTGTGACTAAACAGTGGGGTTGTAAGTGCAAAGTAATGTCAAACATTAAGCATACATATTTGTTCTTCCTTAGAAAATGCATTTTGCACTAAGCCCCTTATTGTAACAGTTTCCTGAGTGGACATTACCAGTTTTGAAGAAGTGTCCCTGATTTTGGTCCATTGTCCCTGATTTATGGGGCAGGAGGTTGAGAGGTAGGACCCTGAATATGTTGTGGAATTACCATCCCTCACCTTCTTTGTCTCTTTAATGAAAGTAAGAAACTGTTTTATTGTGGTCTCAGATCAGAATACTTTTCAACATTTTCTGGACGCTATAATCCTATTCCAGGAATGTTCTATTCAAGTGATGCATTGTATCCAGTGCTCACGCCGCTACATGCTCGGGCAGCCTTGCAATAGTACCCATGATGCCCGGGCGGCTCCAGTCCCACCCTGGCTCTGACTGGACTTGGGGAACCGCCAATATCCTGGACTCACCTACCTGTCTGGAAGATGTTGGCGAATATGGCTAAAACAAGGCAGATCATGGTGTCGGGTCTCTGACGCCGGGTCAGACTCAGCCAGCGGAGAAGGCAGGAGCAATAGCAACGCGTGGGGATAAGAAACGAGGACGCGAAAGAAAGACGGGAGCGAGCACGCAACGTTGGGTTGCGGTTGTGCGCAAGGAGCGCTACACCAGGGGCGGGCACGCCTTGAGGACCATCCAATTAACAGGAGGTATTAATCGTATTGCGGGACTGAGGGGCTGTTCTGTGAGAGGAAAAGGTGCGCCTTAGGCTGTTCAAGGCGAGAAATTTCTTATATGGCGCTTAGAAAGTTATTGCCATCTATTGGCTAACACGGGGAAGTTTAGTAACGTGCTTAGGGTCGTACTGTGAGTAAGGGAAGGTAGTAGGATAACACAGAAACATACATTTTTACAGGCAGAAGACTTGGGAGTCCATCGAGTCTGCACTGTTAAAACACACTGCAGCCTGTGTGAACCTAGGTGTCCAGGTTCACGGATCTGTATTGTTTTACTTACTCTTTATGCCCTCTTCCGTACTCCTGCAGGATCCTTCCCTCAGCAGCTCCCGTGGCCTTGCCAGCTGGCGCCTGTGCCCACCATGGAGCCTTGACTTACCCACCAGGCGACATGGCCAGGTTAATGGATGGGGGGACCTACTCCAAGTCATATTTTGTGGCCCGGGGTTCCCTAAATGCCATCACCCCACTCTTCTGCGGCGCCGGGCTGGCAAGGCGGCAACGACCAGAGTACTCAAGCAGGATCTCCCTGCACATGCCTCCTTGAATACCGATTCTCTCTGCCAAAACCAAAAACCTGAAGCATGTATTATTGAAGCAGTCAGTGGGGCTCACAGCTCCCATCATCTCCCTGCTCAAGACTCCTTCAAGCTCCAAACCTGAGACATGCTCAAGCTCCTTGCCTCTGCAATGCATCTGCCACAATCTCACTCTGTGCAGCTATCTCTGTCCTCAGTTGTCTCCTCCACTGTAATTGCTGTCAACTTAAAAGTTGCTTTGCTGCTGAGTTGCCATCCTTGTCCCTATTTCAAGTCATTGATGCCAAAGCAGCTAAAGAGAGTTGTGCCAAGATCGAGCCTTAAAAATCCTGCAGGTGACTGTAGTCACTTCAGAGATTGTTTCCTAGAGCAACCTGCTGCTACTTCTCAGTAATGTATGACTCAAACCAAGACAAAACTGTGCCAGCCAGCAAGTCCCACATAGTTAGCTCCTCAGGTGACCTATCAGCATGACAGCACCCCATGGTCCACTGTGCCAAACTCAAATCTTATTAAAGACTCAGTACTCGGATTACTGAACACAGACCATAGCTTAGTTGGTTTCTCTAATAACATTTCATTCTGCAGCACAATGGCTTGGACACTGCAGCACGCAGACTAGTCACCATACCTGGTGTGGCCTGCCTTGGTTGACCTGACTGATGTGATGACTGTCCTGATGATTGGACTGGAGTAGGATAAATGGCAGCCTCAGCCTGGTGGTGGACAGATGAGATGTCTGAGATTCTTTCCTGAAGATCACGCAGGCGGTGTCGGTGACATGACTCAGCCTGGCACGGGAGGACTCTGAGTCTTCACAGCAGGACCAGAGGCCCAACTTAAGCAGCACTGACTGACCCTGGCTACACCGAAAACACTAGCAGCACACAACACTGTACACCAGGTGGCAAAGCCGAATCCAACTTCACCCCCCCTCCCCGCTCGTCTCTCTCTCTCTCCCTACTACTATTGTGTCTTCTTCAATCGAGACGATGATGAGACCGACCACCGGCACCGATAAGTCGACTGACTGTCGATGTCCACAGCTCTCTTGTCCTCCTCCTGGACTCCTCACTGCCCAGCCACACACCCCGGCACATGCATGCACTGATTCCTGCTCCCCAGTAGCCACACCTCCAGAGGACCTCTGATGGACATGATTGGTTATGTGATGTGTGGTGGGGTCAGGGTAGATCAGAGGCGGAGCCTGAGCTGCACGCCAGACTGAGAGGCTCGCTCACCCGGAAGCTGGGGGGGGGGGTAGGCTGACTTAGTCCAAGGTCGGGGGGGGGACCACTGGACCAGGGGCTGACTCTGAGGAGGGGGGTGCTTTTTGGGCAATTTGGCCAGTCGGCGGCTGCAGCGGTTGCCCAGTACAGGGATTAAAGAAAGTAAATAAGTTAACAGTGGGGGCCTTCCTGAACTATGGGGCCCTATGCCATGGTGTAATTTGCGTATAGGTTAATCCGGCCATGCCAGGTGAGGACAGAAAAAGAGGGGATTTACCCCTGGATTCCTGAGTATTGTCAGGTGACGCCACTGATGGTGCAGGGGACCCAGATAGCCTAGGGGTCATCATCAGCTGTGCTGTGGTCCACATTCAGAGTTTCTGTTCCCCTGCCCTGGACATCGACATGCACGGACCTCAAGCTAAACTGTGCATGGTGACTTCGAACCCGGCTTACTTCTTCCCACCCACTCGACCATCCACGGAGCTATGACCCCAGGTAGCACTGCTACTGAGGCAGGGACCCTCCCTTCCTGAAAGAGGAGAGCGCCCTCTGGGACACTCAGTCCTCCTGCCACTGCCAGCCCTCCAAAGTCCCTGGCTTGTTCCCAAACCCATATAGTTGTTGTCGCGAGCAGTAGCCCTGCTGCTGCGCTGTCGGGCTGGCTTACAGCTATTTACAGTATAACCTTGATTATCCAACCCCCTCCCCCCCATTATCCAAACCTCTGGATTATCCAAACTAATCTTACGTCTCACAGTGAGTTTGGATAATCAAGGTTTTACTGTAGTCTGAAACATTTAGCTAAACCGCTTCCCAAGCACAAGACGTGCAAGTCACTTGGCCTCACAGTGTTTCAGTGGTGCTTGTTGTAGGGAGCACTGGGACCCCAGTTCTCTTTCACTGGTATAGTAATAGTTATTTTATTTAGAAATTGGTAATTGGAGGCAAAAGCACACTGAGCCAGGGCACATTTTCAGGTACAACCCAGGGAAGGGGAGTAGGGATACAGAAAGTTAGTTGCATGTGTAACCCCTAGGTGCCGCTATCCCAAGGGCTACCACCCCTGCCTGCTTGGCTAGTAGCAGGTTAAGGGGCCTGGGTACTGAAACGGGTGCCTCCACCCAGAGGACGGGGTTGTTAGTTGCAAGGCTAACCTGGGTACAGCCCTCAGGGACACTGTAAACCCCCTCTTTCTCTTCTAGTGGCCTAGACAATATGCAAACAAACACTTTCACAATAGCCCCATTCAGCATACAAATCCCCACACTGTTTG
Source organism: Neoceratodus forsteri (assembly GCA_016271365.2). NCBI lineage: Eukaryota > Metazoa > Chordata > Ceratodontiformes > Ceratodontidae > Neoceratodus > Neoceratodus forsteri. The sequence continues at coordinate 358,688,864 of JADMNL010000025.1, forward strand.
CACGTACCACCAGGGTTGGTTCCACCAGTTCGACCTTGGAGACCCCCTTTAAAACAAGGTTAGCCACAACATACTGTATTACAACAGTACAGTGCTTTTGGTACAAACTGGAACCACAGTCAGATTAAATGCAAAAAGAGTTAAATCTGATTTATTCAGGGGAATTGAACAAGGGAGAGGCGTAATCAGGTTGATTGATTCTATAACTGATCTAGTCAGGCAATTATACATGCACTTTTAGTCCCTGCACAGTCACATGCTCTGGGTACCCAGTTGGAAGTAAGGTGGGCTAGCCTGGAACGTTGCCTGGGGTAGGCCAGTGTCGCAGCTGATTGGGGCCCTGTGATAAAAAGAAAAGACATACACAACCACACACAATTTGTAATCCGAAGCCAGAAGGCTCAGTTCGTGAAGATTAGGCAAAACAATGAAATCAGATGACACCTGGTGTTTACACACGCTACCCAGTACAGGACACAGGATGGATGAAATGGAGACTGCAGGATGACTGGTTTGTCAGGAGAAGCAGGGCCCACATGAATCACCGAGGTGTCGTTCCTGTTTGAGATGGTTGAGCAGGGGGCTGACACCTAGGCAAGTCTCTCATCAATGATGGTTTCTGTGCCTGAAGTAGCTGGCTGGGCCAGTTAGTAAGGCCCAGGCAAGGTAGAACAGTTCGGATTTCGAGTCCGGTAGTGCTGGATGCAGCTTCCAGCAAGCATGGCACATTTACACAGTGGGGAACCAAATTGCAACCCACTAACAGCACACAGCACATTTATAGTAAAGCAATCACCTTAGCACAATGCAGATGGCAGTCCGGCCACAATATCAGTGTCTCTGAGCAAAACCAGGAATTCTGTGGTAAATGGATGTCCTGACAGACCGAGTGCATACAGTAAATCTTCGGTCTTCTTCAGGTTTAAATCTGGTCACTCTTCAGTGGCTTTATCACACTCCAGTTCAGATACAATCCAATTGCTAAGCCTTTCAAAGGATTCCCTCTCAAGGGACTGCAGGCAGACAGGCCAAACTCAGCCTTTCCACCAATCTCCCATGCAAACTATGCAGAAGAAGCTGCTCGAATCACTCGAGCTGTTCACTCTCCAAACTCTACCTCCAAACTGACTCTTGTGCTCACTGGGCCTGTTATTCAGGGCACAACAAAATGGCTCGGAGACGTAGTCCGAAATTAGGCTTCTCTTATCTCTCCATGTGGGAGAGCTGAAGGCAGGCAGGCCAGTCTCAGCCTTTCTGCCAGGTCCCCACGCTACCCCATGGGGCAGCGGCTCAAGCAGCACAAGCTGCTTCACTCCTCCAGCTCCAACTCACTGCTGCAGGCAGCTTGGGAATCTCCCTCTGATCCAAAAGGTTCAATTGGTTGATCCATCTGTCTGGCAAAGCAAGGGCTCCACCTCCAGGTCTGTTTTGGCACCAAAATGTAAAAACTACAGTTCCTACAGAAATTTGCTCCCACAAAACCCCTGGGGACAGGCTCCATTTTAGAGTCCCCAAAGGTACTGATTGGTCCTGACCGGCAGTCCAAAACCAAAATGGTGGTGCAATACAGAAAGTTTATGCTGCAAAGAAGGCAGGTTAGACAAATTACAATACTATTGCTATTACAGCAGACGATCAGCAAACAGTTACAGATTCCAATAAAGCTCCCTCTGCGCAAATAGCAATGGCAGAATGGAGCCATTATCTGGCAGCCCAGGAGGGACTCGAGCCTGGAACTGCTCAGCACCTACCCAGATTAATTATACACTGCAATATAGGCAGCTCTTAAAGAGACAGGATACAGAGGCTATAAAACATGTAATAGCTTTTAATTGGTTAAGACACAGAACACCAGCCTGGCAGTGGGCATTTAGGCACGCCCAAGGAAGACTTTAGGAACCCCATTTGTAGGGAGTTACACATGCAAACATTAAAACAAAATACAACATAATAATATCAGACGAAAATTATATAGGATATTGCAAGATTAAAAGTAGGCAAACTTGCATAAGAGTAGGTAAGCTCCCCCACTTCCTTGTCTAGGGGTATTTGAGATGTTAAAGTTTGTGGGGAAGGGGGAGCGCTGTACAGCCAAGAAAACACAGTCCAGAAATAAGACAGAGAAAAACTACCTGATTCTCCATGGGTGATGATGGTGATGGATGGACTCCCATCGACTCAGGGCGCTGAGCTGGTACGCGGGGGGGTGGGGACGCAGATCTTCACCTGCCTGACCTTGCCCACTTCATCTGGAGGCCTTTGTAGACAGTCTGCACCAGGCAGGCCTCTCTGCATCTTCTTCAGTGGTTCTCTGGTCCCTGCTGTTCTGGATGCCACCCTGGAACACACTGGATGTGAGGCTGTGGAGGCAACTTCTTTTTGCAGTAGCAAAACAGTTTTTTTCAAAACACAAGAGGCAAATGCAAAATTGCAAAAACAGGGGATCCCATTTAATGAACAGCCAAATTAGACAGCAAACCGTCACTTCAGAGTGCAGCAAAGACAGTCAAGTTGCGGAGGACTGGATGGTCACATTAGAGGCTCACAATGTCACTTTGGACCCAAGGGTCACTTTACAAGCTGAAAGGAACATCCACACTGAGTGATCCAATGAAGAACTTGTTGCAGTACTCAAAGTCACAGGCAGCTACCCCAAAATTTCTGGACAGCTCACAGTCCAAGATGGCACACACTTGAGGCCAACCAGGCCATCTTGAAACCACACAGGCTGCAGACACTTTCTGGCTCCACCCTCATACACTGCCCTCAAGGAGCATGCTCACTTTGGGAAACAACTGCCTGACCCACAGTTGCCCCAATACATGCTTCTTCAACTGCTGGGCATGAAGCACAGAGCTGGCAATTTAGGCACAGGGGCATGCTTCAGTCTGGGGCTGCCCATCCCCAGACCCCACACTTTACCCCCAACCTCATGTCTCCATTGGCTATGTGGCAGGCAGCATCTTCCCTCTATGGATTCTCTAGCGGAGAATCCCAGGGCTTTGACATGTCAGCAGCCACTGCTCCTTCTTCTTAGCCTCAGGTGGACATACTATCCAAAATAAAAAAAATGCAGCTGTGGCCAAGTGGGCACGTGCCCCACTCTGACCTCCTCCTCGCACTCTCCCTCTCGAATCTCTCGTTCCCTTCAGAGCAGTCCCTTTTATATCCCCTGAAGGTTTGGTGCCTAAAAATCAAGGTACGGTCAGGGACTGTACACCCAGGCACAAAACACACTATTCCTCTGGTGCCCAGTGGGACTTGTAGTATGTTACCTGGTGTCCCGCGATGCCAACCGGCCCCAAAAACTACTGCCTGATAAAAAAAGAGATATTGCTCCTTTAAATTTCTCAGGCACTGCCCATGCATGAGAGTAGTATGGACTGGCAAAACTATTTACAAAATTTATTTTATTTAAAATACTGTCCCTCCACATCCTATGGTGGTCCCAAGTCCGGACCCCTGTAAAACAGGACCTGGAACAGCCACTCTGTTGAGTTCTTCTCCTTTCTCTCTGCTTTCCTGGTGGGCGCGCATGTCTCAGAGTGCAGACTGCCACTCCTATTTACAAACTGCAGTCCCGTTGCCACGGCAACCCCCGGGACTGTAAATCTGCCCCAGATGCACCTGGAGGCATAAAAACATCCTGTAGCACCTGGCCCCATGTCCCGAAAAGGCCAGGTGCCATGAAGGAGTGGCATGGAGTCACAGAAGCCACCCGCAAACCAAATGGGTCCAAATCCCACTAGGACCACAGGAGCGCCAACACCACGGGGGAAGCATTGGAGCCACGGGGACTCCACAACAGATGAACCCACTTTTGGGGGGCTTACAAGTAGGACCAAAAACTATACAGTGAAAATTATAGTCAATACAGAACATATGATATATTTGTAGCAGACTGCCTGGGGTCCTCAGGGTTCATCACTTCCAACCTTTTGAGGGGGCCAGCCTAGGGTGCCTAAAGATGTGACATGTGGGCCTAGTGTGGCACAGTGCCTGCATCTGGAGTGGGACTATTGGGTACCTAGATGCTGACACACAGGGCTATTACACCTCAGGAAACTGCATAATCTGCCCACTCAAATTCATTAAGCCCCCTCCTAAAATAATCCACACCAGAGTGTTAAAGCAGGGGTACCTTGATCTTCTAAAGACACACCTAAGCCACCTGGACTGGACACCAATCGACTCTGCCATTGATATAAACCAAGCCTTAGACCTTTTCATCAGCCACTTCACTGTGGCCTACAATATCTTTGCACCTCTCAAAAAGCTGAAGGTCAGGGGCAGAGCTAACCCTTGGATAACCCCCGATCTAATCACTTTACTCAAACATAGGGATCATCTCTGGCACTGTGCACATGCAACATCCAAACCTGGGGATATTCATAAATATAAAGCTGCCAGAAATGAGTGCACGTGGGCAGTTAGGAGAGCCAAAAGCAAATACTTCAAGGAAACTTTCTCAGACTCCTGGGGTGATGGAAAAAAATTTTGAAGTAACTTGAAAGACCTTACAGGCAAGGACCCTAAGTCACCACCCACCATGCTAAACATTAATGGAACACCAACAACTGACCTGTACACCATCACCAACACCTTTAACAATGCGTTCTCCAACTTGGATAGTGTCCTCCCTTCTAATTTCATTGATGCCCCCTCTGGTAGTAACCCTCCTGCAACTACTCCGCTCCTACACCCTGCCACACAATTCTACTTCAAGGAGATCCCAGTGCATGAAGCCAGAACCTTATATTCGGAAGGCCATTCACAATGCAGGTTACAGCGGTGACTCCCTTGACCTGAAGTTGCTAGCACTTGTCCTTGAAGAAGTCCTTGAACCCTTGACAAAGGTCCTCAATCTATCACTAAGGATGTCCCAGTTCCCATCTCGCTGGAAACAGGTGACCATCACACCGGTACACAAAAGTGGAGACAAATCACTGCACTCCAACTACAGACCTATCTCCATCCTCTCTCCATTGTCTAAGGCCCTGGAGCGCATCGCCTTAGACCAATTAGTCAAGTACCTGGAAAAATACGACATCCAGTGTCCTGAGCAACATGGTTTCTGAAAAGGGCACAGTACCACCACTACACTATTAGAATTCACAGGCTTCATCCATACCACATTTGATCAAGGAAACTGTGTAGGGGCAGTATTCATCGACCTTACGAAAGTCTTTGATACTGTGAACCACCCACTCCTACTCAAGCAATTATCAAACATTGGGCTCTCCAATGAAGCACTGCTCTGGTTTTCAAGCTACCTTGGGGAGAGGGTCCAGCGGGTTAGGATTGCCGGTGTTACCTCAGAAGAAAAGCCAGTCCTTTCAAGGGTCCCACAGGGGTCCATCCTGGGGCAACTACTCTTCAGCCTCTTCCTTAATGATCTTCCCAGTGTCTGCCACCAGAAATTACTGATCTACGCCGATGACGCAGTCATGTTCACCAACCACCAAAATGCAGAGCTCCATGAGAAACAATTACAGCTTGAATACATGCGCATTGAAGAATGGTTCAAGTCACACAAACTGGTCATGAACTACAGCAAAACAAAGGTTATGACCTTCTACAATGCCAGAAGCAAGTACAAATCCCATGACCTCACCATCCTAAACCAAACAGGGACCTTACTTGAACACATTCCTGATTTTAAATACCTAGGTGTCACATTGGACAGCTCACTGTCCTACCATCGGCACATAGATTCTGTCGCCAAAGCCACCGATATCCGTATAGGTCTGCTCTACAGGCACAAACACTACATGACTCCTGACACTCTCCAGTTGGCTATCAACAGCTCTGTCACCTCCATCATCGATTACGGGCTAGCAATTTATGGCTCTGCCTCTGCCCTCCACAGAATTACAGTTGCATTCAACAAAGCATGCAGGCTGCTAACTGGGGCTGATCGACTTACACACACTTGTGTCCTGTACACTCGGGCAGGATGGCTACCTCTCATCAGCCGGATACAGTATCAAACCTGCCTCTTAGCCAAAAAAGTCCTCCTCGGAGTCATGCCCCCGGGCATTGAAAAGCTACTTATTGACCACCACAGCACCCAGAGAACTAGAAGTTCACAACAACTAGCCTTCCTTGTTCCCAGATGCTGGACTACCATGGGCCAGAGGACCTTTGCCCACAGAGCACCACAGTGGTACAATACTCTCAACAAAGAAACTCTTACTGCTGCTGTGCTTGGCCCTTTCAAGAGACAACTCCGGCTTCATCTAATTTCAACTGCTCATTGTGACTGCCTTGCCTAATCGGGGGCCCACCATTCACTGCCCTCCACTTCAGTCTTGAAAGCTATCTCTCCCCTCCTTGCCTCCTCCTACCTGCCTACCCCCTTGGCCCCTCTCCCTTTCCTCCCCGGAGCATTTCCTGACTTCTATCCCTCCACTCCCTTCCCTTTAGAGCTCTTACCCTCACCCTCTACCCTCCGACAATGGCCTTCCTGCCTGCATACCCCCTTCCCTCTCACCTGCAGTGCTTATTTCCAAGATTGCCCTTGGCTAGTTGTGTCATGCTACCTAACATTTGGCACATTTTGAATTAATGGAATTTCCTAAGCCTCAGTCTCTTACTTCTTCTTATTGTAGAACTATGTATTATTATTATGTTGACCTTTGTATGTATGTATACCCCCCATTCCTTCGACGTGGAATCTTTGTAAATGAGCAGTTCCTGCTCAAAGGTATTTGTATTCCTAGATTTCCATAAAAAAATAAAAATAAAAAAAGAAACTCAATTCATGTCCCGAAACAAGAGACACAGTAAAGCAATAACCCCCAAACCAAGAAATGCAGTGTAAACAAATTATTTAAACATGCAGTACAGAGAGAACAAGGTGACAATGGGGAAAATGGGAGCAACGGGGTAGCAATAAACTCTCTATGTTCTGTGCAGTAACAACATCAACAATACTGCCTCACAATACGCCCACCCTCCCGGCAGTCCTTCAAACCTCAAGCAGGGGCATCCAGCTTAATTACTCACAAAGGCCATGGGCAAGAACTCTCTTTACACTGCAGTGGGTGCTTCACCGGGGAGGCAGATGCTGCTAACAGGGTGGAGCTTGGTAGCGTGCTTTAAATTGTTGAAGGTAAAGCACACTTTAAACCCAACTGTTTCAGCACAAATAACTAACAGAAAAGGCTGAAAACAGGTTGACAAAAGAGTCCTCTATTTGTAATTCACAGAGCATAGGTGGCCTCCACAGGTCTTCTGCCTGGACCTCTCACACTAGCAAAGTTCTGCCCTAGGACTTCTCCCTCAGTCCCTGGTACAGTACACTTTCTCCTCAGTTGCAAGGTGGAAACCCCTATGGTTATTCAAGGTTTGATGCCGCAAACAATACCTCTGGTTTCGGTTGCTGGGACGGGTAAGATGGATGTAGTTGCTTTTGACTGGGATGCAGGCTTCCCCTGGCTTGCTGGTGGTCTCTCTCCAATTTCTCTTCCCTCTCCCTGAGGCTCGGGACCTGGAACAAGGCAGTGAGAGTTGGACTGGCCCACCAGAATACCTGGAAATTTCCAGGTAGGCCCCTTCTGTTGGGTACCTGTCCATTTCCTGAACTCTGAAAATCTTTGAATTTATCATCTTTTTCTAATTAACTTGGGGTACGTAGGGCACTGTAAGTATATTTAACATGCAAGCACAAAGCTAGTGTATCAAATTTACGTAGAATACTATTATGACTGCATCACGCTGGGCCATTTCCTGTTGATTTTCCAGGTGCACCCTTGTACACACTTTCCAGGAGGGTCCCGGTACCGCAGTCCACCCCTGACAGTGACCTTCTCAGACCGTAGACTCCAGCAAGAGCTCATCCCCAGAGGGGAACGTCTGGGCTGAAGGCAGGAGAAACCCCAGCCAGCTCCAAACTTGCCTTCATTCAGTAGTTTTGTTTTAAAATTGCTGCTTTTCTTCACACAAACACTTTCACTGAAATTCCAGACTCTTCAGGTCTGCCGGGCCTGCAGTGCCTGGACAGCTGCTGGCACACTGGCCCATGCTTCAATACACAGTCACTTGCTCTGGCAGTCTGACTGAACTGGCATCAGTCCCTGGGAACAGCCCCTTTTATATGGTATGAATCTTGATGCCTGATTGGTCAGCTTCGTTCCCAGGCACCCAGTCTTTAGAATATTGATCCAGCAGTGATGAGCTTGCATACAGGCTGAACTGCAGTGCACATTCCTGATTGGCCAGAATTTTTAGGCAGATCAAGTGCCAACCTCCCTCCCAGAAATCTTTGCAGTGCTGTGGATACCTGGGGACCACCATATTTGTTTACATGACTGAGTTGACTTTAATAGCTTGCAGCAGTTTTATCCTGGCCCCTGAAGGCTGCTTCCACCTTGCTATAGCTCCACTGCCAGCCCTGAGGCCGGAGGTGGCTGATTTTGGGCACTTAGCCCGTTTGGAATTCGGGGCTCCATGTGTGTGGGAGGCAGCCTTCAAGGTGCTCTCCCAGTGCTTGTACGCATGGGCACTGGGTATTTTCTCTGTTCCTGGCCCACCGCCTGCCCTGGACTGGGAACCACTTTCATTTGTGTGTCTAAAGTGCTGTGATCCCCGATCCTTGCTCTGTTGCCTACCCTGGAGCCAGAATCATCTACGAGAGTGGGCACCTAGTCCAGTACTAAAAACTGAGCAATGACTCCGTGTAGGTGGGTGCCATACATGCACGGCAGCATGAACACCGGCAGTCTCTGCTTTTTCTGTTCTCTGATTTGCTGCAGTTCCATGGGTTGGGGATCCTGCCAAATGTACCCAATGGTACTTCTACACCCAGTCTCAGCCGCTAAAAGCAGCCAATGGGTCTAAGACATGGGTGCTTTGTGCAGCTCCAGTCACAAAGATTTTCAAGAGGAGCCCTGGCATGGATGCCACCAGGGCTCCTGGATACAGCCACATTGCCCTGCCATCTCCATCTTAGCAGTCCTAGGTGACCAGAGGGCACAGTCTAACAGTAGGTGGAGAAGGAGAGGAAAAGAAAAGGCAGTCACCAAGGGCCACGGCTCCCACCAAGGTAAGCCCCCAGAATGGGGTGGCTTAGATAAACTACTTTTATTGTATGTACCTTGCTTTGCAGTCTTTGTACAGTATATTCCCCAAATACCCCACTCTGTACTGTTTTGTAAATCTTGGATTCTTTGTTTATGACCATTGCTATGTATTACTGTCAGCTGTTGTACTTTCCTCTGTTGTGATATGCAACTGTTTGCCTAGTACACCTACTTGGTAAACAAAAACTAACTAAATAAATAGTTTTACCCTTTGCCACCCCTAACGGGACTCATCAGTCAGGTGAATCAGATGCTGCCTTTGCCCAGAGAATGACTGCGGGCAAATCCAGAACAAGCCAGGTGCCATGATATGTGAAAGATTAATAAGCTGGTGTGCCGGTGAGGAGCTGGATCCTCTCAAAGCCATATTGCTCCTTGGAGTTCCACTTGGGACTGATATTGGTAAAACTGAGGAAGTTTTGTCTAGAGTAAAGTGTCTTGGCAAAGTAGCTGCGTGAACACATTCCCTGGACAGTACTGGTGGAGTGTCACAACACCATGGATGCCACTAAATTGTCTGATGGACTGATTCCAGATGGAGTCAGTGCCAAGTGGACAGTAGTGATGCGTGCAAGTATGACCACCCCAAAGCTAGAAATCCCAACCCTGACCGATAGTTTTGAAGAACGGTTCTGTAAATGGCTGCAGGCTAAAGGGAAGTCAGCCAGTGAAGTCTGGATGTTGTTAGTTGGCCAAGGGTGCACACATCTCAGATCATAGGCGCAGGGCCTGCCTATGTGATGATGATGATGATTAAACGTTTATTTTTATACAGGATATTTTATGTTATGGTAAAACCTTATTTTCAACATACTCCTGTACAAATCACATACAAATCTGCACACACGTTATACATTGTACATATACAAACACCGTAATGGAATAAAAGAATGTATACATTAAAAGCACATAAAATGCTACAGTTCATTCACCCTTATATCATACAAATAAATATTTGTGTGAGATGGAGGAAGGAGAGTTCTAATAACACACACATTCATGTTGTAAAATGGAGGCAGTATAGCGCAGTGGTTTAAGGCACTGAGCTGCAAATCGGGAGACCTGGGTTTGAATCCCACAGCCCTCACTTGCATACTGTGTGACCCTGAGCAAGTCACTTAACTTCCCTGTGCTCCCAGGTTGCACCTGTAAACAAGCTTTCAGCTTAGTGTGCTACTCCTGGTTAAACAATTGGAAAAATAAATACTTCCTTAATGCAATTTGAAAAGCATTCTATGGTTTTTATGTCCCTAGGTAAAACATTCCACTCTTTTGCTATTGAATTTTGGAGCATAGCTTCCCCAAAACTATTATATAAGCCACCAGCATCCAATTCATACGAAAGATTGAGAGTATGCTCAGAAGTGAAACCCATGCCTGCCGGGGATGATGACTTAGAAACATTGATGGATTACGCTGTTCCATTAATCCAAAACTGGCAATGCTCAGAGACCGAAAAAAGAAAACATCTTGGAGAGAGCCTCGAAAGGTTCTGCACCAGAAGTGATCCTTTACACAAGGTTCACTGATTTAGAAGCTCCAGTCCAAGAGTATCTGTATTGGAGAATGTCTTTGGAAGCACAGAATCCGGAGAAGATCTCTTGTGGAAGTTCAAAACGAGAAAGTAATGAAAGGGAGAACCATAGTCTGCATTTCTAAGTTGCCTCACAAAAATGTGCTTTACAAAAGTGGTAGTGGGGGGGAGTCTGGCAACTGTAGGCCAGTCAGCCTAACATTAGTGGTGGCAAAACTAGTGGAGTCACTGCTGAAGGAAAAGATAGTGGAGTATCTTGAAGCCAATGAGTTACAAGACCTGAGGCAACATGGATTCATAGGGAGGAGGTCATGTAAGACAAATCCAATAGATTTCTTTGGGTGACCAGGGAAATAGATCAAGGTGGGGCAGTGGGATAGGCCTATTTAGATTTCAGTAAGGATTTTGACACCGTTCCACACAGGAGGCTCACAAGGAAACTGGGCAGCTTAGGGATGGGTCCAAAGGTGGTAAAGTGGATAACAAATTGGTTAAGGGATAAACAACAGAAGGTGGTGGTAAATGGAGGTCACTCCAGGGAAGGGAGGGTAACCAGTGAGGCACCACCAGGCTCAGTACTGGGACCAGTCTGTTTTAATGTCTTTATATGTGACACTGCAGATGAGCTGGAAGGGAAGGTATAACTCTCTGCACATGACACCAAAATCTGCAATAGGGTGGACACTCCAGAGGGGGTGGAAGGAGAGACCTGAGAAACATTGAGAAGTGGTCAAGGGTATTGCAACTGGGTTTAAATGCCAAAAAAGTTTAAAATCATGCACTTGGGGCACAGAAACCCAGAGGCGGGATACAAAAATGTGAGAAGTATTGATAGTCGCCAAACAGAAAAGGGACTTGGGAGGAAGCATATCTGATGACCTCAAGTGGCTGAAGCAGTGCAACAAGACAGTGTATAGGACCAATGGGGTGTTGTGGTGCATAGGAGGGTTATCACCAGTAGAAGGAGGGAGGTGGTGTTGCCACTGTACAGATCGCTGGTGAGACACCACCTGGTCACTGTGTCCAGTTCTGGAGACCACATCTAAGGATGGACGTAGACAGAGTGGAGGCAGTGCAGAAGAGGGCAACTAAAATGGTACAGGGTCTGCATCGGGAGCCCTATAAAAAGAGGCTGAAGGACCTCAATATGTACATCCTGGAAGAGAGAGAAGGGAGGGGGGATATGATAGAGACATATAAATACATTACAGGGGTTGATAAGATACAGGAGGGTAGCGTTTTTCAGAGGAAAAGATGCACAAGAATAAGGGCACATGCAATGAAACTGGAAGGGAGTCAGTTCAAGAGAGCTGTGAGGAAGTAATTCACTGAAAGAGTGATGGATGCCTGGAACAGTCTTCCAGGGAGGTGGTGGGGGTAAATATAGTGGTGGATTTCAAGCATGCATGAGAGAGGCACAAGGGAATGTTAGTGGGAATCAAATGTATGCAGATGATGCAGTAATCTAAACTTACCATACCGACCTCACCTCCCTTCAGTCTCAACTACAGAAAAGTTTCACAGAAGTGGAAGAGTGGTTTTGCTCACATAAACTCATCCTTAACCACAAAAAAATGAAAACAATGTTGTTCCATGGAACCCACAACAAGTACAAGGACCATGAGCTCATAATTAACAACCACGAAGGTGTCACTCTTGAGCAGGTGGATTTGTTTAAATATCTGGGCCTGACCCTTGACTGCTCCCTCTTGTATACCAAACACATTGATAATATCGCTAAAACTGTGAACTCCCATATAGGGCTACTATACAAGCATAAACATTGCCTAACAGCTGAAGCTTTGAACCTCGCTATCCAGAGCTCTGTTATCTCAACTATTGACTACAGGCTTGTTATCTATGGATCCGCTACTGATGCTGCACTCCGGCGCATACCTGTAGCCCTTAATAAGGCACGTAGACTCCTTATTTCAGCTGCTCGCCTTTCTCACACATGTGACATTTACGAGCAGGCTAACTGGCTCCAGCTATCCGGCAGGCTAAAGTACCAGATCTGCATCCTAGCTAAGATGACATCACTGGGTCTTATGCCCCCTGCGGTCCAATCAATATTGACCCTGCAGCGTGTCCGCTGCCTAACTAGAAGATCGGACAGTCTAACCTTTACAGTACCTTGCCATCGGATCTCTCAAGCTCAGCGTTCTTACCTTGTCAGAGCCTCCACCTGGTTCAACTTGCTACCTACAGAAATCTCCAACTTTGCCACAATTGGTACTTTTAAGTGTAAACTGCTTCAACACCTCGTGGCTAGTGCCTTCTGTGATTGCTTCTTATAATCCCCTCCAGGCATACTACCCTCAAGCATCCCTCCTCACTGCCTCAGCTCCTCCTCCTCCTCTCCTACCCCCCATTACTGGGTATAGGATGAATCTATTTCCTTTTCTTTTTCATCCCCCCCTTTCCTCCTCCCCCCTTGCTGTTTCCCATCTACCACATACCCAATGCAATGCCCTCTCCATTTATCCCCTCGTCCCTCTCTCTGTCTCCCATACCACCCCCTCACCACCACTCTTCTTTCTCTTTTCCCACTAACCCACTCCTAACAAAGCTTCACTGAGCTGCCTTTGACTTGTACTGTATAATTAACTCGCAACACAATTCCTTGACAATGCCTTTGGCTGCTATTATTGTAACCTTGTCTTTTTTTTTGTAAGTTCCATTGTAATGATCATGTTATGTTTTGTACCTTATTGTCCGTATTGCCTTGACGTGGAACCTTTGTAAAAGAGCCCTCGGCTCAAAGGTGTCATCCGAAATCAAAATAAAGAAAGAAATAAATGGGGGTGGAGACCAAGCAGTGTCCGTGGTGACAGTATAGGCAGGGAAGAATATAAGCAGACAGGGTGGACCAAGTGGTCCTTATCTGCCACTAAGGTCTATGGTTCTATGCCCTAAGAGGGCATTGCAGAGAGTATTTTGAAAGGGAGTTGTGGCAACCAGATGAGACTGGAATATGTACTCAAGGCTGCCTGCCCTTCCTCCTCAAGTTAAACCTGCCAGAGAGAAAGGACACCCCCCATTTCACAGGTTACTTATGTAACCCCTGTGCCGAATCGGGGGTTACCAGCATGATGTCCTGTCAGCATCAAGGGAGGTGCATGCGCACATGCTGGGCACTGTCCAGGCGGCACACACATATGTTTTGAAAAGCGCCAAATGGCACGAAGAGTGAGTCAGTCAATCGGGAGTTAGCATTCAAGGAGGAGCGGAGTGCCTGCTCGCAGGCCAAAAGGAGAGGCCTACAGTCTGGGCTGGGGTGGGGTGGGGAGATTGCCCCCCAGTGCCAAAAGATGCTGATGGATCCCCATGAGCATTGGGTGGGGGAACAACAGCAGAGAGAGAGAGCAGCAATCACAGGGAGAGGGAGTGAGTGGCTGCCATGGAAAGCCTGTCGATGACTGAGGTGGCAGTGATGTCTCCAGTGGGGTAGGTGAAGAGATAACCCTTACCTTGAAGTGTCTACTCGAGGTAAAGTGCTGCTGGGATTTGGGGACTGTTGTTGGGAAGAGTTTGGTCCTGCCCTGTGAGAACCCTGCCTTAGGATCTACAGGTGCAGTGGCCACTAGAGGGAAGGACTAGTAGTGCCTATAAATTGTAACATTGTACCCCCCACTCCCTCCCTTGAGAGGAAAGCATGCCTGAAGAACAGAAATTGTCCCTCCACTCACACAAATGGGGTTCAAGAGAGAAAAGTAAATTAAAGGGACAGAGGAAATGTTTCTAAAGGGAATCTGAGCCCATTTGGCTCAAAATGGGGAAAGAAAAGTGTGTAGGTCCCGGGTTCAATCCCTGAGTCCCCCAAGTGTTTGCCATGGCTGAGTGACATAGAAACTGTGGAACTATACTGAGAATTTAAATGAGGATTCTCACGATTGTTGTGTTTACTGCTTGAGCATTTTTGGAGAAGAAAAATAATGCCTGTTGCACATACATTCTCGTTGGAACTGAATCATTTAACCGCCTTGAGAAATGTGCTGGTGTGCTGCCTGCCTAATCAAATATTTTACAGCCAAGCTTGGAGCCTGTGACCACCTGTGGTGCTGGGAAGAGAGGAACCCTCCAGTCAGCGCTTAGACGGAAATCATACCATCACCAGGAAGAACCCGAATCTGCAATTAAAAAGGTACTATGTTTTGTGCCCTCCTAGTGCTTACAGTCAAAATGGTACCCCTTCCCTTTCCTAGAGTCAGCTATACCATCTAAAACCCCTAGACAGGGAGGTGAGGGGGGGGTAGTTGTGGAGATGAGACCTGAGCCTGGACTGAAGCTGCTGCCTGCTTGAGTGAAGCCCCAAAAGTGCTCAAGCAGGAGCGAGAAAAAGGGAAACAATTATTCTGCTGAAAGTAATTTAAAGTGCCACCAGTAAAGTTAAGTGAGGAGAGGGTTACACTTATAAGTCAGAGAAGCTGAAGAAGACTAGGAACAATAGTAATCTTACCATGTCTCGACAGCTGTTATTCAAGACGCTGGAATGAATTCAGAGTACAAAGACGATCACAAAAGCCAAAGTATCTCCCACTACTGGACAAGACACCCACCAAAACCAACACATTACACCAGCTAACAAAAATATAACCATAATGGGTGTAGGACTGCAAACACAGATACAACCTGTAGATTGTGATCTCCAAACCCAAGTTAATGAATTGCAAAATCTGGTGGCCGAACTGAAAAGATGCATTACTCAACCCATGGCCTGGCAGAGGTAAAGAACCCCAGAAAGATGACAAGCTGCAGTCAGCGCCCCTGTCAGAACCCCCAATGCATATCCTCCAAAATCAAGCAATGGAAACTGGAGGCCACCACCTCATGGACCACCCACGTCATGTTAGTACAGAGATGGAGTGTTCTGCTATAGATATGGAAATATTAGACACACAGAGAAAGAGCATTGGTCAAGATCTGCGGGAAGTCACTGGTAAACTGTTTGAATCCAGAAGCATGGAAAGTACCCTGAGGCACAGTAAGGGAGCACACTGGAGGCCTGTCAGCAACATGCTTATATACCATCCTGAGGATTCAGGATTCTTCAAGATTGTCTTAGTGGAATCAAATAGGTCTTAGTAGTGGATCTGAGGAGTGGATACTACCAGATCCCGATGGCTGCCAAGGACAGCAAGAAAACCGCTTTCATATGCCCCCTTGGCTTCCATGAATTCCTTTGTATGCTCCAAGACATATCTGGCACCTCAGCAATATTCCAACACCTCATGGAATGTGCGGTCGGAGACTTCAACCTCCTAGAATGTCTGGTCTACCTTGATGTCATGGAGTTCAGGAGGACCCTCAAGGAGCACAAAGCTTGTGTGGTGAAGGTGCTAGATTGACTGGAAGAGTTTGGGCTCAAGCTCTCTATCGATAAAGGAGAATTTTTCTAGAGTTTCATCAAATATGTGGGACATATTGTGTCAACCATGGAATGCAGACTGATTCAAGCAAAGTTGAGAAGCTCTGATTGTACCAAGTGGTGAGACCACTTCTGACTCTAACTCAATGATATCCATCAATAAACAAAGGGAAAAAAAGTATCCTGCAGTTACAAATCCTACCAAAAAGTATTTTAAGTCAAGTGATCCATTCAGCCAGAGATGGGACACACACTGTGACAAGTCATTCCAAGAAATCATCTACCATCTGACAAATCTACCAGTGCTAGCATATGCTGACCCAGCAAAGCCTGTGTTCTACGTACAGATGCAAGCTTCTGCAGACTTGAACCAGTCCTGTACCAAAGTTATTCTGAGGGACTGAGGCCTGTTGCCTTCACCAGCAGGAGCTTGAACACTGCAGAAAGGAACAACCCTGTCCACAAATTGGAGTTCCTTGCTCTCAAGTGGGCAATCAAGGACCAGTTTCATGAATATTTATATGGAGCACATATCACTGTCAAAACAAATAATAACCATTTGACTTACATGAAAACAACTGCAACGTTACATGCTACTGAACATAGATGGTTATCCGCTTTGACAACTTATGACTATTGCATGGAATACAGACCCGGCTTGAATCATGTGTATACTGGTGCCCTGTCAAGATGACCAAAGGCATCATCCATAGACAGTCAAACACAGGTACAAATCTCAGAGCAAACTGTCAAAACACTGTGTAAAAAGTTTCAAACAGATGAGGCACAGTTACATGCGAATGCCCATCATCGAATAGGCAGTCTTGGTACCCCTGAGAATTGTCTACCAAATGCTCAGTGTCATCTTGCTTCACTAGATCTGACCACTGTTCTGCAGGTTAACTCCCCAAGATTTGCAGAGAGAACAAAGAATGGACTCCATTGTCTTGACCCTGAAAAAAGTGGGTGATGACACACAAGTGAGTACAACTGATCCTGATATAAAGTTGCTATTGCGAGAGTGGCTCAAGTTAAAAATTAAAGCTTACAGTATGATGAAATCCATGGACCAGAGGGTTTACGAAAACTACAGTTGGTATTACCTTAAAAGTTCCAAAGACTTGGGGCTGGCCTGGTGGTGCTGGAGGTTGAGGCGCTGGTCGCTACACCTTGTGCCACGCCGGTGACCCAGGTTCAGGAATGAGCCCGGGTTGGCAGGGGCAAGAGAGGATCGAGCATCCAGAGGACTGCTGTCCTCTCTCAAGAAAGGGGGGGGGGATTTGTTGTCCTGCTCGCTGCTGCATTCTGGCAATGGCCGAGTGGCAGTACGGGTCGGGAGGCATGTACCAATGCCCTTGCATTGGTAGGGGAGCGGTGGGCGGGGAGAAAATTGTGGAAAAAGAGCCTGGCAGGCTCCATGATGGTCTGCCGCATCTCGGGGGCCGCCCCCGGTTTCTGGAATGGGTTTCGGGGGAGGGGGTAAGCTGGCAACCTCCTCCCTGGCCCCACCGCAGGGGGCAAGCTGCTGGGGAGTTTCTGAGGACTGGCAGAAGCAGTGGGACTGGAGAGTGAGTCCCTCTGTCAGGAGGGCCACAGCCACCTGCCAGAGCTCTAGGTGGCAAAAAGACAATAGTTAAAAAAAAAAAGTTCCAAAGAGTTGTGTTGTGTGCTCAGTAGAATGATACGAGACACCTTGGAAGTGAACAAACTTTGGGCCTTGCTCATGCTCACTTCTGTAGACTACATATGGGGAATGATATGGAACAATATTGCAAAACCTGCAACAGATGTGTGAGATGCAAAACTCCGCCACAGAGAGCAGCCTCTCTGGTAAACATTGCGACAAGTGCACATATATGGAGCTGGTATGCATAGACTTTCTCAGCCTGGAACCAGACTGTGAGAACACTGCAAATATCTTGGTAGTAACTTGCCACTTCTCAAGATACACTCAGGTTTATCTGACAAAAGACCAGATGGAAACAACTGTCACAAAAGTCCTAGTTGAAAAATTATTTGTGCACTATGGCACCCCACAGCAGATCGATTCGGCTCAAGGTTGGGATTTCGAAAGTTGCCTAGTAAAAGAAATGCTGTCCTTCTGGGGAATAACTAAATCTCAAACTACTCCATATCACATTCAGGGTACTCATCGGTCTAAGTGGGTCAACCGATCCATGCTAAACATGCTAGGTACATTGGACCCAAAGGAAAAGAGCAAGTGGAGTCAGCAAGTTAGTGCACTAGTCCATGCGTACAACTACATCAAATGTTACACCACCAGATTCTCCCTGTAGGTATCTGGTTAACACCACATCGGAAGAACAGCACAGTTGAAAACCACGCAGACATTACCGCGTGCATGGTTTCGGAGCTGGTTTATTTATATTGGCACAGTTTTTGACCATGCCCATTTTCTGGTGTCCATGCCATGCAATTTTTGACAGCACATTCTTCCGACGCAGTTTTGACCTAGTCCCCTTCTCTGTATTACTTGATGTTTGGTCAGGAAGCCAGACTTCCTGTGAACTTGTGTTTTGGTGTCTCTGCCAATAAAACTAGGCCAGAAACTTATCTTCAGTATGTCCAAAGATTGAAAAAACAGTTAAATGCTGCCTACAAGCTGACCACGGACACTGCAGCAAAGTGTAATACAGCCATTAAGACAGGTATGGTGAAGGTACATGAACTGCTGCCAGAAGACCGTGTTCTGTTAAGAAATAAGGGACTGCCAGGAAAGCACAAAATTGCTGACCAATAAGGCAGTACCCCTTATGTTGAAATGAAAAAGGTATGAGACATGACCGTATACAAAATTCAACCTCAAGGAGAGTCAAGTAGCTATCGGATCATCCACTGAAAATATTTGTTGCCTACTGGACAATTGATCCCCAGTGATGTAGTGGGACCCGTAGAACCTCCAAAACCCCCAACAACTCAATCTGCTACATGCAGGCAAAATGCAAAGCAAAAAGACAAGTCAATCAGAAATTGTTCTGCCCACAACTGATGGTCAAGCAGAGCAGGATATCTCGGACTCTGAATCATAGAAACATAGGTTTTGATGGCAGATAAGGACCGCTTGGCCCACCTAGTCTGCCCATTTCCCTACCTAACAGATAAGCTGCAGATCCTATTTAACCAACAGCCTACTTCCTCCTACCCCCCACTAAAATTGCCTTATGTCTGTCCCATGCATTCTTGAATTCCCCCACTGTTTTTGACTCTACCTTCAGGAAAGGCTGTTCCATGTATCCACAACTCTCTCTGTGAAGAAATACTTCCTCACATTATCTCTGAGCTGTCCACCCTTTATCTTCAAATTCTGCCCCCTTATTGTTGCACATCTCTTTTTCTGAAAGATGCTACCCTCTTGGACTTTGTTGATTCCCTTGAGGTATTTGAAAGTTTCTATCATCCCCCCCACCCTTCCTTGAGGCTATACATCTTAAGTTCCTTTTTTCTTTCATAATATGTCTTCTAATGCAGACCCTGCATCATTTTGGTTGCCCTCCTCTGGACAGCCTTCACCCTGTCTATGTCTTTGCGGAGATGGGGTCTCCAGAACTGTACACAGTACTCCAGATGTGGTCTTACCAACTGTCTGTACAGAGGGCCAACAACTTCCTGTTTTCTACTGGTGATGCCTCTCCCTATGCATCCCAGTATCCCCCCAGCCCTCCTTACTGCCTTTTCACATTGCTGGCCCACCTTTAGGTCATCTGATATGACTACCCCCAGGTCCCTTTCCATTTTGTTGTTGTCAGTATCTCACCCCCCATTGTGTACTCTTCCCTGGGTTTTTGTTTCCCAGGTGCATTACTTTGCACTTCTTTGCATTGAATCTAAGCTGCCATACATTTGACCATTCCTCCAACCTTGCCAATTCCCTTTTCATCTTTCCACCCCACCTTGTGTATCAACCCTGTTGCAGATCTTTGTGTCATCTGCAAAGAGACATACTTTCCCTTACAGTCCCTCTGCAATGTCACTTATAAAGACATTAAAAAGGACTGGCCCCAGTACTGAACCCTGCAGTACCCCACTAGTAACCCTCCTTTCTTCACTGTGGACTCCATTTACTATTACCCGCTGTGTCCTGTTGTCCAACCAGTGCTTTATCCAGGGACCCACTCCCAGGCTGGATAATTTGTTAATTAATCTTTTGTGCGGGACTGTGTCAGATGCCTTGCTAAAGTCTAGGTAGGCCATGTCCACAGCCCCTCCCTGGTCTACTGCTTTGGTCACCCAGTCAAAGAAATCAATTAGATTTGTCTGACATGACCTTCCCGCTGTGAATCCATGCTGCCTTGGGTCCTGTGCCCCACTGGCCTCTAGGTACTCAACAATTCTTTCCTTTAGAAGTGGTTCCATCATTTTCCCTACCACTGAGGTCAAACTGACAGGTCTGTAGTTTCCTGCCTCTGTCTTGCTCCCACTTTTGTGAAGGGGACTCACATCTGCCCTCCTCCAGTCCTCAGGTACCACACCATCCTCCCATGATTTATTAAAAAGGGTAGTCAGTGGTGTTACTAGTTTTTCCCTTAGTTCTTTTAGAGTTCTGGGGTGAATCTCATCAGGCCCCATTGCTTTGTCCACCTTCAGTTTTAAGAGTTCTTTCAGAACCCTTGCTTCTGTGAAAGGACTAATATCAACCCGCCTATCCAGAGTGCTTCTATTGGCCGGATTAGGTTATTTCCCCCTGCTTTTCCATTGTGAATACTGAGTATTCGTTCAGTATCCCTGCTTTTTCACTGTCGCTCTCTGCCCAACCACTTTCCTCTTTGTTCAGCCTCAGTATCCCTGCCTTAGTCTTTCTTTGCTCCCTAATGTACCTATAAAAGGTTTTATCTCCCTTCTTAACCGAGTTGGCTACTTTTTCCTTGGTTTGGGCCTTTGCTATTCTGACTGCCTTACCCACTTCCTTCTGCTTTAACTGGTACAGTTCTCTGTCCTGCTCCTTCTGTATTTTCTTATACTTCCTGAATAATATCTTTTTCTCCCTTACCTTCCCCACTTCTTTTGAGAACCATAGTGTTTTTTTCTTTCATTTTGATTTATTTGCTTCACACAAAGGCTTGTTGCCTCTGTGATGGCGGTTTTATGTTTCCCCATTGTTGCTCCACCCCACATTCCTGCCTGTTTGATAGTGCTTTTCTGAGGCACTCTCCCATTTTGACAAAATCAGCCCTCCTGAGTCCAGTACCTTCACTTTTGTGTGGCTTGACTCTACAGCTAAATTTATTGTAAACCACACTGTTTGGTGGTCGCTTGTTCCCAGATGGATACCCACTTCAAGATCAGAGATCCTCTCTTCATCCCCATTTGAGAGTACCAGGTCTAAGATTGCTCTCTCCCGAGTGGGAAAGGCAAACCCCGGTACTTAAGCAATCCCCCCCAACCTCTTGTACCCCTATCCTGTCCCAGTCAAACCCATGCCTCTTACCACACTGCCGTGCTTACCCTGCCCCTCTTCCCCCCCCTTCCTTCCTTCTCCTGCTCCTTCTACGGACGCAGGCATACTTTGTACAGTGCCTCAGCTTACCTGTCCTGGCTGGATTTTATGTACCGTTATGTTCAATACTCTCATCATCTGTTTGCTGGATTCTCGTTATAATATCTGTAAATTTTCCTTAGTCTTTTTTTTTTTTGTCTAGTTTAATGTATTTGACATGGAATCTCTCAAGCATCCGCTCACAGGTGTATCCAAGACTTCAATAAATAAATAAACCTTCCCCAAACATGGGAGGTTGGCGACCGGTTGATAATTCGCTAGGACATCAGGGTCCAGTGATGGTTTATTCATCAGGGGCCTCACCAATACCTCTTTCAAGGCATCAGGGAAAACCCTCAGTGAAGGTGAACACTGGACAATCTCAGCAAACACTGGACCAACAGACTCCACATCACCCACTAGGAGATGTGTCGGGTCCTGGTCCCGGTCATAAGAGGTGGGTCGCAGCTTCAAAATCACCTCGATGACCTCCGCCACCCCCACCAGCCGAAACTCACCCCAGGCAATTGGAGTGCTATTGTCTCTTGCAGGCCTGACACTGTGGGTCAGATCATATCCCACTGGAGTTATCCCGGTCTTAGTAGTAAACACCCCGTCAGCAAAGAACTGAGCAAACTCTTCGCAATGTGCAGTAGAAAATGGAGCTCAATGTACTTGGTCTGCTGATCATTGACCCAGCTGAGGTTGAAATCGCCAACCATTATAAGGTCCTTCAAAGGGGAGAGTTAGCCAGTACCATTGGTTATTACAGTAAGCCCATTCTTGGGAGAATTATATACACACCCCATATACAATTTCTTAGCAGCCCGAGGGTCAGTTCAGTAATAATCCATTCTGGGGAGGATTGCCATCTTCCTGGGGCTACAGAGCTGGGCAATATAAAGTATGGGATCCAGTCTCATACATTAGGATTCCGGTCCACAGTTTGTTTTGAGGTTGAGATCTCTAGAGAAATTCTGAGAGTCAGATATAGATAATTTTGTCAGTAGAATCATCACAGAGCAATGCATGTATCCTCCTCTGATAAGTTAACAAATAAAGTATCTGGAACAACTTAAGCAATATGTCTTAGTATCCAAGAAGCAACAAATATTATAGCCAACGAGAAATAAAAAAATTATCACTTATCAATCCTGCATAGAACCAGCATTGGATACCGTCAAGATAGCACATAAAGAGCCTCGTGGTCGAAAACTGTGTGGTCAAAACAGCATGCAGGGCTTGGAGTTTGTTTGTATACTTTTAGAGGTTTGTGACTGCGTGCTTTTCTGCGCTCTACTGTTCGTGTCCTCGTGGCTTTCCGCCGCACTCAGATATGGGTAATCCTGTGGAAGGATAAGGTATACAAATACTTTATTTGTGCCATACTATGACAAAAACTTCAAATTTACAAAAAAATTATATTCATGAACACTGCAAGTAGCAGCATCCCCAGCCTTACATTTTATTCATGCACTTTGTCCTTTCTCAAAGGAGCTTGTTGCCCGGGGCTAGCACTGCTGGAGGTTAGAGCCAGGCTGGGGCTGGCACTACTGCTGGGTTCAAAAACAGTCGCAAATATTGATGAAAATCTAAGGAAAGTCAATCCAGGTGCAGAACACTAATATCTTTAGATACATTAAAACAAACATACCCCAGGGATATATTTAGGAGGGGGCCACAGGACACAAAGGAGTGCAACTGGAATAGATGTGGAACTACTGGACCATTAGGGACCAAGGGTGGCATCCATGCTAAGGCATTTTTATCAACTCAAGCAGGCCTAAAGTTATGTGTAAGGGCAGGCAAGTTTGACAGCTCTGGAGGTAATGGCAGTGCCCACTCACACCATACCACTGGCGCTATGCTAATACATCCCAGTCACTAACATCTCCTTCAAGGGACAAAACTTAACTAAAAGAATATAACCACTCAGTTTAGGTGACAATCACCCACCCAAACCATGCCAGCCACTTATTGGTTCTCAAAATTCCTTTTCCATGATTTCACTCATCTCCCAGAGTTGCAGAGTGGCTTTAGGGCAACTTTTCCACTATCATTATACCATTTGTTGAATTTCAAACATGGGAGGAAGAAACACCTGGACCTCCACTGTGTTCACTGACCTCACAAAGGCCTTTGACACTGTTGTCAATTTTACAATCTATTGTACAGAATAGGTCATCATGGGAAGTTTATTCAAATTGTGTGACAGCTTTAGAAAGAATGGTTGGATGAGTCAGTGCAGACAAGGCAGGAGCCCTTCCTAATAATGCGGTGCGTGTATCTAACCTCTGAGGTCTATCTTACGCAGGCATGCAGCATCTCATTTACACAGGTGTCCTGGTGACAGCAGCACATAGTCAAATTACATTGCAGTTCCTTTTGTTGATTCTTCTAATGTGCTAACACCTCAAATAAGTGTAGGTTTAACACATGCCATGGTACAAAGGTTCAGGTAGTTTGTACAAATGTATTACACTTCTGTAGTGTTTACTGCAATGCATAGGCATTATGAACAGAAAGTTTACATGTCATCATATGTTTGAAACGCAACTGAGAGTCAGCTGATTTGGGTCCAGGTGTAAACCTTTTCTAGTCCAGTCTTGCTCGGTATGCAGTGGTCCATTTGCCTCTGTTAGATTTAACTGTAGGGACCTTGTAAAATAAAGACTACAGATTTCAGGCAATGGTGCATAGGGGACTTGAAATGGACCACTGATAGGGGTGCCCATAGAACATTTTATAGGAGGCAGCTGCAGTGAAGGAGTCTACACACTGGCAAATTCAGCCAGCCAAGGCAATTGCAGTGGTGCATCTTTGGCAGGCAGTCCTGTTCAGGATACAATCTAAGGCCTCCAGGTGGGTTGGCCTGGCAGCAGGGGTGTTCTTACATGTTAGCACATCAGGCAAACCCTTTAACCTGAGCAGACTCCAGGTATCTACAAAGGTAATGACACGAGATTAGACACGAGTGCACTAGTAGACAACTGTATTGTTGTACTACACATGGGAAGAGGTATAGTTCATTTGACAGGTCTTCAGGACTAGCTACAGACTAACGTCACATGCCAACCTGTACCAAGACATCACTGCCACCGGTACAGATAAATGTGATTAAAGATTTACAGTGAAACCTTTTAAGGGCACTACATATTAAGGACATTTCTTGTGGTCACAGCTGCAATACAAGTACTGGGCAAAGTACATATTAAAGATTCTTTCACAGATTAAGGACATATTGTCATACATGTGATATGTCCAACTTGCTTAAGAGGGAGATTTGGGTCAAATTAGGAGGGAGATTGGCCTACTAGTAGGGAGATGCCATAACGTCGTGAGTTTGTCCCTAAATGGTGTCAAAAAAATAAGAAAAAAGTCATTACAAAAATGTAATGCATTTCATTTTGTCAAGAATAAGCACTAAAAAGAATAAACAACTAATTATATAATGTTATCAGATACATTGTTCATCACTGATTTCATTTTTATGTGTCTTTTTCTGCCCAAAAAACATGGATATTTTGGACAGAATTTTACTTAAGCAGGAGATTTTGTTTCCCAGGAGGGAGGGGGGAGTTCAGTCAAAAAAACAGGAGTCTCCTGCGTAAAGAGGGAGATATCACATATATGTATTCTTTGGTGGCAGTGGTATCCCTTTACAGAGCTGCCATCTACCTTGATTGCATTTCTCTCTACACCACCAGTGGTGGTGTTGGTTTGATACAGACTGACACATGACCTTAGTCTTCGGCCTGATAGTAAGCCCCACAACGCTATTACTGACAGAGAAAGCAGTTGGGCCATAGCTCATATTGGCATGTTACAATTGACAGAGTAAGAACCTGACCTATGAGGGGGTCACTTTGCTGTTGGTCAGGCTAGTCATGGTTTGGCTGAGTGATGAGCAAAAGAATCCCCTTTTAAAATTATGGAATGAGAGCGTGGCTTAGCCACGAACCACTGCAGATGCATAGAGCGGAGACTGGGGAGAACTTTTTTAATTTTGTGATTTGTAATCTGTCTCAAACTTTCTTTTTGTTGATTCTTATTGTGTTTACTTGTGGGATGTGTAAGAATGTGGTAAAAATCCACTGGGAAGGGATGGTGAATGTGAAAGACATGTCAACCAAACAGCAGCATGGATGGCACAGGACAGTTTGAAAGTGGAAATAATTATTCACTAAAAGGGTGGTAGATGCCTGAAACAGACTGCCAGACAAAGTGGTGGAGGTTAAAAAGGTGGGTGGGTTGGGGGGACTTCTGACATGCATGGGATAAACATAGGGGTATATTAAAGCAGGGGCAGGGAGGGTTACTGTCATTAAGAGACTAGATATGGTCTGTAAATGTAGAACAGGCAGGGAACATTTGGGCAGACTGGATTGGCCAAGTGGTCCTTTTCTGTCAACAAATTCTACTATAATATTTGGAACACTTGAAAAATCGTTATGTGGAGTAATAACATCAGCTTTTTAGGATTGTGGCCAAGCTGTTGAATGACTTGCAAATGGGTGCAAGTATCTGACATACATATAAAGTGTACAGAGTTCAGCCTCAAAAATGTCCGAGAAACCCATAACTGATGCACACTTTAATGGTAGTCACAACTGGTCCAAATATCTGTGATCACATCTTAAATGCGGCTGAACAAAAAAGGTCAGTTGCTTATGCCAGATGGATCCTGTGTATTTTTTTTCCCTAATCTTGGCTAAGCCACTAGGCAATGGAAACCTACTTTTGATGGCATGTGAACAGGTCTGCTCCTGGCAACATTGAGAATTGCATATGCTGGAAAGATCTTTCTTTTTAACAACCTGAAGGAAGCTGGCTGTCAGCTGGATAAAATAAAAGCATACCTTGCAAAAAAAAAAACACTCAAAGCAGGCAGAGGAGTCAGAAGAGGATAAGCATGGCCAAAGGGACTATATAAACTTCCCTTCCCTACCTACTCCCTCCTAGTCCACTTCTGCTACACATCACAAGGGCAAGGATCTTTTCCACACAGAGCACCCCGTTGGCTCAGTGCTCTCCCTCATCGCATAACTAGCCTAAAGTAGGCCCATGTAAGAAAAGCTCCTTCAGCACCTGGTCTCCCTAAGTAAATGCGATTGTCAAATATAGCTAACTCACACATTCTACCTTTCCCACCCCCGTGTTCCCAGCTCCCCCCACTCTTCCAAAATAATCTCCCCTTCCCACATCTCCCTGCCTGACAATGTCAACCTTGACTGCCTCAATTTGCCTGCTGACACTGTATCTAACTGCATGTTTATTACATTGTGCATCATTGCCATGTACTCCACATTTGTATTACACTGTATGTATTACCATGTTCTGTTATGTGAATGTACTCTGTAATGATGTGGGACCTTTGTAAATGAGTTTCTAGCGCAGAGGTATTACTCCAAGAAAATAAACTCCAACATACTTTATCTACTTTACACCATCGCTCGTTTGTTCTGCCTCTGAATTTATGCAACACACTGGCAGCTGTGAGAAGTACTTCTCTTTCTTTTGATAGGTCTCATTTGACAGGGATATTAAGGAGGTGTGGAATTTTTTTTTTTTTTTTTTTAATCTATACAGCTACTAGCTCCCTTTGGCTTTCTTGTTGCTGTTCGGATTGGATGGTGGATGCAAAATGGCCATCACTATGAAGTGAAGAGACAGAGGGAGCTATATGCCGTTACACTCACCTCTTTGATACACAGCATATGGGGAGAACCTACAGGCACAGTAAGGTACGACACAGTTGTGATTATTTTTTTGCTCGGTCTACTATACTGTTTGAAATTTCACATTCTGATGACCTGCCTTTGCCATTGGTTTTGTGATCCTTCTATACCATTCATAATAAGTAGCACCTGCATGTTTTACAGTTCTAAACTGTTTGCACATATTACAGCAATGTTGGGACTTTTTAACTGTAACTGGACACTCTGCTTTGATGCAGTCTTTTACTTACAGGATAGAATTATTTCTTTAGGGGTCATGAACTTCAAAAGTCTTCTTAGACTCTGATTACTGTTGTTCACTATGGTTAAATTGCAGAACGCATATTAGTAGTAAATGTCCAAAGCCATGGTACTTATAAGCCCTGAAGTTATCTGTGGTTACTTTTTCTATTAATACAATGCAATGCAATGCTCTCCTATGTAAGTAATGCTGGACTACAAGTGATGTATGCTGTTGTGATATTGCTTATTACCATTGCTGTTCCTCATCACCAAGTATTTCACCAATGTACTACTGTCTGTATCTGAAATCAAATAATAAAAAAAAAATAAACAGAATGAAGACAGAACACAAGAAAATGTAATAAGTTTAAATGATGTGTATGATTTGGATTTTGTCCACACACCAACAGCACACCTACAAAACATAAGAAACATGTATAGGGAAAGGGATAAAGCTCAGTGAAGCAACCAGGTCTGAGCTTGCTATGCCCTTAATGATTCAATTCCACATGAGACACTCAGGCCTGTCATGCATGTTACGTGGCAATTCCCATCTATGAAGTGTCTGAACATGCTAAGAGTAAAGGGACAGAGGCTATGCTGGCAATTCCCATCTATGAAGTGCTTGAACATGCTGAGTAAAGAGAAAAATCATGTACACAAATGCCCGCAGTCTGGGAAACAAGATCCCAGACCTGCAGGTAACAATGACAGAGGCTAAACTGGACATAGAAGCCATTAGTGAGACATGGTTCATCAATAACCACATTTGGGAGACTTCAGTACCTGGCTATGTACTGTTCAGAAGAGACTGAAGTGCAGGGAGGGGGGTAGCCCTTTATACGTCAATGAAAATATCAAAGCTACAGAAATTCAGAATACACATAGGGAGTCAGAACAACTGTGGGTCACCCTGGAAACAGGACAGCCATACTAAAGTTCAGTTACGTAGGAACTTACCGTAACAGTAGATCTTCAAAAGAGGTTCCTTCAGTACGTCATCACAAATAGGACTGGCGCCACCTGGCATTGTGCCGCACAGCAATCTTTTCTAGCAATCCCTGATGGGGGGACCACCCACCCGATGTCACGTGACTGTATATAGTGGGTGGTCCCCACGCCCACCCTCCAGTTCTCCCGCCGGAAAGCCAGAAAGAAACCTGACAGCAGCAACGAACAGGATTTGGAGTCCCTGTAAAACACAAAAATGTGGGGAAGGAGGGGGATAAAGATGACCTACTGAAGAAACCTCTTTTGAAGATCTACTGTTACAGTAAGTTCCTATGGAACTGTACTATCTTACTTCAAGAGGGTTCCTTCAGTAGGTCATCGCATATAAGACTGAGTCCCAAGCAGTCACTCCAAAGAGAAACTAAGGAGAAGGAAAAACAAACTCCAATGGACAGACTGATACCCAGAAAGGACCCAGTCTAGGACAGAAGGCCCTGCAGGATGGCTAGGCCAAAGCCAGCCCTCCGCCTAGAAGCAATGTCCAGACTGTAATATTTGGTAAAGCTATGGACAGAACTCCAAGTAGCGGCAGCACAAATGTTGGCTGAAGAAACGTTCCATAGGAAGGCCGCGGAGGCAGCCATGCCCCTAGTAGAATTACCTCTGATGGTACCCGGCAGAGGCTTACCATACTTTTAACAGTACCAAATGCAGTTGCCTAACCACTTTGAAAAGCCCTGCTTAGAAACTGGTTTACCCTTCAATCTCAGGGCAAAAGAGACAAACAACTGGTCGCTAGAGCAAAACTCTTTGGTCTGGTGGGTATAACACCAGAGAATCTGATGTGCATCCATCATGTGAAGGAGTGCTTCACCTCTGTTAGAGGGGGACGGGTAATACACCAGAAGCTCTACTGATTGGTTCAGCATGGCTTCTGACACCACCTTGGGAAGAAACCTCACATGAGTTCTGAGGAGCACGCAGTCCTGATGGAAAATCAAGTATAGCTCCTTGCAGACTAGAGCGCGAAGCTCTGAAATCCTTTGGGCTGATGTGATGGCCACAAGAAAAAGCCTTCCAGGACAGGAAGGCACAAATCACAGCTCACAGCTGGTTCGAAAGGAGGAAGTGTGAGCTTTTCCAGGACGAAGTTCAAATCCCAAAGTGGAGTTGGGCTGCAGATGTGGGGTTTCAGATGGAGAATCCCTTTCAGAAAGGTTTCTGAGACTTCCAGCTGAGCCATGGGTTTACCATCCACTAGCTCATGGTACGCTGAGATATGGACCTTTAAGGAGGAATAAGACAGACCGGAGTCTGATAAGTGAAGGAGGTATTCCATGACTTGAGGGGCCAAGCAAGAGAAGGGGTTCCAGCCCTTAGTAGTGACCCAGATGGCAAACCGTTTCCACTTCATGGCGGAAGTGGAATGAGTTGAAGGTTTTCTGGCCTCAGTGAGGACTTGAGCAACCCTGGAAGAAACACCAAAGCGAGAAATCGCTATGTCTGCAGGAGCCACGCATAAAGATGACAGGTCCTGAGTCCCGGACGAGGCAGATGGCCTTGATCCTGAGTCAGGAGGTCGTGATTCACTGGAAGTGGAACTGGTGGTTCCCTTGAAAGCTGCTGTAGCAGCGGGAACCAGATCTGTCTTGGCCAGAGAGGAACGATGAGGATCATCCTTGCCCTCTCCGCCTGAAGCTTGAAAAGAACCCTCTGCAGAATGGGGAACGGAGGGAAAGCGTACAAAAATTTCCCTGTCCAAGATAGAGACAATGCGTTGCTCCAAAAAGTACCTTGCTCTGGAATAAGCGAGCAAAATTTGGGAAGTTTTGCATTGGATTGGGAGGTGAAAAGGTCGATTTTCAGACGCCCCCAATTTTGGAAGATGGATTCCACCACTTCCTGATGCAGTTCCCACTCGTGAGCCAGGGTCCAAGATCTGCTGAGACTGTCCGCTAGGAAGTTGAGAACACCTGGAATGTGCACAGCCACAAGGACCAGATGGTGCTGGACTGCCCAGTTCCACACCAGTGTTGCCTCCCCGCCCAGAGGGTATGATCGGGTTCCTCCTTGTTTGTTGACATACCAAACTACCAACATATTGTCCGTTTGGATTAGCAGTGTTCCCTTTAGAAGGAGGGTCTGAAAGGCCTGTAAACGCGTACAAGACCGCCCTCAGCTCCAGAACATTGATATGGAGAGAAGTCTCTAAGCTGGACCACAGTCCCTGGGCTGGATGTTCCCTGAGGTGAGCACCCCACCGTATATTCGAGGCATCCGTGGTGAGGATTGCTGCTAGTACAGGATTCTGAAACGGAAGCCCCAAGGAAAGATTGCGAGCATCCGTCCACCAATGTAAATCCTTCTGAACTGCTGAGGAGACCAGGACCGGATGGTCCAGGAGCTGATCCCACTGCACCTGCAATGACCACTGAGTAATCCTCATTTGGAGTCTTGCTAAGGGAATGGTAGTGATGGAGGCCACCATTAGGCCCAAAAGGCGAAGGACTTCCCGAGCCGGGATGGTCCTGAGGGAGGCCACTTTGGAGGCCTGACAGATCAGGCTCTCCACCCTGTCTGGAGAAGGAAGGCTCTGCACTGGACCATATCCAGGACTGCCCCAATAAACTGAAGTTTCTGGGCAGGGATAAGGGATGACTTGGGAGCGTTTACTGTGATCCCGAGTCGGCCGAATAGGTCCAGGGTAAAAGAAAGAGCTTCCAGCAATGAATCCCTGGACGGGGCTGAAATCAGCCAGTCATCCAGGTAAGGGAAGACTGCAATACCCCTGCGGCACAGGAATGCTGCGACCACTGCCAGGCACTTGATAAAGACCCATGGTGCCGAAGGGAAGCGCCCGGAACTGAAAGTGTTCCCCTTGGAAATGAAATTGCAGGAATCTGTAGTGGCTGGGGAAAATGGGAATGTGCAGGTAAGCATCCTGCATATCCAGGGCGCAGAGCCAATGATTCTCCATGAGAAGAGGGAGGAGTCCCTGGAGCGTCAGCATTCTAAATTTTTTGTACTTGAACTGACTTAGGTCGAGTATGGGTCTGAAGTCCCCGGTCTTTTTTGGAACCATGAAAAAGGGGGAATAAAATCCCTTTCCCCTAAGGGGACATGCTCGATCGCTTCCTTGAGCAACAGCGAATTTACCTCCTCGCGCACAAGAAGGGCCTGGTCCCCAGAGTAAGAGAACTTCTGCGGTGGAGTTTCTGGGGGAAATCTCCAGAACCTCTATGGTGTGTCCAACAGACACTAGTTGCAGGACCCACTCGTCGGAGGTGATCACCCTCCATTCCTGTGCGTGGCAGGCGAACCTCCTCCACACCTGTTCCCTGTTGCAAGACTGAGGGGGCAGTGGGGCCGGGGAGTCAAGATGCAGTGGGACATTCAGGGGGAGGACCTCCCGAACGTCTCTGATTTTTGGAGGCAGGAGGGGTGGCTGTACCCGTGGCCTTACGCTTCCCTTGGCGGTGCGCTGGAGCGTTCTTTCACTGCCTCCAGGTCTATTTCCAAAAGGGCTGCTGGGAGCCCGATCGGTACATCGACCTAACAGACCTAAGAGCAACTCCCTTGTCCTGTAGGTCTGTTATATCCTTTGTGTCCCCACCAAAAAGGGCCAAGCCCCTAAAAGGAGCATCCTGAATTGCCGACTGGCCCTCGTTGGTGAGTCCGGAGAGGCGAAGCCAGGAGTGCCACCTAAGGGCAACAGCAGTTGCCAAGGTACGGGCCACGGAATCAACAGAATCGTAAGTGGCATGTAAAGCATGCCTACAGGAGATCTTGGAGAGGCGGAGATCCTTGGCAAGTTCCTTCTTCAAAGGCGAGGGATCCATGGACTGGACCTTCGCCTCCAGCCTGGCCATAGTCTCCTTTTGATGGGACACCATATGGGCCACGTAACTGAGGAACCGGAGGGCGCACGTGGCCGAAGAATATATTTTCTTCCCGAACTGGTCCATCTGCCTCAACTCTTTGTCCGGAGTAGTGCTCATGTGTTTGGGCGCTGAACGGCGATCATGAGCCTCAGAGATGACTACAGTCTCGCCCTTGGGATGAGTCTTTAAGAAGGGGGCATCCCTCAGTGCCCGGTAGATCCTGTCTGCCCACCTGGGGAAAGCCAGGATTGAATGAGGCATCTGCCAGATGGTCTTAATGAGGTGCCATCCATGGAGAAAATCGGGATAGGAGACAGAGACTAAGTCTAGGTGTTCCGTGAGTCTCTGCCTCATGGGAACCTGTTACTCCGACTCCCACTTGAAGTAATCTTTCAAGGCCCTCAAGAGGTCCGAGAAGGAAGGGTCCTCCAGTGTAGACTTCGGCGAGGCCTTACCTTTCAGTTCCTTAGGGTCCTCCGTGATCTCCTTCTCTAAGGAATCTTCCCTCCCCTCTGATTTATCATCATCTTCTGCCTCCTTGACAGGACGGCGTCTGTAGTCTGGAAGGGAACCGTCCTGCCGAGTCTTCCCAGAGGTGTGGACAGTGGTCAGCGACGAACTGCTCAGGGAAGGGGACCTAGGAAGCTGCAGCTGTGGGAGCCTAGTCTCCAGGTCCGAGACCAGCTCCGACCTAGCCCCCTGCCACTAAGACTGTATCAAGGTCTTGAAGTCCGGAGCAACTGGAGGAGGGGGAGGACGACTGATGATCGGTGGCGGATAGTAGCTCTGGAGTCCCATACAGTGGGAGTAGGGGTGAAATCCAGGGTAAAACAGTCCATGATGACTCCAGTCCGAAGGGACCCCCCCCCCCCGGGTAGTGATCCCCCCGGATACCAGAGTGGGTAATGCAGGACAGTTCGGGGTCTAGTATAAATCCCCACTGTCAGATCTGGCATCGGGGGAACCCACGTCGGACCTGCCGTTGTGAATATAGGAGGGGGGTCCGGTGTTGGGACAGCCCACGTCAGTGGAACAGACGCCACCTGATCCGGCACCAGAAGGGGATCCGGTGCCAGTGTCAGAACCAGACGAAGGGGCCCTGGCGTCAGGGCTGGATCCGGCGTCGGGGCCAAAGGCAAAGATGGGTCATCCGGTCCCAGCTGAGGTACCGTCTTTGGGATCACCGGCTGAGGAGGCGCCGGAAGCCCACCAGAAGGTGGAGGAGGGGCTTCCACTGTAAGGCCAGTAGGCTGGGGAGGAGCCTCCTTCCCCTGGACCCCAGAAGGGGAGCGCAGAGAGGACCCCAAAGTCTCAACAGGGTCGATAGGTTCTCCACTAGCATCGCTGGACGTGCCCGCCGGAGAACTGGAGGGCACGGGCGAAGGATGAGGGACAGGGGCTTTCTCCCTCTGGTCCCGCCGGACATCAGGTGAGGAGCCGTGAGGCCCCGATGGGGGAACCGAGCCTGTGCAGTCGTCAGGGAATGGCCGACTTGGCAGGCGGTTCGAGCCCCAGCCGACTTATCACTGGAGCTGGGCCACTCACTCCCCCAGCTTCAGGAGCCGACGACTACTGCAGCTGCGCTGGTCCCCAGATGAGCCGGGGCCAACTTACTGGCAGAGGCGGCGTGGTCACCAGAGGGGGTCGACGGCCCACTTATCCACCTAAGTTTTGTCCGACTTACCGTCTGGTTTTCTAGGCGGCAGCTGGGCCTTGCTCATCGAGGGCCTGGCATCGTCCGTGGAGCAAGCCCGCTCCCTAGATTTCTCCTTTTGCTTTTTTGAAGGAGAAGATTTTTCAGACGAATCCCAGAGACTATCCATTTTCTTCTCTAAGGAAGCCAGGCGGGCTTTTAGCAAATGGGCCTCCAAAGCCTGCTGTCATCTCTTTTTTGTGGCTTGGTTAAAGGATTGACACTCAGGGCAGGAGGAGACTGCATGGTCCGGGCCTAGACAGAGGATGCACTAGGCGTGACCGTCTTTGTGCGAGATCTGCGTGACACAGGATGAGCACTTCTTCTTGGGTGAAGACATAAGGAAGAACATGAAATTTTGAGAAAAAGTGCAGCGAGGGATAAACTGACACAATGAACTTTCATGACAATCGCTAACTGGAAGTCTGCAATGCAACTGACATGAAGCGATGGCGGGCATGGGGACCGCCCACTATATACAGTCATGCTGACTGTCATGTGATGTTGAGTGGGTGGTTCCCCGTCAGGGACTGCTAGAAAAGTCTGCCGTGCGGCCTGACGCCAGTCCTATATGTGATGACCTACTGAAGGAACCCTCTCGAAGTAAGATCTGGTGTTGTCTACAGGCCTCCAGACCAGGGAGAGGACGTAGACACATTACTGTTAGAAGATATACAGAACATGACAGCTAAAGGGGTGGTTCTAATAATGGGAGACTTCAACATGCCAGATACAGATTGGTCAATACAAGCAGGAACATCTGCCAGAACTAGACACACAGTGGACTCCCTGCAGAGGAAGGGCCTCAAACAACTGGTACAACAACCCACAAGAGACAGGGCTATCCTAGATCTAGTAATGACTAACAGGGAAAGGATCACAGAACAGGTCACCTGGGAACCAGTGACCATCACATGGTATGGTTCAATTTGGCCACTAGAACTAAATCATCCCATTCCAAGGCAAAAATATGAGACTTCAGAGAAGCTGACTTTCATATGATGGCCAATAGAGCTAAGCTAGCTCTGGCAAGAAGAAATACAGGTGAGGGGGTACAGGAAAAGTGGGCAAGCATTAAGGATGCAATACTTGAAGCAACATCCCATTGTGTTAGAGAGAAAAGTAAGAGCAAAAGAAGGAGGAAACCACTTTGGTTCTCAAAAACAGTAGCAGAAAAGGTCAGAGCCAAAAGACTGGCCTTCAGGAAATATAAGAGGACGAAGATAGGGAGGCATACCAAACTTCCCTAAGGGAAGCAGGGAAGGCAGTAAGACAGGCAAAGACCCAAACCGAGGAGACACTAGCATGAACAGTAGAACAACGGGACAAGACTTTCTATAGATACATTAGTGAAAGAAGAAAGTCCAGAGGGGGTACTCCTAAGATCAAAGGAGATAAGGGGGAGTGTGTGGAGGAGGACCAAGGAAAAGCATCTATCCTAAATAGATACATCTGCTCACCATTTACTGAGAAGGTAGGGCAGGGCCCACAGCTCAGCACCATGGACACAGGGGGGAAGGGAGGTGTGCCCAAGTCCCTTCACAAAAGAAGGGGTCCTACAAGAGCTCGCCAAGCTCAGAGTGGACAAGGCAATGGGACCGGATGGCACACATCCAAGGGTAATAAAGAAGCTAAGGGTGGAATTAGCAGAGCCTTATCAGAACTGTTTAAGTGAGTCTCTGAGCACAGGAGAGGTCCCAGAAGACTGGAGAAGGGCTCATGTGATCCCACTCCACAAAAGTGGTAGCAGGGAGGAGGCAGGGAACTGCAGACCAGTCAGTCTTACCTCAGTAGTGGGCAAGATTATAGAGGCACTCCTTAAGAAAAGGATTGTACAACACCTGGAATCCATAGGGAGCACAGGATCCAAGACAGCATGGGTTTACAACAGGAAGGTCCCGTCAAGCTAATCTCAGATTTCTTTGACTGAGAAACCAGAGTGGTGGACCAGGGGGATGCAGTTGATGTCACCTACCTTGACTTCAGCACAGCTTTTGATACTGTTCCACATAGAAAATTAATAAGATGGGTAGGCTTGGGGTGGGTCCGAAGTTGGTCAACTGGGTGGCAAACTGGTTAGCAGGCAGAAAAGAGAGTGGTAGTAAATGGTATACAGTCAGAAGAGATGCAAGTCACAAGTGGGGTACCTCAGGGATCAGTCCTTTTCAATATCTTCATCAGTGACACTGCAGATGGACTGGAGGGTAAGGTTTGTCTGTTTGCAGATGACACCAAGATCTGCAACAGAGTAGATGATCCAGATGGGGTGAGCAGAATGAGAAGAGAGCTGGATAAACTGGCAAAATGGTCGGAAGTGTGGCAACTGGTTTTAACACACAGAAGTGCAAGATCATGCACACAGGAAGAGAAACCCTGAAGCCACCTATAGGTTGGGAGGGGAGTTGCTGACAATCACAAGGGAGGACAGACACTTAGGCATGATCATCACAGATGACCTGAAATCATCCAAACAGACTATTAAAGCAGTAGGTAAGGCTAGGGGGATGTTTGGGTGTATTAGCAGGGGTATCACAAGTCATAAGTGGGAGGTAATAATCCCTGTTTACAAGACACTGGTTAGGCCCCATCTGGAGTACTGCGTGCAGTACTGGAGGATGCACCTTCACAAGGACTAACAAAATGGAGGCAGTCCAGAGAAGGGCAACCAAAATGGTGCAGGGACTGCATCAGAAAACATATGAGGCCAGATTAATGGAGCTCAATATGTATACCCTAGAGCAAAAGAGGAAGAGATGAGATATGATAGAAACATTCAAACACCTTAAGGGCATTAACAAGGTGAAAGAGGCCAACGTTTCAATACAAGAAAATAGCAGGACAAGAGGACACAGCATGAGGTTAGAGGGAGACCGATTAAGGGGTAATGTGAGGCAGTTCTTTTTTCACAGAAAGGGTGGTGGATGAATAGAACAGCCTACTTCAGGAAGTGGTGGATACGAATACAATGCAGAGCTTCAAACAGGCATGGGATAGGTATAAGGGAGCAATACAGATGAGTATGAATAGATAAGCCATTGACAGAGCTAAGGCCGATGGCACATTCATAAGGTAGAAAAAGAAATGTGCAGACTGGATGGGCCTTGCAGTCCTTATCTGCCGTCAATTTCTATGTTTCTATGAGACGGAGGTTATGCTGACAATTCCCAAGTGATTGAACATGCGAAGAGTAAAGAGACTAAGGCCATGCCATTACTTGATTAGCCACTCTGTTGAGACTTGGTTAAATTTACATGTGAGAGGACAGCAAAAGAAATGTACAAGGATATGTTGACACAAACACACTACAATTTGCAGCATCAATAAGGACAGCTGGGGGACAACTACAGCTGATCTTCCACGCTAACGCAGTGATTACATACCAGTGGAGCAGCTTCCTGGCCAGCAGCATACAAGAGAACATCAAAACAAAGAGAAACACTACTCTGGGAACCCTAATACATCTATGTGAGTTTGCACCACCTGGGAGAAGATGCTGTAAACTTTGGACTGGCCTACAGTCACCAGCACAGTAGCATGGCCAGACATCAACACGTCACCTTAAAATTTAAGGACAACATGCAATGCATGAGGCCTAATACAACAGCAATCCTCATAAGCGTTCTGTTTAATATACAAAAAAAAGTTATAATCATTGTTGGACCGCTAGGTTACAGTTAATTTACAAGTTTTTAAGATATTCTGGGAGAAGCATGCAGACACCCCAGCCCAACGTTTACAACACTACTGTTGTTCTTTGCACTGAAAAACCAAAGTATGCAGATAAAAGTAATGTGCATCTCAAAATTCTGGTTCAGGTTCACATACTGAAATACATCAACTTTGGAAACGTGTGTAGCATACAAAGCTGTAGTTCACTCAAGGATACATTCATCATGTTATGCCTCAATTCTGTAATATCTTGTATGTGTACTCTAATACAAGGCTGTGCAAGCTAACCACTGAACTGCATGAAATATGACTGCTACCCAGTTGCTATGTAATGGAATGTCAGGGTTTGGCATTTGTCTGCCCCCATGGTTCTCTCAATTCTCCTTTCCTCACCTCGATTATCAAGGCCCCCACAACAGCACCCTTCCTGCTGCCAAAAAGGCAGTTCCACGACTGCCGACTTGGGTTGGGGGGAGGAAATCGGCACAAACACTAGGCAGCCCATGTTCTCGCCAGGAGCCAAACACTAAACTCCAGAATGCACACGCCCCCAACCAACTCCAGCATGGGATTCCATCACTCACACACACGAAAACCGGTCTCTGATGTGATGATGGGGCAATTTCAGTTAAATCTGGAATGGAAGAGCATCTTCATCAAAACACTGGATTCAGTACCTATCTGTGCATGACTGTGCACTGGTCCAGTGGCAGGTGCTTTGTGATGCCAGCTAGGAGATCAGTGTTTACAAACACCCTTTTTGTTTTCTTACCTGGGCTACTGGCAGGGGGCTGGATATAGAAGTGAGTATCTTGGTTCCTGCACTGTAGCAGGGAGACACTTGACTTCCAAGTAGACAGAACATGGAATGCAAGCTGGGGGTGGGGTAGCTGCATGGGCTTACTGCATATTATGCCTCTCCTTGCCTTTTCAAAATGCTGGATGAGATTTGGAATGAAACTAGAGTGGACAGCATCGCAATGGGATGAAATTTTTTTCTGAATAGGTTTTTGGATTAGTTCTCGCTAACATGGGCATTACAGTATAGTGGTTAAGGGCACTGAGCTGCAAACCTGGAGACCTGGGTTTGAATCCCATCAGCCCCACGTGCATACTGTGTGACCCTGAGCAAGTCAATTAACTTCCTTGTGCTGCCAGGTCACACCTGGGAACAAACTCCAGCTTAGTGTGCCTTTCCTGGTTAAACAAGTTTCCCCTTTTCCCCTGAGATTGCCATTTTAGTTTAAAAATGATTAAACGGTTTCAGCATAAAAATCTTGTTACATCTCCTTTAAACTGGTGAATGAGATTGGTAGGACCTGCCCTAGCTTCAGCTGCACTACTGGAGAGGAGACGTGCTCATTTCCTGCAGAGGGAGGGCCTGGGCTACTGCCCCTGGCAGGCAGGGAACTGGGCATGTTGCAGAGGTGTGGTGTTCGGCTCCTGTAGAAGTACTGGACTAATGGAAAAAAAAAAACACAAAGTGGTACTGGTTTCAGCTACAAGAGCATTCAGCTGGAGGGCATAATATTATCCTTACAGGAGACAGGGTAGGGGGATGAGAAAAAGTGTTCTGGCCAATCAATCAAAAATGTGAGATGGGCTAATGCAGGGATTTCTATACCATCTTACAAAAGCACATGTAGCCATCAGGACACACAAACTGCTGGCAACCCTGCTACACTAGCCATCAGGATACACAAACTCCTGGCAACCCTGCTACAGTTCAAAGGCTCAAAGATGTAAGAGCACACTTCAAGGTTAGCCATTCCAAAGTCAGTGCTAGGAGTCCATCTAAAGCTTCATTTCCACTGCAGTCTCACAGCCTCAAAAGTGTTTCTCCCATTTAATAAATGCACCAGAAATCTTAACAAAAAAAAACACTCCAGCATTATTTAAGTGCAGAGAACTGTTAATCAGGTACAGGTGTGCATCATTCTCCCACAGAAGCCCACTCTTTCCAGTACTGGCAAAACTTAACACATAAAAGTACATGTCTCTCTATGCATGCATCTGTATGCACAGAGATGGATTTTAAATTCTGGTACAATGATCTTAACAGTAGAATCCTCAAGCTTCCACAGAATCTGTTTCCGAATCCTGGTGAACCTGTGTAATATAGTAGTTGCGTTACAACATGCACATAGTCCTCAGGTGGTTTACACTGGGGTTCCTTCTTCTTGCTGTTTTTGCTCTGCCCTTTTGAAGTAGTCCTTAGAAAATGTGGTGATTCTTTCCAGGTCAATCATGGGCTCCTCTGCTGTCGACTTCCCCTCTTTCTGCCTCTGAGCAAGAATCATGGCTCGCAGGAGAGGTGGGTAAGGCATGTAGCGTACTTTTGTCTCGGGGACTGGTGTGAAGCTCTTAAAACCTTCCTCTTCATGTTTTGGCACAAGCCGCCAGTCATGATACATAACCTTGTCAATTTCCTTTACTTCTTTCTCCATCTTTCCTGTGAAGGAAAAAGAGAATTTAATATACCATTTTCCCATATTTATCTTAAGTTTTTTCAGTTTTCATACATGTAAATCAAGAACAATTGTACCAAACTTCTGCTGTAAATAAGGCTGATTTCTTTTACATGACAAACAGAATCCAGCACTCCCCCAAAAAAACAACAAAACAAACAAACAAAAAAAGCACCACCTAAAAGGACTTGTAAATACCTCAAGATATTATTTTTCTACTTTTAGGGGGTCCAAGCAGCTTGTAACGCCTCTTGCTGGGATGTGTATTACCTTGTGCAAAAATGTCTTTTAAACTTGCAAAGTTTGTTAAATGCAGATAGATTAACACACTGTATTTAAAATGTACATTAGTATAATAGAACAATGTTGTTTTACAGTGGTCAGTACTGGGTTATATGGTAGACCATATATTACAGAATGTTAATCTGTTACTATGTGAAATCTTCTAGGTATAAAATCAAAGTACCAATCATGGATCAGACTGCTGCATTTGGTGCCATCTAGAACATTCAGAGTTAAACTATAAAACAATTCATAACATAACACATGGGGTGGTGCGTTGTACAAGAATTTTATACACACACACACACACACACACACACTGGATGCTACATAAACCCCGAGAACGAAGCTTGAAGGGTTAACTTAAGCCTCCAACACTGAGAGGTGTCTAAAATTAGAGTTTTATACAATCACCCCATGTTTTATTTTATACAATTGCTGGAGTCGTGTTTTTTTTTTTTCCACCAGCTTTTACTATGGGGAAAAAAACATGACCCAATTATTATATAAGCAATTACCGTAATTAACAAGAACTGTGTGTTCTATTGTTTCATAATTCTACTGTGCCTGTAGTCACAGTAAAAGCATGCACTTCTATCCAAAGTCTTTTTATAACAATTGCTCCAGGGTGGGAATACCCTCACTACTCCCCCTATAATCAATAAGATGGCAGCCAGTGTGAACTGAATTACTGCTTTTTGCAGCCTAAGTAATGCTGTTATGGCTTCCATACTTTTAATACCACATAAGATTTTAATCCATTGCTGTAGCTGGGGGCAAACTAGTGACAACCAGTGTTGTGTAGTGGCTTTATCTGCCACTGCAATTTAGTATGAGGAACAAATACTTCGTTACCATGATGTGCTCTCCTTAGGGGTAAACCTAGGATAGGATTTTCAAAAATGGGGGCCGCAGGAGGTCCAACATTTGAAATTTCCGCTGTATAACTGTCCAAAACGGTTTCAATATGGGGTGTCCCAAAACCATGTGAAATGATGCCCCAGGTTGGCCACAACTTGTCCAACATCAATCAGCTCTAATTATGCTATAATGTTTGGAGACTACCAACGTAATAAAGAAACGTGCAACCAGTTTCCACCAAAGGTCTCTCCCTGAACCTGTTGCTGTGATATGGTGGATACCGTGCCATATCTTGGATCACTGGGCCAGTACCAAAACTAACAACTTCACCTTCCCACTTTGTCTGTGTTCCCCTACAGTTTCCCTGGGCCCAGGGCTGTCATTAGCCCCTCAGTGCCTGACCCTTTCATAACAACAGTCTCTACATTGCAGGTACATATCTACAGAAGTCTGGTGTGTGCAAACAAAATTCCTGGCAAAGCTGCTAGAAGGATTTTAGGGTATTTGCGTCTGTGATAAACTGACAGAGAAAGCATACACCATCCCTCTCCAATCTGGTAAAGAATGGATCCGTATTCCCTGCCATACTGGCACCACTATTTGCCACCTGTGTTTAACCCAGAGCCAGATATCTAAATGTGTGCCTTGTGGGCAGGTGGTTTAGAGGTACTGTCAGATGAGTTCTCCCTTCTCACTGGGACTAACCATTATCTTCAGAGTTTCTGGTAAGCTTCATTAAGTGTTGCAGCCCCACTGTAGTACAGAAGACAAGGGAGGCAGATGCCTCCCGTGATTTATGTGCTGAGAGAGTATCTCACCGTCTACAGGGTTTTCTTCCACCCCAAAGAAATTGAGGGCTCCTTTTTAATCCTCTCCAATCCAGACCCACTATGGGAAGGGGCAACAGAGTACATTTGTTTTAACAGTTTCTAACTTATTCAAGAAAGTAAAGTGAAGGAGTTCCACCTGTTTAAATAGGCATACATTGCTTGTTTTAGGGGGCCATAATTGCAAGCACTATAACCTAGCAGTCTCAGTCGGGATTTGTACCCCCAGATATCTGACTATCCTTAACCCACTCAAATGGAAATTGTTGTTCAAGCTGTACATGTAGTTTACCACGTATAAGCAAGGCTTCAGTTTGGTCCAGATGTACTCTGAAGCCTGAAACTGCACTGAAGGTTTGCAAATGTGTTGGGGGGGCACTGAGGTCACGGGATCCCAAACACATATCAAGGTATCATCTGCATACATGGATATTTTTTTTTTTTTTTTTTTATAACCTGGAAGTTAGGTGTTAGTCTCAATGCTGTCTCCAGGGCCTCCACACTTAAAGCAAGAGAGAAGTGGGGAAAAGAAGGCAGCCCTGCCGTGCTGCTCTTTCAATCTTAAAATACTGTGACAGCATGCAGTTCACGCCAACGCTCCCTTTCAGGTCACCATAAAGCATCTGCACCCAGGGCATGAAGTGTTCCCTGAAACCCAGTGAAATGCCAACTGACCAGTGTTTCATTGGAATGCGTGTGTCAATATATTTAGGAATCTGATATAATACTGCTATGGAGATGTCTGTGTGGGATAAATCCTGTTTGGTCTATTAGTTTAGTTATTTATTTATAAAGTGCTCTATTTCAATTGTGACTCAAGGTGCTGTACAAAACAGGAATTTCATAATAAAACAGATTAAAATACATAAAATCACTATTAGCTAATTTAATTATCTAAAAGCAGGTTAGTCAGCTGGAGAGAAACATTTCCCTAAATAAAATAGGTCTTCAGCTCCCCTCTGAAGGAATTTACTGATGGGGCCTCTCTGAGGGAACAAGGAAGTGAATTCCATAGGGTCGGTGCCACAAACGAAAATGCCCGGGTGCCCAATGATTTCAAAGAGACCCTGGGAATCACCAGCAGGCCCTCATCAGCTGACCGGAGGGGACAGAGTGGGCAGCAGGGATGCAGAAGGTCTTGCAGGTAGCTGGGCCCCAGTCCATGCAGGGCATTATAGGCCAGTGAGCCGACCTTGAAGGAGAGCCGCCTCCTAACAGACAGCCAGTGCAGAAAGTGGAACACAGGTGCAATGTGACATAACGTCGCGAGGCCAGTCAACAATCTGGCTCCTGCATTCTGTACTAGCTGTAGGCATTGGAGATCAACCAGATAGCCCTAGGTAACGGGCACTGCAGTAGTTGAGTCACAAAGGTCTGGGTGAATAACTGAATGGATCGTTACATTAAAAAAAAAAAAAAAAAAAAATTTAACTGATCACTGATTGAAGCCTATTTGCAAGAATCTTGGTGAACAGCTTCACGTCCTGGTTCAGAAGTGATACTGGCCTGTATGCTGCACATCCGAGTCTGCCCGGTTTCCGGATTACCGAAATACGAGTTTCATTCCATGAGGAAGGGATTACACCATCTACCAAACATGCACGGAATACACTAAGCAATAGCAGGGTTAGTTCTTCTCTGAATGCTTTGCATAAATCAATGTTACAGCCGTCTGGGCCTGGTGCTTTCCCAGATTTGGCCTCTATAATTCCTTTAGTGATTTCTTCTGCACTAACCAGCTTGTCTAAACCTGAACTCTCCTCCCTGGTGAGTTAGCTCATAAGCATTTGTGTCAAGAACTCCAGCGTTTTCTGTGTTAACTATCCTGGGGTCTCAGGATTCTAAA
Source organism: Neoceratodus forsteri (assembly GCA_016271365.2). Lineage (NCBI taxonomy): Eukaryota > Metazoa > Chordata > Ceratodontiformes > Ceratodontidae > Neoceratodus > Neoceratodus forsteri. Next base: position 358,732,781 of record JADMNL010000025.1, read on the forward strand.
TAAACTGCAGAGTAGAAATCCCTGAAGCAATGAGCAATTGCTTTTGGTACAAGCCAAACCTTGCCAGGATTTCTGGCAGCCCTTATTCCTGGCACCACTCTCTTGGCAGTCAGTTTTTTTTTTGGTTAGTACTTTTTCCTCCGTGAGGCGGCTGTCCTCCGGAAGGCGCCCCCAGCCCTGTCCCCTGGTGTCCACCAACCGGCGCTGATCCGTACTCCCAGGGCTTGCCCCCTCCCCGGTGGGGTTCCCCAACCCCCACCGGAGACCAGATTCAGTGGGCCAGCGCCATGACTGGCTGGAAGCGGAGCCTGCAAGGTGCCCTCTACCACTGTGCCACGGCTACTTTTTCCTGGTTTCTCCCAGGAGCTGGGGTGTGCAATAATGCCTGCAGAGAGGAGTGTGCATGCGTCCACACGTGCGCTCCCTCCAAGCGTCTTCCCCAACTCCTCGCCATACTGCAGCGCGGCACCCTGTCCCCCAGCCTCCGCTAGGGAGCAAGCGAGCACAAACCACTGAGGACCACCCTCCCCAGAGGAGGAGAGCAGTCAGTCGGATGCTCAATCCTTCTCCTCCCCTGGCTTCTGGTGACATCCCCCCTCCCCCCCATGGCAGCCTAGCTCTGTCGGCTCCTAAACCTCCCCGGTAAATGGACCCCAAAACTACGGCATACTTCGGTAAACCTAACGGGAACTGCAAGGCGCCAGTAGTAATGCCCAAGAGGGGCGACCTGAGCAACTTAAAGATGGATGAGGAGTGAGATGAGGGCGGATTATCGGATGGGGACTCTGGAAGTGAGGGCTCACAGGCCTCTACTACATCCTGGCGCGGGAGATCTCAGGTGAAACAGCTACCCCGGCCACAATTCAGAGACAAATGTGTCTGATGCTGTCAGAATTACAGGACTTTAGGAAGGAGATGCAATCCACAGCTACTGCTCTCCGAACGGACATCTCAAAGCTGGAAAAGCGGCATGAAAATTTGGAGACACAGGCCACTGAGGTAGACCGCAGGGTGGATGGTGTGGAGCGCGCTATACTACAGTTAAACCAGGAGGTTCAAGGTCTGCAGGCTAGAGCAGAGGGTGCGGAGAGTTGTAACTGACGAAATAACATCCGCATTTCGGGGGTCCTGGAGGGCCCTGATATGCTCAAGTTCGTCAGATAACTAATCCAGGAGGCAATAAAAATCCCTGGATCTTTCACTCTGGAGTTAGAGAGGGCCCACCGAACACTAGGCCAAAGCCTGCCCCAGGAACCCACCCACGCACCATCCTGGCGCGGTTCCTCCGTTTTCAAGAAAAGGAAGCAATCCTGCAGACAGCATGGAAACAAGGGACTGTGCACTTTCAATCCCACAGGATATACTTGGAAAATGACTACACTCCTGAGGTGATGAATAGGAGAAAGCAGTATATTCCAGTCATGCGGGCCCTTAAAACGGCGGGGCTCCAATTCCGTATACCTTACCCTGCGAAAATAATTATTCAATTTCCAGAAGGGGCCCAGACCTTTGAAACAGCAGCAGAAGCCACAGCAGAACTGAAAAACAGGAATATCTAGGTGACACAGGGCCAGATGGGCCAAAGGCAGACTACAGCTTCCAGGCTGTCGCAACGTGTGTGGAACTTGAGTCACAGGGATTTGCGCAGACAGCAGGGGAAAGAAGCGATCCAAAAGACTGCGGATGCTATCCAGAGCCAATCGCAGAGTTCCCCTCCTGGTACTTCATCTACGAAGAAGATGGGTGCAGGACTTCCATGCTGAGGACTGCGTCTTTTTTCTCTCTCAGGACAAGATCGCACCATGAAGGACCACTCCGGACTACAAATCTGCATCGGGCAGGACATGGTTGAAGGAGTGGTACTGGGCACTCAAAAGTTATTTCTTCTCTGCTGGCTACCTGATGAGGACTTCCCAGGACAGATGTCACACTTCATCTAAAATCAGATAAGTCCCAGTCTTACTAATTCTTCAACTCTCTTTTTCTATTAATAACCCTATGCTTTTACTATTAATCGTAACAAAGCCACCCCAGTACTAACCGCTTTGATTCCCCCCCACCAGTGCAATTTCAAACCCTCCTCACAAACCTATTCTTAGACCCTGATCTGCCTACCCAAAGATCTAGCAGCTCCTTAGTTTTGGAGCCGCGAAGGCAGGGGCCCTCCTACCTTTAATATCCAGGACTGGGACAGCGGATTTTAACAACTGCACATTAATAACTAATCCTTCTGGAGGTGGTGGAGGAGGTGGGATGGGGGATAGTATGTCTCGAACAGTGCTACGACTGCATCATGTCAAATTAGCACAGTTGGATGGGGGAAGGGGGGACGGGGGTGGCGTAAAGTACATGGCCCTCACCCTACAGAGCTTGCAGGGCTTAAACTGCGCTACCGCCCCCTCCTTCCCGGGGGTTAAAAGATGGGTCATCCTGGTATTGAACCCACTACAGTTCTCTTTATATGGCAGAATGAGAAGGCCGTCCTCGGCTGAGTACCCAACTAAAAGGTTCCTCTAATTACATAGTTAGATTATTGGGGAGGCACAAGGAAGCTAGTGACGCTCCCACCCTCCCCCTTTTTTTCTTCCACTTTTCCCTTTAGGCACTCTAAAGTGCTTAAGGCCTCTAATACCAACAGGGGCATACGTGAGCGCCTTGGGTACACACCGAGGTCATGATGACTGGCCACATCGATAGAAGTTTCACAACCCGGTGGTTGTCCAGCCTGGTTATGTTGGCCCAGTTGGCCCAAAGGTTCTTCTGGACCCACCGGACTCGGGAGATAAGCTCCCTCATAAGTTATTTGGTTTGTTACCAAGTTAATGTTCATTTTACGATCGTTTGCTGGATTGTTAGTTGCCAAACGGCACTGGTTGTAAATAAATTTCTATCAAGGAATACCATGGGGTCATACCCTAACCTGCCAATAGGCAGTAACAGATTTCTACTAAGTTTAATGGGGATTTTGCCAAATTGTATAATACCAGGCGGTTTAAAACATTTCACTCTAATGAGGTATGAGAATGGCTAAACAGAACTTAACGTTATGTTCTTTGAATGCGAATGGCTTGGGGAGCCCCATTAAGAAATCCAGGATTATCACACTCTTCAAAAAGACCAAAATGGAGGTGGTGTATATGCAAGAAATGCATATGACCTAAGCAGAACACAAAAAGTTCAAGGGAGAGGCTTCACCCAAGTTCTCTCATCAGCAATGGGCAGTGGGGGTAGGAAACGAGGAGTCGCCATACTGATCTCAGGCCATACCCCATTCAGATTGGTGAAGGAATGGGCAGACCCGGAGTGCAGGCTAATAACTGCCCAGGGCTGGTTGTAGGAGCTGCAAGTGACGTTGGCGCATACCTCCCCCCTGGTGCAAATACACAAACGATTAAATTCCTGCTCGACAAGGTGGTTGCCACGTCTAAGGGAACTCTATTGCTAGCATGGGACTTTAACATTGCCCCTAACCCCTCCCTGGACACCACTAAAGCACCTGGAGGCAGGCAGCCAGTCCCACATAAATTTTCAAACAGTTTGTCCAGGACATGTGCTGGATAGAAGTGTGGCGTTCCCTCCATCCCAAGGTTAGGGGGTACCCGTATTACTCTGCAGTCCACGGCACCTACACACGCATAGACCACTGCTACACTAAAAAAGAAAATTTGGGAAAGCTGGTGGACACCAAAATGGCTGCCATAGCACATGTAGACCATGCCCCTATAGTGACCTCCTGGGGACGGAGAGACGCTGCACGAGATGGAGGTTTAACCGGGCCCCTTAAGTACGAGCCCTTCCAAGAATTCCTCAGGGTAACAATCGAGGAAATCATTGGGGATAATTTGGACCTGGACATTCCTGTGACCATTAAGTGGGACACCCTGAAGGCAGTTCTCAGGGGCCACCTAATAAAGCACACCACCATTCTTGCTAAAGCCCGACAGGACAGGTAAGTGCAGCTCGAACAAACACTTCAATTCTTACAACCTGCGCACCAGCAGGGCGACAGCTCAGTGCTGGCTCAGATTAAACAAACCAAAAAAGATCTAGATGATTAGTGTACACAACAGGCCGAAATGGCCCTGGCATTTTTAAGGCAAAGATATGGTGAGATAGGCCCTAGGGCCTCCAGACTCTTGGCATACCGACTACGTAAGCAGCATAAGCAGTCTACCATTGCGGCTGTAAGGGACCCAAACATAGGTAACCCACCTGACTAAACTTAAAGACATAACCCAGGCTTTTACTCATTATTACAAAGAACTATATACCCCAGAGCAGCAGGCAAACCTCAATCACATTAATATCTTCCTGGCCACACTCGATCTCCCCGGACTTACTGAAGAATAATAGGCCTCCCTGTTAGCCCCTATTACTCCAACGGAGCTGGCTGCAGCCATAACCAGATCGAAAACACAGAAGGCCCCCGGGCCTGAGGCATATGGGCAGAGTTCTATAAAAGCATGGCCCAACCTATTAGCCGCTTACTACTATGTGCCCTAAATGAGGTTGCACAGGGTGGCGCCCCCCCCCCCAAGCTGGTCATGTGCGACAATCTCCCTCATCCCTAAACCAGATAAGGACCCCCTTCAATGCAGCTCTTACAGGTCTATATCGGTCCTCAATATGGACTATAAATATTTTACATCTATTCTGGCCCCAAGATTAGACGCAGTTCTCCCAACCCTGATAAACCTGGATCAAACAGGCTTTGTAAGTGCCAGATCCACCACAGACAACATGCGCACAGCCTTGCATGTAGTCCATGAGATGCAAACCTGCGGGTCCCCAAATGTCCTTCTCAGCCTGGATGCTGAGAAGGTATTCGAGCAAGTGTCCTGGTCCTTTCTTTTCTCTACCATGACTAAGATGGGCTTCCCTCTCCTCTTCATAGCCATTATTTGGGCTATATATTCTTCCCCTCAAGTGTGCGTAAAGGTTTCTGGCCGTCACGCGGACTACTTCCCCGTGCATAGAGGGACAAGATAGGGTTGCCCCTTGTCACCAGGTCTCTCTGCTATCTTTATTGAGCCTCTGGCATTGGCAATTTGACTGGCCCAGGGGGGTATCGGGTATACAGATAGAGGATACTAAACACCGGATTTCATTATATGCAGACGATGTCCTTCTCTTCCTCTCCAACCCAAAGGAATCTGTTCCGGCAGTATTCCAAATATTAGAGGAGTACGGAGCCTGTTCGGGATACAGGCTTAACACTAACAAGACAGATGCCCTCATCTTCCATTTCAATCCCCCTGGGTGGCCTAAGGAGAAGTATCCTTTCAAGTGAAACCTGGACAAATTGAAATACTTGGGTATCCACCTGACTCAGAAACAGGAGGATGCTCTGTGTTATAATTTTGACCCCTTTTTCACACAAATGAAACAGGACCTGGGAAGATGGAGCCTCCTTCCTTTGAATCTGCTACAGAGGATAGAGGTGATAAGGATGGAGGTCCTCCCAAGAGCCTTGTATCTCTTTCAAAATATACCCCTCAACCTACCGGCGAAACTATTCTGAACATGGAATGGAGCCATCTCCAGATTTGTTTGGGCAAGTAAGCGCCCCAGAATTAGATTTAGTACCCTCACCCTACCTAGGTCACAGGGAGGACTTGCACTCCCTAGCCTTAAACTATACAATTGGGCCTCTCACATAATGTTCCTAATCTGCAGGTGTTCTGCTAAAACACTAACCCGATGGGGAGCAACTGAGGAAGACATACTACCCCACCCTGAATGGGAAAGTGCGATGTTCTAGCGAAGTCCCCCCTCCCCCCACGGGGCAAGACCCCTCAAATCCCTGGATCACCCACCAAATTCGAGCCTGGCACACTATTCGTAAATCACTACCAATTACCCCATACCTGGTAATGTTTTGCTCAATAGGAAGGCTGGAGGGTTTCCTCCCAGGGCGGACAGACCACACAGTTAGTAATTGGAGACATTTACACCTTACGAGTCTTGCACAGTTCCTTACGGGATCTAGGTTTAGGACATTTAATGAGATCCGGCAGGAATTTAACCTTCGGCAGTCAGATTTTTTCAGATACCTACAAATTCGTCACTATTATGACACACTCCCAATGGAGGTGCGTAACCTGGAAGGGCACCCCCACCTAATAAAACTGCTACTCCAGGTACTCAGACTCAACGGTCGGCCACATGCTATCTCAGTCCTTTATAAATCTTTGATGGAGACATCAGGGGAAAACACCTACGGGACACTAGAAAGGTGGAATTCCGAGCTAGAACTCCACCTTACCTTAGAAACTTGGGGAACAATCTGTCGCTCATCTGCTAGACTTACCTACTCACATGCATGGCACTGGTTTTCCTGGCAGCTCCTCATAAGATTCTTCCACGCTCCGGCCATAACCTCACACTTTGGTGGTACCACATCAGCCGCATGTTGGCGACTATGTGGTGAAACCAATGTCCACCACTTACTTGTGCTATGGTTATGCCCTAAGCTACAACCATTCCTGGAGGGGCTGGAAGTGATTTGGGGACATGGGATTCCATGGACTGGAGAGTTATTTATGCTACATGTTTTCCCACAAGAACTAAGAGGCACGTATAATGGTCCCTTAATGGGAATATTGTTACTTGCTGCAAAAAAGGCCATCACCAAACGCTGGCTCACCAAGGTGATTCCTACAGTTGAAAACTGGAGAAACATAGTTAATGGTATTTACAGAGCGGAGAAAATTACTTATTCCCTGAATGATAAAACAGCGCTCTGCACAACGAAATGGAGCAGGTGGATATTTTATATCACGCCTAGGGATCCAGATTTTGTTCTCTAGAGGAGAGAGGAACAATCCACACCCTCAAGAACCTCCCTGGGTGATCTTATCCTCTTTCTCAGGGGTAAGTAATATTAAGGAGACCACCCCTTGGGTTAGGTCCTAATTTGCATCAAGGGGAGTTGAAGAGACCTTGGAGACACTTAGGGAACAGTTCTGTAGTACTTTAAGGAGCACTGGAACCTGGGCTAACAGGCTCATGGAAGAATGATCGTGGCCCCAGACTAAGAATACGGACCATACTGAGGAAATGAAATAAGGTACTGATGGTTAAAAGTTGTGTTGATATTGCCATTAATAATGGACTAGTACATGAACTGATATTCTATGAAACTGATAACTGCTTTTTAAATGCGAATGAAACTGACTGTAAAAGTTGAACATTTTCAATAAAAATATATTTACCAAAAAAAAAAAATTCCTTCTCCTCCCCTGCCAACCCCCAGTGGCCCGTGCTTTTTCCCAAACACGGGTTGCCAGCGTACTGCGAGGTGAGGCGTCCAGCACCTCAACGTCACCGGGTCAGCTGTGGCAGTCATCTTTTTAAATCGGAATGCCACAGTTTCATGGCCTTACCCCCACCCCATTATATTTATGACTTGCATATCTGAGTTGCTCTTCTGCTTTTCGCTCTAAAAAGGTCTTTCAGTTCCAGCCTAAATGCTGTGAGCGCTTGCAGGTCAGCAGCACTTCACTGGTTGGCTTTATGCTGTTGTTCCAAATCTAATCAGTCTATTTTGGAGCTGTTCCTAGATAACTCTGTATTGTTTAATTTTAGTAAAGGCAATACTGAGAACCTGACCCCTGACTACTGCTCTCATGGCCTCCCAGATGACTGGTTCTGTTAAATCTGGTCCTTGATTTAACTCATAAGTTAAGCAGATGTGTTGCTTAGCCTGCTCATTGAAACTGGTGTCATTAAGCAATATTTCATATGTTCATTTGGCTGTTCACTGTGAAAAAGGGCAGTTACTGTCCATCTGCTAGCCAGTTTAAAAAAAAAATGAAATGAAATTGAAAAAAATGAATTTTTTTTGGCTTTTAAGAAGAGCCTCAAACTTATTTATAATTTATGCATTAAACTTACTTTTGGATCTGTTACCCGCTTTATACTGCACATCATGGCCATTAAAATCAGCTTACTAAAACATGGCTAGTACTGACCCAGTGGCAGGGTGGGCTGAGACACCCTATATCTTGGCAGCAACCCAGATTTGGAAACTGTGCTGGACCACTTGGGGGCAGATCAGGGGAAGGAGGATCAAGCGTCCTTTGACATCTCTCCTCCCTCAGGTTGGGGGGAGATGGTGCATGCCGCTGCTCTAGCCTCATCTCAAAAGGGCGAGCTGATACACCGAGTGTGTTGCACGACTGCGTCGGAGCATGCTTGCTGACCTCAGGGACTGTGGTAACAACATATGAGGAAAGAAACTTTGCAGACAACACCAAGATCTGCAACAGGGTTGACACACGAGGGTATGGAAAGGATGAAAAGGGACTTGGCAAGGTTGGAGGAACGCTCAAAAGTATGTCAGGTAAGAGTCACTGCTAAGAAGTGCTAGGTCATGCACCTGGGAAACAAAACCCCAGGGCAAGTGTATACAATGGGAGGGAGGTACTAACGACAACAGAAATGGAAAGAGACCTGAGGGTAGTCATATTAGATGACCTAAAGGTAGGCAAGCAATGTGAGAAGGCAGTAAGGAGAGCTAGGGGATACTGGGATGCATAGGGAGAGGTGTCACCAATAGAAAACAGGAAGTTGTTATCCCTCTGTACAGACGGTTGTTGAGACCCCATCTGGAGTACTGCATGCAGTTCTGGAGACCCCATCTCCGTAAGGACATAGGCAGGATGGAGGCAGACCAGAGGAGGGTAACTAAAATGGTGCAGGGTCTGTCCCAGAAGCCATATAAAGAGAGACTAAAGGAGCTTAATATGTATACCCTCAAGGAAAGGAGGGAGAGGGGGGGACATGATAGAAACTTTCAAGTACCTCAAGGGAATAAAGTCCAAGAGGGTAGTATCTCTCAGAAAAAGAGATGTGAAAGAACAAGGGGGCACAATTTGAAGATAATGGGGAGGATGGCTCAGGGGCAATTTGGGGAAGTGTTTTTTTCATAGAGGGTGGTGGACGCATGGAACAGCGTTCCTGAGGAGGATGTCTGTTCAAAAACAGTGGGGGAATTCAAGAATGCATGGGACAGACATAAGGCAATTCTAGTGGGGGTTGGGAGGAAGTAGGTTGTAGGTTAACTAGAATCTGCAGCTTATCCAATAGGTAGGAAAATAGGCAGACGGTGGGCGTAGCGGTCCTTCTCTGCTGTCAAAGTCTATGTTACTATGTTTGTAACCTTGACCGAGTACAATGAGGATGGTGAGCCTGCATGCTCTGTACTCCCACCCATGGTGGTTAATAAGTGGATGATATAAGTCCAGGGATGGGTGTGTCTGTATGTGACGGGGCTGGGGGTTCCATCGGAAGGGGTCAGATCCACAGGGGCAGATGGATAAACACAGGATGAAAAGAAAAAAAAAAAAAAACAACGATGTGGGGCTGGTCAGTGGCTTGGCAGCAAAATACAGTATTATGCTGTAGTGCTACAAATCTCTTTTTCCCCAGACTGTGGGAGAGTAGATGTTTCACAAAGGTGATAAAATTACTTATGGGGAGGACTGGAAGGCCTTGCATGGATCCCTGCATACTGTAGTACTCAACTCATTTCTCCCCCACTTCCTTCCCCATTCGGAACGATTCATGAGTGGAACTTGGGCCACAATATTTATTTATTTAAACTTTGGTGACTGGGAAAGGCACACTGAGCTGGGGCTCATTTCCAGGTGCCACCTGGGGTACAGGGTATAAAGGAACACATATACAAACAATATTCACCCCTGCAGCTATTGAAATGGAATGACAGCACAACCTGAGTACGGGGGGGGGGGCTGCCTGAGGAGAACTTTTTAAACTCATGTTTAAAGATGTTCCAGGACTAGAGGGCATGGGATGAAGTTGGAGGGAGGACGATTCAGAGGAAACGTGAGGAAGAATTTCTTCACAGAACGGGTGGTGGACAAGTGGAACAGCCTGCCAGAGGAAGTGGTGGGGGCTGAAACAATCACGGGATTTAAGAATGCATGGGATAGACATAAAGGAATTCTGGAGGTCAGGGGTAAGGGGCAACAGACTTCTTGGAAAACAAACTGAACTTACAAGCTCAAACGGGCAGACTGGGTGGGCCATAGGCCCTTATCTGCCGACACTGTCTATGTATCTACGTAATAACGAATTTAGTCACCAGATAGATACTTTTTGGTTACACCCCACTTACACTGACATGGATATTGGGACGTGTTCTAACTGAATGATGGCTTGAATGTATAAGTTTGAGATTGCAATCACTTTGGTGGTTCGAGTGTGAATGAGATCAATACAGAAGTGTGCTGTATGAGGGTGTGAAAAGAATGTGCCAGTGGCTCAGAAGATTGAAAGGTTGTGTGTTCTAGCCCCACACCAGGCACCCAGGGTAAATCCTAATACTGACACTGTAGTGCATCATGAGGGGGATGCTGCACTCCTGAGATGTTGTCTTTCGGATGAGACATTAAACCGAGGTCCTGTCTTGCCTGTTCAGGTGGACGTTAAAGATCCCATGGCACTTCTCGAAAAGAGTTGGAGAAATTCCCCAGTGTCCTGGCCAAATTTCCCCAATTCACTAAAAAATACCACCAACAGATTAATCTGGTTCAATTTCAGTTGGTTACCATCTGTATCCTCCCACCCCGGGTCGCCCCCTGAAAAAGGAACTTCTAGTCTCAGTGGGCCTACCCGGTCAACAAAATTCAATAAATAAATACAATTACCTTGTGCTCTGATCTCCAGGCATCAGTCACACCAAGTTCAGTAATCAAGGCATGGAGAGTTCTGGTTACATTCCCAAAGGATCTCTCCTCCACAGGATTAGGGGTGCAGTTAAAGTCCCCCCCCCCATTACGATTTGACCGCTCTGCAATTGTGCTACCTTTGAGAAGACTTGGGTCCAGCTGCCTCACTGGGGACATGTAAGTTGACCAAATGCAGTGTTCTCCCTTCAAAATTATGTGAGACAATACAGTCTACCCTCTAACCCTATTTCTTTGGTTATCTTACGTGAACAACCTGTGTAAAAGAATGTCAGTGCCTGTCTTTTTGTCCTTATGGTGGGATGCTGCCACCACATGTATCTCAACTTTAAATGTTCTGAAGCTGACACGTGCGTTTCCTGCGTAAAGGAGATGATGCTTTTTGGCATGTTCATTTCAAAGAGAATTCTTTTACACTTCACTGTCGAGTTGATACCTTTGACATTGTAAGATACAAAAATTAAAGATCCCATTTAAAAGTTATGGTGGTTCGTGTTGCTTCCATGCAAACCTTAGCTTACAGAGAAATATAACACTAGCGCACCCGATTTGAAACTAACGGCTCATGACCAAACTAACTTTTTCTGCCATAATAAACAAAACTAGGAATCATACCCGTTCTCTACCTTTTCAATGGTAGGATGAAGCACAGTATCGTTACAAAGTCTTGTTTACTGAACATGGCTCTCTAGATAACTATTAGAGCAAACAGAGACGGTGTCCAAACACCACACCAGGGGTGGAATCACCTAGAAACCACCTAGCTCAGGATGTTATTTTGAGTACTTCCTTCTCTCTCCTACTGAGAATGCTTAGAGTTCTGCACATGAAAGGATGAAGAGAACCGAAATAAGCAGACCAAAGCTGACAAAAATCAGTCCCTCTACCACCCTCTGCTGTTCTTCCAGCAAACTGGAAATCTTACTTCAACCCTGCAGTCCATGCCTTATCAAAAGATGTTAGTTCCTCATCCCTGGATATAAAAAATTATTCACTGCACAGTATAACGTACCCCTGAACTTGTCTCAAGGTATCGCCCATGCCTGTGAGCATGGGGGAGGGGCAGCCAGAGCCCAGTGGATCTCTTCTTCCCCTCAAAACCTCCTCAAAGGATCTCCTTTCCAGTTGCTAATTCACTCACTGTCCACTCCCATAGGACTAGTGAAGTGTGTGTGTGTGTGTGAATCCCAGCACAGAACTATAAAATACTACGGTGTGCCATACTGCTGAGACTTCAGCCTAGCATTTCTGGGTAGTCGTCAGTCTTCCGGTGGTGATGGTGGGGGGCCCTATGACTGCCTCTTTGTTATGTTCCCACTTACCTGTATGTGGCACAATTGAGTACTTAAAGGCTGCAAACTGAGATGACACGTGGGATATACCCGTTAGGCTATCCAAGCGTTAAACACCATGCTCCTCTTGTTAAATATGGCAGTAACATGAAGCTGCATCTCCACCGCAGAGCCCACCCTGCAGGCGTCTCACTTGTTTTTAACTGTGATGTTGATCCTACAGAGAGAAAAGGCTGGTACAGTGCCTCCCCATCTAGCCATGCTGTGTTTGAGAGTGGCTGGAGAGAGACACCCCAAGTAGACTCACCACACAGCAGGTTACTGTGCCCATAATAGGCCTAATCAAACTGAAGCCAGGCTGTGTCTTGCATTACCACACCCACTGTGTGTGTGTGAAGTGAAATTATGTCATATCACAACAGTTGGTCTCTGCTCCCCTCCCAACACTTATCAGAACTCCCGCTATGTCACAGACAGAAGAGTATGAGAGAAGATTTAATGAAACAGTGGAATAATTCCCTCACTAACCTGAGGTACCTTACATATATAGCCTGTCTAAGGGTCCAATTAAACTAATCTAATTGCGCTGTCAAGTGGTTTTCTAAGTGTTAATATTACACAGTCCACTCTTAGATTCTTTCTCCCACGCTGCTCTGTAGTCAACCTTTGGTAGCAGTCTCCCAGCTTGCCCAACTGAGCAGAGTCTGCTCTCGTACCTCAGTCACTAGCCATGCAGTGCAATAGGTGGACCCAAAAGTAGGTAATTAAAATTTACATTTAAAAGAGCAACATTTAGTAACAGCGCACATCATATTTTGAAAGTTCACGATAAGGCCTTTGAAATGAGGTACTGAGCCCCTCTGTAGCTGGCAGCAATATAGAGATATTGATGATTAAATCTACGATGTGATAAGCCACAGCTTGATCGTCTGTGACATCACAAGGTTCTAAAAATGAAGGCAAAGTAGTATCACTATGGGGAAGACTTAATCATCAATATCTCTGGACAGCAGCCAGCTATAGGTAAGTCCAATACCTCACTTAAAAGTTTTTTTCCCCCACCGACTTTCAAACTATGATGGGCAAAGTTCAGGAATGTACGCCTTTACTCGCCTTTCACGTCACCCAACTTCTTAAAATACCACAGGATCCAGCAGGAAGCAACAAACGGGGCTGTATCGCAACACACTCCCAACTATTCCCGATCCAGCTCCATTAGCTGTACTGCTGAATTACAGCAGCTCAGTAAGGCAGTACTGTGTTTATAATGCACTTAATGGATGACTTTTTTTTTTTTTTTTTTTAGTGCTGGTTCACACACCTTACCTCTAAACATTAGGATTCCCCAGGCTTTTCCATGGTCCATATTCTAAAGACATAAAACAAAGAAATGTTCACAAATTTATTCCAGCCTCACAAGACGTTTGTTAAAAAAAGCAAACACTGCAGTCATTTTGTATGCTATTTTCCAAACTGGGGTTACAATCCAACTTCTGCAGCACGGCTACTAGAAACATATGAAATGCCTTTTTTTTTTTTCCCATACTTAGCCCAGTGAAGCTTGATCTGGGGCAAACAGGAGCACGGATGTGTCACTATTCCTGCTTCCACCTTCACTAGTTCACAGTTTAATGTTTTTGTTTTGCTGTGTAGGTGTTCAGAATTTGATTGCTGTTACATGGGTTTTTACTAACGTCTGATGACCTGCGTTTTTGTGCGCGTCTAAATTATGAAAGTGGAAAAAAATGAATTTTTGATTTAGACAAATATTTTTATTTTGAAAGCCTTAAGACTATCAAAGTTTTGAGTCCTTCCTCATGTGTTACTGGTTAAGGAGCACAATCACTAATTGAAGGTTTGCTATTTATAGTGAAAAACATAGAAACGGAGCATGTGTCAGCAGAAAAGGACTGGTAGGCCTATCTAGTCTGTCATATTTTCCCGAAGATGCCCGGAGTCCCGGCTTGAATTTTCAAGTGCACATTTAAAATGGTTAGGGCGCTCGTTTTCAAGGAGGCATCATTTTTATAAGCTCAGTGAATGCTTTAGAACTAGAAGGAGTTTTCTACCAGTATGCCTACGAAAATTACAAACTCTGTTGTGAACGAGTGCACCCCACCCCATGGCTCAGCACCATGTCACCTACCTCATGCGACGCACAGGGAGCATCGGCGGGAGGCATTTTGGTCAGGCTGACTTAAATGTTTGTTTAGTTTAAATAAAGGGTACAAGTTACTTTTTATTAAAAAATATTGGCATCTTTGTATTATGTGTGCAGAGTAGTTTGCAAGATGATTACAGGTCACATACTGTGACTGAGCTGGAAATCAAGAAAAAAGCTGACAGTCTCTTTAAAGTAAAGTAGAGATACTTATATGTTTAGAGTTAGTTGCATGTAAAATATACAATTCACACTGCATGAGATGCTGAAACATTCACTGCATGTACTGTATTTATTATTCTTATCCTCACTGTACAGTACGATTAGTGCAAGGTTCCACTGTGCAGATTTATTGCAAATATCTGATGCCTGTGTCTGGTAAAATGTGGCTGCACATTTTGGAGGGGTACATGTACAGCAACTACAGGCAGTTACAGGCACAGTAGTGAGATAGCTGCCCAGGTGGGTTGTAGATTTGTGTTGCCTGGATGGCACAGAACCTGATATGCCACTCTGGTTTCCTGGGCACAATGCCCCAGGGGGCTCGGGGGCTATCAAAACAGCAAGAGGGTGAGGACCTCACAGCTTAGAGAGCTCCTATTTTCTTTTTTGTGCCCAATACACTACCAACATAGGGATCAATCATATTCCCCTTGAGGGTTGGCTGGTGGAGGGGTGGCCAACCCTCTGCTAGATAGGCCTCTGGGTGGAAAGTTGGATACCAATGCCTCAGTGCTCTCAGAGGGTGTCGAGCCTTGAAAGGCAAGTGAATGTAGCGCCCCCCCCCCCGGAGCTATGCATCTTTAAAAGTGTCTACTGATCTCTAGATTGTGCCAGTTTTTTTTTTTTCCCCTTGAAGGACTGGGTCAACTGATTTGACATTCCTAAGGGAGGAGTCAGTGGTCTGTGCTGTAGGGCAGAGATTGGCGAGTCAGACCTTCTACTGGCCTGAAGTTTCTCTGTAGAGCCTGGTGCCGAAAATAGTACTCGTTCATGGTGGCTGCCATTGAACAACAGCTTGGAAGGGGGGGGGGGTGCCCCTCTCCAGCAGGAGAAAAAGAACTGAAGACAGAAGCTGGGGTCTGGTTCAGGGAAGATCTGTGGGCACAGGATCTGAGGTGATGTTCACTCTATTTCTCATGTAAAGTGACTTGGTGGCATCCAGTGGTGCCCTTCCTCCCTAAGTCAGGACAAGTGACTGAAGTTGCAACATTCCTATCAGAAAGAGGAAATTTACTTCTGAGTGTAACAGTGGGCCAGTATTGCCCTAAAAAGGTCTGGATTTACAAACTGGAAAGTTAAACAGAGATAGCATTACAAAAACACAACATGGGGCTCATACCTGTGGAGGCATTCAAATATCTGGGGGTGAGAATACCAGCAAAGTGGACCAAGCTTTATGGCCTCAACTACCCATCCCTTCTGACAGACATAAGAGTGCTGCGAAAGATGGATTTCACTACCTGTCTCTGTGATAGGCAGAATCAATGCACGTACTGAATATGTGCATACCGCCTAAATGCCTATACCTCTTCCAGTCGCTTCCAATCTTACTCCCATGATTTTTTTCTCATATCAATACTGTCGCACACAGATTTCTGTGGCATAATAAACCTGCTCGGATTAGGATAGACATATTACAGATGGCAGCGAGGGAAGGTGGTTGCGGCCTACCCGATTTAGAAAAATATTTCTGGGTAGCCCAATTCAGCTATCTACCCACAGGGGCGACTAATAGTAAGCCAGCCTGGATAGTTACAGAGGAGGAGGAACTGGGGGAGTATCTAAAGAATGGTCTCTTGTTGGCAGAGCTGAAACATATGAAGGTTCCCCAGCTCACCAATCCACTTGCCAAAACTCCTGCAGTCACTTGGCTGGCAACCCACAAGTTAATACATCAACTGGCAACAGGGCCACTCTCAATATACTCAAATTTGAGTTGCCCTGAATTGGCCCCAATACAACATTGCACTTTACCAAACTCCTCTGGCTTGAAGCACCTCAGCCAACTATTTCAGGGTAGTTTGTTCAGCCACTTTACTACTCTACAACAGAATTCAGATTACAACCAGGGGCTTTGTTTTCCTTTTTGTGTACAAGACATATGCTAACTTCATGCTCATTGATCATAGGTAACAACTCCCACCATCTTGGCAGCGCCCTCACCACTTGAGGAGGAGCTCTACCAAGCACAACCAGCCAGCAAACCACTACCAATGTATTACAACATTCTCATGGGGTCTACAGTTTCACCTGTTGAAACCATTCGTAAGAGATGGGAAGCAGATCTGGGCATACCCTTTACGAATGAAATTTGGAAGGTGGCCTCAATACACCTAGCCTCCTGTTCAAGAAGCAACAAACTAAGGTAGGTGCAATTAAACTTCATGTATCGGGCCTATATTATCCCATCTAGGGGACACCGAAGAAACCCTGACAGATCCCCAATGTGCCCCAAATGCAAGGTGTACGAGGGCACTTTTATCCACATGACCCTAACTATTGCCCGAAAATTGCACCATTTTGGGGTTCCATTCATAATATTATGGAAGAAATCTTAGGATTTCGCCTACCCCAATCCCCTCTTGAGTTGCTACTGGGTGCAGAGCTAACTTAAGCTCCTAAGGGTCCCCCAGAAATTCTATGGCCCACAGCCTTGATTAATGCATGCAAAACCATCACACAACAATGGATTAGCGATACACCACCCTCAGTGACACAATGGTCACAAAACATGGGCTCCCGTCTACAAACTGAAAGGGCACAGCTTAGTGCTAATGGCCATGCAGAGGTGTTTCAACAGATCTGCAGCCCCATTTGGCAGCCACTGATTCCAGTTTGTAGCAATATTTATAGAGGTTATCTATTTTTTATGAAAGCTCTAACATCATAGCTCAGGGATTTATTTAACTCTAAAAATTGATTAGCGTTTTGCTCATAAAAGTGTTAAATCTTTGTGAAAATGCATAGCTCTTGCCTCACTGTGTTTAACAATCACAGCACTTCAAGAAAATCTATATAAATACTTTCTGTACAGTTAGTACAGTGCCAAGAAAAAAAATGCTAATCAATTATTTAAAACCCTGTAGCTCAACTTGATAGTCTGACAATGCCTTTAGAAATGCATTACTATATCCTTCACAATATAAATGTACCCTTGGTATCTCATTCTGTATTGTACCTTGAAATTATTTTTTAACTGTTTTTTTATTGTTTGTCTTGCACGATAAATACTTAAAAAAAAAAAAAAGTCTGAATATTGTCAGCTGGCACCAGATAGATGGCCCTTGGGGTGAACTGTGACAGTTTAAAAGTCAAATATGTAAGGAAAGTGTACAGGTGTAGACTCTGTGGGAAGTCAGAGTTCATCCATTTGTGCTGCACAGCTGTTAGCACTGGAACTGTATGATGTGCCGACTACATGAAATGGAAAGATGGGCTAGGAGATGCCCAGGGAGTCCCAACCTGTGCTGCCTGGGGTGGTGGACTCGGAGGGCTTCTAGGTGTCTCCATCAGGGGCCAGTTATATGCCATAAATGTACCCCACCAGGGTTAAAGCCAATCTAGGAGTAAAATACTGTTCACACCTCAGTAAAAACAAGAAAAGTCTGTCACTGTGCTGGCTAGAATGTGGAAAGGAAGTGACTACAGGTTTTAACATCTGTTTCTGTCAACTCAAGTAGGAGGAATAAAGGATTTGGTTTGTTTTATAAACCTCCAATTGGATATTCACTTTTTTCCTGCATCCAGGTCTGCTAACCCCTTACTCTGCAGCTCCAATTGCCCTGCCGTTTGTCAGTAGAGCACCAGAGGTTGTTTCTGGCTTGGGAGGTCAAGTTAAATGTAATCAATATTTTCTTTTCAATTTAGTCTTTGCCAGGCCAGCTGCCTGGTCACGGACCCCTCGGCTGCGGCATCCCAACATGAGCCGCACTCCCCGTAACCCCTGGATTCCCCCCAAGGTGGGGATGTGGCACCCAGTCTCAAAGGTGCCACGAACAACGGGATAGGGCAGGAGTTGGCATGGGGAGCCGATGTGCAGCCAAGGGGCGGGCTTCATCTAGGCAGTGGAGTCAGGCTGGTTTTTCCCCTGTGGGGGGGGGGGTGGAGTGGGAATATGCAATAATGCCTGCGTCTGTCCCGCCCCTTTAACCTTACTGGCGCCGATAGCTGTGGGACCCCTGGCCTCCCCAATTCATAAGCAAAGATCATTTAACAAAAAACAAAAAAAAATATTCTATGTGTAACCACCCAGCCCCCTGGGGTTACTAGAATCCCATTAGTACTAGCCGTAGGCAGGCAAGAAAAGGTAGCTGTTAGGGGACCCATTAGGGGCTTTCTACATGATGACATCATTGTTTACACAGCTAGCCTGAGAGAGGGATGAGTATGTCATTTAGAACTCTCGCAGCAGCATAACCATTTTTGAGTCAGTTGCTCAGGGGAAACTTAGAATGTTCAGTTAGTCTGAGTTAGAGTGGCAGGAGGTCTGCCAGTGGGGCTCTGCCATAGGGAGCCCTGGTATTTCTCACCCTAGTTTGGTAAAATAATTGGTTGGCCAGTGAAGTGGTGGATACCGTATGCCTGCAGGACTCCTTAATTTCACTCCAAGGGGAGTGATAGGGACTGCAATGTCTGGTGGATCCAAGGGGCAGTCCCCTGAAGGTCCTAAAGTTTACATCTGTCTTAAAGAAGGCCAATGTGTGGGAATCTGCCAAGCTACCAGAGAAGGAAAAGGTGTTTTCTTTTGTTTCTTTCCATACTGGGTGGAATGAACAACTGATCTGAGTACAGAATCGGAGACTGTTCTCTTAGGTGGTCGTTTGAGGTGTGTGTGCCCACAATAAGGCCAGGTCGCACTGGTCAGGACCCCTTTTCACCTTGGCGTGCTAATTTAAAGTAAAGTTTGGGAGTCTTTAGCAATTCAGTGGGGACTGAAGACTTGCTTAGTGTAACCCTGAAGGAATGGCAGAGACTGTTTTGGGGAAAGGGTGGGAGAAATGCCATCTGGAGTTTTCAGTGCAAGACTAACTGGTTCGTTGATGGGCACCAAGGTCCCCTGGGCAAAGGCCAAAGCCCAGGATGATTTTAAGTGATGTGGCACAGACCACTAATATACACTCTGGAAATGGAAAGGTTTTGAAAATGGTTTGTGTGTGGCACAGACCACAGGCGTACACTTTAGAAGAGGAATAGAGATGTTTTTGTGGAAAACAGTACTGCCTAGCAAAGTGTTTCTGCAAAATACAGTGTACCTGTATTGCAATAATAAACCACTGGGGGTCCACCTATGCTTTAACATCTGATAATAAAGCCATACTGCACAATCTGTTACTGCTTTGGAAATTTGGCTTATTGCTTCTGTGTGAACATTATTGGAGCCACTCAGCAGTTATGTCTAGCGTACGCCTAGCATCCTCTCCCCGGACCTGGTGGTAAATACAAAGGTTCATTTTAGTATTGTAACACCCCCTCCCCCCCCCGTCCTTTTAATAATGAGCCTGGTATACACTCTAAAGCTAGGTGTGGTACCAACTGAGTAATTCTGCAAAAGGTTAATGTTATGCCATACAGTGCCTTCAGAAAGTATTCACCCCCTTGGATTTTGTCACATTTTGTTGTGTTACTACCAGAAGTTTTACTGCATCTAAATGATTTTTCCCCCCTTGATTCACACAGCATACTCAACAATTTAAAAGGGGAAAATATTTTTATTGTGTAACAAAAATTTATGAAACATTAAAAACTGAAATATCTTGTTTACTTAAGTAGTCAACCCCGAGTCAATACTTAAGCGCCTTTGGCAGCAACTGCAGCTTTGAGTCTTTTTTGGGTATGTCTGTATCAGCTTTGCACATCTGGATTTGGGGATTTTCGCCCATTCTTCCTTGCAGATTTGCTCAAGCTCTGTCAAGTTGGATGGGGAGCGTCGGTGAACCGCAATCTTTAAGTCTTTCCACAGATTCTCAATGGGATTCAAGTCTGGGCTTTGGCTGGGCCACTCAAGGACATTCACCTTCTTGTTCTGAAGCCACTCCAGTGTTGCTTTGGCTGTATGCTTGGGGTCGATGTCCTGTTGGAACGTAAATCTTCGCCCCAGTCCAAGGTCTATTGCAGACTGATGCAGGTTCTCCTCAAGGATGTGCCTATATTCGGCTCCACTCATTGTTCCCTCTATCCTGACAAGTGCCCAGTCCCTGCTGCTGAAAAGCATCCCCATAACATGATGCTGCCACCACGCTTCATGGTAGGGATGGTGTTACACGGGTAATGAGCTGTGTTCGGTTTGCACCAGGCATAGCGCTTTGCATTCAGGCCAAAGAGTTCAATTTTTGTTTCATCAGACCAGAGAATCTTTTGCCACATGGTCTCAGAGTCTGCCACGTGCCTTCTTGCAAACTCCAGGCATGCTATTATGTGACCTGTTCTCAGGAGTGGCTTCCGTCTAGCCGCTCTCCCATAGAGGCTACATCTGTGAAGTGCTGCAGAGATTGTTGTCCTCTGGACAGGTTCTCCCATCTCAGCCATGGAACTCTGTAGTTCTGTCAGGGTGGTCATTGGGTTCTTGGTCACTTCCCTGACCAAGGTTCTTCTTGCCTGGTTGCTCAGTTTGGGAGGACGGCCTGCTCTAGGAAGAGTCTGGATGGTTCCGTAATCTTTCCATTTCCTACTGATGGACTTGACTGTGCTCCTGGGAACTTTCAACACCCTAGAAATGTTTTTATACCCCTCCCCAGATCTATGCCTCCTCACGATTCTATCATTGAGTTCTACGGACATCTCCTTGGTCTTCATGGTAGAGTTTCTGCTCTGACATGCACTATCAAAAGTGGGACCTTATACAGCCAGGAGTATTTCCTCTGAAATCATGTCAACCATTTGAACTGACCACAGGTGGACTCCATTCAAGTTTTAGAGTGATCTCACAAGGAAATTGGATGCACCTCAGCTCAATTTGGAGTGTCATAGCAAAGGAGGTGAATACTTATCAAATCAAGACATTTCAGGTTTTTATTTTAAATTACATGTACACAAAGTTCCAGAAGTTTCATTCCACTGACATTATACAGTAATTTATGTAGATACGTGACAAAAAAATCCCATGTAAATGTATTTTGAGTTTGCAACATCACAAAATGTGACAAAATCCAAGGGGGGGAATACTTTCTGAAGGCACTGTATATGGGGCACTAGTTCTTTTATTGGGGGGCTGCCAGCTAGCCAAAGGTGGCGTGGAAGTTACATATACTAATTCGTAGGGATTCTCTACCCACTCTACAATGCAGGGTATTTATCTTGGTAAGCAATAATGTCCAGGCATACCCTAAAGGCTTGCACTGTTTCCATCGTCTAGACTGGTAGCTATTCCATAGTAACAGAAAACGTGCCTCCCAGCATTACTCTTCCATGTACCACCTCTGAATTTAGGAAGCGTCCCTGCATCCTGCTGTAGGATCCCTGCTCAGAAAACTTTCCACCCACATCATCTTGTATTTCTTCTTCTGTCCCTCCCAAACGACCCCCTTCCAACAGTATCCCCACCCGATCACCCACCATCCTGGGCCTTACCCCATCCTCTTCTGACCACCATGAGCCTGTGAGTCGCTGTCCTCATCCCACTTGGCCAAGGTGCTTTTCCTCCCATTCTGCCTGTTCCCTGAGGGTGGCATGCATGCAATGATGTGGACAGACACTATGAAGTTGCTGCACACATTCAGCATCTGCGACCCACCCTCTGAGAGGCAGCCACTGCTGTGCCACCTAGCCTCTGCTAAGTGCCAGCTGTGCAGCAACATACACTATCCCTCCCCCCGCTTCACCAGGAAGGAGAGTAGTCTATGGACACTTGATCCTTCCTCCCCCAGCCAGCCACCGAGTGATCCTGGTCAGTTCCTGAACCTTGGTTGCTGGTGTGGCACGCGATGCCTCAACCCCTGGACCACACCACTAGGGCGGCACAGATCAAACAGCGTGTATGTTCAATCTTGTCGGTACCCTGGAGTACGAGGACACCAGATGATATGCCCCCCATCTGTCCATGGCTGACAGGGTTAAGCCTTTTTCTACTGCCACTATTTGTATGATCATGTGTTTGCAACATGTTAAGGGCCTCTAGCCTATCTTCACAGCTTTTATTCCTAACCCTGATCATTTTGGTGGCCCAGTACTACACCCAATCGACTGCTTCACTGCATGCAACATTCCAGATGGGGCCTAACCACAGCCTTGTTACATGGCAGGATTACATCCCCTGCACTGCTGGTCACCCCCCCACACCTGATACACCCCAACATTATAATGGTCCTCTAAAAAGTATTTAGATGACTGGGATGACTCACAAATTCAACCTATGGTAGTTTTAAACTAGGAATTGGTGAAAACCAAAATCGATCTGGAAAGGAATGAACCTGGAACAATTTGTTTTCCTACTGGCTCCTGCCATAATGCCACCCAAACCTACTGGAACGGTCCTTCTGGTTCACTGGAACAGACACTGACCCGCTGGAATGGCCACCATGAGCTAATGGGGGTGGTCGCCACAACCAGATGACCACTAACCCAGGGGACTGGGGTTCCACCTGGAGGGATACCAGCCTATACTGGCAGGATGGTCTGCATCTGTCCAGGAAGGGAACAAGTCTCCTGGGCAGTCGGTTTAAATGCTTCATTGGCAAGCTTTTAAACTAGTCAAGGGGGGAGGCACTGATAAGCAGCAGGGAATTCCCAGCCTCCCCCTACAAAACAAGGTACTAAATGAGGGAAAGACCAAGGTACAAAGGTCAGTAGGGAGCAGGACCAGGGTGAATAGAGAAAGCAAAGTCAATGAGGACAGGGATAGTGCTACAAGAGGTAAAGCCGTAAAAAAATGGAAAGCAATTAGTACTATTTATTTATTTCAATCTAGGATTACAATACCTTTGAGTCGAGGCTCTTTTACAAAGGTTCCACGTCAGCGTGTGCAACAGTCATCATTTTTAGTTACAAACATAACGTCACTGACTTACAGACATGTAATAACCAGTACAAAGACATGAGCTATGAGCAAGACGGGGGTTAATGGGGGAGAAATGAGGGTAGGAGATCGAGTGGGGGTAGGAGGGCAGGGGTAAGGGGGAGTACGGGAGGTGGTGGGGCAGGGCAGGAGTGGAGATATGGGGGAGGTGGGCGAGGTGGGAGACAGTGCAGCCATGGACCTTGTTTAGGAATATGCCAGGTAAGGTGTTAGGGTGCAAAGACTGATTGTAAGTGCTGGGGCATGTGCAGCTGGAACGGTGGAACAGCAGATGGGCAATCACAGGATACAAGCAGTGAAAGGCGCAGCTTGGACTTGAAAAGGCCGAGTGTTGGAGCAGTCACTATGTCACTGCCAAGAGAGTTGAGCCAGTTGGATGCCCGATAGGCAAATGATCTTAGTCTGGGTAACAAGCTTCCTGAATTAGTGGCCTTGATGGAGGAGTAACATCTGGATATCGTGGCAGTCACAGAAACATGGTACACACAGAACCATGACTGGGACGTAAACATACCAGGATACACTATCTACAGGAGGGACAGGGAGGGTAAAAGAGGAGGAGTAGTAGCTCTCTACATAAGGGAAGGAATCAAAGCTACAGAACAAAAGGGTAAACAGGGGAGAGAAGCACTGTGGGTCAATCTGAGACAGGCAATGGCACCACAATTAGCACAGGGTTGTATACAGACCCCATCTCAGGGGGGAGGACATGGACAAGGAAATGATAGGAAGTATCCTTAGAATGGCAGAAAGGGGGAGATATTGCTGATAGGGGATCTGAATATGCCAGATGTTAACTGGCGTACATTTGCAGCAGCCACTTCTAAGAGTGGGGTCATTCTAGATGCCCTACAGGGGGCATGCCTTAGACAACTAGTATTGGAACCCACTCGAGAGGGAGCAATCTTAGACCTGGTACTCTCAAATGGGGATGATGAGAGGATCACATATTTAGAAGTGGGTAGCCATCTGGGGACTAGTGACCATCAAACAGTATGGTTTATTTATTTGTGAAATCAGTTTACAACCTTTGAGCCAGAGGCTCGTTTCCAAAGGTACCTCGTTACATTAAAGATACATAGAGTTTTAGGTTACATAGCACAGGTTTGCTAAAAATAGGCGTTCATCAGCAAATGGTTCACAATAAACATAGCAGTAGAGTCAAGCCATGCAAAGGTACTGGACTTCAGGAGGGCTGACTTTGCCAAAATGGGTGAGTACCTAAGGAATGCACTAGCAAATGGGCAGGAAGGAGGGGTGGAAGAACAATGGGGAATAATCAAAACTGCCATCACAGAGGCAACAAGCCTTTGTGTGAAGCAAATAAAACAATGTAAGAAACCACTATGGTTCTCAAAGGAGGTGGCAGGAAAGGTTAGGGAGAAAAGGAATCACAGAAGGAGCAGGACAGAGAATTGCATCAGTTAAAGCAAAAGGAAGCTGGGAAGGCAGTCAGAACAGCAAAGGCCCAAACTGAGGAAAAGACAGCCAACACAGTTAAGGAGGGGGATACAACTTTTTATAGGTACATCAGGGAGCGAAGGAAGACCAAGGGAGGGATAGTGAGGCTTAATAAAGGGGAAGGGGCAGGCAGAGGGTGACTGTATTCAAAGTATACAAAGGCAGAGATATTAAACAAATATTTTTAGCTCAGTATTCACAAATGAAGAGGTGGAGGTACCTAAACCAAAACAACAGAAACACTCTGGATACAGAAATTGATACCAGACCATTTATAGAAGAAAGGGTTCTGAAAGAACTCTTAAAACTGAAGGTGGACAAAGCAATGGGGCCTGATGGGATTCATCCCAGAATTCTAAAAGAACTAAGGGTAGAACTAGTGACACCACTGACTACCCTCTTTAAAAAATCATGGGAGGATGGGGTGGTACCTGAGAACTGGAGGAGGGCAGATGTGATTCCACTTCACAAAAGTGGGAGCAAAGCAGAAGCAGGCAACTACAGACCTGTCAGTTTAACCTCAGTGATAGGGAAAATGATGGAATCACTTCTGAAAAAAAGAACTGTCGAGTACCTAGAGGTCAGAGGGGCACAGGGCCCAAGGCAGCATGAATTCACAGTGGGAAGGTCACGTCAGATGAATCCAATAGATTTCTTTGACTGGGTGACCAAAGTAGTAGATCAGGGAGGGTCTGTGGAGATGGCCTACCTAGACTTTAGCAAGGCATTTGACACAGTCCCACACAAAAGATTAATATAAAAGTTAGCCAGCCTGGGAGTGGGTCTAAAGATGGTAGCCTGGGTAAAGAATTGGCTGGAGAACAGGACACAGAGGGTAATAGTAAATGGAATCCACTCTGAAGAAAGGGGTTACTAGTGGGGTACCGCAAGGTTCAGTACTAGGACCGGTCCTCTTCAAGGTCTTTATAAGCGACATTGCAGAGGGACTGGAAGGAAAAGTATGTCTCTTTGCAGACAACACAAAGATCCGCAACACAGTTGATACACAAGGTGGGGTGGAAAGAATGAGAAGGGACTTGACAAGGTTGGAGGAATGGTCAAATATATGGCAGCTTATATTCAATGCTAAGAAGTGCAAGGTAATGCAGCTGGGAAACAAAAACCTGGGGGAAGAGTACACATTGGGGGGCCAAATACTTAACAAAAATGGAAAGGGACCTGGGGGTAATCATATCAGATGACCTAAAGGTGGGCAAGCAATGTGAGTGGGCAGTAAGGAGGGCTGGGGGGATACTGGGATGCATAGGGAGAGGAATCACCAGTAGAAAACAGGAAGTTGTTATCCCTCTGTACAGACAGCTGGGGAGACCCCATCTGGAGCACTGTGTGCAGTTCTGGAGACCCAATCTCCGCAAAGACATAAACAGGATGGAGGCAGTCCAGAAGAGGGAAAATAAAACGGTGCAGGGTCTGCATGGGAAGACATATGAAGAGAGACTTAAGGAGCTTAATAAGGATAGCCTCGAGGAAAGGAGGAATATGATAGAAACTTTCAAGTACCTCAAGGGAATCAGCAAAGTCCAAGAGGGTAGCATCTTTCAGAAAAAGAGGTGTGCAAGAACAAGGGGCACAATTTGAAGATGGGGGTGGCGGCTCAGAGGTAATGTAAGGAAGTATTTTTTCACAGAGAGGGTTGTGGATACATGGAACAGCCTTCCAGAGGAGGTTGTGGAGTCAAAAACAGTGGTGGAATTCAAGCATGCATGGGACAGTCATAAGGCAATTCTAGGGGATGAGGTAGGAAGAAGTAGGCTGTTGGTTAACTAGGATCTGCAGTTTATCTATTAGGTAGGGAAATGGGCAGACTGGGTGGGCCAAGCGGTCCTTATCTGCCGCCAAATACTATGTTTCTATGTAATGCCTACTCCCTACCCCAATAGGCTCGGTGAGCATGCTGTCGAACAAGTGACAATTTCAACTGGTCAGCCTGGGCATTCAGCTGGTGCGAACAGGAAAACTGGAATAATATTTGTTCCAGATAGAGTTGGGCTTTCATTCATTCACGTTTTACACTTCCGCCCACTCATAATTAACTGAAAACTTGGGGCAGAGGCTGAGAGGTAGGGCAGGCGGGGTGAACCTCTGGCCTGAACCAGCGCAGTCAGAACTAGAAGAAATGCTGTTTTTGTTTTATTCCTCTTGGGTGGGGCCTCCTACCTCGGCAGTATAGTCCACCTTCACCTTGGTGATGGTCCAGTAACACGGCTCCTGGTAGTCGCAGAGCCACGACTTTCGGGTCATGAGCCGGCCGATGCCAAAGAGTTTCAGCCGGTTAAGGAGCTGGAAGAGGCGGTTCTCGTTGCGTACGTCTTCCCACGCAAGCACGGGGAGCCGCCGGACCGTATACGGCCGTGTCATGGTCTCGTAGTCAAGGGCATAGCGCTGCGAGTCCCGCGGCCGGTTCTTCAGCTCCCGGTACTCGCGGATCTTTTTAGCCATGGCAGCGATCAGACGGACCCGCTTCTTGCGAGCCATGGCAAGGGGTCTCGCGCCACTCAGTCAAACGCGAATATCTTGGATATCTAACAGAATTTCTGTCCAGCAACCCGGAGTCAACGTGCCACCACTAGCTCTCCTGGACCGCACTAGCATGCGACCAGAGCAACCAGCAAATACGGTTTCTACCACTGGAGGTCACGCGGTCACCAAAGTCGGTGCAACACTCCAAACGTGTCCGTCTGGAGCCCTTCGAAAGGACAAAACAGTTCCACTTTATAAAACAGTCTGGAAATTCTGCACATTTTCGCACAAATGTGAAAAGACAAGTTGAGATTTGTTAACACTTCTCTTACTTTTGTGTGGAAACGAGTAATATTTTTAAACTACTGCTAGCGCAAAGCATTTTACAAACTGTATATTATTGTGCATCAGTGAAAAAGATCCGGCTTCACCATGCGCTTAGGTTCGCCGATTACAAGGTTGCTTGTTTTTAAAACCAAGTTCGGTCTGGAGTTGCTAGCTTAAAAATCATGTTTTAGTAATTCTTTCTTGGGGAAAAAAAAAGAGAGACTAATAGTGCCGTTCGCTGGGATATTGAGAGGGTAACTCTTTCCCGTCGATATCTGTAGCTAGAGCGTGACTTTAGACGCTGAGGTGGCAATATTTTGTTTTCACAAATGTTCTTGACATTTCCTGAACAAATCCGTTCTCAGTTTTAATCTCCTGTCATTTTACACACGGGAGAATGCACGGAAAGAAAATAAGAAAACAGCAGAAAAAAAGGCTAAGATATTAGCGTAAACAAAGCAAGTAAGAAGCGGTTTATCTATTCATGTTTGTCCGCTCGGTGCTTCCCAGCTGGAGATGAAAGCACTTCAGACAATCGGTGCTTGCTTATTGCTTACCCCCAACAAGAGCACCAATGGCCGTTCTCTGTTTTTCCGAGCTAGAATCGTTCATTAAACAGATTAATAATGCAATTCAGTAGGTATGTAGTCTTTAATTTTATTCGCTCACTCATAATCAAACGATTCATTAGTCATTTCAATGGGAAAGTTACAAACCTCTCGCTGTTGTCATTCGCAGCTAGCTACATCACGTGAAAGAAAAAATCTAATAGGACCGAACATCGGGGAAAATATTAAAACTGAACAATATTTCTGAATTATATGACGGTGAAACGGAACATGCAATATAATAAATTCAGTCCTCTACTGCGGTGGGGGTATTTTTGCCACGGACCAATGATGATGAAGTTGAACTGGAATAGAAGGATGGGTTCAGGTTTCAGCTGTTTGATTTAAAACTGAAACTGCTTTGTTTAAAGTCAGTCTGATAAAATAAGCGAAGAAAAATTCGTGCTATTTGTATGTGTGATATCATCCAATATGAATTGTTTAACCGCTGGCATATTTTATAGTGATAAATAATTTTTGCATTTTATACAGTGGTGCACCCAACATAGTTATCTAGAATTCAACAGAATACAGACTCCTATAAATAATTTGTACACCTAGAAAAAAATGAGTAAAGATACTGATGGGTTGGAACCTTTCTTAAAACCCAACAGTGAATTTTCTAGTAATAGATTGATGAAGCGCCCCACAACCTGGGACATTTCAGATTCAGAAACTGAAAGTGACTCAGAGTCTAAAAACAAAAGCATAATTTCCACTTCACCCAGTGAGTTATCAAATTGTAGAAAGGAGTTGGATGAAGTGTCACTATCAAGATGCGATGGAACTCTTAGTCAGCTTACACCCCTTGATGCCTGTGGTGAACATAGAACTGGTTTCACTTTACCACTATCTCAGTGCCAAAACCTGTCAACATCTTCAAGTCCAAATAAAAAGAGGAAGAAAAGAACACCACAGGAGATAGAGGAAGACAGGGCCAAGGCTGAGAAGAGAAAACAAGAAAGGGAAGCTAGAAAACTGGAAAAAGAGAAAATAAAAGAACAGGAAAGGTTGGAAAAACAGAGTCGAAGAGAAGCAGCTGATGCCTTGAAATGCCTTCGCCCTGACCAGTGTCTCAAGCATATAACAGTTTGTGTAGACCCAGGTAAGTGCAGTGGATTGGTCCATGAGCAGTCAATGTGGTCTAGTGGTTAGAGCATGAAACAGAGTCAGGAGACCACAAGTTTGTCTGTTTGAATTACACCAACAGCCATTGGCTTAGTGGGACCTTAAGCAGGTCACTTGACCTCCTTGTACTTCAGTTCTGCCAGCTGAAAAATTGGGTAGAAGCTGAACCTCACTGAAAATGAGATGCTGCATTTGTTGTGCTCTCCTAGGTTTCATCTATTTATGTATTGAGTCATGACCTGTTTCTACAGTATACAGTTTTATATGTGCTGTATTTAAACACCTTGCAGCAGCAGATACAGTTACAAGATTAGAAAGGACTAGTAATACATCGTTGTAAGCAGTGAACAGATTATGCAGTACAGTAGCCATGTACACAAAATTACAGTAAATGGTAATAGGGGTCAATTTGGGAAGGTTCTAGTTTGTATTATGATCATTTTTCTTTATCCTGTTCCAGATGTTAACAGAACTATATGTAGTAACGATGTATCTGACTGCCCTGTCGAAAGTTATGAATTTGTAAATTATTGTGTAATGTCCTACATTACTTTGTGCTGTAAATGATTTTGTAATTTTATATGTTAAAGTTTATTGTAACTGAGTTTTGTAACTACAGGATTGCCATGAAAACAGGACCCTCAGGCCCTATGGTAAAAAATTGCCTGTATAAATAAAGTTGTTTACTACTACTACTACATAACATAGGGCTCTTGCCTACTATATCTTTCAACTTCCAAGCTCCCTTTGTTGGCTTGTTCCTCTATAGCTTACCCCCCACAATGGGGCCATCCACCCCGGGGGCTAAACAGCAGGACCCCATGAATCTGAAAGGGCCACGCTGACATTCCATAAAGACTACCAAAGGGCACCAGGAAGTCCATCCCTGGGAGGATTGTTTTGTCCTGTATCCTCTTTCTAAGACACTTGGGCACAGGCACGACCACAATGGTCTATGTCATGTTGCGCATCTTTGACTACCCCCCATTTGAATTATTTTGCTGCTGCTCCATTGTTATGTAGAATGTTATGCCAAAGAAGCCCTGCAGTGAAGCAGGAACTGTTTGAACCGAGCGGCAAACTTTTACCTTTGCTGCCGCTCAGTATCTGTGTAAATAATTACTGATGCCCTTGTATTATTAGGACTCCCAGCTGCTGGCTTTGTATAAAATATGCTGTAGAATGGTGCCAGCTAGCTGTGGAGGAGTCCATGGCATGTGTACAGCCAGTTCAGGCTGCTGGAGAGGCAGGCTTTCCCGAGTAATCTGTGCGCTCTGAAAAGTGAGCGCTTGAAAATAAAAAGGGACTATACTGTCCCAGGACATAAAAGCTATACAGAGCCCCAAAGCTGAGCGGCAGGATAATGATTGCCTAGCAGTCTGCTGCTCTGCTACAACATAGAAAATAAATGATTTAAAGGGACAGGAACATCCTTATGTATGTGGAAATGCTGTACAGTTGAAGTAGCTCTCAGAATAAGGAGAGGACTGCAAAATAAACTAAACATAATAAAGAAATTAAACAAATTAGGGCAAAAAGGGAGAAAGTTGCAGCTTGCCCAGAAATGACCCACTTTCTACTTGACTGAAGGTCGACAGTGGTGACACCCACTCTGTAAGAATGGCTGAAATATGGAAAAGTGAACACTAGCAAAGTTTTTTTTTCTTGTCTAGTTTTAGTTTTTGTCTTGGTGAACTTTGAATTTTCAAATTGGGGTTTTGATCTAGTCATTTCTCATTTTGACTCACATTTTTTACAGCAGTGGGTCTAATGTGACCCATGTTTTAAAACCCCTAGCATTGTCACTGTCTGTAGGTCTATAAAGGAGTCCCAACATTTATGTGCATACATGTACATATATACATAGAGCCCTGAGATATAAATGGCTAGTGTCCATAAACTATAACAATTCAGCATGTGTATAAATACAATAAATGATTGGACTGTTTACATATCTAGAAAAAAAGGTACTGACCTGTTAGCAAGACCTCAGGAAACGGGATTTCCTATAGAGGGACTTCCCATAAGTAAAACCTCATTATGTAATAGAGGAGGAGTTTCCCTATTTAGGGACCATTCTAGAACTAACTGGATGTTATGGGAGGAACTTTTCCATAAGTGGGAGGGCTACATAAGCTCTTCTCAAACACCAAGAGTCAGATGTGTGTCTGTGATGTTTTGTGGAGTGATGACAAGCCCACTGATGGTCTGGGTGTGTGCTGTCATCATCTCCCCTTTTTTTAGTTTATATTGCCTGCATAGACATCAACATTTTGCCCAAGCACTCATACACCTTCCCTATTCAGGTGCAGCCCGTCATATTTAAATATTATGCCCTCTCCTTTTTGTGTTTTAAAATTGCTGGGTCTACATAGAAAGTGCAGGATTGATTAAACAGTGACTGGGGGCAGATAGGAAGGTTTTTAAGTTTTCTCTGGCTATTAGGCCAGTGTGGATCAGTGGCATTGTGGCTTATTGGAGACCAGTAGAGTTTAAGAGATGTAAGACCTGGAGGAGGAGGAGGAGGAGGATGAGACCCTCACCTTTGGGGGTATAATACAATCTAACATGTCTATTTTGTTCCCCCAGTCGAACCTCTGAGCTGGGAGGGTGCATTTGTGGTACCAACTGGCAGGGGTACGACTGAGTTAGGTAAATCCTTTTTGCTACTCTTAAATGAGTTACTGAGGGCTGGCCCATTGGCTGCGGCACCTTGCACCTTACCTTTTCCTATGCCGATGACCTGTGTTCGGGAGCAGACT
Organism: Neoceratodus forsteri; assembly: GCA_016271365.2. Lineage (NCBI taxonomy): Eukaryota > Metazoa > Chordata > Ceratodontiformes > Ceratodontidae > Neoceratodus > Neoceratodus forsteri. Next base: position 358,764,726 of record JADMNL010000025.1, read on the forward strand.
TGGGTCGGCTGAGGAGGGAGAGGATTTAGTGTCCCAGGGACTGCTCTCCTCTTCTAGGGAGGGGAGGTCTGTTGGCCTGGCCTAGGTTGCCCCCAGGTGGAGGCCTGGAGGCAGAGCACTGCCAGGGGTGCACGCATGGGAGGTGACTGCGGGGGTACGTTGTACAAGTGCACCTCCACACACACGTGTGGCACTTCACTGTGGGGGCAAAGGAGTTAAAGGGAGGAAAATGGCATCGGAGGGGCTTATTGAAGCCTACTGTGGTCATCTCTGTACTTGCACTGCCGCAGGTTCCTGCTTTGGTGCACTCTGATTTTTTTGCACGGGAGGGACAGGAGGACAGCCCTCCCCTCTTGGCTCTGCCACAAGGGGGATGTTCATGGGGAAACCTCAGACCAGGTAGGTGACCGGGCGGTGGGTAGCTGGTGTGGGGGGACCAGGGTCTGAGCTGAAGGGCCACCCCTCCGGATACAGGCAGAAAAACACCTGTATGGAAAACAAAATGAGTTACTGAATTCTGATGTCCTGCAGGACATCCCCACCAGTACACACAAACCCAAGGTGGGCCCCCTGAGATTGGGGGGGGGGGAGCTCATACAGACATGTCCAGCTGTGCTGGAGCAAAGTGATCCTGCTCACCAAGATTTGCAGGCTACCCAACCTTGATTGCATAGAAAGTCAAGATGAGGTTGCAGCGGGACATGGTGAAAATCCTGTCTCAACAGTACCAGAGCCATCAGATGATGAAGATGATACCTTGGAGGAGGGGGAGTGGACAGAACCAAGGAGGAAGTTTCCAATCCCACCCTTGTTTGATCCAAAATCATTGTATCATCTCACAATGGAATCATGTCAGACATTGCAGTGGAAGGAGGTGCAGGACATGGAGACCCTGGACATAAATCCTATCCTATCCGCCTTGGCCTCTGTTCTGAAGTGTTTCCCAAATTTTTTGGAATGTGACCAGATTATTGAACTGGAATGGGCCAAAGCAGATGAGCCGAAGCAGCTTCCTAGGTAGGGTGAAATGTTGCACATTCCTAGAGGAGAGCGTCAGGAAGTGGGAGGTTCTGTCAGTGGCAGACAAGGCTGTGTACAATTCTGTCAGACACACAGTGGTTGCTGTTGAAGGCTCGGCATCCTATCTGACACTAATGGCAAGCGATGGATGTCTTATGCAGAAGGGCATTTGCCTCGAATGAGGTAAATCTTCAAACAAGATGTGTATCCTTTGTTGGTTCCAGAGCATTATTTTTTTTATTTATGTAACAAATCGGAAAGACCTTTGAGCCAAGGGCTCTTTTACAGAGATTCCACGTCAGGTCACAAGAATAACAAATTACAATGGTTTCAGTAAGTAATACAACATGAGGAAAGTAATTACATGAACAAAAGAACAATATGGCAAGATAAATATTGTGTCAATTGCAGCCAGTGGCCTTGTCTGAAGACGGGTGGAAGGGAGTACAAGAAGAGAAGGATAGGGGGAAAATTGTGGGGGTGGAAGGAGCAAAATAAGAGCAAGGAGGGAGCTGCCACACTGTAGCTTATGTAGGAAAAGACCCACAAGGGGGGTTGGGGGGTAGAGGGAGAGAACAAGGTGAAGAAACGGGAGGGAGGATTAGGAGTGGAGGGGTAGAGGAAGGGGAGGATGAGGTACATAGATACATAGATACATAGACAGTGTCGGCAGATAAGGGTCTATGGCCCACCCAGTCTGCCCATTTAAGTTTGTAAGTTCAGTTTATGTTTTCCAGGAAGTCTGTTGCCCCTTACCCCTGACCTCCAGAATTCCTTTATGTCTATCCCATGCATTCTTAAATCCCGTGATTGTTTCAGCCCCCACCACTTCCTCTGGCAGGGTGTTCCACTTGTCCACCACCCGTCTCTGTGAAGAAATTCTTCCTCACGCTTCTCTCTGAATCGTCCTCCTCCAACTTCATCCCATGCCCTAGTCCTGGAACATCTTTTCGCTTAAAATAGTGCATTCCTGCACCCTGTTCCTCCCTGTAAGATACTTGTATGTCTCTATCATATCCCTCTCTCCCTCCTCTCCTCCAGGGAGTACATGTTCAGTTCCTTCAACCTGTCCTCATAGGACTTGTGATGCAATCCATGCACCATCTTTGTTGCCCTCCTCTGAACCTTCTCTACCCTGTCTATGTCCTTACGTAGGTATGGTCTCCAGAACTGCACAGTGTACTCCAGGTGCGGCCTCACTAGTGTAGGTAGGATGAAAAGAGGGCAGGGATGGGGATGGGAGAGGGATGAAGGAAGGAAGTGCTGTATGTGGAATAGTGCAGCAACAGGGTAGGGCTATACAGGGGCGAATGGTAAAAGAAGGAGGTCCCAGTGCATTTAGCTGTCTGCAGAGATTAGATATAGGAGTCGCAAGATGCTGTGGAAACTAGGAATTGATGCAGCTTCCACTTAAATGGTCCCAAGGTTGCAGTCATCACAATCTCAGGAGGACGGGAATGGGTCACTGTCTGAGCGAGGCTCAACAGCGAGTGACAGTAAAAGTTTGACTTGCAGAACTTTATGTGTTACGAATGCCCCAGAAGGGACTGAAAAGCTGACGGGAACCAGGCAGTAGGAGACCCAAGAGCTGCCAGAAGGCAGGCTTGATATTCAATGCGAGCCTGGAGTTGAAGCCAGTTTGCTTGTCCGTAAAGGTCACAAGTGAGTATGATACGCTGCACCAGTTAATAGACGGCATGACTTACTCAGAGCTGTGGTGAGCCGCCGTAGGGTTGTGTCCATGGTGGTACCATAAGTGACCCAACCATAGTCAATAATAGACACAATTGAACTTTGGATAGCCAGTCTGAGGGCTTTGGTAGTAAGGCATTGTTTGTGTCTGTGTAGAAGGCTTAGGCGAATGTTAACTGCCTTGGCAACATTCTCAACATGGTGGGAGTAGGAGAGTGTACTATCCAGAGTAACTCCTAGGTATTTAGAAGATTTGGGTCCAGATATTCAGAACTTTGCCCCAGGGCTAAATTAGCACTGCCCTGCGGGCAAACTTAGCCTGGAGCACAAAGCAAGCTATATTCAAATGGAAATAGCCCGTTGCTAATCCTGCTGAATATAGCATGCTAAGGAATCGGGGCAAACTGGTCTGGGAGTACAGGGCAAAAATAGCCCGGGAATAAGACAGCACTGAATATAGCAACAGGGAAGTGCAAACTGCAGCTGCAGCAAGCCAGTGTTGCAGGTGGAGAACATTGTGTGTGATTGCACAAAGATGTCTCACATCTACTGCAAACACTCCTCTCAACCTCCTGCCTCATATATCAGGGACAAGGCTTTAAAAAATCAACGACAAAGGTTTAAAATCAGGGACACACCTTCAAATTGGTGATATCCACTCAGGAAGCTGGTAGAAAAAGTGGTGTAGTGTGAAATGCATTGTCCAAGGAAGAACACATCTGTAACATTAACGTCTGACGGTATGTTATGCTTACAACCCCCACTGTTTGGTCATGGAAACACAATTTGTAGGAAGGACAGAGTAAAAGGCTGAGGTAAAATCAGGGACGTCCCTGAAAATCAGGGACATTTGAGAGATATGACTGCAAACAACAATGTAAGCCACACACTGCAGAACTGTGCTTAGTGTGCTATGCTGAAGTGAAGTTTGCCCAGGGCTAACCTGAATGCACAGTGCTAACACATTAGCCCGATGCAAACTGGTTAGCCCGGGGCAAACGGGAGCTATATTCAAAGCTCCCATGCAAATGAGCCTATTTAGGTAATCCGTGGGCAAACAAGTACATTTGCATCTCATTAAGTGCTGTTTAGCACACATTACCATGCAGTTTGCCTGGTGCTACTGCATGGAGCAAAAAGCTCCCCCTTTTGGTCGGAATGGAAGTACAGGCTGGATGCTGCAGGCCAAGGCATGCCCACAGCATCCCCTGTTGGTCAGAATGGAAGTACAAGCTGGAAGCAGCAGGAACTGTGTGCTGGCAGGCACAGTCAGTGCATACAACACACCCATGCAGCTGTGCAAGCAGGACTTGTAGGTATATATGTGTGTATATATATATATTGTGTATATATATCATACGTGTGTGTGTGTGTGTGTGTATATATATGTGTGTGTATATGTATGTGTATGTATGTGTATATATATATATATATATATATATATATCTATCTAGATAGATACACGTACATACATATATGCATATACAGGTCGATAGCTAAACAGACACACTGCCCATGGCCATACATGCCCTGGAGGATGCCTCCCCCAACAACACAGGTACCCCACTGCAGTAGTGGGTGAAACACAGTGGGGGGATGCAATGCATGGGACAGGCATAAGGTAAACCTGGTGGGGGCAGGAGGCCATAGGCTGTAGGGTCACTAGGATATGCAGCATATCCAGTAGATAGGGGACAGGGCAGACTGGCTGGGCCAGGCAGTCCTTTCCTGCCGTCATGGTCCCTGTTCCAGTGTGTGCCTGTTACACCCTGGTAGGATAGTGTCTCCCCCCCAGCATGATTCCTGACCCCCGGTAGCCCCAAAACACACTGAAACCCCTCATGTGCCAGTGGTCCCCCCCATCCCCAAGCACGCTCCCGGCCAATATTAAAATAAATATATTTTCCTGATAGTCTAGTGGTCCCCACCCCAAGCACAGCTCCTGACCCCCGTAGATATTACAATAAATGTCTTTTCACTGGTAGTCTAGTCGTCCCCCACCCCAAAGCATGGCTCCCAACCCCGTAGAAATAAAAAAAAAAAAAAAAAAAAGTCTTTTTATTGGTAGTCTTGTGGTCCCCCCACTAAGCCAGTGTTGAGGGCCTTGTTGTGTGCACTGAGCATAATCTTAACAGCAAGGATCTGAATATCCATGGCTGGTTCAGGGAGGGACAGTGGATGAACCAACAGTGACTCCTTCAAGTATATAGCACCGCCACCTCCTCTTCTAGATAGTCTGTCCTGTCTAAAAAGTAAGTAGCCTGGCAGGATGATGGCCAAGTCAACTTGTAGGTTACTGCTTTGGGCAGCTACATCCCTCCAGAGTCAGAGGGGGCAAATATTTTTCAGCTTGTGTCCATGGCTTCCACCATCCTAGGAGATGCAGCAGTGGACAGTTTTCGGATGTCAGCGTGTTCTGTTTATCATATTGTGGCAGCTGTGTGGAGTGTCTGGCTTCATCACTGGGTCACGGACCAGGCATCCAAGTCAAAGCTGTTTAACCTGTCTTTTACTGGAGGATTGTTATTGAGGCAAGAGCTGGACAATATTCTGAAAGACATCCAGGACACGAAAAGATAGTTACCAGTGTCCAGACACTAACACAAGTGAAGCCCAGCCTGTAGAGGGCATAGGTTTACGTGGCAGCGGCAGGCCAGAGGCAGGTTGGGCCCTTTTGGAGTTTTGGAAACCAAAGGAATAGAGGAGCCTCTTCTGAATTCAAGGGTAACAGTAATGGAGGATCACTCACCCACAAACGCAGTGGAAATGCAGGAAGAAGAAGAGGTGCCTCACAGTGTACGCATTCCCATCTCTGCCCCCGTCCCTTGGTGGAAAACTGCAGAATTTTTACCAGTGATAGGCCCAACTAACATCATATGCATGGATGTTGGAGATTCTGGTTATGAGTTACACCACATAGTTCTCCATGGTACCCAAGAGAGGTTGCTTCCTTCAGTCTCTAGCGCCACAAAACCACATGAAGAGGGAGGTGACGAGTCAGACCTCACATCACTTGAAACAGATCGAGGCAGTTGTCCCAGTTCCTCCAAATCAGAGGAGTCTGGGATTCTACTTGATTTATTTTATAGTCACCAAGAAGTCGGGGGGGGTACCAACCAATTCTGGAACTGATATGCCAGGACAATGTTCCGACCCCCTTGCACGGCTGTCTGGGCCACTCTCACGTACAAGGCTTTCACCTTGACCGTCGGAGACTGACAACCCTTCCAAACCTTCCGTGAGTTCGGATAAGTTAGGGTACAGCCTGGTCGGCGTGGCAATACATAACATAGGCAAATTAGATTCTGTTTCATGACCTATTAACCTACCTGCCACCACTACATTGTCATTTACTTGACTGACTAGGACTGTTTGGTTTTGGTGGGCAAACACAATATGTTCATTGTAGTCTAAGTTACTACTATGGCCATGAGTGGCCATCATAGGACAATGGGCCTGTCCCAGTTGTTTAAATATCCTTACTTGCATTCTAAAGTCCCCATGTCTTTGTGTATTGGGCAATTCATTATTCTACAATTATTTTTCGGATTGGGGTCTGTGCAACACCATCCCAAAAACTTGTGTATAAATTCTGGACAGCCTAAATCTGTACAATTAATTATATGAATATAGCCTGGAATGGTGATTTTTATTGTAGCCATATGGCCTATGATGCAATAGTCAAATTCAGGTTTGTTTTTTCACTTTGTACGTTCTAAATCAAAAACCCTTAATTGTATTAAACTCAGACGAGAAACACCACCAAGCTATTCAGAATTCATATTTTCAAGAAATGTTTTTACTTAATATATTTTTCAAAATTCGCAAAATAATCTGAACAGCAGTACAAGCAAAAACCTATTAATTTTCCCATCGAAATCAATATAGCTGCAATAAAAGAATAAAAACAGAAACAATTATGCCAAGTATCTAGTCCTCTCTGTTCCAAAAAATGCCAGAGTTGCTAGACAAAACTCACCACACCATCACCAGGATGTCAAGATGAGGTCCTGGAGTAAGGAGTGTTCTCTGCCTTCTTCCTCTCTCTTATCTTGACTGTGTTGTCTGCAAGCTTATATAGTCTGTCAAGGCAGTTGGCTGGGTTGATAGTTCTGCAGTTTCTAGCTTTGGGCAGGGTTTAAGGCAGTAGCCTTCTGCGTTAGTAAGTAACCTTATGTATTAGAAGACTATCAGTAATTTGAAGCATCTGATTAAAAAGGGGACTTTTTGAGTGAATATATGGGCTGCTACTAACAGTTTGACATCATGGTACAGGTTCTAATATGATCGGGGAATTTTAACTATTATACAATAATAAATTTACATTTACAGTCTGCATCTACTGCCCAAGAAAATTGAGCTATTTTTTTCACAGTAGAACAAGGAGTGTGAGGAATATAGTAGCCCATAATGACATCTGGCAGCCTCGAGGTTAAGCCTTTTAAAATAAAGACATTTAAAAATACCTAACACGTGATTTACAAGAAGAGCATTTTAAATATCTTGGCATATACTTTTTACTGTAAATGTTTAAAGCATTTAATACTTATCAAGCAAAAGAATCCATACTCAGTAATAAGTATTAATATAAATTAATAAGTAGACCAGTAAGTATCGAATATAATGTAGATCTATAAATGAGTATGATTGTAAGTGAAAACCATATACCCAGATGTTCAGTTACAGGATATTAATGTTCAAATCTGCTTGCTAATTTATTGCAGTAAAAAAATGATATTTGACATCTGGTGGCTTTGTGGTTAAGCCTGTCACACTTTGTGGTTAAGCCTTTTACTAACATACTAAAATGCAAGCAGAGTAGGCCTAATGGTCTTTCATGTCTGCTTGTTAGTCAGCCCCCATACTGGGTGCCAACTTTGCTGTCCCCCCCCCCCCACTCCTCTTGGGTTTCTCTATCCCCAGTCCAAGATATTCCCCTTGTATTGGACTTCCTCAGCTCAGCCCTCCCCCAATACCTGCCCCAGCCCCTCTTGAACCCCTCCACAGTCTCTACCGCCACCAGTCCCCTTGGCAGCGCATTCCATGGTTCCACCACCCTCTCAGTAAAGTAGCACCTCCTCCTCTTCCCCCCTGAGTCTCCCCTCTCTAGCTTCCACCCGTTCCCTCTAATTGTCCCCTTCTTTCCTTTGGAACACCCCGACTGAGCCTCCCCTATTTATCCCCTTCATGTACTTGAAGACCTCTAATATGTCCCCCCGTCCCTTCTCTCCTCCAGAGTGTACATGTTGAGCTCCTTGAGCCTCTCCCCATAGGTCCTTTCCCCTAAGCCCCAGATCATTTTGCTTGCCCTCCTCTGGACCCTCTCCAGGAGTGCAATGTTCCCTTTTAAGTGCGGTCTCCAGAACTGCACACAGTACTTGAGGTGTAGCCTAACCAAGCAGTTTTACAAGAAAGACATTTAAAAATATCCAACTTGTGATTTACAAGAAAAGCATTTAGGATAACTTAGCATACAATCTTTTACTGTAAATGTTTAAACCATTTAATATTTGTTAAGTAAGAAAGCCCATACTGAGTAGTGACGTTAATAGGTATTGGATACAAATACAAATCAATAATCGTGTCAGCAAGCATTAATTGTAAGTGGTTGACTATTAAAAACAAATACCTAAGTATCAAGCATAACTAATAATGTGTTTAGACAGGAGAGACTGAGGCCCCAGCTACAAAGTGTTAATGCTTCAATCTGCTTGGTAGTTCATTGCAGTGAAAGTGCTGTTTTAAACACATCATACAAACTAATTTTATTTGACATTGCTTAGAATTCATTTATGATGTTTAACAAAGGGTCCATGGGTTGGGTATCTGGAGCAGCCCATCCGGGCGTTATTCCTTCAATCTCAAGGTCAGTTTCTTCATTGGTTAGGATTGTTGGGGTGAGCAGACCCATTGGGGGCTGAATTGGCTCACAGATTGAGCAGTTCCCTCCGCTTTTACAGAAGTGCATTGGAGGACAGAAAAGTGAATTTTCAGGCTCATGCATAGGGTAAATAGCCAACATATTTGCTAATTGACAGTTCTGTCCATCACACTCAAGCATCAGGCATTGGCAAAAGTCTGGATGGTTTATCAGCATATGGCTTCTAAAGTGATCAGCCATTCTGGATTGTCCCAGAGCCAGGTATCTTTTATCACAAAGTACACACTGGGCTTTACCGCCGATGTATGTTTGAATAAATAAGGCTGCAGCCAAGACTGATCATTTTCTTGGGCTAAAAGAACGCTGTTTCCCATGGTGTCTCAGGCAGGACAGGGCAGTTCTAAAATAATGACTCTGTCTTACAAAATCAACCATTCTGAAAAAAACAAACAAAAAAAAAACAATTTATGAAAGTAGAGGTACAGGATTTCGGTAAAGGATTAGATATGGATTACTTTTTACCACAAATAAGCAGTAAAACAACAGGAGTTATTCCTAAAATCACCGATATTCTATTTAGAGGTGACAGTAGCCAATCCAATAGCCACTTAAACCTATTTACTGGGTTTAGCCAATCTAAAGCTTCTTCATTCACACCCCTGAATATTGATTCAAGGGCACGAGTGAATTTGCGTTTCCAGTTTGAAAACTTCACTTCTGACTGTTCTAATTCAAGTTTTACTACTTGTTCTTGTAGAGTTACTGGGCCAGATATTCAAACTGCGTTATTTTGTGGCGCAAGCCCTTGAGCTGCACAAAATAATTGCGCAGGGGTGTGTCCAAAGCAATATTCAAAGGAGTTGCGCCCTTGAGCAACTCCTTTGAATATCACTCCCTGGCCACAGCCACTGTGCATGGCGCAGTGGAACTTGCGCCACCGCAAGTTGTCAGAGTGGAGCATTCAACTTGCGGTGGCGCCAAGTACCATTGCTAAGCCATGCAAAATCCCTATTCACAAGGTGACATGCAAATGGGGCCATAATTCATGTAAGGCGGGGGGCCATTTGCATCTGATTATAGTCCATTTGCATGTCATTAGCATGCAGGTGTGCCGATCCGAGGACTTCGCCTGGCGCCCTGCCGAGGCAACGGCCGTCGAGGACCGGCGCCCTGCAGCCCGATCGTAGGCGAAACAGTCATAGAATCCCCACCACCTCCAACCAGCCCGATCGCCGGGCAGCAATATGGCTCCCCTCCAGTATCCCTGGTGGACGAAAAGCCCGATTGCGCAGTAGTTGTGTAATAAACCCCGAGTTCATCCCTGGTGGTCCAGTGGCACATCCGATCGCGGGATGTAAATGTTGAACAACCCCGAACATAGCCCTGGTGGCTGGTGTCCCCCCACCCACCCACCCACGAAGCCCCACCACCTCCCCCACCACAGCCATCGGGTGGCAGCATCCCACCACGCCTGCCGCCCGCCCGCCGACTGACTGCCGGTGAGACTCGCGCCATTGGTGCAGAGCAAGAGCCAATGGGCGGCAGTCCATACCGACAGGACAGTCCAGTTTGTGAATGAATATTCATTCACAAATCTGACTGTCATGTACGGGCGGGCTGCACGCCTATTGGCCTTATTCTGCACCAATGGCTTGCAGTCCTACCGGCAGTCGGGCGCGGGGCAGGCTGGTGGGATGCCGCCCGCCCGGGCTGTGGGGAGCGGTGGTGGCTTCGTGGGTGGGTGGTGGGGGATACCAGCCACCAGGCTATGTTCGGGGTTGTTCAACATTTACATCCCGCAATCGATGTGCCACTGACCACCAGGGATGAATTCGAGGGGGTTATTAAACAACTACTGCCCGCGATCGGATTTACGGTCCACTGGACCACCAGGGATACGCTCGGGGGTGGGAGCTACATTGCTGCCCGCGATCGGGCTGGTGGGGGGTATTAAACTATGCCCGCGATCGGGCCAGTGGGGGTGGTGGTGGGGATTTACAGATCGTCTGCCCGCGATCGGACTGCGAGGGGTGGGCACAGGGACTGGGTTGGGGCCAGCCACAGGTGGCAGCTGCTGTGTTGTGCCCTGCAATGCAGCAGCTCACTTGTGGGTGGCCCTCGACTTAAGCCTTTTTTTTTTGGCTCAAAGTTCTGGGGTTGCGCCTGCACAACTCTGCACGGCCCTGCTGAATATCGGGCTGTGCAGTTTATGCATGGTTCCTCCCCCTCCAGTTCAGCATGCATTCATTTGCATTGCGCTGTTGCTCAGCATGTTTTCTGTGGCGCAGCTGCCTCCTGCTGAATATCGCAGAATGGAGCATGTTCGGACTTGCATAGGCGCAACCCTATTGTGCATGGCGCAACCCTTTTGAATATCTGGGCCACTGTGTCCTCCTGCATTAAGTTGATTGTTTTGTTAATTGATTTTATATCACCCTTTATTATAATTATGTCATTCTTTATTACTTTTCTGTCTTCTTGCATGGTGTGTATTGTGTATCCAAGTTTATCTAATTCTTCTTTGAATACTGCCTGCTGGGTGTGTAGCGTGGATCTGAAAAATTGCATAGTGACAAGCACTATATTTAACCTAGATATTGTGTGTTGGATAAAGTTTTGTTGTGTGCTGGTGTATGTGTGAGATTGCAGTAGGAGAGAGGCTGACAGCTTTTCAGCAGTGCAGTTATAGTACATTATACAGAAGTCTGTGATGTCTTTCCAAACATAACCAGAAATGAGGATGGGGGTGTCCAGGTTGCCTATGGTCCTGCTGTCTAATAATGTACTGTTTGGTGGCATGATATATAGATAATATGTAGTGTTAGGCCCTTGGTATGGCCAGCAGCATTGGAGGAGTGAGGTGTCTGTGAGTTGTGGAATACAGATAATAGGTTGTGTGAGCAAAAATAGGTTAGATTGTAAAGGTATTGGTGGAACAACATGTAATGTGCCTGAGTAGGAACGGACAGTGTGGCTGAGCTTTGTTACTTGGAGTTGATATATGTATTTTTTTTTTTTACAGTCTTTTTCTGGCTCCGCTTGGCCCCGGAGAACTCTCTCAGACATCTGCACTCCTTCGGCTCTACCTCTGAGCCTGAAACCCTCCAGCTTCCTGGCACCAGCCCGGTTATCCCCTCGGTTCTGAGCCCTCCCGAGGTGGGGCCACCCTATCCACCCAGGGCACTCTATCTTGCAATTCAAGCCGGGCTGGGCTCAGCCCAGGAGCTGGGTGGGCCCAGCTAATAGAGTGTGGTCGAGGAGGCAGTGCCGTTGCCTGTCTCCTGGAGCGGGGTTTTCTTGGCTGTGTTGCTTCCCTTCCCTCCATCCCTCCCCTGGTGGAGCTCGGTCGTGCAATGGCGCCAGGCACTCCTGCCGCAGCTCCGCCTCCCCTCTAGCTAAGCCCTGCACATTGCAGTACCTCCGGTTGCCACCGGGGGCCGCTGCGGTGCTGGGCAGGAGCCTGGATTCCCCCCCCCACACCAAGAGAGGAGAGCAGTCCTCCTGACGCTCGATCCTCTCTCTCCCCTGCCGACCCCTGGCGGCCTGGGCTCGTTCCCGAACCCAGGTTGCCGGTGTGACACGAGGTGTGGCATCTAGGGCCTCAACCCTCAGCGCCACCAGGCCAGCTTTGGAGTTGATATTTGACAGGATTAAAACAGAATTCTGTCTTGCATGTTTGTTTCAGTTCTGGGCAGTTGCCTCTCAAGAGGGTATTAAAATGCATGGTTGCTGCATCGTTTAAGTCCTCCGCCATGTTTAGTTAACTAAGTTCACATGCTGGTCATTTAGGTATGGCCAGGTCTTTTATATTCTTTCTCAAGTGTTCTAGGGCTTGCTGGTATTCCCAGTTGGTATTCATTATGCACTGATTGGCATACATGAGTGATCGTCTGGGGCGTTTCAGTCGTGGTGATTGCACATAGTGACACTTATAAGATTTTATATCCTGATCCGTATTCATATATTTCCCCTTGACATGCTTTTGATTGATTGGTACTTTTACAAGAGAAGAAATTTGTAGCAAGTCCCAGAGGTTTTTGCTGTCGAGGCATATTTGGCTTTCCCACATCTTGAATGTCTCTTAACTCATTATACCATTGTGCTACAGGCATTTGTAGGTTAATCATGGGTGGAGGGCAACCTATAGTGCAATCCCAAGGAGTACTTACTGCTTTATTGGGTGATGGTAGGTCACAAAGCATAGTCTCTCTGCAGCGCACGTATATGAGTTGGGGAACGAGTTCATATATCGTGAGTGATGCCAGGGTTGATGTTCCAGTGTTATCCACTGCACAGAGAGTGATGGTGTTCAAGTCAGTGTGATTTTTACTTGCGTCTGTATATAGTAGATAATGACCTTCAGTAAGGCTTGCACAGAGGTAGGTCTTTGCAATTTTTGGGTTCTTTGTCTCTGCACTGTCCAATGTGGTACTGATTTCTCGGAGGGATGTTCTGGCACCTTGCGTACCGAGGGAGGCAACCTGGTTTTCTTCTGTTTGCTGGCAATGATGTATGAGTCTGTAATAATCTCCATTTTTCTTGACAAATTTTTCCTATGTCTTGTAGAACAGTGCGGACAAGGCTGGTGTCGCAGGACGGCCTCAGAATCATTTTTCTCTGCTGGGGCCAAGTAATGTATTCCGGAGTAATCTTGGAACCATTTGGATGTTTGGTTTGTGGAAAACTGCACCAATAAGCTGTTTGGTTGACTGACATGATAGGCTGGTCATCAGTTCATTTTGAGCATGAGTTGCAATGTACCTTCACTCTTTTCAGGAATGCTTGCAGTCTTTTAAGTAAAGGCAAATGGTATTGTGGGGAAAGGTAGTCCATATAAGTTCTAATGTCCATGCTGAGATTGTACTGATACAGGCGAGGTTCAGCTGCCACAGGTATGCATTCAGGATTTTGCTTCTTTGTAGTAGTGGGTTTCTGTCCTGGGTTGAGTGTTGTGTTTGTGGAAGTGTGGTTTGTGTGAGGTGTGGATGTTGTGTTGGTAGCATTGTCTTGTGTATGTGGGGTAACAGAAGGACTGACTTGATGAGCTACTTGGGGTTGTGCAGCGCCGCTTAAGGGTGCTGGAGTCTGTGTAGAGTCTTGGGTCAGCAAGACATTAAGATTTACATTATGTGGTAGATAAGAGGCATAAACCAGAAAAGTCAATATGGCAAAAAGAGTGAGAAATGCTTTTTTGCAATATTTTACATGTTGAGTGTTGCTTCTTCTACATAGATTGGCCTTACAAGACGCCGCATGAGCCTTGACCGGGTCAGTCGGTATGGTGTAAGGCATGTTAGTCTTTTTTAGAAATGGCTTGGATTCGCTACATTGTACCATATTGTACTAAAGATGCTAAAAATTATTAAAAATACAATGTTTATGAATATATAGGATAGTGTATGGGGGCCCATACAAAACCACGCTATTCTAATACCGGGTGGTTTCCATTGACGTTGAGGACCTCGAGAGGCTGGCTCGAGGAGGTCCCTATCGCCATGGAAACCACAAGGCTAGAATAGCTGGTTGTGTATGGGGGCTCCCACACACTTTTCTGTATAGTGTATGGCCCCCAAAAAGAAGTATGCTTACTGTAGTATTTCTCCGTGATCAGTCCTTTCCACCTGACGATCCCTTCTCATTTTGCCGCTCACCGAGTTGGCTCGTGCACGCAGCTCGTCAAATGGCCCCTACCCAATGAATAGCACTGTTTGGGGGTGGTTGTATTGTGATGTGCTCACTAACGCAGAACGAAAAGTCGTTCTGCATTAGTGAGGATGTCACTACTGGAGTAGAACAACTTTTTGAGGTGTATGGATTTCCATACACAACCGCATTCCACCATGCACTATATATAAGCTAATAGCGTAGAGACACATTCTGACAGAGCCCCCTTGAGAGTTCTCTCAAGGATTTGTTTTCTATGTTAGGTTAATCTAGGTGTTGCCTTCCACCTGGGGGTTTTACCTGTTCAATAACAAGTCTCCCATCTTTTAAGCATTTACTTAAACAATCTAGCAAAGGCAAAACCAAAACAAATGCTGAGTGGAATCAAAAAGGCAACACAAGCAGTAGAAGGTGAGATCATAATCTCAAAATCAGTTATCCTTTTCTCTTTCTTTCTTTGGGGTAGGAGATCTTCAGTTTCTTGAATCTCCGGCACATTAGACCTTGACGTGGAGAACGTGTGGATACCTAAGAAAAAAATGAGGATATGTGACCATTAGGGTTACCAAATTTCTTCTAAAATGCTCAAGTTGGTCTCGTCACTGGGCATCATGGGCAAGTCCTTGTTATCGTTGAAAACCTCTGACTGATTGCTGGCCCAGTGGCGCGGAGGGCTGAGGCACTGGATGCCACACCTCGCGCCTTGCCGGTGACCCGGGTTTGGGAGTGAGCTCGGGTCACCGGGGATCAGCAGGGGAGGGAGAGGATCAAGCGTCCAATGACAGTTCTCCTCTCCCGGGGATGGGTAGGTACATCGTCCCACTCTTGGCTGACTCCTAGTGGAGGATAGGGGGCAGTGCCAGATCCCAGGAGACATCGGAGCGTGGCTATGTGATGCGTGCGTGCCTCCACGCTGCCACGCGCTTTCACGGCCGTGAGAGGAGGGACAAGAAAACCAGGGAAAAATGGCTGCAGGCTCTATGAAGCCCCTCAAGGATGCCGCTCAAGGCACAGCCTGTAATTGCCCGCTCAGGATATGTGTACAAGGGTGGGGGAGGACAGCCCCCCCTCCTGCTCCACCATGGGGGGGATAATCCGTGGGGATCACAGGGCTTGGGGTGCCAACAATGAGTGGAGGCCAGGTGAATGGAGAAGGTGGATCCCTGTCTGCAGGCCAAGGAGGATAAACAGTTCACAAAGGAAAAAAAAAAGAGAACCTCGGACTGGTGACAGTGGGTTATTCAAAGCCTGCTGGGCTTCATGCATTAGTTTTCTGAGCTCAGAAGTCCCTTGAGGTACCTGGGTCCCTTGACCAGGTTGGTGATTTGTTGGGCGTCCCTGAATTTGGATGGAGGGGTTATTAGCTGCCATCTGAAATAGAGCATTTCTTTAAATGTGAAATATAAACCAATTTAGGCTTGTTTTTTTTACTTCTAAAAGTACAGCATTGTTAGATACTTGTTTTATTTGCATGGGCTTAGCATACTTGGGTCCCATTGGGGTAGCTAATAATTTTTTCCAGCAAACCAATCTCCAGTTGCATTAGGATTTACTGGAGGCTGCACTTTTTGCCTTAGTTCGATGGGGTCCTGCCTGGCATCAGAGTCCGGGACAGTCTGTGTTTGCATTTGAGCCCCTGTAAGGAGTTGGTAAGGTGAGAAACCATGTTTTGAGAGTGACCTGTTTCTGAGATGTATGAATGCCATAGGTAGGCTTCTAGTCCAGGATTTATTTTGCCCCATTCTCAAGGCTTGCTTCAACTGTTAACATTTTCCACAAGACCTTGTGATTGTGAGTGGTACAGGGTACCATAATGCCAATTAATGCAATATTTTTCTATTACATTCCCAGAAACATGGATGTTCTTAAAATGTGAGCCTTGATCCGAATGAAGATGAGTGGGAATTCCCCAATGAGGGAAGATTTCCTTAGTTAGGGTATCTACAACAAACTTAGCCGTAGCGGCTTATGCTGGAAAAGCTTCTACATATTGTGTAAAATGATCAGTTATTACTAAAATATATTTCTTATTTTCACTGGGAGGAAGCGGACCCACAAAGTCAATATATACATTCTCCCAGGGCTTTTGAGAACTTACTTGCAGATTGGGAGTGGGAACTGGCTGGGCCTGCTTAAATTGTTCAAGTTCAAATTTATTGCAGGAAAGACTCCGTTGAGCAAGCTCATTCACAAGGTGGTCCTAAAGGCACATACACATACAGTTCGCAATTACATAGACAGGAGATATAAAATGTAGAACAACAAAGAAAAAATATATAATACAAGAGGTATACACAATAGAAGTCGTTATGCTATATATGCAGTACATTCCAGCTTTAACCTTGCCCTAAATTATGCAGCACATTTCAGCTTAATAAGTAGAGGGCCAGTCGGTACCTAGGAAGTTGACTTGGCGTTGGGAGCCTAGTAGCACCTACGTATGTCTTTTAATTTAGAGATAGCTAGTGTTTTGTGGGAGCTAATTGATACGATGCTGGTTAGCTTCAGCATGGCTTGTAGTTGGTTCCAAATATTTGGGAGGGCATCTGAGACAGCTCTTTGGCCAGCTGAGGTACATGTCCTGGGAACATCTAGTAGGATAAGGTCGGATTTCCTCTTAGGGAGTAGACGCTATGCGAGATGTGTATGAGAGACGTTAAATAGACAGGCAGTTTGTGGAGTAGTAATTTGAGGGTCCAAATGCCAGCATGCAGGAGGCGTCTGGTGGCATGAGAGGTCCACCCAACTGCTGCATAAAGATCACAGTGGTGGGTCTTGTATGCAGAGTTAGTAATGAAGCGAAAAGCACAGTGATAGAGTACATCCAGTTTAGATAGGCTCAAGGTTGGGGAGGAGATAAAGATAATGTCTCCGTAGTCAAGCAAGGGAATGAGTGTTTCTTGGACAAGTCTTTTGCGAGTCACGAGAGAAAAGAGGGTCCTATTTCTGAAGAAGAAACCCAAGAGTGCTTTAAGCCTCTTTGATAGATCCTCGATGTGGTCATTGAAGGAAAGCTTGTTGTCTATCCACATACCTAGATATTTAAATTTAGGTATGACTTCCAAGGGTTTACCTAGGGAGGTAACTATGAAGTTTTTAGGTGGGGTAGGTTGGGCACCAGACAAGGCAAGTCTCGAGAAAATCATTTTCTTGTTTTTTTTGGCCTTTTAAGAGAAGTTTGGCATTGATAAGATTGCTTTCTAACTGGATAAAGTCAGCTTGGAGTGCTTCTCTGTCTTCAGTTAAGGACGAGCCGGATGCGTACAAAATCATATAATCCGAAAAGAAATGTATGTTAGAGTTCTTTATGTGGGAGTCAAAGTTGTTGATGTACAGGGAAAAAAGGATTGGTCCAAGGATGGAGCCTTGAGGGGGGCAGATAGTAGGTCATCAGCTTTGACTTTTTGTATCCTTCCTGTGAGATTACTGTTAAACCACTGTAAGGTAACTGGAGTGGCACCTATGTAGGCAAGACAGGTGATTAGGAGGTGATGGTTTGCAGTGTCAAAGACCTTACTGAGATCTAGAAAGACTGCCCCAGTAACCTTCTTGGTGTCCATAGCATGGATCCAGTCATTAGAGACTTTAGCCAAGGCTGAGATGGTACTGTCCCCATAGTCTAGGTGTGCTACCTTAGTTACAGACTTAGTCATCCTATGCTGTATGGATTTGTAGGTTTTAAAATCTTTAATTGCAGTGGGGGAGCAAAATGGGGCACCATACTCCATATGTGTTCTTACCAAAGATGTATACAAGGGTACCAAAACCTCAGCTTCACGACTTTTTATATTCTTCAGGATACATCTAAGTATGCCATGACATGTTTTTGAGGTAACATTAATATGATGATTAAATTTCAGATTATTAGTGATGGTCACACCTAGGTATTTTTCAGAGGTAGTTACTTCAAGTTTAATATCATTTATAAAGTAGTTTGCTAGTTGATTATTGCTCCCAGAATGCATCACCTTACACTTTGCAATATTGAAGTTTAGTTTATGTTCAGTGGCCCAAGAATAGAGATTGTTATTCTGAAGTAATTGAATAGATGTAAGGTTGTTAACAATGCTACTAAGCTTACTATCGTCCGCATATTTTTGTAACCAAATACCATTTGTTGCTTGCATGCTTGAAATCATGATGTTAAATAATATCGGTCCAAGTACCGACCCCTGTGGGACTCCGCTACTAACAATGCCCCAATCAGATTGACATCCTCTCAAGACAACTCTCTGTCTTCTATTATCCAACCAGGAGTGTATCCATTGTATGATTAAGGGATTGTGAAGCACACATTAAGCATGGGGTTAGCTGCCGCCCCTTTAAGATCACTTAGAACCTGCTTGTATCTTATTGTTGCACCGCCTGGCAGTGCCATGTTGGTCTGTCAGTCAGAGATTGTCAGTCTGGGGCTAGACCTCATGAAGACAACATCTGCAGTACAGCAATTAAACCTGCTTTATTCTTTATTTTATGCGTCCGTCTAGTCATTCGCAAGGTCCAGATAGGGTCCTCACCAGCAGCTCCTGCAGCAACCAAAGGGTCTGGCAGATGACAGAGAATGTAAGGGGTCTTTTAGTGGTGGATCATACAAAAAAAACCCACAGGATGTATTAATAGTTTTTGGAGCTGTTCAAGGAGTGACTTGTGTGATACTGTATCAAAGGCTTTGTCATCAGCTAAATAAATACATTGACTGGCAGACCCTCTTCCAAAGCCTTACTAACTGGTTCAAAAAAGTTTACTAAACTACTCATATAAGAGCTTCCCTGAGTAAAGCCATGTTGAGTAATATCAATATTTCCTACATTTTGAAGGTGTTCAAGGATCCTATGCTGAAGTAGTCTTTTTAATAAGTTTGCCAGTACATGAAGTTAGGCTAATGGGCCTATAATTGCTGACATTATTTTTTTAAACCGTTTCTATAGATTGGGGTAACATTTGCTATTTTCCAATCACCTAAAACGGTTCCTTCTTTTAGCGATGTATTAAAAAGCAGAGTTAGTATGCTAACTCGTTCTGTACAGAGATTCTTAATAAAGATGGAAGGAAGCCATCGTAACCAGCAGAGCTTGTAGATTTAGTGTTGTTTATAACTCTAAGTATCATTATCAGTGAAATAATTCATAGGGCTTTCAGTAGGTAGCTCATTTATACTAAAGTTCTCTTTATTTTTAAAGATACTATAAAAATATTTATTAAATTCGTTTGCCATTTCTTTACTATCCATAATTAATTTATCTTGGATTAGAAGTGGTCCTGCCCCAGTCTTAGTTCCTCTCAGAGAACCAATATAACTATGGAATGGTTTCTTATTATTTCTACAGTCTCCTACTAGTTTTATTTCTAAGTAACTTTTAGCTTGCCTTATCATGTTTTTGGTAATTTTCTTTTAATCATGCTTCATGCATAGGATGTTTTTTATGATGATTAAAGGCTTTTTTTCTTCTTCTTTATACTCTTTTTAATATTACTACTCCACCAGATAGGTATTCTCTGCTTTTTTATTATTATATTTGGCCCTATAGGGCGACCAAGTCTTTATACAGTGATCAAGTTATTGTTTAATATTATTCCACATCTCACCAGAGTTTAGGCCTGCAAGATCCTTTTGCCAGGTCCATTGCCTTAAATATTGCTTGATCTGTTTATAATTAGCTTTATAGAAATTGGCCACTTTAGTATTTCCTACTATGTGATGTCTTAGTTGTAAAAAGTACCCAACTAATAACTGAATGATCACTATCACCCAAAGGCTCCTGTATTATTGGAGTAGAAAAATGTTTAATATTGATGATAATAAGATCTAATATGTTATCCTTCCTAGCTGGTTCTTCTATTATTTGGTCAAGATCATTTTGCATAATAAATTGAATTAATATATACTCATTTCTATTATGAGCATTAAGGGTAGGCCAAGTTATGCCTGGAAGACTAAAATCCAAAACAGAATGAAATCAGAGTTGATGGTAATTTTATCCAATACTGAAAAGAAGATGTCATTTTCCTCAGTATCTAGACCTGGCGAATTATATCCTACCCCTGTTATAAGTGGGTCTGGCAGTGAACTGATTTGTACCACAATTAGTTCAGTGTTAGTATGATTATATTGGTTTAGTTCGCAATATTGGAGGGTATTTTTAATATAAAGTGCCACACCTCCACCCCTTTTGGTGTGACGATTTTTAAGCACTACAGAGTAGCCTGGTATGTCCGTAGCCCAGTCACCATCAGAAAACCAGGTCTCAGTCACAGCGCAGATATCAATTTCATTTTTGGTAGGTATATGTCAACTCTCCTAACTTATTGTTCAGACTTCTAGCGTTAACTAATAAGGTATTTATTTTCGTTACACACAAAGTTTTAGTTTTAATCTTTTCTAGACCTGTTGTATTAAATGTTGGTAGTTTCATAATTGTTACAATTGTTCTCAATATTATTTCTAGAAGTAGATAGGTGATGTGCGGATACCCCCCCGGTGCCTAGTTTTTATTTGAGGTAATACAATTGTTCAGTTTATTTGCTATTAATGCTATTCCTTTTCTACTTGGATGCAAACCATCCCAACAAATCAGTTCATTATTTACAATGAAATCTTCCCAGTAAGTTTGTTCAGTCTGTTTGCTGATGATACCAAGGTAGGCGCGGTGGTGGATGACCTAGGGGTATGGCAGGAGTTGCAGAATCATCTGGCAAAGCTTGAAACCTGGTCAGACACCTGGCAACTGGGCTTTAATGCCTAAAAGTGCAAGGTGCTGCATTTTGGGATGAAGAACCCAAGGAGGAGTTACTAGCTAGGGGGAGTGCAGCTAGCCCAGACAGACGAGGAGAAGGATCTGGGTGTGCTCATTACAGGGTCAATGAACAACTCGGCACAGTGTAGGAAGGCAGCTGCAAAGGCTAACAAAATGCTGGGTTGTATTGCAAGGGGTATATCCTCAAGGAGGGAGGAGGTGATTCTGCCACTGTATAGGTCATTAGTTAGACCACACCTGGAGTACTGCGTGCAGTACTGGCATCTTTATCTGAAGAGGGACATTAAGTTACTGGAGGGGGTGCAGCGCAGCGCGACAAAGATGATCAAGGGGCTGGGGGACTTATCATACAAGAGGAGGTTGAAGGAGTTGAACATGTACTCACTGGAGGAGAGACAGGGGTGACATGATTGAAACCTTTAAACACATGAAAGGAATAAACAAGACGGGTACAGAGGGGCTGTTCAAAGTAAGGGAGGGGAGGGCCACCAGGGGCCATGATATGAGACTGGGCGAGGAAGGTTCAGGAGGGAGATGAGGAAACACTTTTTTACAGAGAGGGTGGTGGCTGGGTGGAATGCGTTACCTGCTGAAGTGGTATGCAGTAGAACAGTGGACTGCTTCAAACGAGGATGGGACAGGACAAGGGGGAGGGTTAATGAAGGGGAAGGGTGGAAGGGAGGGAGGGGCAGCTGCAGAATAAGGGGTGCTAGCTGCACATTCGAGCAGACTTGATGGACCTCTAGGCCTTTATCTGCTGGCAAATTTCGTATGTTCGTAAGTAATGCAACTGAAGTTTTGCTTAAGACTCCATTTCCTTAACCAGTTATTTATGTTTCTGATTTTGTTATTTAGGTAATTATTAGGTCCAAAGACTGGGATAATTTCAGAAATAGCAAAATCACACTCCCTTTGCATCATGGTATTAACCAGCCCTACAAACTCAAGTCACCTGCTCACTTCATCTGCTGATATTATTTATACCAAAATGTATAATGACAAGTGATTTGTGACCTGCAGTTTTTAATATACAGTTTCCTTGGACATTCTGGTAATATCTCTGATTTTAGAACCACGGAAACTTGACACTGTTCTGTTGGCTTTGTCTGGGTCACATATTTTCCGATCAAGATGCTTGATCATCGAGTCACCAAAAAGGAAGATTTGTTTAGCTTCAGGCTCTGATGTTGGAACCTTTTCGGTATCGATTAGAATATTACTGGTTTGGTCCAGAGTTACACAAGGGATATTAGGTTGTGAGGGGGCACTGGACTAGGGGGAGAGGAAAGGGATGAGATGTGTTTTGTTTGGTCACTTAATAAGTCAAAACGATTACTAACTTTAACCTCAAAATTGTTTGCCCTCCTACCTTTTTGGCCATTTTAGCACTTCTCACCTCATACCATTCGTTGTCAGCATTATCAGATTCCCTGATACGTTTTCTATTAGTAGCAACGTTGGCATGAACAATGGGACAAACATGGGTGGAGGTTTCATCTGCTCTAGGTGTACGTTCTGTGTCAGTTATTGTTATAAGGGGACTATATAATGATGCTGGTTCAAGGAAGGTGTTACTATCATTATTTTTGTAAGAGGTATTCTAGCAACAATTTGTCGCTGACTATCCTCCAAATAAATGAGTCTTGCATTGAACAAACTGATCTCCTGCTTCATATCTTTATTTTCAGTACATTTGGTACATATGAAAGTAATATCTTGTAACACTGTGGTGTCAAAACAGTACATATGACATTCCCCACACTTAATTCCCAACTTCCCATCAGTTGTCGTTAGTGAGTAATTCATATTAAGATTGTGAGCCTGGGACGTAGCCATATAAATACTGAGATGTTATTTATTTAGTTAAAAGTGTAGTAATGTACACAAAGATTTATGAAATACAATAGCACTTGGCCTAAGGGTGGAGCACTATTCCCTTAATCAATATAAGACTAGGTCCACCCTGTAATCTACAAAACAGCGGGTATTTCAAAACCTAAGTGAAAAAATAGCACACACAAAGGTTATTAAACTCACAGGGGACAGCTAAGTGTGGTGCTCCAACAGCTGACACACAAATAAACATAGATAGACGCTAACTCAAACTAAATACTTATATACTATAGCTCTGCACTTCTAATGAGCACCTGGAAGTACAATCGTGTTTTCCACTTCCTACATTTTCTACAGACTTAACCTCTGTCACTCTTGACACGCATGACACGTGCTAGATGCGCATGTCTTCGCACAAGCAAGCACCGCTCACCCTGCTTGTGCTCTCCCTGCTCACCGCAGGGCTTCTTTTATAGTGTGTGAGTGACCCAGGAAGTAGTCCTAGGGGTCACGAGCGCTCATTGTGCAAAACAGCAATATGGATATAATAAAATTTAAAAACGCCACCTAATAGTGGCTTACATACAATAAATGAGTCCCTCAGGTATCAAATTGGTTTAAAAAACCCCTAAAAAACGAGTTGTAGTTCACGAGTGAAACTTAGTGAACTACAAACTCCTCTTCCTGGTTCCTGTACAGTCACCAAGGCATGTTTTCTCAAAAATAGCCAATGGGAATGCATATTATATTAGGTAAAATCAGTAAGGGTACGATGTCCCCTATTGGCTGGTACAACTCAATTCATCAAATGTAAACAAGTGCTTGAGCTGCACCAAGAGAAAGACATGGACGCCAGTTGGCATCATCAGGCAATACAGCACACAATTTAGGATGCCATACGGCGTCTTCAGGGAAAAGAGGTATGTTTTTTATGACGCCACATGGTGTCATCAGGATGTAATGAGTTAAATACAGCTTTCCTTAATATCAGTTGTAACTGAAACATGTAGCCAGTAGATAATTACTTGTGAACTGTTCGTATTGTCCCAATGATTCTGGAGGAGTCGGACAAATTAATTTATAAATTGAGTGTTTAAATCATATAGGAGATCAAAGGGGGGAAAGGCCAGAGTTAAGTGAGCATCAATTACTCAAATTTCAATGTGATTACTGTTGTCGTGACCCATGATCAAGCCTTGTCCAAGAAAAAGGGGAAGGTGGGTATAATTTACAGGAGAAGTTATTGAGGGGTCTGAGAGGCATCTGCCTCCCCAGCCCCAGGCAACACCCAATCTGCCTCCCAAGCAATCCATGGGCTCCAAATTACTCTGCAGGTCTCCTTCTTCAGATGGAGCTGTGCCATTATGGCCTCCGTGCCCTGTATCTCATTGACCCTTTGCACCCATTCTCTGAATGTTGATGGTTTCCTTCTTAGAAAATCGGCCATTATGCATTTTAGAGCTGCCACAGAAAAGACCAGGGCAAGTTTCCTCTTAGGAGATGGAAGGCAAACCAGGGTGAGGAGCCCTAGTACATTTTCTGTAAAATGGGGAGGGATGTTTACTGAGAGAGTCTGATGGGTAGCTGCATTTACCTCTGACCAAAATTGAACCAGCTCCGGGCAGTCCCAGAATATGTGATGATGTGAGACAGCCACACCGCAGTCTCTCCAGCAGCTATCAGAATGGTTGGTGCCAAAATGTTTGGTCACTGTTGGGGTCCTAAAAAAGCAGACTAGGATCCTCTAGTAGAATTCTCGCTAGGTTGGGGAGGAGGTTACTCTTCAACCCATCTTAGGGCGATGGAACCAACCACCTCAAGGGATCTGGCAGGAAACTTCCCTCCCCAAAGTGACCTTAATATGTCCCAGAGGCTCTGAGTTCTGTGGTCTTAATAGGCTGCGTAAGTGGGAAATGGTTTTCATTTTAACTTCTGAGGTGGCTTCCTGATTAATAAAATCCTCCCAGGGGTTTAAGGGACGAGACAGGGAAGCCTTGTGACCCGTCATGTTTATGAAATGGCGCACTTGAAGGTACCTAGGGAAGTCCCTATCCTCCAACTGAAATTTCAACTTTGATTGTTGAAATGACAAACAAACACCCCCTCCAAGAATTGTGAAAAACCAGTCAGGCCCCTGAAATCTCACTGTACGTATCCTACATCTAGTTTAGGAGGGAAGGAGGAAAGAAGAATAGTGGCGAATGAGAGACAGTGGGTCAAGGGTTTCCCCTAAGTTTAGGGAGCGCCTCACCCACTAGAGGGCCCGGAGAGTCTGCTGAGTCCATGGGTTTCTTGTCAGGGAAGGAATAGGGTCTTTTACCTGTGTTAATGCCAAGGAATGTAGTGATAGACCCAAACAGTCTTCCTCTTCGATCTGATACCAGCCTGATGCCACCCGCCTGGAGATCCAAGTGCAAACTGCACACACTTGACAAGCATAATAATGCAAAAGTGAGTTTCTGAACAAGGAGAACACCATGATTTTAAACTTCAGGGACAAAGATAAAGTTAATATTTAAAACAATATTCTTTCAAATGGGACCCAGAGTCAGGCTTTGGGTATTTGAGGCACTGTGGGGAGGGAAATGCCACCCGTGGTCATATCTTTTGGCTTTGCCTGGGCCTCCACTTATATTGACAAGGAATTCAGAACACCTTTCAGAGGATACTGTCACTGAATATTCCCCTCATCTTAGGTAACTAGTAAGGGAAAGCCAACCCACATCAAAGGGGAAAGAGAGTAGTTACCTTTCCAGCCTATTGACAGCAGCAGATGATAAAGCTATAACTAGGAGGTGGCTACAACCAGACCCCACTGCCACCACCACAATACAGGTATTGTTGGACATAGTACAACAGATTCAGATGATGGAGAGGGTCACCTTTCTTGTTAAACAACGTATGTCTGTCTTTATAAATCGACGGACGACTCTGACTCAGAGGAAGGGGCTAAGTAATTTACTGTATGACAGAAAGGGTATTTAGATGACTGTGATTGGTACAAGCAATGATCTGAATACCAGTGGTCTAATGACCCAGGAGGAGGGATTGAAGTCTTAGAGAAAGGCTGCAGGGTTGGGGACGAATAATATGCTGTCCCTTGCCCCCCATGCTCCGGCTTACTTGATCAGATGCTAATGAACACCAGTCATTTCATAATGGATATCTGATACTAGCTTTGTAACAGTTGTGAGTTTTTCCTGTTTTTTAGTTTGTATTGTTTTTAGCTGTTTTGTGTTATATCAGTTTTCACATGTAATTGCCAGTACTGTGTATACCTGAACAGTTTTAATGAAGACAAATATTTAAAAAATCATATTCTTTCCTTATGCAGTTACGCCACCAGAGGCCACCATTGCTGCCCTTTACTTCTGCATCTAGATTGTGACTGCTCCAGGGTCATTTTCTTGTCACCACTGATCAGTGTACTATGTTCTTTACTCCCTGAGCTAGTCTTTCTTGTACTTAACTCCCTTTAGTGCAGGTTTGCCTTTCCAGCTCCACACGGTCACAGGTCACCACTCCGGCAAAATCTGAGGGAAAAGGAAAGTTTATAAAAGGTGATGGGATTGAAAACCCAGATCTCTTGGTTTATAGCCATGCGCGCGGACCACTAAGCTACACTGGCCGCTGTTTAGCCTGCTTGTGGTTAAGCACATCTCTGGCACAAACAGTAGCCTGATCCCAGTTGAGCACATCAGGTAAACTGATTTTTGATCAGTGGTTATTGCCACAAACTAGCTGCCTCTACAAAATACTGATTTTTACCAGCTCGTACTCAGGTACACGTTGCACAGTTACAAAAAGCCAGTGATGAGCTCCACAACTGAAGGAAAGTCGGCCCTCTGAGGTTTTGTAAAGCTTTTTTGGTTTAAACATGTGGTTTGCAATACATTGCACAGCTATATGAGAATGTTTGTATGCGCTTTTGTCTATTTTGAATCTGCACCACTGAGCACTGTACAATTGAGAAAAAAAACTGTAAAAATATTTTGTAAGCCATTGAACAATATAATTTTCCTGCAGTGACTTCTCACTTTAATATGTTGGAAACTGGTGGTTTGGGCATTTGAGAAGTACAAGTGAAAATTTATTTAAAAGTTTTACCAGGAGACACACTGAGCAATAGTGCTCGATTCCAGAAGCATCCAGGGGGAAGGGGGCAGAGGGAAACAGTACATACATAAGGCAGTGAACATCCAATAGTTTGCAACAAACAAGGATATTAAAGTACATACTTAACAGGAAGCTAGTATACAGACAACCTATAAGCGGAGCAGTTTTACCCAAATTTTGAGCAAAAAAAGTAAAAGTAAATCATGAAAAATAATACAACTAATATAGAAATAACACAGAATAATGCAGAAAACAGCAGGCAGTGTGACCATAGGAGACTGGAAGCCCAAAACTGATTTGTCTGTTGCATTAAGATTAAAAATAGACACATATTACCCGCAGGCACAAGATGACATGAAATGGGAATTGATGAGAGAGCTGAAGTGCTTAGACTGGGGCATATGTCTGATGTCAGACGGGAGGGAGTTCCACAGTTTGGGCATCCGGTATCTGAAGATTGCTTGGCCGCGAGAGGTGGTCACCCGAGGGAATACCAAGGTGCATGTGTCATAGTTCCTAAGGGGGTAGACAGGAGGGGTAGGAATAACCAACACATCTGAGAGATAGGTGGGCAAGGACAGGGACCAGTATTTGGCAGTGAGTTTGGTGCAGTGGGACAGGCAGCGGTCATGGAGTGAGGTAAAGGAGATGGACCTGTAGAGCGCGCAGTGGTGAGTGGAGGGCGGACTATCCAGTGCGAAGCGGCAGAAAGAGTGGAAGAGAGGGTCCAGTCTGGTTAATATGGACTTGGGAGCGGCACTGTAGACTACGTTGCCATAGTCAAAAATAGGGAGTATCATTTTCTGTACCAGAGCATGGCGAGCTGGCGGCAGTATGCAACCTCGACTCCGATAGAGGGCACCCGATTTAGGGTGTAGCTTTTTGTGTATTGCATCGACATGTGCAGAAAAGTTGAGATGCTGGTCAAGCCATACCCCTAGGTATCTGAAGGAGGAGCAGGCCTCCAGAGTAATTCCATCGAGGGTGTGGAAGGAGGGGGTAGCAGGGAGCCTAGAGAGTCTCTGTCTTGTGTCGAATGTCAAAGAGACCGACTTCTTGGCATTGAGAAAAAGCTGATTTGCACGGAACCAGAGCTGAACATTGTTAAAATCCTGCTGTAGTCTGGACTCAACGTCAACTGTTGACGGGCCAGATGTATATAAGACTGTGTCATCTGCATACATTTGGATGGATGAATGAGGGCAGGCAGAGGGCAGATCATTCAGGAAAATGGAGAATAGTAGCAGTCCTGGGACCCCAGAGGTAACTGGGAGGGGGGGGGTGAGCTGGTGCTTCCGATTTTTACCACCTGGGAGTGGCCGACCAGGTAGGAGCGGAACCAGCTAGTGACCAGGGTAGAGAGCCCAGCCCATGAGAGTTTTTCAAGTAGGAGGGCATGGGAGACTGTGTCGAAAGCCTTTCCTAGACCAACAAAAATGGCTGCTGTGATAAGGCCTTGGTCCATACCATTGAGGATGTTATCAGTGAGCCTGAGGAGCAAGGTGGCAGTAGAGTGTGATTTCCTGAAACCAGACTGGTAGGGTGAGAAGAAGAAAAAGGAGTTTAGAAAGGTGGAGAGTTGAGAGAGGACTATGTGTTCTTGTAGCTTGGCCATAATAGATAGGAGGGAGATAGGCCGGTAGTTGCTAGGGACTGAGGTATCACCACGCTTATGGAGTGGGATGACTGTTGCATGCTTCCAGTCCTTGGGAATGGATCCTAAAAGGCGAAGAGAGGTTTAGAAGGTCAGCCAAGGGGACGCGCGGATACAGGGGCATGGGTGTAGCATCCTAGAGTCCAGACCAGAGGGCATTTACCTTTATGAGGGTTTAGGAGAGCAAGGCATGATAGATTTCGGTCGAGGTAACCTGCTGAAAAAGAAGGGGTAGTAGTGGGAGGAGGAGGAGAGAGGTCAGGAGGGAGGGGTTGGGCTGGGAGGGAGGGAGGGGAGAGCAGTGTAGAGGTGCAGCTTGTAAGCAGGACATTGAATTCAGAGGCAACTGCTTCCGGGTCATTTATGACAGCCCCGCCTATATGTAGAGCTGGGTTTGGAGGTTGGGAGGGAAGGGAAAAGAGGGATTTTACCACCTTCCAGAATTTTGTTGGGCAATTTATATTAGCCTGGAAGGAGGTTTTGAAGTAATTTGATGTGGATAGTCTGATTTGTGTGGTACAGCTGTTACATAGGGTGCGGTATATATTTTGGTGATCGGGGGAGCAGGAGGCCTTGAAATATTTCCATGCCTATTCTCTAGCTTTGGTAAGGGACAGGATGTCGGGGGTGATCCAGGGCAAGTGAGCGCCCCTCACCCGTGTGCATCTGAGTGGGGCATAGCGATCCCATGCAGCTAGGAATCCGAGCTTGAAATAGTTCCAAGCTGCATCGATAGAGGTGGCCTTTGGAATAAAGGACCAGTCAGTGGATGTAAGGTCTGTTAGGAGGGAACCTAGATCCAGGGATTTGTATAAACATGTAAGAATAGTATGGAGGTGGGGCTTTAGGCCTGCAAATTTTATGGACAGAGTAGATCATATGGTGCTTACGGAGAGAGTCAGGCAGGATGCCCGAAGCTATGACACGGTGCTGGTGTGAAGTCGGGGACCAGTCGAGGGAGTGCTTCAGTGAGAGCAGCTGGGCCAAATTTAGGGTGGCTACTTGATTCCGAAGCTTTGAATTGCCGCTGGCAAGCCAGTTTACATTAAAATCCCCCAGTATATGAATTTTGTCCCCAGTGGCAAGGGATTTCAGGGTGCCCAAGAAGTCCACAATGGTACTCAGGGAGGAGTCAGGGGGGCAATATGATCCAGCTATGAACATGGGGGTGGTATAGGGGAGGGAGGGAGAGCTTGATCAACATGGTCTTGGTTGACTGCGGAGTTGTAGGTATGTTGACTTGGGTGTACTGGAGGGAGGTCGAGATGTACATTGCTATTCCTCCACCCTTTTTTCTGCCAGGGTGGTCTTGGCAGATAATTGAGCACCCCGGGATGGAGAATTCAGGGTCTTTGTTGTAGGGTTTGAGACAGGTTTCTGAAATAATCATAATGTCAGGCCTCAGGGAAAATACAGTTTGCTGGAGTGAAGTTATTTTATGCAAAAGGCTGCAGATATTTAGGTGCATTAGCTTGAGCCCCCGGGGGAGTACTAGTGGGGTATTGGTAGGCCTGGGGTTAGGTTTAATAGCCCCAGCAAGTAGAAGGAACAAGGTAACAAAGAGATTGGTAAAAGGGATGACTCTCTAGGGCTTGCGAGGTGCGGGTAAAGGCAGGGACACAACAGAAGTTAGGCTACTGCTGATAGAGTTCAGAGCTAGGAGACCTAGATGAAAGGAGGGTGGTAGTATAGATTGCCTAGTCTGCCAGTTGTAGGATTGAGTCAAGAAGTGTGTTTCAGTGTACAGGGTAGCCAGTGCTGCAGTAACCACTGCCTCGACTAGGGACACCAAATTATCTGACTCCATTGATGGATGGATGGAGGGGGCTAGTGAGCCAAGGAGTAAGGGAGAAACAAATAGAGAGATGTGAAGAAGTAGCATGGCGAAAGTAGAGGAGTGCACAGCTAATAGGGATTACTTGTTGTCGCCCTCTAGTGGTGGAAAGATATAGCTTGCTAATGGGAAAATCGACTGATGGATTATTTTTCCACATGATCCACACCTCCCTCACTACTAGCTATATAAGCAAGGGTTCACCAAGGGTGGTGGTGGGGGCGGTGGGGTACCTGACGCAAAGCGTCAGCAGGGCTTCCCCACGCCATCCCAGTAAGCCAATCCGATGTACCTTGCAGCTTGGAGAAGAGAATTCAGGGGGAGGACAGCTCCTCGGAGTCCTCACGACCACCGAGGGACATCTGATTTAGCTGAGAAAATAAAGAAAGATTGACTTTATCTTTTGAATTTTTTTTTATCTGCATTAGCCCAGAGTTTCTTGCATATTTCAGAAGGTTGTACATACAGTGTGGTGAAGCTGAGTAGCTGTCATTGTTTAGCTGGGAAATTCAGGCTAGGGATCAAATTACAACCTTTGCCTTCTCTTCATCGCTAATCCTGTGCTTGGAGATTAATACTTGATTCTGTTGTCTCTCTCTCTCTCTACCTCCCCCCCAAAGCTGTTCTGGAAGATGCAGGTTCTGATGTTTTGATGGAGCTTTTACTCTCCATGGACTCCGAATGTTCCATCGAGCCACAGCTGGTGCAGCGGAGTATTACCTGGAGAAGAGCGTCCCCATCCGAAAATTCAGATGCAGTGAGTGTTGAATATTGTGGCTTCCTATGCATAGGAAATACTAGACAAAAAAGATCAAGGGTCCATTGTGTTATCACCTGCCATATAGCCACCTGCAGCATTTGATGTTTTTTCATTATTCTTTTTAGTGTTTTTTATGAAGATACAGTATAACTGCATGAAAGGGGTAAATGAATAACAATATCTTATAGGTAAACCTAAACCTGACAGAAGTTCCATACACCTTAGGTAAAACACTTGGAAGGGATAAGAAGATTAGTAAATATTGACTAGT
Organism: Neoceratodus forsteri; assembly: GCA_016271365.2. NCBI lineage: Eukaryota > Metazoa > Chordata > Ceratodontiformes > Ceratodontidae > Neoceratodus > Neoceratodus forsteri. The sequence goes on from JADMNL010000025.1 coordinate 358,796,206, forward strand.
GTAAAGAACTGTTTGCAGCCTTGCAAGGCATTACTGTGTATCAGAAGAAAGCAATGCAAGTATACCACGGCAAGCAGTCCCACTTGTCAAGTGGCATGCCAGTATTAATATTAGAGCAAATTAGTAAACAAGCCCCAAACTGTCGGGAACTTTGGAAGCAACTGGATCTGGTGTGTATGCATACATATCAGCAGAACTGTGACTCCAGCTGTGAAAATAAAATTACACAATCAGAAACAGATACAAGATAATGTTTTTTCTCTTTTAACATATGCTGGGCCAAAATAACCACCGTTACACATTTTGCACACATCATATAGCTATTTGTTGTTATTTTCACCAGAGAGGAAGACACTGTGACTCACTTGGCACTATTTGTTGCAGTAACAAGAATGTTACATTTGTCGAGACATTGCCAAAGTTCTAAATGGAACTGTGTTAAGTTACTTAACTCGCTGTATCAAACACAATGTGGCTTTCACAAATAAGAGTTTAAAGCTCCTCAGTCTTGGACATCTCACTGACCTTGGTCTCAGCGCTCTCCCTCTGGATCCTGTCCATGTACAGCAGTCAGTATTATGTAAAAAAAAAAAAAAAAAAAAAGAAATGGAAACTCTCCTTCCCAGTGTATTAAATGCTGTACTATTAATGTTACAAAGGTAATGTTACAGACTCGATGAACTATCCATCTCTTTTTGCAGATGGAATCTATGTTTCAATGTTATTTTCCAGTCCAGTAGGAGCACAAAAGATTGAGCACCCCACACTTGTATTAATTCCAGTGGGAGCTTTGTTCTATTGGTTTAGGACAAGGCAAGGCAAAGTTTATTTCTGTGGCGCTCAGTCCTGGAGGCTCTGGGCACCTTACATTTAATACAAGCAAGAAAAGTGAGATAGGCAATAGAATAAAATTAAAACAGTAATAGGCCGGCCTGGTGGTGCAGAGGGCTGAGGCGCTGGATGCCACACCTCGAACCATGCCGGCGACCCGGGTTTGGGAACAGACTCGGGGCGCCGGGGGTGCAGGGGAAGGAGAGGATCCAGCGTCCGGAGGACTGCTCTCCTCTCCTGGGGCGGGATGGGTGGAACGCTTTGCTCCAGCAGTGGCCCCCAGTGGAGACCAGGGGCACTGCAGGTAGCAGCGTAGGAGGGACAAAAAAACACCAGAACATGGGAAAAACCGCTCCGGATTGGCCGGATGACGGCACCCAGTTCGTGTCACGTCCGAAGACTTCCTGCGGGGTCAGCCCTCACTTCAGCAGCACCAAGAGGCCGAAAAGGAAAAATAGTGTGCTGGCTTGCCCCCACCGGTGCCTCCCCCTCGGAGGAGAGGGATCCACTCGGCGAAGGGTAACGCCGAGCTACCTCAAGGTAGGGCTGCGATTTCAGGTGGAAAGGACGGCCGGGGTAGTTGGAGGGGGTGCAGGGAACCTAGGATGCCTGAAGGAGTGGCTAGATCAGGACCTAGGAGGGGAGGAAAATAGAATCTCAAAAAAAAAAAAGTAATAGAATAAAAACAAATACTACAGTAAAAATCAATAAATACAGTAACTCAGATAAATTAGTTAAGCAGGGTCAGAAAACCACGTCCGGGAAGGCTAGAGAGAACAAATGGGTTGTAAGATGGCATTTAAAGATCTTGACTAATAAGCTGGCCCAGTGGCACTGAGGGTTGAGGTGCTGGATGCCGCACCTCGCACATGATGGCAACCCAGGTTTGGGAGTGATCTCGGGCTGACGGGGGTCGGCAGGGGAAGGAGAGGATCGAGCATCTGAAGGATTGCTTTCCTCTTCCGAGGAGGGGAGGGTTGTCCTGCTCCTTGGCTGCTCTCTAGTGGAGGCCGGAGGGCAGCAGCAGAGGTCAGGAGACACAGAAGTGCGGTTACATGACATGCACGTGCCTCCAGACACACCTGTTCATGCCGTGAGGGGAGGGGGTGTATGGGGAAGAGTAAAATGGAAAAAGAAATGGAAGAAGTAATATGGAGAAAAAAAAGATCACGACTAACAGGGGACTGAGTTTATCACTGTCTGTGTGGGGAAAGAAAAATGCTTCGTCATATTACCCCTTCAGCGTAGGATATGCCTTCTAGATCTACCGTGATGAAAACGTTTTCACTGATCCACTTTATCAAATCCTTTTCAGAAAAAAAATTATTTTTTATTTTGTTTTTATTAGTATTCAGAAACCAAATACAGAAACCACCACGTAGTGAGAACATATCCAATACCAAAAACACACTATCAGTGGAATTCTTCAGAACTTTTAGTGTACAAAATCTAATCCATTATGTTGAGCCTGTATGCAGCTATGTGAGACCTAGAATCAGTCTGTTCTTGACGTAAAAAGATATACCAACCTCGTAGACATTCTTATGTGGGCCGATTGATCCATAAAACAATGCTGTTGAAAAATTGCCTCCAGTTTAGGGTTGTTTAGGAGCAGCACAAAAGTGTCACCTCATTCATCCACATTAAAAGATACAACAGGCATTAATAACATCACTAGTATTACAAACCAGATCAGTTTCAATATGGTACGTGCAACGTAGAGCACAGCCTGTGCTGCAAGAACAAATGGGGCACATTAACTGAACGTGTAAACTTCAGTCAATAGCAGAAATTAACTAATGTTGGCAATATGACAGGCCCAGGAGAATTTCATGCACTGACTGATTTAAAATCTCTCCACTCTTCTTTGCTCCAGGGAGCCTCCGTCTTATAATTGTGATGCAGTTAGCCCAAATAAGAAAAACAGTTTTGGCTAATGCATAACTCTATATCAACTGGAAACCAGAAAGAGGAGTTAATTGTGCAAGAAAACCCCTGCACTCAGCACTCACAGGCAGATTGCCAAAATATGTAAGCAAAAACACAAACAACAGGGTGTGGGCTGTGTAAGCAATAATCCACAGTGGGGTGTGTGTTAAAACAGCTTGTACCTCATGCCCCTGCTGGGTTGTGAAGCACATGGCACAGTCAAGTTGCCTTCAACCACCTCGGAAGTGGGGAAAGATCTGTCCTGGAGTGGGTTATAGCACATACAAAATAACTCGGTTAAGGCAGAAGAAATGTCTGAAACAGACATTTTAAATTTGACTGAGAGTCAGTCATGCAGTAAGAGAAATCCTACTGCATGGTCACATGATGGAGGTAAAAGTATTGATGCCATTAGGAGACAGTGATCATCTAACTATCCAAACAGAGATCAAGATAAATGGGAGCCTATAAATAATAGAATGAGAGAATTCCTAAAAACATGGGAATGGGAAGAAGAACTGAACAATTTAGAGATGGATAAAATCTGGGAAAAACTGAAACAAAAAATGAACTGGTGTATTGAGTGCTGGATTCCAGAAATTAAAAAGAAATGCAACAATAATCACAGAGTGCCCCTGCAGTGGAACAACAACATTAAAATAAACATCAGGAAAAAGAAAAAAAATATACACGAAGTATAAAAAAACACCCCACTGAGGTTAATTTCCAACAGTATAGAAAAGTAGTACATAAAACTAAAAATAGTATAAAAAAAAAAACTAAAAAAATGGAATTATATCTTGCAACATCTATAAAGAATAAAAGAAAAAAATTTACAATTATGTAGGTTCTATGAAAGGAGGTCACAAGATTGTAGGACCACTGGAAACACACAGAGGAATAGTTAAGGATGAAGTTGAGATGGCTACCGAACTGAATAATTTTTTTCTAAGTACATTCACACCAAAAGAACAAATTAATAATAACAAAACTGACCTCCTACCATTTACTACGGATGAAGTATTGCAGGTAATTAAACTCAGAAAACAAAATAGTTCATCAAGACCTGGTGGTATCCATCTAAAGTTACTTAAAGAATTATCAGGGGAATTGAAGGGACCAATTACCCTCTTATTTAATGCTTCCTTAAGAGAAGGGAAAGCACTAACAGAATGGAAAGAAGCAATAGTTACTCTGCTATATAAAAGCGGAAGTAAAAAAGATGTTCAGAATTCTAGACCCATAAGTCTGACATCTGTCCTGGGTAAATTACTAGAAATGCTGCTTCAAGATTGTATAAGTAAGTAATAAGCCATGACAGGGTGTGCATTAAAGGATTTTAATGCACACCCTAGGGGCGTGATAAGGCACGAGGCCAAAGGCTGAGTGTCCTTACGCCCCTGGGAAGTGCATTGAAATTCTTTAATGCACACCCTGGAGTGGTTTATCACACTTATAAAATGGGCCACTACCATAAGAGAATTAGTTTGATTTGCTCTGATAGGGATTAACACTTATTTACCATTTTCAAAAGAGTGAACAATGCTACAACATCTAAAATCTGAAAAAATGAGTCCCTATTAATTAATAAAATAACATGTCTCATCAGTAGGTTAACTAGTACAGTACTTTGCAGTGAAAGTATTTATTAGTAGAGTTGGTTGAAAATAAATATTTTCTCTAACATGTAAATTGTCATATAAATGTACTGTAACATCTGTAAAACATGAGTAGTGTTTAAAACTTAATTTTTATTACATTGTAGTTGTATACTTTAATTGATGGCAACATTCTCTTTATTTTTGTTTTTTGACTTATGTGTTGTGGTCTAGTACATAAAATGAAAACTGCTATAGGATTGAGGTGAAAGTTTAGTAAGAAAAAAAACTTTAAACCTGCCAAGTTGCCTTTTTTTGGTGGTGGTGGTGGTGGGGGAGGGGTAGATTTCACCTGAAAACACCTATATATGATTAAAATGTACGTGCTTTTATAAACATCTGCAATGTAGTTGAGCAGTTTGGATCTGCCTCTGCCTATGTGTGTTTTCCCCACCTTTTCTCTTTGTTTATAAAGTATTACTATATTGCCTACTTTCTTCATCCTGTTTTTCCCTGCATTCAAGACATAGAATGTTTATCATGGAATGTTTACCATGGAATAGGGATTCAAAATTCTGCTCAGTTCCACTGGTAGAATGTTACTCTCCTAACATACTGTACATACAGACAACAGAGGCCTGTTTTAGAGCCAGAGACTCAATTATCTCACTGTCAGGGCAAGCAGAAGAGATTTCCATGATGATCTGGTAAAGACAGAAGGGAGATTTTTCACTGTCAGTAAAGAAACAGTTGTAATGAAAATTGTAAACAATACTTAATGTTTCTAATTTGTTTATGTGTGTAAGGAGTGTGTGATCAGGTAAACAACATTAAATTAATTTGTTTTATTTTTTATTTAAGGTAGTTTTATTTTTAGGGCCCAGTTAAAGGTTTTTACAGTGTAAAATTAGCAGCCATGTTTGTGATGGAAGATCAGTTCTGGTTGCAGGGGGGACTGATAGAAGATAGTTCTGGTTGTAGGAGGACTGATTTGCTCATTGTGTGATGTGGTTTAGGACCAGGATGGCTGTGCGTATATAGAGATTTAATGTACAGTCAGCTGATGACTCTTGGCCAATGAGATTTCTAGATTTTTTCTTGCCATTTTATAACATCTCATATACAACAAATGGGCATGACTAATATAACACAACATGGCTTTAACCCAGGGAGGTCGTGTCTGACAAACGTGTTACAATTTTTTGAGCCTGTTAGTGCAGCCTTGGATAGAGGAATGCCTGTGGACATTGTGTTCTTTGACTATTCCAAGGCTTTTGACACAGTGTCACACACAATATTAATAGACCAATTAATCAAGTTACAATTCCATCACAATATAGTCGCTTGGATTGCCTCTTGGCTGAAAGAAAGAAAACAAAGAGTAGGAATAAGGGGTAATATGTCACCATGGGGAAAGGTTACAAGTGGAGTCCCACAGAGCTCAGTCCTGGGGCCCACATTATTTAATATTTTGGTATCCTCAGTGCAGACAGAGGGCATTCATGGTTATGTAAATATGCTGATGACTGCAAAATTGGAAGTATAGTTAATGACCACCAGTCAGGACAAAAATTTCAGGAAAGTATAACTAACCTAGAGAATTGCACAAAACAGAACAAAATGGCATTTAATGAGGAAAAAATGCAAACGTATGCACCTGGGACACAACAACCCAAGAAGGACATATATACTTAACAGCACTGTTCTACAGGTAACATCAAATGAGAAGGATCTTGGTGTAGTCATTTCAGATAACTTATCTTTTGACTTACATACAAAAACTACAGTCAAAAAGTGTCAAAGGATACTCTGGTGTATATTTAAAGACATCAAAAGTAGGGAACCTGAGGTATTCATCCCCCCTGTATTCTAGTCTAGTGAGGCCCCATCTGGAGTACTGCTCCCCCTTTTGTGCACCACAAACAGTAGGAGGAAAGAGAATGATGGAGAAAATGCAGAGAAGAGTAAACAAAAGGATTACAAATATGCAAAATCTAAATTATGAAAAAAGACTAAGTAAACTAGGGATGTACTCATTAGAGTACAGAAGAATTAGGGGAGATATTTGCTTAGCATGTAATGCTGTACAAAATAATTTTACTGTGGAAACAATAGGGTTAGTTAGACAAAATAGTATAAAAAAACACAAGGTCACACAAATATAAACTAAAAGGAGAAATAAAACGGTCAAAAGAAGTAATTGGTATACATAAAGAACAATTAATATTTGGAATACTCTACCCGAAAATATAGTTAAAAGTAAAACAATGGCTACATTTAAAAATAGACTAGCTGATTACATGAGCAACGCAAAGCAATTATTCCACCATTAAAGGTGTCGAGTTTGACTAAAGGTCAGTGACCTCACAAAATGTGTAAAGATCTATGAACCTATATGTTTCAGCCAATCATGCATTTCCTTTTCTCACTGCCATTTTATAAGCTGGAACAAACCACCGTTGTGGGTGTTGGAGCCACAAGGTGAAGCCAAGTGGTTTCATGCATCTGTAAGTTTGGTTTATTCTAGCACAAACCCTGGAGTATTGTGTTGCAGGTATAAAATGGGACATTGACTGGTAAATAAACTTATGACAGACAGGTATGTTTGAGTGTGAAAGAGAAGTTTTAATTTGTTATAATGGCTGTATTCTGCAGCAGCAGAAAAATGTTTTGCCTTCTGGCTGCTGCTACTGCTGCCAATTGCTTAGTATTGCCCAGATGTGAAGCACAAACAAACTCTGCTTGTTGCTAGGGCAGCTAATTAGCTAGAACAGAGACTGTGAAGTACTCAGAGGCTCTGCACGGTGCTGCTGCAATTACTGAGCTAAAATCAATACATGAAGTTTTCTGAGCTGCACTCACAGGACACAGACAAACAAGGCAGATTCTGAGAGAAAGGAAGAAAGCTGAATATTGTAAGTAAGTGTTTATTTGTAACAGGCACCCTTCCGAAGCTCAGAGCACCTTAACAATATTAATAAAAATATAAAACAGGTAATCTCCATCATACATTAAAACAATAATAATATACACAATAATATACTCAATATTTTAGCAATAATTTACTAGGTCCCTTCAAAAGCTTGTTGGAACAGGCGTGCTTTCAGAGATTTTTTAAAACCTTCCACGGTCAGGCTATTTCGTATCCGGCACGGTAGAGAATTCCACAGGGTAGGAGCCATAAAGGCAAATGATCTTCCTCCTGATGTTTTTAGGGATACCCTGGTAATCTCTAGCAATCCCTCACCAGAGGATCAGAGTTAGCGGGTGGGGCAGGAGGAGGACAGGAGTTCTTTCCGGTAAAGTGGTCCCTGATCATGTATGGCCTTTTAGGTCAGCAATGCGACCTTGAAGGTGATCTGCCACTGTATCAGCAGCCATTGCAGTTCACGCAGCACAGGTGTTATGTGACTGGATCTAGGGCTTCCAGTTAACCTGGCCATCGCGTTCTGCACTAGGTGCAAGCAGCGGATATCCACCCCCGGCAGCCCTAGGTAGAGGGCGTTGCAGTAATTAAAACGACTGGTGACAAAGGCGTGGACCAAGGTAGGAAGATCTTCAGGCAGGACCAGGTGCTTCACCCTGGCTATATTCCTCAGATGGTAAAAGGAAGATTTGACCACGGCCGAAACCTGCACCCTTATGGTCAGGCCTTCGTCAGATATCACGCCAAGGTTACGCACTGGCCTGAGGCATTCAGTGGGATTCCTCCAAGATGTAAACCCGAGGGTTGTCCCACCCATACCTCAGTTATCCTACGATCAAGGTCCACTACCAATACCTCCGTTTTTCCCTGAGTTCAACCTTTGCCAGCTAGCACTTATCCAGTTCTGTATCTCTGACAAGCAGGTGTTAAACATCGAGACTGAGTCTAATTCCTGTTCGGGCACAAAAGACATGTACAGCTGAGAGTCATCTGCATAGCAATGAAAAGTAACATACTAAAATGCCAGCAGAATATGCCTAACGGTCTTTCATGTCTGCTCGTTTGGTCAGCCCCCACCCTGGGAGCTGACCTTACTGCCCCCCTCGCCCTCGCTGGCTTCTCCTTTCCCAGTCCCGGATATTCCTGCTGCACAGGACTTTGCTTCCAGAACCCTTCCCCTGTACCTGTCCCACCCCCTCTTGAACCTCTCCACCGTCTCTGCCTCCACCAGCCCCCTGGGCAGCGTATTCCATGGCTCCACCCCCTCAGAGAAGTAGCACCTCCACCTTTCTCCCCAAATCTCCCCCAGCTTCCACCCATGCCCTCTAGTTGTCCCCTTCCTTCTCGGAGCACGCCTGACTGCTCCTCCCTATTTAGCCCCTTCATGTACCTGAAGACCTCTATCAGGTCCTTCTCTCTTCCAGTGTGTACATATTTAGCTCTTCGAGTCTCTCCCCATAGGTCCTGTCCCCCAAGCCGCAGATCATTTTGGTTGCCCTTCTCTGGACCCTCTCCAGGAGTTCAATGTCCCTCTTTAAGTCTGGCCTCTAAAACTGCACGCAGTACTCGAGGTGCGGCCTCACCAAGCAGTTATACAGAGGGAGTATCACTTCCCTCCTTCTGGAGGTGATCCCCCTAGCGATGCATCCCAGCATCCTGTTGGCCTTGGCTGCTGCCCTCCTACAAGTCTCGGGGTTGTCCATCTTGACATCCACCACCACTCTAGGTCCCTCTCAGCCATTGAGCCTTGTAGCATTCCCCCCACCAAGGTGTACACTTGGTCCAGGTTTGTGGCTCCAAGATGCAGTACCTTGCATTTCCCTGCATTGAACCTCAGCTTCCACTTTCTAGACCACCTTTCCACAGCCTCCAGGTCCCCCTGTAGGGCCACCCTCCCCTCCTCCCCATCCACCACCGCCCCCAGTTTTGAGTCATTTGCAAAGAGACTCATTTCACTCCTGATAACCTTCCTTATGTCAGAGATGTAGGCATTGAACAGGAGGGGCCCAAGGACCAATCCCTGAGGGACCCCACTAATGACCCTCCTTGGGGATGAGACTACCCCACCAACCCCGACCCTCTGGGTCCGGTCCTGGAGCCAATTGCCTATCCATCTGATCATCTGGTTCCCCAACCCCATTTCTCCCAGCTTATTCAACAGGCCCCCATGAGGAACAGTCAGACGCCTTGCTGAAGTCAAGAAAGAGGACGTCCACCGGTCTACCCAGCTCCAAGGCACTCGTCACCCAGTCATAGAACTCCACAAGGTTTGTCTGACGATTTCCCTGGGACAAATCCATGCTGTCTATCGTCCAGGCACCCCGACTTTTTCAGGTCCCCCCTAGTCTCTCCTTGACAATGTCCTCCATCATCTTGCCCACCACCAATGTCAGGCTGATGGGCCTGTAGTTCCCTGCCACCTCCTTTGACCCCCCTTGTGGATAGGCACTATATGCGCCACCCTCCAGTCCTGGGGCACTCACCCTGTTCTCAGAGAGATGCTGAAAAGCTCTGCCAGGGGTTTCGCCAGGACATCCGCCAGTTCCTTCAGCACTCTGGGATGTAATTTATCTGGTCCCCGGTGCTTTCTCCATCTTAAGCGACCTGAGGGCTTCCCTCACTCTCTCTGCCATGATTTCCACCTCTGCTACCTCGTTCCCCTGCTTTTTCTTCCCCCCTCCTGCCAGTGATGGCCCCCCTCGCCAGACCCGCCGATCGGCAAGGGCCACCCCCCCTCAGTTTCACCATCTCCTCCCATGTATGATGCAGCCCCCCATTTTCCTTGGTGAAAACTGAGGCGAAGTACTCATTTAGTACCTCAGCCTGCTCCCCCGGGTCTTGTGCCCATCCCTCCCATGTTTTAATCCTGCTAATCTGCCCCTTCACCCTTTGTTTTTCCCCAGTGTATCTAAAGAACCCCTTGTTCCCTCTCCTAAGTTCCCTGGCCAGGTTCTGCTCCTTCCTTGCCTTAGCCACCCTCACCACTCTAGTGACCCTTCTGGCCATCAGCTCGTACTCCCCTCAATCCCTTTCACTCCTTGAGCACTTGAAATGCCTATATGCTGCCTTCTTTCCCCCTCACCACCTCCTGAACCTCCCTGGTCCACCAGCAGGGTTTATGGGCCCTACCGCATTTTTGTCTTACTCTTGCACAGGTGCTGGTAGCATACTGCACCCCACTCCTGATGATTTCCCACCTACTATCAGCGTCCATGTCTTGCCCAATCCCATCCAAATGCTTCTTAAGGATCCTTCCCATTTCCTTGAAATCCGCCCCCCTGAAGTCAGTTACCTCCGTCTTTGTGCAGCCTTCTACCCCTCCTAGATCCAGGCTGAACCAGACCGCGGGCATGATCACTTCCGCCAACGGGTCCCTTACCTCCAGGCCCCCAATCTGGTCACTGTCTGCCAGGACCACATCCAGTATCCGCGCCTCCCTGGTCGGTTCCCCCACCTGTTGGGTTAGGAACGCATCCTGAAAGACATCCAACAACCTCTGTTCCCTGGCCACCGAGGATGTCATAGTCTCCAAGTCCATTCCTGGCATGTTTAAGTCCCCCAACACCACCACCCTTCCCCTACCCAATCTGCAGTGCCTACCAACATCTGCCACCAGACTCTACTCCAGCTCCTTCGCCAACGCAGGGGGTCTATACACCACTCCTATTTTTACTCTCTTGCCCCCCTTGTTATCAAGGTGAGCCAAATTGCCTCCACAGTTCCCTCCGCCTCCTCCACTTCTTCTATGTCAATGCAGTTTTTGACTATTATTGCTACCCCTCCTCCCCTTCCCTCCCCCCGTCCTTCCTGAACATGGTGTAACCTTCCAGGTTCAGGTCCCAGTCGTGCCCTGCAGTGGCCCAGGTCTCAGTGACCATGGCCACATCCACCTCTCCCTCAGTTAGCATCGCCTAGAGCTCAGGCAGTTTATTGCCCAAGCTCCTGGCATTTAGCAGACTACCTTCCACCCTTTCCGTATACTTCCATTTCCCCTGCTAGCGTTCCCATGGGGATTCCGTCTTCCCCCGGTCAGCACCTTACCAGTCGGCCTTTTCCCACATTCCTCCAGCTCCCCAGGGGGGTGGAGACAGAGTCCCTCCTTTATCGGATCCCCCTCGACAGCCTTTTCTCCCATCCCTCCCCCTTCACAAGTTTAAACCCCACCTTTCACCAACGAACCTCTATTTTCAACTTAAGGATTTCCTCCCCCAAATTGAGATGGAGCCTATCTGTAGCATACAGCCCTTATCCTCCCAGACCCCCAATCCCCATCGTCCCATACCCTCTGGCCCCACACCACTCCCTAAGCCACTGGTTTATCTCCCTAATCTTCCTCCTGTGTTCCCCACTAGCCCTTGGCACCGGCAGTATTTCCGAGAAGGAAATTGTGCAACCTATGTCATGACAGACCCTGGCAAGCTCCCTGAACCTTCCGTGTATCTCTAGCTCACTATTTCCCTCAATGTCATTGGTACCCAGGTGGAGCAGTATGTCCGGGGAACCTCCACAGTCCTTTGCCAGCTGATATACCTCATGCTTGGCCCTGTGCACCATTAGTCCAGGGAAGCATTTTGTTCTAACTTGGCAGGCTTCCCCCTCCCTATCCCATTTGATACCCCTGATCATGGAATCACCCAACAGGAGCACTCTGAACCACCCCTTTTCCTCCATTCCCACCCCCCTTCCATGTCCCTCATTCTTTCTAACGCCCTCCCCTAGCCGGCTCCTTGCTCCTCCCCTATCTGGGTGCCCCTGCTGCCCCTCCTTATTTACCTGGCCACCCCTCCCTCCGATCCGATGCCTCTCCTCCTCCCAAGTATCCTTTTGTACCCGCTATCCCCCGTCACTGGTCGCAACTGGTCCTTCTAACCCCAGTAATACTCAGGTATTCATAAATTTCTGCAGTAAGCCTGAAGGGTTGAACTGCCCAGAGAGATGGAACATATGCAAATGATGGAATCACCTGCACGTGACAACTTTTCAAATGCTGCCCTATAGTAACTGTCAGTGTTCTAAACCTCTTCAGATTTAACTCTCCGCCTGAACAGTTTGGTCGTTCGGAGTGTCGCTCTTCATCTGAAGTGAAAACCTATAAAAACATATAAGTATTGTTTTATTTTTCATTTGCTTCCTTATATTAATTGTTTAGCTTAGTTAAACTTGGTTTTTGTGGTAAATTTGTTTGTTTTTTTCTCAGTTCCTCGTGTATAACTGGGAGAAAGCCGAGCTAGTTCCTTGATTTTTAGTCTAGTTTCTGTTACGGATAGCGTTTATCTCTGTTTTATTTTTACTGTTTACCAAAATTTTTTTAACCGTCTATTTCAGTTACTGAACCGCTAGTACCGATTCCAGAATCTTTTTCAGTTCGGTTCACCCGGTTCCTTTTCGGTTCCGGAACCGACCACAAAAAACGCAATTGTTATTATTTTAAATTGCCTTATTGTGGTTCTCTGTTTCTGGTTAAAATGACAGAAAAACCTAAAAAAAAGACCGGTGAGCCCGGCTTTAAAAATTGTACTCAATGTGGGGATGTTTTTGCGAAAGCAGATAAGCACACTATGTGTGTGGCTTGTCTGGGCTATGAGCATCTGAAGGAGGATTGTCAGATTTTCCTGATTTTCCCTCAAAAACTGTTGAAAAACGTCTGGAACGGCTGAAAAAGAAACTCCTCAAGGGTCCCTCTGGCTCTGACCAGCCGATACCCTCTACTACTGTGGCTGAACCCACAAATATTGCAACTTCTACTCCTGATACGGGTGACAAGAATATAAAGAGGGGCTCTGAACAGGCTAGCTCCCTGATTCCCTCTAAGAAGGCATGTAAACTAAAGCATTCAGAACCCCCTACTTTTAATCAGGGGACTTCTGTATCAACTAATGTTATGCCAACTTCTCAGGAGATTGCACAGGCGGTCAAAATTATTCAGGCTTTGCAGGGTTTGGTGCCGCTTGCACAGCAAACCCCTGTGCCAACAGGACAGCCTGCCAGGATTCCTCCTGTTGAAGAGGATGAGTGCAGTGACTATGAGGAGGATGAAGGGGAACCCATTTTACCAGAGGTATCCCCAGAGCAGGACTTTGGGTCCCCCCCCACAGGGTATCTGAAGATTTCTCTTCTCACTTTCCTTTTGTGAGAAAGATGGCAGATGCCCTTGACATCTCCACAACGGAGGAGGTGGAGGATGAGGAGGAAATAGAGTACCTGGAAATGATGGGTTTGACTCCCACCAAGGCCCTCCTCTTCCCAGTAAATACATTTTTCCAAAAGGATGCTCTGGAGCTGTTGCAGACCCCAGATTCTGTCCCTCCTCTGGATAAGAGGCTGGACAAGAAATATCAGTTGGAGAGAGAAGGGGCAGAGTTCCTGTTCTCTCATCCAGACCACCAAAGGTTTATTCAGCAGGCAGCCTGTGATAAGGCTAGAGTCCCTCTGGCTTCCCATCCACCAGATAAGGACTCTAGGAAGATAGATAGCATGGCTAGGAAAGGTTACCTGTCAGCCTCCCTAGCCATGAGACAGGCTAATTTTCTGGCCTATGCTGCCCAGTACCAAAAGTCCATGTGGCAGTCAGTGTTGGCCATCTCTCAGAAAGCTCCCTCACCTTTATCAGATGACCTAGCAGAGACTGCTAGGTTTGGGCTGGAGGCAGCTAAATACCAATTCCAAATGGCTGCTGATACCAGTGATACTGCAGCTAGATGGATGGCAAATATGGGAGCCAAGAGGAGATTTGCTTGGCTGAGAGTCACAAATCTCACTGCTGACACACAATCTAAGGCCCTGGATTTTCCCTTGGAGGGAAATGCTCTTTTGTGGGTATCTACTGTGGCATATATGAAGAAGGCGGATGAGTATAAGGCCACTTACAGGAGCAACTCTAGTAGAGACCGAGCTTCTCCATCCACCAGGCCCTATGGAAGGGGGGGTCGGGGCAGACCTTTTCATTCCAGGCCCTTTTCTCAGCCAGTGGCCATACCCCAATATCAACAGTATCCACAGCAGGGATACTTTAGGGGCAGGGGTTGAAGGGGATCCAGGCGTGGAGCTCAAGCACAGCCTCCACCCCAAGCCAAACAAACCCCCTGAAGTACAGGCCGCCTCCTCACCCCCTGTCAGAGGCAGACTCTCCCACTTCCTCCAGAATTGGATTTCCATCAGTTCGGACAAGTGGGTCAGGGTCTGTCTTTGAATTTCAAATCCCTTCCTTCTCTAGCAGCCAGGGATTTCAGTACACCATCCCGGGCAGAAAACACCTTGCTGGAGTCAGAGGTTCAGAAACTCCTGCTTTTAAAAACAGTGGAATATGTTCCAAGCACCCTCGGAGGAAGGGGTTTTTATTCCAAATACTTCCTCACCACAAAGAAAAGTGGGGAGTGGCGGCCTATATCGGATCTCAGATCCCTGAACAGACATTTAAAAAACCTAAAGTTCAAAATGGTAACTTTGGCATTGATCCTGCCAACAATCCAGAAGGGAGACTGGTTGGCATCACTATACTTGAAAGATGCCTACTTCCACATCCCCATAAGGGAGTCTCACAGAAAATACCCCAGATTCAAACTCCCTTCAGGTTACTACCAGTTTTCAACCCTGCCTTTTGGCCTTTCTTCGGCCCCAAAGGTGTTCACAAAGTGCCTGGCTTCAGTGGTAGCATATCTTCGAAGAAAGGGTGTATCAGTTTTTCCATATCTGGATGACTGGCTGCTGGTGGGCAAGTCACCTCAGCAGGTTTCCCAGTTTTTAAGCCTTACACAAAATCTGTTGGAATCCCTGGGATTCATTCTCAACCTCGAGAAATCAGTCCTCATTCCTACCCAAAAGTTGCAGTTCATAGGGGCAGAGATAGACACCCTGCAAGGCAGAGCCTATCTCCCTCTGGACAGGGTAGAAAATCTCCAGTTGGTGGCAAACTCTTTCATTCTGAACAAAAGCAAGCCTGCAAGACACTTTTTGCAGCTTCTGGGTCATATGGCTGCATCCACAGCCACAGTACTGGGTTCAAGATTTCAAATGAGGTACATTCAGTTTCATCTTAAGGCTCACTGGAATCAAAGAAAAGATTCCCTGTTGAAGCCCATTCCGGTTACAAGAGCTCTTCTCCAAGCTTTGCTATGGTGGAAAGAGGTATCCAATCTAAGGGAAGGTGTTCCCTTTCAGAGGGACCTTCCCTCGATGGTTCTCACAACAGATGCATCCCTATTGGGCTGGGGCACCCACTTGGGAGAACACACAACCCAGGGCACCTGGTCAACCTCAGAGTCCCTACAGCACATAAATTTGCTGGAACTCAGGGCTGTTTATTTTGCCTTCAAGGCTTTCTCAGGGCTGGTACAATCAAAGGTGGTACAGGTCAGGACAGACAATACCACCGCAATGTACTATGTCAACAAGCAGGAAGGCACCAGGTCAGGGCCTCTCTGCACAGAGGCAATGAGAATTTGGACTCTGGCATACTCTCTGGGAGTTTCCCTCCAGGCAGTCTACCTACCAGGAAAGGACAATGCCCTGGCAGATACATTAAGTCGAATCAACCAGGCCCATCACGAATGGACCTTGAACAAGCAGGTGGTAAACGTAATCTTCCGAAGGTGGGGTACTGCAGAGGTTGACTTGTTCGCATCCCACCAGAACCACCACCTGCCTCAGTATTGTTGCAGACCACCGGATCAGGGCACTCTGCCACTGGATTCTTTGACTCTGGATTGGTCGGGAAGGTTCATTTACGCTTTCCCTCCCTTTTCTCTGGTCTTCAGGGTGCTACTCAAGCTCAGATCCCAGTCAGCGTCCCTGATCCTAATAGCCCCGGATTGGCCCAGGTAGCCATGGTACTCTCTGATGCCCTCAATGTCAGTGGCCATGCCAATACGGCTACCTCAGACATATAATCTATTGACTTCCAACCAGGGGACCCTGTTGTATCCGAACCTCAAATCCCTCAACCTCAAGGCTTGGTTCTTGAGGAATTAGAATATGCTGGTTTGAAACTTTCTGAATCAGTACTTCATATTCTAAGTAGCTATAGAAAAATTCCTACTAAGAAAACCTACTCCTCTAAATGGAAAAGATTTTCAATCTGGTGCTCCTCTAGGGATTTTACTCCATTACAGGCTGACATTCCAGTTGTTTTGGATTATCTCTCCCATTTGCATTCCTTGGGTTGGCAGCCCAATTCACTTAAGGTACATCTTGCAGCCTTGTCTGCTTACATTTCTGCTGGTATTACAGTATCTCTTGCCTCAGACCCTATTTTTAGGAAATTCTTTAAGGGCCTGACCCATTTGCACCCCCTCACAGGGTGCCAGTGCCTGCATGGGATCTCAGTGTTTGCATTGCCAAGCTAATGGGGCATCCATTTGAGCCTATGGCGACGGCTCAGCTAAAATATGTCACTTGGAAGACAGTTTTTCTAGTGGCAATCACTTCTACCAGAAGAATAAGTGAATTGCAGGCTCTGTCTGTAGAGCAGGGTTATATCTCTGTTCACAGGGATAAAGTGATACTGAGAATGAACAGAAAATTCCTACCAAAGGTGGTCTCTGATTTCCATATCAACCAATCCATCATCCTACCTGTCTTTTTCACTGAGCACTCTACTCATGGTGAAAGAAGGCTTCATAGCCTTGACGTGAAGAGGGCCCTTAGTTACTGTATCACAGCCACTAAGGATCACAGGCAGGACAAGAAACAGTTGTTTTTGACCTATGGGGATGTGGGAAAAGGTAATCCAGCCTCTAAAAGGTCCATTTCTCATTGGATTGTCCAGTGTATTCAATTTTGTTATAAGGGCTGGTAGGGAGCCCCCAACAGGATTGAGGGCACATTCTACCAGAGGAACAGCTGCCACCTTAGCAGCCGTAAGGGATGTTCCACTGGTTGACATCTGTAAAGCAGCTACCTGGAAGACGGTACACACCTTTACTACGCATTACAGTTTAGATATCCAGTCTAGAAGTGATGCTAGGTTTGGCACAGCAGTCCTGCAGAGTCTATTTCCTAAATAAGTGTTCTGTGCCCACCTCCTGTGGTACTGCTTTGTAGTCTGCAGAAAGTTATGAATACCTGAGTATTACTGGGGTTAGAAGAAAAAATTACTCACCTTAGTAATTCTGTTTCTTCTCAGTGAAACTCAGGTATTCATAACTTCCTCCCTCCCTCCCCCCTTCCAGAACTCAGCCTCTGCACTCCACATGCTACGCTACCATAA
Organism: Neoceratodus forsteri; assembly: GCA_016271365.2. Lineage (NCBI taxonomy): Eukaryota > Metazoa > Chordata > Ceratodontiformes > Ceratodontidae > Neoceratodus > Neoceratodus forsteri. Next base: position 358,813,694 of record JADMNL010000025.1, read on the forward strand.
AAGGGTACATCACAATTTGTGCAAGCATCCTCGCATAGTGGTCCAATTTATAAAACAGGTTTTTGGGTCTTAAACCTTTAGAATTTTCTGACATTTTAATTATTTTAGAGTTTTTAGGTGTTCTTGGCTCCAGTTGGAGCTGTCCCCTATTTCAGTTGGGGTAAACTTTTAATTTATCTCTTTCGAATAATTTTAAAATTTTACTTTAGCATTGGTCTATTCAGGCTCCTAGGAAATCTGAAGAGGTTTAGAACATTGACAGTTACTATAGGGCAGCATTTGAAAAGTTGTCAGGTGCAGATGATTCCATCATTTGCATATGTTCCATCTCTCCGGGCAGTTCAACCCTTCAAGCTTGCTGCAGAAAGTTATGAATATCACTGAGTATCACTGAGAAGAAACAGAATTACTAAGGTAAGTAATTTTTTCTCCCCCTCCCAATGTGCTAAACTTGCCTGGCTCATCCTCCCTTCCTTCCTGTCTCTGTTCAGCTCCTCCTTGCCTGTCGTGCTCCCCTGGCCTAAACCCTCAGCTGCCTTTACTGTATCCTCCTTGTACTTCTGGTCCCTCTCCTTGCCCTTTCCTCCCAACTGGTCCTTCTCCTTGCACTTTCCTCCCTCTATCCCTCCTCCTTCTCCTGCTCTGATCCACTGCTCCCCCCATTTTCCCGCGTTCCAAGTTCCTCCCTGTTTTTCCTGCTATCCGGCCCCTGCCTCCTGCCCTCCACTCCCTTTCCATCTCTAACCGCCCCTGTCATGGCTACATCACCGCCCTCATCCTCAAGCAGAAGAAGAGAATTGAAGCAGTTACTGAGCTTAAGGTCTGATCTACCTCTCCCCCTTGCTTCCTTCTGTCCAACCCCAGCCATCTGCCTACTTCCCTGAGAATGTCCTCCCTTTGCCCCCCCCCCGTGAGGGTCCCCAGATACCTGCCTGCTTCCTTGGTAGTGTCCTCCTTTTGGGCCCCTTCTGTCAGGGTCCCTATGTGACCCCAGAGTAGTCTCCTGCACTCCTTTCCCTGTGCCCCCACCCCAGTGCTTGGTGCAACCCTGCGGGAGAGCTCCTGCCCTATTCCCCAACCATACCTCCCCCCTCCTTCCAGCTGTCTCCTAATCCCCTCAACCTCCCTAGGCTGTGTCAGCTGGTAGCAGACTGGGAACCACCGAACTTCCAAGCCCAGTCCAACATCATGGCCACCCCACACCCTGTGCACTCCACCACCCTCCCAAAGATGCTGGCCCTAATGACGTGTGGTCCCATCTCCCTCCAAGTAGGATTCCTTGTGTGCACCACTAGGTTCCCCACTAGTCCAAGATACACCCCTACTCACTAATCAGGTCACCCACTAATATACAGTCCCACAGTAAATGGGTACCCCTGTTACTAGGTGCAGTACTACACAGTAAACTTATAGGGGAAGTGTACAACTCCCTAAGCTCCTCTCTTCCAGCCCTTAAACCCGACCCCCAGTGGCTAGAACTACATGGGCTGCACCTGAAGCCTTTTCCTCCAATTGCAGAGCAGGTGTTCCCCTATAAAAGAGCCGAGCTCTGGGGAGGGAGGGTGGGATCAGGGCCTACACCCGACTCTCACGAGAGTGTATCAGCCCTGTGTCTGTCCCTCACTGCACCTCCAAGCACTACCAGCTAAGAAAATCTTTCAAGTCTCCTTACTCTCCCAGCATCCAGCTAGAAGCTTCTTCCCCCTTCCCCTCTAACTGAAGACTCGGTCCGTACCATCTTATAATGTCCCCCAATGGCAGCATGTACACTGCAAACAACATGGGGGACAGCACCGAGCCCTGCGGTACCCTGCAGGGCAGCCAGTGAGGGGTGGAGGAATGAATTCTTGACACCACTCTCTGAGATCTGCCCTCGAGGAAAGATTGAAACCAGCTGAGGACCACCCCCTCAGTCCACAGAAAAACCGCAGGCGCTCAAGCAGCACCCCATGGCCCACTGTGTCAGATGCCACTGAGAGATCCAGGAGAACCAAGATGGAATGGGCTGTCTGATCTCTCGCCATTAGAAGATCGTTTAGCACCCGTACCAGGGCAGTCTCGGTGCTATGCCTTTTCCTGAAGCCAGACTGGAGAGGGTCATAGCTACTGTGGATGGATAAATGATCCTCCAGTTGCAGAGCAACCACCTTCTCAATAACCTTCCCTATAAAGGGTAAGTTCGAGACCGGTCTGTAGATGGCTGGGCAGTCAGGGTCAAGGGAGAGCTTTAGTAGGAGAGGCCGCACTATCGCTTCTTTTAAGGGATCTGGAAAGATCCCTTTCTCCAGTGAAACCCCCACTATCCCAGCAAGGACCGGGCCAATGACCTCAGTACTCCCCACGAGGAGGTGGGTTGGGTCCGGATCCAAACCACAGCAAGTTGGCTGCAGAGTCTGGATGATCCTCACTATATCCAAAACTGGCAGTTGGCTAAAGGTGGACCAGGTCATCTGGGTATTAGTACCACCTGATTGATCAATGCAAGGACCAATGGGGAGGCACTGGCTGATCTCATCCCTGATGGCAGACACCTTATCAGTGAAAAACTATGCAAACTCCTCACACTTTTTTCCTGTGACAAAGCTCGACCAGAGCATAGACAGACTGGATTGCACAGTCTGTCCACAGTCCAGAAGAGCAGGGCTGGCCTATTTTTCACTGCAGCAATTTCCCTGAGCAGAAACTCTGCCTTCTTTTTGGAAATTGCAGATTGGTAGGTCTTATAATGATCTAACAATCTAAGTCTGTCCTCCTCCAGGTGAGTTTTCCTCCAGTGTCTCTCCAACCTTCACCCTTGCCTCTTCAACTCCTGGAGTGTCCCATCAAACCAGGGGGTACCCGGGTGAAGGGTGAGAGGGTGAACATGTACCGGAGCAGTAACATCCAGGGCCCAGCAACAGCCCTATTATAGGCTAATACCAGGGGATCTGGGTCAGTGCTATCCATTGGAATTCCCATGAAGTCCAGTACCGTCATTAGGCCTTCTGAGGTAACTCTTCTTAATGGACGATACCGTACATGCTCCTTTGGGGCAGACCTGTTATGGGAGGCTGCACAACGGAATCTCAGGGCGTGATGATCAGACCACCCGATAGGTTCCATCTCCATATCGGATATTTCCATCCCCAGGTGGAACACCAAGTAGATAGACAGGTGGATAGACTGATTTGTACCAGAGGCTGGAAGGAAAGAGAGGGAGAGAATACAGATACTGAGAAAAAGGAAGAAAGAGCTGACCGTAGCAGATAGGCAGATGGATGGATGGATGGGCTGAGAGAGAGAAAACTATTGAGTTTCATATGAGTTAGCTGTGGGTCTGACGGTTGTGCCAGTGGACTGAAGGTAAAGGGATTTTATACAGTGTTTTGGTTAGGTTGCCAAAAGAAGCACCAAACTGGTTTGTGCTGTAATAATCAGCAGTTCTTAACCAATCAGACTGCAGGATTCTTAGCAACCATTTTATAAACATCTTTGGCTATAGTCAGGCTTACTTAAAGATCAATGGCAACTATTCTACACATTGTTAAAAAAAAAAGCTTGAATTCAAGCCCCTGTGTCATGAATAGTGTTTCTTGAAAATATTATGCTATTTGGTTTTGTGGTTTTCTTTAAATCAGCATTTCCTAACTTGATTTGCACTAACTGGAAACAGTCAGGCTGTTTCTGCCCCTCTGACTGAGCCTTGGAGAGTGATGGCATCAGATTGGAGTAAGATACTGCTTCAGCAGTGCAAGTCGCTGCTTGACTGAAGAGCTGTACACTTTCTAATTAGAGCAGTCTGTAGTTATTTGTTTGCTGTCCAGGGTTTTTACTAACCCAGTCTCTGGTTTGTGTTCAGAGGAACTGGCTGAAAATATATCACTCTGTTCTTATAAAAAGCTGATCATTTGAGTTTCAGTGTTGAATTGCAGTGGTCTGCATTTGGGAAGTCAGTTTGTCTGTATTACAGCTATGAGTTCTGTCCCATCAAAACTCTGTGCTTTTTTTTCTAGCTATATAACACTGGGTTGTTTATTTAATAGATAATAAATCCAACGTGTTAATTCATACAAGTAGTTTGTCTTTGATGTAGCCTCAATAAATCAGATAATGTAAGAACAATTGTTTTCCTCTCAGATTGATAAAAAAGGTGCCTGCCACATTCTGCTATATCAGGCACACGTACTGTATGAACTCACAAATTTCAGTTCTTTGATGGTTTCTGTGTGAAAAATACATCATGTATATGTATAATCAGAAACACTATATGGCATCCTGACACCTCCATCTCCTACCTACAGTTGAGGCAGCTGCACTCTGCTGGCCCCTGACACCTGCCCCACAAGCTCCCTATCTCCTACCCCCACATTCGAGGTTGCTGCACCCTGCTGCACACTCTCTTCTCCCATAGGAGTTGGAGCTGCTGCACTCTGTTGTCCTCATCTCGCGCCTGAACAATCAGGGTCACTGCACCCTGCTGCCCCTGCCTGAACAGTTGTGGTTGCTGCACCTGCTGCACTTTGTCTCCCCCCAAGTCAGAGCTGCTGCACCATGTTGCGCCCTGTTTCTGTCACCACAGTTGGGGCTGCTGTGCTCTGCTATGCCGAAGAGCCCCATGTCCCTTGCCTCCACATTTAGGGTTGCTGAACCATGCTGCCCATGCCACCAGAGGTGGGGCTTTTGTTGCACCCTGCTGCCTACTTCTGTTTTCCAAAATGGGCAGGGCTGCTGCACTGTCCCATAGTAAGGGCTGCTGAACCCTGATGCCCCCCATGTCCTGCCACACAATCAAGGCTTCTGCACCATGCTATAGTCTGTCCCCTGCCACCATAGTCAGAGCTGCTGCACCCTTTTCCCATCTACACAGTCAGGGCTGCTACGCCCTACAGCCCCATGCCTCCAGTGCCTCATGACTCCACAGTTAGTATTGCTGCACCTTGCTGCCCCCTGCTACCAAGGTCAGATTTTTTGCTGTACTGCCCAAAAGAAAAAACAGAAAAATACTTTCATCTTGTGTTATGGGGTGAAGGACAGAAGGCAGTAAGGTGCAGAAGTCCTGACTGTTCAGCCAGGAGACAAGGGTGGCATTAGGGTACAGCAGCCCAGACTGTGGGACAGGGTGCAGCAGCCACACCTTAGTGGAACTGACACAATTTTGGGGGCAGAGGACATGGTGCAGCAAAGGTCATAACTCTTGTGGCAAGTAGCAGCATAGTACAGCAACCCTAACTGTGGAGGCAAGGGGTCCTATGGCACAGCAGGCCACAGCAGCCCTGCCTGAATAGGCAGGAGCAGGGTGCGACAGCCCTGGCTGTGGTGGCAGGGAACTGTAGGCAGGATGTTGCAGAAGCCTTGACTGTAGGGCAGGACATGGGGGGCCATCAAGGTACAGTATCCTTGACTGTGGGATGGGGTGTGCATGGTGCAGCAGCCCTGACTGTTCAGGCAGATGATGGGGCAACAGGGTGCAGCAACCTCAACTGTATGGGAGAAGACAATGGGCAGCAGGATATAAAGCAGCCTCGATTGTGGGGCAGGGTATGGGGCAGCAGAGTGCAGCTGCCTCAACTATGGTGCAGGAGACAGTTGGCATCAGAATGCGCTATACTGTTTCTAGTTATACATTATGTATTTACACACAAAAACCTTCAAAGAACTGAAGTTTGTGAGTTCATATAGTATATGTGCCTGAAGTAGCACAGTGTGGCAGACACCTGTTTGTCAATCTGAGAGGAAACAAATTGTTATTACATGGACCTATTTATTGAGGCTACATCAAAGACAAACTACTTGTATGAATTAACAAATGTTAGATTTATAGTATATCCACTTAATAAACATCCCAGTGTTATACAGCTAGAAAAAAAACACGGAGTTTTGATGGGACAGAACTCATGGCTGTGATACAGACACGCTGATTTCTCAAACACATACCACTTCAATTCAGCACTAAAACTCAAATAATCAGCTTTTTAGGAGAACAAAATGATAGATTTTCAGCTAATTCATCTAAACACATACCAGAGACTTTGTTAGTAAAAACCCTAGACAGCAATAATTAATTCTACAGACTGCTCTAATTAGGAAGTTTACAGCTCTTAAGTCAAGCAGGGACTTGCACTGCTGCAGCAGTAGCTTACTCCAATATGATGTCATCACTCTCCAAGGCTCAGTCAGAGGGACAGAAACAGCCTGACTGTTTCCAGTTAATGCACAACAAGTTAACAAGTTCTGATTTTAAGAAAACCACAAAACCAAATAACCTGACATTTTCAGGAAACACTACTCATACCACAGGGACTTAAATTCAGGCTTTTTTTTAACAATGTGTAAAATGGTTGCCATTGATCTTTAATTCTGAGCTTGTATCCAAAATTTCCAGCTCCGCTGACCCAGTCCCAGGTCATCTAAAGTTTGGCAATTAGTTTTGCCGCCTCTTTCACATTGGGAGGGCTTTAATCCCGAGGTTCAGTGGGCGGAGCAACAACGTCACTCCCCCATCAGCCTTAAAACGCCACTCATCTTGGGCCCTTCCAGTATTCATTTTTTGTTGCAGCCAGAGGCACTGCTCTCCCGCCCCTCTCTGCAGATTGCTGCTGCTTTTGTTTTCCCCATGTTTCGGCAGCTGCCTCCAGCTGCTCGTTCATTACTTTGTGCCTCTTCTCCTGTGGCTGCTCCTGCGGTTCGTTTTACGTGTCCTATTCTGCCCTTCCTCTGGTCTTTTGCGCTGCTCCTCTGGTATTTTGTGCTGCCCCCCGCGCCTCCTATCTGGTGTTTGCTTCCTCCTATTTTCTCTCCATTCTCCCCCCCCTTCCCCGTACATCTCTTTGTGCTGCCCTGCTGTTTTGGGCCATTGCTCCTGTGCGGCTCCGTGCCGTGCCTCCTCAGCTGCTTGCTCTGGATCGCTTGTTTGTGCTCCACGCTGGGAGCTTCATCTAGGGCTGCCAAAGTCTGTCTGTCTTCTTCATGGTCAGCTGCTCTTGGGATCCTCTCTAGCACCCTCCCGTTTTGCCATGCATCTCTCTTGCAGTGACCCCGCCTTCCGGCGTCCTGCATTCTCCCTCTACACAGCAGACTGTTCGTTTTAGCGGAGCACTGCATCAGCTCCGTAGCTCGCTCCTTCCTTCCAGCCGCACCTCGAACTGTAAATGCAACACACAGCAGTTGATTGCTGTTGGATAAAGCAGCTGTTATGGAATGTGTGACTGTGCAATCACTTACCCTGCCAATATTTTCTCGGGTTGCGATTCGCTTTACAAAAAAAAAAAAAAAGCCTACACCTGTGCTCAGTTCTTGTCCAGGTCTTCCCCCTGCCTCGCTTGCCAGTTGCTTCTCTTGGTGGTCCTGGCTGCACATTTGCTCATATTTTTCCCTGTTTGTGTTCTTTTGCTTCATTGGAAGTATAAGTTCTCATTAGCTTATTGACGTGTGTTTCTGCTGTGCTGTAATTGCAGCAGGTTGCCATTAGAGGTCGGCTGTTTGTTCAATGTAACAAGGTTCAATTTGTCCTGCATCTGACTCCTATTAGCACCATATCTGTCTAAGATTTCCATCATGCCTTATCACGAGGACAACTGCACTGATGCACTCATGGACGCATTTTAGACGTCCTGTACAGTATACTTCTGAAATTTATCCCATAGCTTAACTTCAGTTGCAGTCTGTTCGGATACGTTCCTAATCAGGCGATAGTAACTGTCCTTTTCTGCCAGTCTCTATGCCTTGGCTGCCCAGTCAGCTTTCCTCGGTTGACTCCATCTGGCTCCCATACTCTTGTGCGCCTTTCTGCAGTTCTCATCCCATATTGGCTGGGTCCTATGCTACCCCATTGACCTCCCTACTGCCCTTTGTCCTTTCCTACCTCGCTTTCCAGTACCAGCCTCCATGGCTTCAATCCATCATCATACCTCCTCTGTTTCCTAAATTTTATCTTCCTTGTCCTAGCACCTTTTCTCATGGCAACCATCATGGCTTCACTCCACTCTCCGTTTTCCTCATCATCATACGTCTTCCGGTTTTGCTCCTCAGTCACTTAGCCTGAGTTGCCTCTGGTTCCAGACATGCCTTCTTCACCTCAGAGTCTACCTCCTTTCAAGGAGCCTACTTCCTTATACTTCCTTCATGCAAGTTCCTTTTCCAGTTCCTTCCTGTGTCCCTATCTTCCGATTCTGTACTGGCCATCCTGGATTACCTCCACTTGTGGCATGCTATCGATATTTCTTTGGGGTGTTCCTGTCTCGACTTGCCCTTTCTTGCAGCTCTGCCACCTCCTCGACCCGCGGCCATCTTGCCGCATGTATCTGGTTCATAACTTCAGTCATCATTCACTCATCCTTACCTCACTGTTTATTTTCACAGTTTATTTCCATCGCTTGCTTGGGGCATTCCTATCATTGAATCTTATGCAGACTCATCGACTACAACCTCAGGTTCTAATTATTCACATTGCATAATCAAGCATGCCTCATTGGTCTCAGTGTCTACTCACTCGCATCACTCAATCAAGCCAGTCTGCATTATCCTCGGTCTCCTCGTGAGCACATCTGGATACCCCTTGCTCCTTTGAATTCTACATGGATCTACTCCTTCCCTTCGACTAATCAAGCATACCCCTCTCGGGTCCCTGCTGCCTCATGTTCCTTCTTCAATCTGGGCTTCTTTTGGGGTTTTTGCTTTCTTTTGTTTTTTTTCCTATCCCGGCATCATCATTCCTACTCATATCCCTCTCGTTTAACGAAGCCTTCTCTTCAACGACATACGTCCTCTAATCAGACATCGTCAGCCTGGAGGGAAGTCGACCTAGGCCTTGGATCCCCAGAGGTTTCCTCCTCAAAGGGGTTTTTCCCTCTCCTCCGTGCCAGTGGTCCTAATATTAGTTAGAGCTAGTGCTTTTTTCGGTTAATTAGTAAGGTTCCGCTGTTGGATGGAGGCGGATGGTGTCCCCGGCTTTCCCCTCTTTTTATTTATTTTTTTTATTTAGTTGTTTAACCAGGTGAGACACACTAAGCTGAAAGCTTTTTTACAGGTGCAACCTGGGAGCACAGGGAAGTTAAGTGACTTGCTCAAGGTCACACAGTATGCAAGTGGGACCTGTGGGATTCAAAGCCAGGTCTGGTCTGCTGGATGTCACCAGATTTGCAGCTCAGAGCCTTAAACCACTGCGCTATACTGCCTCCCCCTCTCTTCTTAGGAAGTCAGCCCTCATCATCATCTTAGAATTCATTCATTCATCATCCTCGCTTCTTCGATGCTCAGCACCTTTGGGTATTCTTTTTGGGCTTCTTCCTAACCTACCTTTAGCCGATGCAGTCATTCTCATGGCACCTGTAAGGGGGGAACCCTCCTCTAGGGTTCCTTGCATCTTACACCTACAGGGTGGTATATCCCATGGATAGAGAGGCAGAAATCCACAAAGCAAATTAAGTTACACAAGCATCATCTCATCTCATCTAGTTGCGTAAGCACATTGAACCATTAATCGGTATGCCTTGCCAGCCACAGTATACCTTGGGCAAGCAGGCATGGGAAGGGAAAGTGATATTCCCAAATTCTGCAGCATTTTCAGGCCTTCAAACCCTCATTATAGTTTGCCAAGTGCTGTAACTTAAATAAGAGTTTATTTGAATCACTGCTTCCTCCAGCAACAACAACTTCCCACAGCTGCATGTTTTCTGAATGTTCTGTCCCAAATCCTCACCAAGGAAAATACTGTCAGGAAGGTGCATGGTATAATACAGAAGAAAATGCAGCTTAATGTGGGGGTGTTATTCTTTAAGCCCACTCAGTCAGAAATTCTCCATTTGTATTTATCCTATTGTAACAACTCTGCCAACATTTAACTGGGTCAAAGCCCTAAGGGGATTTGGGTATACCCAGCAATATTAAACTCTTCTCCTTGGCAGTGTTTTCTTTTTTTCATCACGTATTTATCCTCTTTCCACTGACCAGCCCCATTTCAACCTGATCCTATTGGGCCCCCTCACCCATCTTCTTTAGGACTTACCTCTCCAAGTGAGTCCTCGATGGATTCTTCCCCTCCCCAGTGATGGGGTATTCGGGGCTGTCCTAACCCCTCTGGAGCACAATCTATATTCTAGAGGAGGTACCTAGTCAGTAGTGCAGAACCTACAAAGGTCTGGTGTTTATCCAGCCATGCTCAGAAGTTTTTCCTGCTGGTTTTCTTCCTAAGGGCCACCAGTCATTCAGTGATGCGCCATACATGTGTGCGGTGCTGTACACGTGCATATCAATGTCTGAAGGCAGGCTCCCCCTCCCTCATGTATGGACTCCCATTGTGCTGCCACCTGGCTGCTACGGGGTAGCAGGCAAGCAGTGGGACACAGCATCCCCCCCCCCCCAAGGGTGGAGAGCTGCACTTGGAATGCGCAGTCCTCCCCTTCTGAACCTAGGCTGTCACCATAGCGAGAGGCAACATTACTGCTATTCTACTAGGTTGGCCTCCTGACACTGTCTTTTTTTTTTTTTTTTTTTTTTAAAGTTTCCATGTGGGCTCTAAGATAGTCTCCTTCACCGGGGAGTTCAGTGTCGCCATAGCTGACTCTGCTTGTTTAGACACATTGCCAGTTTGCCCCATACCACCGTGACCTGCATTACAGCAGTGATGATTCTCTCATTATGCATGTAAACTTTCCTCAAATTCTGTATGACTTTACACATTGCCTGGAGCAATCTTTTGATGTCCTGAATATCTTCAGTTTCTTGCTGCTCTGTTGTTCCTGATCCCATACTAGAGGCACCCTGCATGATCTGTTTGGGTTTGAAGCAGTCTGTGGTAGCTGGGGGCTACGTCAAATTATTTCTTAATTTCTCCATACTAATACTACCAAAGTTGCTTTGAATGTTCTCTGTAGCAGTATTAGCTATCGAGTAATGCAAATATCACCCCACTGCACAATAAAACATGAAACGTAGCTGGCTCATTAATGCAGTGGTAGCGCTACTGTCCACAATGCTGGCAGCCTGGCTCCACTTGTGAGTAAGGGTCTTGGGGGGGGGTCGAGTGCCCCAGGGGAGATTGCCTTACAAAAGGGACAGTCGCTGCTTCCACTGCAACACAACCACCTGGGGGATCATGGGTGGCAGTACAGCAGACACTGGCTGGGCTCCAAGCAGCACCCTGCATTCCTGCACCCCCAGGGGTGTGTGGGTGGAACAAAGGAAAGGCCTAGTGCATACAGTGTGATCCTCAGGTGTGCTAGGGCCCCTCTTTCTGCTAATGGCTGCTTCTCTACCCCATGTTATCCCACCTCCAAGGAAGGGAGGTTGGTGCTGATGACTGGCATCTGGTCAGGCCCTACTACTGGGGGGGGTCCCAGGGCAAGCCTTTGGGGTTGAAAGGAGGAGGTAGGCACCAGAGCTGTGGCAGTAAGGTACTGGTCTCGAGCCGGGGAGGAGGAGGAATGAGGTAGCACCACTGATCAAAGCACAACAATACATTTAGAAAAAGCAAACAGGATGAAAAGTGATTTGTATATTCATTCAGCAGGTGCTCACTGAAACACAACCGCTCCGCTCGACAGCTGGCTCTGTCCCTTCATCCCTTTAACATTTTAATGACTGAAATAATTTATATTCTTAGCCATTTGTCTCCTGGAAAACATATCTAACCTGTCTAAATGGTCCCCATAGCTTAATCTCCCCATTCACCTAATCATTTTAATTATTCTTTGCTGCACCCTCTCAAAGCTGCAGTGTCCTGTTAATACTGCAGTAACTAGAAATGCACACAGTACTGCCAAGTGTGGCCTTGCAAGTGCCTATAAAAGGGAAGAATGACGCCACTTTCATGAGTAGTTTAATTGTACAGTTTGGGACTTTAGTTTCACGCTGTGCCAGGGACACAGCAGTTATTACCTGTGCTCTCACTATTCTTTCTGTTCTAGAATGGCAATCAGTGGAAATCTGTGGATGAAGATCAAATCCTGGTGCTGGTGGAAGCAAGCGACTTTTTGCTAATGGTGCATTCACTGAAACAGGTAAATATAATGGCTATGATATGACTTAGTAGTTTCGGTCCTTTTTTAATTTTTTCTAGTGACATAGGTTTTTGTCTGTGTGTAAATCCCATGCCCTGTTAGGGTAGTCCCTCACTGGGAATGGGTGGGGCTGGAACATATGCTAGCTTCTCTAAGATTGGAACATCCTGGTGCCAGCATATTGTTGTATACAGGAGTGGAGGGGGACTGGAGAGTTTAGTTCCTTTCCTTCATCTTAGTGAGGCCCACAGATAACCTACTTACTCCCTACCCATATAATCAACAAGATATGTATTGGGGGGGGCCACCTGCTGGCCCTGAGGAAGTACACTGTACTTCCATGCAGACAGTCTTGGTTCAGGGGCCGACTTCAGCATCCACAGTCAGGTGGCTAGGGCTGGGAAAAGTTTGCCCAGCATGTGGAGGATTCTCGCCACAGCTGAGCACTGTAGCAACCCTTTTGTGGGCTGGGGAGCCTGCACCATCGCTTGGGATCACTTGGAAGTATCAGGAAGCAGACATGCCATGTCTTACCTACTGTGCATGCTCAAGGTTCATACAGGAGCTGTGGGAAGTGGGTGAACACCAAGGGGAGGTGTCACAGTGCAAGCAAGGAGCCCATTCTGCACTGTATCAATAATGGGCAGTAGAGTCTGGTCCAGTGCCACCATTTTTGGCTTGCCTAGCTGGACTTGGAATGTTCATTGGTGTAGGGGAGCCCTGCCCTGTAGAGACCTGTCATAAGGGAAAAATTGTGGAGAAACCTGGAGGCTGGTCAGGGATATTGGGCTGTGTGGTCACTCGGAAGCACCAACTAGAGTATGGAGCCAGAAAAAATCTAGATAAAAAAACAAAAAGATATATATTTGTTTAACCATCAGCACAGCGGCAGCCTTGCTACTTGCCATGCTAGTGAGCTAGATTCAGGGCCAGAGACCAGAGATTCAGAGGGCCAGTGGGATGAGGAGGAGGACTGAGTAATCCAGAGGATGCTTTCTTCCTTCAGAGAGGGAACTGACTCAGTTTCTCTATAGCTACCTGGCTGACCAATGGCGGGGATCCAGCTAGAAAGACTAGATGGGAAGGAGCACGCCCGCAGACTCTGCTGTGGTGCCATCTTGGATGCATGTGCCCGGCACCCTACTGGATGGAAGCCATCTCAGCGCAAGCTGGATAAGGCTGGGGTACTCTGAAGTCTTGTGCTGCTGTCTGTATACCCCACCATGGAACCTGTTGAGGGGTACACTGATTCGAGGGCTCTGCCATGAGAGAAAGTTGTGGGGCAAGCGAAGGGGCAGGCAGAGTGGTGCCAGGGCTGGGAGGGAGCCAGGACAGCTGAAGGGGCAGTACTGGTGACGAGGCAAAAAAAAAGTCCAACTCATCAACACACCATCAGAGGTAATGCTCGTGATGCCAGCAACACTGAGTCGAAGATGAGCCTGGGAAGCTGGGGGTGAGAGGTTTAAGCAACTTGCCTGCTGCAAGAAAGGGGGGGTGTATGACTCTGCTCAGCCATCATCCTCTAGGTGACCAAAGGTGGTGTTATAGGCAGAGCGGCTAGGGAGGGTGGATGCTGGTAGACTTTGCGCATAAACACACTCTCTTGCATGTTTGCACCTGGAGCCCCATCTCCAATGTCTCAGGGGATGTGGGAGAAAACAAGTGACAACATCCCAGTCTGGCCAAATGACACACACCCAGTAGTCACAGGTCATGTACCATCACCTAAGGAGTTTGTGGGATTCAGTCACCAGAGGGAGTGGTGCTTCAGTGGGGATAAGCCGTGGGGGAGTTAGTCCCATTAGAAACTGCTGGTTGAAGGCTGGCCCATTGGTACAACAACAGCGGTGCCACCCATGACACCATCAGTCCAGATTCAGGAATGGGCTTGAATCATTGGGAACCAGTTGTGAGGGTAAGATTGAGCATCCCAGAGGATGTACTCCTCCTGACGGAGGGAGAATGCCGGCTGGTGCCGCAGCATGCACACGATCACTAGGTCCCCTTGCCACCGGCATCCTGAGGACTGGGAGAAATGGAAAGAAAAATCCCAGATAAGCATCAGCATGAAGCCAGTACTCTTAGGCTTCATGACTCCTGACTACCGACTAGTCCCCCGTACACGCTCGACAGGCCCATGGCAGTTCATGGCTTATGACACACCCAAGGGAGTCCACCACTGAGGAAATGCCCACCATGTTCCCTTCTGGGGATCAGGCAAGTGAGCAAGAAGGGGGTTGGATGAAGCTGGATAGTTCCTGGTAGAGATAGGCAGAGTTGGCAAAGGGGAAGATGGATGGATAGATAGATTTGTATTTGTATTAGTATTTATTTCCTTTACCAGGAAACAGCTCCATTGAGCAAGACTGATTTGCAAGGAGGTCCTGGGTAGGGCAGATTGCAGTACAGCAAATGAAGCGATCGTATGCAGAACAGTTCATATTATACAGAGTTTGAGATTAGTTCATAGTGCAAATCATCAGTTCTTCTCAAGTTCAGGAACCAACACAGCGCAAACATTTTGATATAGGAATTACAGCATAGAAAGAGAGAATAACATTTTAGTGTTTCGAAAGTCATACAAGGATTAATTAAGTTCTAATAACAATCACATTTGTCCACACAATATAGACCAAGTAGCACTTTAAAGGACCAATAATTTAAGTGTCTGAGCCTTCTGAGTTCTACTTTCTAGGGAAGCCCATCCCACTTTGTATAAATGGCAGTGATGGGTTTTGGCCTGTAGGTTGGAAATGAACCAGAGTGCTTTGTGGTAGGGCACATCTAATCTAGCCAAATTAGAGGCGGCTGCACTTCTGTATATAATATTGCCATAGTGTAGCAGGGGAGGAAACGACACCTGGATGTGTCTTTTCTTAACATCAGGGTTGAAGCAGAATTTGTTTCTGTAATAAAATCCTAGTCTCTGGTGCAACTTTTTGCAGAGCTTTTCGATATGCACAGTGAAGGATTACATATTATCCAGCCACATACCAAGGTACTTATAGAAATCTACCTTTTCAAGTGTTTCACATGTTAGGGTTGTGATTCCTAATGGTGGGGGTAGGAGACAGATTTAGGAGCAAAAACCATATGCTTAGTTTTGGCAGCATTTAGGAGTAGCTTAGAGGTGCAGAAATCAACTTGCTATTGATTAAACGCCTCTTGTATTGAATTCACAGCCATCTCAGTTGTGGGTCTCACTGTATAACGAACAGTATCATCTGCATAAACATGTAGTTTTGCATTTGCTAGGTTATCACTCAGGTCATTAGAATACAACATAAACAACAAAGGTCCCAGTATAGAAGCTTGTGGCACTCCTTTGCATATTTTGACGCAAGAGGATAGACAGGTAGATAGACAGACAGACAGACAGAAACACATGATGGGTAGGTGTGGTATACAAGGAAATAAACTCATTGAGGGGACTGACCAGATCATAAAGCCACAAACCTCAGTGGATTTATTTCCAACTATGCCACACTTACCAATCTTTTATATAGAGGGTAATGCCTGATGTACATGTGATAACCATGGTGTAATCACCTCAAGTGGTTGCTAGGGCATCAGTAAACCTCGAGAGCGCAGCTCAAGAGGTTTACCATCGCCCTAGCAAACACGAGAGTTGATTATACCATGGTTATCTCTTGTATATCAGGCATTGTCATTTATAGTGTATGGACTCGGCATGAGACATTACCCCCCAAACACAAGTAATTTAGCCTTTCCTTATTAATGAATCTGTACTATGGCCACAGGATTGTGTAGGAAAACAGTTTATCAGGATACACAGACTGAACGTCAGTGGGCCGAAATATCACCAGAGTTAAAATCTCTATCAGACATAGCGATCGCTAGACTCAGTAACAGTAAACTGTGACAATTGGAATATTATTTGAATACTGTACTGAGACTAACAGTCGCATTCTGGGTGTGTAGAATTAAGCAATAATGAACAACAGGGGTTACGTTAATGTCCTAGTTAATCACCCCTGAGGTGTAATGTGGCACGAGGTGCAGTCGAGTGCCATATTGTCCCCAGGGGTGATTAACTTGGACATTAACGTAACCCCCAGAGTTCATTATTTCTATTATTATAATTGGGTTATGAGTTACTTTAGTTTAAATATTTTTTTAGTATTTTGTTTTATGTCTGAAATTAACATAAAATAGTCCCTCCACCATGCTAAATTGCTGAGGTCTGGATCATTGTGGGCTACACAGATGTACATGCTCATGAACTGATTTATGTGTGCAGAGATTTAGGTATGCCAGATAAGTTCTGAAACCCCCACCACAAATTACAAATTCATTACTTAGAGAAACAAAATCACAAGGTGACAAGAGAGTGTATCTCAATATTAGGTTGACAGTGTTCCTTTAAGGAGATAGTAAATGATTTACAGTGATTTACAACTAATAAATGAATCATAACTACCAAGCAATGGTCTCCATGTGTGTCTTTTAGTGTTGCTGAAGTATAAAAATGCATTTTTACCTGCTGCCCTGTTAATCATGAAACCTCCTTCGGTTTGACAGGCTTTTTTTCAATTGACAGTCAAGGCATGGCAAAGGTCACATCACTGACTCCGATTTTTGACTGCTGCAGTATGTCTGGTGGATGAGCAATGGTTTACGTAGCAGCTTCATGAAATAATGACACTCCTGCTACCTCATGTAAATAACAGCAGAGTGACTAAAAAAAAAATGCTTTTTCGCGACCAAGTCAGTTTGTCTCCCCCACCCCACTTGACTGGCCATACAAAACAAGGTAAAATCAGGATACTATATTGGTAAAAAAAAACTCTGTGAAGTACCCTATTGCTGTCTGGTAACCACACTAACCTCTTGCTGTCCTGTTATCCCCACCCACCTCCGGTCTATAGCTTAATTTACCTTACTGTCTCATAAGCACCGGCTGAAAATCGATTGTCAACTCACACTGCCATTTCTTTAGTCCCCCCGGCCCACCCCTCCTCCCAATATTCACACAGTAGTCCAATCTTTGTCTCCGTCACTGGGCCGATCTTTGTCCTGCTCCATCTACTGAGTACCTACTTAGCATCTCGGGACTTTTCAGATTTTTTAGTTCATCACTTTCTGATGTGACCGTGCACACTCTATATCGTTTCTTTTTCCTTGTTCCATCTCGCTCCTTTTCTGCTTGATCCCCCCCTCCCCCAACTGCACCTGTGGCTGCCGTCAGTTTCCTTGCTACCTCTCACCGCTCCTCCGTCCCAACTACCACAGAATGTCATTGGCCACTCTCCTTCTCTCTTTTCACCATCTCCCTGCTCTGCACCCCATCCCAGTCTCACCCATACCTACAAGGAGCTCTTTGCCTTGAAACTGCTGGCCTCATTGCTAGTGTCCCAGTCTGGAGTCCGTCCAGGAGGAACTATAAATGTGACAGTTTAACTCTCCCATTATCTCCCGGCAGCTGTCATGTTGCCACTTGTCTGTGTATGCACTCCACTTCAGGATGGAAACCCAGAAGGACAGCGAAGGCTGATGGTGCTTATGAGACAGGGAAGTACATTAAGTAGCGGGGCACAGGGGAGGGATTACCGGACAGCAAGAGGGTAGTTTGCGGAGGTATATGACACCAAAACACTATCCTGATTTTACCTTGTTTTGTATGGCCAGCCAAGTGTGTTGGGGGGGTAACAAACTGAGTTGGTCGTGAAAAAGTGTTACATGTTTTTAGTCACTCTGCCGTTATTTACATGAGGTAGCAGGAGTGTCATTATTTCATGAAGATGTAAACCATTGCTAGTCCACCAGGCATACTGCAGCAGTAAAGAATCAGAGTCAGTGGCGTGACCTTTGCCACGCGCTGACTAGCAATTGAAAATAAGCCTGTCAAACCGAAGGAGGTTTCACAGTTAACGGGGCAGCAGGAAAAATGCATTTTTAGACTTCAGCAACACTAAAAGACACACACGGAGACCACTGCTTGGTAGTTATGATTCATTTATTAGTTGTAAATCACTGTAAATCATTTCCTATCTCATTTGAGCCATGGCCATTTGCTCGCCCCCTCTCCCGCTCTCATACTGAAGTGCCCTCAGAATTAAGCTATCCTTTGTATCATGAAATTGTTGGAGAGTTGTAGCTGCTGCACTTTCAACAGTCAATGTGGCAGACGGCAGCGCCAGTGACAGTTTAAATACTACAGTTTGAAAGCGAGTGGGGAAGCAGACACGGAGGAAGAGCGTGGGAACTGTTACTGTTGTGGCTTTCCGGAGACAGAGTGAGGGGGTGGTGTGTGATTAGAGGTACAGTTCTGTACCTTTATTGTATTTCTTTTCAGTCAGGTACTTTCTTTCAGTCTTAAAAAGCAGGTGGGGAAGCAGCCAGGAGGAGTTATGGTGGCACGGTTCACAAGACGAGCTCTGTCAGCATTGCTGTAATGGTGGACATGAGTTCTAGTTATAGAATGTTGATAAAGTAATTAGTACCTAACTTTATGAAATCAATGCTCAGGTAATCAGGCTACAGAAGTACATTAATAAGGAGATTAACATAAGGCTCTCAGAATGCTGACAGCCATTCAGATTTCAGCATTACTGAGACCCTTATAATCAGGGCCCCCTACTTTTCTGCGGCACAGTGGGACCAAGTTCTGCGGCAAGACTACCATTTGCCGCAGAACTTCTGCGGCAGTGGTTTGTAATTTCTGCGGAAGTTCTGCGGCACTAGCAAACTGCCACATCACAGTGACAGCTTATCATCCCGACTTCACTTTCATGGCAGTAGTTATAGCAATCAGGATGGTGGAATGCACAGTAACACTAGTTCAAAAAATAACAGAATTATAAAAATAATTTTATGCCTAAAAAAAGCAAAACACATGTCTCTCCCGTAAGATCCTAGCCTGTTAAATAAATGACATATGCAGAGGGGATCTTATGTGATAAATAAGGTATTTCTGTATGCATGCTATCTACCCCACTAATGAGGTTTCCACTGTCTATCACTTATACATTTGTATGTGCTTTCTACACCACTCATGAGGTTCCCACTGTGTATTACTTATATATTTATATGCAATCTGTAACATACATACAAATGTGTGTGTGTGTGTGGTGAGAGAGACAGAGATACCGTGTGTGTGTGTGTATATATTTTTTAATTCCCATTAATTTGCATCCTCATTCATACAGGTCACATTAGAAATGGAATAGAGGAATTATTGCAAAACTCATTTTTGATGTCAACCTGCTTTCCCTGACACACTGCATAACACCATCAGGCCATGACATTCATGTGAACCGATTGTGAGATAGAGCTCTCCAGACCAGCACAATGTGTCCACCATATGACAGAACACTGCACCATACCTTCCCAGGCTCTGAGCAATGATGTGTTCCATCAATCCTTGTGCTGCCCAGCCAGCTCCCAGATCTAATCTCTGAACCTGAGTTGCCAGCATGAAAACACAGCATGCTACTCTCTGGCCCAACAGCTGCCCCTGCACACAACATTTCTCCATAACTTTTAGGTGATTCTATTAACCAATGACAATATGTAATCAATAACCCTGGCAAAAATGCATACAGTGCAATTATTTATTTAACAGGTCTATTCTTTCAACATGTCTATACATTATTATATTCCACTTTTCTGGACATAATTACTTTATTTTTCTTAAAAATGACAGTTAAATTAATTTTACCAGTTATTCATTTCAGATGGCATCTCTATACCTTAAAGGTACAAATAGGTCTGTACAAAGTGAGGTATGGACTTAACAGGTCTGTGCTGTTGACAAGGTTTTGTTTAAGTTGGCCGTAGTGCAATAATGTAAGACTGAAAACTGTATTAGGCTGTAGTGCAGGTTGAGCAAATATCACCATGCCTAATGTGCTGTGCCACCATCTCTGGCAGTGGGAGCTGTGGTAGATAAGTGACTTTTCATTTCTGTTGCAGATTGCAGCCATTTCATTAGCTAATGTATGACGTTATAGCAATGATAACATCACATTCTGAGCATATAGGGGGGTTAGGATATAAATAGAAGGGAAGGGAACCAGTATCTATGGAAAAACAGAAATATTAATAAAAAATCAACAAGAAGAGTGAATTCTGCGGCACTGCAGAAGTTCTGCGGTAGATTGCAAGTTCTGCGCAAAATTCTGCAGCCGCAGAATTCTAGGGGCCTTGCTTATAATAATACTGAATACACTGGCATTCTGTTTTGTAAACCCACTGCTGTGACATAGATGAGAGGGGTTTACAAGGTTCTGACATCACAACACTGGGATTACATTTTAAACAGCTTACTTTCAGTGGGTAATAAGGGCTACCCATACGTTTTATTTATATATATATATATCTATCTATCTATATATATATACACACACATGAACATTTGGATTATTACTGTTAGTTTTGATTGCAATTGCATATACAGGGAAATAACTGCTGACCACTTCTGTGGGGGAAAAGGCCCCTCCATGCATTATATTCATTGCAAAAAAGACTTTGTTAATGCACCAGTTAGGGTTAAACCCTAATACCCCACCCCCACCCTGCAAGCAGCAAAAAGGAAAAAAACTTTATGGTTTTGGCTTTCCTGAGTCTTGGCAAATCAGTCCTGTGGTCTTCCTTGGGATTATCAAACCTAATGCTTCCCCCATTCCATCAGTAAATAAGCTCAGATGTGCAGACTGTATGAGAATGGGATGAGCATTAGGGTTGATAACCCCCCAAGGAAAACCACAGGACTGATTTGCCAAGACTCAGGGCAGCCAAAACTGTAAAGTGTTTTTCTTTTTGTTGCTTGTAGAGTGAGGTGTTAGGATTGGAAACCCTAACACCACATTTCCCTTCTCTTGTCTGTTTAACCTTAACCGGTGCATTAATGACAATTTTTGCAATTAATTTCTTTACTTTTTGATATAGTGCAACAATTGGATTGTTATTCACACAGGTCCCGGGACCTGCATGAACACATCCATGTGATTATGGAAGCACAGGGCCCTCTGCTCCCAGTGCTTCCATTTATCCAGATGTGGATGTGGAAGCTTAGGGCCCTTCAGGCCCTGCACTTCTCTTCCTCCAGAGAAGCAATTTATGTGCTTCCTTGTAGATTTATTTTTGTAGTGATGGACCATTTTCAGTTCTTATTTTTCAGGGGCTTAGTGTTGTACCAGTCATTAAGACCTTTCTATTGATACATACATACATTGTTAACTCCTAAGATTGACAGAGTTGCAGCTTGATTAAAGGTGCAGTGTTGTCCTATGAGAATTGTAATTTGTATATTTTTTATGGACCCTAAATGTTTTGGGGGGAAGGGTGTTATGTATTAGTGTTGCAGTACTCGTTAAGACCTTTATTTTGATATATAAATTGCCCCATAGTAGCATATATTGATGGAGGTATGACTTATTCAAGTTGAAATGTCGAACAAAAATAAATTCAAATTCTTTTTTTGTATGAAGGGATCTTTTTTCGTGAGGTTGAGTCATTCATATGAAAAAGAATGTTAAACAAAAAAAGGCCAGATTCTTTTTTCGTATTAAGGGAATCTTTTTTCATATGGCCCTGTTCTTTTTTTTGTATGGCCATATGAAAAAAGAAATTCAGGTCACGAAAAAAGATTTTAAAATGTGTTAAACACATTTCTGGATGATTTTTTCTAAAAACTAAATGTAGAAATCGCCTAAGGGGGTTCCAGTTAGTATGATACGTGTGTTGGTGTCTCTGCAGGATATCAGTTTTATGGCTTGTCAAAAAAAAATGTGAAAAAAATAATGGAAACAAGATGGCAGCCATACATCTGCATCAGAAGAGGAGAAGGACCTGGGAGTGATGATCACTAGTGACCTGAAGCATGCCACACAGTACAAGAAAGCAGCAGCAAAGGCAGACAAGATGCTGGGATGCATATCTAGGGGAGCAGTAGTAGGAGAGAGGAGGTTATACTGCCCTTATACAGGTCACTGGTAAGGCCGCATCTAGAGTATGGAGTTCAGTACTGGTGCCCACACCACAAGAAGGACATTAACCTGCTGGAGAAGGTCTAGAAGAGGGCTACAAAGATGATAGCTGATCAGCAGGGTAAGGCATGCAAGGAGAGGTTGAGGCCACTGAACATGTACTCCCTGGAAGATATGGGGGGGGGACATGATTGGAACCTTCAAGTACTTGAAAGGGATAAATAAGGTTGATAAGGAGGGTCTCTTTAAGCTGAGTGGCAACCATAACATGAGGGGGCACAGTCTTAAGCTGTAGGGTGGGAGGTTTAGGAGGGAGGTCAGGAAGCACTTCTTCACAGAAAGGGTAGTGGACACTTGGAATGTGCTGCCAGAAGAGGTCATCTCATTGAAGACAGTGGGCAGCTTTAAGAGAGGCTGGGATAGGCATATGGGGACGGTAAGGATCATGGGTAGGGAGAATGGGAGGAGTGGGGAGAGAGGGCAGGGACATTAGCTCAAACTGTGGACCCTGCAATACGAGCAGACTTGAAAGACCAAATGGCCTTCTTCTGCTGGCTTCTTCATATGTTTGTATACGTAAAAATATTTTCTCGCAAATAAAAGATTACTGCCATACAAAACAGAATCTTTTTTCGTATGGGCAAAATTCTTTTTCCGTATGAAACAGCTATCCAAAAGACCATACTGAGCATGCTCAGAACCAAAATTTCTAATCTTTATAACTCTGGAACAGATTACCATTTTTTCACCAAACCAGCAAAAAGCACCACTGTGGCCCAAGCCCTTTCTACCCTGAAAATTCCAGACTATCTGGGTGCTAGGTGATGACATATAAAGGCACAAAAAAAAAAATCACTTATTTTACTATCTGTATCTCAGAATCCACACATCTGACTGGACCGAAACTTGGCAAGTCAAGAGACCTTAGCCCCAAGACTGTGCATGCAAAATGTCATGCAAAGCCATTGAATGATGGCAAAGCTATTAAAGTGCAAAGTTAGGAATTTAACATTAAACAGCCTACCCAACCCTAACTATAGTGGCGCTACTGCACCACTGTAATAATATACTGGTGCAGTAGTACCAGTATGGTTAGGATTGAGTAAGAAATATTAATATTTAATGGTTCCAGAGTTATAAGGATTTAAATTTTTTTTCTGAACATGCTCAGTAGGGATTTTGGATAAGTCTGATAGGAACGATAAAAAGCATCATCCATGAGGGTTTATGTATCGCAAAATTAGTGATTTTTAATCATTACCAACAATATAAATCGTGACAGCCACCATCTTGTTTTTTTTAATACTAAAAAATATATGAAATACATAAAGTGATGTATTTTCAAAAAACAGACACCCGAACCTACAGTAGGTAAATGGGACCCATTTAGCTAGATTCCAGTGTTAGTTTTTTTGAAATGAGTCTGAAAATAAGGTTTCTGGGCACCCGGAAATCCTGGATGCCCAGCTAAGTGAGAGGAGTCACTCACCTGCATTGTCTGTACAAGAACAGCAGTAGTTTTTTTTTTATTTGTGCAGCCACAGCTGGAGACGTACTGCAGGCTTGAGTGGGAGCAGTTTGATGGTGGTTTGGTGAGCTGGCGATCTGTCCTGGTTACACACATCCATCTATCTGTCTATCTAATCTATTTATCTATCTACCTTTCTATCTATATCTGTTTATCTAATCTACTCTGTCTGTCTATCTATCTATCTATCTATCTATCTATCTATCTATCTATCTATCTATCTATCTATCTATCTATCTAATCTAAGCTAAACTGACCAGGGGTGCCCACCCCCGGTACTGCTTCTTTCTTCCCCTCTCCTGTCCAGAGGGTGAATGGCATAAAGTTGTAGCTGTTGCTGGCGATAGTCTATTTCTTTAATAGTTGAATTTTTGTGTGCAGCAGTTATGGTATCACTGTCAGGAATAATGACTTTAGAAACTATGGGCTGAGCTTGTGGCGCATACTGATCAGCTGTTGTAAGTGAGCAATCCACCAGTGGTAACGGGGAAATATTCCTGCACTTTATATCACTGAGGTAAACCCTCCTGCACTCAGAAATGTATCTGCAGGGGCTGGACCATCAGTGCAGAGGTAGGACTACTGCTCAGAATACTGGGGACCTGAGTTTGGGAAAGAGCCTGGGTTGTCAGGGGCCGACTGGGGGGAGAGGAGGAAGGTCGGGCATTCGTGCTTTCTTCCTCCGGTGGGGGGGAGTTGGGTGCTACAGTATATCCTGCTGTACTACTGCCACCTGTAGAAGTACAGGTGGCAGAGTGCACAGGACACAGGGAGGGAGGGAGGGATGCGCTGTGCTGCATCCTCGCATGAGCATGCCGACACATACTCACCTCAAGGACTATGCCCCAGTGCCAGTGTCCTATCTGGGCTCGGGAACACATGGCACAGAAAGAGAATGGGGGAAACTAATAAATAAGAAAAAAAAAACTCCTCTGCCCATAGCTTCATGATGTCAGGTACATCCAGACTGAAGGCAGGTAAATCCACCAGGCTATAATAGAGGAGGTGTACAAACAATTAACAAAAAAAAGTTTACCTGCAGATTCTATCTCATCCCTTGTTTTACTGTGCGAGATTTTACTGAAATTTTTTTTTTGCTTCTTCCCTTTGCTACCAACACCTCTCTCCTTCAGGCCCCCCCAGTACTCACCCTACCTCTTGGACTGACTTCCTGCTGCAGAACTTCACCTCCAAGCTCCTCAAGTGGTCTGTCATCTTTTAAGCTTCTGGCATCTACCTGCTGTGGGTCCCCCTCTTCTGCCACAGGGGAGGAAGTGGACTTTAGGCTTGGAATGGTAGCTATGGAGGTGACCATGCACTGAGGGGTCAGGTGGTGTAGGTTAACCATCATCCGGCACGCTGTGTTATGCACACTTTTCTATTTGCTCCCTCTTTTCCTCCACCTCTTTCATGGGCACGCATGCTGTAGCATCTTGGTGGGGGGGAAGGGCATGGCAGCGTGCGGTAAGCAGTGTTGATGCACTCCATTCAGACACGCCTTCTCCATCCCTGCCAGCCTCTTCTGAGCTTCAAGTGTGAACCCTGGCCACCAGGGGGTCCTCCACTGCTCAGTGTCACGGAGCTGGCATGATTTTTTTTTTTTTTGCAGCCAAGATTCTGAAAAATGTTATGTCTTTATGTTTTGTTTTTAGAGATCAAGTGAGGATTCCACCACAGAGCATTTTGCTTCTCTTGATACCTTTGTAGCCCGAGTTCTGGGGCAGCTACCTGAGAAAATGGTCACCCTGGCTGTTATTGGACTGGATGCATCTCTGAGGTATGGCTAGTAACAGTAGGCTGATAAGTCTGACATCAGTGGTGGGGAAATTAACACAGACCCAGTTGAAGGAAAGGCTGGTGGAGTATCTTAAATCCAGTGGGCTACAAGATCAAAGGCAGCATGGATTCATGGGGTGGGGGTTGGGGCCATCATGCCACACAAATCGGATTGTTTTCTTTGACCAGGTGACCAGGGAAATAAATAAGGGGAGGGCAGAGGATGTGGCTTACCTGGACTTTACAAAGACCTTTGACACTGTGCCACACAGGAGACTGATAAAGAAGGTGAGCAGCCTTGGGGTAAGACCCAAAGTGGTGGATTGGGTAAGTGACTGTTCAATGGATAGGTGACAGAGGGTGGTGGTTAACAGCACTTACTCTGATGAGGGGAGAGTGACCAGCGGTGTGCCGCAGGTCTCAGTACTGGTGCCAGTCCTCTTCAATGTCTTCATAAGTGACATTGCAGAAGAACGGGAAGGAAAGCTATGCCTTTTTGCAGATGACACCAAAATCTGTAATATGGTAGAACACTCCGAAGGAAGTGGAGACAATGTGTAGGAACTTTGGAAACCCTCAGGAGTGATCAAGAGTATGGCAGTTGGTACTCAATGCCAAAAAAAGTGCAGAATCATGCACCTAGGGCATAGGAACCCAGGAGCTGATTATAGGATGGAGGGGGAGGTGCTGACAGTCACTAGGCAGGAAAGGGATCTTGGGGTTATCATATCTGATGACATCAAAGTAGCAGGACAGTATGACAAAGCATCGGGTAGGGCCAGTGGGATGCATAGGGAGCGGTCTCTTCAGCTGGAGGAGGGAGGTGGTGTTCCACTATAACAGTCACTTGTGAGACCCCACCTGGAGTATTGTGTCCATTTCTGGAGGTCGCACCTCAGAAAGGACATAATCAGGGTGGAAGCAGTCCAGAGGGGCAAGTAAAATGGTGCAGGGGTTGCATCAAAAGCCCTATGAAGAGGGACTGAGGGATCTCGACGTGTACATCCTGGAAGGAAAGGAGAGCCAGAGGGGATATGATAGAGACCTACAGGTACCTCACAGGGGTGAACATAGTGCAGGAGGGGAGTCCCTTTCAAGTGCTCTTTCTGTAGCAGCCCCAGTGTTTTTGAATACACTTCCTGGTATGTTATGAACTGAAGTATCGTTACGGATGTTCAAGATAAGATTGAAAGAATACTTGCTTTCATTGGATAGATGCAAATGTTTTAATTGATGTAATGATTTCTGTTTATTTTACTTCTTATTGTTCTCGGTTTATTGTATGTATTATATGTGTTGTCTTGTGTCGGGTTGAGCCTGAAAAAGGGCTTCTGCCCAGCGCTCTTACCCGGTTAACACATTTAAAATAAAAAAATAAAATAAAAGTGAGAGAGAGAGCATCAGGACCAGGGGGCATGTGATGGAACTGGAGGAGGGAGTTTAAAAGAGATGTAAGGAAGTACTACTTCACTGTAAGAGTTGTGGACACCTGGAACAGACTGCCAGCGGAAGTAGTGGAGTCAAAAATAGTAAATGGCTTCAAGCATGCATGAGATGGACATAGGAGAATATTAGTAAATAGGCATGGAAGAGGGAGGGTTGTCAGAGACCTGTTAGGATCTGCGGAGACAGATTAGGCAGGGACCATCTGGGCATATGGTGGGAGGACTTTGGCATTTGGATGCACTAGTTTTGCCTTGGGAGCTTGGAGGAAGGGAAGGGCACTGTTTTCATGTGGTACATGCCAATACTGGGAATGCCCAGTGCCTCGCAACAAGAGTGGTATGCCAGATCATGTAGGGAGTGCAGATGACGTAAGGCATGCCTCTTATGCCCGTGCCCCTGACATGAGATGACACAGCTCCCCACTGAGTGCCAGAGATGGGCTTTCGGGCACCTTGTTGGGGTGGCATGCACTAGAATCCTTAAGAGTGTGTGTGTGTGTGTGTGTGTGTGTGTGTGTGTGTGTTGGGGGTGCCTCTGACAGATGGACAGCCACAAAGTCTAGCCAATCAGCCAGTATCCCAGTCTCCCATTTTATAGATTCAGGAACCCCATCTACAGGCACTGATCAATGTTCGGATATGTTTCTTGGCCTGTATGTGGAACCCCACTTCCCAAATCTGCAAAGCAGGTGCTTGGGCTAGTGTGGCTAAGCACCTGCTCTATGGGTTTGGGGGAAGGGGGTTGTATGTACAGACCTCAAACCATGCCAGTATGGTGATCAAATCCTGTGCACAGGACCCCTGAATACATAAGCTGGTAAATTAGCGGCTACTGGCCCATTGGCCACCTTGGGATTGCTTTATCTGATTTAATGTGCTGGAGCTAACTCACTGAGTCCGTAACTCACTGAGTCCACACTTACACTGCCCCTGTAAAGTGCTGGCCTGTTTTCAGTCTAGGTCTAGCACATTGGTACCTAAACACTAACTGGTGCAAGGTCCAGCCCAGTGGTGCAAGCTGCAGAGTTCCACACGAGGGCTGGTAGGGGGCTTAGTGCATCATGATTGTGACATGTTGAGCCCTCAGGGAGGGATGGTGTGGACTGCCTGGAATTTGTGTGCTGCCTGCTGGCCAACTAAGGAGTGACGTTGGTGTCCGCTGTGAAGGCAGCCGCTCACTCGCCCTCCCAGCAAGAATAAAGATGCAGCTGTCACAATTTCAGTTGTTGGAGATGAGGGAAGCGGGGCTTAAATTAGGGAGAAAAGCAAAAATAATACACAGGGATTTTTGTTAACTGTCACCTTTAAAGTTGAAATTTACATAAACAGACCTTGATGTTTCAGGGTAAACTTTGAAAAACACTTGTTTTAAGACACATTTCAGCTTATAGCAGTGTACGTGTTGTATCTAGTGCAAGGCCCTTGGAATTCTGTGGACAATTGGCAGAACTGGGACTCCGCTGCACAATTGAAGTGGCACTGCAGAAATCACTATTTGGTGAATTTCTTAACAAAAAAACCCCCCACTGTTTTCTGAAATTCCAGGCTCTTTTCCTCTCTTCGTCTGCCCTGAAGTCCCTCCCACTTGCTTAATATATAATGTCAACAATGACATCAGCTGGTACATTAGCTAGTGACTGGACAGAAAACTGCCTGAGCAGTAAATCATTTCCATCGCAGTAGTGCAAAAAATGTGCCACAGACGTCTAGGAACCTTACTGCAGAACATAGGGCTGAAGCACTGCAGAGAACCGAGGGGCCCTGTTCTAGTGTCTCCTCTTTCATACTAACTGTGACAGAAATCCCTCACTGTGGACTTCCGGTTCACTGCCACCACCTGGGTTTTTTACCAACAGGGCACCGGAAGCCTGTTTCTGACTTCCCCTTTGCACAAGGTCAGGAAGGTCAACACAATAACCGTGGGTAGAATGCTCTCTTGGAGATGGACTGCAACAGAGTCCAGCAGAAATAGAATTACCCTTTTTAAATAACACACACGCAGTCACTGATTCTATAAAAATAGACTGCTTACTAGAATACTACAACTATTTACAACAGGATGTATTTACAGGAAACAAAAGGGTTGCACATTTACTAAGAAGCAGAAAATAAAATCACATCAAACAGATGAGTATTGTACAGCAGAAGTCCAAGCTATCCTCCCCTAGGAAAGCTTCACCTGCGCTAGCTACAGAAGCACTTTTCCCTCACTGTGCTGTCTTACCTCAGCTAGTCCTTGTAATGGCAGGGGCTCTGGTCCTTTTTTTGGTGCATCAGTCCAAGAGAGTGAGCTGGATATAAGCCCCTCAATATATTGCCTTGCTCCAAGTGGGGAGGGTCCTACTCACTCTGAGTGAGAGGCCCATGTTGCCCAGCCCTCTTTGAGAGTGTGTGTACATGTGTGTCCCCCCACCCTTCAGCACCTCCTTGCTACCGTAATGATGTCCACCTGGTCCCTTTTGCTCAACATGGGAACGTCTCCCGGAAGCATACCCCACTGAGTTTATGGGTTTATTGCTTTACTGCCTCCTGCATGGCTTTTCCTGATAACTTTCTGATGAGAACCATCAGACTTGTACTTTAACTTTTCCATATGTACTTGCTTATGTGATCTGGCAACCATCTTGTCTGAAGAAGATGCATATTCAAAAAGAATAACTTAATCAAAAGAATACATGGTTCTGGTCCCCTTTTCTGTCACACTAACTATGTACATTAAATGGGAATGTCCATGTAGCCAACTGCCTAGCTGTTCATACCTCTCACTTCATAAATCAGGGACAAGGCTTAGAAAAATCTGAGATAGGGACACATCTCAGACATTAGTAATGTTCACTCAGAAAGCTGATACAATAAGA
This sequence comes from Neoceratodus forsteri, assembly GCA_016271365.2. Lineage (NCBI taxonomy): Eukaryota > Metazoa > Chordata > Ceratodontiformes > Ceratodontidae > Neoceratodus > Neoceratodus forsteri. The sequence goes on from JADMNL010000025.1 coordinate 358,843,226, forward strand.
AGATTACTGCAAGATGCTTTTTCTGAAGAAAAACACAACTGTAGCTTTTTTTTAATGTCTTTTTATTTGCTGTTTTTTGTTTTAAAATGAAGACAATAAAAATTAAAAAAGCAGTGCTGCATTACTATAATAGTGATCCATAGATCTTCCATCCACCACGGTACACGGACATACCACCCTGTATGCGGATGACCTTGTCATCCTGGCCAGTGCCCGGGACACCGCCACCATAAACTCCCAACTAAATGAGGACTTCAAACGCATTCAGTCCTGACTGGTGGAACATAGATTCACCATCAACCTAAGGAAAACCCAAGCAATGCTGTTTGGGTCACAGAACAAGATAAAATCCTGCCTCACCCCACTTCAAATTCGTGGTGCGGATGGCTCCCCTCTGCAGACAGTGGCTGCAGTAAAGTACCTGGGTGTCACCCTGGATCCGCAGCTGGATCTTACCCTGCACATTCGAAATGTCTGCAAGGCTACAGACTGTAAGCTCGGTCTCGCCTACAGAGCCAAGCTGCCTAACCCCAGCTGCATTTTGGCCCTTGCCAGAGGTTCTCCTCCTACTCTCTGCCATGGGCTGGTTACCTTTGCCCCTGTACCCACATCCAGCCTCCTGAAATGGGACTCAGCCTACAATAACATCTGCTGCTTCGCCCTCTCCGCCCTCCCTCACTCACCGCTGTGATCTCTACACCCGGCTGCAGTGGCTCCCTCCAGAAAAGCACCGCACCTTCGTGCTTGGAAATTTCATTGACAACATCATCAGATCGGCCACCCCCTCTGCCCTCGCCCCTTCCGTCAACCCTGCCTCCCCCTTCCTATCATCTCAGGTCAAGGGCAGCACTAGATCGTCTGGTTCCTAGAACTCACTCCCTCACGGGTGATCGGGCCTTCACCACCTATGCCCCAAAAATCTGGAACTCACTTCCCGTCCCTACCCGGTCCTCCTCCTCCCATCACCGCTTCAAAACCTCTCTCTGGAACTTCCTGACTCCTCCCACCATATGTCCCTGTACCTTGTAGTACACCTAATCAACCTGTACACTGTGGGCCCCCAGTGCCCCCTGCACTTACTTTCCCGAATTGGCAGTGGTCACCCACTCATTATTCCTGCTGCCCTTCCCCAAGCCCACCAAAATTGTCCAGCAATCATCTCATGTCCCATTCCTGGATGCATCATGTTCCACTGAGCTCATATGATGTATTGCTCCCTTATTCCTCCAAAGTCATGTCTATTATTTTCTTGTTTGCCAAATTGTTTTCTTTTTACCTACTATGTTAGCTGCCTATCTTAAGTTGTTTTTGTACCATCTGTATGTAACTGACTCCTCCACTGTTATTGTATGCTTCTACCCTTGTAACCCTCCTGGGTCGCACCTGAAAATAGACACTTGGCTGTCTAGTGTGCCTTACCTGGTTAACAAAAACAAATAAATAAATGCATTTCACATGGGTCAAGGTAATCATTAATTACACTTAATAATACAGATAATGTATGTTAGATGTTTGTTAAATTCATAGACAACCCATCGCCTCCATAAGATTGTCTGACATTATTTTATGCTTACAATCCCCACTCTTCAGGCACAAAAACACAAATTTTATGAGGTACAGAGGAAGATTTTGAGGCAAAATCAGGGGTACTTGAGAGGTATACACCTAATTGTGTGAGGCTGCTTCAGTTTGCACTCTACAACTGCAAACGCCACATTGCGGTGTTACATAGTCCCTCATGACTAGAGTCACTGCTGGGGATCAGCCGTTGGAGATTCAGTTTATTGTAATGAGAAGTTATGCTGGCCCTGCTGTACTCCCGAGGCTGTGTACTGGTTGCTGTGGCAGGGATTGTGAGATGCTGCGGAGCGGATTTGTTTACATTTCTATGGCCAGGTGGATGACAGGAGCAACCAGGTTCAAAAAGAAGCCAAGTGAGTTTGTTTTTGCACTGGATGTTCAAACTCGGGGCAGCACCACAAAATAAGTATAGAGCCAGCTATGGGAACATTCCCCTTAAAGAGCCCCTGACACCGTTGTGACAACTTTGTGAAAATGTAATGTTTAGCACAAGTGAGCTTATATTTAAATATTGTTTTTGTATTTCTCATTATTTTTTATTACTAAGGACATTTGCATGTAAACAGGATCACTGCCCTATCTGTTCTGGCTGCTTGCCTACATATGACATCACAGTTCTGTTTATGACATCACAGTCTGTTGCTGTGGGGATAATTATGATGCCATAAACGGGGGATTATTTATTGATTTTATTTATTTATTTAAAAGTTGGTAACCAGAAAATGTGCCATGACCAGAAGCTTGTTTCCAGGTGCAACCTGGATTATGATGTCATATGTAGAATAGCAGAAAGAGCAGATAAGGTCTAAGGGACAGTAAGCCTTTTTCTTTCATCTGTCCTCAGTAATAAAGAAAAAAGGTAAATAATTATAGAAAATACATGGCATATAAACTGAACTATCTAAATCTTACATTTCTTCCACGTTTTTCTAACAGTGTCAGGGGCTCTTTAAACATTAAAGCAAGATCACAGTCCCCAAAACATCATGTTTTCTGGCTGCTTATCTACACCAGACATCAGAAGTCTCTTTTGACATTATAGTCTGTTGCTGTGTAAATTATTATGGTGTCGTAAACAGAGGACTATGATGTGCAATGCAGACAAGAACCCACAGCAGATGAAGTTTGGAGGAGAGGGATCACTTGCCCTGGCTCTAATGTGCACTCTTATTTTGAAAAAGAGAAAGATCGATGCAGGTAATATACGAAATTTAAGCTGAAACATGTCTAAGAAAGGTTTTCCAATGTGTTCCCTGTGCCGTCAATGACTCTTTAATCAAGCCAACCCAGATCTCCAGCATGGAAGACGTTCATTTACAGTGGTCTGGCCTACATTGTCTGAAAACCCATGAAAAGTTTTTTTGTCGATTTCCTGTGGTCCTGGCAAGGACATTTTTCCACCAGTCACTAGTGCAGTGCTTCTCATTCCCTGAGGCTGTGCCATCTGATCTCCCAGGACTCTTAGGCCCACTCGAGACACATCACTGTGTTGGTCTGCTAGTTTGCTGCCCTGAGGCTGGGGTCACCTTCTGCTCTGTGGCATATTCCCCCCCTTTTGTCTGGCCATCCATGGTGGAGGTGAAGCCCAGGAGCATCCCCTGGAGGGTTATGGCTCAGGTCCAAGACAGATATGGGGAGGGGGCAGGTGAAGGTTTTATCCTCCTTGGCCAGGCCCCATTTTCACTTTTAAACCTCCCCCTCTCCTCGGGAGCGTGTGGGCATCATCGGGTACTGGCAAGCCTGATGCACCCAATGACACCTGTACTCCAGCTGCACTCCATGTGCTGCTGCCCTGTACCTCTATCTGTGACCACCCAGGTGGCAGTATAGCAGGGGGATGCGGAGCCCCCTCCCCAGAGGAGGAGAATGTCCACTGGGGTGCTCAGTCCTCCTCACGGTTGTTGGCGTCGCAAGCTGTAGCTTTACTATTACACCGGCATGCCTGCTATTAAAAGTTCTTTTAAACAAACTATTGAATTTACCTGTAACTGGAAGCAATCCAGAGCTATAACTAAGCCTGCTGTATATTGATACTACAGTGCCACCATTTTGTGGAACTTTTTGATGTCATGGAGGAACAAGCTGTGTGTGACTACATGTAGTTATGCATAGCTTGTTCCTGCGTGACATCACGAGGTTCCATAAAATGGTGGCAGTGTACTACCAATATATGTCAGACTTAGTCAACTATATCTCTAGACTGCTTCCAGCTACAAATATGCCCGGCAGCTTGTTTAAAAGAACTTTTCATGGGCTTGCAGACTGTGTGGGCCCTCCCACTGCACATGAATGTTCCCCTTTAATATGTGGTGTACCATCTCGTAATGTGATTGATTTGACTGTACATATGAAATCTGGCAGGCCTGATCATATTTTGTTTTAAATTTTATTTTCACTTGTAGCCAACTGTACTGTCCAAGCAAAGAGTGGACCTTGGGTCATAGAGATGACAGCGGTGCACAGAGGAGCCTGGGTCTGGGAGTGACTCCGATGGAAGTGCAAGAGGTGTGTAACAGTGACATATCTAGACAAGATGCTGCTGAGAGAGCAGGGCCATTTTGGACACATGCACAGTGCTCAAGGACTTCCTTAGCTTCATGGTCACTAGTGGCACCATTTAAATAAGCCCCTTGCATCTGAAGGGAAACTTTGGGGGAAACAATAATACACACTTTCTTCAGTTTCTATATCATCAACTGTCCATGTCTGCCATCCCCTTTTCCATTTTACTAACTACATACATTGAAATGAAACCTCCATCACTGGCCCCTAGGTTTCCTCTGCTGGGATTGCTTATTTACATGTGACGTCACAATTCTCTGCCTGTGACCTCACAATCTGTTACAGGGGAAGTGATTATGATATCATAAATAGAGGACTGTGATGTCAGCTGTAGACAAGCAGTGAGAGCAGATGAAGTTTGATAGACTGTAATCATGTTTCCTCTTAATGAGTATAGTTATTTTTTTTAAATATATATTTTATAAGACCTTTTTAACATTGTACAGTACACCTGTTCCTCTGATGCTTTTCTTCTGTCTTGTGGGGTACCTCAGGGCTCTGTGCTGTCCCCCATGTTGTTTGCAGTGTATTTGTTACCATTGGGAGACTTTGTAAGGCGGTATGGGCTGGGTTTTCACTGCTATGCAGATGATACCCAGCTCTACCTGTCTTTTGTGCCCGACCAGGATAGTGCGGTCTCCAGATTTAATAGCTGCCTCACAGGTATCAAAAGACTAGATGAATGCCAGCTGTTTGAAACTGAATTCTACCTAGACTGAGGTGTTGGTGGTGTATCCGGGTTGACAGATAGAGGGATTGGCTACTTGGCATCCCTCAGGGCTTTGGCTCAGGGGTTGCCAGCTGCCAATCTCTAAACAGGTGCAAAATCTGGGGGTGATTCTTGACAGCGGACTAATGCTTTGCTCGCAGGTGTCGGCTGTGATCAAGTCCTCTTTTTACCATCTGAGTAACATCACTTGGATTAAGCATCTATTTCTTCCGGTGACCTTCCAGTGTTGATTCACGCCTTTGTGACCTCGCACCTGGACTACTGTAACTCCCTTTACCTAGGGCTTCCAGGGGTTGATATCCGCTGCTTGCATCTAGTGCAGAATGCTGCAGCCAGGTTGCTGACTGGATTATCTCGATCCAGTCACATTACACCTGTGCTGCGCGAATTACACTGGCTGCTAATTCAGTGGCTGATCACCTTCAAGGTCATCTTGCTGACCTATAAGGCCCTACACGGACAGGGACCAAGCTACCTGCAAGAGCTCCTTCATCCCTACTGCCCCCTCCGATCTCGCCACTCTGCCAACGAGGGATTGCTAGAGGTTTCCAGAGTCTGTCTGAAATCTTCAGGGGCACGGGCATTTGCAGCCCCCACCCTATGGAACTCTCTACCTCATCAGATTCGAGAGTGCATGACCGTGGAGAGTTTTAAAAAGGCATTAAAAATGCATCTATTTGAGCAGGCCTTTGGAAATAATTGACTGTGTCTGACACATAGTGTTCTGAGGCCTTATTTAATTTATTGGTTTTAATTGGAAAATATGTGTATTTGTTTTTAAATGCTTTGCATGTTTATTATAATAAGTGTACATCACTTTCTTACCTAGTGAATAGTGCTTTAGAAATAAAGATTATTATTATTAGTATGATTGTTATTATTATTATTATCTAGCAAGGAAGTAACTCATAGGAGCATGTTATAGCATTTCAGCCCTTAAACATATGCAAAAAGTGTCCATCATGCTGGGTAGTCCTTTGTGCTGCCAGTGGCCAATTATATTGAGAAAATTGATAAATCAAATATTGCATTCTGATTGGCTGTTGCAGTTCCACTGGCATATGTTTATGTGCCAATACCCCCCCAGTAAAAAGGTCCAACATGTGATCTGGAAATTGGACACATCACATACAAAATTAATGAGTTACTTCGCTCATTCTTGATTTCCATCACAAACATGGCTGCCATCTTTACTCTTGTATTCATTGCAAAAAACCTTGTTAATGCATTAGTTAGGGTTAAATGGACAAAAGTAGGAAAATGTGACTTTAGGGTTCTCAACCCAAACGTCCCACCCCACCCTGCAGGCAGCAACAGGAAAAACCACTACTATTTGACCTCTCCTGTATCTTCATAAATCATGCGTGGGGTGTGCCTTGGGGTATCAGCCCTAACACTTACCCCATTCCACCAGTAAATAAGCTGAGATGTGTACAATATATAAGAATGGGGTGAGCGTTCAGGTGGACAATCCCAAGGCATACGCCATGCCTGATTTGCGAAGATGCAGGAGAGGTCAAATAATAATGTTTTTTGTCTTGCTGCCTGCAGGGTGGGGGTGGGGCGTTAGGGTTGGGAACCCTAAGGCCACATTTCCCAACTTTTGTTGGTTTAACCCTAACTAGTGCATTAACGAAGTTCTTTGCAATGAATGTCCTTACTTTTTGAGATAGTATATTTGTATCCTCATTTGCCAGTGGGAGCGCCAGGGCTTGCTTGCTTCCATTTCTGTCAAAACAGCAATTTCTTTCCTTTGTTGTATGGCTTGTTAAAGTTTCAAAGATATCCTATTGGCATTTGCATTTTTTATGCTTTTTTTATATTGCCCCTAAATGCTAACAGGGGAATATGTGTTATTCTTGTAGAACTCATCACTTTATTTGTTTTGATACATGGATTGTCCCTTAAGTCCAAATATTGAGTTATGTCTTGTTCCAGTGTTATCCTGTGGGAATTTTAATTTTTAATTTTGTTTATATTGCCCATAAATGTTTCGGGGGAGAATATGTGTTATTCTTGCAATACTCATTAAGACCTTTATTTTAATATATAGATTGTCCCTTTAGTCCACATAGCCCTTTCACAGAAGAAAGGGTTCTGAAAGAACTCTTAAAACTGAAGGTGGACAAAGCAATGGGGCCTGATGGGATTCATCCCAGAATTCTAAAAGAACTAAGGGTAGAACTAGTGACACCACTGACTATCCTGTTTAATAAATCATGGGAGGATGGGGTGGTACTTGAAGACTGGAGGAGGGCAGATGTGATTCCGCTACACAAAAGTGGGAGCAGGGCAGAAGCAGGAAACTACAGACGTGTTATGTTAGTTTAACCTCAGTGATTGGGAAAATGATGGAATCACTTCTGTAGGAAAGAATTGTTGAGTACTTAGAGGCCAGACTCCAGAGGAGCGCAGGACCCAAGGCAGCATGGATTCACAGTGGGAAGGTCATGTCAGTCGGAATCTAACAGATTTCTTTGACTGGGTGACCAAAATAGTAGATCAGGGAGGGGCTGTAGACATGGCCTACCTAAACTTTAGCAAGGCATTTGACACAGTCCCACACGAAAGATTAATATACAAGTTGCCAGCCTGGGAGTGGGTTCCAAGATGGTAGCCTGGGTAAAAATTATGGCTGGAGAACAGGACACAGAGGCCAGATATTCAAAGGGTTGCGCATGGGCGCGGTGTGCGCATCATGCACAACCACTGATGCCAGTGCGATATTTAAAAGGGAAAAGTCGCCGCACAAATCCCGATGCGCCGGGGCGCATCAGTAATGTATGCAGGCACAGGTGGGGGGGCGTGCCCATGCATAAACTGCACAACCCAATATTCAGCCCAGGCCGTGCAGAGTTATGCAGGCGCAACCCCTACCTGCGCCTGCACAAAGTTACACCTAAAAAAAAGGAACAAGTCGAGGGCCACCCACAGGTGAGCTGCCGCTTTGCAGGGCGCAACACAGCAGCTGCCACCTGTGGGTGGCCATCATCTGTTCCCACCACACCTGGCGGCGCCCCCCGATGCCCCGATCGCGGGCATCAGACACCCCCCTCGAAGTCCAATATCCCTGGTGGTCCAGTGGACCGCACGGAACCTGATCGCGGGCGGCATTCCTCACCCCCCCAAGTCCGAAATCCCTAGTCACTAAACTCTAAAAACTAAAAAGTGACTAAACAGTGCGACAAAGACGTCGGAAAGGCTAACAGAATACTAGGGTGTATAGGGAGGGGTATAACAAGTAGGAGGAGGGAAGTGGTGGTACCATTGTACAACTCCCTAGTAAGGCCTCATCTGGAGTACTGTGTTCCGTTCTGGAGGCCCCATCTCCAAAAAGACAAAGGCAGGATGGAGACGGTACAGAGGAAGGTGACAAAAATGGTATCCGGGATGTAGCACAAGTCATTTGAGGAGAGACTCTGAACTCTCAATATATACTTCCTGGAGGAAAGGAGAGGGGAGACATGATAGAGACCTTTAAGTATCTAAAGGGGATCAACAGGGTACCAGAGGGGAGCATCTTTCACATGAAGGGAAATAGCAGAACAAGGGGGCACAGCAAGAGACTTAAAGGGGGAAACTTAAAGGGAACTTGAGGAAATTTTACTTCACTGAAAGGGTGGTGGAGAGATGGAACAGTCTCCCCCAGGAAGTGGTGGGGGCTGCCATGGTTCAGGGATTCAAGAATGTGTGGGATAGGCACATGGGAATTATCAAGCTAGAGCAAAAGAAGGGGAACTTGTAGCATCTAGGGTACCTTAAGCATTAGAAAGAGGGCTAGGGCAGACTGGGTGGGCCACAAGGCCCTTATCTGCCGACAACATCTATGTATCTGAGTCCAAATATTGAGGGAGTTATGGCTTGTTGAAGTTCAAATGTGGGGGGGCAATATTTTTTTCGTATGAGGGTATTCTTTTTTTGTATGAACAAAACAAGCCTTACGATAAGGGATGTGTTCATACGAAAAAAGACTGGGGGAAAAAAAGACTTAAGTCCAAATTCTTTTTTTGTGTGAGGGAAGGCGTTCTTTTTTTCATATGAACAAAAAAAAATACGAAAAAGGCATTCATACGAAAAAAAGAATGGGGAGAAAAGCTAAGTCCAAGCCAGCCCAGTGGCGCTGTGGGTTGAAGCGCTGAACATCACGCCGGCGATCCGGGTTCGGGAACAACCGTGGATCATCTGGGTGCCAGCACAGGGGGAGGGACGGAGCAGAATCAAGCACCTAACGGCAGCTCTCCTCTCCTGGTGTGGTTTTCACCCCCCCCGTAGTTCTACTGCCACTGGGTGGAGGTCCGGTTGCAACGCAGGTGGAAGTTGGAGGCAAGTTGGGATGGCATCTTTGAATGTGGCTTGCATGTGCCTCCATATGTGCTCCTGCACGTCCGGGAATGGGGGCCGGTGGAAAAAAACAAAAAAAACACATGAACTGCATAATGAAAAAACAAACAAAAAAAAACCCCAAGTCGAAATTCTTTTTTCATATGAGGACATTCTTTTTTCATATGAACGAAAAAGGATTCATTCATACGAAAAAAGAATGGGGGAAAAAACAAAATCCAAATTCTTTTTTCGCATGAGGGCATTCTTTTTTTGATGAACAAAAAAAGAATACGAAAAAGGATGTCGTCATATGAAAAAATTCAGACTTAGTTTTTTTCCCCAGTCTTTTTTCATATGAAGGCATCCTTTTTCATATGCTTTTTTTCATTCATATGAAGAAAGAATGCCTTCATACAAAAAAGAATCGGAAAAAAATGAAGTCCAAAATCTTTTTTCGTATGAAGTCATTTTTTTTCATAGGGACCAATTAGTTTTACAAATGCCCATACGAAAAAAGATCAGCTGGTGAAAAAGGATTTTTAAATATTAAAAAATACATTTCTGAGTCACTTATCCACAGACCAAGTACAGAATCCACCCTACAGGCTAGCCCAGTGGTGCAGAGGGCTGAGGTGCTGGACGCCTTACCTCGTGTCATGCTGGCGACCCGGGTTCGGGAACGGACTCTGGTCATTGGGGAGTCAGCATGGGGGGAGGGTGGGAGCAGGAATGAGCAGCCGGAAGGTAGCTCTTATTTCCCAGGGTGGTTGCTGCCCCTCTGTAGTCCCGCTGCGACAGGGTGGAGGTCCGGTGGTCAGCGTAGATGGAGGTGGCAGTACGTAGTGGGAGAGCACCTCGAGATGCGCATTGCGCAGGCCTCCACATGTGCACATGCCACCAAGGTACGGGGACGGGGAGAAAATGGGAAAAATGCTAAAATATATATAGAAGAATCCACCTAACAGGGTCCCAATGAGCAAGCTACATGTGTTGGTGTGTGTGCAGGATGTCATTTTTGTGGGTTTTAATTATTATTTTTTTAAACAGAAACAAGATGGTGGCCATATGAAAAAGTATTTTTTCCTCACAAAAAACTATTACCCTCATATGAAAAGGAATCCTTTTTTGTATTGACCAAATTATTTTTTTCTTCCGAACAGTCATCCAAAAGACTGTACTGAGTATGCTCAGAACCAAAATTTCAAAATGTATTAACTTTGGAAAGGATTAATAGTTTTTCACCAAACCAGTGGAAGGTACATTTGTGGGGCAAGCCCTTTCTACCCTGAAAATTTCAAACTAAAATTCCACACCATCTGGCTGCTATGCGATGACAAGAAAAACAGCAAAAAACAGTGATTTTTAACATTTTTCACTATCTGTATCTTGGAACCCACACATCTGACCAGAGCGAAACTTGGCATGTCAAGAGACCTACCCCCTGAGACTGTACTTGCACAATTTTGTGCAAATCTGTTAAACGATTGTGAAGCTATTAAAATGCAAAATTTGAGGTTTAACATAGAAACCCCTACTCAACCCTAACTATAGTGGCACTACTGCACTACTACAATAAAAACCTTCAACTAGGCCCTAAAAATGTAACTCTAATATTGAAAAATACATGAATAATGGAATGCTATTTAATGAATTAAAAAAATTAAGCATGATTCAGATTTTTTTATTTCTGGCGTTTCTGTGATGACATACTGTAGAAACATAGAAACAGAAAATGACAGCAGAAGGAGACCAAAGGCCCATCAAGTCTGCCCTTGAGTTTCCAAGACTTTCTATGGGTCCTGGCACCTAGCGGCCATACTGATATATGCTCTTACCTGTTCCACAAGTTTATAAGTGAGCCCTTTCTCTGTCATACCCCAGCTTGAACGCTGCCACAGTCCTCGCTCCCACCATCTCGGCAGGTAGCCTATTCCATGGCTCCATGACTCTTTTAGTAAAGTGGTGTTTCCTCAGTTCCCTCCTTGGAACTTCCATTCGTGCCCCCTAGTAGTTGAGCTGGTGACCCTATTGAATAGTTATGAGGAGGGCACCTTATTTATGCCTCTCTGGAACTTGACCATGACCATCAACCTCCCCCCATAGCTTAACCAGCTTGATAGAGCAATCTCTGCAGCTAACCCTGCCCCAGGTAAATTGAGCCTCTGGCTCCATGGGATACCTGTGTGTGTCTGTGTGAGTGTATGCCAGTGGAGGTGGACATAGTTGCCATCACTGAGACTAGGGCCACCCAATACCATGACTGGGACCTGGTGGTGGGGCTGAGCTAGATTGGGGGGGGGGGATTTACCTGTTTTGATTTTAAGGTAAAGCCCTAGCAGACAAAGTAATGGGCAGGGGCTGTTCCAAAATGCTTTTCAGATTTTTGCTTCTAAATTCCACAGAATTTCACGAAGCATTCTGCAGAATTTAATATAAACTGCGGAATAGGTTTCCGGGGTTTATATGATCCATGGAATAACTACAAATTATATGACCCATGGAATAATTTTCCTTTGTCAGAGTCAAGGTAAACTGCAGATGTGTTTTACTCAAGTTCCTTTTTATTGTTGACAATAAAAAATTGCCGTTACAAAATTCATAAAACATGTATCATACATAATATAAAACATTGACTATCAAATTTATTTTTATGCCTAATCGGATATACATTATCCAATAATTTTTATTCCAAAAATATATACCATAACATATTGTCTTTTTAAAGTGCAGTCTTATACCTTCATATAACATTAATCAATCATTAAAATTCCATTGTTCTTAAGATGTCTTTTTCTACTTTCAATTATCCTACATAATATTGCAGTACTTTCTAAATGTAAAACATTCTTCATTTTCATTAAATAGTTGTATTGATATTTAGGGTCCATGTCCAAATACAGTAGGATATTACCTATAAAAATGTCCCTTTCTTTTGCGTACAAGGGACAGAACATCAATAAATGTATAGGGGAGTCTTCATTTAAACCACATACGCAAACACTAAAAATAGTCAAACCATAGGTTTTATTTAATCTCTGACTTTACACATACCTAAATCTAAACTTTGTATATGCTTTCCTTAATTTTGGATTTTTTAATGTTATAAGGTATTCTTGAATATCAAATATTCTATTAATATTATAGGCCAACCATTTACTAAGTTTACAATTCTTTGCCAATTCTATTTATTTTTGAGTATAAAGATCTTCTATCTTGTCTTTAATGACAGACTTAATTACATCAAGTGGAGTATTAATACTCAATGTATGACAATATAATAATCCATCTGGTTTGATAATTTTTTCAATAGTGGTTAAACTCGGGTATACGAAACCTCTATGACTATTTATCATTATATCCTCTAGACAAATTCTAGGTAATCTATCTTGATTCATGTTATATACCTTAATCCAATATACACATAATCTCTGTTCAGTATTACTTATGAGTGTTAACTGTCCTAATTTCAACCTGCTAAGACAGCTAGAGGCTCCATTAGGGAGTCCCAAAATTTGTCTGTAGAATGTATTCAATACAGATTCTAACCCTACTACCTTATCTAAACCCAAAATGTCTGCCCCATAGAGTATCTGACTTTTAACTTTAGCCCTTAAAACCCTTATTGGGCCAGTAACAGAATGACCACCATATTTATATGTAAACCTTTTTATGCCTGGTATTAATATTCTAATTTTTTGAACTATGTTTAAAATGTGTTCTGTCCATCTCAAATTAAAATTTAAAGTTATACCTAAATAGCAGAATTTGTCCACCCTTTCAATAATCTGATTATTGCATTTAATAGCCCCATATTTACAATTGCTCACCCTAATCCTGCTAAATACCAAATATTTTGTTTTATTAAAGTTTATTTCCAAACCCATCTTAGCGCATTCTTCGTTAAATCTTTTGATACTCCTTTTTATTCCAAGTTGACTAGTTGACATCAGTACATCATCTGCGTATGCCAGGTAGGGGCACCGCCTGTTGCCCACACTAAACATCTGAAGCTCTGGATCATACTGCCCTTCCAATACTTTATTCAAAAATATATTAAAGAGTATTGGGGATGAAATACAGCCCTGTCTTAATCCTATGTTAGTATGGAATTTAGCTGTAGTATCTCCTTCTTTATTATATCTAATATATGTATAATTATTTTCATACAAAATTTTTACAATACTATATATTCCTCCCTCCAATCCATATTCCTGCAGAACTTCCCACAATTTATTTCTGTTAACTCTGTCAAAAGCTGCTTTTAAATCAACAGACACAAAACAGCTTTTCATTTTTTATTTTAATATATTTATGTATTGTGTGTTAAGACAAAACATTGATCAATTGTTGAACAGCCAGCCATGAAACCAGCTTGAGCAGTATCAATTTTTTTTTATCTAACCAGCTAGTCACTCTATTTAATATTATTTTTGCAAATATCTTAAGTGAATTATCTAACAGGCTAATTGGTCTGTAATTTTCTGGTAATTTTCTATCTCCTTTCTTAAAAATTGGGATTATTACATTCTCTTTCCAAGATCTAGGGGTAATACCTTTCTCTATGACAAAATTGAATAATACTGTTAAAACTGGGGTCCAAAGATCAGGGTCATCCATTATTATGTCCATTGGGGCACCATCTGGCCCAGGGGCCTTATGCCTTTTTGCATCCTTTATTACCAGTTCTATCTCCATAGGAAGGATTTGATTTTTCATAACAATCAATTTTGTGTTATCTTTGCTTGTTGTCATAATCAAATCTTTATTAAAGAATAATTCCTTATAATACTGTTCCCAAGTAGAAGGATCTATATGGCTTTCTATATTTTATGATATATTATCCCATCCATTAGTGACTGTCTTCCAGAATTTCTTACTATTTTTATCCCTAGCCACTCTTTCAAATTCTTCCCATAAATATTTTCTATATTTTAATTTTTTTAGATCCAGTAATTTTGTATACTCTTTTCTGTATTTGTTTAATTTTCCACTTATCTTTTTGATGGTTGACTATAAGCTATTCTAGCTAATCTATTGATTTCTCTTTTACTTTTTATACAGTCTACATTAAACCATTTGCTTCCTTTTCTATTTTCTTTAATAATAGAAGTTTTAAGCAAAAGACCTGAAACAGTTTCCATTACTTTTTCAAATGATTTGACATAAACTTCTGGTGTTTTATGAAGTCCCAGTTCTGATATAAGATCTCTTATTCCAAAGTAATGTCATATTCTAATAGAATTATAATTCTCTAACAATTCCCACTTAATTCCTCTTTTAACTCTAATAACCTCCACCCTATTTATTGCTCTTTTAACTAAATTTGGGCCAATTAATATTTCCTTCTGTAAAGGTCTGTGTTCTTTATCCAATCTCGATCCTATTGTAACAGATCCCAGTCTTTTTACTAAATTTATATTAGTCCAACTTAAATCAATTATTTACATTCCTCTAGCTCCTATGTAAGTAAATTCCCCCTCCAAATCACCTTGGGTACGACCATTGGTTAAGATGAATTCTCTGTCTTCTAATTTTCTAGAGATCATCGTCCCTCTTTCGCAACCTTTTGTATCTCTAGAAGCTCTAACTCTTTTAAGAGACAGTCCATCCAGAGCTTCACATGCCTCACATAATTCTTTTGTTAACTCCAAGCGATGCCCCGCCCTGGCATTAAAATCCCCAATTATAGCAATTCCTCATAAAGGATTCTTCTCCAAGTAGGAGTCAATGATTCTTACCACAATATCCAAATCCCTATCATCCTTATATTTTGAACTTATAGGTGGGAAATAAACATTAATAATTATTTGTACAGGCAAAATATGCATCGAGTCTGTTTCTATTTCCTTGTACTCTATTCCTTGCATTATTTGACACCAAGTAATTAGCCCTCCAGACATCCTATCATATTTTGTATTCCTAGAGGCAGGTTTCCAAAAAGTTTTATAACCATTTATATTCATTTCTTCTTGAATCCATGTTTCTTGTATAGCTATAAATTTAAAATTTAATATCAAATCCACAAAAGTCAAATCTGCTAAACTATTTATTAGCCCTGACACATTCCAGGCAATTATGTTATATGAATTTGTGCTACTTGAATTCTTCTTTGTTATTTGTCAATCTTCGCTCTCTTTCAAAATTTCAAATCTGTCAGTCATTTCAATTAAATTTAACCACTAATCCTTACTACCTCTAGCCCATTCTTTAGTACCCATCTCAATTTCACCCTCCAAATAAATCTCTACTTTATCCAGGATGATTGCTGAATCTATAATTTGTTGATAGTCATCTTGGTTATTCACTCATCTGTCCATTCGATTCCCATCTTGTTGCCTTTCTTATTCTTTTATTAAGAGTTCTATCTTTAGTCAAATTCTGCAGCATCTCAGCCACCTTCATCCTAAGGTTTTGTTTTGTCTCAATCAGAAAGTTATTCAAACCATAAATTGAAATTTGAAACTTCTTTCCATTATCATTAGTTGTTAACCCTTATAATAGTCTGGGGAAATATTTTTAATATAAACTACATCATCCAATTCATATCCATAATCTCTCATTTTTTTCCTTTTGATTTTCAATAGTCTTTAACACAAAATATTGGTCAGATACCAGAAGAATCAGTTCCTTATGCATCAGTGACCTAATGACACTAAATTTTGTCATTATATTATCCGGCTTTCCATTTGTTTGCAAAATGAATCCAAAACGTTGTTTAATATTCTGGTTTAGTTTATCTTCAGTCTCATCTGGTATTATTGAGACTTTGTATATGGGTAATACAAAATCTGTTACTAATGTTCATTTAAGAATCTTGTTTAAATCACAAGAATTTTCCACTTCGATTGACATTTCCTTCATTGTCGAAAGGTCCTGATTCTTCTCTTCTGGTTTAAAATTACTATCAGTAATCTTATTATTATTCACCAATTCCTCCCCCTTCTTCTTTCTCTAATTTTTCCTCTTTTGTTTTCCTTGGCTGTTATTCTTCTTTAGCCCTTTACAACCTTTCCTATTATGAACAGCATTACTCGGTCTGTTTGGATGTATTTCCTTTGTACCTTTACCTTTCAGGGCCTTTCTACCAACACCTGGACCATTTTGATTTCTTTTAATCGATTTTGCCTTATCCCCTAAGGGTTCTATCTCCTCACTTCCATTCTCTGTTTCCTTCTGTCCTTTATGAATATTCGTCACTACTTCAAGAGACTTTTCCAAATTTATTTGGTCAGATATCTGTATCTGTGTTGTATCATCATTTATATCATAAACCATATTTTTTGGGATAGGTACACTAAAATTATCCCTCTCTAGTATTCTAGCCTTTTTATTTCTTTTCCTTTTCCTTTGTTCTGAACCTTTTTCCCATAAATCTGCATTTCCTTCTTTTAGCTCATTTATTATATTATCTTTTGAATCATAATTCTCAGGGAGTATCACAAATTCAGAGTCCGAATAAAAAAAAAAAATTCTGGTGTCTCTTTTCCCAACCGTATTTCCTTTTATATTCCCTCATCCATACTACTATTACCAATCTGCCGTGATGTCTCTGTACTATACTGGGTATTTTTAAATTCCTTAGAAAACGTTTTTTCATCCATAACACGCTTAGCTTGTACCACATGCTCCAGTATCTCATCAATATTTTTTTTTATTTTCAATACAGGTTCCCTTAATGAATACCAAATCCCTTTTATTTAATATCTGCTGTTTATAAAGCAATATATTTGCCTTCAAAGGGCCCATCAATACCCTAGCACATTCTTTTGTTATGACATTCACAGAAGGGGTACTTAGTTCTAATTGACTCATACATAAAGTTTCATCCTGAAGTGACCATTTTATTTGCTCTGAATCATTTTCATTATTTTCCACTAAATTTACTTTATCATTTTCTTTTTCCAAAAAGGTCTGATGCAGGTGTAAAAATGTCAGGGGAATCGCTAATTACTTCCTTAATTCTATTATATTCACAAATATGTTGTTCAGTTTGTTGCTCCACTAAATTATTTAATTTAATTGACTCTTTAATACTTTCCACTGTTTTACTAACTTCATTATTCATCCTATCAATCAGTCCTGAATCATTTACAAGTGACCCCAAATTACCTTGTTTAAAAAGTGCTATGCTGCTTGATGTTTTCTAGATCCCAACATTCATTACTCTCCTAGATTTTACCAATGAGTCACTTAGCCCCTGGTTCTTCCATATTTCCATGATTTGTGGCTGTCTCATTTTCAGTCCTAAGGGTAACTTTTCATTTATTCCTTTTTTATTCTCATCCCTAATTTGTTCAGGTATAGTTTTCTCTACCTCAGAAGAGCTCAATTCCCTTTCCTTTACCAAATAAATTACGTTCTTGCATTTCCCCCTTTTTTTTACTCCTTCTTAGCCAACAAAAAATTAAGTGTCATATCCTTTTTATTTGTAATTATTGCTTTCTTCCTCTTATCTTCATTTTTCAATTTTCTCTCTGATTTTTCCATCTTAATCTTTGTTGTCGTTGATGAACACTGCCTGTAAAACTACTAACTTTATTTTTCCCTCCTCTAGTTTCTACAGGCATACCTTTAAATACATTTAAGTGCTAATCCAATTAAACAATTGCTTGATCACAAAATAATCCTCAAATCCAGTTGTAAAGCCTTTCCGGCTAGAAACTGATATAACCAAGCACAATCTTTGAATGAGACTAACAAGCTCATATATCAGTTAGTCCCAAAAAAGCAAATTAGTTTTATTAATTCGTTCTTAGTTCACCACTTCTTCGAGTTTTCCAGTTCTCTACAACTTTCGTGGGATATCAGAATACCACAGCTGAATTAGGTCAATAGCACATAGGATCAACAGAAGTCCAATAACCCCGAATCTTCAATCAGTTCTGGTAATTAGGTATAATGCATCAGTCACCGTTCATCAGATTCCTGTAATCACCTAATAACTATTCTTACAAAATCCAAAAGTTCCAGTTGAATGTTTATTAAATCGCCACTTATAATCTAAAAAGAATGACTTTCTTCATGCATCTTCATATTTTTCAGTAGGGCTCTAGTCCAACAGTCCAACTTTTCTAATTCCAACCAGATAAAGTCTGTAGCTTTCTTTAAATATTTTCTTTTTTCCTTTAAAAAGATATTTAAAGAAGCAGAATACAGGAGGCTAATAATGCAGTAATATCAAAAATGAATACTTATCAATACAAATATTTAGTGCATTTAAACATACTAAAAAAACAGGATAAACTCTCATAAGGATACAAGTGCTTTTAATTTTAAAAGCTTATTATAACTTGTTTGTTTTACTCACAGTTTGTACTGACTCTTCATTTATTCATTTATTATGCCTTATGTCCTGATCCACAGGCCCCCAGCAGTCTGGTCTACACACGCACAGCCCCCACACACCCCAGGACTTACCTCACTCCCGAACACACGTGGTGTACACCCCAGGGGTGAGGCCACGGAGGGGCCCTTTCCCGACTGAGACTGAATGGTAGAATGGGTGCGAGATCCCGATATGTGGCACAGGGTCTGCAATTTGGGGATAGACGCATCATCATGCAGCTGTGGAACCTCCATTTTCTTCTCAGGAGGCATGCTATGCAGTGACGTTGAGGTGGCCTGCCAAACATCTGACACACCACCCAAACATAGTCAGTCTCAGCTGTCGTATCCCAGGCTATCATGAGGGGTTACTCAAACACCGGTGACCCCCCCAGAGGAGGAGAGCAGTCCATAGAATGCTTGATCTTCCTCCCCCAGGCTGGCCCTTCCAATTCCTAAGCTCGTTCCCAAACCCAGGTCATTGTTATCGTGAGTGGTAGCGGTACTGCTGCACCATCAGGCTGGGTAAATACTGACTCTTCAGTATAAACTGCGGAATAATATTTTGCATTTCATGTAAACTGCGTAATGATATTCCTCATTTCATGTAAACCGTGGAATAATATTCCACAGTTCATGTAAACTTCAGAATAATATTCCACTTTTTCCCATGGTTTGCATTAAATTCCGTGGCAATCTCTGAGGCTGTGGAATTGTGGAAAAATCAGGGCCTTGTGTATAGGCTATCATCTCAAAAAGAGGATGTTGATAGGGAGTTGGGAGAGCAGATAAGGAGGGTCAGTGCAGAGGGTAACACCATGATAGTGGGGGACTTCAGTCTGCCCGGGGTGGAGTGAAGCACCCCAGCCACCTTGAGCATCAGGGAACAGGTCCTCCTGGAGGCTTTCCAGGACAGACAGCTTTTTAGTGCAGATGGTAAGAAAACCAACCAGGGAAGGGAATATAATGGACCTTGTGCTGACAAATGGAGAGAATGTCTGGGAATTGGGGGTGGAGGTCCTCCTGGCAGGGAGCGACCACCACACAGTGTGGTTTTTACTCAGTATGGCTAAAGAGACAGCCGTAATAAGAACAAAGGTGATGGACTTCAGGCAGGCAGACTTTGGAAGGGTAAAGGAAATATTGGGGGGGGGTAACCATTGTCCACCCACACATGGATGCTAACCAGAAATGGGAGATTATCAAACTTAGGTTAGCAAAGGCCACCAACGCTTGTTCAAAGCTCTAGAACAAAAAGGCCAGGTCTAAGAGGCCAAGCTGGTTAAGCAGGGAGGGTTAAGGAAAAAAGGGCTGCCTTCAGGAAATACATGAGTTCCAAATGGGAGGAGGATAGGGAGGAGTACATGATGAAATCAAGAGAGGTGAGCAGATTGGTCAGGGCAGCCAAGGCAGCAAAGGAGCTTAGGCTGGTACAGGGGATCAGAGAAGGGGAAAAGGATTTATTCAAGTACATAAGGAAGAGAAGAAGCTGTAAGATCAGATTTTTAGGATTAAGGTAGAAGAGGAGTGGGCGGAGAAGGGTGGAGCAGGCAGAAGTGCTCAATTACTACTTCTGTTCTATGTTTACCAGGGAGAAGATGGGGCCAATGCCACAGGGGAAGGGAGGGGTGGGAACAGGAGGGGCAGAGATAACAGATGGGGAAATCCCAGTGAGCAGATTCCTGAAAGGCCTTAGGGCCCTGAGGGTGGATAAGGCACCAGGCCCAAACAGCATACACCCCAAGGTGCTGATGGAGTTGGCAGAGGTCCTGGCGGGAATGCTGGCAGACTTGTTCAGTATCTCTCTGGGGACCAGTTGCATACCCCAGGACTGGAGGATGGTGCATGTGGTGCCCTTTCACAAAAGTGGACCCAAGGATGTACCAGGGAATTATAGACCAGTCAGACTCACCTCCCTCATGGGTAAGCTGATGGAGACTATCCTCAAGGAGAGGCTAGTAGCCTTCTTGGAGGAGAATGGCCTCCAGGACAACAGGCAGCATGGGTTTGTCTTAGGTAGATCCTGCCAGACCAACCTAGTTGACTTTTACAACTAGGTGACTAGAGCTGTCAAAAGAAGCCAGGCGGTGGATGTCCTGCATCTGGACTTCAGCAAAGCCTTTGATTCGGTGCCCCACGGTAGGTTGATTAGCAAACTGGAACACCTGGGGGCAGGAGAGAAGCTGGTGGAGTGGGTCAAGTACTATCTGCGGGATAGGCAGCAGAGGGTAGTTGTGGGGGGGGGCACTCAGCTCCAAGGGCTGTAACCAGCAGCGTTCCTCAAGGCTCAGTGCTGAGTCCTGTGTTGTTTGGCATCTTTATTGCCAACATCTCAGATGGGATTAGGAATAAGATCAGCCTTTTTGCTGATGACACAAAGATCAGTGCAGTGCTGGACAATGCAGAGGGGTGACTGGGACTACAGGAGGATCTGGATAAACTTGAGCGCTGGTTGGACACATGGTAGCTGGGATTCAACACAAAGAAGTGCAAAGTCATGCACTTGGGAGCCAGGAACACAAGGTATTGCTACAGGCTGGGGGGGGGTATAGGTGTCCTTATCAGAGGAAGAGAAGGATCTTATGGTGCTAATCACAGGGCAAATTAACCATTCATCACAGTGCAGAAAGGCGGCAGTGAAAGTAAATAAGATGTTGGGGTGTATTGCCAGAGGTATCACCTCCAGGGGGAGGAAGGTCATCCTACCACTGTACAGGTCGCTGGTCAGACTGAACCTGGAGTACTGAGTACAGTACTGCCATCCCCACCTAAATAAAGATGTCAGTCTGCTGAAGGGGGTCCAGTGCAGAGCAACCAGGATGATCATAGGATGGAGGGCAAACCCTACGTGGAAAGAGTGAGTGAGCTCGACTTGTACTCACTGGAGGAGAGGAGAAATAGAGGGGATATGATCGAAACCTTCAAATATATGAAGGGCATAAATAAGGTTGGTACAGAGGGGATTTTTAGGTTAAAGGGAGGGAGAAACTCTAGGGGTACAGTCTAAAATTGGAGGGAGAAGTTTCAGGAGGAAAATAAGAAGGCACTACTTCACTACTTGGTTGGGTGGAGTGCATTACCAGTAGAGGTGGTATCCTTAAAATCTGTGAGCAGTTTTAAGGGGGGATGGGACAGGGTCAGGGGGAAGGTCATTACTGCTCAGGTGGGGGAGCAGCTACATAGTAATAGGCTAATAGCTGAACACTCGAGCAGACTCGCTAGACCATGTGGCCTGTATCTGCTGGCATTTTCTGTATGTTCGTAAATGACTGACAGGTAGAAACCATCTGTGCAGAGACTAGTTACATTTTCCAAGCAATATTTTATTGTATTTTTTGTGTCTTTTGTAGGTGCCAACAGCATAGCTGTTGGCACCTGTTGAGGTCTTGCTTACTCTTTTGTGCATTAAGTCAAGTTTAAAGTTACATTCAGTGTGAATGATTGACTGCATGATGTCAGTGATAGGGTTTTTAGGACTTGACATAGGGTTTCAGACCTGCCCAAGCCTCGGTTCGATCCCGTGTATTGCACACTCTTTTTCGCTACAGTTTTTATTGTATGAGAAAAATTGTTAGACGTCATTGCTGCTGTATTGAAGGGTTTCAGAAGTGCTAAATAGTAGACTTTCAGATAATTGAACTTAGTTTTATAGTATGTTGTAGTCAATTAAATTAGTCCCGGCTGAGGCTTGTCTAGTTTTTTTTTTTTAATTCTTTTTGCCTCTGGTCCTCCACACAATGCTCCTAATGGAGCTTGGCCCCTGTCCTGCATGCCGACACACCATGCCCCTAGGCGGGGCCGCTGGGTGGGCACCCTGCCCCAATGGTCAATGTAGGCGAGCTCTGGCTTATCCCCCAGGGCGGGGCCATGGGAGCGGGACCCCCAGCAGACACTAGTGGCAGCAGGAGTGGCGGCAGAGCAGGGTGTCATGGCCGGGGAAAGGAGATTTTATGGCTGTGTTCCCCTGGGAGGTGGGGCATGCACTGACGCCAGCATCTGTCTCGCCTCCCCCACAAGCAGGTGCGGGCCTTTTCCGGCAATTCCCCCAGCCTCTGCCAGAGGTTGCCAACCAGACACTTCCCAGAGAAGGAGAGCCACCCTCCGCTGCTCTATCCTTCTCCGCCCATCTGGCCCTCTGATTCCCGGGTCCGTTCCTGAACCCGGGATGTCGGTGTCACAAGCAGTCACCTTGCTGCTGCACCAGTGGGCTGTCATGGCTTGTCTAGGTTTAAATACAATTTGAGTCACCTATTTAGCAGGTTGTGACATAACCTCTCCATCACATACTTACCTGTAGCTGAGTGGCACACTGAATATGTGTTTGCTTAACAGGCAAAGGATTAGTGGGTCACATCCTGGCAGGGATTTAGACATTTATTTTTAAGATGGAAACTCACTTGAGTGGTGATTCATGGTAGTGTGGAGTCAGAATGGTAAATTGTATGAGAAGTAAATTTAGGTGAGAACAACAATGCGATGGGATTAGCTCCCCCTTTGCCTGTTTTGCAGGTTGTGACATAACCTCCACACCATGGGAAATGCAACTCACTTTCCTGCAGCTCAGTGGCACATTGAATTTGTGTTCACTAAGCCAGAAAGGGATCAGTGGTTCAAATCATGGAAGGGACTTATACATTTGTTACAGAAGTTTTTTTTTTGTAAGATGGTAACTCGCTTGAGTGAGGATTCATGGTGGTGTGGAGCTGGAATAGTAAATTATATGAGAAGTAAATTTAGCTAAGAACAACAACCTCTGGAGGTAAATTGCCTTCTGGGATTAGAACCCCAGTCATCTGTTTTGCAAGTTGTGATATAACCACTACATCATAGAACTGGAGCTCACTGATCTGCAGCTCAGTGGCACATTGTGTGTTTTCTTAGCAGACAAAGCATCAGCGGTTCAAATCCTGGCAGGGAGTTAAGCCTTTTTTCAAATTTGTTTCATAAAATGGAAATTCACTTGAGTGTCAATTCGTGGTGGAGTGGAGTTGGAATAGTAAATTATGTGAAAAGTAAATTTAACTAAGAACAACAATCTGTGAAGGTAAATTGTCTGCTGGGATTAGATTCCCAGTCCTTGGTTTTGCAGGATGTGATATGACCTCTACATCACAGGAACTGCAACTTGTTTACTAGCAGCTAAGTGACACACTGAATGTGTGTTTGTCTAACAAGCAAAGGATTCGCAGTTCAGATCCTGGTGGGAACACGAACATTTTTTTGATAAGATGGAAACTTAACTTGAGTAGCAATTCATGGTGGTATGGAGTTGGAATAGTAAATTATGTGAGAAGAAAATTTAGCTAAAAACAACAATTTGTGAAGGTAACTCGCCTGCCTGGATTAGAGCCCTAGTCCCCAGTTACGCAGGATGTGATATACCTCTACACCATAGGTACTGCAACTACATTACCTGCAGCTCAGTGGTACACTGATGTGTGTTTTGCTTAGCAGCCGAAGTATCGGTGGTTCAGATCCTGGTAGGTGACATGTGATGACATTTATTTTTTTGTAAGGTGGGAACTGACTTGAGTGGTGGTGATTCATGGCGGTGTGAAGGTGAAATAGTAAATTATATGATAAGTAAATTTAGCTAAGAACAACAATTTGTGAAGTTATACTGCCTGCTGGATTTATATCCCAAGTTGCCTGTTTTGCAGGTTGTGACATAACTTCTACACCATAGGAACTGCAACTCACTTACCTGCACCTCAGTGGCACACTGAATGTGTGTCTGCTTAGCTGGCAAAGGATCAGTGGTTTGAATCCAGGAAAGCACACAGTATATTTAAGCAATAATCCACAACAGGGTTTGAGTTGTTGTGGGATTTACCCACGCCTAGTGTGGTGTGTCACAAGATTGCAGGCCAAGTAATGAAAACCACACCAGAAGTGGGTAGATTCCACAACAACCCACACCCTTGAGTGGATTATTGTAATTATACGACAGACCCTTTGAAAAAAATTAAAGAATTGGTAAAAATTCAAATTTACGTTTTTCTTTTTCTTTTCATCAGCTATTTTGATGGATATTCTTCCTCGCTATAGAAAATAGCCCCCCCTCCCCGAGAGCTCCTTGGAAGAATGAGTGTATTGGAAGTAAGCCAAAGCAGGGAGATCGGTTTATTTCTCTTTTTCTTCTTCTAATAAATTTGCACCTGTTAGAGTTTTACTCTGACAGCATGACGAAAGAGTACTACTGATTAGAGAGACATCAGGATTGGGGCTACGTTGCAAGTCTGGAAGTGAGTAACAGATACTGCAGAAAGACATGAAGAACAAGGCAGGTGACAGAACGGCGCTAGTTTTTTTTTTATTTGTGATTTGCTTTTCTGGGGGACTGCATTGGTGAGGGTGTTTATTGGGATTTTTATTCATTTTTTTGTGGAAATGTGATGGCAGAAAAGGACCACCAGGCCCACCTAGTCTGCCCACTTGCCTAGCAATCTGCTAGGACATACCCTTCTCCCACCCGCCCCCACTCCACCCTCACCAATCCCTTGTATCTGTCCCATACTCTTTTGAAGCCTTCCACTGTTGTTTCTCCAGTCAGCTCCTCAGGGAGCTTATTCCACTTTTCCACCACCCTCTCTGTGAAATAGTACTTCCTAATGTTACCCTTGAACTGTCCCCCCTCGATCTGTATCCCATGCCCCTAGTCCTCTAATTCCCTTTCAGCTGGAAGATGCTTCTCACTGACACCTGGTTAATACCTTTTAGGAACTTGAAGGTCTTAGTCATGTCCCCCCTTTCTCTCCTCTGATCCAGGGAGTACATGTTCAATTCCCCTAAACTTTCCTTGTAGGACAGGTGGCTGAGCCCCTTTACCATCTTCATGCCCCTCTTCTGAACTCACTCCAGCCTCCCCACATCCTTTCTGAGATATGGCCTCCAGTAGTGGACCCCATACTCCAAATGTGGCCTAACCAGATGGGTGTACAAGGGTACTCTGACCTCCCGCCTCCTCCTACTGGTAATCCTCCTTTTGATGCAGCCCAGCATTCTGCTGCTCCTGGCCACTGCTCCCTTGCAGTGCTTTTCCACCTTCAGGTCCCTCGATATAGTGATGCCTAGGTCCCTTTCCTGTTGTTACTTTCAGGCCTCTGCTCCCCCATACAGTACCCTGCCCTCTGGTTTCTGTAGCCAAGATGCATGATCTTGCACTTGTCCATGTTAAATGAAAGCTTCCACTTCCTTGACCATGCCTTATGCCTCTCCAGATCCCTCCGCATTTTGTCTACCCCTTCCTGAGTGTCCACCCTATTGCAGACTTTAATAATGTCTGCAAACAGACTCACACCCCCTTCAGGGTCCTCTGCAATGTCCCCTATGAATAGATTGAACAGTAGTATCCCTAGAGGGACCCCATTGGTGACCATGCCCTCTCTTGATGCCACCGTGTTTACAATGACTCTGTCTCCTGCCCCCAGCCAGTTTCCCATCCATCGAACCACTTTATAGAAGTGTTTATAGACCTCTGCCTGGTGGCAGTCAAGAGCCGGTGTGGTCAGCCTCCCTGATCTGGGAGAGAAGAGCTGCCTGGCAGCTGCTCAGTCCTCTCCTGGCCTCTCCCGGCCTCTCCCACCCAGTCTACCCCCAGCAGCCCAAGCTCATTCCCAAACCCTGGTCACTGGTGTGGCAGGAGGCAAAGTGCTTGGCACCTCAGCCTTCCATGCCACTGGGCCGGCTTATTGGTATTTTTTTAATAGGAATGGTGATTTAAGGCAGAGAGAGAGAGCAGTTAGGGTGAGTGTGAGGGAAACAGATACGCAACTGGGAAAAAATTATTTTAAAAGTTTATTTAAACTATCACAGTTTGTTTCCAATCCAGGGTCAGCATGTAGCAGGCAGGGGTCATGTCAGAGTGTGTAACACTCTCAGTTGAGCTGCGGGTCAGATTTTCCTGAGTCCCACAAACAGATAATTTACCTGTCTATAAGTGAAAGTTCTTCAGTTTGCAGTCGTGCTTAGCGAGGGAAAACAAATTATGGCTTTTTGTTGTTGTATGGGAAATTGGGCATACAACAAGTCAGAGCCAGTGGTTTAGGTAGGTTATTTTTCATTTTTTTGTTAATATGAGGTGTGGTTTCATTTAAGTTCTAGCACTGTGTGTAATGATCGCAGTTTCTTACGGTTGGCTTTTGGGGGGGAAAAATGGTGGGTTTGTTTTGATTTTTTTGGGATGTATTGATTTAATTGGTTGTGCTGCTGCCACCCTAACTGACTGGCACCTTTTTTTCTGGGTTGTTGTAGGAAACCCCGGCTCAAGAGTGCCAGTCAGCCAATCAGGAAGTCGGATTCTCTGACCCATTGTATAATTTAATACATAATTATTTCACACTTTAGAGACCTTATTTGGCACCTTTGGTACCATGTGTACTTTGATAATCTTTTAGAGCTTTTTTTGTTTTACATTTATTCAACCCATTTTCTTTTTTTTAAAACTTAGTTTTTATTGAAGTGATTTCGAGCACTCAGATGGCATTAGATTACAGTAGTTCCATAAAGATTTCTTTTTATAAATGACTATATTTATACCCCAGGAAATCTTACTGTATGCTGACAAATGCAGTATGGTCTCACCATAGGACTGCCCCGGAGCCGAAATGGTTAATAGAACCTATGCTAATGATGGAATGTTAGGCTCGAGCTTGGTTTTCAAATCACTGTCCCTGGTTGCACCTCTTGCAGCCATCAGATTCTTTACTCCGCTTGCCTCAGTAAGACGTCTCCGGAGCGCTCTCCTTCACTTCATTTGAAGAAGTTTATTTCTTGGTCAGATTTAAAGTCTTTGTTATTTTATTCAATTTTTGAAGCACTGTCCTTGGTTCACAGGTAGGTTTAGTTAGATAGTGTCAAATTGGTAAGTTTTCTCGGTCCCTTTCCGGTTCTCCCAAACCGGGAGGGAACTGAACCTTTATTTGGTATTGTAATTGTCTAATTACAGCATTTTTACCGTCCAGTAAGGTGGTTTAGTTAAATTTCATTCTTGTTTTTTAACCGAGGTAATTCTTGGTTCATTTCGGTTCTAACCAACCGATAAATGTCACAGCCTAAGAAACGAATGGGCCCCACAGGTTTCTAACATTGTTCATAATATGGGGAACCGTTCGCTAAAGCAGATCCTCATTTAATTTGTGTTATTTGTTTGGGGTTTGCCACCTCAAGGAGGATTGTGAGATTTGTAAGAATTTCCCTCAGTCGATGCTTGATAGGCGATTTAAGCGACTGCAGGAGAAAATGTCAGAAAACCACTGAACCGATAGCGGACACTCATAAGGAACCGGGGGACCAGCCCTCTGACAAGGGCGACTCCTCAACTTCAAGAAAAAGACTTGCTAAATCAGCCACTGACCCGGCTCATTCTGGCAGAAGACTTGGTTTGCTGGCCAAGGCACCTAGCTTCACCTGAGCTCTTTCCTTCTAAGACTGCTTGAAAGGCAGAGTAGAGAAACTTACCAGAGCAAGGGAAAAGGACTAAGACTTATTTTGGCTAAGCAGATTTACTGTGTGGTGTTTTTAATTTTTACTCACAGGGATTGCTACTGTTTGTTAACATTTCATTGCTTTATTTTTCTCTGTAGCAAAGGGTTTCTTACAGCGTATATCTTCTCTGAAATTATTACAGGTGGTGCTTTACAGGTTTTACAGTTTTATCTAACATTAGGATAAGCTTTCAGGGTTACTGTATTTGTTGTTGACTGGTTGTTTCTGCTCTTACCTCCTTGTTCTTTCGTCCGTGGTTCTTCTTTTTTGGCAGAGGAAGGGCCCAGCTACCCACCCCCATCCCCAACCACCCCACACTACACTCCTTTTATAGGGTACCACAGTTGTGACATTTCCTGTAGCAGAGCAGGAAGGGGTGGATCAGTGGGGCCTCCACAAGGTGAGCTCATTTACAGGGGCACTGGTAATTTAACTTGTTATAACAAGTTAAACAAAACACAATCAAACCATTACTTGCATTTTTTTTCCTTTCTTTTCCTTCTAATTACTCTGACTAGGTTATAAACCCAGCAACTTATCTGGAATGGATATCATTAACTGCAGGTACTGTGGAACAATTTTCAGAAGGACAGTCTTACAGGATTTGGGACAACTGTCCCTACATGCTGAGCCTTTGGAGATCTTAGGGCTCAGCTCGGGCAGCATGGGCAGAGATTGCGCCTCAAATTTCATATTCAAGAGGAAATACATTATAAGAACCACCACCATTTCCCCAGCATCCAACAGAAAACCGACCACCAGAGGTTAGTTGGTCCAGGAGGTTGGCAGGTGGTTAGGAGGGCAAATCGGGTGCCCATCACTCTGCTCTCCAACATATTACCTCCAAAACCATATAAACACTACAACAGGTATCTGCCTCTATCTCTGAAATCAAACAAAGAGGCAGAAGACACTGCAGAGCAGGACACTGCAGCACAGGAGCTAGCACAACAAAACTCACCCAAATCAGGAACCAAAACAAAAAAACCAAACAGGAAATCCAAAAAACTTCTGATCATAGGAGACTCCATGATTCGGGAGCTGATACCCATCTCCAGCCAGGGGTAATGGTCAGATGTCTCCCAGGTACATCAGCATGGAGAGACACTGACCGCATTGCTAAAATTGTTCACAAAGCAGGAGAAAACATTGATGTCCTAGTACACATAGGACTAATGATCTCACCAGCCGGTCAGTTGTGGAGACCAAGGAACACCTGACCAGGCTGGGTGACAAACTATCATCTATTTTGTCCGGCATCTCCTTCTCTGAGATCCTGCCAGTCTGGGAGAGGGGAGCAGATGGACGGAAGGTCAGAGAAGGGGAGATAGGGGAGCTAAACATGTGGCTCAAGGGCTGATGCCAGGAAAAAGGACACAGATTTGTAGGGAACTGGCAACAGTTCTGGGAGCGAAAGTTCTTTAAATTTGATGGACTGCATCTGACTAAGGAGGGAGTCAGTGCATTGGGGCAGAAGTTTGACGTCTTTGCAGAATATTTAAACTAGCAAATGGGAGAGGTGCAGCACCCCATACATCGAATGGGAAGAACCCCTCCCCTCAGCTAGTGGTCAAACAGGGATTCAGCATGTTTGCAGTTCATTTGCATCACCAGGTAAGAAAAAAGGTTTGTCTCCCCATACAACGCACAGGGGTAATGCCAAACCTCACCCAACAACTAACACACCAAAATCTGGCCAATGGAAAATCATGTACATAAATGCTCACAGCCTGGGAAATAAGATCCCAAACCTGCAGGCAATAATGTCAGAGGCTAAACTGGACATAGTAGCAATTAGTGAGACGTGGTTTACCAGTAACCACACTTGGGAGACTTCAGTACCTGGCTATGTATTGTTCAGAAGAGACCGAGGTGCAAAAGGAGGGAGGAGTGGCCCTGTATGTCAATGAAGATATCAAAGCTACAGAAATTCAGAATACACATAAGGAGCCAGAAGAACTGTGGGTCACCCTGGAAACAGGAAATGGGACAGCCATAAGAACTGGGGTTGTCTACAGGCCCCCAGACCAGGGGAGGACATAGACACATTACTGTTAGAAGATATACAAAACATGACAGCTAAAGGGAGGTTCTGATAATGGGAGACTTCAACATGCGGATACAGATTGGTCAATACCAGCAGGAACATCTGCCAGAACTAGACACATAGTGGATTCCCTGCAGGGAGGGCCTCAAACAACTGGTACAGCAACCCACAAGAGACAGGGCTATCCTAGATCTAGTACTGACTAACAGGGAAGGGATCACAGATCTCCAGGTAGAAGGTCACCTGGGGGCCAGTGACCATCACATGATATGGTTCAATTTGGCTACTACATCTAAATCATCCCATTCCAAGGCAAAAATATGGGACTTCTGAGGTGCTGACTTTGATAAGATGGCCAACAGAGTTAAGCTAGCCCTGGCAAAAAGAAACACAGGTGAGGGGTACAGGCAAAGTGGGCAAGCATTAGGATGCAATACTTGAAGCAACATCCCATTGTGTTAGACAGAAAAGGATTGCAAAGAAGAAGGAACCACTTTGGTTCTCAAATACAGTAGCAGAAAAGGTCAGAGCCAAAAGGCTGGCCTTCAGGAAATATAAAGGAACACAGCGGGATGAAGATAGGAGGCATACAAAACTGCCCTAAGGGAAGCAGGGAGGCAGTAAGGCAGGCAAAGTCCCAAACTGAGGAAACACTAGCACCTAACAGTAAAGAAGGTGACAAGACTTTCTATAGATACATTAGTGAAAGGAGAAAGTCCAGAGGGAGCATTAAGCTTAATGGAGAAAAGGAGCATGTGAGGAGGAGGACCTGTAAAGGCATCTATCCTAAATAGATACTTTTGCTCAGTATTTACTGAAGAGAAGGTAGGGCAGGTCCCACAGCTCAGCATCATGTACACAGGGGAGGAGGTGATTTTCTCCCTTCACAAAAGAAGGGTCCTAAAAGAGCTTGCTAAGCTCAGGGTGGATAAGGCAATGGGACCTGATGGCATACATCCCAGGGTAGTTAAGGCTAAAGGTGGAACTAGCAGAGCCATTAGCAGAACTGTTTAGTGAGTCTCTGAGCACAGGAGAGGTCCCAGAAGACTGGAGAAGGCTCATGTGATCCCGCTCCACAAGAGTGGTAGCAGGGAGGAGGTGGGGAACTACAGACCAGTCAGTCTTACCTCAGTAGTGGGCAGATTATGGAGGCACTCCTTAAGGAAAGGATAGTGCAACACCCTGGAATCCATAGGGCACAGGATCCAGGACAGCATGGGTTTACAAAGGAAGGTCCTGTCAAACTAATCTCATAGATTTCTTTGACTGGGTAACCAGAGTGGTGGACCAAGGGGGAGCAGTTGATGTCACCTACCTTGACTTCAGCAAAGCTTTCGATACTGTTCCACATAGAAGATTGATTAATAAGCTGGGTAGGCTTGGGGTGGGTCAGGAGTTGGTCAACTGGGTGGCAAACTGGTTGACGGGCAGAAAACAGAGAGTGGTGGTAAATGGTATACAGTCAGAAGAGATGCAAGTCACAAGTGGGTACCTCAGGGATCAGTCCTGGGGCCAGTCCTCTTCAACATCTTCATTAGTGACCTTGCAGATGGACTAGAGGGTAAGGCTTGTCTGTTTGCAGATGACACCAAGATCTGCAACAGAGTAGATGATCCAGATGGGGTGGGCAGAATGAGAAGAGATCTGGATAAACTAGCAAAATGGTCAGAAGAGTGGCAACTAGGATTTAATGCAAAGAAGTGCAAAATCATGCACATAGGGAAGAGAAACCCTGAAGCCACCTATAGACTGGGAGGGGAGTTGCTAGCAGTCACAAAGGAAGAAAGAGACTTGGGCATCATCATCACTGATGACCTGAAATCATCAAGCAGACCTCTAAAGCAGTAGGTAAGGCTAGGAGGGTGTTAGGGTGTATTAGTAGGGTATCACAAGTTGTAAGAGGGAGGTAATAATCCTCTTTGCAAGACACTAGTTAGGCCCCATCTGGAGTACTGCGTGCAGTATTGGAGGCCACACCTTCACAGGACATTAACCAATTGAGGCAGTCCAGAGAAGGGCAACCAAATGGTGCAGGGACTGCATCAGAAGACATATGAGGACAGATTAACAGAGCTCAATATGTACACCCTTGAGCAAAGGAGGAGAGAGGTGATATGATCGGCGCATTCAAACACCTTAAGGGCATTAACAAGGTGAAAGAGTCTAACATGTTTAAATATAAGAAAATTAGCAGGACAAGAGGACACAGCATAGAGATTAGAGGGGCGATTAAGGGAATGTGAGGAAATTCTTTTCACAGAAAGGGTGGTGGATGCATGGAATGGCTTACCACAAGAAGTGGTGGCTATGACTACAGTGCAGGGCTTCAAACAGGCATGGGATAGGCATAAGGGAGCAATACAAATGACTATGAATAGATAGGCCACTGACAGAGCAAAGGCCAATGGCATATTTATAAGGTAGAAAAAGAAATGGGCAGACTGGATGGGCCTTGCGGTCCTTATCTGCCGTCAACTTCTATGTTTCTATGGCAAAAGAAAGAGAAACACTCAGCGGTTGACCTGCAACCGAAGGCATCGGTCCCAGCCGCTGAAGAGATAGCGAACGCGATTCGCATTATTCAGTCCCTGCAAACCAACCCGGTTCCGGTTGAAAAGAGACCGTGGTTGGTTTCTGCAGGTCCTGCTTTGGTTCCCGGTTCAGGGGAACTTGAAGGGGACGTTGGAACAGGGGATTATTTTGATGATGATGATGACGGAGATGACTATGGGGAACCGATTGAACCAGATGTCTCCCCGGATCCTCAGAGACCTGATTCCCCTGATAAGGGAACTGAGGATTATACATCCCATTTTCAAGTTGTTAGACAGGTGGCTCTGTCCTTGGACCTCCCCACTCAGGAATCTATTGATGAGGAGGAAGAGCAAGATTACAGAAAAATTATGGATGTGCCAACTTCAAAAAGAGTCCAGTTGCCTGTCCACAAGTCCTTACAGAAACAGGTATTGAAAGTACTGCACGCACCCACTTCCATTCCACCCCTGGAAAGAAAGGTGGATAAGAACTACTGGGTAGCTAAGGGTGGGGCAGAATTTTTGTTTGGCCACCCTAGCCATGAAGGAGTGGTACAGGCTGCAGCCTGTGATAAGGCTGGCATTCCTTTATCCTCACATCCTCCTGACAAAGACTCCTGAAGGATGGATTCTATCACCAAAAAGCAGTATCTTGGGTCTTCTCTTGCAATAAGACAGGCTTCTTATATAGCTTATGTTGCAAGGTATTAAAGAACTTTGTGGAACACTGTTTTGGAGATCACAAAGTCAGTGCCAACTCCCATGGCAGTGGATTTGGAAGAGGCTGCAAAGAGGGGCATAGAGGTATCTAAGGTGCAATTTTGAATGGCAGTAGACACTAATGATACTGCTGCCAGGCAGATGGCCTCTTCTATATCTTTGTGAAGGTTTGCATGGCTCGGGACAACTAACCTGACACAGGACACTCAGTCCAAAGCAATGGACTTTCCCTGTGAGCCTCTGTCTCTGTTTGGTAAGCAGACAGAGCTTTCATGAAAAAAATGGATGATTACAAGACATCTTACCAAAGTGCCGCTACAAAAGAGAAATCCTCTACACCCCATAAGCAGCAAGACAGGGGTTCCAGAGGTAGGCCCTATAGGCCATTCTTTCAGCCCTAAGCTTTTCCTCAGTATCAGCAGTACCAGCACCAGAGAGGCTACTTCAGAGGCAGGGACAGAAGGGGTGGTAACCAGATGGCCCCTAGCACTCAGCAAGCTTCAAAACCTAAGCAGACCCCCTGAGGAGTCTGCTTGGGTTGCCACCTAGTACCAGTAGGAGGCAGGTTGGCCCACTACCTTCAGGAATGGAAATCCATCACTACAGACAAGTGGGTCCTAGAGGTAGTGGGCCAAGGCCTGGCCCTCAGCTTCAAATTAAAACCAAGGCTGAGGGCAATAGTTTTTTGACCCTCATCCCTAGCAGAAAACCTGTTGCTGGAGAGGGAGGTATTAAACCTACTTTCTCTAGGGGCAATAGAGCCAGTTCCTCTGCAACAGAGGGGCAAAGGCCTCTATTCAAGGTACTTTTTCACTGTCAAGAAAACAGGGGAGTGGTGACCCGTACTGGATTTCTGGTATCTGAGCAAGCATTTACTGAAACCAGAATTCAAAATGGTCACTCTGGCTACAATTCTGCAAATTTTAAAGCATGGGGAGTGGTTTGCATCCCTAGATCTCAAGGATGCTTACTTCCACATCCCAATAAGGCAGTCACACAGAAAATTTCTTAGGTTCAAGCTGCCCTCAGGCCATTACCAGTTCAAGGCAATGCCTTTCTGTCTCACTTTTGCTCCAAGGGTGTTCACAAAATGCTTGGCTGTGGTTGTAGCACACCTAAGGAGAATAGGAGTGGCAGTATTTCCCTACCTGAATGATTAGTTACTGGTAGGGAAAAATCCTCACCAGACCAAACAGTCCCTTGCACTTACACAGGATCTCCTGCATTCCCTGGAGTTCCTAATAAATCAGGAAAAAGTCAGTGCTGCAACCAGTGCAGCTCCTAGAGTTTATAGGGGCTCAACTGGATTCAGTAAAAGGAAAATCTTTCTTTCCACAGGAAAGAGCAAGCAACTTGGTACAGTTGGCAAGCTTCTTCCAACCCGGCAGTCTCAGGCCAGCCAGGCACTTTCTGCAGCTGCTGGGCCATATGGCAGCATCAATAGCTACAGTGCTAGGAGCAAGGTTTCAAATGAGAGACATTCAGTATCATTTGAAACAGTACTGGCTCCAAAAGGATTCCCTGTCAAAGCTGATTCCAGTGACCCAAACACTTGTACAGGCTCTGCAGTGGTGGCTAGTAGAAGAGAACCTCAGGCAAGGGGTTCCCTTCCTGCAGGTACAACCCTTCAGGGTCTTACGGATGCATCCCTCCTAGGTTGGGGAGCACACTTAGAGGAGCATACCATCCATGATTCATGGTCCAAGCAGGAGTCCCTGCTTCACATCAATCTACTGTAACTCAGGGCAGTCTTGTTAGCACTGCAGGCATATGCCAGCATGCTTCAAGGGCAAGTGGTACAGGTCCGGATGGACAACACTACCACAATGTACTATATCAACAAACAGGGAGGCACAAGGTCCACTCCTCTGTGCACAGAGGCTATGTCAGTATGGACCTTGGCCTACTCACTAAATATCCAGTTGTCAGTTGTTCATTTGCCAGACAAGGACAATGTTCTGGCAGATGCACTAAGCAGAATACATCAGGGCCACCACAAATGGTCCCTGAACAGTCATGTACTACAAGTAGTTTTCAGAAGGTGGGGAACTCCAGAGATAGATCTCTTTGCCTCACTAGAAAACCACCAGCTACCAAGGTATTGTTGCAGACCACCAGTGTCAGGGTCAGTACCACTGGATGCACTAGTCCTGAATTGGTCGGGGAAGTTTCTGTATGCCTTCCCTCCATTTCCATTACTACTAAGGGTTCTGATCAAGCTCAGATCCCAGCCTTCCACAATGATCCTAATTGCTCCAGATTGGGCCAGGCAACCTTGGTACTCCATGGTACTGGACATGTCAATAGCCAAACTGGTTAGTCTTCCCATGAGGCACAACCTGCTGACCTCATCCCAGGGCAGGATCCTGTACCCGAACGTTCAGTATTTCAGACTCAAGGCCTGGCTTTTGAGGACCTAGAGTGTGCCAATATACACCTTTCAGAGAGTGTTATGCAGTTCCTCAGGGTTTCTGGAAAACTTACTACCAGAAAGATTTATTCTTCCAAGTGGAAAAGATTTTCTATGTGGTGAAAAAATAGAAAGCTGAACCACAATCAGGCAGGACTGCCTGTGGTTCTGGACTACCTTACTCACCTGTATTCTCTAGGCTTATTGCCTTCCTCACTGAAGGTGCACTTGGCCGCAGTCTCAGCTTACCTATTAGCAGGTAAGTCATCATGCCTGACCTCTAATCCAGTGTTTAGGAGATTCTTCAAGGGATTGATGCATTTGCACCCACCCACAGAACTCCCACTCCAGTATGGGATCTCAGTATTTGCATAGCACAGCTTATGCAACCACCTTTTGAACCTATGGCAACAGCTGACCTTAAGTATGTGACTTGGAAGACTGTGTTTTTGGTTGCCATTACTTCTGCAAGGAGGGTCAGTGAACTCCAGGCTTTGTCCATGGAGCCTGATTATGTGGCATTCCATAGGGATAAGGTATTAGGAATAATAATAAATTCCTTCCAAAGGTGGTTTCAGATTTTCACATTAATCAGTCCATCACACGTCCAGTCTTCTTTACTGACCAGTCTACTTCAGGGGAACGTAGGCTGCATTGCTTGGATGTTAAGAAGGCGATCAGCTACTACTTGGAGCATACAAAAAGTCACAGAGTGGATAAGACCCAACTTTTTCTGACTTATGGGGAAATTGGGAAAGGCAAACCTGCCACAAAAAGGTTCACAGCAAGATGGATTGTGGCATGAATTGAGTTGTGTTATAGCAAGGTGGGTAAACAGCCCCCTCAAGGGCTCAGGACCCATTCTACCAGGGGGACAGCTGCACCTATAGCAGCTTCAAGAGATATCCCTCTGCTGGAAATCTGTAAAGCAGCTACCTGGAAAACAGTCCATACATTCACTAAGCACTATTGTCTGGACACACAAGCCAGGAGCGATGCCAGGTTTGGCATAGCAATTTTGCAGAGCTTGTTTCCTAAATAGGTACTGTGCCCGCCTCCAAAGGCACTGCTTGGGTAGTCTGCATTTGTCGGAATACAATAAGATTTCCTGGGGTTTGAAGAAAACATTACTTACCATAGTAATCTTGTTTCTTCTAGGGGAAATCTTACTGTATTCTGAGCTCCCACCCTTCCTCCCCTGCTAGGACCTTCAGGACCCTGCACATTGCTGTTTGTTATGTTGGAAACCTGTGGGTATCTAGTAGTTTGTTGGGCATCTGCTGACTTGAGTCTTAATGATGCCCTTGTTATTTGAGGGTATTTGTTCTTACCCTGTTCAGGGAATTTAGCATAGTTAAGCTTAGAGTTTTTAGCTTCTGCATGCTTCATAAGAACCTGATGGTTGCAGGAGGTGTAACCAGGGACAGTGATTTGAAAACCGAGCTCCAGCCTAACATTCCATCATTAGCATAGGTTCTATTAACAATTTCGGCTCCAGGGCAGTCCTATGGTGAGACCATACTGCATTTGTTAGAATACAGTAAGAGTCCCTTAGAAGAAACAAGATTACTATGGTAAGTAATGTTTTCTTCTCAATGATACATATAGAGTAACTGGTTAACTTCTTCAAGTTATAGAGAGTGAGTCAGGAATGTCTGAGGCATGCCTGTCACAGGTAGGGTACACCGTCTCTCAAAACAACCTGACCCATAGGCTGGTAAGGTGTCTTCTCCCTCCTCCTCCTCCACTCTTCCAGCTGCACGCTGAGGAATAGATAGGTCTTGCGGGCTTTTCAAGGGATAACATATGGGGCCCGACATTCAAAAGTTGGTGCAGACGCAAACAGGTCTTTGCCCTCACAAACTGGGGTTTGCGCTGGAGCTCCATATTCAGAAGGGGCTGTTGCATGGGCAAAGAGGGTTAGCACTTACTCAAAACATAATGCATGTTTGTGGGCAAGGGGAGAGGCATGTCCATGAATATGCATGCTACCCCATATTCAGCGGCATTGCTTTGTGCAAAAGGGTTTAGCATGGTTCTTTTTGCACAGCGCAAATATGGCTGAACAAAACTCCTACCTTAACTCTGGGCAAACCTAACAGCTGTCAGAGGTAATGCAGCCACCGAGCCGGTTGGCCGCTGGGGAGCACAACCGCCCCCTGTGGTCCTTGGAGCCCCCCCCATCACCAGCCCCATAGTACATTTACAGATCCCTGGTGCTAGTGGTCCCCCAATCTCCAGTCCCATAATTTGTAATCCATTCCCTGGTGGTAGTGATGCCCTCCCTTCCCCGATCCCCAGCCCTGTACTTTGTAATACATTCCCTGGTGGTAGTGGTCTCCTCCCACCATTGCCAGCCCAGAAATACAGACAACCCCTCCCTGGTGTCCAGTGGTCCCTCCCCCATGTATTCGCATCAGTGGTGCCGTGAGTGCATACTGTGACCAGTGTTACAAGCCCACTCCTGTGGGGCTGGAATTCCCTGGGCTACAGGGAATCCCCTTATGATCAGGGTCAGGGATACCCCATCTCTGTCCATTTAGTATGCTCATGGTCTCACAACTGAACATAGACCAGAGGATCCCGCCGTGATGCCCTCTTTCCGGGTCAGGGGCTGCAGAATAAAGTCTTGAATCTCTGTTCCTGGGAGAGAGCCCTCTTGGCCACTGCATAACGAACCAGAAAGTCACAGGCATGTATAGGCCTTCGGGGGACACCCTATATGTATCTTTCCCCAGAAATGCAGAGGCCAGTTCAGATCCTGACAGACCCCTCCTGAGACCTTTCGTATTCTTCCCCTTCTTGCATCCACAGGGTCCCTTGTGGTACTTTACTTTGGTAGTGTATGGTCCTTAGCAGTCAAACAGGTGTAGTATAGTTTGAACAAACTCTTCCCAACACACACTCAAAAGACACTGGCAGAATTATCTTAAAGTAAGCCAAAAGCTTTACTAATTAATTACTAAAAACAGTACATGACTTAAAGGCAAATCATTTTAGACGTTGGTTACAGGATATGGAAAAGAAAATGGAAGTATACAATAAAAACTAAACTGAAATTATTTTTTGAAAGTTCTACCTCAAGTCCATGGTTGCTGAATTTGAAGTGCAACGTGTCCTTAGAAAAGGTAGTTGAACATCTTGGTTCTTGGTCCAGGAGAATTCTTGAAAAATAAAATGTCTCTGTTCTCTTAGCAAGACAGAGTCTCACGTGCAAAGAGTTCCTT
Organism: Neoceratodus forsteri; assembly: GCA_016271365.2. Taxonomy (NCBI): domain Eukaryota; kingdom Metazoa; phylum Chordata; order Ceratodontiformes; family Ceratodontidae; genus Neoceratodus; species Neoceratodus forsteri. Next base: position 358,882,170 of record JADMNL010000025.1, read on the forward strand.
GAACTGGCAACAGACAAAGAAAAGAAGCAGCAAGCAAACAGAGAAGGGCTAAAACAAAGGCCCTGATAATAACCTTCTGCACCCTTGTTTTAGGGGTTTCCAAAAGGGCATGTCTATTGGATCGCAGCTTGCCCTGTGGTTAGCTAGCATTCTGGCTTCATGGCTATGCAATCAATCAGGGTTTAATAATTTTATTTAAAAATAAAAAAAAATCATTTCTGGCAGGGAACAAAGGGCCCAGAGGCAAACCAGTTTCAGCTTGAATTCCAGGCCCCCCAAATGGCTGCAATCAAGCTAAACTGAGCACTTTCTCCGAATGCTAGTCCATTTAGCTGTAGGATTACCTCAGAGAAGTCCTCTCAGGACAAAAGGTTCCCAGACATCCCGGCTCCTCCTGATACTGTGGGCTATTCAGACACAAATAGATTCCTGGTCTTCCTGCCCTGCTTAATTAGCCCATTTTGTTTCCTTTTAAATGGTCTAATCAAGCTCTAGTCCCTGACTAGAAGCTAACAGTTTATCTGCCTAGTAACAAGAAATTACATCCTTTTAGGCCCCATGGTTTTCTTTGTACCCATGATCCCTTGCAAGTTGCACTGGGCCACCATGGGCGTCTCTGATGCATTTCTTACATAAAATAATATGAAATATGATTAAAACAATAAGGCATGACCTTATCTCACCACACTTCTCCCTCCTTAACAGAACCTGGGGGAACACACCCCTTTGTAGTAAGGGTTTCCCCCAGTTCTCTCTCTTACTCCGATTGGCAGCATAGGCCATCTGCATTGGCATTAGCAGACCCTGACCTATGTTTAATGTACATGTCATAGGCCTGTAGTGCAATGCTCCATCTAAGGAGTCTCCCATTTATCTTTCCCATTTGGTTTAGCCACACCAGAGGATTGTGGTCTGTCTGTACCTCGAAGTGCCTCCCATAGAGGTACAGCTCTAACATCTTAAGCGACCACACCATGGCAAGGCATTCTTTTTCCACAATGGAGAACGCCTGCTCCCAGGGAAGTAGCTTCTTTCTTAGGTACACAATGGGGATGATCTTTCCTCTGCTGGGATGTCTATCTGAGGACGGCTCTAATCCCCACATCTGAGGCATCAGTCAGCACCACAAATGGCCTAATGTAGTCTGGGCTGGGCAGTATAGGTGAACTGCACAGTGTGGCTTTTAGCTGTATGAAGGCCCTGTTACATGCTGGGTCCCAGTTTACTTTCTTGGGTTGCTTTTTCGTTAACAAGCTAGATAGAGGAGCTGCCAGAGTGCTGTAATTTGGTACACATTTTCTGTAGTACCGTGCAGTCCCAAGGAAGCTCCTGACCTGCTTCTGGGTCTCAGGCATTGGCCATGCCTCAATGGGCTCTATCTTGGCCTGGTTTGGATGTAGTTGTCCCCTCCCCACTACTTGTCCCAAATATGACACCTCAGCCATGGCCACCTGGCATTTTTCTGCCTTAACAGTGAGTCCTGCCTTCTGTATCCTGACTAACACTTCCTTCAGATGGAACAGGTGTTCCTTCCAGCTGGTACTGGAGATGGCAATATCATCCAGATAAGCCACTGTGTACTCTTCAGCACCCTGTAGCACCTGATTTACCAACCATTGAAAGGTGGCAGGGGCGTTCTTCATCCCAAAAGGCATCACCTTAAATTCAAAGAGGCCTATTGGGGTGAGAAAGGCTGACCATTCCCTGGCTCTGGTAGTCAACTCTACCAGCCAGTATCCCTTTTTCAGGTCTATGGCTGTAAGGTAGGTTGCCCCCCCCAACTTGGCCAACAACTCATCTGTCCAGGGCATTGGGTGGGCATTGGACTTCATACGAACATACATATGAACATACGAAATTGCCAGCAGATACAGGCCATATGGTCTGTCTAGCCTGCTCAAGTGTGCAGCACTTCAGCCCATTAGACTGCAGCTGCCCCCCTCCCATTAACTCTTCCCTCCCCCAACTGCCCCCCAGTATGTACTTTCTGCTTGAATTTGTCCCACCCCCTCTTGAAGCACCCCACAGTCTGCACTGATATGAGTTGCTCAGGCAGTGCATTCCACCCTGTTACCACTCTTTCAGTGAAGTAGTACATCCTCCTTTCCCTCCTGAACCTGCTCCCCTTTAACTTCAGGGAGTGCCCTCTGGTGTCTCTTCTGTTCTGGAGAGTGAACCCACCCTGGAAGCCTGCTCTGTTCATCCCCTTCAGGTACTTGAAAGTCTTGATCATGTCCCCTCTCTCTCTCTCTCTCTCTCTCTCTCTTCTATCCTCCAGGGTATACATGTTGAGCTCTTTTAGTCTTTCCTTGTAAGTTCTATCCCCCAACCCCTGGATCATCTCTGTTGCTCTTCACTGCACTGCCTCCAGTAGTTTGATATCCCTTTTCAAGCACGGGCGCCAGAACTGCACGCAGTACTCCAAGTGTGGCCTCATCTGGGACCTGTACTGGGGCAATATGACTTCGCTACATCTGGATGTAATCCCCCTTGCTATACACCCTAGCATCCTGTTAGCCTTAGCCACTGCCTTCCTACACTGGGCTGAGTGGTTTAATTCCCCAGTAACCAGCACCCCCAGATCCTTCTCCTTGTTGGATGTGGACAGTTCGATGCCATCCATCCAGTAGCTGTATCCAGGGTTTTTGGCTCAGAAATGCATCACCTTGCATTTCTTGGTGTTGAACCCAAGCTGCCAGGTGTGTGACCACTCCTCAAGTCTTGCCAAGTCCTCCTACAGTAATTTGTCACCCTCCTCCCCATCCACCTCAACACAGATCTTAGTGTCATTGGCGAAGAGGCTGATCTTATTCTTGATCCCAACTGCTATGTCTGCGATGAAAATGTTAAACAGGACTGGTGTCAGTACTGATCCCTATGGGACACCACTTGTCACTGCCCTGGGCTCCGATGATTCTCCCCCCACAACTACCCTCTTGTCCCTCAGCCAGTTTTCTATCCATCGGACTGGCTTCCACCCTATACCAAGACTCCTCAACTTGCGGGTCAACCTTCCATGTGGCACTGAATCGAAGGCCTTGCTGAAATCCAGGTAGACTAAATCTACCACATGGCCCTCGTCCAGTGCCCTCATGACCCAGTCAAAAAAATCAACCAAGTTTGTCTGACAGGATCTGCCAGCAACAAACCCGTGCTGTCTGTCGTTTTGCAGATCATTATCCACAGAAACTGCACCAGCCTTTTTTTGAGATTAGATTCCATCAGTTTCCCCACAATTGCGGTGAGGCTTACTGGTCTGTAGTTCCCTGGTTCATCCTTGGGCCCACTTTTGTGGAGAGGTACCATGCGTGCCTCCCTCCAATCTCTGAGCACACATCCCATATTTAGCGAGGTGTTGAACAGATCCACCAGTGGCTCTGCCAGGACCCCTGCCAGCTCCCTCAGCACCCTGGGATGTACCCCGTCTGGTCCAGGTGCCTTGTCTACTCTCAGGGACCTAAGGCCCTCCAGCACCCTTTCCACCCTGATGACCCCTTCTGTGGTTGTCTCACCCCCCCATGCCTGTGCCCCCCTTTCCCTGCAGGAACGGGCCCATCCCTGTCCCTTGTGAACACTGAACAGAAGTACTCATTAAGTACTTCTGCCTTCTTGACCCCCTTGTCTACCCACCCACTGCCTTTCCTGATCCTAACTATTTGATTCTTGCACTTCCTCTTTTCCCTGATATACCTGAAGAAATCCTTTTCTCCTTCCTTAATCTCCTGTGCTAATTTCCTTTTCCTGGCTGCCTTTGCAGTCACTGCCCTGGGCTCCGATGCTTTTCTCCCCACAACCACCCTCTGTTGCCTGTCCCTCAGCCAGTTTTCTACCCATCGGGCTAGCTTCCATCCTATACCAAGGCTCCTCAACTTGCAGGGCAACCTTCCATGTGGCACTGAATCGAAGGCCTTGCTGAAATCCAGGTAGCTCCAGATCCAGATCGCTCTGCTCACTTCCCTGGATTTCCTCACATAGTTCTCCCTATCCTCTACCCTGTTGGTTCTCTTGTAGGTTCAGAAGGCCCTTCTCTTATGCCTCACCTTCTCCGTTACCTCTCTGGTCATCCAGCTTGGATGCTTGGTCCTTGATTTCTTTTGCTGACTCTTGACACAAGCTTTAGTGGATTCAGTCAGCCCTAGTTTTATGATCACCCATTTCTGCTCTGCGTCCATGTCAGAGTGGATGCCATCTATGTGTGTTCTCATGAATTGCCCCATCTTGCCAAAGTCTGCCTTTCTGAAGTCCAGGACCTTTGTTTTAGTATTGTGGATCTCTCTACCCAAACTGATAGAGAACCACACTTTGTGGTGATTGCTACCAGCCAGTGGTTCCTCCACCCTTACATCTGTGACCTGTTCTCCATCCTCCAGCACCAGGTCTAGAATATTTTCTTCCTCTGTTGGCACTGTTACCCTATGGGTCAGGAAGCCATCCTGGATTGCTTCCAAGAGTATCTGCTTCCTGGCACATGTGGTGGCTGGGATGCTCCAATCCACCCCTGGTAAATTGAAGTCTCCCACCACCACAGTGCTCCCTTTGCCACAGAGTCTCCTTAGCTGCTGCCCTAGCTCCCTATCCACATCCTCTTTCTGGGTTGGAGAGGCCTATAAACAACCCCCAGTTGGGCCCTATCCCCCTTTGGGGCATGGAGTTGTATCCAAATGACTTCTAACCTACCTTCTTCCCCCTCCTCCCTGACACATTCAATCTCTTCCCTTATGTTAACGGCTACTCCCCCCCCCTTACCTTTTTCTCTGTCCCTCCTGAATAATTTAAATCTTGGGATGGCCAAGTCCCAGTCATGGTTTTGGGTTGCCCATGTCTCAGTGATGGCTGCTATGTCCACCTGTCCTTCTGCCAGTAGTGCCTGCAGCTCTGCCATCTTTTTCCCCAGGCTCCTAGCATTTAGTGATACCACCCACCACCCTGACTCTCTCTGAGCTGCCCCCTTACTCTCCCCTACCCCCATCCTATATCATTGCTATGGGGGGAAGTCCTCCGGACATCCTCTCCTGATTCACTCCACCTCCCCAGCCCCCCCTCAGCAAGTTTAAATTATACTTTGTGATGATAAATTCCCTCAGTCTCTATTTTAACACCCCCGAACCCTCCTTACTTAGATGTAGCCTGTCCCCTGCATATAGATCTGGGTTCTCCCATGTGTTGTCCCACTCTCCCACCCAGCCATACCCCATGGACTCACACCATTCTCTCAGCCACTTGTTAAAGTCCATGATCCTGCTTTTTCTGTCCGTACTTTCCCTTGGCACTGGCAGAACTTATGAGAATGCCACTGTGCTTCCCTCCTCTCCGCATAGCTTCCCCACTTCTCTGAAGCTGTCCTGAACCTCCTCTATCTGCTTTCCTTCCAGATCATTTGTTCCCATGTGAACAATGATGTGTGGTTCTCACCACATTCTGTACACACCTACCAATGTGCTGCTGCACCCTACCTGCTGTCATGCCAGGCATGCACTCTACCCAGATGCTGCCTTCCTGGCCCTCCTTCCCCCCCATCTGACCCCCTTAACTATGGAGTCCCCCAGAATTATGACCGACTCCTTTTATGTGCTCCCTCTCTTTTTGCGGACTCTTTTCCTTCCCCCCAAAATGCTCCCTTCCCCTCTCCCCAGCTATTTCCCCTTCTGCCTCCCTCCATTCTGTGTCCTGACTACTCCCTTGCCAACTATGGCTGGTGCATCAACTTCACCTTACTAGACCATTCCCTTGCCCTTTACCTTTCCCCATGCAGTTTCCTCTGCCCCCCATCCTGCTGCCCTCCCCACTATGGTTTTCCTTGAGTAGAGTGTGCCCCCTCCCCAAGGTTCCTTCCTCAGCCTTGTTCCATCCTTATCCTTGCTGCCTCCTGTTTCTAGCTTTGCTGCACCTCCCTGCTTCATTGTCCCTGGTTTTGCTTCCTTACCACCTTTCTGCTGCCCCTTGTTTCTAGAGCTATAGGTAGTGCCTGCCACTTCTGTGATGCATCATTTCTCCCTGGTAGCAACCCCCCTTTAACCCTCTCAGTGATTACACTACCTTCCCCCTCCTGCTTCTCCCAGTTAGCCATACCATTGACCTGATTTGCTCTGGCGATCCCCTTTCCCTGTTTTTTCCCAGCCCCCCTTTCCTGAGGCTTATGACCTTGCACTGGCCCTGCTGTAGTCTTGTCTCCTCAACTACTCCAACCCCTGTCTCCATGTCTTGCATGTGACTGCACTGGATTTTGTTGTCCCAAAATACCCTATGTCTCATATCACCTCCCTGTGTCCCATCAGATTCTGCGCAAGCCCTCAGCCTCTCTAGACTAGGGTCAGTCCTCTGAGCAGCGGCAACATCTTCACATTGTCCCAAAGCATGGGACATGTCCCCCTCAGTTCCTAAACTGGGGTTCATAGCTCTAGCATCAAGGTATTCAGAGTCACTGCCATCCCTAACCTTCTGACCATTTGTTACCCCTCCCTCCTCAGAGTAACCTTTTGTAGCTGTTTTGTGAATGGCTACTTGGGGAAGCCCTACCTCCCTCTCACTATTCTTCCTGTCAGGAGACACAGGCTGTGGAGCCAGCCTCCTATTCTTTTCCACAGGTGCTTCTGTGGGGTTCAGGGAATCGCAGGCAGCCTTAGCCGTCTGACTGAGGGTAACCGCGTATGCCACCCCCTGCTATAGATTATTCCCTATAATCACATCCAGGGTGAGGTTGTCTGCCACTGCCACTTTTTGCACCCTCTCTCCTATCTCACCCCAATCCAGGAGAACACTAGCTAGTGACAGGATTTTCTCTTCCCCAGCGAATCCCCTCACAGTTGCAAAGTGTTTAGGTATAGTTGTTTAGGCTCAACCAAATCCGCTTTTACCAGGGTAAGAGACACCCTTGTGTCCCTTAACTCATGGGTCTGCACCCCATTTACAGTAACTGGGTGTATGTGCTCCCTCATGTTCATAGGCATACTCTCAGGGATACACAGTGCACCCACCTCCTTTTTTTTTTTTTGTAATAAGTATTTTTATCTCCTTCCTTCCAGGGCATCTCTCAGGTGTTCTTGCACAGCCTGCAGCTCCTGATCGCCTGCATAAACTGCTCTCCCCAACAGCTGCATTGTGATCAGGACCACGGCTCTCCTGCCTCTTTGGAGAGGCCAAGGGTCCCCAGGGAGAGAGTTGGGGACTGCAGCCGACATTGGGCGTGTGAACCTGGGCTCCTGGAGGTTGCCATCGCTGCACCCGTCTGGAAGGGGCCTTTTCTTGCTTTTTCTCCCTGTCCCCCTCCCTCTTGGACCTTGGACGTGCAATGACATCCCGACATCTGCCGCAGCTCCACCCCTGCCACAGCTTGTGCCGCAGGTTCCATGGCGCGCCCCAGACTGCCACCAGAGGCCGCTCAGGAGTGGCGCATACCCCTACACCCTCCCTAGGAAGGGAGAGCAGTCCTCTGGATGCTCAATCCCTTCCCTCCCTTGCCAGCCCCTGGCGTCCCACACTCATTCCCGAATCCAGGTCGCCGGCATGGCACGAGCTGTGGCGTCCAGCACCTCAGACCTCAGCACCACCGGGCCGGCCTCCACCCACTTCCTTTCGAGGGACATTTTGTCCACTCTGTGCTGTTTTAGGACACTGCCTAGCAAGGTGCCCTGGCTGCTTACAGAAGCATCATTCATCACTTTTTTTTATCCAGGAAATCCCTTTTTGGTAACTTGGGGCTTCCCCCTTTCTGCAGAGACATTGAGGGTTTTAGCTGCCCTGAAGGTGCACTTTTCCCTTTTTTCCCTGTAGCACCTGCTTCCCCACTTTCTTTCAGAGCAGGCCTGCTCCTGGCATAGTGATCTGAGAGCTCAGAAGCTGGCTGTACTGTTTTTGGATCCTGGTCCTCTGTCCAGGTTTTCAGCTCTGCTGAGCAAGCCCAAAAGAACTGCTCTAATAACACAGCCTCCTCAATTTTCCCCACAGAGTTTGCTTCCACCCCCTCCCACCAACGTTTCAAAAACTGACATTGCTTTTTGTGGCGAATTCCTCAAAGCTCATGTCTGGGCTTTTTTGGAGTTTATGGAATTTAACTCTGTAGGCCTTAGAAGTTAGTTCACACTTTTTAAGTAAAGCAGTTTTAAGTTTCTCATAGTCTTTGCTGTCCTCATTGTCCATTTGGCCTAGCGCCTCACGCCCTTTTCCAGTAAGCAGCGGGGATAGCTGAAAGCTCCAGGCCTCCCTGGATATCTTGGCCCGGATACAGATCTTTTCAGACGAATTCAAAAATGCATCCATATCCTCCCCCTCTTTAAATTCAACTATTAATTTGCAATTTGATTTATACCCCAGCCCTGGAGTTTCAGGTTCACCCCTGCCACTTACCTCCACTAGCGCTGGTCATCGGGGTCTTAGCCTCTCCAGTTCAAACTCTCTCTGGCACTGCTTTTCCTCGGCCTCTCTGTAGCTCTGCTTTTCCTGCATCTCCATTTTGACCTTTCTGTGCTCGAATTCCCTCTGCTGCTGGGCTTCGAACTTTCTCTGCTCCAGCTCCAATTTCCTCAACTCAAATTGTAGCTTTATCCTCTCTAGCTCAGGATCTGTTGTGGGCTTCACTTGGTGCTGTGGTTCTGGGTCCTCTCTGGTCTCGCTCTCCTCCTCCCTGGGACTGGACACTGCAATGTCCCTTGGCACCTCCACGCCCATGGTCTAATCTGTCTCAGTCACCGGCTGTGACTCAAAGTCCTTGGCAGTCACTTGTTCATCGGCTGCCACAAGAGCCTCCATGAGGTTCTTTTTGCTTTGCCCCTCAATTTTATTTTTATTTTATTTATTGAAATGTTTCACCAGGAGGGCACACTGAACAACAAGTTGCTCGTCTCACGGTGCGACTTGGGGGGAAGGGGTTACTGTACATAGGGTTGTGAAGGATGATCAGTTACAATAGTATGTGGGTAGCACAAACAATACAACATTGTAAGATTATGCAACAGTTGGAACACAAGGTATTATACAATAAACAGTAGTGGAACATTGGGTAAATTACAGTACATGTCAAAAATCCTACAAAAGAACATATAAACATACAAAACAGTAATAAGGTAACAGAACCATTATAGTGCATGAGTGTACCAGGAGCAGGCTCGAGGTAGTATGCAAGTGCTGTTGGAGTAAAAATGACGGGGTAAGTTGTGCAGACAGGTGACCCAGAAGGGCAGGTGGAGAAGAGAGGGGGAGAGACAAGAACTGAATATGAGGAGAAGGGGTAGCCATTTCCTGATTCCCCCTTCAGGATGTTGAGAACCCTGCGGGGGGTCAGGGTAGGAAGGCAGAAATTGGAGATAGGTTTGAAGGAGGGTTAACGCAGGAACAGCTGAGGGAGAGGTAATTGTGTTAATTACAATAATGGATCCTTCTCTTCTGACACAGCTGCTTCAACTCTTCTACACTGTAGTTCATAGGTTTCATAGGTAGTTACAAAACTTAGTAGACCGAAGTCCATTTCACTTGCCATTTTTTATCTACTTGTATCCCTTTATATTATGAGTATTAAAGTAGGTGTCCAGTTTCCTTTTAAATTTGTTCACTGTTGTACTGGCAACCACCTGCACTGGTAGTTTATTCCAAATAGGCACCACTCTGATGCTAAACCAATGTTTCCTTTTGGTAGTTGAGTACTTTTTCATGTCTAGTTGCAGAGGGTGAGCTCTTGTATTGTAATTTATTTCTTTAAATGTGAATCCCAGTTTCTCCCACAATTCTTCAGTATGAAGGCCCTATAAACCATGCACATGTCCCCCCTTAGTCTCCTTTACTCCAGTGTAAACATACCCAGGTCTTTCAATCTTTCCTCATAATCCTTGCCTCTCACATCTGCTACTTTTCTAGTAGCTCTTCAATGCACCCTCTCTAGAGCCTGGATGTCATTTCTGAACCCTGGGGACCAAAACTGGGCCCCATATTCCATGTGAGGCCGTACCAGGGAACCCCGCAGTGGGAGCAGTACCTCTTTCTTTTTCAATTTAATATGTCTAAGTATGCAATTTAGAATGCCACTAGCCTTTCTGATGATTTTTTACAGTGAGTTTTGGAGCTAAGGTCATTTATAACTATGATTCCCAGGTCCCTTTCCCAATGTTTGCCCATTGAGTTTGTACCTAGCTAACTGGTTGTTGTGACCAAAATGCATCACTGTGCATTTATCCATATTAAAATCTAGTTTAGCCATTTTTGCCCTTGATTCTAGTGATTCCAATGTAGCCTGGAGTTTGTTGTGGTCTTGCTGATTGTTTGTTATTGGTCCAATCCTAGTGTCATCTGCAAATTTAGATTCCCATGCTCCTCCATGTGTAGTCATATACTGGATGCATATGTTAAATAAACAGGCCCCAGAACCAAACCCTGAGGCACATCGCTGGTCACTGCAGCCCAGCCAGAGTATGTTACCATGACAAAAACTCTCTGTCTCCTGTTGTTTAATCAGGATGCCACCCATCTTGTAATATTACTGTGGATCCTGTGTCAGATGAGGGAATCGATCAGTTCCCCATGGGGAACTTTATCAAAGGCTTTGGACAGATTCAGGAATATAACATCTGCAGCATTTTTTTGTCCAATGCCAAGCTCACCTTCTCATAAAATTCCAACAGATTTGTTTGCCATGAAAGTCCCTTCTTGAACCCATGTTGTGAATGGTCAGTGTCTCCTGATGTTGCCATATACTTCTCAATATGTTCTTTTATAAGGCGCTCTAATACCTTACCCAATATTGTGGTCAAACTAATGGGTCTGTAATTCCCTACATCCTGTCTGGATCCTTTTTTGTGAATTGGCACAGTGTTTGCCTCTCTCCATATTTCAATGACTTCACCTTGATTTAATGAGCACTGGAATAAAGCCGTTATTGGTTCTGCCAACTCATTTGCTAGTTCCTTGATGACCCTAGGGTGTAGGCCATCTGGGCCCTTGGATTTACAGGGGTCCAATTGACTTAGTCTATCTCTAATGTCCTGTACTTCTAGTATTACAGTTATCAATATCTAAGTGTTTTTCCACACTGGTAGTTAGGAGGTTATAGCAGAACCAAAGTAGCTGTTATAAGCTTCTGCTACCTGATGGTTGCCTTCAGTTTGTGACCCATCATGATTTTTTAGTGATCCCAGTTGGGTGACTCCTCCCTGTTTTTTTAATTGATGTAATTGTAAAAGGGTTTGTAATTATCTTTTACTTTATGTACTAGTTGTACGTCATACTTCATTCTGGATACATTAATTGCTTTTTTGTCAGTTTTAAATATTTCTTGTAGTCGCTGTACTTAGAAGTCATCTTTCTTCCGTACACTACCACTAGTCTGCCTTTACTTGCAGCAAAAAAAAAAAAAAACAGGGTAGGGAACTATATCTTGTAACTAATTTTCCCTTTCCCAGTTTCTGCCCTCGTTGTGTGTGGTTTGTTCAAACAGTTCACCAATCGCACCACTGCCCACCAAATCTGTCACAAGCCCACTCCTGTGGGGCTGGAATTCGATGGGCTACAGTGAATTCCCTTGTGATCAGGGTCGGGGATATCCCTCCTCTGTCCATTTAGTATGCTCGTTGTCTCAAAACTGAACGTACGTCAGAGGATCCCAGGGCGCTATCTCTCTGGGTGAGGGGGTGCAGAATACAGTCTTGAGTCCTTGTTCCTGGGAGAGAGCCCTTTCGACCACTGCACAGTGAACCAAAAAGCCACAGGCATGTATAGGCCTTCAGGGATGCCCTATAACACCCTAGATGTGTCTTTCCCCAGAAATGCAGAGACCGATTCAGACCCTGACAGACCCCTCCTGAGACCTTTTGTATTCTTCCCCTCCTTGCGTCCACAGGGTCCCTTATGGTACTTTACTTTGGTAGTGTATGGCCCTTAGCAGTCAAACAGGTGTAGTATAGTTTGAACAAACTCTTCCCGACACACACACACACACACACACACACAAAAGACACTGGCAGAATTATGTTAAAGTAAGCCAAAAGCTTTACTAATTAATTACTAAAAACAGTACATGATTTAAAGACAAATAATTTTAGACGTTGGTTACAGGATATGGAAAAGGAAATGAAAGTATACAATAAAAACTAAACTGAAATTCTTTTTTGAAAGTTCTACCTCAAGTCCTTGGTTGATGAATTTGAAGTGCAACGTGTCAATAGAAAAGGTAGTTGAAAATCTTGGTTCTTGGTCCAGGAGAATTCTTGAAAAAGAAAATGTCTCTGTTCTGTTAGCACGACAGAGTCCCAAGTGCAAACAGTTCCTTGAATTGAAAACAGGCAAAGAAAAGGCAGCAAGCAAACAGAGAAGGGCTAAAACAAAGGCCCTGATAATAACCTTCTGCACCCTTGTTTTAAGGGTTTCCAAAAGGGCAGGTCCAGTGGATCCTAGCTTGCCCTGTGGTTCACTAGCATTCCATCTCCATGGCTACGCAACCAATCAAGGTTTAATATTTTATTTAAAAAAAAAAAAAAAAATATTCATTCTAGGGACATGGATATGTTGTTCATCCACACTGTCTGGCAGGTTCCTTGCCGCTTTAAATCTTGCCAGAAGGTCTTCAAGCTGGCTCCTCCACCCACCCGGTGGTAAAACTCTCAGCTCACACATGGCCGCCAGATCTTCCTTACCACTTGAAGCTCAGGTTCTCCTCATAAGCTCTGCGTATAAGACTGGTTCCTAATTCTTGAATTTCGAAATTAAAATTTTGCTAAACAGACTTCAGTCTTCTCTCCCTCATGGCTCACGATGGACGTCGACTCGGTTTCGGAGATACCCTGCGGGCAGAAGATGTCTTGGGCGGATCCGCACTCCGTGCATTTACTGCTTGGGCCTTGGCGACCCGCAGGCCTGCGACCTGTGCTCTTCCTTTTTGACCTCGTCCTCGAAGACCGTGCTGCCCGTTTACAACTGAGGCGTCCCGAGAAGAGATTTCCTCCGGTTAAGTCAAAAGAGGCCCGGTCGGCGGTGTCTGTGGAGGCGGGCTCGGCAGATCAGCTCGAGCAATTGATCGCCCTTGAAGAGGAGGCGGCGCGGGCCGCTTCTACCTCAGCTGCGGCATTTGTCCCGCTGTCTCTCGGTGCCTCTTATTCAGCTTCTTTTAAGGAGCTTTGTTTGACCCTCTCGACAAAAGGTGAGGGTCCAACTTCTTCTGGACCGTTTTCTCGGTCCAAAAAGAGAGACAAGAGTAAGTCTCACCGTCGACGCTCTTGGGAGCGAGAAAGATCCCTCTCCCCTAGTTGTCGGCCGTCGACCCGGTCGACCCTCGACTCGGCCACTGGTTTCACGGTGTCCCCATCAGGCCAGTTGACCGAGACTCCCGTCGACCCGGTCGAGATTTTTCTCGACCCGTTGGACGGGTTGTCGGCTGGAGAAGCTGAGAATCCCTCTCCCAGTTCCCCCGGTGGGAGTTGAGGATCCCGTCGACTCATCTGTGCCTCCGGTTCTGGAGCCTTCGGTGGAATCGTCCGAACCGAGGGGAGTGCCGATTCCCGACACCTCCCCGCACCGTCCTCGGCCTAGCCGAGGTTCTCAGTCTCGGGCGTCTTGGCGGTCCACCCGATCCCACCGTCATAGGCGGTCTCGGTCTCGGCACCGCGGCAAGCGGCGCCGCCGCTCATCCTCTTCCTCCTCCTCGGACGAGGGGAGGCTTCAGCGCAAGTTGCGTCGGAGGTATGAGGAACTCATGTGGCAACAGCTCCTTCTGACCGGGAATAAGCCGACGCCGTCGTCTTCCCCAGCCATTAAGTGGCTGTCACCGGAGCGGCCGAGACAACCCCTCGTTTTAGCCGAGGAGCCTGTTCCCTGGCCGGTTGTTCGTCCAATTCCAGCTGCCCCACCGATTCCGGTGGAACCTCCGCCTCCACAGCCGTTAGTTGGGGCTCCGACCAAAAATTCTCAGTCGGCTCAGGGACTGCCCCACAGGCTGTCTGTTACCCTCACTCCCGATAGACCTCGGCAGGTGGAGGGTGGCTCAGGCCCGAGGCAGCTCTTTGAGGACTTTTCCGAGTCCGAGGATGATTCCTCCCTTTTCTCCAAGCGAATGGACTTGGAGTCCTCAGGAGGACAGTCGGTGGACGATAGCCCTTCGTCCTTCCTAGGATTACTTCGGCTCATCTCGGAGTCCACCGGGATGAAGCTTGAACCCATTTCTAAACAGGCCAGGTATCCCCTCACGGAGATTCTGGACCGAGGGGATTCCCCTACGGAGGCCTTTCCGGTGGCCGAGGCCATAGTGGGTCCGGCCTTGGAGCTCTGGCAGCGCCTCTTCCTGTCCTGCACCTCGGCCAGGATGGCCAGGAAGTATGCAGTCCTACCGGTTCCCTGTCTGGTTTTTCGGAACACCCCTTGGCTGAGGGATTGGTTACCGACAGCGTTTTCCGGCGTGCCGGGAACACCAGGGATGTGGACAAACCTCCTGACAAGGAGTCCAAGAAATTGGACTATGCCGGGCGAAAAGTCTATGCTGCGTCCTCTCTCGGCCTTCGCCAGGCCAGTTCGGCCGTCCTCATGGCACATTTTTCTCATGCCCTGTTGGGCTCCCTGCATGAGGTTGTCCCTCATCTTCCCGCGGATCTGCAGACTACGGCCAGGCAGGTGCGGGACCAGGGCAGGGCAGTGGCCAAACAGCAGCTCCAGACTGCTTTAGACATTGGGGACTCATGTGCCAGGTCTGTGGCAGCCGCAGTGGCTATGCGTCGGCGGACTTGGCTGAGGATATCCACCTTTACTTCGGATACCCAGCACAAGTTGGCGGATGTTCACTTTTTGGGGACTGACCTCTTCGGCCCTGGGGTGGAAGGTCACCTGCAGAGGATTGAGAAGTCCAGTGCTACCTTGGACTCGGTCTCTTCCGCTCAGAAGGACAAAGGCCGCAAACCACAGCCTAAGCCCTTTCGTCCTTCTGAGCCCCGGCGCGTCCGGCCCAGCAACGTCAGGGCCAGCAGGCTCGGCTTGGCATCCCAAACCCAAGCCCGGAGCTTCCTCCAACAGGAAGCAGGGAGGTAAAGGCCCAGGAGGTCCCTCGGCGGTCCCTCCTCAAGCCTGCCCAGTGACGGGCTGAGGGTGTCTCCCCAACCCCATCCCACCCCAGGTTCCCCATGGAGAGCGGCTCCGCACTTCCTTTCTGCCTGGTCCGTTATTACCATGGACAGGTGGGTACTGGAGGTGGTGGGAAAAGGCCTGCCTCTAGAATTCGATCAGGCTCCGCCCTTCAGAGCCGTCGCACCTCGGGGGGGCCTCGGGGTCCGCAGCCTCACTGTCGGCTCGTCGGGCCGACATCGCTCTCCTCCTCCAAAAGGAGGTGATCAGGGAGGTAGCGGATCCTCCCTCAGACCCAGGGTTTGTGTCCAGGTACTTCCTGGTTCCGAAACGGACGGGGGGCTGGCCCCATTCTCGACCTACGACCTGAACAAGTTCCTAAGGTCTCGAACCTTCAGGATGGTCACTCTGGCTCAGATAATACCATCCCTGGAACACGGCATGTGGTTCTGCTCTCTGGACCTGCAGGCCAGCGTTCTTTCACGTCCTATCCGTCCGTCACTCGGAGATTCCTTAGCTTTCGGCGCGAGGGATCCCTCTTGATTCTGAGCCATGCCCTTGACCTGTCTTCAGCTCCCAGGGTCTTCACCAAATGCATTGCAGTGGTGACAGCTTTCCTCGCGGCGCCCGAGGTCGGGTGTACCTTACCTGGAGCGATTGGCTGATAGCAGCCCCTCCAGACAGGAGGTGGGCGGTCCAGAGATCTGGTCCTCCAGGTTTGCTCTCCAAGTCGGCCTTCTCATCAGAGGCCAAGTCGGAACTCGAGCCGAAGCAGGTGATTCTGTTTATCGAGGCAGAGCTCGACTCTCTTGAGCCAAACACGGCTCCCGGCGGACAGGGCGAGGTTCTTACCTCCTTTGCCCAATCATTTCTGGTTGGGCAGTGCTCCCTGCCGGGACTTCCTGCACCTCCTGGGTCTCATGGCCTGTACCAGCGTGGTCCATTGGGCACGCTGGCACATCGCCCCTTCAGTGGGACTGGCCAGCCAGTGGTCTGCGCCTGCGATCCATTGGACCAGCTAATGATGGTGACCCAGGAGATGTGGGCAGCTCTCCGGTGGTGGACCGTTCCATCTCATCTGCAGGAGGGCATCCCGTTTGTCCGCCCGAGCCGCGGTCTCTCTATCGACCGATGCCTCTCTGATGGGTTGGGGTGCCCATCTGGGGAACACCGGCGCCACGGCCTCTGGTCCCAGCGGAGTCGATGCCACATCAACCTGCGGAGCTCCGGTCCGCCTAGCTCTCACCGCCTTTGCTCCGTTTCTCCGGGTCAAGTGGTCCGAGTCCAGACGGACAATACCCACGACCATGTACTACCTAAACCGCCAGGGGCGGGGCCAGCGTTCCATGCTTCTTTGCAAGGAAGCTCTCCGCATTTGTTCACTCGTGCGCAGCCTGGAGGCGGATCTCCTAGCCATTCATGTGGCAAGAGCCTCCAACACCCTGGCCAATGCCCTGAGCCGGATAGGGGCTGCATCTCACGAGTGGTTTCTCCTGCTGGAGGTAGTACAAGATCTGTTCTCCCACTGGGGCACACCTCAGGTGGACCTGTTTGCCTCCAGGGAGAATGCGAAGCTGAAGCTGTTTCATGCCCACCCCTCAGCAGGGCTCGCTGCAGGGGGATGCCTTCTCGAGGCTGTGGACCCCGGGCCTCTTCTACGCCTTTCCCCCATTTCCCTTGATTCACAAGGTGCTTCTCAAAGCAAGGAGGGACAAGGCGCAGGTGATCCTGATAGCCCCAGACTCGCCCCGCCAGTTCTGGTACCCAGATCTCCTCAGCATCAGCTCCAGGCTCCCGAGGCAGCTTCCAGCTCGCCTGGACCTGCTCTCAGTCAATCAGGGAAAGGTGTTCCATCCGGACCTTCAATCCCTGCACCTAACGGCCTGGTTCCTGGCGGCTAGAGTTCCAGGCCTTGGGTCTTTCCGACGAGGTCCTCAATGTGGTTGAGGCATCCCGTAAGGAGTCGACCAGGAAATGCTATGCCTTCAAATGGAAGAGATTTTCCATTTGGTGTCAGGGCAAGGGCTTGGACCCTTTCTCCTGTCCTTTGGCAAGCATCTTGGACTATTTATGGTCCCTTTCTAGTCAAGGACTTAGGTCGACGACCCTAAGGGTGCACCTGGCAGCCATCTCTGCTTACCGGGCGCGGGCCGGGGAGCAGTCAGTGGTGCAGGAGAAGGTGGTCTGGCGCTTTTTCAAAGGCCTTGATCACATTTCCCCTCCGGTGCGAGAACCTCCACCTCCGTGGGATTTACTGCTGGTACTGGCTAAGCTCATGGGCAAGCCATTCGAACCAATGCACAGGTGTGAACTCTCTCACCTGTCGTGGAAGACCGCCTTCTTGGTGGCTATCACGTCAGCCAGAAGGATGGGAGAACTCCAGGCACTCTGCATTGAGTCTCCTTACCTGGTCTTCCACAGGGACAAGGTTGCTCCCGCGCCTCACCCAAATTCCTTCCGAAGGTGGTGTCGGAGTTTCACCTTAACCAGGTGTTGACTCTGCGGTGTTCTACCCCAATCACACCTCGGAGGCCGAATACAGGCTCCATACTTTGGACCCTAGAAGAGGCTCGCTTATTATAAGGAGCGCATGGCTGAAATTCGGGGAGAGGTTCGCCAGCTGTTTGTCACCACGCTGAAGCCGCACCTGGCAGACCTGCAGCCAAGCGGACGATAAGCAGGTGGGTCACCTCCTGCATAGATCTCTGCTACAAGTTGGCGGACATGGAGCCTCCCAGAGGGATAAGAGCTCATTCTACCCGTCATACTGCTGCATCGGTGGCTGCTTCCAGGGACGTCCCTATCCAGGATATCTGCAGGGCTGCTACCTGGAAGTCAGCACACACCTTCATCACCCATTACCACATCGACCTTGAGTCACACCGGGATGCTGGTTTTGGGGCCTCGGTTCTCAGTCTCCATTCCTAGTAGGGGTGTGTGCGCCTCGCCTCCTCCGGAGAACTGCTAGAGTCTGCAAGACAGTGTGGATGAACAACATATCCATGTCCCTAGAAATACAGGTTACTCACCTGTAACAGGAGTTCTAGGAATGGTATATGTTGTTCATCCACACGACCCACCCGACCTCCCGGCTCGACGCACAACCTGAGCCTTCAGCGGGCCAGATCTGGCGTCATGGGGCGGAGCCGAGAGTTTTACCACCCAGGTGGGTGGGAGGAGCCAGCTTGAAGACCTTCCGGCAAGATTTAAAGCGGCAAGGAACCTGCCAGACAGTGTGGATGAACAACATATACCATTCCTAGAACTCCTGTTACAGGTGAGTAACCTGTATTTTCTGGCAGGGAGCAAAGGATCCAGAGGCAAAGAAATGGATTCCTGGCCTTCCAGCCCTGCTTAATTAGCCCATTTTGTTTCCTTTTAAATGGTCTCATCAAGCTGCAGTCCCTGACTAAAAGCTAACAGTTTCTCTGCCTAGTAACAAGAAATGACATCATTTTAGTGCCCTTGGTTTTCTTTGTACCCATGATCCCTTGCAAGTTGCACTGGGCCACCATGGGTGTCTCTGATGCATTTCTTGCATAAAATAACATGAAATATGATTAGCACAGTAAGATATGGCCTTATCTCACCACAACCAGTACAGCCCTCCTCACACCTCCTTGGCCGGCTGTCATATATACAGACAGGGAGTGCGCCTCTTTATTTATAGGACATCCGGGCTAGCGATTGGGGGGGACCACTACCACCAGGGAATGAATTACAAAGCACAGGGCTGGGGGACTGGGGATTGGGGAGGAAGGGCACTACTACCACCAGGGAATGGATTACAAAGTACGAGGCGAGGGATTGGGGAGGGAGGGCATCACTACCACCAGGGATATATACATGTCTGGGACTGGGCAATTGTGGGGTGGCACTGTGCTAACCTGCCTTGTTACCCATGCAGATGAGCCCATAATGGGCATGCAGATGGCCCCTTAGTGCCTTGCATGCCAATGGGCTCATTTACATGGGTCCCTTTGAATAGGGCAAATGGTGCTCCAGTGCTATCCATTCTGGCGGTGCACTTTAAGAGCCCTGTCAGGGCAGCGCTAAGTGGCTTAGTGCTGGATCGACATGGCCCTATAGTTAGTCAAATAGCACCGGTGCGTCGTTTGACTGAATATAACATCTTCTGACACCTGGGCAAGCACAAGGTGCAGGCGCAAACTTTTGTGCATATTTGGATATCTGGCCCTGGTCTTTTTTCCATAATATGGAGAAACCAGATGTTCCATTTATTCTGATGGGAGTCTCGTTTATGTATGTGTGCCATAAGTTTCTCCATCCTGTAGATGTCCCACACCATGTCTCCCCACTAGGTGATTGTTGGGGAATCCAGCCTGAACCATAGTCTGGTGGTTACTTTTTTCCCAACTGCCGTAAGGATGCTCAGTAAATATAGGTGGACTTTATTTTAATATGTGTGGGGTAACCGAGAAGCAATACCACTTCAGGCATCAAAGTATCATAATTCTGAATCAGGGCATTCATTTCTGTCATGCAGGGCATTCATTGCTTGCGCCCTAAGATTCTTTGTGTTTTAGCTTGTTTTTTTGGTTTTATTGGGCTCACCACAACCCAACCCAGACAGACCAACGTAGGGTAGCTGGTTCATTCCACTGGGGTGTCATGCAGACGAGGCACACATATGAGTCCTGGTAGGACGAAACATGTGTCTGTGTCTTCTGTTGGCACCCTTTGCAGACTGTGTGAGAGGTCTTTCAGCACCATGCATTTCTGCTTAAAGTTGAACCAGCATGTTATGTTGTGCTGATTTGCATAATGGGAGTATGTGTGATTTTGTATTCATTTCTGTCTCCACCTTTGTCCAGAATGTGTTTAGTGCTGGGAAGTACCAGAAAATGTGCATGTGGGTTGCAGTCTCAGAGCCACTGCCTCTCCAAGAAGAGGAATCTCTTGTGGTCAGAAATGTAGCCATGCTTTGTGGTGTATGTAAAAAGCAGATCACCAACTTCCAGCTGAATTCCCTCCATTGTGGGGATCCTGTAACCTTTTGTTGGCAACTCTATATGAACATCCACATAGATGCCCCTCTGGTGGTACTGGAAGTGTAGCTTCCCAGGTAGTCTGCATCCCTGAAACATCTACAGATTGGACACCTTGTTATTTTTTTTTTTTGTTGGTTGTTTAACCAGGACTAGCACACTAAGCTGAAAGCTTTTCTACAGGTGCGACCTGGGAGCACAGGGAAGTTAAGTGACTTGCTCAGGGTCACACAGTCTGCAAGTGGAAGCTATGGGATTCAAACCCAGGTCTGGTCTGCTGGATGTCACCAGATTTGCAGCTCAGAGCCTTAAACCACTGTGCTAAACTGCCTCCCTTAGTAAACCTTGTAAACTCTGGTAGAAAGAGATGAAGTGTTCTAGCCGTTATCCCTGTAGGATCATGCAAATGAAGGATATTAAAGGAGGTATGGTAGTCTCGTTTATACTGTTACCTGCAGTGGTTGTGAGGAAATGATGGCTTTGTAGGTAGTATAGGTAGTGGTTTCTGCTGTCAAGTTTATATATAGTGCTCACTCTTTCATCTGCCAACCTCTGTACATCCTAAATTCTGGTGGATAAAAGAGGATGGCAGATAATAGAGTGTGACAGTTAAAGTGAGAGAGAACATTTCTGGAAGATGGGACTGAAGCTTACTTTGGCATTAAGTGAGGGTGGTGGATAAGAGGGGGGGGCAAATAAAGGAGGGAGCACTGTATGCCCTTTAGCTGTGTGAAGGTTTGTTCTGTGTCTTCATAAAACTGAAAAGAATGTACCAAGCCTGTTCTTATCCAGAGTCAAAATTTAGGGTCCATAGTGGCTGGAGAGAAGCCTACACAATAAGCAGGAATACTAAGCCAATGCATACTAGTTCAATATAATCTACATTGATGAAAGAAATTACAACAGAATTGAATTAGTATACAAGTGGTGGTTGATTTGATCTCTGGTTGGTTCAGGGAATTTGGGATCCCAAACAGTAGGTAGTTGATAGGTGCATCTTGCAGATCTATTTCTGCCCAACTCATTTTCTAAATGCAAGACCCTTCAGGGTGTGGGGTATTAGTGAATACCTTCACTTCCAGGGACTATAAGGCCCTCTGCCTGTGGTGTCAGGCCTTATCATGCCCCTGGGCATGGGGATATGCTCCCAATACCCCACACCCTGACAGGTCTTATTGCTTACTTGACTTTGTGTTTTTTTTGTTTTTTTTTAAACAGTATTTCCACCTTGTCTGCCCCAGTGGCCCCTTCTGATAGTTTTCCCCAGCTGCCCCTTCTGACCAGTTTCCCGAGCCCATCACCTGGCTTCTCAGGGGCTTATCTTTCCCTCCCTTATCCTGTGCCCCAGGACTCTCTGGGGGGTGCCCAGTCGCCAGTGCAGGGATCAGGCTTCATCCTGCGGTCGAGGATTTTTTATTCCTGGTTTTCACCCCAGGCCCACCTTCTGTGTAATGGGGGCGATGTGTGAGCTTCGCCTCTGCAGAGACACCCCTTGAGCCCTGCATTTGAGATCCTCTGTGTGGTCCTGCTGTGCTGCAACCCAGATACCTTCAGATGGCAGACAAACAGCAGGACATACTCCCCCCTCAAGGGTGGAGAACTGTTGCAGATGCACAATCCACCCTCTCCAGGCCTGCCCCAAGCAGCCTGTGTCCATTCCTGAGCCCGGGTCACCGGCATGGCAGGAGGTGAGGTGCCCAGCGCCTTAGCTCTCTATGTCACTGAGCCATCTCTTATATGCGACTATTAAACTCTTATGGCAAAACAATTGTTTTATGATTTTGTTGCAGTTAGAAGCAGACAGTCGACTTTGGACAGTCAGTTAAAAAGAAATATAACCAAACCAAAGAACAATGGTGCCTTTTGTTCTCACACAATGTACTCATAATTCCTAGTTAACATGGAGTGTATGGGGGGAGCAGATGTTAATTTCCAGTGTTGTCCATATCGCCATGAAGGTTTTCTGTGTGCATCTTCTAAGCTAGGGTGCTCCAATACGCTATGTCCAGCCCCCCCCCAATTAAAACTCCGCTGCCCAGATCACTACAATTTGACCACTGACAGAATGCCTTACAAGGGAGAGCTCTGGTAAAGGAACCCACTCCGGTTCTTTCAGTAGGCTGACCCCATGCCCTTGCAGATGTGTGCCAGTTGTTCATATCTAGCCAACACCATCTTATTCTGCTCTCACTTTTTTACCTTTTTTTTTTTTTTTAAATACAGATTTTTCTCCACCTTCTATCCCTGGTCTCTTTGGCATCTGCTCAGCTCTGTCATTGACCCGTCTCGTGGACTTATGGGTTAACCACCATTTGCATAGAGCCATATTAGTGGGTGGCCTGCCATGTAGGGTTGTGTGGTATCTACAGGGATGCCTTGTGAGGTGGGGCATTTTCCTGTCTGAGGCATCTGAGTGTGGCAGGCTCATGCATGTGCATAATGATGCACTTGCATGCTGTAGCAGCACACGCGCCCCCCATGCCTGCTGGCCTCACTGGCGCTACCACATGACCTCCGCCAGGTGGCAGACAAGTTGCGAACTCAGGGTCCCCCTTCCTGAGGGAGGAGAGCATTCTTGGGATGCTCATTTCTCTTCTCCCGGCCGGCCTCCAAGCAACCCTGGTCCATTCCCGACCCTGGATCACTGGAATAGCAGGAGGTAAGGTGTCCAGCACCTCAGTCCTCCATGCCACCGGACCTGTTGTTTTTTTTAAACTTGTATTTTGTGCACCTTCTCAGGAGCTGCCTCCTTCAGGTGGCTATTATTCAGCTCCATACTCAGCCTTCTCCTGCACTTACCTCCCTTGTGCAACGCCTGGGCCCCCCCCCCGGGTGCAGGGCTCATGTGGATGGGGAGAGAGTGATCCAGGGCAGGGCCAGATTAACAGCTTCGGGGGCATTGGACAGTGCGCAATGGTGGGGCTTCATGTGACTTCACTTCACATGGCCTAATAGGCCGGGGGTTCAGGGGCCACCTGGGCCCCATAAAGCTAAAGCGTTTTTGATGCCTTAAAATGCATTTGGAGGGGTTTCCAAGTACGCTGAACACAATTTCTTGGGGGTGGGAAATGAGGGTCAGAATTTTGGAAATTTATATGGCTAGAGTAAATTTATAATGAGTGTCTGAATAAGAAATCAGCACAGGCTGCCCAGAACTGAGTAACACTTTTTTACTACTTTTCTGCATAACCTCTGCCAGCAGGCCAGCACCAGTGGGCCTGCCATCGGAGCCCAAGTTCTGCTATTTTATTTTAACTAATACCCCGGCATTTGACTAGGAACTCCTTCTGCCTGCTGCCAGAGCCTCCCTCTATCCCTCGAGGCTCCTCTTTCCTGATCTCTTGGGACTCCATGGGCAATCCATGACACACTAATGCATTGCCCATCGAGATCGTGGTGGGGTCTGCCTTCAGCACCTTGGCAGGTCCCTCCATCACACAATTCAGCCACTCACTGTGGAGGGGAAACCTGAAAATACCCCTGGTGGTTAAGAGAAGGGAGCCTGAGATGGGTGTTGGGCAGGGAGGGGGCAGGAACAGGCAAGACTCCATCTGAATGCCTAAGCTGTTGAGATCAGCTTCAGTGAGGGGGGTGGCTGCCAGCAGCATGATCCACGCGTGGGCAGATTCATGCCGTGGGTGTCATTCATGGCTTATCCACTCCTGGGGAAAAGGGAAAGAATTGACACTGGCCAGGCAGATGAAGTCCTGCCTGTCCCTGCCTTCCCCACCCCCACCCAACATCCATCTCTGGCTCCCTCTCTCCACCACACTCACTATAAATGTACTCTAGCCATGTAAAGTTCCAAGATTCTAACCCTTATTTCCTACCCCGAGAAATTGTATTCAGAGTATTTGGAAACCCCTCCAAATGACTTTTAAGGCATCAAAAACCCTTTAGCTTAACAAGGCCGAGGTGGCCCCTGCCCGGCCAGTGCCAATTTTTCCCAGACTATTAATTGGCCATGTAGAAACAGTTTCTTGTTGTGGCCCAGTGGCTACAAAAACCCACATGATCGGGGTGGCTAGTACAGGTAAGACCTGTTTGAGCCTATTAACTAACACTTTGCCATATATTCGTAATCAACATTTAAAAGCAAGATGGGGTGGAAGCTAAAACACTGGAGAGGGTCCTTTAATCTTTTTCTTTCCCAAGACTGTGATGGTGGCCTCCTGTATGCCTCCCAGCAGAGACCCTCTGTCCCTCACCTCCTACAAGGCTTCCGGGAGATGTTTCCTCACCAGGTCTGATAGTATCTTATACACCTCTGTTGGGTTTCTGACAGATCCAGGGGCATCACCATCCCCCACATACGAACCTATGAACATACGAAATTTTCCAGCAGATAAAGGCCTAGAGGTCTATCAAGTCTGCTCGAATGTGCAGCTAGCACCCCTTATTCTGCAGCTGCCCCTCCCTTCCACCCTTCCCCTTCATTAACCCTCCCCCTTGTCCTGTTCCATCCTCATTTGAAGCAGTCCACTGTTCTACTGCATACCACTTCAGCACGTAACACATTCCACCCAGCCACCACCCTCTCTGTAAAAAGGTCTCTCATCTCCTCCTGAACCTTCCTCGCCCAGTCTCATATCGTGGCCCTGGTAGCCCTCCCTCCCTTACTTTGAACAGCCCCTCTGTACCCGTCTTGTTTATTCCTTTCATGTATTTAAAGGTTTCAATCATGTCACCCTGTCTCTCCTCTCCTCCAGTGAGTACATGTTCAACTCCTTCAACCTCCTCTCGTATGATAAGTCCCCAGCCCCTTGATCATCTTTGTCACTCTGCGCTGCACCCCTCCAGTAACTTAATGGCCCTCTTCAGATACCGGACGCTCAGTACTGCACCCAGTACCCAGGTGTCAGCCTAACTAATGACCTATACAGTGGCAGAATCACCTCCTCCCTCCTCGAGGATATACCCCTTGCAATACAACCCAACATTTTGTTGGCCCTTGCAGCTGCCTTCCTACATTGTGCCGAGTTGTTCATTGACCCTGTAATGAGCACACCCAGATCCTTCCTCCTCTGTCTGGGCTAGCTGCACTCCCCTAGCTGGTAACTCCTCCTGGGTTCTTCATCCCAAAATGCAGCACCTTGTACTTTTGGCATTAAACCCCAGTTGCCAGGTGTCTGACCAGGTTTCAAGCTTTGCCAGATCATCCTGCAACCCTGCCATCCCCTAGGTCATCCACCACCCGCCTACCTTGGTATCATCAGCAAACAGACTGATCATGCTCTTGATGTCCCATGATATGTCTGCAATGAATATCCCAAACAACACTGGTCCCAACACTGAGCCCTGTGGAACACCGCTCGTCACTGCCCTTGGGTGTGAGCTCCCCACCCACCACCACCACTCTGTTGCCTTCCCTGCAGCCAGTTTCCTACCCATCTCACCAGCTTCATCCCCCTGTGCCTACTAACTTCCTTCCAGCCTTCCATGTGGCACTGAGTCGAGATGCCTTACTGAAGTCCAGATACAGGACATCCACTGCATAGCCCCTGTCCAGTTGTCTAGTTACCCAGTCATAGAACTCGACCAGGTTGGTTTGGCAGGATCTGCCACATATGAAGCCATGGTGTCTGCTGTCCTGTAGTCCTTTGGCCTCTAGGAGGGCACCAGCCTCTCCTTCAGGATAGTCTCCATTAGCTTACCCACGATGGATGTGAGGCTCACTGGTCTGTAGTTTCCCGGTTCATCCTTGGGGCCACTCTTGTGGAGGGGCACCACATGAGCCATCCTCCAGTCCTGAGGTACACACCCCGAATGTAGTGAGGCATTAAATAGGTCTGCCAAAGGTCCTGCAAGGACCTCTGCCAACTCCTTCAGTACCCTGGGGTGGATGCCATCTGAGCCTGGCGCCTTGTCCACCCTCAGTGCCTTCAAACCCTCTCGAACTCTGCTTCCATGATTTCCCCATCTGTCACCACTTCCCCTGCTTTGCCATTTCTCCCACCTTGGGTGTCACCCCCTCTTCTCTTTAGTAAATACTGAGCAGAAGTACTCATTTAGTGCTTCCATTATACTCTCCTATCTTCCACCAACCCCCTCCTTCCTAATCCTTACTATGTGGTCCTTACAGCTCCTTTTCTCCTGATGTACTTAAGAAGTCCTTCTCCCCCTTCTTAATGCCTTGTGCCAGCCTGAGTTCTGTAGATGCTTTGGCTCCCCTTACTGCCCTTGTCACCTCCTTGATTCTGTCAAGTACTCCTCCCTGTCCTCCCCCCTCCCTGTTTTCTTGTACTTCCTAAAGGCAGCTCTTTTCCTCCTTACCTTTCCCATGACCTCCTTGCTCAACCAGATTGGTTTCTTAGCCCTAGCCTTCTTGCTCTGGGCTTTGCAGCAAGTTTTGGTTGCCTCCACTATCCCCAGCTTTATGAGCTCCCACCTCTGGTTAGTGTCCATACTAGATTGAATTCTGGCCAGGTACCCTTTTACCACATGCCCCTCTGCATGTCCTCCACTGTCAAGGGAATTTAATGTAGCCCAGTACTTCTTATTTATTTATTTATTGAATGTTTCACCAGGAAGGCACACTGAGAAGCAAGTCGCTCTGCTCCCGGTGCGACCTGGGGAAGGGGTACAATAGGAGTGAGACATTAAACATTCAAGTTACAAGATCAACATTAACATACAGTTGTAAGGCAGGTGTTACAAACAGTGTTGCGCATAACATGTAGAAAGAGTGGACAATAATAAGTGCTGGTTAATAAGTAAACAAGTGCTTCATTGAAAGAAAGGGAAGGGGAGGGAGGGTGAGGTGGGGGAGGGGAAGAGTCATGTCCCTGGAGGCCCCCTCAGGTTGCGAGGAACCCTACAGGGGACTGGTATGACCAGAGAGAGGGAATAAGGCAGTGTCCCAGAGAGACCACTTTAGGATGGTGGGGGAAGGGAGTAGATCAGAGCTACAAGCTCCTGGGGGGGCGGGGTAGGAGAGGGATCCATGGAGACAGGGGTGCCAAGTTTTGAAAAATGTGGGTGCTCGGAGTAATCGTAAAAGGCTGGGGACAGGACTTTTCATGCTTTGTGGTGCATTATGGGGGTTATTTTGATACAATTAAGAATGTATATGTACTACCACCACTGCTTTACTGCAGAGGATGTAAGGGTGCCTTTGGGGGCTCTTTGGTGCTTCCTGGTGTCGCAAGCATGCCCGAATATGGATTTCGGTTTACAATGCCACCACCCCACGAGGTGTAAGAGTTCCCTGGTTGGTACACTCCATACACTGTCTCGAGAACTTGCGCCAGTTATTGTAAAAAAATAAATAAATGCCTGTACAAGGTTTGGGCTATGCGGATTTTTCACACACTCTATGTGTGTGGTATCTCATAAACCCATCAAGCGAGTTTTTTTTTTTATGATTATCACACACCTCAAAGGTGTTTGAAAAATCCCTCTAACACACACCTGCACAGCATACCTCTCAACTGTTATGAAATTCACATAATGCTATGGTTATTACGGTCAAATTTACCATTACTCTGTTTGCAGTCTCCACAGTTCAGTCACAAAAACACAGGTATTATGAGGAACAGGAGAAGATTTTGAGGAAAAATCAGGAACAGCCCTGAATATAAGGGACAGCTGATATTGTATATGTCCTGCCTTCCTCCCTCCTTTGCTGACCACAGTTCTACAGCAGGGAAGTTGCAGAATTCCAGCTTGTTCCTTTCTGTCTGATTGAAGTTGCTCAGGGCTTACAATAAGTTTGAGACTGGGGAGAAACAAGATCCCATATTCTGGCTAGCCGACAGACTCAAAAGCATTGTTTAGAGAAGCAGCTCAGGATGTGGGACCACAAGACAGAAGTTTTTGGATCAGGACAGGAGCAGCAGCTGACCAACTTGTTGACCAGTGGTTACCACAAGACCCAATTTTGTCCTGGTGAAAGGTGGCTAAATGGCGTACCCCCAGTCTGGAAACCCAGGCTACAAAATAAGTGTTGCTCAGTGTAGCACAGTCAGCACACTCTGGATCTCAGCTGCTGTGAGATTAATTTCTAGGTTGCCGTTTTCCTGAAGCGTGGGTTCTTGTCCCCTGAGATGTTAAAAATAAAATATTTTCTTTCCCTGCCCGAGCCCAGGTCTGAAGTAAAAAAAAAAAAACTGTAAAAAGGAGGAGCACTGCAGTACAGTCTGGGACACACGCTTGCTACCGCTGTCTTTTCATTGGACTTACCTGGAGTCAGAAAAGTACTGGGCAAAGAAAATGTATGGGGCTCTGTACTCCTCACTGTTCTCTGCCAAACCATTGCGACAGCCACGATCACCACATCACTGTGTAAACTAAATCCAAACATGTTTCTGACTGCCTGCTGTTGCTGACGATCAGTCTCCTCCATCTGAGTGGGCTGCTGCTGATTTCCGCTCCGAAGAAAGTACTCTTCCCAGTCCCCTTGCCTTCCGACCAGTGCAGAGACTGGTGCAAATAGTGCTGCCCCAGGAACAAGTCACGATCGCTGGTCTATCCAGCAAGCACTGCAAAACAGATAAAGGAAGCTCATTTTTATTGCTTTTACTGATGCCGTGCCCGTGTTTCATGTTCCAAAAAGGCCGCATCTCCCCCACCCAATCAACGGTAGCCGGAAGAATTGTGTCGGGCCAATCAGCATCTCTCTCATGCTCTGTTTTCCAGCTCTACTCAATCCTGACTGGTCGTGTGTGTGTGTTTCTTCGGACTGAAGGGAGCGGAGATGCCCGAACGAGCCTGAGTCAAGGTTGAAGTTCGTTCACTGATGATGTGCTGTAATTAGGAATGCACTCACAGCAAGTCCAGCCATCCTCCAATCAGTGTTGTTGTGGCAACTGGCCCGGCTGGTTGTGTGTTCTTCAGTTCAGCATGATGCATCCATTGGCCACTGGGGGAGCCAAAGAGGTACAATTTGCAGCGTTGGACCTCGTAGTAGCAGCAGCCAGCTTGAGTTGCAACAAATAACTTAGCAACAGGCATCACAACAGTGACTGTAAGTGAATGGATGTGCCAGTTGGGTGTGGGGGCAGGGGCGAGAACAGAGAAAAAAAAACAACTTTACCAGTCGGGTCAAGACACAGGTTTGGTCGGGTTGGGATGAGGCAGGCTGAACGGGCTATAGCCTGCAGCAGTGCCACAGTCAGATAGTTAAGAGCACAGCAGGCAAAATAGAGGGTGCTTATTTTAACTTTGTGGGTGCTGAAGCACCTAAACACCCGTGCTATCGGTGCCCCTGCATGGAGAGCATTCTGGGTCTTTTACATTCTCTGAGAGATAAAGGGAGGCCAGTAAGAGGGAGCAATTTTGGGGAAGGAGGGCTAGAGATTTTGTGAGGGGGGGGTGGGTGTGCACAGGGAAAAATGAAGGTGAAGGTAGAGAGGTAGGGTTTGTCCAGTGCTCAGAGGAGGGAATTAGGGAGGGACATGGTAGGAGCAGCTAGGTGCAAGGTAATTATTGAGGGCAGAGCTGATGGAGTTGGCAGAGGATGAGTGCTGGATTTGAAGTGGGAGGGAATTCCAAATTTTTGGGAGGTGTTAAGAGTAACCGGATTGGCCAGTTTGGGTGGATCTGCGGGGGACAACCAGGGTATGGGAGTCGGTTGATCTAAGGGAATGGGAGGGTGAGGGGTGTTATAAAGGAGGAGGTGAGGTAGGAAGGGAATTCACCCAACCAGTGCTTGGGAGTGAATTTAGCACAGTGGGAGAGTCACCTGTTTGTAAGATAAGGGAAGGATAGGGCACGATAAAGACTGCAGTGATGGGAGCGAGGGAGTGCATCCAGGGCAAAGTGGCAGAAGGAATTGAAGAGGGTGTCCTGTCTGGCCAGGGAGGGCTTAGTGGCAGCACCATAGACTATGTCACAGTAGTCGAAAATAGGCAGTATCATCTTCTAAACAAGTTCACGCCTAGCCGTAGGAGGGATGCAACTATGGTTCCTGAACAGGGCACCAAGCATGGGGCGTAGTTTTTTCTGGATGGCGTCATATGTCCAGAGAAGTTTAGGTGTTGGTCCAGCCAAACACCTAAGTACCTGAAGGAGGATGTGTCCTTGAATAAAGTCTTAGCAAGGGTGTGGAAAGTGGATAGGTAGGGAAGCCTAGAGAGTCTGTGCCTTGTGCCAAAGGTCATGGAGACAGTCTTTTTGACATACTTCTCCAAGAATTGTGGCAGCTCAAGGACTCTTAACCCTCACAATGCAGCAGGCATATATATAGTTCAGAATCTAAATACATTACAAGCGTATTCAGTACTCAGAGAGTTAAAAAGGTGTCTTGACATGTTTATGGTCCCATTCTGGAGATATACAGGTTCATGTAAAATGCCCTGAAATGTCTGTTAACCTGGTCTAGCTCTGTGTCAGTCCCTGTCCCCCTGCCTGATTCCTGATATCTTGGCATCCGCTGTCATTCTTGTGCATAGTTATTATCAAAAAGTGATGCTAATTACAGAACATATATGAAATACTTTTTGCAAAAAACTTTGTTAATGCGACAGTTAGGGTTCAGATTACAGTGATAGAAGTAGGGAAATGTGTTAGGATTTCCAACCCTAACATCCCAACCCTCATCCTGCAGGCAGCAAAAGGGAAAACCATTACGACTTCATCTCTCGTGACTCTTCCCAAATTAACCCTGGGTCTTCTTGGGGTTGTTAGCCCTAACACTCACCCTGTTCCATCACCTGATCAGCTCATATGTGCAGAGTATATGAGAATTTGGGAAGAATTAGGAGAGGTAGAAGTCATAATGGACTTCCTTTACTACCTGCAAATAAAGAATGTAGTGTTGAGAACCTAATAACACATTTCCCTACTTTAGTTGCTTTAATCTGAACCCTAGCTGTTGCATTAATGAAGTTTTCTTGCAAAGAATTTCCTTACTTTTTGAGATAGTATAATGATATCCTCATTGACGCAGATTCCTTTTGGGACCTGCATCAAACTATGCGTTTGCCTTGATGCACAGAGCCCTGTATGTCTTTCCCTCAATAGATGCATACATCCATCTTACTGTGACTTGCATTTGTCCAAAAAAGCAATATTTGTCTTTGTTGTATGGCTTGTTCAAATTCCAGTGTTATCCATGGGAATTTTAATTATTTAAATTTTTAGGGTTTTATGTGGCCTCTAAATTTTTTGAGGGTATGATATGTTATTCTTGTAGTACTCATTAAGACCTTTGTTTTGATGTATACATTGTTCCTTAACTGCAAAAATATTCATGGAGTTATGACTTGTTAAAGTTGAAATGTGAAAAAAAAAAAAAGTCCAAATTCTTTTTTCGTATGAAGCCAATCTTACTTCATATGGCTGATTCTTTTTTTTTTTTTCTTTTATGGCCATTCAAAAAAAGAAAATCAAGTTACGAAAAAATATTTTAAAATGTGTAAAAAAACAAACAGATTCTTGGGTAATTTTTCCTAAAAGTAAGTGCAGTATTCACCTAATGGGGTCCCAATTAGCAAGGTACATGTATTGGTGTCTGTCAATTATACAATTTTATGAGTCTTGAAATCTTGGGGGAATGGAAACAAGTTGGCTGGCCATAAGAAAAAATAATTTATCCTCACAAAAAAGATTAGTGCCATACAAAACAAAATCTTTCTTCATAAGGGCCGATTTCTTTTTTTGTTCTAAGCAGCTATCCAAAAGAATGAACTGCGTATGCTCAGAACTGAATTTTTAAAGCCTTATAATTTTGGAACAGATTAATACTGTGTACCTCGAAAATTTCAGAGCAAAATTCCAAACCATCAGGGCATTAGGTGATGACAAAAAAACGGCAGCAGAAAACCCCAACTTTTTTTTTTTATAACTTTGTTTTTGCTATCTAGATCTTGTAGTCTGCATATCTGACCAGAACAAAACTTGGCACGGTAAGAAATCTTACCCTTGGGACTGCGCATACAAAAGTTTGTAGAAATCCATTGAACGTTTGCAAAGTTAATAAAGTGCAAATTTGTGGTTTAACATAGAAACTCCTGCTCAGCCCTAACTATAGTGATGCTACCCTACCATTATAATAAGCTGAATTGTGGGTAAAAATTATATTTTCTCAGACTTGCCTTAAGATTTGGGGGCTTTATAAAGAGCAGGTATCCAGTATGTAAAGGTTTGCTTGGGCCGGCCCCTTAGCGCAGTGACAGTGCTACTTATCGCAGTGCTGGCAACCTGGGTTCAGGAATAACAGTGGGTTGTCAGCCAGTCAGCCAGGGAGAGGAGGACGGAGTGCCCCACAGGATGCTTTCCTCCTCTGGGAGGGGGGAATGCTCCACCACACGACTGCCGCCTGGGTGACCACAGGTGGTGGTGGCGCATGCAGGAGCACATTCATTTGGGGGGAGAGGCACTGATTGGCTGGGGTGGGCACTGATGCGTGATGTGCATATGGCCCACCTTCAGCCAGCATCTTTACGAGGGGGAGGAAACATAAAGACCCCAGGTACCGCAGATGGTCTTGCTCTGCCTGCAGACACCGTATTCAGAGATCTGGGCTCCCTCCCAGCACTAAGTGATCTGCTGGATCCATTTGGACCTGGCCCACCCTATCAGCCTCCATCATGGGGAGGGGATACCATGAGCATATTCCAGGAGGAAGGTAAGTCCCAGCAGATGGTGATGGTGGGTGGCAGGGTTGGGACTGAGTGGGTTTCTGCAAGGAGCTGGGAGAAGGTTGGTGACAGCTGAGAAAACTAAATAAGTATAAAACAAAAATCTTTATGGAAGAAAAAGAAGCTAAGTAAGTAAGGTTTTGTTATTTACCAGTAACAGTAGGTCTTCAGGAGGCTCTACAGAGAGTCATAATACATGGGACTGTAAGTTGTTGGCATCAGGACCTCGTGTGAAACTTTTGCATGATGGGACTACATAAGTGGAAGTACCTATATGCACGTTGGTGGTGCACATCATTATCTGCATAACATGGGTGGGCCCCAACCACTTCAGTTTCCCACCAGTTGCGAACAGGGTTCTTCAGCAGCCAATAACAAAATTCTTGCATAGAGAGGCAGGGAATGTGAAGCAAACCCTGACTGACGCATAGTTAATGGAGCCAATAATAGAGACAACAGATGCAATACTCGGTTCCTTGCCAAGTAGGTGAAAGCAAAAGTCCGTGATACCAGGGGAACAGAGGGTGGGGAAAAATGGTATGGCTCTCTGGAGAGCCTCTTAGAAATTTACTGTTACTGGTAAGTAACAAAACTGTTTTCTTTGAGAGTATTCCTGCAGAGCCATACTACATTGGATGATTACCAAGCATTACCAGCCCCATGTGGGTAGCCGGTAAAGCAACAAGCTGAACCGTCAGCAGAGCACACCTTGTAAGACAGCCAGGCCAAACGCAACCTTCCTTTGGGAGAACTGGGTCCAGACTGTAGTGCTTAGTAAAAGTATGGCTCCTGTGCCAGGTAGCAGCCCTGCAAATGTCAGTGACTGAAACAGACCTAAAACAGGCCACAGAGGCTGGCATGCCCTTTAACAGTACTACTGTACGTAGGTCCTGCATGTAGCAGAACAAGATGCAGGAGGAAATGCATTTGGAGAGGCGCTCTTTGGAAACAGGATTACCCCGATACAAGGCCCAAAGGAAACAAACAGCTGGGAGGTCTGTACACAGTCCGTGGTACAGTCCAGGTAGTATTGAAGGATTCTCTGGACTTCCAAAGTGTGCAGTAGCACTTTGCCCTTTTCAGAGGAAAGACAGGCTACAGGCAAGTCAGTAGACTGATTTAACATGAGATCAGAGACCATCTTAAGCAATAATTTAGGGTGAGTGCAACAGAAAAGGGAGTTCACTTCCCAAGGCCTGCATTTCAGAAACACACCTGTCTGAGGTAATAACCACAAGGAATAAAGTCTTCCAGGGCAGATACTTCCATGTTACTGGGAGATGCAGGCTTGAAAGGGACTTTAGTCAACAGTTCAAGCGAAATGTTCGGTTCCCAAACCAAACAGGCTTGCAGGCTCTTCATTAACCTGCGTACCACTTCCAGCTGGGCCACAGCCTTGTCCCTGATAGAGGCATGAAAAGCTGAAATGTCCAACAGGAGAACCTTCACAGGCAATAGTTCAGAATCATCTGTACAGGACAAGTGAAGAGGCTGAGGGATGCCTCTTGCCACCACACAGTGAATCACGTTCACTTTAGGGAGTAGGTGTGCCTGGCAGAAGGTTTCCTAACAGCAAGAAGAACACAATAGACTTTGACTGAGACTTTGAAGTGAGACCTCTACATCCTCAGGAGTCAGGCATGGAGGCACCAGGACTAGATGTCTGGATGCAGCAATGTGCTGTTATTCTGGGACAGAAGGCCTGGCTGGAGGGACAGTGGATCTGGAGCCTCTTCCACGAGTTCCCCAATAGTGAAGACCAGATCTGCCTGTGCCACAAGGGCGGCTAGCTACTAGGATCATTCTGGCTGGTGCCTGCCTGAGTTTGATTATGACCTTCAGAAATGGAGGCAGATGAGGAAAGGCATAGATAAATCTCTTTTCAACAGAGGGGCAGCACACTTTGCCAAACAGTTCCATGCCCTAGAGTGTGCAAGCAGAAAAGCAGCAGTTTCGTGTTGGTTGGGGATGCAAAAAAGTCCAACTCTAGCCTTCCCCCACATGCCAAACATCTGTTCAGCTACAGCCTGACTCCTCTCCTACTCATGAGACTGAACCACAGACCCGCTTACATTGTTTTCCAGAATATTGAATGAGGCAGCAACATGAGGGGGACCTCCCAGATGACCCTCATCTCCTCTCAGCACAGAGGGTAGAAGTGTGTGCCCCCGATTATTCAGGTAATACATTCCATCTCTTTCTGATTGTATCAGAAGAGACATCCCCTAAACATGAAGGGCCAGAGCCTGGAGTCTGTACAGAACCACCATCATTTCCAGCATTTTATGTGAAGGCTTTGTTCTTGTGGAGACCAGCACTCCTAAGTCTGGTGAGGGCCCAAGTGGGTGCCAGAGCCCAGGTTGGAGGAGTCCATGGTCAGGATCATCTGTGTCTGACACTGTAGAAAGGGATCACCCATGAGCAGATAATCCCTATCCTGCCACCACAGCAAGGTATCCCATAGTGGAAGGCAAAAAGCAATCAGATGGTCTAGCAGCTGTGAGGCCTTATACTACTGAGCCTGCAGCAACCATTGAGGAATCTTCATATGCAGGTGAGCCACAGGAACCATGAATATGGAGGCTACTATGAGGCCCATGAGGCAGAGCTTGACAAGGGATGAAACCTGGTCACTGTGATGCAGCAATGCTGCTTGGGTCGCTAAGGCTGAGGCCCTGGCCTTCAGGGAGAAAGGCCTTCACCTAGACTGTATCTAGGACTGTCCCTTCATACTGGACCCTTTGACAATGAAACAGAACAGACCTTTCCACATTCACTAGCACCCCAGACAATCCAAGAGATGTCTAGTGTGGACCAAAGTGTAGTCCACCCCGGCTGCTGAAGTTCCTTTTAGAAGCCAGTCATCCAGGTGTGGGAAGACATAGAGTTTCTCCCAGCATAGCACCACGGCCACCAGTATTGCATGTGGTAAAGACATGTGGCACTGATGGCAATCCTAAGTGTAAGACCCAGAATTGGTTGTGTTGCCGTTCAAAGCAGAAGCGAAGAAACTGCCAGTGGCACTGCCTGATTTTGATATGCAAGTAGGTATCTTGCATATCCAGAGAGTATGTGAAATCCCTTCTGACACGGGAGAGAGGAGGGAGCATAGGACCAGCATCTAGAACCTTTTGTATACCACATGCTCGGATAGTCCTCTGAGGTCCAGAAGAAGGCAGAAGCCTCTAGATTTCTTGGCACCAAGAAGTACCTGGAGCAGGAGTACCTAGAGTAGAACCCCTTGTTTATTTCTGTTGGGGAACTGCCTGAATGGCCTTTTTGTGCAGCAGTTTGCGCTGCATCCTTCAGTATGGTAAAATGCTTGCAGAAGTAGTGACAGGACCTTGGAGGGGTTACTAGGGGTTGTGAGACCAACTCCAGGGCGTATCCATGCCGTACGATGTCCAGACCCATCTGTCTGTGGTCATTGTCTACCATTGGGTCAGAAACTAAGATGTCCTGCCCCTCAGCCAAGTTCATAATGTTGGATCTGGAGAGGAAGATAAAGAGAGGGAGTAGGGAAGGGAGGGGTGGCTCATGACCCCCCTTCCCACATCCTTTTGTGGCTTTGTAGGAGGCCCCCATGAACTGCTGCTGCTGTTTCTGGTGTGCATAACCACACCCCTAACCATGGGACATGTAGCTGTGAGTGTTCCTGCAAAAGGAGCATCTGCCATGGCCACACTGAGTCATTTTGCATTAAAACGGAATAGTCCTGTCAGACTTCTTGGAGGTCTTGAACTCATTGACAGTTGTTTCCATTTCTGAACCAAAGAGCTTGTTGCCCTCAAATGGGACATTCAGCACCAACTGCTGCATGTTCTAGGCAAATCCTGCAACACAGAGTCAAGAGTTGCATCTTAAGGAAATGCCAGAGGCATGGGACCTGTCTGTATCATCTGAGGCACCATAGGCAGGCTTCAGGACTGGAGATGCTTACCGACTTCAGTGCCTTCCTGTCACAGAGTGTGGAAAAGATCAGGGCCCTCCTCTTCCCAGTCCTCCTCCAGGAGGTCAGGATTGTACTCCTCATCTTCTTGTTCCTCTCAGGGAGTGGGCTGAGGAGTTACTGACCTTGGAGGAGGTATCTGAAGAGGTACCCTAGGACCAGCTGACAACACTGGAGGTGGTGACTGAGGGGTGACCTGCATTGTTGTCTGTGGCAGACTAGCCAGTAGTCACCATCAGTTCTGCCAGTATTGCACCTGGAATGGTGATAGGACTGCCTATTACTGATGAGACCGTGCTTGATGACACACTTTCACAGATGCTCGTAGGAGGCTGTAGTATCTTGACAATCCGATCCAAGCCTTTTTAGCAGGTTGGGATTCTGTCCTTGGAGAGGCTGAACTGACCTGTTTTGCTGATGTACCCGCCAAATCTTTAACTGACCTTCCCCTTTACACAGTGGGGATCTGGATTGCTAACTGGTGGGGGAGTGACACTGACTTACCGATGAGTGGCCTGCCTCCTGTTGACCCCAGTGGCTCGCTGTCAATGATGGTGAAGATTCCAACTGGTCGATGGACCTTATTGGTGATTGCATCGATTTTTGTGGTGTCTTAACGCTTCCTTTTTCCATTATTAACAGTTTTGCCTTGCTGGTATTGCCGATGGATTTGGTAACTTGGCAGGCACTGCAACAGTATTGTCCATTTTTATCCTTAAAAAAACAACACTCCAGGACTCTTCGTCTGCATCTCCATGTAACCTGTTTGAAACCCTGGCAAACTTCAGTTTTTCACTTCTTGGAGCTGGCCCAAACAGCACGCACAGAACATGTGAGCATCCAAACAATAAATCATTTTGTCACAGTGACAGTGGCAAACAATGCCAGCAACAAGATCCACTAGCAGTCGATTTTTAAAGGAGTAGTTACCAGAGAAAAATAAATCCCATTGGCGAAAATACAGCAGGGGAAAAACAGCTTCCACTGGTCCAACATTCAGTCTCCCAGTGGTGGGAGAAAAATAACTAAGTGGGTTTGAGCAACATTATTTAAGTGATGCTCTGTGCTACCATTTTGCACATAGGCACGTCTGTATGGGTGGCCCCATCGTGCCGAAGCTTCCCTCAAGGTCCTGACACTGATGGCTTACAGTCCAGTATATTATGGCTGTGTGGAGATATCCTAGAAGACGGTTGTTATAAACCTACTCGGTTCAGCTCTTAGAAATTACTAGAGAATACCTAATTTCAATTTCACTTTCCTTTCGCAGGTTTTGCATTACATTTTTGCCAACTTTTCCATGCAGTGTGTATAAAAAGCTGTCACTGGGATTTTCTAACTTCATAGTGCACTTTTTTTTTTTAACCTTCTTTATGCTCCTTGGCCATGTTGATCATGGCCTCCTTTGCCCATCCACCATCACCACCTTATCATCCCATCAAGGCCCTCTTACCTGGGTCCTGGATCTTCTGGACCACCCATGACACCGAGAGACCATGTCTTCCTCCCAGCTTGACCCTTGGGGTGGGTTGCCTTCAGCCCCTTGATGTCCACCCCACATCATCTGGTTGGCACCCAACAGATGTGAAGTCCAGAGTGTGTCCAGGCCCAGGGAGAGAGGCACGATAGTTGACATGGGGGGAGAGCAGGTAACGTTTCAGCTTCCTGATCAGTGGCACTTTCCTCATTTATGGACCCCCAGGAGGAGCGGGCATGCAGTGACACCCAGGACATTGCTGTGTTCACTCCTGCGCACAGCAGGTTGACATCTTCTGCTCTTCCACTCCCGAATCTGATGGTCCTAGCTCTGCATCTCCCCTCCCCTGGAAGAGAGCTCTCACATGGACACTCGATCCTCCTCCCCTTGGCCAACCCTCCAATGCACCAGGCTTGTTCCCGAACCTGGGTTGTCGGCATTGCAAGTGATAGCATTACTGCTGCACTGGCGGACCGGCCTTATAGTGCACTTGTTATGACATCTTAATGCTTGCCATGACAACGGACTATGATGTCACACAAACAGCAGCAGTGAGGTCAGTTGGAGACGAGCTGATGTTTTTTGAACCAGACAGAGGAATAAAAAGTTGTTAAAAGTGAAATAAATGGACCAGAGCTGTATATGGCTCACACGAATAGCGCTGTCTGAAATGGGTTAGCACCAGGTTTGCTGTGGGCCATACTCTGCCCAAGCATGCAGATTAGCTCATTGGGCATGCAAGGCACTAAGGGGCAATCTGCATACCTATTATGGGCTCATTTGGATGCATCGCAGAAGCCACTTAGTGCCCCTTTCAGTGTCAAAATCACTTCCTGGTTGTCTAGTGTCCCCCCCTAATCACTGGTTCCCATTAATGTAATATCCCTGATGGTAGCCCCCCCCCATACATGATTGCGCTGTGTGACTGCCAGATGGCAGTCGACCAAAGAGGTGAGAGGAGGGCTGTGCTGGCCGCCACTTTAATGGAGACCGGCACGTAGGGTGGGGTGTGGGCGGAGGTCCTTGGATGCTGGGTGGGTAAGGGGTTGGTGTGCAGTTGGGGGTAAGGGTTGCACTGTACCATCAGAGATATTAATGGAAACTGGGCGATGGGGGGAACCACTAGACCACCAGGTAAATACATTTCATTAAACCGAGCTGTTTACTGCCACTGCAAACCTTTGAATGTGCTGTTGCACTGGTATGCATGAGGGAAGCTGTATAGTTAGCATCTTGGCGTTGCTGGGTTTGGGAAGCATCCCAGAGGCCTCTGAATATGACCCCGGCTAGAGTGCTAGTGCAAACCCAAATTTGTGCCAGCCCTATCAATGTTCACACTAGCTCTAACCTTTGAAATTCCAGCCCAATGGGTGCAACAGACTATGGATTCGATTCCTGCTGGGAGCCTTACACCTTTGTATTCCGATCTTAACGGGGACTGAAATTTTTTTTTAAGATTTCTTTTTTCCCATTGAAATTTTCCTTAAGTGGTAATCCATGGCAGCAGTTTATTCAAGTACAAAGTTGTCCTGTCAGGACAGGAAGTTCTGAGAGGAAATTTTTATGTCACATTTACTAAGCTTGCATCAACCCAGCCCAACTCCTGTTAAAAAACAAACAAAAAAAGAATGACATTTTGAGAGTTGAATTTGGGGTTAAAGAGAGAACACAAACATTTGAATGTTGGTATTGTGTTTAAAAGTCTGGTATAATGGCTCTGTCAGGCATGTACATGTAATTTATAGTAGATGAAGTGTTATTGTCATATTGTATTGCTTATTTGTTTTTCTACCTAGTTATAGTATTGTATGTTTTAAGTTAATGTTGTATATGTACGTTTTGTTTGTTACTTGTTGCCTGTGAAAACGGGCCTACAAGAATAAAAAATAAAATAAATGAAATGAAGTTCTGCAAAACCCAATAAAAAAATAAACTGTTGTTCAAAACAGAATACCAGAAGTGACTTTTTGGTGTGCTTGGAGCACTAAATAAATGTAAAATTTGAGCCCTGGAGAAACAAACGCAAACTTGCAATCTTAGTGGCTCTGCTACTGTACTACTGGTTATCCCACCGATAACGGTCCAGTAGTGAAAAACAGAATAATGCATGCAAAATAACAAGGTAATTAAAAAAAAAAAAACAGAAAAATGGGGTGTGTGGCAGGCAGCCTTTCTTTCTAAATTAAAGCACAGTGGGTTTTTTTTAGTTTTATTTGAAAAGAAATGGACACTTTGGGTTAACAGTACTGACCCCTGTTGTGGCCCTTGCTGGGACAGATAAATGACCGTCTGAGGTTAAATGATTTACCTTTGACTTGGGCCTCTTAACTCGTCCAGCTGGTCAGTTTCAATTTGTAGCTAGTCGTATCAGTCAGAGTTTCAGCATGGCCTCCTTTTCATAGCTTAGAGGTTTTTTTCTGTTTTGAAGTAAAGAAGTTAAAACTAAGGACCAATCCCATGGCCCGACGACAGTGCTTTGTGCTGCCACTTATGAGATGGGTTTTGCATGTGGGCTCCAGAATCTCACACAGGGGCCAGCTGGGCATGTCATGGAGGAGCAGTGCTGAATTTCGTGGGAGCAATGGAGGATGCAGGGTGCTTGCCATTATAAAATGAACAGAAAAATTCCTGAAAGCTGACTGGTCTGGAGCCAGTTCCAGCCATGATCAGTGCAGCATTATGGTCTGAAACTAATCTAAAGAAAAACCTACAGTACATAAGTCTTTTTTTTTTTTTTTTTATAAAACAGGGATGTCAATGTGAAGTGGCAGCAGAAAAGGCATCTTGTCATTCATGTGCTGTGTTTTCTTGTTTGTATTTATACTTTGTCCCCCTCATCTCTCCCCCCCCCCGGGGGTCGTACCTGAAAATGAGTTTTAGCTCAGTGTGCCTGTCCCAGTTACCAATTTTCAAATAAAAAAATGAATGATTCCAAAGTATCCATTTTATAACTGCAACAAGATACTCCAGGACATGTGTTATGCAGGGTAGCGTCACTTCTCTGGTGGTTGAGTGAAAGGAGGAAGACCAGGGTGGGATCGTAAGGTTAAAAGGAGAAGGGAGGGAAATGTGCAGAGGGGGATCAGGAAAAGACACACATCTGGAACAAATACTTCTAGGATCGTGGATATGTTGTTCATCCACACCGTTTGGCATGCCCCTTTCCCCTTTAAATCTTGCTGGACGTCTTCAAGCTGGCTCTTCCTACCCACCCAGGTGGTATATACCTCGGCTCCACCCCATGATGGCAGATCTTCCTTTCTGCTGGAAGATACAGGTTGCCTCCCTTGTGCTCACACATTTCATAGGCCCTGGCTTTCAAAACTTCAGTTTTAGCAAAATTAAAACTCATCTGAGTTAGCGATCGTGCTTTTGCGTCCTCGCTCATGGAAGAGAAATCTTCCCCAGGATTTCAATGGTGTCGTTG
This sequence comes from Neoceratodus forsteri, assembly GCA_016271365.2. Taxonomy (NCBI): domain Eukaryota; kingdom Metazoa; phylum Chordata; order Ceratodontiformes; family Ceratodontidae; genus Neoceratodus; species Neoceratodus forsteri. The sequence goes on from JADMNL010000025.1 coordinate 358,923,637, forward strand.
TGGCCAGAAGATGTCGTGCACCAATCCCTGTCTCACGTGCATCTGCTGCCTAGGTGTCGGCCATGACACCTCGTCCTGACGCTATTGCTTGGCCTTCCATCCCAATGTCCTGGATGACCACCTAGCACATTTAAAGTTGGGGAGACCGGAGAAAAGGAATCCTCCGGTGAAGTCCAAGGAGGCTAGGTGGGCGGTTTCCGCAGCCATGGGTTCCGCCGAGCAGCTGGAACGCATGAAGGCGTTCGAGGAAGAAGATGCCTGTGCTTCAGACAGTCTAAGCTTTTTTGTTCCACTCAACCTGGGCTCCACCTTCACAGGTTTCTTCAAGGAGTTCTGCCAGTTTCTCCCCACCCGGGGAGAGGCGCCCGTGGGCTCGCACTCCTCCCAATCTCGTAAAAGAGATAAGGAACCAAGCATGTCTTCGTCTCAGCGAAGGTGCTCTTGGGACCGAGAGAGGTCTCAGTTCTAGGAGCATGTGGTCTCGACCTCGGTCGAGATCGCTTCCTCAGCCGCAGGCTTCACGGATCTTCTGTCTGGCCAGATGACCAATGATGTGGCTGATGAGGTTGAAATTGTTCTCGATCCAATCGACCCACTGTCGCTGGTCCCGGTCGACGACTCCTTGGAGAGGTCTCCGGTCCTTGTGTTCCCCGATGAGGAGACCCAGCCTGCTGTTGTCCCCATGGAGGTCCTGGTTCCGGACCCACAGGTTTCACCGATTCCACCAGTGTCTCCCGAGCGACCGAGTCAGCCTCCCCAATCTCGGTCAGGGTTTGAACCCCTTTGGCGAGCGGCGAGGAGAAAACCACAGTGCTCCAAAGAGGCAACACCACAGGTCGTCCTCGTCCTCCTCGGATGAGGAGAGGCTCCGACGGACACTCCATCGGTGCTACGAGGACCTTATGTGGCAACAGCTGATTTTTGTCTGGGCATAAACCGGCTCCGCCATCTACCCCGGCCATTACTTGGCTTTCGCCTTCCAGGCTGAAGCCGACCCCCTCGGAACCAAAGCCTTTGGTTCCCCCACCCATGGGGCCAGCCTGTCCTCCGGTTCAGCCTATACCGGCCTCTCCACCAATAGTGGTGGAGCCGCCACCTAAGCAGCCTGTGGGAGGGGCTCCTTCCAAAGAGGACTGACCAGATACTGGGCTCCCCCGATGTCTGTCGGTCACGGGCACCCCGGACTGCCCTCGGTGGGTCGAGGGTGATTTGGGCAGCAGGCCGCTGTACCCCGACTCTTCGAACCCTGATGTCACCGGGCTCCACTCTCATCCTGGGGATGATGAGTCATCCGTTGGCATAGGGCTGGAGGAAGGTCCTTCCTCTTTCCAAGGGATCCTTCATCTCATCTCATCTCTGATTCCACAGGGATGCCCCTGGAACCCATCCAGAAAAAGCTGAAGTACACTCTCACAGACATCCTCAAGAAAGGGGATACCCCAATGGAGGCCTTTCCTGTGGCCGAGGCCATTGTTGGTCCGGCACTTGAACTGTGGCAACGTCCTGCCTCATGTCCAGCACCATCTGCCTGCATGGCCCACAAGTATGCGGTGCCCATGAGGTCTCTTACGGGGTTCACAGAGCACCCTTCTGCCAGGAACCTGGTGATTGCCTCTGTGTTCAGGCGTACGGGCAGTTCTGCTGACAATGACCAACCTCCCGACAAGGAGTCCAAATATTTGGACCATTTGGGGCAGAAAGTCTACATGGTATCTTCCCTTGGCCTTTGTCAGGCAAGTTCAGCCATCATCATCATGGCACACTTCTCCCGTGCCCTTCTCGGGTCATTGGATGAAGTCCTCCCTCACCTCCCCACAGACATGCAGACCATAGTTAAGCAGGTCCAAGATCAGGGCCCTGCTGTTGCCAAACAGCAGCTCCAGACGGCCCTGGACATCGAGGACTCGTGTGCCCGCTCGATGGCCACCGCAGTTGCCTCTCAACGCAGGGCTTGGCTGAGGCTCTCCTCTATCCTGGCGGATACCCAGCATAAGTTAGCTGATGTGCCTTTCCTTGGGACCAACTTGTTCGGCCCAGGAGTGGCCGGTCAGTGGTGGACCGCCTCAGACCGGTTGCAGGAAGGGATCCCGTTTGTCCGCCCCATGCCAACAGTCATTCTTATGACCGATGCCTCTTTCATGGGCTGGGGAGCCCACATGGGGGACAACAGGGCCCACAAGCTCTGGACCCCCGAGGAATCCCGATGCCACATCAACCTGTTGAAGCTCAGAGCAGTCAGACTGGCACTGTCAGCTTTCGCTCCTCAGCTCCGGGGTCAAGTGGTTCAAGTCCAGATGGACAATACCACGACCGTGTACTACCTCAGCAAGCAGGGTGGCACGTACTCACGTCCGCTATGCAAGGAGGTGCTCCGCATCTGGACCCTCATAGGCTGGTTGGAGGTGGATCTCCTCACCATCCATGTGACAGGAGCCTCGAACCAGCTGGCGGATGCAGTCAGCCGCTTAGGCCAGACTTCCCATGAGTGGTCTCTACATCCAGAGGTAGTTTACAGCCTGTTTTCACATTGGGGCAAACCGATGGACCTGTTTGCCTCCAGGGAAAACATCAAGCTGAGGCTGTTTCATGGTTGCCCCCTCAGCAGGACTCACTGCAGGGGATGCCTTCTCGAGGCCGTGGACCCCAGTCTTCCTCTATGCCTTCCTTCCATTTCACTTGATTCACAAGGTGTTACTCAAGGTGAGGAGGGACAAGGCGAAGGTGATTCTGGTAGACCCAGACTGGCCACGCCAGTTCTGGTATCCAGATCTCCTCAGCCTCAGCTGCAGGCCCCTGGAGTGGCTTTGTACACGCCTGGACCTGATATCTCTGAATCAGGGGAAGGTCTTCCATCTGGACCTTCAATCCCTGCACCTCACAGCCTGATACCTGAGCGGCTAGAGTTCCAGGCTTTTGGGTCTTTCCGAAGATGTCTACACCGTGGTGGAGGCATCTAAAAAGGAATTGACCAGGAATTGTTATGCTTTCAAATGGAAAAGGTTTTCCATTTGCTGTCAGGGTAAGGGTCTGGACCTCTTATCCTGTTCTGTGGCTAACATTCTCGACTACCTTTGGTCTCTCTGCAAAGGGGGTCTACGGTCATTGACCCTTAGGGTGCACCTGGCAGCCATTTCTGCTTACCGGGCATGGGCCGGTCAGCCGACATTGGTGTAGGAGACAGTGGTCAGGCTATTTTTCAAAAGCCTGGATCACATATCCCCTCCGGTGCGTGAACCTCCACCTCTGTGGGATCTACTGCTGGTATTGGCAAAGCTCATGGGCAAGCCCTTCGAACCAATGCGCAAGTGTGATCTGTCACACTTGTCATGGAAGACTGCCTTCCTGGTGGCTGTCACGTCTGCCAGAAGGACAGGGGAGCTCCAGGCACTTTCAGTGGACTCCCCTTATCTGGTCTTCCACAGGGACAAAGTTGTCCTGCGCACCCACCTGAAATTCCTTCTGAAGGTGGTGTCAGAGTTTCACCTTAACCAGGTGTTGACTCTGCCAGTGTACTACACCAACTACACCTCGGTTGCCGAGTACAGGCTCCATACTTTGGACCTGAGACGTGCTCTTTCCTATTATAAGGAGACGATGGTGGAAATTCGTGGAGAGGTTCGTCAGCTGTTTGTCACCTACGCTGAAGCCGCTTCTGGCAGACCTGCAGCGAAGCGGACTATTGCAAGATGGATCACATCATGCATAGGTATGTGCTATGAGTTGGCGGGCAAGGAGCCTCCCAGAGGGATAAGAGCTCATTCTACCCCCCCATACTGCTGCATCGGTGGCTGCTTACAGGGACATCCCTATCCAGGAAATCTGCCAGACTGCTACCTGGAAGTCAGCACACACCTTCATCACCCACTACCACATTGACCTTGAGTCACACCAGGATGCTGGTTTTGGGGCCTCAGTTCTCCAATCTCTGTTCCCTAAGTAGGGGGTGTGCACCTTGCCTCCCTCCTCCCGGAGAACTGCTAGGAGTCTGCCAAACAGTGTGGATGAACAACATATCCACGATCCTAGAAAAACAGGTTACTCACCTGTAACAGTAGTTCTAGGAGTGGTATATGTTGTTCATCCATACGGACACACCCGACCTCCCCGGCTGCAGACGCACAACACCTGGCTTCCAGCGCTAAGATCTGGTGTCATGGGGCGGATCCGAGGTATATACCACCCGAGTGGGTGGGAGGAGCCAGCTTGAAGACTTCCGGAAAGATTTAAAGGGGAAAGGGACATGCCAAACAGTGTGGATGAACAACATATACCACTCCTAGAACTACTGTTACAGGTGAGTAGCCTGTTTTTTCGTTCAGTGTTCACAGAGGAAGGAGAAGGGGAGGAGTCACAATAACAGGAGCGTTAGATGGAGGGAGGTGGACACTGGTCCAGTTTCAGAGGAGAATGTCCTGAAGGGACTCGCTAATCTCAAAGTAGACAAAGCAGTGGGGCCAGATGAGCTGCATCCGAGGGTATTGAGGGAGCTCAGGGAGGTACTGGCTCCCCCGGACAGTCCTGTTTAACAGCTGTTTGGAAACAGGAGTAGTTCCAGAGGACTGCAGATGTAGTCCCATTTCACAAAAGTGGTAGCAGGGAAAAGGCTGGCAATTATAGGCCAGTAAGCCTGACATGGGTGGTGGGAAAGTTAATGGAGTCACTGCTGAAGGAAAGGATTGTGGAAGTGGGGGGGAGCGGAATTTGACTGGGTGACCAAGGAATTAGATCAGGGTGGAGTGGTGGATGTGGCCTACCTAGATTTCAGTAAGGCTTTCAGCACTGTTCCACATAGGAGGCTAGTAAGCAAGCTGCGTAGCTTAGGAGTGGATGTAAAGGTGGTTAGCTGAATAGGGGACATGAGGCAGAGGTTGGTGGTAAATGGAGTTCGTTCCAAGGAAGGGAGAGTGACTGGCAGGGTGCCTCTGGGATCAATGCTGAGACTGGTCCTCTTTTATGTCTTTATAAGTGACATTGCAGTGGAGCTGCCTCTTTTGTGGATGACATCAAAATGACATCTAAATCTGCAGTAGTGTTGACACTCTGGGGTGGTGGTGGAAAAGATGAGCAGAGACCTGAGAGAACTTGAGGAGTGGTCAACAGTATGGCAGCTGAGTTTCAACATATAAAAGTGCAAAGTAATGCACTTAGGGCACAGAAACTCAGGGGCAATGGATGGAGTGATACTGATGACCACCAAACAGGAAAGAGACCTGGGGATAATCATACTGAATGACGTAAAAGGTGTCCAGCAGTGCGACAATGTAGTTGGGACTGCTAGTGGGATACTGTGGAGGATAGGGAGAGGTAGAACCAGCAGAAAGACAGAGATGGTATTGTCTCTGTATAGATTGCTAGTAAGACCCCACCTGGAGTACTGTTTCCAGTTCTGGAGACCACATCTCAAGAAGGACATAGACAGAGTGGAGGCAGTCCAGAGAAGGGCAGCTAAAATGGTGCAGGGTCCGCATCAAAAGTCCTACAAGGAGAGACTAAGGACCTAAATGTGTACACCCTGGAAGAGACAAGGGAGAGAGAAAGTATGATAGAGACCTTTAAATATCTCACAGGAATAAATAAGGTACAGGAGGGAAGTATTTTTCAGAAAAAGAGTTGTTCAACGACAAGGGAACACAATAAGATGCTGTTGGGCGGGGTAGCTTCAGAAGAGATGTGAGGAAGTACTTCTTCACAGAAAGAGAGGTGGATTCCTGAAACAGTCTTCCAGCGGAGGTGGTGAGGGCGAAAACAGTGGTTAGGTTCGAGAATGCATGGGCTAGGCATAAGGGACTCTTAGGATACGGGGAGGGAGGGTGGGTGAATGGGCTGGAGATTAAGTAGGATCTGCAGTGATGCTATAGGCAGGGAAAAACAGGCAGACTGGATGGGCCAAGCAGTCCTTATCTGCCGGCAAATTCTCTGTTTCTGTGTGTTTCTGTGTTGAAGGCACTCCACTCTGTCTTGTGCCTCACCCCACACCTGAGGCATGATGTTATCTCAGCATAACATGTGCCATATTGTGGCTTATTGCATCATTTATGTACCACCTGCCAGCCAATCATATGGTGCATTGACTGTGACGGCAACTGCTCGCCCACCCTCTTAGTCGTAGAAGTGCACCCATGGTGACCTCAATTGTCAGTGAGAAGCCATGGTATAATGTGGAAAAATAATATGTTTATTTGTTATACATTATATTTGATGTTTAATTTGGTTTTATCCATGCTTGTATATGTAAAACTGATGTGTAGCTAGCTTTAATTGTACAATTACCTATGTTTCCGGACCATGACTGTAAAAGGGGACTTGTTTCCCCAACGCATGTACCTGCTAACTAAAAAATAAAGAACATTAAAGAAAGTAAACAAAAAAAAAAACACAACTTTGACTGTGACTTTGTGCTTATTCCTCAGGCACTGGTGGTCCTGCAGTTACAGAGCAACACAGGGGTTTTGTTCTTGGAAACATGGCAGGAGCTTAGTGACCATATCATCGCCCTCACCAAGGCAATAGCGAAACGCCCCTTTAAGTAAGTCTCTTGTAATTGTTGTACAGAAAAGAGATTGATGCAGATAGCCCATGTTATGTGGACGCTGCACTGCCTACATCTAACAAAGTCTAGTATTAAACTTGCCCTTTTTTTCTAATCAAGGTATTTGTCCTCCTGCTCGCCGTCTGGCCCCCATCATCCCCAGCCCAACTAGCCCCATCACCCACAATCTCTAGGACTTACCTGGTTCCGATGAGTCCCCCACAGATTCCCCCCCCCCCATGATGTGGCCAGAGGGGAGAGGGCTGTTCCCACCCACAGCACAATCCAGATCAGCAGCCCTGCCCAGTTCGAGGAGTGGAACCTGGGGTGGGCAAGAGAGTCACCTAGCCGGTCAGGGTTTTTCCACTGGGAATTTCTTCCTAGGGCCACCAGTGAGTATTGATGCAGTGTGCATGTGTGCATCCGCACACACACTTGTGTCAGAATTGAGGGTGGCCCTTCCCATTGCCAGCACAAGCCACTGCGCTGCCACCTAGCTTCCGCCCGGTGGCAGCCTATGAGCAGGACACCAGAACCCCACCCCCCTCCCCTGCAAGAGAAGAGCTGTCTCTTGGATCCTTAATCTTCTATCCCCACGGCTGAATGAAGAACCACCGGGTCGGCTCAGTATTGAACTTGCTTGTGGTGCTTCTTGGAGGGGAAGGTATTACATAAACCATATTCTGGCCCAGTGATGAGGTGTTGGCGCATCATGCTGCCGTCTGGGAAACAGGGGTCCACGTTCCAGCCTAGGGGTGTCACACTGAGGGCTTGGCATTTGACATGTGTGGATTGAGGCCATGGACCACAGGGCGTTCTCTTGTCCCCTTCTGCTGGCCATCCATAGAACGGCATTGACTGTGAGGGCAGCTATTCACCTGCCTTGCCACGCAGAGGATGTGTGCACCCATGGGGACCCCAGGTTATTGGGATGGGGGATGCGGGGGAATAGGGGGATTAAATACAGTTAAGGAAAAACACATTTCTGTTGTATTCAGGTTAGCTGGACTAACAGCTGCCATCCTGGAGTCTTGCATTTACATGAAGGACATTGGTCCTCGGGCTGGTGGGGGCTGGAGCTGAGAATGGCACAGTGGTGAAAGGTTCAATAACAGAATCGGCCCATCAGCCTAGAAGAATGATTGCCATCAGCAGTGAAGACAGGGCCCCCCCCCCCCCATGGAGAAAGGTAAATGGGAAGGGGCTTGATTTGATATATCACCTTCCATACGCACTGTATCCCAAAATATTATAGAACCCATGGACAGACATTTGTCGAGTACAGGTAGGTTAAAGTAAACTTCCAACTTATTTTATTTAGGTTTTGGGCTTTATAACTCATTACCTTATATCGGCGATAACTCATCCACATCTATTTTAGAATTTTTCCAGCACCCCTGTTCAGGAGGGGTAGGGATTGTAATTTGGGCCAAACCGATGGCCAAGTGATCCCTTCCACTTGCCAGTTCCATCTCTGCTCTCAAACGTTTTATGATATCTAACCAGGGAGATTGTGGGAGCGCACCCCAGTTGTAGTCAATGTGCCCAATTAGTTGAAACATAGAAACACAGAAACTTAGAAGTTGTCGGCAGATGGGGACTGTACAATCCATCAAGTCTGCCCTTGTCTTCCAATGGTGGCTTTCATTTAAATCAAAGGATGCTGTAACAGTTTTAAAATCATTTAGAAAATTAGCCCTTAGATGTAGGGTGCATCTCTGCGCTGTCCCTAGTTAGGCTTCATAAAATGTCTTGGGGTGGGACTGGAAAACTAGGAAGCGGAAGGGATCATCTAGTTGTTAGTTTGGCCTGAATTATGATCCCTTCCCTGCTGAACTGGGGTGCTGGAAAAATTCTAAAAGAGATGTGGGTGAACTGTCACTGATATAAGGTAATGGGCTATAAAGCGCGCAATACTTAAAGTTGGACATTTCCTTTAAGTGAGATTGAAGGAGGTTAAGAAATGCTCAGGAAGGTCGAGCACTGTAAGGTTAAATGACCTGCTCAGTAAGATCGCATCATAGCCCAGTAGGTTGTGTGTTGTGCTGTTATGCCAGTGCCCTGGCTTCAGGAGCGGACTCAGGAGCTGGACTGGGCATTTTTTGGGGGGGGAAGGGCTTAGGTGAACTCCCAACTGGGGAAGAAATGATGCCATGGTTCCACAGCGACCCTTGTGGTGATCTGGGGAGCTTGCCTCCTCCACAGGGTGATGATGCATGCTACAGGGCCTGATGTGGCACTGTCTAGTGCCATGCAGGAGGTGGCTGGGACCAAAAAAAGAGAAAAACAGAAAGTAACGTTGTGCCCCAAGTTGTAATGAAAGTCACTGGCACTCTCAGGCCCTGCCCTGTGTGGATCACCCTCTAGCCACAATGATGGAGGGAGAGTCAGACAGGGCTGGGGGATGCTGGCAGGAGACCCAAAAAGTAAGATGCAGCTGTTGGCTCAGGGGCCAAACTGCAATATGGAAAACAAAATGACTTAGTCAAGATCAAGTAACTTTGATTGGTTTCAAACCGTGGTTCCCAGCACTGCATGTCACCCATAAGGCTGCACTGTCTCCAGTTTGGAGAGGGGAATGGAAAAATGGAAAAACTAAAATGTAGATATTGAAGACAATCATTCCTAATGTTTGCTTATTGGAGAAATCCCAACCTCATTGGCAGTATTGGGTGGGGACTCATCACAAGAGATCTGAAATGCTAGCAGCTGACAGGTTGTTCCTCTCTGTCCTTAGACAGCAGTCTGAGAGCACGGGGTTCTCATTCTGCACCGAGGGGGCCTGGTCCAGTGGTGTCCGAGTGGAGAAGGATGGTAAGGGACTCTGGCAGGTGTGGAGAAGACAGCTACAGCAGTTTAACCGGGTCAGCCCTCCCATGGCTGCAGCTGTGGCAGCTGCGTACCCATCGCCTCGTCTTTTACTGCAGGTGAGATGCATACCCACTCGTTCCCTTACTGTCACCCCATGGACTGCTGTACTTACTCTTCCAGTATCCAAATGCAACAGTAAAGCTGCATTGGCAACTGACACCTGATAATTGGTTATGAGTTGTTGGGTAACAGCTGCCAGTCTTCGAAGAGGTCATTAATGGGCTGGCCTAGTTGTACTGCAAATTAGTGTTGCCACCTTCAGGGTTAGTGTACAAGCCATGGAATCCCCACTCTGTGGCCGGCTAGTGAGACGAGTGCATTGCATAGGTGATTTATTTATTTAACCATGTTAGCTAACTGGGAGCTCGGTCCCATGTACAGTAGTCACCCTGGATTTGAGGTAACATTTTATCATGGGATATCATCACACCTCAGGTACTTCATGCACCCAAGAAGTGATGATAACCCATGATATACCACACCCTGTCATGTATTATTGCAATTAGGAACTGGACTAAAAGTTTTATAAATTAAAAAAAAAAATCAAACATTTAAAACCTTGTAAAAATGAGTGTTTGGGGTCCTGCAGGAATAATTTTTAAAGGAAAACTGTCCTTATTGTAACACTCCCACCCCTGTAAGCCCTACCCACCGATTAAGCTTTTGCAACAGACATTTTTTTCTGCAGTTTACTTACATTATTTCAACTTTGTAAAATTTGCGATCGTCAAACATGGCGGATGATGTGCGGTTCGATTTCACTACCAGTGCGCTGCCACACCGCTCGCCCAGTGCATTTTGTATTGGGGTAAGCAGTGCGGTGCCGTACCGGTACTGAAATGGAACTGCACAGCGACCGCCATGTTTGGTGATCACAAATTTTATAAAGTAAAAATGACGTAAGTAAACTGCAGAAAAACATTTTTTGGCTGTGACAAAAACTTAATCGGGGTAGAGGTTCAGGGTGGAGGCAATAGTAAGGACAGTTTTCCTTAAAGAAAATAGTACTTGAGTTGTGGTCAACAGGTGGCACTGTTCTAGTTGGAGCTGACAGAAGACATGAAGGTCTTGTGATTGTCTGAACCTCCCCCATGTGAACTGTCCTGTTCCTGCCTTTGTTCCTAATTCCATTTGAAGTAAGTAAATATTTGTTTGTTATTTATTATTTGTTGGTTTTGCTAGCTTCATGGTCAGTTACAAACATGCAGCGCAGTTGTCTGAGGTATTAACGTGAGCTGCTAGTGGCACAGAATCACCGGTGTTTGTCTGTGAGCGGCCATTGCAGTGTCACAATCGGGGGTGTCAAAAGATGCAGTTGGCATTTGTCAGCAGTTACTTTTATATTGGCATAATAAATACTGTGAGTGAGAGTGATTTTATTATTTAAAGAAAAAGGCATGTGCTGGAAAGACGAGCTAAGGGGTTTCCATGTTGCAGTCAACAGCAGTTACTGTGTCCTGATTGGCAGTGTTTTTGAATGCATGGTTTGTTCAAGGCTTGTTTATGGAGCAGCTTTTTCTTTAGTTTTTGAAAGAGTGTGTGGGACGGGGTTTATGTTATGGTTGTTGGGAGCGGTCTGTTAGGCTGCCAAAAACAAATGCGAGCTTGGACAGATGGGCGTTTTGGGTGTGGGGCAAGCAGATGCATTTGGGGAGTGTGAGGAGGCTGGTGACTGGAGTCTTTTTCAAGACGTGATTATGTGGTGGGATTTAATCACGACTCCAAATACTACTTAGCCAATCAGATTACTCTATTATATCTATCCAGTTTGTAATAAGGAATATAGGATGAAAACAGTAAAGATCCGATGAGGTATAAGGAGTATCAGAGACAGTTAGTGTGGTGTTCACAAAGAGATGTTCCTTAAGCCTTGATTTGAAGGTAATTTGGGATTTTGTAGTCTGAATGTGGGGCCATAAGAAGTTCAAAATTGTTGATGCCCTGAAAGAAAAGGATTTTCCCCCACTGCTGTCTTACCCTGTGGTCCATTAATAAATTAGTGTCTGTGGAACAGAGAGTCCAGCCTCCAGTGGGTGGTGTCACTTGGCAGTTTGGGTGAAGCAGGTACCCATATGACATCACTTGGTGAGCAGAAGAGCAGATGCCGAGAGTGGCTTTATTGTCCAGTGATAGCCAGTCGAGTCTGGAGTACAGGAGGCAGCGCTGTCTTGGTAGATCCACCATCAGTGCGAAATGTGCAATATGGTCAGGGCCCTGTGTTTTCTGCATTTCCCAGGTGTAGCAGCTGCTGCAGGAACAGGGTCCTGCCACAGAAGTAAGCCTGTGCTGCAGAAATCGCATGTTTGGTGCAGTAAAAATGGGCACCACTTCTGACAATCCCAGACTGAATGGCATAAATGATTGTTGGCAAACCTAAAATGGCATTAGCAGGAGTCTGCTGGCAGCTCCATTATACGTCTCTCCCCCTTGGGTTGCAGCAGTCAATGAAGCAACCCCTTTCCAATCCAGTGGCAACCCCTTTCCAATCCAGTGGCACTCAGCCCTAAACTCATTCCCACTACAGCGTTGTACAAATATTGAAGAAATAATGGTGATTCTATTTGCCAATTGCAGAACTGTGGAATGAAAAAGTTTTAGTAATTACTGCAAAAACACAAAATGGGAGGCTTTGTGGACCTGTCTAATAAAAAATGATCCAGCTGCTCTCCAGCCTCGCAGTAAATCCTTACAGAGTGCGTAAGAAGAAAGTGACGCCAATGCAACTGACACCAGCTGCGGTGACGTGGATGAGCAGGAGGAAGCAACTGGAGTGGTGTTACAGCACAGACCAGCACCACCAGCTTTCGAGAACGTGGGTGGGAGGGAGCTATTAGAGTAGCATTGTTTTGTAGCCTGGAAGTGCTGGTCTTGAAGCAGATGGGCAAGCAGGGGGAGAAATCCACAGGAGCACCACTGCGGTAAACCAGCACCGAGCAGGTGGGCATGGACAATGAGACAATAAAACAGGTTGCAGTAAAAAAATAAATAACCCTTCAGTTCCCCCATGTCCTACCCCCCATCCAAATTATGGTGCCAAAATTGCTTTTTGATAGGAAAAAGGAGGTATCATCACCTCTCTATAGATCACTCGTAAGCCCACACCTGGAGTACTGTTCCCAGCTCTGGAGTCCTCACTTGAGGAAAGTGTCACAAGGCATAGGTCAGGAAGCATAGGAAAACCAGGAGCAGTTATAAAATTCACAAGTAGCATTTTATTATTCTCAGTAACAACAGAATAAAATAAAAAACAAATGAGTGCAGGATGTTTTTTAACATAGGCAGTTCAAACACAATCCTTCCTCTGAGGATATCTCCGATTCTAAATTTCAGTCTGTCCGTCTCTGTCTCTGTCTCGCTCGCTTACGCTCTCTCTCTCTCTCTCTAGCAGAAACATTGCTGCTCGTTATAAGAAATCTTTGCCTGGCAGTTAATTTCTATATCCTGAGCTCATTGAGAGGCATCCTGTTTCTTACAAAATGTATCAGAACTTTGTCAGTTTCTTTGCAAGTGCAACAAAATAGAATATGGTATCCCAGAACTAATCTCCTCTTGACAGCTCTGCAAATGAGCTTGTGCTGCATCTCAAGGTTAACCCCCTGAGTTCCAAATAGCTTTTTGCAGTCATTTCAATAACATAACTATATACATTGGCAAACAAAGGGATCCCAGTTTCACATACAGATTCACATACATTTTTACAACCACAGATAAGCAAGGAGGAAAAAAGAAACAGCAAGTGAAGGCAGAGAGATGGTAGGAGGCAGAGAATCGCGAGACCATGAGAGTGATCAGTTCCTAAGTCTTACAAGAAAATTTGATTGCTCAATCAGACAGACAAAAGACAGAAAAGGAGAGAATAGAAATGAACATTTTGTACTCACTAGGTATTGTAAGGAAAGAAACGGAGGCCAAACTACCATGCTATAAAAATGTTTCATTTACTGGCTGAGGACAAGCATGCCCCAGTGCTTCGACCAATGCTGATCTTCATCGGGGGCGTGTCCTGTCAATAACTCATCCCTTTTAAAATGACTTCTTAAAGATGTAATGCATTGTTACAAAAATAAAGCATCTTTTATAACATGGCAATTTACCTTCCATTTATTTCTTTACAGTACCCAGAGTGCATATTTTGTCTGATCTCACTTTAAGGGTAGCTCTTGCAGCAGGCTACACTACAAGGACTGAAGCTGGCAGTCGCCAAGACCCCACAGAAAACTTTTAGCTAGCAGTCTATAGCAGGGGACCGCTCCCTGATGTCGGCCCGCCCCCACTGGCCAGATGTATAAAAGGGACAGTCCCCCAGCCCAACTTCAGTTCTTTTCCCACCGTTGACCCACGCACACCGGTTCCACGGATGCCTTCTGCCTTAGTTGAGCACCATTTTTTTGTGATTATCCATGTTTTATTACTTTAAATACCATTTTCTTCAGTATTTCTCTGTATGTCTTCTTCTCTGACCTCATCTGTAGATCTGCGGCAGTCCAAATGTGCTTGTGGCAAGCAGATTCCATCGAAAGATGGCCACACTTCTTGCCTCATCTGTCTAGGCCCCAACCACAATACAGAGACCTGCCAGCACTGCTTGAACTTTAACCAGAGGACCAGGATCCACTGCCAGAAGGCCCTGAAAAGCATCTTGCTAGAAAAGAAAGTAGCAGCGATGGAGAAGGAGATCCAGGGTAAAAGTACCTCCTCCTCCTCCCCGGTCTCAGGGGCGTCAACCTCTTCAGCTTCTCACAGGGAGAAGAAGTCATCTAGGAACCACAAACATTGGGAGAAACATAAGGGCAAACCATGGTCAGCTTCACATTCCTGGTCCCCTCACCAGATGGCGACCAGCTCTGGGACTTCCTCCCATGGGAGGTTGGACTCAGCTTCCATGGCAGTTCTCATTCCTTCCGGGCTCCAGGTGGTCAAACCACCTGCCCTCATCCAGACATCGGCAGTGGTTCTTCGGGGTTGGGGACTTTGTCCTCGGCCTCTCAGCCCCTGATGCTCAGGCCCTTCCATCAAACAGTGGGCTCTCAGCCAAGTGGCTCAACTGGGTCTTCTTTGGTTGTGGGTCTTTGCCCGTTGACCACCCAGCCTCGGTGTCTGCTAAGTTGGTGCCCAGCTCCGGGGCCGACACCACCCAGCAACATCAGGAGCATGCACTCACCTCCCTCAGGAAGGTGATGCCTCTGCCCCTTTTGAGAGTTAACTCCCCTCGGCAGGCTTCTCCTAAGCTGATGCCAGCTGCCTCCCCAGACAGGCATCAGTCCATGCCCATCTGGTCAATGTTGGCTACCCCATCGACCCCGGTGACAACCATTCTGTCATCGCCTGAATGCCCTCAGTCACCGGCTGACCCCTAACATTTCTTCTCGGCTGATTCCAGAGGGTCTGGTGTCTGGTCTGATGATGCCTACTAGACTGACACCAGATAACCAGATGCCCATTGGGCCACCGCCAGTCAACCTAAACCCTCAAGACCTGACACCTGGGTTGCTGCCACCAAAGGGACTGATGCTGGGCTGGGGCTGTCTAACATCCCTTCACCGATGCTAGCTAATCCCTCTACACCCCAGGACCCTCTGCTGGATCTCGCAGCTGTCTTCACATCCTGGTGGAATGTGGTCAAGGGCGACCTGATCCTGAAGAGACCTCCTACGCCCCCCCCCCAAGGAACCTCCCTCAGTGGCTAAGCCTCAGGCTCCTCCTATGCAGCCACGCCTACTCCTAAAAAGCCCACCCCATGACCAGATGACACTGGCAGGGACCACTTTAAGCATCATAGATGAAAGCACTGTTGCTCATCCTCCAGGTCCTCGGATAGGCGCCAATGTAGGTCGCATGGCCTTAGGCACAGTCGTTCGACCTCACTATCTTCCTCTTTTGGGGAGTCAGACCATTGTTCCTCTTCCTCATCCTCAGAGTTGTCCGAATTGGGGATGTCCCCTCCTCTGTTGGACCCCAAGGACACCCCCAGCTCTCCTCCCGATGACCCAACCTTCGTGGAGATCATGCGGTACATCCAGTCAAAGATGGGCTGGGACACGGAAGATTTGGACCATGAGAGGTGCTGTTTGGCCATTTTCCTCAATCAGAAGGATCCAGAGCCTGTGGTGGTTCCTCTTCTGGTGGATCTATTTAAGGATGTCACTAAATCGGCTTGGAAATGCCCCTCTACTAACTCTGCTGTTTCCAAGAAGACTGATTGCCTCTATAATGCTCCCTGAGATGAGCCTTTCTTTGGAGAGCAACCCATTGCAGACTCCGTGGTCATTACGGCGGCCCATGATTGGTCCAAGAGACCCCGGCATTTTAGCACTCAGCCTCCGGACAAGGATTCTAAACAAGTGGACCAGCTTGGCAGAAAAGTCTACGTCTCATCCACCTGTGCCATTAATTCCCTGAATTTCTTAGGTCACATGGTCCAGTATCAGAATGCCCTGTGGGGGAAGGCCATGGAACTGGTTTAGGCTCAACAGGATAGTCCTTAGAAAGCTGAGCTGCTGCATATTTGAAATGAGGTTTGGACGTAGGCACTCATGTCCTATGTTCCTCTTATAATATGGCAGAATCGGCAGCAAGGGCAGCAGCCATCAGATTGTCAGATTTGTCCATACCATGTGCAGATCTAATCAGAAGCTGAATCGTCACCAGCTATCTTGTCAGTCCTCTGGGTAACAGCCCTGAGGCCAACAAACCAGAAGTGCCTTTAAACATAAGGCCATTTCTCAGGCCTCAGGAGATTCAGGCCCCAGAGCCCAAAAATCTACCAGGCCCTTTTGCCTGTCCCCGGTTCCTCGGCCTGACTCCTTACCTGACCCCCTCCTCCAGCAGAATCTCTGGGGAGGCGGTGGGGGGTTGCTTCTCTCTGTATCTAGAGGGATGGTACAGAGTAACCTCGGATCAATGGGTTCTTCAGCTAATAGAGAAAGGGCATACTCTAGAGTTTGTGGAGATGCCCCTGAACAACCCACCCATAACTTCCCATTACCCTCAGTCACACCTCTCCATCATTCAGGAGGTGATTCAGGTGCTCTTGCTGAAACAGGCCATTGTGCCATTTCCACCAGACCAAAGATGGGAGGGCCTTTATTCTCACTTTTTTCTAGTTCCAGAGAAAACAAGGGACCTACGGTCTATCCTGGACCTCAGCCATCTGAACAAGTATATAGAATACAAAAGATTCAGGATGGTCACCCTTCCAGGTCTGCTTTCCCTCCTTCATCGGGGGATTGGCTGTGCTCCCTGAATATGCAGGATGCTTACCTCCACATTTTGGTCTTTCAGCCTCACAAGAGGGTCCTTCGCTTACTCTTCCAAGGCAACCACTACCAATTCCGCACTCTGCCATTCGGTCTGACCTCCGCTCCAGGAGTCTTTACAAAGTTCCCAGCAGTAGTGTCTGTAGCCCTCCAGAAGAAAGGTCAGTACGTCTTCCCCTACCTGGATGATTGACTCTTGGCAGCTCCCTCCAGGGATCAGCTGATCAGCAACATGGAAGACACCTTTACCTTGTTTCGAGAGCTAGGGATCACTCTCAACCTCCCAAAGTTCTCTGCATGGCACATCCAAAGGCCGCAGTACATCAGGGCTATTCTGGACACTGCCAACAGAAAAACCTTTGTGTCTTGGACAGGGCAGAATGCCTTCAGGACCAGGCTCGCCTGGTTTCCTCATCGCGACAGATCCCAGCCAGAGTATTCCTATGGCTGCTAGGGCATATGGCAGCGGCCATCGTGACTGTCCCTCTTGCACACCTGCACATGAGGGTTCCCCAGTGGTCCCTTTGAGTCCAGTGGGACCAACACACAGATGAATTGGAGCAGCTGGTGATGGTCTCCACTCCGGTGCGCCAAACTCTGACTTGGTGGTTGAACTCCTCCAATCTTTCCACAGGGGTCCACTTTCGGCAGGAGTCTTCTCATCAGATTCTGACTACGGACGTGTCTGGGCTGGGGTGCTCATTTGGCAGACCATCAGACCCAGGGAACTTGGTCTCCCCAAGAGCAACATCTTCATATCGACATATTGGAGACATGGGCAATACTGTATGCCCTACAGGCATTCCAGACCAATCTGCTCGTGGGCCCTCTCCTAATTCAGACAGACCACATGTCAGTGGTCTTCTACAGAAACAAGCAAGGGGGGACTCACTCTTTCCCCCTCTGCATGGGAGGCCATGAGAGTCTGGTATTGGGCCATCATGCATCACCTGGAGCTCACTGCCATGCATGTCCTAGATGTACAAAACATCTTGGTCAACAGTTTAAGCCAGCCTCAGTCCGTGGCACATGAATGGGAGCTTCTTCAATCTGTGGCCGAAGAGCTGTTCGACAAATGGAGCTGGACTGAGTTGGACCTCTTCGCATCTCCACTCAATGCCAAACTGCCCAGATTTTGCTCTCTAGATCCAGGGCCTGGTATTTTCTGGTGAGACACGTTATCCCTCTCTTGGACAGGGAGGTTTCTGTATGCCTTCCCTCCCTTTCCAGCACTGCAGAGAGTCCTGCTGAAATTGCAGTTGGAGGGGGTGGAGATTATCCTAGTTGCTCCCTACTGGCCATGTCAGATTTGGTTCTCACTTCTTCAGCAGCTGGCAGTGGAACCTCCAGTCTCCCTGCCCCTGAGCTCAGGCTTGTTCTTCTAGGAGCAGGGCACCCTAGTACATCTGGACCTCAAGTCACTCTACCTGCATGTATGGCTTCTGCAGACCTAGCAGTTGCTTGGTTTGGGGTTTCCCCCAGAGTGGCAGATGTCTTAGTGGCTGTTACAAAGCCTTCTGCCAGAGTCACTTATGTGATGTAGCAGAGGCAGTTCTGCATTTGGACCTCTGCTCACCACCTTGATCCCTTCACCTGTCCAGTGAATTCCGTATTGGAGCACCTCCTTTCTCTGTCAGGTTCAGGGCTGAGCTGCTCCTCCATTAAGGTGCATTTATGTGCCATCTCTGCGTCTCTTGCACCTTTAGAGGTCAAAACTCTTGCCCAGCTGGATCTTTCCCACACTTTCTTGTGGGGTGAGGTATTCTTCATCTCAAGCCTCCCATCAGGGATCCTGTTCCCCCATGGGACCTTTTATTTGTTTGGGAAAAACTAGCGCTGCCTCCCTACAAACCGACGCCAAGTTATGATCAAGGCCTCTGGAATTCTGCGGCCGCAGAATTTTGCGCAGATCTTATGCAGTGCCGCAGAATTCACTGTTCTTGGTGAATCTTTATTAATATTTCTGTTTATCCATAGAATCTGGTTCCCTTCCCCTCTTTTTATATCCAAAAGCCCTCTATGCTCAGAATGTGATGTTATCAGTGCTATAACATACAGTACATTAACTAATGAAATGTCTGCATTCTGCCACAGAAATGAATAGTCACTTCAAACAACATGAAGTCTTGCTATATTATGACATATGCAGTGAGTCCCAACCTTCGAACTGCTCCGGAGGTGAAAGAGTTAACTTTCTATGCCAGGCATGGAACTTAGAGCTCGAGCTCGGTTGAAAACTCTCTCTGTTGTTCTTCAAACTCAAACTGTCAGATTCTTTACTCCGCCTCACTGAACAGTCGCTCCGGAGATTTCTCCTTCTGCTCAGTTCATTTTCTTGGTTAAAGTATTAATTTTTCGTTTTTTTAACCGAATTTAAACCGCAACCAGTCGGTTCAAGCTCTGTTTGTGGTATTTGTAAGTACTAGATAGGTTTTACATTTACTTTCTGTGTGGAACTTGTAAACGGTTTATCGGTTCACTTTGAACCGATCAGGTTGATTTAAATACATTATTCTGTCTTTTAGAGTGCGGTTCCCGGTTCTTATTGGTTCTAAAAAAACGGATTTCATTATGGTTTTTTCCACGACCCGTGACACGGTTGGGAACCGATAAGAGAGTCTTGCTTGGTGGATTACCATAAACGGGCAAGTTTGGTTAGGACTGGCACTATGTCTGAGAAACCCAAAAGAATAACCGGGCCCACTGGGTTTCAACACTGCAGTGTCTGTGGGGAAGTCTTTGCTAAGGCTGACCCCCACACCACCTGTGTTTATTGTCTGGGGTTTGACCACCTCAATGCAGACTGCCAGATTTGCAAAAATTTTCCTGCAGCTACCCTGGAAAAGAGAGTTGGTAGGCTTAGGGAAAGGGAGGCCAAAAAGTCCGCTGAACTGGATGGCCAGCCCGGTTCGGTTGAAACCGAACCAGAGGGAGTGCCCTCTGACCAGGGCGAGACTTTCTCGGGCAAAAGGAGAGCCGACTCGGAGGAGTCGGTTCCAGCAAAAAGGACTAGGACATCAGCTGGTGTGGAGCCAAATCTTCCCTCTCCAACCGCTGAAGAAATGGCCAGCGATTAAAATTGTCAATCGCTTTCCAGTTCCGGCCGAACCGGCACCATCAAATAGCGTATGGTTGATCGGTTCCGCAGTTCAAGAGTATGAGTTAGAGGAATTTTATGAACCGGAGGAGGGGGAAGAGGAGTATAAGGAGAGTGAATGTGGATTTGAAAGTCTGGATGTGCCCATTGAACCGGACATCTCCCCAGACAGACCTTCAGGAGTGTCTCCCCTAGGCTTTCTGAGTCCCCTCTCATTTTATGTTTTATAAGAAAGTGGATGAAACCCTCCAGCTCCCTATGGAGGAAGCTGTGGATGATCAAGAGGAGCCTGACTATGTAGAAATGATGGATATCCCAGAGTCTAGGAGACTGTCTATTCATTTGCATAAATCTTTTGGGAAACAGACAGTAAAAATTCTAAAAACTCCTCACACTATACCGCCTGTGGATAAGAGAATGGACAAGAGGTACACATTGTCAGGCTCTGATATGGAGTTCCTTACACAACAATGCAGCCATGTTGGGATAGTGCAGGCTGCAGCCTGTGACAAGGCAAATATTCCTTTGGCTTCACACCCCTCCTGACAAGGACTCCAGGAGGATTGATGCCATGGCAAAGAAACAGTACATGGCAGCATCCTTGGGACTCAGACAGGCAAATTATATGGCTTATGTTGCTAGATACCAGAAATCCAGATGGGACACTGTTATGGCTCTAGCAAAGCAGGTCCCTGGCCAGCTTGCCAAGGAGCTGGAGCAGGTGGCTGCTGATGGTATTGAGGCATCTAAGGTACAATTTCATGCTGCAGTGGACTCTAATGATGTGTCATCAAGAGTCATGGCTACATCTGTGGCTCTTTCGCAGAATGGCTTGGCTCAGATGTACTAGCCTGTCGCAGGATACCCAGACTAAGGCCATGGATTTTCCTGTTGTGGGTAACTTTCTGTTTGGGAAGCAGACAGAGAATTACATGAAGAAAATGGATGAGTACAGGACCACTTATAGGAGTGCACAGGCCAAGGAAAGGCAGGCCACTCCTCAAAGGCAGCCTTCCAGGGGCAGGGGCAGGCCTTTTCATTGGCCTTTTTACCAAGCCCAGGCCTCCTCTTCAGCTTATGCCCAGAGGGGGTTCTTTAGAGGGAGGGGCAGACGGGGTACAAGCAGACCTGCTTCCACCCCTCAGCCTAAAGCCCCTGCCAAGCAAGCACACTGATGGGGTGGCCAGGGTTGATGCTCCACTACCTGTAGGGGGCAGGCTGGCTTACTTTGTCCAGGACTGGAAGTCTCTAACATCAGACAAGTGGGTCCTGGAAGTAGTAAGCCAGGGACTGGTTCTCAGCTTCAAAAAATGTCCAGAGATGAGAACCAGATCCTTTCCACCTGCAAATCCTTCAGAGGCTCTGGCCCTAGAGGCAGAAGTCTCTACCCTCCTGGCTCTCAGAGCCGTGGAAAGGGTTCCACCCCTACACCAGGGCAAAGGGTTGTACTCCAGGTACTTCCTTACCCCAAAAAAGACAGGAGAATGGTGGCCCATCCTGGACCTCAGATACCTAAACAAGCATCTTTTAAAACCAAAATTCAAATTGGTGACTCGGAATTATTGTACCCTCTCTAAGGCCAGGGGACTGGCTAGCGTCCCTGGACCTCAAGGATGCCTACTTCCATATTCTCATCAGAAGCTCCCATTGAAAGTACCTCAGGTTCGAACTGCCCTCAGGCCATTACCAGATCAGAGCAATGCCCTTCGGCCTCACCTCTGCCCCAAGGGTATTCACAAAATGCCTGGCAGTAGCAGTTGCCCACCTAAGAAGGCAAAAAATTGCCATCTTTCCTTACCTGGACGACTGGCTCTTAGTAGGCCAGTCTCCAGACCAAATCAGATTACATCTTCAGGTAACTCAGCAACTGCTTACCTCTCTAGGTTTCCTTCTCAGTCTTCCAAAGTCAGTTCTAGAGCCTGTCCAGCTTCTCACCTTCATAGGCGCAGAACTGAACACAGAGGAAGCCAGAGCCTTCCTTCCTTTGGAAAGGGCAAGGACCCTGGTCTCTCTGCCCTCCTCATTCACCCTGCAGGTCTCTCGACCAGCAAGGCACTTTCTACAGCTCCTGGGGCACATGGC
Organism: Neoceratodus forsteri; assembly: GCA_016271365.2. Taxonomy (NCBI): domain Eukaryota; kingdom Metazoa; phylum Chordata; order Ceratodontiformes; family Ceratodontidae; genus Neoceratodus; species Neoceratodus forsteri. Next base: position 358,945,472 of record JADMNL010000025.1, read on the forward strand.
TGCTTCTATAGCAGTAGTGCACGGAGCAAGATTTCAGATGAGGGACATCCAGTTCCATTTGAGAGCCTTTTGGTCTCAAAGGAGAGACCCTCTAACAAAATTGATCCCAGTGACTCGAACCCTGATCCAAGCCCTACAGTGGTGGCAGGACCAGAGCAATCTGAGACAGGGGGTTCCTTTTGCCCCTCAGTCTCACTCCTTAATCCTTACTACAGATGCATCCCTCTTGGGGTGGGGAGCTCACATGGGCGACCTCACTGCCCAGGGATTGTGGTCCCCTCAGGAATCTCTGCTCCACATCAATCTGTTGGAACTCAGAGCAGTTTTTCTAGCACTTCAAGCTTTTTCCAAATCTGTTCAGAACAAAGTTATTCAGGTCAGAACAGACACCACCACCACAATGTGGTACATCAACAAGCAAGGGGGCACTCAGTCTACGGCCTTGTGCACCGAAGCAATGAAGTTGTGGTCTGTGGCTTACTCACTGAACACCTCCCTTATGGCAGTTCACCTCCCAGGCAAGGACAATGTCCTGGCAGATGCTCTCAGCAGGATTTCCCAAGGCCATCACGAATGGTCACTGGATCCTCTGGTCCTGGAGGTAGTATTTGCCAGATGGGGCACCCCACAGATAGATCTTTTTGCAGCCCCAGACAATCACCAACTTCCTCTTTTTTGCTGCAGGCCCCCAGTGTTGGGCTCAGTCCCTCTGGATGCCTTCCTTCTCAGTTGGGAAGGGAAGTTTCTCTATGCCTTCTCCCCCTTCCCTCTCCTGTTCAAGGTGCTAGTCAAAATAAGATCTCAACCCTGCAAGATGATCCTGATTGCTCCAGATTGGGCCAGACAGCCTTGGTACCCACTCCTTCTGTCCTTAGCAGTCCACCTTCCCCTGTGTCTTCCCAGGAATCACAACCTGTTAACCTGTGCTCAGGGGAGGGTTTGGTACCCAAACCTCAAATCTCTCAATCTCAAGGCCTGGCTCTTGAAGAGTTAGAGTTTGCTGACCTACACCTTTCCCAAGGTGTAATGGATATCCTGAAGGCTTCTAGGAAGCCTTCCATCAGGGCTACTTATAATTCCAAATGGAAGAGATTTTCCATATGGTGCTCTGGGAAGCATATTTCCCCAGAATCTGCTGACTTACTCACAATCCTGGATTATATGGTCCATTTAAATACTTTGGGGCTGAGACCAGCTACCCTAAAAGTGCACCTGGCAGCCGTGTCTGCTTTCTTGTCAGCAGGTAAGCCCTCTTCTCTTTCAGCTCATCCTGTATTCTCCAAGTTTTTCAAGGGGTTGCTTCACACCAACCCTACATTCAGGGATCCTGCCCCTGCCTGGGATCTTAATATTTGCATTGCCCAGCTTATGCAACCCCCTTTTGAGCCTTTGTCTTCAGCAGAGCTTAAGAACTTAACTTGGAAAACTGTGTTCTTGGTAACCATCACTTCTGCCAGACGCTTAAGTGAATTACAAGCATTGTCAGTGGAGCCTGATTTTATCTCCTTTCATAGAGATAAGGTGGTCCTCAGGACTAACAGGAAGTTCTTGCCTAAAGTGGTTTCAGATTTCCACCTTAATCAATCTGTTTCTCTCCCTGTGTACTTCACTGACCATTCCTCCTCTGGCGAGAGGAGACTGCACAGTTTAGATGTCAAAAGAGCCCTTAGTTACTACATAGAACGTACCAAGGGTCACAGGTTTGACTCCCTCCAACTGTTCCTCACTTATGGTGAGGTTAGTAAGGGGAAACCTGCCACTAAAAGATCCATTGCCAGGTGGATTGTCTCTTGTATCCAATTTTGTTATGAAAAACTGGGTAAGGTTCCTCCCTCAGGCCTGAGGGCTCACTCTACCAGAGGTACAGCTCATCTCTGGCTGCTGCCAGGGACATCCCTATCCTAGAGATATGTCAAGCAGCTACCTGGAAAACAGTTCACACTTTTACCAAGCATTACTCCCTGGACATCCAGGCTAGGAGTGATGCTCGGTTTGGCACAGCTGTGCTTGAGAGCCTATTTCCTAAGTAGGTTCTGTCCCTCCTCCAGGGAGGTACTGCTGTGTAGTCTGCATATGTCATAATATAGCAAGACTTCATGTTGTTTGAAGAAAAAATTACTCACCTTAGTAATGTTGTTTCTTCTAATGGAGTCTTGCTATATTATGACCTCCCCCCCTGCCTGCCCCTCTCAGAACCTCTACTTTTGGGATGTGGGTGGGCAGTGCAGTGTTGGCACTTAGTAGATGCCCACCTTGTTTTTCACCCCTCCTTTTGGGGTGACTGGGTGTTGTTTTTTCATTTTTGGGTCTCCTGACTTGAGTCTTTGTTTGGGACCAAAAATGTGTTCTTATATTTAGTAGCCAGTTGGCTAGTGTAGGTTTACAGCTTCCACACAGGACCTTAGTGAGTTTAGCTCATAAAGATCTGACAGTTTGAGTTTGAAGAACAAAAGACAGGGTTTTCAACCGAGCTCGAGCTCAAAGTTCCATGCCTGGCATGGAAAGTTAACTCTTTCACCTCCGGAGCAGTTCGAAGGTTGGGACTCACTGCATATGTCATAATATAGCAAGACTCCATTTGAAGAAACAACATTACTAAGGTGAGTCATTTTTTCTTATCTACCACAGCTCCCACTGCCAGAGGCGGTGGTACAGCACATCAGGCATGGTGATATTTGTTCAACCTGCACTACAGCCTAATACAATTTTCAGTCTTACGTTATTACACTAGGGCCAACTTAAACAAAACCTTGACAATAGCATAGACCTGTTGTGTCCATACCTTACTTTGCACAAATTTATTTTTGCCTTTAAGGTGCAGAGATGCCATTTGAAATGAATAACTGATAACATGAATTAACCTGTCATTTTTTAAGAAAAATAAAGTAATTATGTTCAGAAAAGTGGAATATAATAATGTGTAGACCTGTTGAAAGAATAGACCTGTTAAATAAATAATTGAGCTATACATATTTTTGCCAGGGTTATTCATTACATATTGTCATTGGTTGAAAGAATCACCTAAAAGTTATGAAGAAATGTTTTGTGCAGTGCCAGCTGTTGGGTCAGAGGGTAGCATGTTGTGTTTCCGTGCCGGCAACTCTGGTTCAGAGATGAGCTCTGGTAGCTGGCTGGGCAGCACAAGGACTGGGGGAACACACCACTGCTCTGAGTTTGGGAAGGTATGGTGCAGTGTTCTGTCACACGGGGGACACATTGTGATGGACTGGAGAGCTTTATCTTACAATGGCGTCCCATGCATGTCATGGCCTGATGGTGTTACGTAGTGTCAAGGGGAAGCAGGATGGCATGAAAAATGAGTTTTGCAACAGCTCCTCTATTCTGTTTGTTCCATTTCCAAAGGGACCTGTATGAATGAGGCTACAATTTCATGGGCATTAAAAAAAAAATATATATATATATACACATACACTATTTCTCTCTCATATTATATATATATATATATATATATATATATATATATATACACACACACATACACACATATTTGTACGTATGTTACAGATTGCATGTAAATATATAAGTGATACACAGTGGGGACCTCATGAATGGTATAGACAACATGAGTATAGACATACCTTATTTATCACATAAGGTCCCCTCTGCCTATTTCATTTATGCAATAGGCTAGGACCGTAGGCGATAGATTTTTTGTTGTTGCTTTTTTTAGGCAAATAAATTATTTCTATAAGTCTGTTATTTTTTCAACTAGTGTTACTGTGCTTTCCACCATCTTGATTGCTATAAGAACTGCCATGAATGTGAAGTCAGGATGACAAGCTGACACCGTGATGTAGTAATTCATTAGTGCCGCAGAACTTCTGCAGCAAATGGTAATATTGCCGTAGAACTTGGTCCCAATGTGCTGCAGAAAAGTAGGGTCCTTGGTTATGAAAAACACTTTCTGTTGTGGAAAGCATTATTTTTAGTTGCCATTACTTCTGTTTGAAGGATTTCTGAGTGTCAGGCTGTGATGTGTAGAGAGTCTTATTTAGTTTTCAACAAAGACAGGGTGTCCGTGTGGACAAATCCTAAGTTTTTGCGTAAAGTGGTGTCTGAGTTTACACTGAATCAGGACATCCACCTACTGGTTTACTACCCAGAGTATTCTAACCTAGGGGAGGCTCTACTTCATACTCTAGATGTTCACCGGGTGCTTCGATACTACTTAGATCGCACCCGTGCTGTCATAAAGTCTGACGAGTTGTTTGTTTCTTTCGCCCCGAGAACAGAGGGGGCTCCTGTTTCTAAGCAGACTTTGTCCAAATGGTTAGTCAACTGTATTTTTTATTGCTGTTCCACAAGTCTAACAAACCCTTGCTGGGACCAGTAAAAGGCAGTGGCGGAGCCAGATTTGGGAGCCAGGGGGGACCATTCAGTCAATCATGGGCCCCACAATGGGCACTAAACAGTGAATAAAGGTGGTGGCAGGGTGCCACTACTCACACTGGAGCAGCCAGGAGGGGTGACCGCCCCCTCAGCTCCCCCTCTAGCTCCACCACTGGTCAAAGGCCATTCTACCAGGGGTATGGCTGCCTCCTTTGCATCCATTAAAAATGTGTCTGCAGCTGATATTTGCGCAGCTGCCACTTGGAGTTTTGTCGACACCTTCCTTCGGCATTGCAGTTTGGACATTGTCTCTTGACATAGGACAGGCTTTGGCCTCGCTGTCCTACAAGGCTTACTCTTATGAGAGTTTTTTCAGCAGACTTTTTCCTCCTTCCAGTTGAAGGGGGTTAGTCCTCCCACTGCTTGGGATTCAGTCCTTATGGTGTAGCCTGCTGCAAGAGCTACCCTCGAAGTGAGATAGTACAGTTGTGTAAGAACTTGCCGTAACAGCAGATCTTCGAGAGGAACCCTTGCAGCTGGCCTTGCTTTTCCTCCCACCTTCCCTCTGGTTTCTGTTTCTCCATTATTGGCTGTATCCTTTTTCTTGTTTCAGAGGAACCTCCTCAGTTCTCCATTTCTGAGTTTGCCAGGGTCTCTGGTGGGAGAACACCAGCTCCAGAGATAAGGCTTTTAATTCAATATAAAAAAAGAAGGCAACATACCCATAAGGGCAAGCTCCACAATACAGGATGCAGTAAGAACCCGTGGGATGGTACCTTACTGCAGGCATTGTCTATTAAATAGTAGTCCCTTAAAGGGGAATTGCCACATCAAATGTAAGTGTAAAAAAAGCAGTATTTAAAGTGCATAATTTAAAGTGCATATTTACTGATTAATGTGCAAGAAACTACCATTAAAAACTTGATTCCATAAATTAGACAGGAGATTGAATATTAACGTCTGCATTATCTGCTGGTCCCTATTACCATATTTCAAAAAGGATAGTGAGATAGAAAGCAATTCAGTGTCACAACAGTTCATCTCATGCAATGTTCCCTCTATATTCTTTTCAGATGAAGAGCTGTAAATACTAGCTCCATAAAAATCTGAAAGGGAAAAATTGCAAAAGAAATGTGTGATTAAAGCGTCAGCAGAGTACTAAGGAGAGTAATAAGTACAACAAAATCTTAAAAGGACAGACCAAATGCAGGCATTCAAGGAGTAATCATTTCTTAATATATGATAACAATTCTGTGTTATCATTTAGACCAGGTGGTCTCAGGGCTTCTAGCGTAAATATCCAAAATGACTCTCTTTGTTTCAGTTTCTCTTCTAGAGACATGGATACGTTGTTCATCCACACTGTCTGGCAGGTTCCTTGCCGCTTTAAATCATGCCGGAAGGTCTTCAAGCGGGCTCCTCCCACCCACCCGGGTGGTAAAACTCTCGGCTCCGCCCCATGATGCCCGGTCTTCCTTACCGTTTGGAAGCTCAGGTTCCCTCCTTAGCGCTCTGCATTTTAGACTGGATCCTAACTCTTCAGTTAGTCCGAAACTTGTTTTGAAGTTCTCTAACTTCAGTCTTCTTTTCCCTCGCGGCTGCGATGGACAAATTGATTCCCGGCTTTCGGAGGCGCACTGGCGGGCAAAAGATGTCCAGGACAGATCTGCACTCCACGTGCGTCTACTGCCTCGACCTAGACCACGACCCGCAGGTCTGCGAGTTGTGCCGCTCTTTTTCGGCCAACATCCTGGAGGATCGCGCTGTCCGATTGAAGCTCGGGCGCCCCAAGAAGTGTTACCTGCCGGTTAAATCCACAGAGACTCGTTGGGCGGTGTCCACGGCAGCTGGCTTGGCTGAGCAGCTCAAGCACATGATCGCCCTCGAGGAGGAGGCGGCCCAGGCCGCATCTTCCTCCTCCTCGATCGCAGCATTTATCCCGCTCTCTCTGAGTTCCTCTTATTCAGCTTCGTTCAAGGAGCTTCGTCAGCCCCTTTCCATGAAAGGAGAGGGGCCATCGGGACATTCCGCTCGGCCCAAGAAGAGGGAGTCGAAGGGTAAGTCCCATCGTCGGCGTTCGGGGAAGCGGGAGAGCTCTCATTCCCCAAACAGCTGACCGTCGACTTCGGTCGAGGTTGTGGCTCAGGCTGCTGGTTTCACGGCGTCCCCGTCAGGCCAGCCTGCCGAGATACCCATCCCGTCAGCCAGGTGGTCGACTGGTAGAGCCGACAACCCCTCTTCGCCGGTTTCTCCGGTGGAGACTGAGGATCTGCCTGTGCCTTCGGGGCGGCAGTCCCCGGTTAAAGTGTCCGAGCTGAGGGAAGAGCGGGTGTCCCCCGGCCCTTCCCAGGCCCGCCCTCGGTTTCACCGAGGTCTCAGTCTCGGTCTCGGACTTCATCTCGGTCAAGCCGCTCCCGTCGACATTGGCGGTCTCGGTCTAGGCACTGAAGTAAGTGGCGACACCGCTCTTCCTCGTCCTCCTCCTCGGATGAGGAGAGGCTTCGACGCAGATTGCGTCGGCATTATGAGGAGCTTATGTGGCAGCAGTTGCTGTTGTCTGGGAGTAGGTTGACTCCGATTCCTTCCCCGGCTATCAAGTGGCTGTCGCCCGTACAGCCGAAGCAACTGCTCGACGCAGTCGAGAGGCCCATTTCTGGGCCAGTTGTTCCGCCAAATCTAGCTGCCCCACTGATTGTGGTGGAACCTCGGTTGGGTCACGGCCTGCCCCACAGGCTGTCGGTTCCTCAGCAGGTGAAGGGTGGTTCAGGCCTGAGGCAGCTCTTCGCAGACTCTTCGGAGTCCGATGATGACTCCTCCCTGTTCCCCAGGCGGGTAGGCCTGGAGTCCTCCGGGGGACAGTTTCTGGACGATAGCCCATCGTCCTTCATGGGTCTGCTTCAGCTCATCTCGGGATCCACCGGGATGCAGCTCGAGCCGGTGGCCAAACGGGCCAAGTATCCCCTGATGGAATACTACACGAGATTCTCCCGGAGGCCTTCCTGTGGCTGAGGCCATTCGCCCAGCTTGGAGCTTTGGCAGCAGGCGTGCTTCCTGTCCTGCGCCCTCAGCCAGGATGGCCAGGAAGTATGTGGTCCCTACCGGCTCTTTGCCTGGTTTCTCAGAGCACCCCTCTGCCGAGGGGTTAGTCACCGAGAGCATCTTCCGGTGTTCCGGAAACGCTCGGGACGTGGATAGGCCCCCGATAAAGAGTCCAAAAGGCTGGACTATGCTGGGTGCAAGGTGTATGCTGCGTCCTCCCTTGCCCTCCGACAAGCCAGCTCAGCCGTGCTGATGGCACACTTCTCCCACACCCTCATGGGCTCCCTGGACGAGGTGATCCCTCATCTCCCAGCCCACCTGTGGACTATGGTCCGGCAGGTGCGGGACCAGGGTAGGACGGTGGCTAAGCAGCAGCTTCAGACTGCTCTGGACATAGGTGATTCCTGTGCCAGGTCAGTAGCAGCCGCGGTGGCCATGTGCCGCAGGGCATGGCTGAGGTTATCCACCTTCACGGCGGATACCCAGCATAAGTTGGCAGACATCCCCTTCTCGGGGACTGACCTCTTCAGCCCTGGAGTGGAGGGCCACCTCCAGTGGATCGAAAAGTCCAACGCCACTCTGGACTCGGTCACCTCTGCCCAGGGGGACATAGGCCGCCGGCAACATCAGCATTAGTCCTTTCGTCCTTCGGCTCCTGTGGCATGACCGGCCCAACTGCACCAGCACAAGGGCCAGCAGGCTCGCGCTTAGTATCCCACACCCAAGCCAGCGGCTTCCTCTAATAGGGAGCAAGGAGGTAAAGGCCCAGGAGGTCCCTCGGCCAGTCCCTCCTCCAAGCCTGCTCAGTGACGGGTTGAGGGGTGTCACCCCCAACCTCGTCGCCCTTCCCTGGGTTCCCCCCGTGGGAGGACGGCTTCACCACTTCCCTTCTGCCCGGTCCGCTATCACCACGGACCATTGGGTGTTGGGGGTGGTAGGAAAGGGCCTGCCTCTGGAATTCGAGCAGACCCCTCCCTTTCGAGCCGTCGCTCCCCTGGGGGGGGTCACGGAGTCTGAAGCCTCGCTGTCAGCCCGCCGAGCCGATATTGCCCTGCTCCTTGAGAAAGAGGTGATCAGGAAGGTAGCAGATCCTCCTCAAGACCCGGGGTTTGTGTCCAGGTTTTTTCTGGTCCCAAAACGGACAGGGGGCTGGCACCCCATTCTCAACCTGCATGACCTGAACAGGTTCCTAAGGTCTCGGACCTTCAGGATGGTCACTCTGGCTCAGATGTCCCATCCTTGGAACTAGGCATGTGGTTTTGTTCCCTGGACCTCCAGGACACGTTCTTCTTGTCCCGATCCGTCCGCTCATCAGAGATTCCTCCACTTCAGAGCAGAGGAACCTCTTTTCGAGTTCTGGGCCATGCCCTTTGGTCTCTGTCCAGCTCCCAGGTCTTCACCAATTGCAAGGCAGTGGTGACTGCATTCCTGCGGCGCTGAAGGGTCCGAGTGTACCCCTACCTGGTCGACTGGCTGTTTGCAGCCCCCTCCAGAGCGGAGGTGGAGCGGTCCAGAGATCTGGCCCTCCAGGTTTGCTCTCAGACTGGCCTTCTCATCGATGAGGCCAAGTTGGAACCGTGCCAAAGCAGGTGATACACTTCATCGGGGCAGAGCTCGACTCTCTTCAAGTCAGAGCTTGGCTTCCGATGGACAGGGCCGAAGTTCTTCCTCCTTGCCCAATCATTTTTGGCTGGGCAATTGAGCCCTGCCCAGGACCTCCTGCGCCTTCTGGGCCTCATGGTGGCCTGCACCAGCGTGGTCTGTTGGGCCCGTTGGTACATGCGTCCCCTTCTATGGGGACTGGCCAGCCAGTGGTCACAGTGCTACGATCCATTGGATCGGTTGGTGACAGTGACCCAGGTAATGCGGAACGCTCTCCAGTGGTGGACCGTTCTGGCACATCTGCAGGAGGGCATCCCGTTCGTCCACCCTGAGCCCATGGTCTCTCTATTGACCGACGCATCTTTGATGGGTTGGGGTGCTCATCTGGGGGAGCACAGAGTGCATGGCCTCTGGTCCCCTCGGGAGTCCCAATGCCATTTCAACCTGCTGGAGCTCCGAGCGGTCCGCCTAGCTCTCACTGCCTTCGCTCCGTTTCTACGGGCTCAAGTGGTTCAGGTCCAGACGGACAATACCACAACCATGTACTACCTAACCCGCCAGGGCGGGACGCGCTCCATGCTGTTGTGCAAGGAAGCTCACCACATATGGTCTCTCGTGCGCAGCCTGGAGGCAGATATCCTAGCCATTCACGTGGCAGGAGCCTCCAACACCCTGGCCAATGCCCTAAGCCGGATAGGGGCTGCGTCTCATGAGGGTCTCTCCTGCCGGAGGTAGTACAAGATCTCTTCTCCCATTGGGGCACGCCTCAGGTGGACCTGTTTGCCTCCAGGGAGAATGCGAAGCTGAGACTGTTCCATGCCCGCCCCCCTCAGCAGGGCTCACTGCAGGGGGATGCCTTCTCGAGGCCGTGGACCCCGGGCCTCTTCTATGCCTTCCCCATTTCCCTTGATCCACAAGGTGCTTCTCAAGGTGAGGAGGGACAAGGCACAGGTGATTCTGATAGCCCCAGACTGGCCCCGCCAGTTCCGGTATCTAGATCTTCTCAGTCTCAGCTCCAGGCTCCCGAGGCAGCTTCCAGCCCACCCGGACCTGATCTCAGTCAGTCAGGGGAAGGTATTCCATCCGGACCTTCAATCCCTGCACCTGACGGCCTGGTTCCTGAGCAGCTAGAGTTCCAGGCCTTGGGTCTTTCCGACAAGGTCCTCAACGTCGTTGAGGCGTCCCGTAAGGAGTCGACCAGAAAATGCTATGCCTTCAAATGGAAGAGATTCTCCATTTGGTGTCAGAGAAAGGGCCTGGACCCGTCCTCCTGTTCCTTGGCAAGCTTTCTGGACTACCTGTGGTCCTTTTTCTCAGCAAGGGCTTCGGTCGACGACACTTAAGGTGCACCTGGCAGCCATCTCTGCTTACCCGGGCGCGGGCTGGAAAACAGTCAGTGAAGCAGGAGAAAGGTGGTCTAGGCGCTTTCTAAGATCTTGATCATTTCCCCTCCGATTAAAGAACCTCCCTCTGGGGTCTACTGCTGGTATTGGCCAAGCTCATGGGCGCTTATTCGAACCACGCACAGGTGTGATATCTCCCACCTGTCTTGGAAGACCGCCTTCTTGGTGGCTATATCGTCAACCAGAAGGATGGGAGAGCTCCAGGCGCCTTCCATCAAGTCTCCTTCTCTGGTCTTCCACAGGGACAAGGTTGTCCTGCGCCCCCACCTGAAGTTCCTTCCGAAGGTGGTGTCGGAGTTTCACCTTAACCAGGTGTTGACTCTGCCGGTGTTCTACCCCAATCACACCTCAGAGGCTGAATATAGGCTCATATTTGGACCCTAGCAGGCAGCTCGCTTACTTTCAGTGTGGTGGGGTTCGCCAGCTGTTTGTCACCTCGCTGAAGCCACACCTGGCAGACCTGCAGCCAAGCGGACGATAAGCAGGTGGGTCACCTCCTGCATAGATCTCCGCTATAGGTTGGCGGGCATGGAGCCTCCCAGAGGGATAAGAGCTCATTTTACCCACCATACCGCTGCATCGGTAGCTGCTTCCAGGGATGTCCCTATCCAGGATATCTGCAGGGCTGCTACCTGGAAGTCGGCACATGCCTTTATTATCCACTACCACATTGACCTTGAGTCACGCCGGGATGCTGGTTTTGAGACCTCGGTTCTCCAGTCTTTATTCCCTAAGTAGGGGGTGTGTGCCTTGCCTCCCTCCTCCCAGAGAACTGCTAGGAGTCTGCCAGACAGTGTGGATGAACAACATATCCATGTCCCTAGAAATACAGGTTACTCACCTGTAACAGGAGTTCTAGGAATGGTATATGTTGTTCATCCACACGACCCACCCAACTTCCCTGGCTTCGACGCACAACCTGGCTTCCAGCGGGCTAGATCTGGCGTCATGGGGCGGAGCCGAGAGTTTTACCACCCGGGTGGGTGGGAGGAGCCAGCTTGAAGACCTTCCGGCAAGATTTAAAGTGGCAAGGAACCTGCCAGTGTGGATGAACAACATATACCATTCCTAGAACTCCTGTTACAGGTGAGTAACCTGTATATCTAGATCACCACCTCTAGGTCCTAGTGTTACCTTTTCATTGTCACAGAACTTAAACGAGTGGCATTTAGTGCCGGCAACACTGCAATGATTAGCTAGAGCATTACCACAGTGCATCTCAGATGCTCACCTGTTCTGGTTTTAAAATGTCTGGTTGTTTTCCTCACATAGAATGCTGCATATTCACAAGTTGCAAGGTATACCACACTTACAGTGTTACAATTAAAAACACCTTTTACTTTATAATCCCTGTTGCAATTGCAACTAGTGAATGTTACTTTCTGTTTTTATATTGAATTAAAAGCCTTATCTCCGGAGCTGGTGTTGTGCTGGTTTGTTTGCTTTGATTGAACCCTTGTTGTATTGTGCACACACCTTATAGCAGCTTGAGCTGTATTGTCTTACTTTGAATAATCTCTGGTGGGAGAACTGAGGTTGGCTGGGGGACCACCCCTATTATACCATTCTCCAATGTCCGGGGTGGGCTGACGTCAGGGGACGGTCCCCCACTATGGATTGCTAGCTAGAAGTTTTCTGTGGGGTCCTGGTGCTTGCCGGTTCCAGTCCTTATGGTGTAGCCTGCTGCAAGAGCTCCTCTCAAAGATCTACTGTTACGGTAAGTTCTTACGTAACTGTACTTTCTTTCTGTGACAGGATTGAATAAGGCCCTGTCCTATTTGTTATGCAGAAAGAGTTAAATGCAAGGATCTGATCTTACCCAAGTCAGTCTGCACCATTCATCATGATTCGTGTAGGCCGGAGGACTGTTACTCTCACGGGAGCATGTTTCTTTAAGAATTTTGGAGTTGGGGGAGCCGACGTCGGAGATGGCACTGCCTGCGAGGCAGACTTATTATGTGGTGTTTGCAGACTGTCCTGTAACTGACACGGCCCCCGCCCACCTCCTCAGCTCTGTCAGCCAAGAGAGAAACAGAAAGGGCACGGCAAGGGAGGGAAGGGCAAGAGAACCCAAGGGAGAGGTAAGGAAGGGAGGAATAACTAAAAATAATAAGGCAGAGTAAAAGAAAGATTAGAGAGGGTATGAGGGACTTAAGTAGGGAGGGATGACTAGAGCACTGGGCAGTCCTAGAGAGAGAGAGAGAGGGAGAGACCCCCCCCCCCCCAAATGGCTGAGGTTCCTCTAGGGAGGGTAGAAGGAACTACTTCTGCCAGGACTGGAAAACCCAAAAGAGAAAGACTAGCATCCCTGTGAAGAATTAAGGAAACAAGGGATTTCTGTTCTCCAGGGACTGAGCTAAGAAAAGGCAATATAGGAGATGGTACCTGCATGACAGAAACTTCTCTCTCCCTCTTTTTTTTTTTTTTTAAAGAGACTGTGAGCCAAGGATAGGTGAGGCTGGGCATGTGAAGGAGGCAAGGGTATGGGGTTGGGGGAGGACAGGGTAAGAGGATCATAGGATGAGGTGCTCCCCTTGCTGTTATTCTTTTGAGAGTACCACCACTTTCCTTTTTTTTTTTCTTTTTAACAGCCTCAGGAGGAGAGGCATAACAAGTAAGCTGAAAGGCAGAAGGAGATAGAATGTCAGGATGTACCTCCTGCAGAATATGCTTATCTGTCCATCTGATGAAGAACCCTCTTGGGAGAGGAGGCTGACTAAGGGGGGAGGAATAAGCAGAAGGAGGAGAAGTGAATGCCTCTGTTCTACCTTCCTTCCTTCCCTCCCTCCCTCCCTCCTAACTTGCTTTTTTTTTTTAAATGGCCTGTGAGAAGAGGACCAAGCCACAGAAAAGGTAAAAAGGAACCCAGCCTAAAAAGGAAGGGCAGGGTTTGCCGAGGGGAACCAGCCCTTCCTAAAATATGCACCCTTGTGAAATTTGGAGCAAGGGGAGAGGAAGGGCTAGAATGGAACTTCAGGGAGGAGGCGCTGCCCAGCGCGTGGCCATGGGTGATGGAGGGTGGGATGTTATGATAAATGGTAAAGATACTTAGGGAGATCAAGAGTTACGGTGAGTACATCATTTTCGTATTTTTCCCAAGTCAATCTTCACCATTCATCATGATTGGGTCAGATGCCAAGCTTGCAAACCTTGAGGGAAACAATTCCCTGAGCCTCCTGTAGGGGAGACACAGGAGGCAGAGGGCCCTTACAGGTCTGGCAAGGCTTGTGAATAGCCAGAGGCAGGTGGAGGCTTCCGAGTCCTGGGAGATGAAAGACGCCCTTGTAGCTCACGCCTTGCCGTGCGAGAAAAGAAATGGTCCCCCTTGAAAGGTGAGGAAAGCACCCTACATTGGGCCAAAGGTGACAACAGTGACAGATGAAGCCATGCCATCCACCTTATGCAGACTGAGGTTCCACCAGCCTGTAGGCCACTTCATTAGCATTGTACGCCACTCTAGAGAGGTGTCTTGCTACCTCCTGTCCCCTCACAAAAAGGCTGATGGCTTGCCAGGTTGCCTTATAGTCAGGCATAGATACTAGGAGTTGACCTAGCAATGTCCAGAGGTGCCTGGGCATTGGCTACTTGATGAGTCTGATGAGCTGAAATACAAAGGATGAGGTGCACCGCTGCAAGCATTCTTCTTCCTCAACGGTCAAGCCTCTGGGAGGGCTGTCGTGCTGAGGGCGCTGATGCCCAGAGAAAGTATCCAGGAGCTGTAGTCCTGAAGAGGGGTGAGACATGGCACTTGGAGAACCCACAGTAGTGCAGTAGCTGTGCATGCAGTCCCTAAGGGCAGGAGCTGGGGCAGTGGGATGCTGCCAGACACCGTACGAAGCTTCTGAAAATGGCCAAGGCCAGGGAGGTATGTCCAGATGGTCAGTACTGTATTCCCCCAGGAATTCCAGGGTCGTATGAACAGGATTGTGTCTGGCATAATGGGAGAAGTGGCAGTTCCTCCTAGACCTCTGCAAGAAAATGCTGATGGGAGGTAAAGTCAGTATTAGCAGAATAGTGAAGTGAGGAATTGTCTTCCTCTGTGGAGGAAGTGGAAGACTCCGAGAATCTAGGTTCAGTGGGAGGCGGTGCAGGGGTTTGTGGTCTCAAGATGACCTCATTTAGTGTCCTTAGGTATGTAGGGAACACAGCCACCGACCATCTGAACTGGTCCCAAGTCAGGGCCCCCCCAGGTCCAAATAGACCTAGAAGAAGGGGAGTGGGGGAGGCAGAGGAAGAAGGGAGGAAGAGCTCTGATGAGCCAGAGAAGGTCCTATGCAAGGCCTGTGAGACCACACAGGGGATCCCTCCTGAGGGGGGGGCTGCCTATCTCACCCACTACAGAGCCCCCAACAGCAGTGGGGCAAACTGAGTGGTGTCCTTGGGGGGGGGAACCTCAGATGATGTGAACGGAGCCATACAGAGCCCATCAGGGTGGCCCCTGCCCAACCAATCACAGGATCTCCCTAAGAGAAGAGGAAAGCAAGGAAGAGTTAGCACTACAGCTGCTCCCTGAGCCCCTAGAGACTCCAGGGATGAACCATGGCACTGACCCTGACCTGCCAACCCCTGCCCCATTAGAAAGGGATTTGCCCCTCAGAAGAGGCCTAGGGAAAGAGTCCAGATTAGCAGGAGAGGGAGAAGTCCGAGCAGCAGAGGAGTTGACCCAAGACTCCTTCCTGGCAATGTCCCCAGCACCGGAGCCTGCCTCCACATCCAAAGAAGTGACAGAAGCAGACCCGGCATCAGAGTCAGCTCCGACTCCTGATTTGGCATCAAACTCAGTGCCGGCATCCTCACTGGTGTCCAAGCTTACACCAGGAGAGTCCCCAGTGCCAGAAAGGGCACTGGAGGGCTCAGGGGAGGTGGCACCATGGGTGGCTCTGGGGGGAGAGTCCGCAAGCTCAAAACCTACAGACGGCATCGGGATGACCCAGGAAGCATCCAAGGGCTCCTCAGAATCTGGCAACTAGTCGAGATCATCCCAATCCTCATCCTCCAAGGTGGAGGATGAGATCAGGGAGATTTCCAGGCTGGCCACCCCCAGATCCTAGGCCCACAGGCACTGGGAGTGGTGTCAGAGGGGAGTCAAGGTGCACGGTTGGTGCCACCTGACTCACTGGCAATAGGGGCAGTGCCAGGAGCAGAGGCAGCACTGTGCCATAGCACCAAGGGAACCACCAGAGCAAGCTGAGCGTATAGCTGGGGCACCACACCCAGGGTCATTCGAGCCTCCAAGGAGACACCAGACTGCGAGAGGTACTTAGCCGTCCCCTCGGAGGAGGATGACTGCCCCACTAACCCCTCACTGTGACCCCTTGTTCCAGCAAGATGAGAAACAGAGGAGGTCTGCTCTCCACTGGTTCATAGAGCTGGGGAAGGGCTTGGGGGAGCCCAGAGACCTTGTTTTGGCATCACAAGTGCGATGCTATCCACCAAAGATTCAGGGGGTCTCTGTCCAGCCTTGCTGTACGGCTAACATGGGTGCGGTAGTTCATCGAAAAACAAGCATTGCACTCAACCATAGCATGGTAGGGACCCAAACTGCAAAAACAGTTGTCATGCGGGTCAGAAACGGTCATGGAGTTGCCATAGGGGCACCGACACATGGGGACAACTCATGCTTTTTTTTAAGACTTTTTCAGCCCTGACCCTGACATTGCCGCTGATAGAAATAAACATTTCTTTATTTATTTTCTTATTTTAGTCTTTGGTAACTGGGTAAGGCCCACTAGGCACAAGTGCCTGTTTTCAGGGGTGACCTGGGAGCACTGGGTGATTAAGTGGCTTGCTCAGAGTCACACAGCATGTAAGTAGAGGTTATGAGAATCAAATCAAGGTCTGGTCTGCTGGATGTACCAAGCTCGTTCACAGCTTGTTACTCTTAACCTCTATGCTATACTGCCCGCCCATGACAGAGAGGAAAAAAACTCAATGCCGCACTTACAAAACTAGAAAAATAAAGACTGGGTTTGGGAACGGTCTCTGGTACTGGAGGGCCGGCTGGGGAGAGAAGGCTTGAGAGTCAGATGACTGCTCGCCTTCTCTTGGGGGGGGGGCGACCCGACGCTTGCTGACCCCTGGCAGAGGCTGGGGCCACAGCAATGTGCGGGAACCCACCAACTAATGGGGCTTGGTGAACATCGGTATAAATCTGACGTTAGTGGCACACCACGCCCCCGGGGAGCAAACAGAAAAAGAGCCCCGAGGTTGACCGGATGATGGTCGCCAGCTCCCACTGCCACGAGACCTCGGGCAGTGCATGGATCATCCCAGCAGCACCCCGGCCAAGAATTGCACAGGCTGCCCCACCAGTGCTTTTCCCCTCGGAGGAGAGGGACCCACCCGGCAAAGGGTTACATCTGGGTCACCTGGGGGGCTGCAGTATAGGGTGATGAGGTGGCTGTACGAAGGCAATTTGGCAATGAGGGGCATAGGAACACCTGAAAGGAGAGGCTGGCCTGGAGCAAAACAAAAAAAAAAGCAGAAAAATTAAGAAAAGAATCTGTGTCACGAAGCGGCCCCGAGACTTACAGCGTCAACTAGGAAAACGGCATTAAGTAGGCCCAAAAACTGCGAACAAAGCTGACGCAGTTTTCTGAGAACTCCCTTGTAGAGATCCTTCCTCAACGGCAGGAAAAACAGAACTGAGGAGGTGGGGGGGCCAGTGTTGGTTATGGGCCAGTCCGTGAGCTCAACGTAATACATCTGCCTTGCAGGCGGTGCCATCTCTGACATTGGCTCCCCAACTCAAAAATTCTTAAAGAAACATGCTCCCATGAGAGTCCAGTCCTCCGGCCTAGACCCAATCATGATGTATGGTGAAGATTGACTTGGGTAAGGTCAGATCCTTGCGTTTAACTCTTTCAACATAACAAGTGGGACAGGGCCTTATACAACCCTGTCAGAAAGAACAGACAAAATCCACACTCTGGGTATTGTAAAGAAAGAAACAGAAGCTAAATTGCCATGCTGCAAAAGACACTTTATTTTTGTAAGAATGTATTATATCTTCAAGAAGTTGTTTTAAAAGAGATGAGTTACTGACAGGACACACCCCCTGATGAAGATCAGCACTGATCGAAGCACTGGGGCATGCTTGTCCTCGGCCAGTAAATAAAACATTTTTATAGTGTGGCAGTTTGGCCTCAGTTTCTTTCTTTACAGTACCTAGTGTGTGGATTTTGTCTACTCCCTTGGTGTTTGGGGCTGGTCGCCTCCTTCCTGCACCGCCCAACCTCCTGGTTGCTCTGATATTGCTTTCTGTCACTTGAGGAAAGACAGGAACAGGCTGGAGATGGTACTGCACAGAGTAACAAAAAACATTCAAGGTATTCAGGACAAAACCTACAAAGATTAGCTTAGGGCATTGAACATTTACTCACTGAAGTCCAGAACAGAGGGACAGTTTTTGTATTTTGTGGGGGTCAGGAAAAGGCACACTGAGCTGAAACTCTTCCAGGTATTACCCAAGAAAAAGTTAAGCACATGATATGACGGAGCCCTTCAGGTTCCTGAAAGGATTGAACAAGGTAAACTGCCAGGAACTATTCAACAGGAATAGTGACTCTAGTACACGGGGACATGTCAGGAGGGAAATTCAGGAGAAATGTGAGGAGGCTTTTACAAACAGAGTGGTTGAAATGTGGAACTACCTGCTAGCTGAGGTAGTGGGCACCCATGACCATTAACAGCTTCAAACAGGTTGGGACAGAGCGAAGGGCTTAATAGTCACCCAGTGAGTAGCAGCAAGGCAGGGAATATGGGGGTGGGTAGTGAGGGCATAAACCCCGTATAGACACTCGGTCTCAGTGGTAGGATAGGGTATTACAGATGGACAGGATAGACCAATGCCCTTTTTCTACCATCAACATCTGTTTTCTGTGTTTGTATTGCCTTGCCTACACGTCTGCTAAAGTGCCCCAGGCCGGCTTTCTGTGAGCATGCTTTTCAGGCAGCTAGATTTCGTTTTGGAGCTCATTTGAGTTATCATAGAATGTAAAGTCCATCACAGAATTGCTGCAGATTTGCTCGTAGTCTGGTCACAGCAAGTATAATGTCCTGCTGCGGAATGCATGTCCACTTTGCAACGGTGTACATGGGACTCTGAATATGGTTGTGGAGCACTGCTTTCCTGCATAGCTCAAAGGCTGGAGCCAGATCACAGACTAGTGACCCATCTTCAGTTAAAGAAAGCAGTGTCTGCTGCCTGATATGGAGTCTAGCCTCAGGAGTCCAGCAGTTTCTGACTCGAAATAGCATACCAAGTGTCTGGTGAGCCATTTTTGTAATAACACTAAAGTGTTCAGCGTAGGAGAGGGAGGAGCCAAGGTATACTCCCAAATCTTTAAAGCTATCTACACATTCTGTTGGGGTGCTGTCAGGAATTACCAGGCAGAGATAACCCTTTTGCTTAAGTACTCCAGACTTGGAGCCACAGAGTATAGCTTTAGATCTTCTTCAGGGGTATCTCGGTCATCAGGTAACACCGTAGGAACCTTCGCCGTCGGTGAAGGGGAATCCACATGGAAGATTTTCAACAGTACATCTGGGGCCGCCCACTCCGTTGACATCATCAACCCTATATAGGCATGGGCGGCCCCGCTCCCTCCTCAGTTCTTTCCTGCCGTTGACTTGCAAGCACAGTGTCTGCAGAAGCTCCGTCGCAGTGTTCTTGCCTTTTTCGGCCTACAGCCACCTTTTTCCACATTTTCATAATTTTTCTTTTTGTTTATGTTGAGAGTTAATCCTTCTCTTTTCCGTCGCTGCTGCTGTGGAAAGAAGATTGTCTCTACTGACGAGCATTCAGTTTGTGTCTGCTGTCTTGGGCCTGACCATGACTCCTCTGATTGTAAGCTTTGCCAGAAGTTTAACCAAACTACCCTAAGATGATGCAGAAAGGTTCTAAAAATCTTCATGGAACAACAGGTAACCAGCTCCTGGCAGGGGTCTTCCAAGCCCCGGCCACTCAGTCGCCCTCCAGCTCTATGAGCTCCCAGGCCTCTAAGGCCTGAGACAAGTCCTCAGGGAAGAGTCACAAGAAAGACTGGGATTGTGACCGCTCCCCCTGGCAGCCGTCCCATTCCCCGTCAGCCTCTCCTTCTTCGGGGGGTTCTTCGACAGCGGCGGCAGCCAAGACAAACAGACAAACTGTCCAGGTCTTGGTTCCCACCAGACCCATACAGACAGTTTATCTGCCCAATTCACAGGACACTCAGCCATCAACCTCTGGGTCGTCAGCCCCTCCACTGTCGATGGGCTCGTCGTCGACAACTGCCCTGTCGAGACCTACCCCTTCCTGTCTGAGGGCTGTGGGCTCATTGGGTCCACAGGATGGGTTGTCCACTTGTGTGCTCCTCCACCGATAACCATGAACTTAAATGAAATTCTTGTCTGCTTTACCAATGGGTTGGTGAAGCAGCTTGGAGCCTTTAATAGGCCTTCGTTGCCGGCACCATTGATGGCGGCCTTGTCGTTGACGCCTGTTTGTCAGCCCAGGGAGTCTCCCTGTGGGCTTTTGACAACGCTCACGATGGCAGACCCAGAAGAAGAGGTTGACATCGAGGAGAAGTACCACCCTGACCTCATCCTTCCAGATGATGTGGAGGATGAAGATGAAGAGGGGCAATTCCTCACCTCCGACAAGTCCACTGCCTCTTCAGTCAGTGAGGACTCAGTCAAGCACACTCCAAGGTGGCCTCCTGAGGATGCCACCTTCTTTAATGTTCTGAAGCAGCTGTCTGCCACTTTGGGTTTTTAGACAGAGGAGGAGGATGCCACCAGAAAGGATCTGGCAGACTATTTGGAGATTCCTGAATCTCCTCCCCAAATTATCCCTCCTATGCTACCTGCCCTGAAAAATGCTACCATGGCATCCTGGCACAGGCCAGACATGGTGCCAGCCATGCCCCACAGGGCAGACAAACTCTATAATGCCCCTCAGGGCCTTCCTTATTTTGCTGCCCAAGCTGAAATTGACTCTGTGGTCATTAAGGCAGCACACAACAGGTCTAAGGTGCCTAAGCACTCTCCCCCCAAGACAAAGAGTCCTGCAAGATTGACCTCTGGGGGGAAAAAAAGGCTTTATGCTTCCTCTACCATAGGCTTGAGAATCGCCAACTACCTGTTACACATGGTCAAATACCAGAATGCCAGCTGGAGGAACAGTAAGGCTGCCGCACAGTCCCTTCCAGATGGCACCCAGAAGCAGGAGTTATTTCAGTGTTTCCAAACAGCTGAGAATGTTGGCAGATATCTCCTCAGGGCCGTCCATGATATGACCAATACTGTTGCCAAGGCAGCTGCCACTGGCATATGCCTTCATAGGCACTCATGACTTAGGATCTCTGGATTTGCAGCTGACGTTCAAAACAAGGTGCTTAATCCTCCTTTTAATGGCACCAGACTTTTTGGCCCTGACGTCCAGGACCTCATAAATGATCTGCAGGCCTCTGGCACGGCCCTTAAATCAGTTCATTCCCTCTACCACACTTAGCCCCATGGTAGAGGGCCCTCTACTTTTCATAGACAAACCAATAGGCCAGGCTCGGGTCCCCACACCCAGGAAAAGCGTATAGCCCAGTCTTCTTTGCCTGTCCCCTCCAATTCTGGAGTGGTAGCCAAGCATCCCAGAAATGACAGACCAGCTTCCACAGGTGGCCCCACCTCAGACTGA
This sequence comes from Neoceratodus forsteri, assembly GCA_016271365.2. Taxonomy (NCBI): domain Eukaryota; kingdom Metazoa; phylum Chordata; order Ceratodontiformes; family Ceratodontidae; genus Neoceratodus; species Neoceratodus forsteri. The sequence goes on from JADMNL010000025.1 coordinate 358,966,538, forward strand.
CTCCTTGCCAGACCCCCCCCTCTTCTGATTCAGTCTCAGGAGGTGGTGGTCAGAGGTTGGTTCTCCCTCCATCTGAATCAATGGAGAACCATAACCTCAGATGCTTGGATCCTGCAGATCATAGAGTGTGGTCACACCCTGGAGCTCATCCAACAGCCTCCAGATACCCCACCACCACTCTCAAACTATCCCCCTGCCCACCTGTCTGTTCTCCGGGAAGAAGCACAGTCTCTTCTGCGTAAGGCAATAGAACTGGTGCCAAGGCGACAGAGAGATCAGGGGTTTTATTCCAGGTTCTTCCTGGTCCCCAAAAAGACCGGAGATCTGAGACCCATTTTAGATCTCAAGGACCTCAGTCTCTTTGTCCAGTACAAAAAGTTCCGGATGGTAACTTTGCCAAGCCTCATGCCCCTCCTCAAGGCCGGGGACTAGCTCTGTTCACTGGACATGCAGGACGCTTACCTGCACATTTCAGTCTGTCTTCCTCACAGGAGGTTACTTCATTTTGCCTTTCGAGGGGAGTATTACCAGTTCAAAGAGCTGCCCTTTGGCTTATCCTCTGCGCTGCATGTCCTTACCAAATGCTTAGCAGCGGTCACAGCAGCCCTCAGAAGAGAGGAGACTATATGTCTTCCCTTACCTGAATGACTGACTTCTCAAAGCCCTGTCCAGGGAACATTTCTTACTGACTCTGGTACGCACTCTCCAGCTCTTCCATTCTCTAGGCATAATGGTCAACCTGCCCAAGTCTGTTTTTTTACTGTCCCAAAGACTGAAATGACAGGGGGTCATTATGTCACAAGACATAATGCCACATGGCACTATCGAGCTGCGCGATTAATGCCATGAGGCATCATGTCTTTGTTTTGAGGCTCCACCCCACCCACCCCCCAACAAAGATTCTCAAGTCCAGGGGGGTCCAACTTGGGGAGCGCACAGGTCCGGGTTTTGCCATAATGCTGTACACTATTAAGTATGCAACATTATGACCCGGTATGGACTGCAGTACATAGGGGCGGTCCTGGACTTCGCACAGGGGAAGGCCTTCTTACACCAAAAATGGGTGGAATGCCGTATGGCCCAGGCTCAAGAAGTTGCCCAGAGTTGGTACATTCCTGCCAGACTGTACCTCAGGTATTGGGGCTAATGGGGCCATTCCCGCCATTCCACTGGCCAGGCTTCACGTGCATACCCTTCAGTGGACCCCCAGAGTGCAATGGGACCAGCGTACAGACGAGTTAGACCAAGTCCTGGTCTCCTTCCTAGTTCACAAGGTACTGAAGTGGTGGATGTACCCCTCGAACCTTCTTCAAGGAGTTGCCTATCAGATCTCCCTGCATCAGATTCTAACCATGGCTGCTTTGGGGCTAGGTTGGGGAGCACACCTGGGTCCTTTCCAAACCCAGGGCTCCTGGTCCCAGTGGGAAGCCACCCCTGCATATCAATGTCCTGTAGATGAGAGCGGTGCTCTACACCTTGCAGGCTTTTGAGGAGCATCTGGCTTCAGGCCAGCAGCTGGTGCAGTCGGTCAACCTGAGTGTCATCTACTACATCAACAAGCAGGGTTGGACTCACTTGCACACCCTTTGCAGGGAGGCCATGAGAATGTGGTATTGGGCACTAGAGCACAATCTGATACTTTCGGCGGTCCACGTGCCAGGCATCCTAAACACCCTGGCGGACAGTCTCAGCAGGACTCAGTCCAGCATGTACAAATGGGAGCTTCTCTCATTCGTAGCAGAAGATCTGTTTGATAGATGGGATCATCCAGAGTTGGACGTTTTTGTGTCCCCACTCAATGCAATACTGCCCAATTTTTGCTCACTAGATCCAGAGCCTGGAGTTTTCTGGCGAGACGTGTTGTTCCTCTCTTGGAGCAGGAGATTTCTGTATGCATGCCCTCCGTTTCCAGTAATATAGAGGATGCTGATCAAGCTGCAAATGGAGGGGGCCAGCATGATTCTAGTAGCTCCATTCTGGTCTAACCAGGTATGGTTCCCTCTGCTTCAGCAGCTGGCAGAGGAACGTCTGGTTCCCCTGCCTCTTTACAAGGAATCTGCTGACCAAGGATTGGGTGACCTTGGTCCATCCCTACCTCAGGTCCCTCCATCTGCATAAGTGGCTCCTGAAGATGTAGCCATTGCCAGGTTCGGGGTCTCTAACAGGGTGGCAGACATCCTTTGGCCGCCTGCTCCCTCAAGGTCCACCTTTTGGCTATTTCTGCCTTTCGTGAGCCCTTGGGTGACTGCACGACTGCTCAGCTGGATGTTCCCTGTACCTTCCTTGAGGCATCCTGCATCTGAAACCCCCGATCCATTCCTCTGTCCCGGCTTGGGACTTGAATTTTATTTTGGAAAAGTTGACCCTGTCTCTTTTTGAGTCAATTACGACTTGCAATTTGCTCTTTCTCTCTTGGAAAGCACTGGGTTGTTTTTTTTTTTTTTTTTGCTCCCTTCCCTGCACCCCAGCTGGCCACTTCTTCAGGCCTTCAGGCCACCTGGGAGCTCTGTGTCCCACACCATCTTCGCCACCATCCACCACCCCATATCAGCAGCCCCTTGGGTAATCCAACATATCCCTTTGTTGGGTGGGTCCTCTCCTTCCGGGGAGGAAGCACTCGTAGGCGTAACCAATTGGCCCAGGTGCTGCTGGGGTTGATCTGGGCTGTCCAGGGCTCCGTGATGGCGAGGGTCTGGCGGCCGTCATCTGGTCATAAGGGTGCCATTTTTTTCCCCATGGGAGCATGGCGTGCCACTGACGTCAAGGCACACGCCGACGTCTGTCACGCTACATATTCAGAGGGGCTCAACGCATTGCTGTTCCCCCAGCCTCCACCAGGAGTGTCGGCAAATGCACGGGGCCACAGGCCCTCCCTCCCCCCCCGGGAGAAGGCGAGAGCAGTCGTCGGATGCTCAAGCCTCCTCCCCCGGCTGGCCCTCCAGTGCCAGAGTCCGTTCCCAAACCGGGGTAGCTAGCGTCGCAAGTGCAAATCCAACCGCTGCACTGATGGGCCAACTGAAAATGCTGTTTTTAATTGCAATTACTTCTGCTCAAAGAATTTCAGAGCTTCAGGTCCTCTGGTGCAAGGAACCTTATTTAATTTTTCACAAAGACAGGGTGTCTTTGCACACAAATCCTAAGTTTTTGCCTGAGGTAGTTTCAGAGTTTACACTCAATCAGTCTATCCACCTTCCTGTTTATTTTCCTGAGCATGCCAATCCAGGGGAAGCACTGCTCCATACACTAGATGTGCGCAGAACTTTGAAGTATTATCTGCTTCGGACTAAGGAGTCCAGAAAATCTAAGCTGTTTGTTTCTTTCGCCCCAGGTAGAGAGGGTGCTTCTTTTTCTAAGCAGTGTTAATCCAAATGGCTGGCAAATTGCACTGTGTTCTGCTACAATAAGTATGGCAAAGAATTGCCTGGTGCTGTCAAAGCTCACTCCACCAGAGGCATGGCTACCTCTGTGGCTTGTTTCAAAGGGGTCTCAGCTGCTGATATTTGTGCTGCTGCCACCACCTGGAGTACAGTCCACACTTTCACCAAGCATTAGTTTGGACATTGCTTCTAGAGCCCGTGCAGGATTTGGCAGAGCTATGCTACAAGGACTCCTGTCTTAAGTTTATGCAGATCCAGCCTCCCAGATTGATTGTTTAATCTTGTCACTGCTTGGTATTCATTCCTACGGTGTTACCTGATTACTGAGATACCCCCAAAGAAGATAGAACAGTTGCATAAGAACTTACCATAACAGTAGATCTTCGAGGGGATCTCAGTCATCAGGTATGATCTCCCTCCCTCCATCCCCCTTCTTAGGTCCCCTGTTCAGGACCTGGCTATCTGCTGTATCTGAATTTTTATTCTAGAGCTGGGTCCCTCTGTCCCTCCTTGGTTCCCCAGAGCATGAGCCTTGCTCCCTTCATCTCTGGTGGTAAAGAACTCAGGAGGGAGCGGGGCCGACCACACCTATATAGGGCTGGTGATGTCAGCGGACGTCAACGGCTTGGGCGGCCCCAGTTGTACTGCTGAAATCTTCCGTGTGGATTCCCCTTCACTGATGGCGAAGGTTCCTATGGTGTTACCTGATGACTGAGATATCCTCGAAGATCTGCTGTTATGGTAAGTTCTTACATAAGTGTTCTTTTTGCTTTATTAAGCAAATAGCCTATTGGCTTGAAACCAGGTCTGGAGGAGGTAAATTTGAGACTGTGTTCTGACTTTTATTTCAACAACACTACTAGACTTTGAATACGTTACCACCTCATTGGCGTACAACAAGACCCTGGAGTGCTTACATGTTCTAGATGAGGTGTTTTTAAACAGGGAGAAGAATACTGGGCCTGGGAGCAACCCCTGGGGATCCCATGTTTAATAGCATGGGGAGAGGATGGGGTACCTTGTAATTTGACAACCTAGGCATTATTGGATAGGTATTCACAGAACCAGCTAAGGGGTGATTGACCAAAACCCAGGGCTTTTCTTTTTTTTTATCATATCATTATTTTCTCTCCTCCTGGGGCACGGGCATGGCAGGTCGTGGCCGCGGCACCTGCACCCCGGACCAGTCTGTGTAATCGCTCTCACCTCCACAGGCTTGGCACACAGTATCCCCATCTTGAGGACCTGGAACCAATACCTTAGGAATTTTACCTCTCGGGTCCGGGGGCACAGCGCACGGCCATCAGCCACCACAACCGCCTCACTATTTTCCCACCTTGGTATTCTCCCTGGAGCCAGCGTGCAGTGACGTACAGCACACTTGCATGCCGACGTCTGCTGAGCTTCAACCCTCATCTGTGTGCCACAACTGTGCAGTGCACCCGGCAGCCACCAGATGCCACTGCAGAGCGACGCGAACCCCTTGCCCACCCCAGAGAGAGAGGAGAGGAGAGGAGAGGAGAGCTGTCTTGGGATGCTCAATCCTCTCCCTTCCCCTACCGACCCCCGACGACCCAAGTCCATTCCCAAACTCGGGTCACTGGCGTAGCGCGAGATGTGGCATCCAGCACCTCAACCCTCAGTGCACCGGGATGACTAGAACCCAGGGCTTTAAGTTTAAGGAACAGTAACTGATAGACAAGATGAAAAGCTTGTGACCTGTTTGAAAACACAGCATCTGTCAGCAAGCCTTTGCCCGTGGCCTGATAAAAATCATCAGTGATGGCATTTGACACCCTTTATCATCCGGTGCTCCTGTCCAGACTCTGCGAGATCGGCTTGTCCCCTCAATCGGTTAAATGGTTTTCTTCTTATTTGATGGGCTGCAGCCAGTTTGTGGAAGTGGGTTCCTGTAAGTCTGGTGTACTGGAAATGAAAAATAGTGTACCACAAGGTTCGATTTTAGGGCCTTTGTTATTTAATATCTATATAAATGAACTTAAAATTGGGTTGCCTGGTGTCATATGTATGCAGATTACACCATATTGTATGTTGAGGGAGATACTTTAGATTTAATTAAGACGAGGCTGCAACTGGCCTTTGATGAACTACAGGATTTTTTAAGATGCATCATCTTACTTTAAATGCTAATAAAACACAGTCACTTTTGTTTAAAAATAAAAACAATAAAAGACAGGACCTTCTTTAGAAATTAACACCATGGATGGTACTGCCATCGAGCAGGTTGATTCGTATCTCGGTGTTTGGTTAGATTCATGTTTGGGCTGGGATTCTCATGTAGATTCCCTGATAAAAAGTACAAACAGGAAGTTAGGTGTTTTATATAGATATAAAAGATTTATGACTAGAGAGGTTTGACTGAGTGTGGTTAACTCCCTTTTATTTCCAGTAATTGACTATGGTGATTTGCTTTATGGAGGGGCCATTGAAAGGCATATAGGTAGAGTGGATTTGGTGTTTTGCAGATTGGTCCGTTTTGTATAGGATGTTCCCTATAGAACTCATAGGTGTATGCTATTCAGGGAACCAAATTGGCTCAAACCCTCAGTGAGAAGAAATTTACATTTGTTACAGTTCATGATTAAAGTTTGGTATGGGGAAGTCCCTAATTGTATTATTGACCTTTTTGAAGTTAGGAAAGTAAAGGAAAGCTTGAGGGCCTCTGTTGGAGCTCAATTTGCTCTAATTAGATGTAACTTGAATATAGGAAGATCATACGAACATACGAAATTTGCCAGCAGATAAAGGCCTAGAGGTCTATCAAGTCTGCTCGAATGTGCAGCTAGCACCCCTTATTCTGCAGCTGCCCCTCCTTCCACCCTTCCTTCATTAACCCTCCCCTTGTCCTGTCCCATCTTCGTTTGAAGCAGTCCACTGTTCTACTGCATACCACTTCTGCAGGTAATGCATTCCACCCAACCACCAACCTCTCTGTAAAAGGTGTCTCCTCATCTCCCTCCTGAACCTTCCTCGCTCCAGTCTCATATCATGGCCCCTGGTGGCCCTCCCCTTCCTTACTTTGAACAGCCCCTCTGTACCCATCTTGTTTATTCCTTTCATGTATTTAAAGGTTTCAATCATGTCATCCCTGTCTCTCCTCTCCTCCAGTGAGTATATGTTCAACTCCTTCAACCTCCTCTCGTATGATAAGTCCCCCAGCCCTTGATCATCTTTGTCACCCTGCGCTGCACCCCCTCCAGTAACTTAATGTCCCTCTTCAGGCTCCCGGACGCCAGTACTGCACGCAGTACTCCAGGTATGGTCTAACTAATGACCTATACAGTGGCAGAATCACCTCCTCCTCCTCGAGGATATACCCCTTGCAATACAGCCCAGCATTTTGTTGGCCTTTGCAGCTGCCTTCCTACATTGTGCCGAGTTGTTCATTGACCTGTAATGAGCACACCCAGATCCTTCTCCCTCTGTCTGGGCTAGCTGCACTCCCCTAGCTGGTAACTCCTCCTTGGGTTCTTCATCCTAAAATGCAGCACCTTGCACTTTTGGCATTAAACCCCAGTTGCCAGGTGTCTGACCAGGTTTCAAGCTTTGCCAGATCATCCTGCAACCCCTGCCATCCCCTAGGTCATCCACCACCGCGCCAACCTTGGTATCATCAGCAAACAGACTGATCTTGCTCTTGATGTCCCATGATATGTCTGCAATGAATATCCCAAACAACACTGGTCCCAACACGGTCCTGTGGGACACCGCTCGTCACTGCCCTTGGGTGTGAGAGCTCCCCACCCACCACCACCCTCTGTTGCCTTCCCTGCAGCCAGTTTCCTACCCATCTCACCAGCTTTGCACCGCCCCTGTGCCTACTAACTTCCTTCCCAGCCTTCCATGTGGCACCGAGTCGAATGCCTTACTGAAGTCCAGATACAGGACATCCACTGCATGGCCCTGTCCAGTTGCCTAGTTACCCAGTCATAGAACTCGACCAGGTTGGTTTGGCAGGATCTGCCATGTATGAAGCCATGCTGTCTGCTGTCCCGTAGTCCTTGGGCCTCTAGGGAGGGCCACCAGCCTCTCCTTCAGGATAGTCTCCATTAGCTTACCCACGTATGGATGTGAGGCTCACTGGTCTGTAGTTTCCGGGTTCATCCTTGGGGCCACTCTTGTGGAGGGCACCACATGAGCCATCCTCCAGTCCTGAGGTACACACCCCGAATGTAGTGAGGCATTAAATAGGTCTGCCAAAGGTCCTGCAAGGACCTCTGCCAGCTCCTTCAGTACCCTGGGGTGGATGCCATCTGGGCCTGGCGCCTTGTCCACCCTCAGTGCCTTCAAACCCTCTCGAACTCTGCCCTCCATGATTTCCCCATCTGTCACCACTTCCCCCCTGCTTCTGCCATTTCTCCCACCTTGGGTGTCACCCCCCTCTTCTCTTTAGTAAATACTGAGCAGAAGTACTCATTTAGTGCTTCCGCCTTATCGTACCCTGCTTCCACCCAACCCCCCTCCTTCCTAATCCTTACTATGTGGTCCTTACAGCTCCTTTTCTCCCTGATGTACTTAAAGAGTCCTTCTCTTCTTAATGCCTTGTGCCAGCCTGAGTTCCGTGGATGCTTTGGCTCCCCTTACTGCGCTTGTCACCTCCTTCGATTCTGTCAAGTACTCCTCTCTGTCTTCCCCCTCCCTGTTTTCTTGTACTTCCTAAATGCAGCTCTTTTCCTTCTTACCTTTTCCATGACCTGCTTGCTCAACCAGCTTGGTTTCTTAGCCCTAGCCTTCTTGCTCTGGGCTTTGCAGCAGGTTTTGGTTGCCTCCACTATCCCCAGCTTTATGAGCTCCCACCTCTGGTTAGTATCCATACTAGATTGAATTCTGGCCAGGTACCCTTTTACCACTTCCCCCATCCTCCCAAAGTCGGCCCTCCTGAAGTCCAGCACTCTTGTGCCAGATTCCACTCCTTCCTTGCCCATATCCAATGTGAGCCATACTGAGTGGTGGTCACTCCCTGACAGCGGTTCCTCCACTGTAAGTTCTCTCACAAAGTCCCCATTTGCCAGCACAAGGTCAAGGGTATTCCCCTAACCTGGTTGGTTCACTGACCATTTGCAGCAGGAAGCTGTCCTGGAAGGCATCCAGCAGTACCTGCTCCCTTCTGTTCCTGGTTGTTGGGGTGCTCCAGTCCACTCCTGGCATGTTGAAGTCCCCACAATCACCACACCACCTTCCATAGGTCCTCCTGATCTGTCCCGCTAGTTCCCTGTCTAACTCCTCCGTCTGAGATGGTGGCCTGTACACCACTCCCATTCTAAGAATCCTATTCTTGAATCCTGGATTTGCACCAAAGTGACTCATGCATACCCTGCTCCCTTCCTCCCTTACACACTTCAGTCCTTCCTTCACATATAGTGCCACTCCCCTTTCCCAATCACCCTGTCCCTCAGAAATAACCTGTACCCTGGTACAGACAGGTTCAATCATTATATTGGGTGGCCATGTTTCCTGATGGCTGCAATGTCCACCTCTCCCTCTGCCATGAGAACCTGTAACTCTGCAGTTTTCCTCCCAAGGCTCCTAGAATTAAGGGTAACCACCTTCCATCCTTTCCCCCCCATCCTGCCCTCCTTTCCTAGCATCACCAATAGCACTTGCCATTTGTCCTTTGTCACTGTTATGGGGGGTAAGCTCATATGATTTCCCAACCTGTGGTCTCTGCATATCTCTTCCCCAACTGCCACCCCCCACTCCTAGTTTAAATTCCCAACTTCCTCTATATACTTTTCCATCCTCTGTTTCAACACTTTCTTTCCCTCCTCACTCAAGTGTAGTCTGTCCTTGGCATAGAGACTGCTGTCCTCCGAGGTCCCTCCCCACCCCCCTAACAGCCCATACCCTTTAGCACAACACCAGGTTCTTAGCCATCCGTTAAATTCCTCTATTCTCAGCTTTCAAACAACATGAAGTCTTGCTATATTATAGACATTAGCAGTTTGATCCAGCTCTAGAACTGCCCCGGAGTGAAATGGTTAAAACCATTCCAAAATAGAATTTTGGCACGAGAGCAGCTCTATCTGTGTCATTTCAAACTTGAACTGTCAGATTCTTTACTCCGCCTCAGTGAACAGTCGCTCCGGAGATTTCTCCTTCTGCTCGGTTCATTTCTCGGTTTAAAAAGTGTTTTCTCGGTTGGATTTAACCGAGAATAGTTTTATTTTAACCGCAAAACCGTTCGGTTCAAGCTCTATCTGTGGTAACCGTAAGTAAATGAAGGTTTTGTCTGTGTGGAACTTGTAAGTTATCGGTTCGGTTTTGAACCAATCAGTGGGTTTAAAACTCATTTAAAACTAAAAGTTACTATTTTAGAGTGCGGTTCCCGGTTCTTATCGGTTCTAAAAAAAACGGATTTATTACGGTTTTCCAATACCCGTGACACGGTTAGGAACCGATAAGGGTGTCTTGCCTGGCACTGCCGTTAAAAGGGCAAGTTTTTGGTTAGGCTGCCATTATGTCTGAGAAACCCAAAAGAAAAACCGGGCCCACTGGGTTTCAACACTGTGATGGTTGTGGGGAAGTCTTTGCCAAGGCTGACCCACACACCACATGTGTTTATTGTCTGGGGTTTGACCACCTCCAGTCAGACTGCCAGGTATGTAAGAATTTCCCTGCAGCCACCCTGGAAAAAAGATTGGGCAGGCTCAGGGAACGAGAGGCCAAAAAGTCAGCTGACCCGGATGGCCAGCCCGGTTCGGTGCCAACCGAACCAGAGGGAGTGCCCTCTGACCAGGGCCAGACTTCCTCGGGCAAAAGAAAAGCTGGTTCTGAGGAACCAATTCCAGTAAAGAAAACAAGAAAATCAGCAGGTCTAGAGTCCAAAATTCCTTCTCCAACTGCTGCAGAGATAGCAAAAGCCATACAAATTGTCCAGTCACTGTCTCAGGGTCCGTCCAGACCACCACTATCTGGTAAAAGGTTGGTTCGTCTGGTCTCCAGTGGTTCAGGATTATGATATTGAGGAATTTTATGAACCAGAGGAGGGGAGAAGGATTATGAACAGTATGAATGTGGCTGGGAAGGTCTGGGTGTGCCCATTGAACGGACATCTCCCAGACAGACCTTTAGAATCTCCCCTATGCTGTCTGAATCCCCATCTTATTTTATGTTTTATAAAAGTTGCTGAAACCCTCCAGCTTCCTTTAGAAGAGGCTGTGGATGAGCAAGAGGAGCCTGATTTTGTAGAAATGATGGATATTCCAGAGTCTAGGAGATTGTCTATTCCTTTACATAAGTCTTTTAGGAAACAAACAATTAAAATTTTAAAAGCTCCTAATTCTGTGCCTCCTGTAGATGAAAAGATGGACAGAAGGTATACATTGTCAGGCCCTGATACAGAATTCCTTTCTCAGCAATGCAGTCATGTTGGGGTAGTTCAGGCTGCTGCCTGTGATAAAGCTAATATTCCTTGGCTTCACATCCTCCTGACAAGGATTCCAGGAAGATTGATGCCATGGCAAAAAAAAAACAGTATATGGCAGCCTCTCTGGGACTCAGGCAAGCAAATTATATGGCTTATGTAGCTAGGTATCAGAAATCTAGATGGGATACTGTTATGCAATTGGCCAAGCAGGCCCATGGCCAGCTGGCTAGTGAACTAGAACAGGTGGCTGCTGATGGCATTGAAGCCTCTAAGGTTCAGTTTCATGCTGCTGTGGATGTTAATGATGTTTCCTCTAGGGTCATGGCCACATCTGTAGACTTTTAGAGGTTGGCCTGGCTCAGGTGTACTAGTTTGTCACAGGATACCCAGACTAAGGCTATGGATTTTCCTGTGGTGGGAAATTCTCTGTTTGGAGAGCAGACAGAGAATTACATGAAGAAAGATGAGCGAATATAGGACTACTTACAAGAGTGCCCAGGCTAAGGAGCGGCAAGCCACTCCTCAAAGGCATGCCCCCAGGGGGTAGGGGTAGGCCTTTTCACAGGCCTTTCTACCAGACTCAGGCCTCCTCTGCCTATGCTCAGAGGGGCTGCTTCAGAGGCAGGGGCAGACGAGGGGTGGGCAGACCTGCTCCCAACCCCCAGCCTAAAGCTCCTGCGAAACAGGCACCCTGATGGGGTGCCCAGGGCCGATTCTCCTGTACCAGTGGGGGACAGGCTGGCTTACTTCAGTCAGAATTGGGCTTCTTTAACCTCAGACAAGTGGGTTCTGGAAGTAGTAAGCCAGGGTCTGGTTCTCAGCTTCAAAGTTTCCCAAGTTGAGAAGCAGACTTTTTCTACCTGCAAAGTGCTTCAGAGACCCTCGCTCTGGAAACAGAGGTCTCATCCTGTTAGCTCTCAGAGCAGTAGAAAGGGTTCCTCCCTGCATCAGGGCAGGGGTCTGTATTCAGATACTTCCTTACCCCAAAAAGACAGGAGAATGGCGGCCCATTTTAGATCTCAGATATCTGAACAAGCATCTTTTGAAACCAAAGTTCAAATGGTAACTCTGGCAATGATTTTACCTTCCCTAAGGCCAGGGGACTGGCTAGCCTCCCTGGACCTCAAGGATCTATTTCCATGTCCTAATCAGAAGATCCCATCAAAGTACCTCAGATTGAACTGCCCTCAGGTCATTACCAGTTCAGAGCAATGCCCTTGACCTTACCTCTGCTCCAAGGGTATTCACAAAGTGTCTAGCAGTGGCAGTGGCCCACTTAAGGAGGCATAGGATTGCTGTTTTTCCCTATCTAGACGACTGGCTCATTGTAGGCCAGTCCCCAGAACAGGTAAAATCTCACCTGCAGGTCACCCAGCAGCTTCTCACCTCCCTGGGTTTTCTGCTAAACCTACCAAAGTCGGTTCTGGAACCAGTCCAGGTACTCACCTTTATAGGGGCAGAATTGGACACAAAGCTAGCCAGAGCCTTTCTTCCCTCAGAAAGGGTAAGGAATTTAGTGGCTCTGGCCTCTTCCTTCACTCTGCAGGTCTCTCGACCAGCAAGACACTTTCTGCAGCTCCTGGGGCACATGGCTGCATCCACAGCTGTTGTGCAGGGAGCCAGATTTCAGATGAGAGACATTCAGTTTCACTTGAGAACCTTTTGGTCTCAGAGAAGAGACCCCTTTCCAAGTTCGTCCCAGTGACTTGAACCTTGATCCTAGCTCTCCAGTGGTGGCAGGATCAGAGCAATTTAGAGCGGGGTCCCTTCATTTCCCCTTCTCACGACTTGACTCTCACTACAGATGCTTCCCTTCTGGGTTGGGAGCCCACATGGGCGACCTTTCCACTCAGGGAGTTTGGTCCCCCCAGGAATCTCTGCTCCACATCAATTTTCTGGAACTCACAGCTGTCTTTTTAGCTCTTCAAGCTTTTTCTGCATCTGTCCACGACAAGGTGATACAAGTCAGAACAGACAACACCACAACAATGTGGTACATCAACAAACAGGGAGGCACTCGGTCTTCGGCCTTGTGCACCAAGGCAATGAAGTTGTGGTCTCTGGCCTATTCCCTGAACACTTCCCTCATAGCAGTTCATCTTCCAGGGAAGGACAATGTCCTAGCGGATGCCCTCAGTAGGATTTCCCAGGGCCATCACGAATGGTCCCTGGATCCTCAAGTGCTGGGGATAGTTTTGCCAGGTGGGGCATCCCTCAGATAGATCTTTTGCAGCCCCAGACAATCACAAACTTCCTCTGTTCTGTTGCAGGCCTCCAGTGCTGGGCTCAGTTCCCTGGATGCCCTTCTTCTGGATTGGGAGGAAGTTCCTCTATGCTTTCCCCTTTCCTCTCCTATTCAAGTACTAGTCAAAATCAGATCTCAGCCTTGCAGGGTGATTCTGATTGCCCTGGATTGGGCCAGGCAGCCCTGGTACCCACTCCTTCTGTCTCTGACAGTCCATCTTCCCTGTGCCTCCCAGGAATCACAGTCTGTTGACTTGTGCCCAGGGAAGGGTTTGGTATCCGGACCTCCCTCAACCTCAAGGCCTGGCTCTTGAGGAGTTAGAGTTTGCTGATTTACACCTCTCTCAGGGTGTTCTTGAGATCCTAAAGGCTTCTAGAAAGCCTTCCACTAGGCTACTTATAGTTCTAAATGGAAAAGGTTTTCCATTTGGTGTGCTGGGAAAATATTTCCCCAGAATCTGCTGAATTGCCCTTTTGTTAGATTACATGGTACATCTTAATTCCTTGGTCTCAGACCAGCTACCCTGAGAGTTCATTTGGCAGCTGTGTCTGCTTTTATGTCAACAGGAAAGTCATCCTCTTTCCTCTCATCCTGTGTTTTCCAAGTTTTTTAGGGTTACTCCATACTAATCCTCCCTTTCGGAACCGGCCTGCTTGGGACCTTAATGTTTGCATTGCTCAGTTAATGCAACCCCTTTGAACCTCTGTCTTCTGCAGAGCTTAAGTACCTAACTTGGAAAACTGTTTTTCTAGTGGCTATCACTTCTGCCAGACGCATAAGTGAATTGCAAGCCTTGTCAGTGGAGACTGACTTTATTTCTTTCCACAGGGATAAGGTAGTCCTTAGGACTAATAGGAAGTTTTTGCCTAAGGTGGTTTCAGATTTCCATCTTAATCAATCTATCTCCTTCCAGTATTTTCACTGATCACCCTCTTCGGTGAGAGGAGGTTGCACAGCCTGGATGTTAAGAGAGCTCTTAGTTATTATATAGAGCTGCAAAGGTCACAGGTTCAATCCCTCCAACTTTTCCTTACCTATGGTGAAGTTGGGAAAGGCAAACCTGCCACTAAGAGATCAATAGCCAGGTGGATTGTCTCTTGTATCCAATTTTGTTATCAGAAAGTGGGCAGAGCCCCCCCACCTGGTTTGAGGGCTCATTCTACCAGGGGTACAGCTGTGTCTCTAGCTGCTGCCAGAGATATCCCTTTATTAGAGATTTGCCAGGCTGCTACTTGGAAAACGGTACACACTTTTACCAAGCATTAATCCCTGGATGTCCAGGCCAGGAGAGATGCTCGGTTTGGCACAGCTGTTCTTCAGAGCCTATTTCCTAAGTAGGTTCTGCCCCTCCTCCATGGAGGTACTGCTGTGTATTCTGCTAATGTCTATAATATAGCAAGACTTCATGGTGTTTGAAGAAAAAAATTACTCACCTTAGTAATGTTGTTTCTTCTAATGGAGTCTTGCTATATATGCACCTCCCCAACCTGCCCTCTCAGAACCTCTACTTGGTGGGGTGCGGCAACTTAGTGTGGGCACTACTTATGTCCTGTTAGCATTTTGTCCCCTTTGGGACTTTGGGGTGTGTATGTGTGCGTGTGTGTGTTTTATTATACTTATGTTCCATTTTCATATTATTAGAATGGTGTTAGTATTTCTGGTCCCTGACTTGAGTCTTGGGTGTTGGGACCATCAATGGTTGTTATTATTTAGGTAGCCATTTGGCTAGTGTAGGTTACAGCTTCCACACAGACCTTAGTGAGTTTGGCTCGGTAAAGATCTGACAGTTCAAGTTTGAAATGACACAGATAGAGCTGCTCTCGTGCCAAAATTCTATTTTGGAATGGTTTTAACCATTTCACTCTGGGGCAGTTCTAAAGCTGGAACAAACTGCTAATGTCTATAATATAGCAAGACTCCATTAGAAGAAACAACATTACTAAGGTGAGTAATTTTTTCTTCCTTTCCTGTCTCTTGTCTGTCTGGTTGGTCAACCACATTTTCCTATGAGACCTAGGATTTGATCACCCCGACAATCCTGCAGTTCTTTGCCTCTCAGTCTTCCCTTACTGTTTCTGTCTTTTCCTCCCTTGCATATCTGCTGGTATAAAAATATATGCAAATCATTATGTGGAAATGTAACTGATATTGGGATCCCTTTGTTTAGAAATTATATAGTGTTACTGTTGAAATGAATATAATTATACTTTGAGATGATTGCAGAAAGCTATTGGGAACTCAATGGGTTAACCTGAAAGCAGTTTTTAAACCCTTTTTCAGAAGCTGTGGAGAAGCAGCCTCAGTTCTGGGACATTGTGTTCTTGCTACACCTGCCTGAAACTTACAAGAACATTTTAGAAAAAAAACAGGATGCTTGTTAAGGAAGGGGTTGCTAAGACTTATAAGACAGAGCTGCAATGTTTTGGGAGACACACAGAGATTGAAGGAAAACTCAGATGGATCTTCTCTGTTTATTCTGCCTTTGTAAGTAGTTATTCTGAACAATTTTTTTTATGTTACTGCTAATACTAATAAACACTTTTTACGAATTCTACAACTGCTCCTGGTTTTTCCTATGTTTCCTGACCTGTGTCTCGACGACAGGATGTCTTTGGGCACTAGGACATAGGAGACACGGAAGGGGACTACCGCCATGATCATAGAACTGCTGACTGGAAGCACGGCCACCATGGGCCACAGGCCTATGAAATGAGCCCTCTACCCTGTCCCCTGGAAGGGTGAGGGTGCAGGGATTGGAGTGACCTTAAAGGACATCCTGGAGGATTGAAGCTCGCATAGAGCATTTGCTGCATCATTCCCAAACAGCTGGAGCCCCTGAAAGGGGCATTCAGGAGAGCCTATTGTACATTAATAGCAAATCCAGCTACCCAAGCCAAGAATATCTCTGCAGGCATATGCCATAGCAGTAGCCCTGGCCTAAGCATCAGAGACATTATATGCAGAGCGTAACAGATGCCTACTCGTACAGCTTTAAGCAGTTCAGCCTGTGCAGGACTATCAGGCAAAGCCTGAATGGTAGACATAGCAGATGATATTATATCATCTATGCCTGAGAATTTGTAGTCATTAGGCCCAAGGATGCAGAGGCATAAGTTATTTTCCCATAACATCCAGCCTGTTAGATTCCTTATCAGGAGGCAAAGTAGTAAGTACACATGGCTCTAGGAGCTCTAGAGTGAGCATGAACAGCCATAAGTATTACAGAATCAGCTTCTGGCTAGGAAGCATAATAAGGCTTAACAGCCTGAGCAGGTTACTGATTATCAGCCTTTGTCGGGACTGCAGGCAAGGTGTGAGGCCTGTGCTATGCGGCAAAGGTAACATCCTCCAATGCAGGGTGTACAGGAGGCATGACAGCAGTAGGTGCGGCTGCAACCTCCAAAAACTCCATTGATTTCCTTTACTGGAGTCTTCCTCTTAACCCTCAAAGCCCATGACATCTTGGATTCATCTGAGCAAATCCTGAACGGAGAGATGTGTAGGAAGAGACCTGGGATTAGAAATCACAAAATCTCCACTGCAAGAAGAGAGAGATCAGATCTGAAAGGCGGCCCACCTTCCTAGGGATCTTCCACCTTCACCTCATCTTCAAAATCCTCATCTTTTTGTGGGAGATCAGTATTATAGTCTACCTCACCATTGTCTTGAATGACGACGGAGGACTCCAACAGAGCCACTGACGGAGGCAACGGCTTTTTGTGACAGAGAAACAATAGGCATGCTTTTATGTCCCGTAGATGATGGTACCAGTAGGGAAGGCCCTGTCAGTGGGACTGTAGGCACCATAGTTGGCAGCAGTGGGAACAGGTGTTGTAATATTTCTGAAAACAACACCAACACAGCTTGAGAGTTGACAACACATGATAGAGGGTTCTCTACTACTGTCTTTGCCGGGACAGAACCCAACAACTGAGACAACATACTGTGTCATCCATAGTAGGTACAGCAGCGTCAAAGCTAGGTCCCATTGGTGTCTCAGCGACACTGGGGCTAGTCAATGACGCTTGAGCAGTTGATGACAAGGACATGCCCTCTTCAGTGGAGACCTTGACCACTGGTGAAGCATTTTTCCCCCTATGCTTATGGTGATGGTGAGAGGAGGAGGAGGAGGAGGGTTTTAATAATTCATAATTGTCCTTTTTTCTGCCCTTCTTATATGGTCACAGTGTCATTGACTGCCCTGGAGTATCCTTCTCAGTGGTGACCAGGTATGAGGGAGAAGGCATCCTGGTTTGTGGGTCAAGCCCAAACAGCAAACACACACAGTGTGAGTGTTGTCCTTATAGTTAATCTCTAAGTGCACATATAGTACAAAAAAACCTAAATAGAGGTTCTTTCAATGGTGGCACACAGGGACAACATCAAAAAATTAAGTTAAAGTAGAAAAACAATAAAATGCTAGAAATCATGTCATTGTTTCTCTGCAGATCGAACAGGCAGTCGACAGCAGAAGAAAGAACTGAGGACCAATGGGGCTCTCCATGTTACATACTATAGGTGCTGACATTGCACGTCATCATGGGTGGCCTCCAGCCAGAAAAAGTTTCTGCGTGGTCCTGACATCAACGGCTTACATTTCCAAAAGTGTGGCTCAGTGAAGGAGAGAAGCACCACTGTTTGTCGACAGCAAATCTGCCAACATCCCCTATAGCAATGGCACAATGCCGACACGTGGTATTGTGCCATCCAGAAATTGTTTTTTGTGGGGGACTGTGCCCCCTGCACCCCCCACAATTATATATTATCAACTCCAGGTCGAAGTTGTTTTGGGGACGGGGCAGAGCACCGGGAAACACCACATATGTGAAACCTGGACCATTACAGCGACTTTTGCTGTAAAGGTCTTTTTTCAGGTTTTGCTTTTGTGGTGTTATGCAGTGGGCCACCGATTGAGGAGATATTCTTGGTGAAGATTCTGTGTTTCTATGTTACACCTCACTTAACTTACTGCATTGAGGCCCCACTAACCATCAGCCTCCTATACCAAGTCCCTGTCACGTACTACTTTCCCTTTTAAACATATCTTTTTTATTTACCCCTCCAAGATTCTTCCCCATCTAACCACACAGAAGGACGTGCTCGAAAAGAAGCTAGTACTGTCCCTGTACGAGGGACTGGTAGTAGTAAGATGGGTAAAAATAAGGTTGAGGTTCAGAATGGAGAAGTGGAATAGGGTAAAGGGTGAATGCTCTCAGAGTTTGAAAGCAATAGGAAAAATAAGGTAAGGAGAATGGGAAGGAATGCAGGTGTAGTATCACAAAACAGCAAAAGAGGATCTGGAGCTAGTTGGAAGGGGGTCTGCCTTAATGCCAGGAGTATGGATAATAAAATCAGTGAGCTCCAGGCATTGGTGGCAGATACTGAAGTAGACCTTGTAGCCGTCACAGAAACTTGGACCACAGAGAATAATGACTTGGACTTTTCAGTCCCAGGTTACTTAATGTTTAGACAGGATAGAGGGAAAGGCAAAGTGGGGGTTGGGGAGGACGGATGTAGCCCTGTAGGGCATGGAGCCTGTGGAGGACAGACACATCAGAGGAAGCAAAAAGAGTCTCTATGGGTTCCTCTCATGGCACCCTGGGGCAAGAAAGTATGTGTGGGAGTGACGTATAGACCACCAGAACAAGGGGGAAGAGAGAGAGATAGGGATCTCAGAAAAGAGCTGGCAAGGGTAGTGAAGAAGGGGAAGTGGTGGTGGTGGATGACCTGAACCTGCCAGATATCGACTGGGGCTTTCCAGTGGTCAGGTGCACCAGATGCTAGGCCATGTTGGATACATTGTAGGTCTGCCCGCTGGTGCAGCTGGTTAAGGAACCCACTAGACAGGAGGCCATTCTTGATTTGATGCTCAGCAACTCGGAGGTGGTAAGTGGAGAAGGGTAGAGGAGCCACTGGAGAATTAAAGACCCATCAGCCTTACCTCTGTAGTGGGTAAACTGACATAATTACTGATCGAAGAGGACCTTGTGGACCACCTAGAGAGCAACGGTCTACAAGATAGTAAACAGCATGGGTTTGTGGCAGGGAGGTCTCGTCAGACCAACCTGATAGTTTTCTTTGACAAGGTAACAAAGGTAATAAATAAGGGGCATTCTGTGGAATTACTGTACTTTGATTTCAGCAAGGCTTTCTTATTTTATTTTTTCTCCTCTCCCCTCCAGCTCTGGTCTCCTCGGGAGCACGTAGGAATCATCCTTCTATGGTCCGCTCCACCTGGACAGCCCTCCTTCACCTATGTAGCTGCAGTTTACCCCCCCCGGGCGGGGATGAGGTGGGTTCCTACACCCCGAACTTCTCTGGTGGTGTCAGTCGGTTGGGTGCCAGGAGGCCAGCCAAGTGCTGAGCAGAACCCCCCTCCCTCCCAGGAGAGGAGAGCTGTCCTCTGGATGCTTAGTCCTCTCCCTTCCCTGCTGGCCCTCGGCAACCCAGGCTCGTTCCCGAACCCGGGTCACCGGTGTGGCGCAAGGTGTGGCGTCCAGCACCTCAACCCCAGTACCACCGGGCTGGCTCTTCAGCAATGCTTTAAACTCTGTGCCACACAGAAGATTGCTGAAGAAGCTGGAGGACCTGGGGTGACTACAGACATAGATGGGTAGGAAACTGGTTGAAAGAGAGACAGTAGAAGGTGGTGGTAAACAGGATCGAATTGGAAGAGAGGAGGCCACAAGTTGGGTGCCGTGGGGATCTACCCTGGATTCTGTCCTTTTCAATATGTTCATCAGAAACATGGGAGAGGGTATTTGGGACAAGTAGAGTCTCTTCACAGATGGCAAGAAGCTCTGTGGTAGGGTAGATAGCGAATAAGGGATCAAGGAGATGCAGAGGGATCTACAAAGGCTAGCGAGTGGTCTAAGGTTTGGCAGTTGAAAATTCAGCAGTAATAAATGTGGGGTTATGTACCTGGGGGGGTAAACCCAAGGACAGAGTACTGGATGGGAGGAGTTAAACTGAGCACTTTGGCAGAGGAAAGGGACTTGGGAGTCATCATAGAAACATAAAAGTTGACGGCAGATAAGGACTGCAAGGCCCATCCAGTCTGCCCATTTTTTTTCTACCTTATGAATGTGCCATAGGCCTTTGCTCTGTCAATGGCCTATCTATTCATACTCATCTGTATTGCTCCCGTATGCCTATCCCATCTCTGTTTGAAGCCCTGCACTGTATTCATATCCACCACTTCCTGAGGTAGGCCGTTCCATGCATCCACCACCCTTTCTGTGAAAAAGAACTTCCTCACATTACCCTTTAATCGGCCTCCCTCTAATCTGATGCTGTGTCCTCTTGTCCTGCTATTTTTCTTATATTGAAACATGTTAGACTCTTTCACCTTGTTAATGCCCTTAAGGTGTTTGAATGTTTCAATCATATCACCTCTCTTCCTCCTTTGCTCTAGGGTATACATATTGAGCTCAGTTAATCTGTCCTCATATGTTTTCTGATGCAGTCCCTGCACCATTTTGATTGCCCTTCTCTGGACTGCCTCAATTTGGTTAATGTCCTTGTGAAGGTGTGGCCTCCAGTACTGCACGCAGTACTCCAGATGGGGCCTAACCAGTGTCTTGTAAAGAGGGATTATTACCTCCCTCTTCCGACTTGTGATACCCCTGCTAATACACCCCAATATCCCTCTAGCCTTACCTACTGCTTTAGAGGTCTGCTTGGATGATTTCAGGTCATCTGTGATGATGACACCCAAGTCTCTCTCTCTCTCTCTCTCTCTCTTCCCTTGTGACTGCCAGCAACTTCCCTACCAGCCTATAGGTGGTTTCAGGTTTTCTCTTCCCTATGTGTCAGCAGTGTCAGTGGCTCAGTAGGTAGCACACTCGCCTCTGAGGCCGGAAGATCAGAGGGCTGTGGGTTCAGTTCCCACATCTGGCATTTGGGTTAATATCCTAGTACTGACACTGTAGTGCAGCATGAGAGGGGTGCTGCATTTCTGAGGTGCCGTCTTTCGGATGAGACGTTAAACTGAGGTCCCATCTGCCTGGATTGGTGGTAGTTCAGGTGGATGTTAAAGATCCCATGGCACTAATCGAAAAGAGTAGGGGAATTTCCCCGGTGTCCTGGCTAAATTTCCCTCATTCACTTCAAGGTGAACTGCAGTAAATACTGAGCAGAAGTATCTATTTAGGATAGATGCTTTTACATGGTCCTCCTCCTCACATGTCCCCTTATCCCCTTTGATCTTAGCAGTACCCCCTCTGGACTTTCTCCTTTCACTAATGTATCTATAGAAAGTCTTGTCACCTTCTTTTACTGTTTGTGCTAGTGTTTCCTCAGTTTGGGCCTTTGCCTGCTTTACTGCCTTCCCTGCTTCCCTTAGGGAAGTTTGGTATGCCTCCCTATCTTCATCCTGCTGCGTTCCCTTATATTTCCTGAAGGACAGCCTTTTGGCTCTGACCTTTTCTGCTACTGTGTTTGAGAACCAAAGTGGTTTCCTTCTTCTTTTGCACGTCCTTTTCTCACTAACACAATGGGATGTTGCTTCAAGTACTGCATCTTTAATGCTTGCCCACTTTGCCTGTACCCCCTCACCTGTATTTCTTTTTGCCAGGGCTAGTTTAACTCCTTTGGCCATCTTATCAAAGTCAGCTCCTCTGAAGTCCCATATTTTTGCCTTGGAATGGGATGATTTTGTTCTAGTGGCCAAATTGAACCATACCATGTGATGGTCACTGACACCCAGGTGACCTTCTACCTGGAGATCTGTGATCCTTTCCCTGTTAGTCAGTACTAGATCTAGGATAGCCCTGTCTCTTGTGGGTTGTTGTACCAGCTGAATTTGACTCCCTCAAACAATCAAGCCAGTGTAACAAGGCCTATAGTAAGGCTAACTTGATGGTGAGGTGTATTGGAAGAGGAACTGACAGCAGGAAAAAGGAGATATTACTACCTCTATACAGGTCACTGGTGAGGCTGCATCTTGAATACTGTGCTCAGTTCTGTATTCCTCACCTAAGGAAGGACTGGGACAGGCTGGAGACGGTGCATTGCGGAGTGACCAAGATGATTCAGGGCCAACAAGACGGATCTTATGAAGATCGTCTGAAGGCACTGAATATGTACTATAGACCAAGCGAGGGAGAGGTATATGATAGTTACCTTCAAGTTTCTGAAGAGAATAAACAAGCTGAACTGCAGGGAACTATTTAGTAGGAGTACAGAGTCAAGAACTCAAGGTCACTAGTGGAAACTGGTGGGGAGAAGGTTTAAGAATAATGTGAGGAAGTTCTGTTTTATGGAAGGGGTGGTGGAGCTATGGAAATGTCTGCCAGTGGAGGTGGTGGGTGCCAAGACCATAAATGGTTTCAAGCATGGCTGGGACAGAGTAAAAGGTTTAGTGGAGGCTCAGGTCAGTGGCAGGAGGAGAGCAGGGGGTGGTCTGCGAGAGATAAAACTTTGTATGTACAATAGGTCCCGAGGCAGATAGGAAACTCCGGGCATACTAGACAGACCTTTGGTCTTTTTCTGCCATCATTGTCTATGTTTCTTTTTTTTTCCCCACTAACTCTGTTTTACTCCCTTACTGGCCCCTTAGACCTCTTTCCAGTGGGGTGTGGGGGTGTCCATTTCCTGCCCCACCTGAAGTCCTCCTGTACCGGTTTGCTGCTCCCAGGAGCTCTCCTCCAGCTCCACCGATCACCCCGCTCCCCAGCTCTGATCCCCCCCTGGAGTGGGACCGACATTTACTTCTCTGGCGCTCTATCTATAATCCAGAAGGGTGGCCGTGAGTGGAGGAGAGACACAGCGACTGGCCAGGCAGGACCCGGCTGTGGGTGTGGTAGACATCCTTGGTCCCATCTTTGCCTGTCTGGGTGCCAGGGCTTTTCCATTTACGGGGGTGCGAACGTGCAGTGATGCCCTGCATGCGACGGGTGCACTCCCATACCCGTGCGTAAGGTGTCCGCCATCACCCCAACCCCAGAAGAGCATGCCGCAAGTCACGCTGCCCCCCCGGCCACCACCAGGAGCCGCTGGTACTGCAGCAAGTGCACCCACCACCCCAGGAGAGAAGAGCAGTCCTCTGGATGCTCAATCCTCTCTTGCCCCTGCTGACCCCCGACGGCCCAAGTTCGCTCCCGAACCCTGCTCGCCGGCATGGCGTGAGGTGTGGCATCCAGTGCCTCAACCCTCAGTGCCACCAGGCCAGCATTGTCTGTGTTTGTAATGGTGATGCCAAGGCACCAGTTCCCTCTGCCAGACACTATGGTGACAACCTTGCCTCTAGCATAAGGGGAGAGGGTTAATATTGTGCATACTTCTTTAATATTGTTAAAACCGAGGACTGTTTTTTTACATAGGAAAAGCTGGTTATAACTCCACACCTTGGGTGTGCATAACATTGTCATTATGCACTCTTCCCCATGCATTATGTTATATATGTTATAGCTACTCCTAGCAAAGCTGGTACACAACTCTGGTGAACACCCCCCAAACCCCTTTGGCAAGTAAGTGGTGTCAAATATGCAAGAAAATATTGGTAAAGGAGCATATGACAGCAAAACTTCGACTGCTCACTGAGTAAAACAGAACAATGGATGCCTTTTTTCAAATTCTTAGACAAAAAGGGGATCTTGGTTCTAGACAGTATGGCATGTTTACCTTAATGTTCCAGATGTGTCCAGGATGGAGATGTAGGTGCAACACTTTTCTTAAGTGTAAGCCCCAGCTGTTTACAATAGGAATTCATTTGTTTCCCAGGAAATGTTACATAGGATGAAAGCTAGCCTTGATGATGACACATGAAGGATACAATCTGTAGCTGATTTAATTTACTTGTGTAGTTTTTTTAGAGTGCTGTATGTGTTGTTACATAAATATTTGTATTATATTTTGAAACAAACCATGAAATTACAAGTTAAAAAAAAATCATTCTTGTGGTAAAGATGAACTGGTATGCAACAGACGGCTCCCTTACCATACAAGACACTAGGAACATCAGGACTAACACCCATAAAACGTAAGCTCAAACACAGTAAACATTAATGGTATATAAAAAAAATAAATGTAACAAGCCATCCCATCAGTGCAGTGATAGTGTTATTTCTCTCAACACCAGTGACCCAAGTTCGGGAATGAGGCTTAGTCATCAGGGGCTGCACAGGGGTTGGGGAAGCATTCAGGATCCCATGGGATGGTCTCCTTCACCAGGGAGGGAGGGAGGGCATCGCTGCTACAGCAGCGCCACCTGGGTGACCACAGCTGGATCTGCGGATCGGCACTCCTTCGAGAGAGGAGATGCTGGTTGATGCTGCACGGCAGCAGGCAGTGCAGGCGCGTTCATGTGACAGAGCTGCTGCCATCTTAAGGGGGGGGAAAGAAAGGAGGAAAAAGGTCCAGCATCCATGGATGATGGATCCTGGTATATCCAAGTTCCACCCTGCTGCCACACTGCCTCTTGACATTGAACCACTTATGGAGAATAAATCCCCCCCCCCATGACCCTGCCTGGGGGGTAAACCAAGGCTCTGTGGAGGACTAGAGGTTTTGCGTAAGCAGGTGTGAGGCACCTGAGCAGATCCTGAGGGAGCTGGTGTTAGGGACAGATGGAGGAATACAAAGTGCAAATTAAAAAACAAACATTGTTTAAAACAAACAGCTGCTTTTAAAATGTGTTCTTCCCTCTGGGTTTATTCTCTTGTTTTATATTTAGGCTTACAGAGCATGCAGCACAGAGCGTGAACAACAAAGCCTTCTGGCTGACATAAAAGTGAAGACTGATACAGAAGAGAAAAATCGTCGCATTGGTCCAGAGTTATCCCGCAAGGTGCACGTCTTTATGACCTCCACCATGGCTGATCTTATTCTGGATTTAAGCGATTGATTGCCAAGGTGTGTCCTGCAGTACCTGAGATGGCCCCATAGATGGCACCAGTGAAGCATGCTCTGTAATTGGCAAGTCCTGAGAAGAGGCTTCTTGTTAATGAGGTTCCTTCCAATTGGTGGATCAGTCTGGGGTTGTTTACAGGTGCCAGTGCTGAAGTGTGCACTTTCCCCACATCTGAGCACTAAGAGTTTGAACTGAAGTCTCTAATACAGCCACATAAGCAAGTTGTACTGGGCACCATGGCATGCTCTGTGAACCTCTTCAGGGCACATAATTTCTGTATGGCCAGGGGATGCAAAAAAGTTTGAAATGTGTCCAGTGCATATTTCTCAACCGCTTATTAACAAAAGTGGGACAATGCTTGGAAAAAACAGTGATGCCATATAAAAAACAAAATGGTAATATCATCTCTGTGCAAATAAATGGCTTGGTGTAAAAAGTATTTCCTCAAGGAATACTGGAATTCAAGTGTCTGATAATTTTGCATTTTGAATCTGCATACTCAGCGATAGGTGCATCAAATTCTGAAGAGACAGAGAAACGTTTTGAGGCCAAATCTGGGACATCCCTGAAAATGAGAGACAAGTGAGCAGTATGGGGGCCGCTATTTTGATGGTTTTTAAATTTGTGATTGTAGATAGGTAGGTAGATAGATAGATAATTTATTTAAGAAATGCCTTTCTAAAACCAAGATGTCTTACAAATAATAAAATGAAATCAGAAAACATAGTAAAATAGTCATGTACTGTATATCGTGACTCATGTTAACTCAAAAAGGGGAGGGGAGCTTTGACAGTGTGTAAAATACAGAAATGAGTTCTGCATTTATATTTTTCCAGCCACATTTTCATTTTATAAAGCAGCAGTGCCTGTTTTGAGTATGCAAACTTCTCCCCCAACATATAGGGTAGCTTACCCTCCAGTTAAGATGTTAATCCAAAATGGGAAATTGTTTTTTCCGGCTGTATTTTCAGAACACCCGTAAAACAGCTCATGGAGTTGGTATCTAAACGCTCCCATTTCCTTACTTGAGGTCCGCCCCCACACTTTCACATTTAGTGATGTCAATACAAGACAGGTAGCAGGCGTGCTCCATAGACTACAATGGGCCAATTTTACATGCTGTTTTTATACTTTTAAGTGCTGAATTTGAGAAAGAGGCCACCGCTCAAGCTAACAAGGACTTTGTTGGTTGAGTGGTGCCATCTTTCTCTCAAATTGACTTAAAAGTATAAAAAAAAAAACGTCTTCAAATTGGTCCCATTGAGTCTATGGGCCGTCTTGCCCAGCTGTTCTTATATTGACATCCTGAAACGTGAAGCGTGGAGCCAGAATCCAAGTAAGAATAGGGCGCATACCAGCTCCCGAGCTGTTTTCAGTGTTTTCTGAAAAATACAGCCGGAAATAAAATGTTCATTTTTGGATGTCTTAACCAGAGGGTAAGCTACCCTATATGTTTGGGGGGGATTTTCCATATTCGAAATCTGCTCTTTAATGGTGATAAATTTGGCCTACACTTTTTATTCTTTTTTAGATTGCCCCTCATCTCCTGTCTTGTAAAATGCCCTATTGCATATTTTGAAATCAATTTTTTTACCTTTTTTTTCTTAAGTATCTTTATGCTTCTTTCTTTCAGGTGCCCTTTTTCCCCACTCTGGTACCTGCCACTTCTAACCTTATCGTTCCTCCTACTCTCAGGACTCTCCTTACTTCCTGCGTTGCCCTTGTGGCTTGCCCCTCACAACGAGGGTCCTTAGCCTAGGTGAAGTCCTTCGTGTGCATCAATCCAGTTGCCAGGGGAGAGGCCAGGGTGGCAGTTGCAGGGTTTGTAGGTGTGACAGACCGTCGTGCTACACTGCTGAGAGTTTTTCCCTTCAATTTCATCTCAGTCCCCCCCAAGGACATCTCTCACTAGGGCCTCATGGATGACATCAGAGACATCCTTACTCCCTAGCAGTTCCTGACACACCCACCCCTGTGATCACCCAGGGGGCGATATAGCAGTGAGAATCGGCTCCCCCCCTGCCAGCAACCCAGGCTCGCTTCTGAATCCAGGTGACCGGCGTCATGAGTAGTAGCACTACTGCTGTACTGACGGGACGGTTTTGAGTGAGCTTTACTGTTTATTTTTGAAGTGATAAAAGGAGGGCTTCTTTATAATATGGCTTTCCACAGGTTTTCGTCAGTGTTCTCAGCTGTTTCTGAACACCAGTCACTTTTCTTGTGACAATCTTGTGTCGAAAATGAATGATCATGCAACAGAAACTGCTCACTACCTTTATGGGAGAATGAGTATTCACAAGCAGCTGAGAATAATGATGAAAATGTAGGGATGGCCATATAAAAAGGAACACTCTCTTAATTATAGTAAATGTAAAAAGAAAAGTGTTAAAGCAGACTCAAGATGGAGAATAAAGGGCATCTTACAAGACAGGAGACAACTAGCAATCTAAAATAACATTTAAAAAACTATAGGTCAGAAGTTTAGCCATAGCATGCACTGCTACTTGATTTTTTTTCATTTAGCTGTTTGGTCCCCAGTACGCTGCCTGGTTCTGCTGTTACCTGTTACTCTGGCAACCTCCCATTTGCATCCGCCATTCCCCCCACCATTGAAGCCAGCTGCGATCCTCATAGTGCAGGATCTGAGAGTGATGGTGTCGTCATACAGGCAGACTGGTGCTCAATGTAATTTTTTCTTAATTAACATCCCCCATCCCCTTGGGCCCTCCCACCTCCCCTGGCGCCAGTGTGACCTCATATGCTACAGTACGCACTGAACATGCGCCAACTCTCAGGGAGGAGCAAGCTCCCTGGCCCACCACAGCACCAGATGCCTGGCGCCCCTCTTTCAGGGCTGGCTTGCGCTGCACTAGGCAGCGCTCTGCAGCACAGGACTGCTCAGATCCCAGCTTCCCAGGGTCGCTCCCAAACCCGATCGACGTCTCAGAAGCGTGTGGACTGTCAGAAAGTCCTATGCACTACTGCTTTAAATAGCGTATGGTATTATACCACACAAATGTAAAGCCTCATTCAGTTCTTATTACAACTGCACTTGACAGCATGCATCTTAAATCTGTACCAGGTTGTTGAATTATTCTTTTTCATCCCACACTCTGCTTATCTCCTTCCTCCACCCATTAACCCTAGACTCACAGATTCAGCTCCCCTCTTACTACACACCTGCTAGGACCAGACCCTTACCTTGCCCCTAAACCCCTGTGACTTGCCGGCAGCAGAGAGGCCTGGTCAGGATGGTCACATGCTTTACTCTCCCTCCCAGGAAATCAGTCCAGTAATGGAAAAGGACCCTCAAGTGTGTTGGTGACTGTGAGGTTAGCGGGGCATGTGACTGGGGGCCAGAGCATGGGATGGAGCCATTTTCCTTGTTTTATGCCCCTCCTAACACCCAATCCTCTAGGAAGGCAGCCTGCAGCATCAGATCTATTGGCGTGACGTGGCTGATGTCGTGAGGTTACGCAGAACATTAATACAACCTCAAACACTGCCATAGGAAGTGCTGTAAGTTTGAGTTAACCTGTTGCAGTGCAAGTTAGCCTAAACATATATTACTTCCTTCAGCATAACGTTTCTGAATTGTCCCAGGCGTGGAACACTACATAGTTTTTAAATATTTTTAAGAAGTGAAAATTTGCTGTGACATAAGAAAAAAAACAGGGAACTAAATTCTGTGTTGCAGACACTGCCACTATTTTATTTAAACTGGTCCAAAATCAAGACATCTGGTTCCAACAGTGTCTTCTTAAAAACGCAAATTTTCATATTTGGCCTAGTGAATGGATGCCATTTGCTTGTTATGTCGGCAGTCCAGGGCCTTGTCCCGAACTGAGAGCACTGCTGTGGGCTGGCAGGAGAATCAGAGAGACATTTCCAGTTTGTAGCAAAAAACTTACAGCTGGAATTTGACACAACGTTTGAACTCCATGATAGTCCATTATTTTATTACTGAGGGCACTTTAATTAAAACAGGATATTTTCCCCTTAGACTTCAACTTATTCCGTTGCTAATACTTGTAAGATCATAAATACCATACATATGACCTCACAGTTTGTTGCCTCAAAAATGATTCTGATGTCACAAGCAGAGGATTAGGATGCTGAGGGGAAAAAAAAGCAGCAGGAACAGATGAAGTCTAAAGGCAGAGAGCCTGTATTTGTGCAAATGTCTTTAGTAATAAAGAACAGAATGTCCTGAAATTCACATTTATTTTAGAATGTTATGAGATTTGAGTCCTGGTAATGCCAACAGTAATTCTTTTGCAGGAATCCGGAAAATAACATGTCCTATGAGATGCACTTATTCTCCGGGAGGGGTCAGTCCAGTCCTGTTCTGCAGCACTGCTGCCTGGTGCCCCAGGAAGTTTGTGCTAGTGGACATGAGCGGTGCATGGAAAATTGCATAGATGTACAAAGCCTGCAAGTCTGCCAGGCTGGGCAGTAAAAAGAAAGAAAAAGGGGATGATGTTACCACTCCTCTCGCATTCAGGTGGGCCGTACTGACCTGTAGGACTGAACTGCTCACTGGTCAGGGAGGCCGGGATTCCTTGGGGGTATTTGAAAAGGCTGGTGGTGGTTCCTGGGGGCAAGCTGTGAGCACTGCAGTGGCTGTGGCAAGGCTTATGTCAAGCTGAAGGTGCATCTGACTGCTCCAGGTAATAGTCTAAATACATTTTCAGTTAAAAAAAAGTTCCCTCACCTAGACCGGTAGAGTCGGCGGTAGCACAAATGACCTGGGTTCAAAACCCCTTGCTCTAGGTCAGTGGAGTCTGGGATGCACTGTGGAGGTAGCAGGTTCCGACTGTGGTGGTAGGGAGCAGGGATGTATATTACACCAGCACCCTTAGGCAGCTGAGCATAATGATTGGCTGCATGGGTGACCACAGGCAGCTGCCCAAGCCCAATCTATAGGCTGATGATGATGGAGGCATGCCCTGTTATCGGAGGGAGTGCTAGGGAAAACTTAGACTAGAATGGATAGATGAAGTGGCTGCTGCCAAGACACCCATAAAGTGGCTGTTCTGATCTCTCATCCCACCCACTGGACAGACACTCATCCAGTTATCTTGGGAGCTGGGAGGGGGACCAAGTCCTCTGATAATGCATTCCAGATCGTGGAGCTCACCTGGTATGCACTGTGTTAATTGGGAGAGGGGGCACAAATATTGGTGCAGCCACAGACCAGTGGAGGGAAGGGGGTAAGTCTGCCCAGGGTTGGTGCAGGTATGTAATGCACCCGAACACAGCAGATCTCACTTTGAGGGGGCTATGCCATAAGGAGTGAAGCCTGCAGGTGCCAGGACCCCATGAAAAACTTCTAGCTAGCAGTCTACGGTGGGGGACCACCCCCTGACATTGGCCCGCCCCCGATGTCGGCCAGTGGTATAAAAGGGGCAGTCCCCCAGCTCAACCTCAGTTCTTTTCCCGCTGTCGACCCATGCACATTGGCTCCATGGACACCTTCTGCCTTAGTCAACTGCCATTTTTTCGTGATTACCCGTGCTTTATTATGTTCTAAAAAACAGTAATTTCTTCAATATTTTCTCTGCATGTCTTCTCCTCCAACCTCGTCTGTAGAACTGCGGCGGTCCAAGCGTGCTTGTGGCAAGCAGATCCCATCGAAGAGCGGCCACGCTTCCTACCTCTTCTGCCTAGGTCCTGACCACGATACTGAGGCCTGCCAACACTGCTTGAAATTTAACCAGAGGACCAGAATCCGCTGCCAGAAGGCCCTGAAAGCTTCTTGCTCAAAAATAAATTAGCAATGGAGAAAGAGATCCAGGGTAAAAGTACCTCCTCTTCCCCAATTTCAGGGGCCTCATCTTCTTCGAAGGACAAGAAGTCAGACGGAAAGTACAAACACCAGGATAAGCACAAGGACAAACCCAGGTCTGCTTCTCGTTCCCAGTCCCCTCACCAGATGGCAACCGGCTCTGGGACTTCCTCCCCCGGGAGATCGGACTCTGCTTCCACGGCAGCCCTCACTCCTTCCGGGCTCCCACTGTTCAAACCACCCACCCTCATCCAGACGTCTGGCGGTGGTTCTTCAGAGTTGGGGACTTCGTTCTCAGTCTCTCAGCCCCTGATGCTCAGGCCCTTCCACCAGACAATGGACTCTCAGCCAGGTGGTTCGTCTGGATGTTCTTCGGGTGGCGGGTCCCTACCTGTCATCTGCCCGGCCTTGGCGTCGGCTAATTTGGCTCCGGGGCAGACATCATTCAGTGATAACAGGGGCATGCGCTTGCCTCCCCTGGAAGGGTGATGCCTCTGCCCCATTTGGAAGTTAGCTCCCCTCGGCAGGCTCCTCCTAAGACGACATCAGTTGCTTCCCCAGACCAGCATCAGTCTACGTCTGTCCGGGCGACGCCTGCTACCCAGATGTCATCCCCGACAACACCCCTTCCATCATCGCCTGCCTGATGTCACTGGCTGACCCTAATGTTACTTCTCAGCCGACACTGGGGGCTCCGGCGTCTGGTCTGATGAAACCTACTAAACCAAAGCCAGATAACAAAATGCCCACTGGCCGCCACCAGTCAACCCAAATCCTCAAGCCCTGATGCTTGTGTTGCTGCCAACAAAGGGACCAACACCGGGGCCATCTGACATCCCCCAGCCGATGCCAGCTAATCCCGTTTCACCCCAGAACCTTCTGCCAGACCTCATGGCTCTCTTCACGTCCTGGTGGAATGTAATCAAGGGCGATCTGATTCTGAAGAGGCCTCCTACGTCCCCTCCGAAAGGAACCTCTTCCCTCAGGGGCTAAGCCTTAGGCTCCTCTTTGGCAGGCTACGCCAGCTCCCAAAGGGTCTACCCACAACCAGATGACACTGGCAGGGGCTGCTCCAAGCATCACGGTCGAAAGCACTGTTACTTGTCCTCCAGGTCCTTGGACAGGCACCGACATCGGTCGCATGGTCGCAGGCACCGTCATTCGACTTCCCGATCTTCCTCTTTGGAGGAGTCAGACAGGTGTTCCTGTTCTTCATCCATGGTGTCATCTGACTCGGGGGTATCTCCTCCTCCATTGTATTCCAAGGACACCCCCAGATCTCCTCCTGATGACCTGACATTCATGGAAGTCATGTGGCACATCCAGTCCAACATGGGCTGGGACACCTAAGACTTGGACCCTGAGAGGTGCCGTTTGGCTATTTTCCTCCATCAGAAGGATGCAAAACCTGTGGTGGTTCCTCCTCTGGTGGATCCATATAAGGATGTCACTAAATCAGCTTGGAGACACCCATCAACTACCCCTCCTGTTTCCAAGAAGGCTGATTGCCTCTATAATGCTCCCCAAGATGAGCCTTTCCTTTGAGAGCAACCCATTGCAGACTCCATGGTCATTATGGTGGCCCATGATCAATCCAAGAGGCCCCGTCATCTCGGCACTCAGCTTTCAGACAAGGATTCTAAGCAAGTGGAGCAGCTCAGCGAAAACGTTTACGCTTCGGCCACCTGTGCCGTTTGCACCCTGAATTTCTTAGCCCAGGTGGTCCATTATCAGAACACCCTATGGAAAAAGGCCATAGAGCTGGTTCAGGCTCAGCAGGATACCCTCAGAAAGCTGAGCTACTGCACATTTTGAAATCGGGTTCGGACGTAGGTATTCATGTCCTGCTTCCTCCTATGATGAACAGTTAGTGCAAGCGGCCACCAGTGTTTGCCTTTGCCGTTACTCCTGGCTTCGCGTCTCTGTTTTACCCCAGACGTCCAGGCAAAAATCATGGATGCCCCTTTTAATAGCTCAGTCCTCTTTGGCAAGGAGCCTGAAATGGTTATAATTCACCTTCAAGAATCCAGCAAGGCTGTCAGGTCTGTCTACACCATGCACAGAAAAAACCAGAAACAGAACCACTGCCAACCATTTCATTGGTCCTCCAGGCAACAGCCCCAAGGCCAACAGACCTGAAGTGTCTTTAAACGTAAGGACACTTCCCAGGCCTCAGGAGGTTCAGGCCCCAGAGCCCCAAAACCTTCCAGGCTCCCTTGCTTGTCCCAGGTTCTTTGGCCTGACTCCTTACCCGACCCCCTTCCCTGGCAGAATCTCTGGGGGAGGCGGTGGGGGTCACTTCTCTCTGTATCTAGAGGGATGGTACAGAATAACCATGGATCTATGGGTTCTTCAACTGATAGAGAAAGGGCATGCTCTAGAGTTCGTGAAGATGCCCCTGGACAATCCTCCCATTACCCTTAGTCACACCTCTCTGTCATTCAGGAAGAGATTCAAGCGCTCTTGCTGAAGCAGGCCATAGAGCCAGTTGTGCCAGATCAAAGAGGGAAGGGCTTTTATTCCCACTTTTTTGTGGTTCCAAAGAAAATAGGACCTTCGGCCTATCCTGGATCTCAGCCAGTTGAACAAGTATATAGAATACAGACGATTCAGGATGGTCACACTTCCAGGCCTGCCTCCCCTCCTTCATCAGGGGGATTGGCTGTACTCTGTGGATATGCAGGACGCTTACCTACACATTTTGGTCTTTCAACCACATAGGAGGTTCTTTCGCTTCCGCTTCCAAGGCAACCAGTACCAATTCCACGCCTTGCCTTTCGGCCTGTCCTTGGTTCCCCGAGTGTTTACAGAGTGCCTAGCATTAGTGGCTGTGGCCCTCAGGAAGAAAAGGCTGCTATGTCATCCCCTACCTGGACGATTGGCTTTTAGCAGCTCCCTCCAGGGATCAGCTGATCTGTACCATGGAAGACACCTTTGCCTTGTTTTGAGACCTGGGGATCACCCTCACCCTCCCAAAGTCCTCACTGTGGCCCAGCCATAGGCTGCAGTACATCAGGGTAGTTCTGGACACTGCTGGGGGAAAAGCCTTCCTGCCTCCAGACAGGACAGAACACCTTCAGGACCAGGCTCACCTGTTTTCCTCATCACGCCAAATTCCAGCCAGAGTATTCCTAAGGCTGCTAGGGCAAATGGCAGTGGCCATTGTGACTGTCCCTGTTGCACGCCTACACATGAGGGTTCGCCAATGGACCCTTCGAGTCCAATGGGACCAATGCATGGATGATTTGGAGCAGCTCGTGACAGTCTCCGTTCCAGTGTGTCAAACTCTGACATGGTGGTTGAACCCCTCCAATCTTTCCACAGGGGTCCACTTTCAGCACGAGTCTCCTTGTCAGATTCTGACTACAGCCAGGGCTGGGGTGCCCATTTGGCAGACCATCAGATCCAGAGAACTTGGTATCTCCAAGAGCAACATCTCCATATCAACATATTGGAGATGTGGGCGATACTCTGTGCCCTACAGGCATTCCAGATGAATCTGCTCCTGGGACCTCTCTTGATTCAGACAGACAATATGTCGGTGGTCTTCTACATAAATAAGCAAGGAGGGACTCATTCTTACCCCTCTGCAAAGAGGCCATGAGAGTCTGGTATTGGACCATTAAGCATTATCTGGAACTCACTGCCGTGCATGTCCCAGGTGTACAAAACACCTTGGCCGACAGTTTAAGCTGGTCTCAATCCAAGGCACATGAATGAGAACTTCTTCAATCTGTGGCCGAAGAGCTGTTTGACAGGTGAGGCTGGCCTGAGTTGGACCTCTTCACGTCCCTACTCAACACAAAACTGCCCAGTTTCTGCTCACTAGATCCAGAGCCTGGTATTTTCTGGTGAGATGTGTTGTCCCTCTCTTCGACAGGGAGGTTTCTGTATGTCTTCCCTCCCTTTCCATTACTGCAGAGAGTCCTTCTCAAACTGCAATCAGAGGGAGCAGGGATGATCCTAGTTGCTCTCTACTGGCCTCGTCAGAGTTGGTTCCCACTACTTCAGCAGCTGGCAGTGGAACCTCCAATCTCTCTGCCCCTGAGCTCAGACTTGCTCTCCCAGGAGCAGGGCACCCTGTTCCATCCGGACCTCAAGTCACTGCACCTGTACGCATGGCTCCTGCAGACCTAGCAGTTGCCCAGTTTGGGGTTTCTCCCAGAGTGACAGATATCCTGGTAGCCAAGCCTTCCACCAGGGCCACTTATGCTATGAAGTGGAAGTGGTTCTGCATTTGGACCTCTGCTCGACACCTTAATCCTTTCACCTGTCCAGTGAATTCTGTATTGGAGTACCTCTTTTATCTATCAGACTCAGGGCCAAGCTGTTCCTCCCTTAAGGTTCATTTATCGGCCATCTCTGCGCATCATGCACCTGTAGAGGGCAAAACTCTTGCCCAGCTGGATCTGTCCTGCACTTTCTCGAGGGGTATCCTTCACCTGAAACCTCTCATCAGATCCTGTTCCCCCATGGGACCTTTTATTTGTTTTGGAAAAACTTACGCTGCCTCCCTTTGAACTGGCCGCAAAGTGCGAGCTACGCTTTCTGCCATGGTAAGCGTTATTTTTAGTTGCCATTACTTCTGCTCGAAGGATTTCGGAGCTTCAGGCTCTGATGTGTAAAGAGCCTTACCTAGTTTTCCACAAGGACAGGGTATCCTTGCGGACAAATCTTAAGTTTTTGCCTAAAGTGGTGTCTGAGTTTCCACTGAATGAGGACACCCACCTTCCGGTTTACTGACCAGAGTATTCTAACCGAGAGGAGGCTCTGCTTCATACTCTGGATGTTCATCTGGTGCTTCGTTTCTTCTTAGATCACACCCGTGCTGTCAGAAAGGCTGGCCAGTTTGTTTCTTTTGCCCCGAGGACAAAAGGGGCTCCTGTTTCTAAACAAGCCTTGTCTAAATGGTTAGTCAACTGTATTGTTTATTGCTACTGCAAGTATGACAAGCCTTTACCAGGACCAGTCAAAGGCCATTCTACCAGGGGTATGGCTGCTTCCTTTGCATCCATTAAAAATGAGTCTGCAGCTGATATTTGTACAGCTGCCACTTGGAGTTCTGTCCACACCTTCATTTGGTATTAAAGTTTGGACATTGCCTCTCACCGTAGGACAGGTTTTGGCCTCGCAGTCCAACAAGGCTTACTCTCATGACTTTTCAGCAGACTTTTACCTCCTTCTGGCTGATGGGGGTTAGTCCTCCCACTGTTTGGGACTCAGTCCTTATGGTGTAGCCTGCTGCAGGAGCTCCTCCTTGAAGTGAGATAGTACAGTTGCATAAGAACTTACCATAATAGTAGAGTTTTGAGAGGAGCTCTTGCAGCAAGTGCTGCTTTCCCTCCCACCTTCCCCCTGGTGACTGTTTCTCCACAATTGGCTATCTTCATTTCCTTATTTCAGAGGAGCCTTCTCGGTTCTCCATTTCTGAGTTTGCTGGGGTCTCCGGCGGGAGAACTGAGGTTGGCTGGGGGACTGCCCCTTTTACACCATTGGCCAACATCGGTGGGGCCAACATCAGGGGGCAGTCCCTCACTGTAGACTGATAACTAGAAGTTTTCTGTGGGGTCCTGGCACCAGCAGACTTCAGTCCTTATGGTGCAGCCTGCGCTCCTCTGAAGAATCCACCTGTTACAGTAAGTTCTTACGTAACCGTGCTTTACCCCTAACGAGCATAGCTTGCGAGGCACAGAAAAAGGTCCCAGTACTTGCTAAGAGAGAAAATCCAGGGATTAAACAAAATCCCTATTGCCACTGTGATCATTATTTTTGCACTTTATGGATGTCAGGAGGAGAAATTATAAACAGCCCACTCCCATTTAATCATGACAGTGAAAACCGAGAAAGAACTGTGCTGTGCTGTTGAATTCACTGTGAGTACAGGCCCTTTTAAAGAAGCAAGACGCACAAGTACCTTTTGTACAATTACATTTCGCCTTTTGCAGATCAGGAATGAATCTTTTTTGCCCACTTCGAAATTTAGTACTTTATTGAAGTATGGGCACATAACATTAATGTCTTACTGATTTAATGTCCTAATAAACGCCTTTGCACCCCAAATCACCAATGGTGCTCTTTCTTGTCTTGTTTATCATTAGATGCCAGAGCTGAAAGCTTTGAGAGGGTTATGTTTTGTGCAGTACTTGGAGCCAAATGTGAGGATCTTGCAGAGTGTGCTGTGTGGATTGCTATCTGTTCATGTGTTCTACTTTTAGATTTCTGGCAAGGATTCTGCCCGTGGCGATCCCTCAGAACACTGGCTAGCATTCCTCTTCATGATGATTCTTAGAGATAGACACAGCTTTTGGGAGAAAAGACCAAAATTCCAGAGTTCCTTCCTCCCACCAGCTTGGTGGGAATATCATCACTTCTCTTTTTTCAAGTACTTGCCAGATTACCCGCTCCAGTGGCCTAGTGGTTAATGCCTTTCACTTGGAGGATCACAGTTTCATATCCCAGCCCTGCGACCCCCAGCAGGTGAAGACACAGTTCCCAGTGATGCTCTCGTCTCTCTGGGGTGGGTCTCCTGCGTACCTCATGGAACGTCTGCTCCCTGGTGGCCCTAGGAGTCTGTGAGGTACATCCTTAGTCCTTCTTGCATCTCCCAATGATGGCAGACATGATGGGCCACTAGTAGGATGGTACAGAAGTAATGAGACCAGGCCCAAACTCCCCGCTCAGAGTACGTGGTGCTTAGCTGGTCTCTGGTAGGCTTCATCCATGCCCTGGATGGAATACAGTGGGTAAGAGGGCAGAGGAAGAAATATAAATACAATGATAAAAAGAATAATACTTATCAAATGAGTTTGGAGGTTGTTGCAATATTAGTTAATATAGCCTGCTCTGAAAGTCCTCCTGGTTGCACCAGGAAATGAGCTTCAGCTTGGCTCTGTGTGCCTTTCCTGGTTACCAAAATTTTAAATAAAGTCTGTTCCAAGAATTCATCAATTATTTTGTGCAATAGTTCTTTCTGACATTTCCCTTGAATCATTCTTTCATTCCATAAAAAACACAGACGTCCATGCGGTCAAATATCTACAGCTGATGGAGGCTTAGAACTTAAAGATCCATAAAGCACAACAAAGCTACACTTTAGTCAGGAAGGAATGCACTTGATGCAGAGAAGTAGAAATAGCTCATGGTTTTATTGCATAGTGAGAGTGAGGTACTATAGCTAAGGGGCTACGTTCTCGCTCTACAGTAAAACCATGAGTTACTTCTACTTCTCTGGATCAAGTGTATATTCCTGACTCGCATGCAGCTTCCTTTCACTCCATTCCTTCCACAGTGTGTCCTCTTCTTCTTCCATCTTTGCACACCCTGAAGAGCTGCAAATTGCTGGTTATCCTTTCAAAGCACTGAAGACTGCTATAATTTCCCCTCTTATTTTTTTCATGGAAAACAACTTCAGATAAATCAGCCTGTCCTCTAAGCCTAATTTTTCCAAGCCTTTGACTACCTTAGTCACTCACCTCAGTTCTTTCCTAAATATGCCAATATCTTTCCACAAATATGGGGGACCAGAACTGCACATCATATTTGAGGTGGGCCTGAACAGGGATCTGTAAAGGGGCATTGTAATGTCTCTCACCCTGCTTATGCATTTTTTTCTTGATGCATATCATAATTTTGTTTCCCCTTTCTAGTTGCTGCCTCACTCTGTTTCTGTTGATCAGTACTCCCAGCTCTTTTTCTTGTTTGGCTTCTATATTCTCTGTTATTTGGGTAGTATTTTTTCTTCACAACGTTTTTCTTTCCTAGAAGCATCACCTTGTATTTTTCAACACTGAAGTTTGTGAGAGGTTCAGGACAATGTCCCATTTTTATTGGAAAAAATATATGAATAAAAATCTACTCTGTACTATTTTGTCCTATGCTTTACTTGTGCTTTCTAACTTCTCAAAAATTGGTTGCACAACCATATTTCAGCGGGACCTTGGAGCTGGCCCCTCTGGTGGTCTGATGACACTCCCTAGTCATTGCTCTTTCTCTTGTACTTTCTTCTTGCTTCTTATGTTGCTTTTTCTTTCTTTAATCTTCCTTCCTGTCTGCCGCAGTGCATAGTGAACCCTCAATGAAATTAGGCTTACAGGATCTGTAATTGCACACTTGAGAATTGTTAAAATGAATGGGAGCTGCTCTCCAGGCTGTGAAAAGAAGCCATTTTTCCTGAAAAATTGAAGAACTTGTTAAAAGAAGAATAGAGTTGTTTTTCTTACTTGTTTGTAAAGCTCATGTCAGCTACTTGAATGTGTTGTGCTGAGAACAAATGTTCACAATGGGGTCAGATCAGAAAAACAATAAATAGCCATAGGAGAGCTCATAACACACACTGAACTCTCTGAGAAGAAGGTGTAGACTGCTTAAGAAGTGGAGAGCGAGAAAGACCTTACCTAGTCAAACAGGTTAGCATGAAGCTGCAAGGTATTACTTCCTTCTGCTTGGAAAGGGGCACTACAATTTTAATACAAACAAAAACTTATAGAGCAGATACAGAGTACAAAAGGCTTTCCTGAACTTATTACTTTTAACTGATGTAACGCAGCTGCCAAATCAGTTTTTCCGAACCTGTTTACCATTCTGAAACAATTTGACAAAATACATATTTTTTATCTATGAATAAACAATGCTATTTGCACATTGTACCTTTTTCAATGGTTTGTCTTTACCTCCTGACTCATTTCTCTACAACAAAGTTTATCTGCCTTTTCTCTGTCCACATCCTGAGTATGCCTTAGGATCTTTTATGTTTTCCATGGCACTGAGCAGCAGAGCATCTGCTCAGCCTGCTGGTGACCTGGAATCATGCCCAGAGCCTGGGATGCCATCTGCTTGGCCAGTAGGGAGGGCTCACAACATCCACTCTCCTCCCAGGGTGGGAAGGTTTAGCAGTGCCAAATGTATAAAGTCACTTGTAGGTTGTGTTGTGCTATATTGTATTGTATTGTATATGTTTGTTTTAAATGGCTGTTTATAAATCAATGTTAGGAATAAGTTGATTCAACCTTATCAGCGAAGAGGTAGCGCTACCACTCATAACGCCATTGACCCAGGTTTGGAAGTAAGCCCAGGGCATTGGGGTCAGCTGGAGAAGGAGGACTGAGCATCCCAGTGATCACTCTCCTGCTCTAGGGAGGGTTGGCAGCAAGTGCTGCAGCATGTCCACCTAGGTGATCATAGGTAGTGGTGCAAGCAGAGTGGCTAAGGGCTGGGAAACACTCCCTGCAGAAGACGTCAGCATGCTCTGCATGCAGTGTCACAGTTTAGCTCCACGGAGCATCCGGGGGGGAGGAAAAACCCAACTGAGTCAGAATGAAGCAGGCCACTCTCTGCAGACCCCACACTGCCTACTGGACCAAAGGTGGGCTTGAGCAAGTGTGGACTACCTTTAGGGAACTGGGGTATGCCTGCTGGCCCCTACAGGGGGCAGACTTGGGGGGGAATTGAGCCAAGGCCAGAGGTATGTCCCACAGACAGCTGGTGATGGACTAGGTGGAGCGTTGGCAGAGAGAGGGCCAGCCAGTGTGTGGGGGGAAAAAAAAACATAAGCTGACTAGAGAGCCAAAGACCTGACAAGATGTGCTGCATGTGGGCTTCTGCTAATTGTTCCTAACTTTGCCTAAAAACATTGTGCAACATTATTTTTTGAGGTTTAAAAGTAAAACAGGCTAATACCTTTGCTGGTCATACTGAGCCAAAATTCACCATAGCAGACCAAAGGAAGCGACGATTGGAAGATCCCCGAAGCAGCAGCAACCATTGACTGAGCCCTCAACAAGCTTGGGCACTGGGAAGCTGTAGGTGGCAGGAACAGAGCCACCCTGGACTACAGTATTGGAAGCTGTGTGGGCAATGGACTTAAAAACTGAGTGCACATTACAGTGTCTGGAAAGTCAAGATGTTCAGCTCGGAAAACTGTCTGCTACAGTCGCTGAGGCTGATTCCCACTCTACACAAACATGGTAGCAAAACTCATCAGAGAGACTCACAACTGCATACCAGGATGGAGTCCCTAGAAAACAAAGCTTAGGCCTTGCATCTGAGAGTAGTACCAAAGTTGATAACCGACAGCAGTAACTTAAAGGACAACTAAACAATCTTTTTACACATTTTTTTTAAATGACTCCATAGGCTTATATAGGAGAGTCTGTTTACATTTATACTGAAACTACATTTATTAAAATAGGATAATTGCAGTTTCATAGCATTTGGAAATTTTAAACACAGCCTCTCCCAATTCAAAAATCTTGCTCTGAGAATCCTAAAATGGCTGCCTTGATGACGCCAATGAAGACAGAGATGCCAGCCATGCAGATGTATTCTAGCTCCACTAACCATATTCAAATGTGTATAACTTTAAAATGAAAAATTATAGCATGGTACTTTGAGCATGAAAGTTGTTCAACACACAAATATCTACAACAAGTGGTGTTTAATTTACAGATACCTTTTAGTTTATTTATTAAATTGCAAAAAAGGCAGCAGAAAATTAAATTTCTTTGACACTTTTTAAACAAATGCAAATAACTAAAACAAAAACAGATAGCATGGTACTGTGAGCATGACATTTTGTTCAGCAAAAATTATCTACAAAATGAGTGGTGTTTCATTTATATATGCCTTTTAGTTTTTTTTTATAATTAGCAAAAAACAACAGAAAATTCAATTTTCTTTTTCACGTTTTGCAACAAACAAATGCAAATAGCTTTAAAATGAAATATGATAGCATGGTACTTTGAGAACAAAAGTTGTTCAGCACAAAAATATATGCTGCATGAGTGGTGTTTCATTTATCGATACTTTTTAGATTTTTTTTATAATCAGCAAAAATGGCAGGAAAATTCTTTTTTTTTTCACTTTTTTGGAGATATGGCATAAATGGAATATGCTACCTCCTTACTGGAAATATTGTTGATATTTTTTTGTTGTCATGCTGACTGACCTGATGACATCACTTGTAGCTTCACCACTCATGATGTCATTGGGTCAACTGGCATCGAACAAAAAATATCAACAAATTTCCAGAAGGGGAACATAACCCT
Source organism: Neoceratodus forsteri (assembly GCA_016271365.2). NCBI lineage: Eukaryota > Metazoa > Chordata > Ceratodontiformes > Ceratodontidae > Neoceratodus > Neoceratodus forsteri. The sequence continues at coordinate 359,008,228 of JADMNL010000025.1, forward strand.
TATATATTCTTTGCAAAAAACCATTAATGCATCAGTTTGTGTTGCTATTAAATCGCAAAAGTATGGAAATGTGATGTTAGGGTTTTCAACACTAATTCCACATTCCCCCCAAGCAGTCAGAGGAGGCAAAGCTACACAAGCAACCGCAGACATCCACCATCAGATAAGACAAACAATATACAACTCTTCCCAAATAACATAAGAGACATCCATCATCATGGTTCAACACTTCTGTAGCCACAGAACACTTGCACATCACCTGGGAAATGCTGTGTATAATTTGAGTAAGATTATATTATACATTTTCAGTGATCAATACCACACAGCAGGGTATGCACAAGGCTAAATTGCTGCATGCCCGAGGTGGGTTGTGAGGCATGGGGTGCAGCCGAGTGCCTTCAACCAACTGGGAAGTGCAATATAAAATGTCCATAGGATCACATTGTAAATTGTAAGTAAGCAGTAACACATGAGAGGGTATGCAGTAATGCTAAATTACAGCATGCCTCAGGTGGGTTGTGAGGTATGAGGTGCAGCTGAGTGCTATCAACCACCTGGGAATTGCTGATGTCTTCATTCAGGTGCCAAAGGCATATTAAGGATGTGGGAGAGTCAGCAGATGGCTGCTCTGAGGAGCACCAGGCCCCTGACTTTTGTGCCTAAAAACTGAGGTAACATTCCAGCTTAAATGGCACACAGCTGAATGATAGAAAAGAAAACCAAAACAAAGGAAACAGCAGCAGAGCAAGATGTAGCTCTGGGTAGTATGGCAAAGGCAGTTTTTATGTGCACTGACTAAATGCAAGGAAGACAAGCATTTGTCATTGCCGAATGTTCACTGTGTGCACTGGTGTCATAGGGTGTGTGTGTTTGAAAACTGCTTCAGTGAAGGAATCATTGTATTAACATTTAAGAATGCAAAGCAGAAATGATAATATTGGGCAATGTAACTGTCTTGTTTGTTAATATTTGTGGTGCAAATTTTCAGCATACCATTCTTATGTCCCCCCCCCCCCACAAGCAAGTGCAGAGTAAATTTTCAGCTCCTGGGCGAAAGATGATTTCACACAGTGACTGCGGAATCACCTGTTTGGGTGAAAAAGCACATTTTGGCCAAGATCTGAAGACTAACAGCTGTCACATTCATGAGGTGCTGTGAAGAAATGGCTATGTTGAAACTTTGGGATTAAAATATTGAAAATTGCAAAAGCTATGAGCCTGCTTTCACAAATTTCAACACAGGCTCATAACTTTATTGTTTGTTAATATTTTGGGGCCAAATTTTTAACATAGCCTTCTTATGACCCCACCTCATGAACAAATTCATAGATAATTTTTGACTCCTGCCTGATAGGCGATTTTGCACAGCAACTGCGAAATCACCTTTTGGGATGCAAAAAAAATGTTGGCCAGGATCTAAAAAAATGGCAGCTATCACATTCATGAGGTGCTGTGTTGAAAATTTGGGGGTCAAAATATTGAAAATTGCCAAAGTTACGAGCCTGCGTTCGCAAATTTCAATGCAGGTGCATAACTTCATTGTTTTTTAATATTTTTACAGCAAATTTTCAACATAGCCATCTTATGAATCCTCCTCTTGAACAAAGGTGGAGAAACTTTCAACTCCTGCCCGAAAGGTGATTTCTCACAGGGACCATGAAATCATCTTTTGGGACATAATTGCCTAGTGTCACTTAATTGTTCATGAGATGGGGTCCCAAAAAAGGTATGTTGAAAATCTGGGGGAAAAATACTCAAAAATGGCCAAGTTATGCTACAAAGTTGAAAACCCTATTGAAATACATTGAAGCATTTACCTCAGTTTGCGGTTGGGCTTTGAAGAGTAAAGACATGTCTGTGGTTCAGAGAAGAGTATGGTGACAGACCTCCTGTGGGTAAGTATGGGGTGGGTCCTGTGTGGGAGGGTTGGTGAGAGTGGGTAATGGTGCAGCAGACTATGATAGATGGTTTTCTTTTTTTTCAGGCTAAAAAAAAATGATGAGGGACAGTTTCCTTTATTTCAGGGACAGTTTTTTTTTTAATTCATGGAGGGCACTGAGGGATTGGGCACCCCCAGTGTCACTGAGTTATGTTTGTGGAGGGGGGGCACAACAGACGTTGATGGGTGGTGGTCTTATTTTCAGGGGGATAAAAAAATATGACACAATGAGAGTCAGTTTTCTTTATTTTACAGAAAGACACTGGGGGATTGAGCACCCCCAGTGCCACTACTGTTTGTGTGTGTGGGGGGCGCTGACAGGGAAGGGAGCATTGGGGGACAGTTAGGGCCACTAGCAATAGACGTCAATGAATGGGTAGGCACACATTCCATGCATTCCAGGTTGACCATGACAGATCAGCCTGGCTTGCAAAAGTGGTGTGGATCAAAGGGACAGCAACGTCTTTTGAAGCAAGCCAGAAACTCCGTCATAGGCCGCCTGAGTGCTGATTGGTGTGGCACGGTCGTGCCCCTGCAACACTGCTCTGCAATGGGTGGACGGTGTCCACACCCCTCAAAAGGCACCCTCATACCAAAGTGTTCGCTGCACTTATGCAAAGGGTGAGCACAAAAAGGAAGTGTCGGGTGGCTGCGTGAGAAATGCAGCGTGCCCTAGATCACTTTGTCTGATCATGTAAAGTGGGACTACAAGAATCTGTGACTCACACTCTCATGGCAGGGCATCATTGACAGAGCAGGGGAAAACAGAAATGGAAACAGTAAGCATACAGCAGTTTTGTACCTACTCCCCCTATTCAGAAGGCAGGAGGTGGGAGCTATTTAAAAAGCAAATTGCAGTTTAGTTAATTGGGACGGGCATGAGAACAAAAAATATCAACAATTTTTCCTGTAGGGAGGTAGCATATTCCATTATGCCATACCTCCCAAAAAGTGAAAAAAAAAATGGAATTTCCTGCCATTTTTGCTGATCAGAAAAAAATCTAAAATGTATCTATAAATGAAACACCACTCATTTTGAAGATATTTCTGTGCTAAACAAATTTGCTCACACTGCTATGCTATCTATAATTTTTATTTTAAAGTTATTTGCATTTGTTTGTTGAAAAAGTGACAAAAATTTGATTTTCTGCTGCTTTTTTTGCTAATTTAAAAAACTAAAATGTATCTATAAATGAAACACCACTCATTTTGAAGATATTTTTGTGCTGGATAACTTTCATACTGACAGTACCAGGCTGTAATTTTTTGTTTTAAAGTTATTTGCATTTGTTTGTTGAAAACAAGAAAAAGACAACTGAACTTTCTACTATTTTTTGCCAATTATAAAAAAAACTAAAAGGTATATATAAATGAAACAGCACTCATTTTGTAGATATTTTTGTGTTGAACAAATGTTCTCACAGTACCATGCTAATCATTTTTCATTTTAAAGTTATTTGCATTTGAATACAGTTAGTGGAGCTAGAATACATCTGCATGGCTGGTATCTCTGTCTTCATTGACATCATCAAGGCAGCCATTTTAGGATTCTCAGAGCAGGATTTTTGAATCAGGAGAGGCTGTGTTTAAAATTTTCAAATGCTACAAAATTACATTTATCCTACTTTAATTAATGCAGTTTCAGTATAAATGTAAACAGCCCCTCCTTTACAAGTCTATGAAGTAATTAAAAAAAAAAAAACAAAGGCCCCCATTTTCAAAGCCCAAGGATGCCCGGCGCATCTAGTTGTGCCACCCAAATAAATAGGCTAGCGGAAAAAATGCAATATTCAAATGAGATGCGCAATTGCTCATCTCACCTGAATATAGCAATCCAAGGGGGTGGCGCAAATGGGGGCTGCCGACAATGCACCAGCGTATCCCGGGGTATGGCCTGAATACCTGGAATGGGGATGCACGGCACATCCCCATATGTGACGGTCCCAAATTCCCAATATTCAGCCAAAAAAATGTAAGTGTGGCCATTAGGTATGCAAGGTGCAAATGACCCATCTGAGTGCTCATTATGGCTGCATTTGCATACTTTTAACAGGGATGCGCCGGGCAGCCTGCCCCTCTGCCCAGTCCCATGTAACGTCAAACCCAGCCCTGTTCCATAGTGTAGTGGCCCACCTCCCATCCCAATCCCTATTTGAAATATAATGGTAACCCTAAACCCTTTCCATAGTGTAGTGGCCCCCCCTCCTGTCCCGATCCCTGTTCAAATAAAGAAAAAATAATTTTCCCAATCCTTTTTCCATAGTGTAGTGGCCCCCTCTCCTCATACCAATCCCCATTTGAATACAGAAAAATAATTTTCCCAGCTCTTTTTCCATAGTGTAGTAGCCCCACCACGACCACCCACTCAGGCACCCACATCCCACCCCACTCCCCCTGTCCCAGCATGGCTAATCAGCCAGCAAGCAGCACAACCCTCTGCACACCTACACTGCTGCCCGCCAATTGAACTGTCAATGAATGACGGCTTACAGTGTGACTACAAGCCATTGGTTGACACTATTGACCAGTAGACACGGTGCCTACTAAGCTATCATTCGAGAGTTGTGAATGACAGCTTACAGTACCTACACAGCTCATTGGTCAACAGTGTCAACCAGTGGGCTTGTGGTACTATAACCATCATTCATTGACAGTTCAGTCAGTGGGCAGCCATAGAGGTGTGTGAAAGGCTGTGCTGCTCGCCGGCTGACTAGCCTTGCAGGGATGGGGGGAGCAGGGTGGGATGTCAGTGATTTTTGTGGCTGTGCTTGGGCACAGCTGGAAGTGCACGACGTATCTCCTCCCTTTGAATATTGCACTGTGGCGCATTTCGTGAGATGCACTGGTTCATCTCCTTTGAAAATGTCCCCCACAATGAGTAAAAAGATCATTTAGTTGTCCTTTAAAGAATGTCTCCAAAATGCTGCTCAGCTACGGAATGACATAAAGGGGCATACTTTTGCTTAAGCGTATTGCATTGACATAAGGGTGGCCCAGACTGCAACAAATGCCCCCTGTACATTCCTGCTTAAGACTGAGAGTTCAAAAGTGAAGGAGAGGGTTCTCGAAGCGACAAGACAGGCACATCCTCTGATATTAGATGGCAACGATGACGAACTTTACTGAGATCTGTCCTTCGCCAGCTGTAACAAACAAAAGCAGTTTGATGCAATGCGAGTGAAGTTGCACTCATTGGATCATTGTTAACTAACTTTTTTTCCCTGCAGAACTGTGGATTGTATAAGGTGGTAAGCAGTTTCAGTTTTCTGATGCCAAAGATGTTGGTCATCGGACAAAAAAAAAAACAGCCGCAGAATTTCACTCCTTTTCAGATGGCACAGCATCGGAGAGAGAAGACAGAGGACACTTGAACTTTCTTAATAAGTAAACTGTATTTAGGATTCTCAGTAAATATGTGATCTCGCTCCACTTACGGACTCCAATGTAGAACACTCATGTTTGTTCACTGGTATAACTAAAATGTTTTCTCTGTGGTGGGGGGGGCTGGCTTTTAGTTCAATCTGACCTCATGGTCTGTCTGAAGGAGTAAGATGGTGCAACCATGTAGCACTTCAAGAAAACAGAATGAGGTGTAACGAGCTATGCTGTTACCCTACATAACCTCAAATAATCTTTTCTTGCCCCTTCCAAATGTTGACTTACCTGTATCAGATAAGATAAGATTTATTCAGCTTATTTTACAATGTGGAACTGAAGCTTTTGAATTATTTATTTATTTACCATTGTTTCTTATTCACTGGTATCGTAGACCCATTGACCAGGAAACATAGGCAGACCAGAAGATGTTTTGCAGTTCACAGGTAGAGTTTTATCATTATCAATAACAATAAAATAAAAAAAAACAATTGTACAGGATAGCTCTTCATACAGGTAATATATAGTCCTATATCTGAGAGTCTCTCTCTCAATTTAAATCTGTCTATCTCTGTCTAAACAAGACATAGCTCTCTCTTTTTTATAGGATGTCTTTTCCTGACAGTTTAAATTCTGCATCCTGTTGGTGTAACTCAATCTCCTATTTCTCACAAAATGTATCAGAGCTTTGTCAGCTTCTTTCCTGAGGTCAGCCTGCAGGTACAACAAAATAGAACATTCTGTCCCAGGGCAGGTCTCCTGTTGACAGTTTAAACAAGCTTGTGTTCCAGACTGATATCTTTTCTGATAAATCAAAACAGTTTTTTGCAATCACCTCAACAATACAATCATATACACTGCAAACCAAGGGATCCCCATTTTGGGGGGATTACCAGAGTGGAAAATTCCTAGGTGCCACTGGAAAATGTGATTGTGAAATCAGACAGGCAAGAGACACACACGTGACAGAAATAGGAGAGGACAAAATAGATCCTTGCTTACTGTCTCTGCATAACATATGGAACAGGGTTTTATCCAACCCTGTCACAAGTGATCATTGTATTAGGTTCTATGTTTCTAAATGGTGTATAATATGTCTGATAATGATTTATTAGTACTGTGCAGATTTTCAGATTCCAACAGAATGACATTTTGCTGAATTTTCAAACTTCCACTGAAATTCCAACGAAATTTGATGGAAATGGAATGGTGGAATTCTGTGGCAGAAAAATGCAGAATGAATTTTTCTTCATGATTTCTGCTGAATGTTTTTTTGTGGATCCCAATATTTTCACATAAGTGGTAACAGAATGATTTTCTGCGGGCAAAAATGCTGTTGCATGGAATCAGCAAAATTCCAGTGGAAATTCCACTGGCGAAATGGTCATTCTGCGCTAATTTCAATGGCAGAATTCCAAATTCCACAAAGCACTATGATTTATCCATGTCTTCCTAGTTGGGAACTGTTATATACCCCGGGTGGGATATTCAGACTGCACCAGGCTGTGGCGCAAGCCTGGGCACAGCGCAACTGAGATGTGCCAGGGCGCTGACAGGGTGATATTCAATGGTGCTGCACCATGGCTCAGCACCATTGAATATCGCTCTGTGGCCACCCGCAATGTGCATGGCGCAGTGGCACTGCACCAGCGCAAATGGCCAGACAGGGGCAGGGAGAAGCATTAACACAGTGCCGTTTGGCTGGACATCCACATGGAGAAATATTCAAAGGTGCACATGCAAAAGGGGCCATTATGCATGTCATTATGGCCCCACTTGCATGCAGGTGCACCCATCCCCGGTGACTTGCACCTGGTGCCCTGCCAGGCTGCAGCCATGGGGGACCGATGCCCCCTGCACAAGCGGCAAAGTGCCCTACAGCCCGATCGCGGGCATAAGTATAAATATAATAAACACCTATATCCCTGGTGGTCCAGTGGACTGCTCACAGCCCAATCGCGGGCAGAAATCTAAAAAAGATTAGATCCCATCTCTAGTGGTCTGCGGTGACCCCTCCCCACCCTCCTCACAAGCCCCGCCCACCTCCCCAGTCAGCAGGCTGGACTGTGTAGTAGTACAGTCTGCATGCCCATTGGCTCACACTGTGGACCAATGGGCATACAGCTCGTACTATGCAGTCAGTCGGTGGGCTGCGGGGTAGCTTGCAGGTGGGGAGATAGCCACCATTGCTGAATGGGGAGCAGGGTGGCTGGGATCAGTGGAAAGGTGGGGAGGTGCAGCTGGACCACCAGGATAGATCTAATCTTTTTAGACTTCTGCTCGCGATCGAGCGCGCGAAGCAGTCCACTGGACCACCAGAGGATATAGGTGTTTATTATTATTATACTTACGCCCACGATCAGTCTGCGAGCAGTCCAGTGGACCACCAGGGATATAAGGGTTTATTATTATCATACTTATGCCCACGATCGGGGTGCAAGTGGTCCACTGGTCCACTGGACCACCAAGGATATGGGACTGTTTATGTCCTACTTCTGCCCACAATTGGGCATGGGGGGGTGCTACCTGATGGAGGGTGCCACCGGAGCTCGGGTGGCCACCCACAGCTGGCAGCTGCTGTGTTGCACCCTGGAATACAGCAGCTCACCTGTGGGTGGCTTGCTGTTGCTCCTTTAATTTTTGGAGCAACTGTATGCAGCACATGTAGGGGTTGCACCTGCATGGGCTCCGCACATCCTGGGCTGAATATCGGGATGTGCAGGGGTATGCATGGGCACGCCCCCCCACTTGTGCTGCATACATTACTGATATGCCCCGGTGTACCGCAATTTGTGCCACGCACTTTCCCCTTTTGAATATCATGCTGTGGCGCAACTCTTTTGAATATCCTACCCCCCAACTTAACTTTTTTACCAAGTAATTAGCAGAGCTTCTGTTTTGGGCACCTACATATGTCTTTAGCCAGTGCTAAATAATGGTTTTAATAGCAGCTGCAGAATTGTAATGACTTCCTTTATTGAAATTTCCCTTAGCCACCACATCCATTGTCCTGGCTGGCATTTACAAAGAAGTTTCCTTATATGAAATGTTGTTACTGCCCCTCTTCATGGTGTAGAGTATGTAGCAGTTTATAACTGTCTGTAATGTTTCACTTTGACATTAATTTCTCTGTACTATCTCATGCCTCATATGCCTGTGTACCTTGTTTCTGCCAGTTCAGTTGAAAGCAATACATTTAAAAACAAAGGAATAACTAAGTTGCCTGTGACTTGTCCTACCATATTTATTGTAACATAGTTCTCAGGACAACATGGAACATACGCTCGACCTAACTTGTACCCTGATTAAAAATGCAGTTTTATTTACTCATTTGTTTATATTAACCTAGGGGTTGCCCTGTGGAGGTGCCGTGAGCCACATGGCACCCCATCACTCTCTTGTCACTGGGGTGGTGGGAGGGACCACAAAGGGATGACATCCCTTAATTGGCTACACCATTATGGCTTCCAGCCAGAACCCACCCATGCTCAGTGGCACTATGAAAGAATGGTTCCATCCCCTGAAGCTGACATTCCAGTGTATATCCTGCCCTCACCCTCTCTGAATAGACTGTGATGGTCCATTGTGTCATGCCAGTTGGGTCTAGAAGTGGAAAGAAGATACCTTTCCAATTAGGAGGAGTGCAAAGATTTGAGGTACAAGTACTGTACAAGAGGGTAAAAAGAACACAAAATGGGTACCTTTCATAAGAACCCTTCATTTCCTATCGTACAACCAGTTACTAATCCACTTAATCACACCATGAGTCATACCTAGGTTGTAGGTTATGAGCTATCCTCCTGTTTATTTTTTTATACTGTTTTTATTAGCTTGTTCAGATCACATATACACATCTCATAGGAAACAACTTTTCCATACATTGCATTAACATTTTTGCAGTGAATACATAGTGGGTGCGATATTCAAAAGGGTTGCGCCATGTGCAATAGGGTTGCACCAGCGCAAGTCCGAAATTGTGCCATTCTGCGATATTCAGCAGGAGGCAGTTGCGCCACTGAAAACATGCTGAGCAACAGCGCAATGCTAATTAAGGCATGCGTAACCGAAGGTGGTGGAACCATGCATAAAGTGTGCAATGCGATATTCAAAGGCTTGCACAATGTGCAACAGTGGATCAGGCGGAAGTTGCGCCATAGCGGAAATGAGCCAAAATAAAAAGGCTCAAGGAAGGCGCAAGAACGCTACAGGGAAGCCACATGAGGCAGGGAGACAGACAAGGCCAGAGGGAGAAACAGTGCAGGCCAGGGCGAGCACAGGACAGAAGAGGGACAAAGAAAGGTGTGTGGGGCCACAGAGTGCAGAGGCCAGTAGGTGTACCCGGTGCAGTGGAGGTAGCAGTCAGGACAGCGGGGGTAACAGAGCAACAACAGCCAGGGGGGGAACACAAGCCAGGGACATGGACAGTGCCAGCTTCACATGGAAGCTGTAATGAGGGGTGAGAAGGCATGCTGCAGGGGACATGGCTGTGGAAGGGCCGGTCGGTGGTACATCTCAACAGGCAGTACCAAGCCGCATCAGCTTTGAGCTCTACTCAGATGTCGAGATTGTGGGCCGGTACTGCCTGAACAAGGCAATACTGAGGTGGCTCTGTGAGCTGTGCAGTGATGTGATGCAGGCACCCTCACGGCAGTCACGCTCTGTCAGTGGAGACAAGGTAACAGCTTGCATGTGCTTGCTCGCCACGGGTACCTTCAGAGGCCAACAGAGGACACCACAGGCATCACACAGTCGGCCACGTCACACATCCTCACCCAATTCCTCAGTGCACTGCTGCCACATGCTGCGGAGTACATCCATTTACCCAGCACCGCGGCAGAGCGTACAGCAAACATACAGGAGTTCCACAGGGCAGCACGTATGCCTGGCATGCTACGGGCGATAGACTGCACCCATGTGGCCATTTGCATGCCACCTGGCCCCGATGGGGCTGCCTATCAGAATCGGAAGGAATTTGCTAGTGTCAACTGCCAGGTGGTGTGTGATGCCAGTGGGCGCATCATCAATGTCTGTGCCATGCACCCTGGTGGAGCACACGATTCATTCATATGGTACCAGTCAGCACTGTGCCATCGATTCAAGAGTGGGGACATCCCCACAGGACATCTAGTGGGTGAGTATGCATGTAGGATTGGCAACAAAGGGAGGTGGTAAGCCACAGGTGCCATGGGTGTGGCACACAGGGTTAGGGGCAATATAAGCCTGAACAAGACACTAACCTCCACTATCTCCACACAGGTGACCGTGGATACCCACTCTGTCCCTGGCTGCTCACACCCTACCGGCGGCCTACGACCCCATCGCAGCAACGCTTCAATAAGGCACATGCCACCACATGCAACATCATTGAGTGGGTGTTTGGGATGCTGAAGGCACGCTTCTGATGCCTAGACACCTCCAGCGGTGCCCTACAGTATAGCCCCTCAAAGGCCTGTGGGATATTCCTGGCCTGTTGTATCCTGCACAACATGGCCAAAGACTGTGGGATAGCCGTACAGGTCGAGGAGGGGGACAGCGATGGGGACGACGGTGACACCGGTGATGATGGGGTTGAGCAGCACCCCCTTGGACGACGTAACCCCCGACTGATTCAGCTGGCCCAGCTGCACCGGGACCCCATCACAGAGGAGCACTTCACCCAACACAGGTAAGTCATGGGGCCATGTGCAACCAACAGTGGCTAGGGCACAACCCACATACACGCAGGGAAACACACCAGGGGTGCATGACAGCAAGGGAAGTGGCAGGGCACAGAAGCACACACGTACAACCAGGGAGGGGTGAACAGTTACACGCCACATGGACAGACACACACACACACACACACACACACACAAAACAGGCACAGAGTGCACAGGGGTCGGGTGCACAACAGAGCAGGAACACAGACACTAAAAACACACACATCCACAGGCCACCACCTCCACTTTTACTGTCCATGTACGTGTGTCAGATGCTGGGCACCTTCGCACTTTGGTGTACAGCACAATGCAGGCATCATCATGCACACGCACCTGTGGACAGCAGTCGGGAGGGTGTGCAGGTGGTCCATGTGTGTGCGGCAGGGCAGGGCACCCACGGTGCACTGCCCACTGAAACACACATTGCACACAGGGCAGCACCAGACAGGGCCTGCACTGGGAGACAGATCAGTCATGCGGCACAGTGCCACAGCCACCTTGGATGCATGGGCGGCCCCGCCAAGACCCAGCAGCACTGGCAGGCTGAGCACGGGCCTCATGGGGTGGCACCGATGGACCACCAGGGGTCCCACTGTGTGAACGCAACCTTGCCCACACAGGGGCCTGCACCATACCGAACATACCTGCACCAGGGGTGCTCGGGATGCCCACAGCTGAACCAGGCATTGACAGGGTGGGTGTCGCACGATGCCAGAAATGGGGAGTGGATAGCATACTGCGCGGTGTGAGTGGTACAGGGGCACCTGACTGTGTGCCCAATGTGGCCACGACAGCGACCAATGCCTGTGGCTGCCTGTCGATGGCAGCGGTCACATCCACCCGCAAATGGTCAATCCAGGACAGGATCCTCTCATTGTCCCTGCTGTGCCACTGCAGAGCCACACACAGTGCCTCCACGGACATTGCTACCTGCATCTGCTGCTGTACTGATGCCTGCAGCAGGCGGGTGTGCTCATCAAAGAGGTCATCTGCCACATCAGCAACCTGTCCCTCAGGGTATGGAAGGGCCTGATGTACAGCACCTCTTGAGGCCGCTCACCAGGACCAGGTATGGGCATGTCCACAGGCGGTGCACCTACATCACCGCTGAGCCCTGTACCCCCAGTCCCGGTGGGTGACTGCTGCTGCTGCCCCTTCACCTGCTGTGCCCAAGGGATCAGTTGTTCTGCTGCTGTGGCCGCAACAGTGCTAGTGACCTGCACAGCCACCGGTGCTGCCCCACCGGTGCTGACAGGCACAGCCTGGGACTGTACTGACATGCTGGCACACACGTCGGAACCAGCTAGGTCCATGGGCGTGAGCTGTCCTGCTGTGTGTCCATTCTGTGACACACACATGTCAATGCCCATAGTGGTCGGTGCATCATCAATGGTGCAGGTCTGTGCCACAGCCACAGCTGCAGCGTGCTGGCATGCTGCATGCCAGACCGCTGAGATACTGGAAAGGCACTCCCCACACCTGTCTCAATGACATCAGTGATGGTAGCCAGGCGTGCACACCGGCAGCCTGCGGAGGTGGATGGTCCCTCCTCCAACTCTGGATGGCTGTCTGCAGTGGACAGGCCCTCCACCGCTGACCCATGCAAATGCACAGGATCTGTAACAGAAAGGAAGGACACGTTAGTGCATGTGATCTACCTTCCCCCCAACCATGACATACCATGCAGTGATGGGCTACCACCTGTCTGGAAGCCACCTCCAGGAACACCCTCAATGGCACTGCGCTGCATGCTTGCAGCGAGCATGTCCTCTACCGGAGTCAGCTGCACCACCTCCAGCTGGCCCCCACCTGTTGCAGCACGTGCCACCCTGATGGCTGCAACCTTCTCCTTCACCCTCCTCCTGTCGGTCCCCATCTTCTTTTTACACTCCTGCACAGAGCGCTGGTGGCTGCCATGCAGGTTGATGGCACATGCCACCCCATCCCATGCAGCAGCATGGGCCTGAGGGGTGCGCCGCCGTCCACTGAGAAGTGGCTACTCATCCAGGTAGGCCACGAACAGTGCCTCCGTCTCAGCCTTCGTAAAGTTAGGCCTCCTCTTCCGCCCACCATCATCCTCCTCACCCAGTCCTTGCTCGGTCATTTCACAGCCTGTATGGGTGAGAGTGGTCACCTGTGACTGTGCAGTACATGGCAGTTCTCTGAGGCCATGGTCCAGAATATCACAATGCATGTAACTCACCTATCGACTGCAGGAACCGAATATGGCCACTGCAGAACAGTGTCGCATATTTATAGCGCAATCAGATTAGGACTGGAGCAACTTTAATGAGATGCAAATCACGCTGCTGCGCCATTGAATGGCTGATCGGATGATTTTCATATGATGGCTGAATATCGCACTGTTGCACTTTGTGCAATACGGTTGAACCAGCTGAGCCAATGGCGCAGTTCTGTGATTGCATAGTACACTGCACTGCGCATGCCAGGGTAGCTTATGCAGGCGTCTGCCACACTGATGATGTGCTGTGCATGGTAGGCAATTCAGGGCATGGCCACCATTGTGCCAGTGGTGCTACAGCGATGGTCACTACATGGCGCTGTGGCACAACTGCGCAATAGTCCGCTGTGGCAACGGCACACAGGTGACCAATCACGCTGGACGCATAGACGTCCGATGGCGCTGTGCGTGGCCTTGCTCCAGAGACCCATGACCCTGTGCCTGACTTTTGCCCCTTGGCGCTGTTGTATGGCATGTCTGCAGCTCTATCCCGCTGTTCAGTAACAGAGCAATAGGGACTGGCTGTGCTATACCAACAGTGCAATAGGGAATAGTGGCGTTGTATGTGCAACAATTCCACGTGGGGTTGCCGCGCTGTGGAGCGCCATATTGCCTACTATACATGCAAGGATGGCACACAGAAGAGCCCCCCAGTGGAGTTCACTCAAGCTCGCCAACTTGGTGGCCATAGTGGAGCCTCACTATGGCCCACTATTTGAGGATGAACCCCTCAACATGGCCAGGACCCATGTGTTGCAGCAGGTGGCCACTGACCTTGAGGAGGCCACTGGCCAGCGGAGGTCCACAGAGCAGTGCAGGCACCGGTATGGGGACCTGCGGAGGAGGGAGCTGGCACTACTGGCACGTCTTCGGTCACGTGCCAGGAGGGGCGTGGTGTCTTGGCCAGGTGGGTGAGCCATCTATGCACCTGTATGGTCCATATGGGTAACACTGTCTATTGTGTCCAGCACATGGGGGAGGGTTGGTCTATGGTTGGCTGTGGCAGTGTTTACAGGATATGTGATGTATGGGTCTGGCTGGGTGGGCGGGCGCATTCATTGGGGCAGAAGGATATCTGGTTTGGGATTTCACTGATGTGTTTCTTGCCTTTTGTTTCCCACAGGTATGGCGGAGTGGAGGAGGCCAGGGCTGAGGTGCAGGGAGTGGTGGCAGCGGTGGCTGAGCATGGTGGTGGTGGTGGTGGCAAACCATGACAGCAGCAGTAGCAGCAGCAGCATGATGAGGGTGAGTGCCATGACATCATGAATGCTATAGCATGCTGTGTGGGGGGGGCAGGGCATGGCCACCATCCATGGACAACACTGCCATGCATGCGACATGTGACAGTCAGCACTGTTCAGTGGCACTACATGTCTGGGAGTGCATCAATGGTGGTCCATGTGTGCACTGGGCACATGGCTGTGGCACTGTCTGCCCACCGCGCAGCCACGTTACTGTACAGCCTTGGTTGTGCTGTGCTGGACATAGGCGGTGTGTGTGTGTGTGTGTGTGTGTGTGTGTGTGTGTGTGTGTGTGTGTGTGTGTGTGTGTGTGTGCAGTGGTACACATGGCTGTTGCTGCCTGGTTGGGCATGTCTTGTGCACAGCCACTGTGGGTGGGTGCAGTCCATCACAGGAGCGGGGCACTTGGCTGTATGCCATGCATGATGGGTGGGCTTCAGAGATATGTACAGTCACAGCCATTGACTCTGATCCCTTGTCCTAGGTGTCCGGATCCTGCAGTGCATTGAGCGTTCGATGCAGCAGCTGATACAGGTGGCGATGGATTCGCTCGCCACCCTGCGGGACCTGCAGCAACATGGTGTGAGGCGCAGGAGGAGGCCCCGGGACCAGCACCAGGTGGAAAGAGAGCAGGTTGGCAGGCAGTAGCTGCCCATCACCTCCCCCCCTTACCTATCCCTCACACCCTGCCTTCCCTCTCCCAGTTGTTCACCCCTGCCCCTTACCCACCCCTACCTTGTACCTGTACCCCCACCCCTGTTTTGTATATTTGTACATAGTTGTAGTTGTTGTTCTTCTTATTCTTGTTATATTTGAAATACATATTTTGATATGGATACTGTGGTGGTATCTGATTTGCAGCTGGCTATAGGTGCTCAGTTGCAGTGGTGTGCATGGCATCTGGGGTGGTATTGTCATGGGTATGTGTGTGTGTGTGCGTGGGGAAGTGTCTCTGGTATGGGAGTGGCTTTCAGTCGGTATTGCCGTGTGCTGCCACCCACTGCTGGGTGCTCATGGTGGGTCTGGCTTGTATGGTTCTGTGGTACGAAGTTGCAGTGTGACGGGGGGATGCATGGGGATTCCTGCAGTGATGGTCACTGCTCATGGGTGGTGTCTTGGGGTCACAGTGCAGGGTGTGCTGTGCACAAGGGGGGGGCTGATGTACACTGGGGTGGTCTGCCCCCTTTGTGTAGCAGTCTCAGCTTGCCAGTGGGTGTGCTGGGGCAACATGGTCCGGCTGTGCTTTGTTGGCTTGTCCCCATGGGCCAGTGGATATTCCATCCCTTCCCCACTTATGCTGTGCTTGGGGTGTGGGGGTGCATTGTTAGTTCTGCAGTGTGTTCCTGTGTCCATCTGTGGCATGGGTGGTGGGCCCCTGCCTACCTCCCTGGTTGTGCAGTTCCATTGCTCTGCTGCTGGGGGGCTCCTTGCTTGCACTATGGCGCCTCTGAACTGCTCAGCTGGGCTGCCCATGTTGTGCCATAGC
The DNA here is from genome assembly GCA_016271365.2 of Neoceratodus forsteri. Classification (NCBI taxonomy): domain Eukaryota; kingdom Metazoa; phylum Chordata; order Ceratodontiformes; family Ceratodontidae; genus Neoceratodus; species Neoceratodus forsteri. The sequence goes on from JADMNL010000025.1 coordinate 359,024,210, forward strand.
GCATTGTATCTGCTCAGCTTCCCCTTCCTGGTTGCGCTATGGCGCAGGTTGTGCGATATTCAGACGTTGGCTGGTTGCGCAATTTGCCTTGCTCCATGTTTGAATATCGCATCTATTGCACATGTGCGCAATGGACTTGTGCTTGCTGCTGCTATTGCGCACATTTTGGGCGCAGTTTGAATATCCGGCCCAGTATCTTAAACTGTACATTATAGTTCAAGATTCTTAAAATGTATCTAATACAAACTGGTATCTCAAAAATGTTAACCAAGGGAAAGAAAAAACCAAACAAAAACATAAATAACTTCAGAACCATGGGCCAAACATTTGAATAATAAAATACACGTTATCAAAAGAGATTTTTGACATTTCGTATGAATGAATGGGTTTAACTTCATGTTGAAAATATTGGGAGAATCTATACATGGGGGAGCGGGGTGAGGGAGGCGGAGGTAGTATTCTTATGATCTCTGCATTCTTACGGAAAATGCGTCAACTGCAGAGCTGGGATGTTACAAGGGGTCATTCTACAATTTCACAGCTGCAGTTATATCTGGTGTTGATAAAGTTCCCATCTAGTCCATCTGTGGGTGAAGGACTCAACTCTATTTTGTAAAGAGAAGGATAACTGCTCACTATGTTGTATATGAAGTATTGTTGTTTTCCATTCTGCAGTAGTGGGTGGGTCCTTCTGAAGCCACTTCCTTGTTTTTATAGGCAGTGTACAAGCAAATTGCCCACAGGTACAGGGAATCTCTGTCTCGGATTGTCTCTAGGGGAATACCCAACAGGAGATGGAAGGGAAAGGAGGGCTGGTGAAGGTCAAACATGGCTGATATGTGTTGAGAAAAAGTGCTCCAAAAATTAAACAGCTTAGGACAGTCCTAGAAGATGTGGGCCTGGGATGCAGCCCGAGGTCCACATCCCTGCCAACATATTGATGAGGAGCCTGGAGTCCTTTTAGCCATAATTGAAGGTACTAGAAAAAATCTAGCACACATCTTCCAAGTGAACTCCCGGAAGTTGGTGAAGAGGTAGTTGACCAGGTCCCCTGCCATACCCTATGTGGACCTCGGGCTGCATCCCAGGCCCACATCTTCTAGGACTGTCCTAAGCTGTTTAATTTTTGGACCACTTTCTCTCAACACATATCAGCCATGTTTGACCTTCACCAGCCCTTCTTTCCCTTCCATCTCCTGTTGGGTATTCCCCTAGAGACAATCCGAGACAGAGATTCCCCGTACCCAGGCAGCTACACCTCTGGTATCATTCTGTGACACCTATGGGCTCACACAGTTAATTAATGAACCAACAAGACTAAATGCAAGTAATAGTAGTAACAGTACTCTACTTGACATCATACTAGTGAGTAAACCACATCTATTCACACACGCTGGAGTGCTCCTATGCACATAAGTGACCACTGCCCCATCGCAGGGGTAAGATCCAACAGCATTAAAACAGATCCTGCAAAATTCCTCATGAGGAGATCCAAGAAAAACATCAATATTGAAGGATATCTGCATGATCTAGCCTACTCTCCACACTGGCAAAGTTCTATCATGCACATTCTGTAGAAGAAGCTCAGCAGGTGCTAAATAGCATTATATTAAATGCCCTTAACACCATGCCCCAATCTCTAGTATCCGAATAAAACAAATCCTGTTGCTGGTTTTCAGCTGACCCAAAGCTGCACTGCTGGAGAGAGATAAACTTTGGAAAGTAGAAAGAAAACTAAGAATATCATGGACTGGATGATCTTTAGAAAGCCAGGAATAAATGCACTAGGAAAGTTAGGGATGCAAGGCTGCCTACTACCTGGCCCAGCTCGACTCCTCCTACCATAATACTGCTAGATTTTGGGGCACCATCAAGGGTATGATGGGCCAGGATGTTAACAACCCCCTTCCAACCCATTTACACAGTAACTATGGCCCCATTACTGGCACATTGGAAATCCTGGATGCATTCAACAACCACTTCACAACAGCTGGCCTTGCCTTTGACTCCTCCCCAGCTAACCTATTAAGGGATCATTTAAGCTCCCACTATACTGGTGTACAAAGAGTTGACTTCTCCTTTAGCCTCAAACCTATACTGTTGAAACAAGTTGAGGATCTATTATGGCATCTAGATACCAAAAAAAGTGCAGGAGCAGATCTTCTGGACCCATTCTTTCTAAAGATTGCGTGTCATGTGCTTGCAGTCCCCCTAACTCACCTCTTTAACCTTTCCCTAGACTCTGGCTCTATTCCTACACTGTGGAAGACAGCCCAAGTGGTCCCCATTCTAAAATCAGGGGACTCTATGGATCTTAATAACTACAGGCCCATTTCCATCCTACCTGTGTTATCCAAGATGCTGGAGAAATTAGTGAGTATTCAGTTAAGGGAATATCTGGACAATGCTAATCTATTAAATCCAGCTCAATCTGGATTCAGGGCCAAACATAGCACTATCACTGCATTAGCCAAGGTCACCAATGATTGGCAAACCGAACTGGATAAAAAGAACAATATCTATACAGTATTCCTGGACCTGAGCAAAGCATTCGACACTCTGGACCATGAACTGCTACTCTCATCCCTACACTGCATTGGCCTAGATCCATCCTCCCTTAAGTGGTTCAGATGCTACCTCTCTGGTAGATCACAGCAGGTAAAAGCTGAAGGTGACCTCTCCCCATTAAGACCACTGTCAAGAGGAGTCCCCCAAGGCTCTATTCTGGGTCCTATCCTTTTTGCCATTTATATAAATAAAATTGATTCAACCCTTACCAAGTCCTCAGTACATCTCTTTGCTGATGACACTGTACTGTATGTCAGCAACCCTTCACCTAAAGTTGCTCATGAAATCCTACAAGCAGAATTCTCCCTGTTACATCAGCTTCTCGAGAAAAAGCTTCTGCTAAATGCAAAGAAAACCAAAGCAATGATGTTCACAACCCAAAACTCCACCAACACATCCTCTTCAATCAGTCTCCCCCAGATATGCACTATACTTGGAGAAAATCTGGAGTATGTTGAAAATTTCAAATACCTAGGTGTGTGGATTGACAACAGACTTGACTTTACTCCAGCATCTAGAACAACTGCTGAAAAGCTTTGCCTAAGGCTTGGCCTCCTCTACAGATTAAAACCCTTCCTTAATAGAGATTCAAAGATGAGATTAGTCCAGGCCATCTTTCTATCAGTCATTGACTACGTCAGACTTCCTCTATAGTCACTGCTCCACTCCCTACCTTCAAAGTTGGATACCTTATACCATAGAGCAATAAGGTTCATTACAGACCTGCCATATAATACTCACCATTGTTCTCTCTATGATTCAATTGGATGGGTTCCCTTCATATCAGGAGGAGCAGAAATGCAGCTCTATGGAGCTACAGAGCTTTATCAAAACTCCCAAGCTATATCCTGGACTGCTTCAACCTGACCACTCCCAGCTCCTATGCCTAAGAAGCAACAATATCATCCTGCTTAAATTGCCCAAAGTCAACACCAAAATAGGGAGGGCAGCAATCAGCTACTCTCTAGCCATAGCATGGAACACCTACAAAAATCCCTAAAACTGTCCATTATCATTCCATTTACATCCTTCAAGCAGCACTGTACAGCCTTCTTCACAGAAAAATGCAGTTGCTACTGCTAGAGATAGAATAGTCATCCCACAAAACCTTATTCCAATCATATATGGCATATTCCTTCCAGCCAGACACATGAGTATATGGCACCAATATTCCTTCACCATTCTTGTACTCATTATGAGTGACTGTCATAGCCCTCATTGTGATATATATATATTTGTACATATTGCAGATGTTAGTTTAACTTTCTCTTGCCAAGCTTTAACATGTGAATTCTCTGTATATTATTATGTTATAAATAACATTTTCTTGTTTCTGTGTGTATAACTGTCTCATAAGTATGTGATGTAATTGCTGTGCACCAACTCGAACCTTGACCTTATCAGGTCCATCTTGTAAATGAGCCTTGCTCAATGATGATCGCCTGAATAAATAAAGATTTGATTGATTGATTGATGATTGATAAGTCATACATCATTCCTCATTGTTAAATTAAGATCCTTCTCCCATCTGACTTTTAAATGATCAGCATTATATATCAATAAATGCACTGGGACTTGTAATATATGGAACTAGCTCTTTCCCCTGTAGCTGAGCTCCATATTCTTATATAGGGGGTAGCATCTTCATATATCTGAGTCCTGAGTCTCTCTACCATTAGTTGTTTACTTACGAAATCCCTCAGTTGGTAATAATGCAGTCTATCCCTTTTTAGTCTAGGAAAATACAGTCTGGGCTTCCTCAAAAGAGAGCTCCTCGAAGCACTTGCCAAGGAGCAGTGAATCCTCAAGAGGCTTATGCAGAGTACCAGGTGTCATGCTGTGTGGGAGTAAATTGTGAGTTCGCTACTAACCACCAGTACTTCCAAAACTGTGGATGAAGGGTCTTGTTTTGAATGCCCCTCCCCCAACCTTCTAGTATCACGGCACTAACATTAGGTAGAAGTTGTTGAGCTTGTTTAAGGTGTGGTGGGCTAAATAAACTAGCCTGGAGTGGGAAAGGAAGTTGCCTATCTAGATATATTGTTTTTCGGAAAGCACCCACAGAAGAGCCATTTGGGATGCAGACCAATATAAAGGAAGGGATGGCAGTGCTATTCCTCCTTGAGACTTAGGGAGGAACAGCCTTTGTTGTCTGATATGAGGCCTTTTATAGTTCCATAGAAAATTATTTATTAGTTTTTGCTAAGTCATTAATTCCTTGATAGTTATGAAGCATGGAACGCATTGGAATAAATATAAGAGGTGGGGAGGACATTCATCTTTACTGCTAGATTATGTGTATAGAATGAGAGTGGAAGAATATTCCAGCATCTCGTATCCAGTTTCAGAGTAGAAATTAGTGGGGTGTAATTGGCTGAAAAGAGTTGTGTCAAATTTCTAGGGATTTTAATTCCCAAGTATTTAAGAAATGGGAGATCCCATTTTACATTAAACATTTTTTTAATCCCAGAGGAGGCTGTATAATGGAGTAGGAGTGCCTCAGTCTTATGTGTATTAAGGATATATCCAGAGAGTCTTGAAAAGTGGGATGAGTTGTGAAAGAGAGCGGGAAGAGAGGAGTCTGGGTTGGATAAATATATCAGTACGTCGTCAGCAAAAAGTGCTAGTTTCTGCTCTGTGCCAGCTAGAGGAATGACCCGTATCTCCAGGGTAAGACGGATGTCCTGGGCCAGGGGTTCTATATAAAAAGAAAAAAGTAATGGGGAAAGGGGGTATCCTTGTTGTGTACCTCTGTATAAAGGGAAATTTTGGGAGATGTGGCCATTTGTCCTGATATAGCCCTGTGGGGTTTCATAGAATTTAATGATCAGGTCTATAAAGTGTGAGGGGAACCAAAGGAGGCTAGGACCCCACATAGAAAAGGCCAAGAGACCTTGTCAAATGCTTTTTCTGCATCTAGGCTTAATAAGAGTGCCAGTTGGTTCTGGTGTTGGATATATTCCATTAAGTAGATGATTCTACAGATGTTGTCCTGAGCTTGTTTGCCCGGAATAAAACCACACTGATCCAGATGGATCATACTGGGGACAAACTGCATAAGCCTTCGTGCCAAAATGGATGAAAACATTTTGTAATCCTTATTAAGAACAGAAATGGGTCTGTAGGATTAACATAAAGTGGGGTGCATATCCGGCTTCGGGATCACCGAGACAATAGCATATTTCCAGGATGGGGGGTCACTCCTATAGGAGAAGGGATAAAGGAAAATAACTGATGTAATATAGGGGTGATGGTTTTTTTAGAAGTTTTGTAAAATTCCCCTGGCAGTCTGTCTGATCCTAGTCACTTTCCTGATTTCAGTTGGCCAATTTCCGTCTCTATTTCTCAGGTAGATATGGAGGAAATTAATTAGGTTTTCTGGTTCTCAGACAAGGTGGGCAGGTGTAGTTTTGACAAAAAGGTAGAAATATCTTGCTCTGGGAGTGTTGGAGTGGTGGAGTAAAGTGGGGTGTAGAATTCTAAGAAGGCCCTAGTAATATCTGATATGGAGGTTTGCATATTGTTAGACTGAGGATCCCTAATTCTTGTAATGGTGGCCCTGACCTTCTGTGCCCTCAGTCATCCTGCTAGTAGTCTTAGGGATCTGGGACCTCCAGCATAAAACATTTGCCTAAGAAAGAGGTGTTTTTGTTCAACATAGTAATCCAGAAGATTGTTTAATTCTTTCTTAAGCTTGGTGAGTTCCTGGGCCAGCTTTTTACAAACCTTAACACATTGGTGGTCCTCTAATTATTTTATGTGCTGAGTGAGGGAATTCCTACAGCTTTCTCAAAGTCTTTTCTTTCAGACTGATTTCTCTATCAGTTTCCTCCTCACTATGGCCTTAAGGGTGTCCCAAAGCATAGCAGGATTTGTGTCTGAGGTATCATTGTCGGTCAGGGCGTGCTGTATTGTCAGTAATTTGTTCTGTAGTTTCCTGATCCTTCAATATGGACAAATTAAGTCTCCAAAAAGTGTTTTTCTTACATTCCCCCACTTGGATTTTCAAAAAGACAGATGCATGAGCCGACAACACAGAACTCCCAGACCAAGATCTCATGGACACCCCCAGGTGCTACCGTGTGGTTAAAAGGTAGTCTAGACAGGAATAGGTAGAATGGGCTTGAGAGTAAAATGTGTGTCTTGGAGAGCTTCCATTAAGGAATTTCCATGTATCCTCATACCCCAGTTCCTTCAATAATTTAGGAAGCTCTCTGGCTGTTTTGTTAACCTTACCCTGTGTTACACTTCCCTGGGTCCTTCCCACCGGTATAGTCAGATTAAAAATTCCCCACACAGTACCTGTCCCTCTCCCCACTGTACCAATTGCAAGAAAAAAGAACTATTAAAAGTTAATTCTGTATTTGGGGGGGAAATAAGCTGAGGCTATTGTAAGTATTTGTCCATTAAGATTGCCCTTAACCATTGCATATCTTCCCTCTTTGTTAACCAACCTCTCCTTAATTTCAAAAGGGATTCTGTGTGGGATAAGAACAGCTGTTCTTCTCCTTCTTCCTCCTTTGTATAAGGAAGCAACCACGTGGGAAAAACTCATGCATTCAAATTTCTTGTGTTCTGCTATAGAAAGATGGGTCTCTTGCAGGAGCAGTATGTCCCCACCAGAATGTTTCAGATATGACAGGAGCTTGCTGCATTTAACCGGGTTAGAAAACCCATGTATATTGTACGTACATATTGTATACGTGAGAGCCATGATTAATTAATATTTTTAGTAGAAAGAAACAGGACGGGGGTTATCGAGATTCTCTTAATAAGTATGTATATCTCCCATAACCATATACGCTTATAGTATCCTGCATAATTACCCAAAGAATATTGTGACCCCAAAAAAGTGTTTTTTTAACTGTGCCAACATAGCAAACTGTAACAATTGCATAACGAACTTCATAATAAACCAAATTTGCTTCCAATGCAGGATGCCTGTAAGAGAAACTGGCCTCTGTGTCTTCCCTAAATAGGGCAGATTGAAGAGGTATATTTGTACTCCAATTTCTGGGAGACCTCTTCTGGAGCCAAAAAGCAAGATGGCTCCCCAAAAAAGATACCAACAGAAATACATATCACCAAAGCAGGCTAAAGGGTTGTTTACCTTCATGCAGGGCTCCCGACCCAACTATCTTGGGAGATTGATTCAATATAAAGGAAACTAAAAGCCTCTTAGATTTAGATGTTATACATATGTAGACTTAAGAGGACATGGTAATATCAGCAAGTTATAATATTTTGGCAAATAAAACCAGAAAACTGTTTAAGACTTTGTTTCAAATGTCTCCTCCCTCTTTTCTAAAAGGCAACATAAAAATGTAATAACAATACATTTGAATTACACTTTCATCTATCCTGACCGGCATTGTCATTTATTTAGGAAAGAAGAGAGTCTTTATACTTTCCTGGGACATTGGGTACTTGATGACAAGCATGCTTAGATTGTTTGTAACTGGTTATAATGACTGTAGTCCGGGGGGGGGGGAGTCTACAATGACACTGATGTAATGTGGGAAGTAAATGTTCAATCATGAGAGAGAAACATTTCATCTAAGCGAGAAGGAAAGACGTTTCATTTCTGCCTTTCCCCTTCTGTTTGTCCATTTTGGGCAAAGGTGTGTAAGCCATAGAAGGATTATGTGGCAGCAAAAACAGACAGCTTCTGAGAGGTAAAGGGTACTGCATGAGCGGGAAGGTGTTCTAGAGAGGATTTAAGCTGTGCTTTCAGGCAGGCTTACCACTTGGTGAGCCCCTCTTCTTCATAAGGCACTGGAGCTGTTGGAATGCCTCAGCGGGTGTTAGCAGACCTTGACCGGGTTGCTTCCTGTTTGTAGCTCACTGCCACTCTGGCTCTCACCTCCCGGCTCTTTGGTTCTGGATTTTTGGGGTTGGTAGGTCCTTTTCTTTTAGTGTGTCCAATGCCTCTTCCACCGTGGAGTACAGCTTTACCCCATCGTCCCAGAAAACACGTAGCTTAGCCAGGTAAGGAGTATGAAATCTATTGCTTTCTCTCTAAGGACCCTGAGTATTGGAAGGTACCAAAGTCATTGTGTTTGGATCTCCTGGGGGTAGTCATGGTCCACATACAGGTGGTTAGTGACATATAGAATCTCCTTGGCCCAGGCATAGTGTAGTAGATCTTCTTTGGTGTGAAATGAGCTAACTTTGAAGACTATTGATCGTGGGCAAGCTGTGGATCTGTAGGCTTAGCTTGCAATGAGCGATGGGCCCACTCTATTTGTAGGTTGTAGGTCGTGGGCAGCTCCAAAAAATCCTTCAGCAGATTTCTTATGAATGGCACCATTATAGAAACTTCAAGACCTTCAGGGAGCCCATATAAGCGTAGATTTCCTCTTCAAGAGCGGCCCTCTGAATCAAGGCATTTCAGCTGTAATTCTCCTGTGTGCACCAGAAGGGATTGTACTATTTGTGATAGCTGAGCCGTGTTGTCCTCTGATGCAGAGACTCACTCCTCCATATGTCCCAAGCGGGTCTCTTAAGGTCAAAAGTTGTTGTTGTACCATTTGGAAATCTTTTTTGTTTTCTTACCTGGAGTGCTTGATTTCTCCTAATAAGGTTTCAAAGCGGCTCTGGGAGAGCTTTTTTGTTTCCTTTTGGTGTCGTAGTCCGCCATGCGTGAGCTTGCTGGAGAGGACGATCTGTTTGAGGGTTCTTGTACTAATCCAGAGCCATCCTTACCCTGCGAGCGTCCTCTGGATGGAAGTTTGCTTTTATTTGTCCACTGGCTGGCTCCTCCTGAGTTTCTTGACATTTTGGCTTGAAATTAGATTTGGAGGAATTTTCTTAAGTTGGGATCGGAGAGTCTGGTTTTTAGGTTGCTAAGTGTTCCATGACGTCACCAGAACTCTTAACCTCCTGTTTAGTAGTACAGTAGCACACTCATTATTAAATTACAGAAATATTATTTATTTATTGAATGTTATTAGCTGGACAGGCACGCTGAGAGTAAAGGTCCTTTATTCAGGGGTGACCCAGAATTAATTACACAGAAGAAGACAGTGCACACAATATACAATCCAGTACATAAATTACACAACGGTTCTAAAAACATGTAAAGAATTTACAACAGCATGAGAACAGGCAAATGACAAGTCTAGGCAAGGAAATAATGAATGCAAAGTCCACAGGGTTTCCCATATCTAATTCCTTGGTGACATTTCCAAAAAATACAATTAAAAGATTTGTTAGGTATGATTTCCCTTACAAAATTCATACTGTGCCTCCAAGCCCAGTTTTTTTTTTGTAAGTGCAGCAAATCTGTTTCTTATGATTGATTTGTGCAGCTTCCCTGGGACTGACCTCAGGTTGACTGGCCAGTATTTCACTAGTTCTGCTGTGGTGGCTTTTTGGAATATTGGCACAATTTGGGCCAGTCTCCAGTTGTCACACACATAACAGTTCTCCGACTCAATGAAAAGATTGCTAGTGGTATGGCAGTTCCTTCAGGACTTTTGGGGTGCATTCCATGAGGCCCCATTGCCTTGTTTATGGTCACCAGTTTTAGCATTTTCTCATCTCCTTCTGGTGTTACGTCCTGCAGCATGTCCATTTGCTTCCCCTTGAATAACATTTCACTGTCGGATATCAATTCCCACTTTCTTCTGTGAATACTGATGCAGAATATTCAGGCTCTCCCACATCTGTCCATCCTTAGTTTTGACACCATCTTCCAAGCTCCTTCAGTGGACCTGATGTTTTGTGTTTCTCTTCTCATTTACATAAATCTTTTTTCTACTCTTGAATTTAGCCAAGAGTACTGCTGTTCCTCTACCACTGGTTTTGCCTTTCTGATTCTGCATTTGCTGTCCCTGAGCCTGATTCTCAGGCACATTTGATGGTGGTGCAGACAGGCTCCCTATTGTGCCACCACCAAAAAAATAGTTACCTACTGGAACAGTAGATCTTCAAGAGAAGCTCCTCCATTGAGCCAGTGATGGAACTGTAAGCCGTCAGCGTCAGGACCACCTGGAAATTTTTGCAGGCTGGGGTCACCAACATGGATGCACCTCATCAGTGTCTGTATAATGTGACCATCCCCAGCATGCCTTCATTCCCCTGCTGGTGACAAGCTTGAAGGATCTTCAGACCAACAGGGATCAAAGCAACCAGGAACACATCAGGCACATAGGAGAGGATACTGAAACCTGAGTAGAGATGAATTGGGGCATATAAACATATGAACAAGCCAGCAGAAGAAGGCCATTTGGTCTCTCAAGTCTGCTCATATTGCAGGGTCCACAGCTTGAGCTAATGTCCCTGCCCTCCCTCCCCACTCCTCCCATCCTCCCTACCCATGATTCTTATTTTCCCCATATGCCTATCCCAGCCTCTCTTAAAGATGCTCACTGTCTTCAATGAGATGACCTCTTCCAGCAGCGCATCCCCAAGTGTCCACCACCCTTTCTGTAAAGAAGTGCTTCCTGACATCCCTCCTAAACCTTCCACCCTCCAGCTTAAGACTGTGCCCCCTCTTGTGATGTGGTTGCTGCTCAGCTTAAATAAACTTTCCTTATCAACATTGTTTATCCCTTTCAAGTACTTGAATGTCCCAAGCATGTCCCCTCTCTCTCTCTCTCTCTCTCTCCTGTCTTCCAGGGAGTACATGTTCAGTGCCCTCAACCTCTCCTCGTATGCCTTGCCCTGCTGACCGGCTATCATCTTTGTAGCTCTCTTCTGTACCTTCTTCAGCAGGTTAATGTCCTTTTTGAGGTGTGGACACCAGTACTGAACTCCATACTCTAGATGCGGCCTTACCAGTGACCTGTACAAGGGCAGCATAACTTCCTCTTTCCTACTACTGATCCTCCTAGCTATGCATCCCAGCATCTTGTTTGCCTTTGCTGCTGCTTCCTTGCACTGCGTGGAGTGCTTCAGGTCACTAGTGATCATCACTCCCAGGTCCTTCTCCTCCTCTGATGCAGCTACTCAGACTCTACCCAGGTAATACTCTGTCCCGGGATTCTTGGCTCCAATATGCATAGCTTTGCATTTCTTGGCATTAAAGCCAAGTGCCAAATCCTGGACCACCTCCCCAGCTTTTCCAGATCTTCCTGTAGGTCCCGTATCCCTTCAGCTGTGTCCACTCTCCCACAGAGCTTGGTGTCATCTGTGAATAGGCACATTTTGCCTTTAATGCCATCCCCAATGTCATTGATGAAGACATTAACAACACTGGCCCCAGCACGGAGCCCTGTGGGACCCCACTGGTTACATCTCTGGTGCCACATAACTCTCCTCTCATCAGCACCCTTTGGGTTCTGTCCCTCAGCCAGTTATCCACCCATCTGGCCAACTTCTCCCCAACTCCAAGATCCACCAACTTCTAGGTCAACCTTTTGTGGGGCACAGAGTCAAAGGCCTTACTGAAGTCAAGATAGAGGATGCCTACTGCTTGGCCCCTGTCTACCATCTTAGTGACACAGTCAAAGAAGTCAATCAGATTTGCTTGGCACAATCTCCCCCCATGAACCCATGCTGCCTCTCATCCTGGAGACCATGCTCCTCTAGATATGCCACCAACCTTTCCTTTAGCATGGTCTCCATGAGCTTTCCCACAATGGAGGTCAGACTAATTGGTATTGGACAGTATTGGAGACTCATGAAAAACAATTTTGTACCCCATTGTACCTGTTATCTGTCTGCAGTAGCTGTTTCTATCTTACAATTGTTTGCTACAGCAATAAAAAAATATCATATTTTCACAATGTTAAGTCAACACAAGACGTTTTTCTCAAGGCTGGTTGCCTTTGTGCCTGATTTTTAGTTTTTGTGAGTACCTATTTTACCACGTGCACTGACTCTGCCTCTAAACACTCCCTGGTTGTTCCTGGACAGAACAGTATAGAAAAACCAGTTTGCAAGAGCAGGCAGGATAGTCACTCATCGCCCCACAAGGGGGAAGGCAGGATGACGAACTGTGGCTCGACAGAGGGTATTGTCTTAAAGCTCTACTGTTATGGTAGGTAACTATTCTATCTTCATTGAGGATAGCTCCCTGCATTGAGTCGCACCATATAAAGATTCCCAAGCAGCACCAAGTAGAGAGGGAGGATGCAGGACCTGCTGATCATGAATAAGGAGGCCTTGCAGAACCTTGAGGCCAAAGCCTGTAAGTCTGTGAGTGACGATGTCCAGGCTGTCAAGTTTATTATTTATTTAAAAGAGTTTCACCAGGAAAGGCATACTGAGCTATAAACGTCTCATTTCCAGATGTGTCCTGGGGTGAGGGGGATAGGGATAGGTACAGAGGTTCAAACTGCAAATACAAATAATACAAGATACAATAGTTACACAGCATTGTAAACTACAATAACTACACAGCATTTACAGTAGTTACACAGCATTACAATACTACACTAGTTATACAACATTTACAATATAAGATGCAAGAATAATAGGGGAGTAAGAATTCTCAGTGCACGAATGCATTTCAGGGTGCGTGAGTTCTACACTCACACAGGAAATTAATCGTAGTTAAAATAGGGCTATGGTGTAGGGGGTGTGGATTGGGGGAGTAGTGGGGGAGTGGGGGAGAAGGGGATAGGGGATTAGGGAGGGGCCAGAAGTAGGAAGTGGAGTGAAAAAGGGAAGAGTTGTGGTACAGGTGAGGGGCTATTAACTAGGGCAGGTACAGCAGGGGGCAGTGTGAACTTGGAGATGAGAAGATAAAGAGTGTTTGGAGGAAGCAAAGTGAATGGTTAGGGGGACAGAATTCCAGAGTTTAGGAAAATGGAAGGAGAAAGCAGCCTGGCCAGCAAGGGATTTAAGAGAGGGCAGCAAAAGAGAGAGAGAGCCAGGATTACGGAGGGAGTAAGGGGGGCTGTAGGTGAGATAAGGGAGCTTAGATGTGGGTGGGAGGGAAGCCAGCCAGAACTTAGAGATGAAAGAGGCACAGTGAGTTAGGCGGTGATTTTCCAGAGAAGAAAGGGAGAGAGTGGAGTATAGAGAGCAGTGGTAAGTGCAGGGAGGACAACTCGAGGCGAACCAGCAGATGAAGTGGAAGAGGGGATCCAGTTTGGTGAGGGTGGATCTTGGGCCAGCATCATAGACTATGTCACCATAATCAAAGATAGGGAGAATCATCTTAGTAATAATGTCATGGCAGGCTGGTAGTGAGATGCAGTTTTTGTCTCTGTAGGGGGTGCCAAGCTTGGGGTGGAGCTTATTGTGACTGGCAACTATGTGCTGTGACAAGTTACGGTGCCAGTGTTTAATGAATGTGTGAACAGTACTCCAAGTGGTAGCAACAAAAATGTCAGCAGTCGACATATTTTGAAAACAAGCCCCTGAGATAGCCATCCCATGGGTGGAATGAGCATGTTTGGGATCAGGAAGCTGCTTACATGCTTATGGTAACAAAATGCAATACAGTTGGCCAGCCATATGGACAGGCCTTGTTTAGAAATTGATGAGCCTATCATTTGGGGGCCAAAAGCAATAAAACAGTGGAAAGGATTTTCTATAATTCTTTGTATGATCCAAGTACCAACACTACATCCTACAGATATCCAGTGTATGGAAGCGACATTCCCCACTTTCTGTGGGGGATGAAAACTAAACAGGAATGTCTGCACGACCTTCAGAAGAAACTGAGGACTGGTATATAATGTAACCCTATCCTTATGGAAAATAAGGAATGCCTGCAACCAGAGCCTGTAACTGAGAAATGTGCCTGGCAGATGTCATTACTACTAGGAACAGTACAGCTCACAAGCAGCCGCAGACCCAAAGGGAGGTGCAGTGAGGATCTCTAGGACCAAATTAAAGTCCAACACTGGAACTGGGCTCATACTGAGGGTGAAGAAAGAGGATAACTCTTAAGAATCTATGGTAAACCACCAGCTGGGCCACAATCTTGCCCACTGTCAGGGTATAAAAAGACAACACAGTGACCACGTCGATCTTGACAGAGGAATACCTGAGTCCTGAGTTTATAAGGGCTAAGTAGTAATCCAGCACTTTATGAACTGGATGTGTAAAGGGATCCAGGACATGCCGGATACAGCACACTGTAAAACGTTTCCATTTCTGTGAATATGTGCAGTGGGTAGATGGCTTTCTCACGTCTAACAGAACATCTTCTATTACCGGGGAAACCCCAAAGCAGAAGAATTCTATGTCCTCAGAGGCCAGGCATGCAGGTGCAGGGATTGAAGATCCAGGTACATCAGAACACCCTGCTGCTGTGTCAGCAGTCCAGCTTGCAGGGGGAGTGGGATAGGAGGTTCCACTGCCAATTGCTGGAAAAGTGGAAAGCAGGACTGGTTACAGGTCTCCTTACTCATGATCAGCAGGTCCCAACCGGGACAATGAGGAGCCACCAGAATCAGGGTGGGAAGCTTGGTCTGCAGCTTGACCAGAACCCTCTGTATTGAGGGAATGGAGGCAAAGCATACAGAAACCACTCTTTCCAAGAGAGGGTCAACACATCTCATCAAAAAACTCCAGGCCCTGGAGTGAGCGAACAGAAACGTGGCACTTTGGCATTGTATGAAGATGGAAACAGGTCTAAGTCCAGATGACCCCATTTTCTAAGACGTCGACCATGACAGAGTCTGAGTTCCCATTCATGGCAGAGCACATGGGACCAACTGAGTTGATCCACCAGTGCATTCAGGGTACCGGAGAGGAACACTGCTGGCAGGGCTATGTCGCATTCCACCGACCAGTGCCAAACTTTCATCATCTCTCTGCAGACAGTGTACAAAGAAACTCTGCCCTTTCAAGTGATGTAGTACATCACCAACATCTTAGCTAGAAGAGTGTACACTGGGACTAAGGTACTACTACAAACCAAACTCAGATACTAAACTAACATTGTTTGGAGCACTCATCACCTCATGAAAGGGACGCCAAAGCCAGAAAGTGTATCAAAACTTCATTTTATTCAGATACAGTCGAAAAACCATCGTCCTGCCTAGCGCGTTTCAGACAAACAAGTCTTTTATATTTATTATATTAAATTTATATTTGATAAAAGACTTGTTTGTCTGAAACGTGTCAGGCAGGACGATGGTTTGTCCACTGTGTCTGAATAAAATAAAGTTTTCATACAGTTTCTGGCTTTGGCGTCCCTTCCATGAGGTGGTGAGTGCACCATGTCATCAAGGCACAGGTCAGGAAGCATAGGAAGACCAGGAGCAGGTATAAAATTCGCAAGTAGTGTTTTATCTTTTCCCCAATAACAGTAAAATAAAAATAAAATTGTTCAGTATAACTATTTATAAAGGCAGTATAAACAGAGAAAACAGTCCTCTTTCTGAGTGTTTCTTCTCAGTTTCAAATCTCAGTCTCACTCTCTTGCAAAACACTGCTGCTTTTTTTATAACCAGTCTATGCAGGGAGCTCGTTAAGGAGACAAGTGTTTTTCACAGAATGTTCTTGTCAGTTTCCAATGTTCTTGCAGGTGCAGCAAAAAGGACATAATGACCCAGAACTGACCTCTTGTAGCCAGCTCTGTGGAGATTTTTTGCAGCCAGCATTCTCAGGTTAACCTCTTGAGTTCAAAATAGCTTTGCAATCATTTCAACAGTATAACTATATACAGTTTTAAACAAAGGGATCCCAGTATCAGTGACATTTCCACATAAAGATTCACATATATTTTTATTCCTGCAGATATGCAAGGGGGAAGAAAAGACAGAAATAGCAAGGGAAGGCAGAGAAATAGTGAGAGGTGGAGAATTGCGAAAGCATCAGAGTGATCAATTCCTAGGTCTCATAAGAAAATTTGGTTGCGCAACCAGACAGAGAAGAGACAGAAAAGGAGAGGATAGAACAGACCCTTGCGTTTAAACTCTTTCTGCATAACAAATTAGGCAGGGCCTTATTCAACCCTGTATCATAACCCCAAGAGGGAACCTGTTTTAAAATACAGGTTTCCAAAACATTCTTTACATTTTCCTTTAACATTACAGTAACTTATAATCTTTATAGTTCTGTGCATATGCAGTATAACAAACAGAGAAGTTTCAACTCACATTTTTTTAAATTTTTGACTATATTTATTCACCGGGAGGAGCTCTCTCCAGCTACCTCCCAGAGCCCTCGACTCTACCTCCTAGTCTGAAGCCCTGTCTCCCAGGCTGACCCAGCCTAGCGGCTCCCCCGGCTCGGAGGCCCCCAAGGTGGGACCGCCTATGCCCAGGTGCTCTATCTATAGACAAATGCGCTGGGCTGGAGTCGGAGGGGCGGCCCTGGAGAGTGAGAGCCCGATGGCAAGAGTGTGGTCGGGACACAGGAGTCGCCTTCACCTATCCCTGGCCGGGGATTTTTCCTTATGCAGTTTCCCCCAGGAGCACAGTCATGCACTGATGTCAGCATGGCTACTGTAGACGTCCACCATGCTCCTCCCTTGTATTTTGCTCCTGCGCTAGTAGTACCTCTGGTCTCCACCAGGGGTCTCTACCGCACCAGAGAAGCCCTGGATCCCTCCCAGGAGAGAGGCAGTCCACCAGATGCTTGATCCTCTCCTCCTGCCAGCCCTCAGCACCGGGCTGGTTCGAACCCAGGTCACCGGTGTGGCGCGAGGTGTGGCATCTAGTGCCTCAACCCTCAGTGCCACCAGGTCGGAACTCACAATTTTTTAACCTTCAGAATTCTTAATTCCTGATCCATATCTTGACAGAAAATCAGTATTGGCATTCTCCCCCTCCCCCACCACCGGCACTCTTTAAATACACAAGCTGAACTGGGGCCCCACCCAAGTCTGCAGTTCTTTTCTAGTTGTCTCTCTTCTATTCCCTCAATCTGAGTGTTTATTTCACCCCCCCCTCACTGCAGCACCTCCTACCAAGCTGCTCCCAGTATATTCCCCCATCACTAATTCTTGTTTCTAATCTAATTCTAATTTCTCATTTCATAAGTTTATGTCCAATATACACCCCTTCCTTTTTACCCCTTTTCATCTGCAAATTGTGCTTCCGTTTCTCATCCACCCTCCCTTTTCCTTCTTGTTCCTCCTGTCATGCATCCCCTCTTTCTTGCCTGCTTCCCCCTGCTGTTTACCCTGTCATCCCTCCCCCCACTTCTCTTCCCTCTGCTCTGCCCTCCCACTACCCTGTCTCCCTTCCCTCTCCCCCATCCTCCCCTTTTCCAGCCTCCCTCCCCTAATTCACTTCCCCTGGCACGCTGCTGCCAGCATCCTCCATAGAACTGGCACCCACTTGACCTCCTTGCGTGCCCATAATTTCTGCAACAACAGTTCAAATCACAAATCAATTACAGCCACAGGACGTTCTATCCCTCCCATCAAAAAAAATGGCTGGCCATCCTTACAAGATCACTTATCACCCTCCTACTCATCACAGCCGGTGATATTGAATCCAGCGCTGGTCCCCCTCTCTGCTCTTCTTCTGAACTGCCCGAAGGACTCAGACTTCTGCATCTGAATATTAGAAGCCTACTCCCCAAAACTGACCTTCTGCAACCACTCATGCTTCATCTTAAACCCTCAGTCCTTACTATAATCGAATCATGACTCAGATCTAAAATCTCTGACCCTGCAATCTCCATCCCTGGGTACTCACTAATTCACCAGGACCGTAAATCCAGGGGCAGGGGTGTTGCCATGTATATCTCCACATCTGTTAATTACTTGGTCTGCCTTTCCCTCTGCCTATGAACTGCTTCTAGTAAAAATCTCCTTCCCCTTCTCCCTCCCTATCTTTGAAGGTGGTGTGTATACCGCTGTCTCAACCTCCCTGTCTCCTCCCTCTCCTCTATCACCGATCTTCTCTCCTACATCTCCTCCCTTGCCTACCCCTGGTGAACTCTTCCTCCTAGAGGATTTCAATATAAATTGGCTGTCTAGCACATAGTCAAAAGTTTGCAACCATGTCTCATCACTCAACCTTAAAAAACTCATCACAGACCCAATGCTGACTAAATCACAAATCTGGCAAACATACCCTAATTGACTGAATATTTACCTCGCACTCTTCCTGAGTCATTAATTCTGGTATTCTTCCCGATGCACTCAGCGATTACCTCACCCCCTGCCATTCTCAACTTCCGTTCCTTCAGCTCCCTTGATCTGTCCTCCCTCCATAATGACCTAGCCTATATAGATTGGTCGCCAATTGCAAATGCCTTCTCTGTAAGTGCAGTGTTGAGTTATTTTAGCTCCCAATTCCCCAACATCTGGGACCGACACACGCCACTTAGAAATGTGAGGGTCCATGGGAATCACCTCCCATGGGTCTCTGCCGAATTAATCACATGTCAACATACAAGAGATCATGCCTGGGCAATTTTTAAAACTTCTGGTTCCCAGTGGGCCTTCAACACTACATGCGCCACATAGAAACTTGCACCAAGGCTATCCAGCTAATGAAGCTGAGTACTTCCAAGCCTCCTTCAATGAAGTCATCAACACGCGCATCTAAATTCTGGAAGTATCCATGCTCTCCCCCCTGCTCATACCCCTTCACCTGTCTTAAAATTGGCACACACACAATAGTTGACCACCCCTCCGTGGCAGCTGAATTAAACCACTACTTCCTTCCTGTGCCTCCTCCTTCTGCTCTCTCCCCCATTACATCCAGCAACCCTATGTGCCCCCCTAACTACTCCCACTCCATCACCCGGTCTGACTCACACTTCTCCTTTATGCCTGTACTCCCTGAGGACACCCGGCATCTTTTACTGGCCCTAAATCCTTGCAATGGAAACAGTCCTGATGGTCTTGACCCCAAACTTCTTCACCTCTCTGCATCCCCTATTGCTCAACCCTTGACTACTCTTTTGAACCTCTACTTGTTACATACTTCTGTCCCCAGTGCCTGAAAATCCACTGCCATAATTCCACTCCCCAAAGGTGGGGACCCCTCTGGCTATGGCAGTTTCCACCCAATGTCTTTACTCCCTACTCTGGCTAAGCTCCAAGAACACCTAGCCCTCAAACAACTCTTCTCCTTCCTTGATTCCTCCTCCTTTTTCATCCCTTTCCAGAAGGGCTGTAGGTGCTAGCCTGCCCTCCATCACCCCCTTCTCTTTCCCTGCACTCACTCTCTCTCCCCCCCCATCAGCTTTGATCCCCGGTCTGTTTTATTTACTACACTTTATCTCCCTAACGTAGCACTTGGTACCCCAGTACTCAACCTGCCACTTCATACACTTTTATGGCATACGCCCATCTTTGGTCTATACCTTCCATGTAACCTGCTAGTACTCGTGCCTATGGTATTGGAACCCTGTATGTTGTGCCTAATCGAGTCTGTCTGTTTTAGCTCTATTCCTTGTCTAGTCTTGAAATGAATTGTACTTCTGTTGCACTGTTATGTATTTAACCTGTTGTAACCCCCCTGTTACCCAGGGTTACAAGAATCTCAGTTAGTCCTAGTGGCAGACAGGGAAGGCAGCTTGTGAAATTCCAGTTAAATGGATTTCACACTGTCTCACTCTGTTCTCAGTCTCAGCTGAGACTGAGGGATGACATCATTTTAGAACTGTCGCAGCTACATAAGCCACACTGGAATGCTGCAGCTGGAGATTAGGATAGAATGTTGGGGAATATGAAGTCAGTCCTGTAGTAGAGTGTTGAAAAGGTGGGAGGTGTGCTGCAGCTGCAGGCCCTCATAGCCCTCAGCTCTGACAAAGAGCTATATTTTTGTTGAGGTGTGTGTTCTCACCTGAAGAGGAACACAAGAAGAACTCAGTGAAGTGGTAGAGACCGCTTACAAAGGTTCAGGGCCTCATCCCTGCGGGCATGGGGGGAAGGATTCCGTCTACTTCCAGGGGCAATCCCCTGGTCCGGCTAGAGGAAGAAGAAGCCGCCTAAATGTAGGTTCATGCTGAGGCACCAGAAGTTTGTTGAGATTTCTTTGAAGAGAAAAAAACATGTGGGGCACCTGCAACCAAGGGGTGAGTTTGCTCTGCTAAAGAGCCAATGTGTTTTCACCTGGGACAAGATGAATTTAAGTGACTGCTACTGTGGGGTCAGGAAAAGACAGCCAAGTACAGTTTTAAAAGTTGTGGGAAGTGGACTGCTTAACTCTGTGGGGCTCTAGAGAAATGGACAGAGCCACTCATTAAGTATGTTTCAAGTTCAGCACATGTGGGATGGAAGAAACAGTAGATTAAATGTGACATACATTTATAGAGAATCTACAAAGTAAAGTGTTTTCAGAGATGAGGTGTTAAAATCTAGAGGAATGGCCAGGTATGATTTATTGGAGCAAGAGGTGGGAGACCCCCATCTGGCATAACCAGAGTCACCTCTACAGGTTCGCTTTGGGATACCTGTTGCTTTCTCTCGGGTTCTTGGCCAGTGCCTGAGGAAAGTACCCAGACATGGGATTGTTGAAGAAGATTCCCTGATGGAGCCAGAAGTGCTCAGAGGTGGTTTAGGGAGCCACTGAGAAATAATCCATGCTATATGGAAAGTAGTCCAAGGGCTGGCTTGAGAGCCGAGCCATGGAAGGAAGGTAGTCCAAGGGCTGGCAAGGGAGCTGAGCCAGGGAAACCCAGAGAAGAGTACAAATTCGGGCTGAGTGCCCAGTGTGTTTCTAAGCCTGAGGGCTACAATGTATGAGGATGTGTTCTGGTCTTCATAAATCTGCATTACCAGGAGTGTAGCCCTGTGGGGGTCCATCTATGCTTTGTTATTCTGTTGGTTGTGAATAAAAGCCAGACTTTAGAATCCCACTCCTGGTTTGGACATTACAGTTATTGCTTCCTGTGTCCAGAGTTACTTGGGTGCCCCTGACTAGAAGTCAAACCTAGACAAAATACCAAGCAACAGTTTTCTCCCCGAACCCAGGTCCTAGGCAGGGGGTTACATATGGAGGCACCGCACAGCGCTAATCACACAAAAATACCATCAACCCGACCCCTGGGGTAACCCACCAGTTACACTGCATTTGTTCTTTTGTTGCTCACCCACCTATGTAACCCCCCACGGATGCTTCCAGAAATGAGCTGTTTGCAGCTCATGTTGTCTTTCCTGGTGAAACCTTTTCAAATAAATAAATAAAAATTCTCTTTCCCAGATTTGTGTATCACTTTAAATTTAAATCTGAGACCTTAATAAATAAAAATAAATGGCTGCAGTACCAGGCACCACCGTGTGATTCTGAAATTTTTATCCTTCATTTGGTTAAGCCAACAAAGAAGATTGTGATCTGTTACAAGTACAAAGTCAGCTCTTAGTAAGTAAAACTTAAGGGACTCCATGGCCCACTTTGCTGCAATGCATTCCTTTTCAGTGGTGGAGTACCTTTTCTCTCTGTCATGCAATTTCCTACTTATGTATAGAATAGGATGTTCTTTCCCATTTATATGCTGACTCAAGACTGCACCTAGGCCTACCTCTGATGCATCAGTCTGTAACAGAAATTGTTTCTCAAAGTCTGGGCTTCTTAAAAAGGGGGCTGAACATGATGCAGCCTTAATGGCTTGAAACGTCTTGTCACACTCTGGGGTCCATCTCACATTATTCGGGAACTGTTTCTTTTTGAGTTCAGTGAGGAGAGTAGCTAACTCGGCAAAGCTAGGAACAAATCTTTGATAATAACCAGCCAGCCCTAAAAATGACCTGACATGTTTCTTGGTTTTGGGGACAGGGTTGTTAGCTACAGCTTCTCACTTGGAAACCTCTGGCTTGACTTCCCTGTTTCTTATTGTTGTACAGACCACCATTTGAAAAAGGTATTCAGGCTTTCAGCCTGCTCTTTTTTTCCATGACTGGTGCTGGCTATACAGTCTCACTTTGTACTTTTGTTTCTGCTAGTTTGGCTGCCATTCTTCTGGTAATCACTCCTGGACTTGCTGCTGCAGAATCCATACCTTTCTGCTATGCTTCCCTGGTACTAGGTCTAGTACCCACGTGCAAAACTCCTGGCTTAGAGTATGCACGGTATAAATCCCACTTAGGCTAACACCATCTGTCATCAAGGCACAGGTCAGGAAGCATAGGAAGACCAGGAGCAGGTATAAAATTTGCAAGTAGCGTTTATTTTTTTCCCAATAACAGTAAGAAAAAAGCAAAATTGTTCAGTATAACTATTTACAAAGGCAGTACAAACAGAGAAAGCAGTCCTCCTTCTGAGTGTTTCTTCTCAGTTTCAATTCTCAGTCTTGCTCTCCTGCAAAACATTGCTGCTCTTTTTATAACCAGTCTTTGCAGGGAGCTTGTTAAGGAGACAAGTGTTTTTCACAGAATGTTCTTGTCAGTTTCCGGTGTTCTTGCTGGTGCAGCAAAAAGAACATAATGACCCAGAACTGACCTCTTGTAGCCAGCTCTGCAGAGATTATGCATCCAGCATTCTCAGGTTAACCCCTTGAGTTCCAAATAGCTTTGCAAACATTTCAACAGTATAACTATATACAGTTTTAAATAAAGGGATCCCAGTATCAGTAATATTTCCACATAAAGATTCACATATATTTTTATACCTGCAGATATGCAAGGGGGAAGAAAAGACAGAAATAGCAAGGGAAGGCAGAGAGATAGTGAGAGGCGGATAATTGCGAAACTGTCAGAGTGATCAGTTCCTAGGTCTCACAAGAAAATGTGGTTGCACAACCATACAGAGAAGAGACAGAAAAGGAGAGGATAGAACAGACCCTTGCATTAAAATGCTTTCTGCATAACAAATTAGGCAGGGCCTTATTCAACCCTTTCACACTCTAAACAATGTTGTTTTAGTACATCACTGACATATTGTCTGTGCAAATCAATAGCTGATTCCCTGGGAGAAGGGTGTCAAAGGGCTGTAGGCTACGCAAAACAGCCTTCATGTTCAGAGTGTTGCAGTGAAGCACTATAGCCAAAGGGCCTCATTGGCCCTGAGTTCTGAAGGGGTCCAGATGAGCACCCCAGCTCAAACCTGAGGAGTCTGTGGTCATCACCAGACAGGGGGGCTGACTGGAGGAAGGGGGACCCCATCTTGAGGTTGGAGCAATCCATGCACTGGAGTAGGGGACAACAGAGAGGAGGAGTGGCCTGGATGAGGCACTTCAGCTTATCCAAGCCCATTGCACCCTGAGGAACCACTTAGTGATCCTCATGTGAAGGTGGGTCAGTGGTATAGTCAGGATGGAAGCAACCATCCGGATAATCAGTCATAGAATACATCTGGCCAATCTATAATTACTGGAGGAGATCAACAGTGCCTGTGCCACCAGTGCTATGGCATGGTCAGAGGGCAGAAATGCCTGAGCCAGCCCAATGTCCAGGACTGCCCCTATGTATTGAAGCCTCTGGCAGGTGACCAGGGCTGACTTCAGTTCATTGACCAGTTTACCCAGCTGGTCAAACAATTGCCAGGTCTGAAACAGTAACAGTATCCAGACTAGGCAGTTCAGATGCAGGCAACTTAGGAGCAATATCCACATCCATCTTCTCAGAGTTGGAAAAAGACTCACACACAGGAGGAACTGAGGAGGAGGCCAACTCCTCAGCTTCAAGGACAATCTCACCTCCACCAGGATCAATGGGAGCCACCATCTTGGTCCCACAGGAAAATGGGTCCCCCCTGCTCACAGGAAGCAGAGTAGGGGAATTCCCCCGGTGTCCTGGCCAAATTTCCCTCATTCACTAAAAATACCACCAACAGCTTAATCTGGTTCAAGGTCAGTTGGCATTAATCTGTATCCCCCTCCCCCGGGTCATGCCTGAAAATAGGCAGGATTTGTCTAGTGCACTTATCCGGTCAACAAAAATGAAATAAAAATAAATAAAATAGGTGGCTGAAGGGTTGGTGTGCAGAAATGGGGTAAGGGGTAGTAGGCAAGTGGATCAAAACATGGAATAATAAGGGACTTTATGCCAAGGATAAGCTGCATCTCAACATTGAGAGTACAAGGACATTGAAACAGGTTGGATAATTACATTAAAAACAAGCTACATTTAAACTGGTGGGGGCTGAGTTGGACAGCAAGAGGGAGTCACCTTCCAGGGAAGACCCAAAGGCCTTATCCCCCCCAGAGAGAGAGGAAGATAATGAGGGGAAGTTACCAAGGCAGAAGTGTTGGAGGAGGGACAAGGAAAGGAGGGGCAGGACACAAGATGGAGTGTTATATCCTTGAATGCAAGGAGCTTGGCAAACAAGGTGGCAGAGTTCCAGATATTGATGGCAGAAGGGGAGGTAGATATTGCAGCCATCTCAGAAACCTGGGCCACCCAGTACCATGACTGGGATCTCACAATCACAGGATACAAGGAGTACAGCAAGGACCAGGTTGAGGGAAGAGGGAGAGGGGTGGCTATTTATGCTAGGGAGGGGATACTATGTACCAGGGAGTAGGGAGAAGAGGGGAGGCCAGAAGTCATATGGGCATTGCTCCAAAGCCCCAAAGGTAAGAAGCTCAGGATGGGGTGGTGTACAGGCCACCCTCACAAAGCAAGAAAGGGGAAAGGGAGTTGGGGAAGCAAATCAGGAAGGTCAGTGGCAAAAAGAGTACAGTTACAATGGGAGATTTCAACCTACCTGGGGTTGACTGGCAGGTGGTAACAACAACAAATGCCAGGGAACAGGTACTGCTGGAGGCTATCCAAGACAGCTATCTAGTGCAGGGAGTGACGGAGCCTACCAGGTAGGGGAATATACTGGACATTATGCTAACAAATGGCGACTAAATCCAGGATGTGGTAGTACAAGACCCTCTAGCAGGAAGTGACCATTGCTCAGTGTGGTTCCTCCTCAACACAGGGAGGACATTGGCTAAGACCAGGACAAGAGTTTTAGACTTCAGGAAGGCAGATTTTGCCAGCCTGGGCAGCATCCTAGAAGGGTATTTAGCCAAAATTAGCCCAGAGATGGATGCTGAACAGAAGTGGGCAATCATTAGAGAGGGACTGAAC
Organism: Neoceratodus forsteri; assembly: GCA_016271365.2. Classification (NCBI taxonomy): domain Eukaryota; kingdom Metazoa; phylum Chordata; order Ceratodontiformes; family Ceratodontidae; genus Neoceratodus; species Neoceratodus forsteri. Next base: position 359,049,609 of record JADMNL010000025.1, read on the forward strand.
GAGGCCACAAACACATGTGCCAAGTCTCAGAGTAAGCAGTCCAGGTAAACAAAAACTAGCTGGCTCAGCAAGGAAGTGGAGGGGAAGGTGAGGGAAAAAAGATTGGCCTTCATTAAGTTCAAAAAATCTGGATGGGAGGAGGACAGAGAGGCATTCACAAAGGGATCTAGAGAGGTGAGCAGGGTAGTCAGAGCAGCAAAGGAGATGAAATTGGCTCAAGGGATCAGACAGGGGGAAAAGGGGTTCTTCAAATACATAGTGAGACGAGGAGTTGTAGGGATGACATTGTTAGAATCAAAAGGGAGGTGGGGATGGGCAGAAAAAGGGGAAGACCAGGCAGAGGCACTCAATGCGTACTTCTGCTTGGTGTTCACGAAAGAAAGGGATAGCCCAATGCCACAAAGAAAAGGGGGCAAAGGTGTAGGGGGCAGAGATAACAGATGGGGTCATCCAAGAGGATAGCGTTCTGAAGGGCCTTAAAGCCTTGCAGGTGGACAAGACACCAGGACCGGGTGGTGTACACCCAAGGGTCCTGAAGGAACTGGCAGAGGTGTTGGCAGGGCCTCTGACAGACCTGTTCAACACCAACACCTCCTTGGAGACAGTGAATGTACCCAGAGACTGGGGGATGGCTCACGTGGTGCCCCTCCACAAGAGTGGACCCAAGGATGAATCAGGCAATTACAGACCAGTGAGCTTGACTTCTATAGTGATGAAGTTGATGGAGACCATTCTGAAGAAGAGGTTGATAACCTTTCTCAATAGGAATGGTCTACAGGGTGAGAGACAGCATGGGTTTGTCTCAGGAAGATCATGCCAAACTAACCTAATCGACTTCTTTGACTGGGTCACTAGGGCGGCTGATGGAGGCCACGCTGTGGATATCCTGTATCCAGACTTCAGCAAGGCATTTGACTCAGTGCTGCATGGGAGGTTACTGAGCAAGCTGAGGGACATGGGGGTGGGAGGAAAAACATGAAGTGGACTGAGAGCTGGTTGCAGGGCAGACAACAGAGGGTAGTTGTAAGGGGGGAGTCATCCAAGCCAAGGCCAGTAACTAGTGGGGTACTGCAGGGTTCAGTGCAGGGCCTTGTTCTGTTCAATGTCTTCACTGGAGACATTGCAGAGGGGGTCAAGAGTAAGAGCAGCCTGTTCACCGTTGACACTAAGATTTGTGCAAAAGTGGACAGTGAGGAAGGCAGGCAGGCACTCAGGGAGGATCCAGCTAAACTCAAACACTGGCATAGGGAGTGGCAGTTGGGGTTTAATGCTAAGAAGTGCAAGGTCATGCACCTCAGACCAGCTACTGGCTGAGAGGAGTGCAGGTTACAGTTTCAGAGAAGGAAAGAAACCTAGGGGTAATAGTCACAGGGGACATCAAGGTATCAGCACAGTGTAGGAGGGCAGCAGCAAGGGCAAATTGGATGCTGGGGTGCATTGCCAGAGGAATCACCTCTAGAAAGGAGGAGGAGGAGGTCATCCTGCCCTTGTATAGAATCACTGGTACGACCACGTCTGGAATACTGTGTACAGTACTGGTGCCCATACATCAAGAAGGGGCTGAGATTACTGGAGGGGGTGCAGCATAGGGCTAGAAAAGTGGCCTTATGAGGAGAGATTGAGGGAACTCAACATGTACTTGCTGGAGGAAAGAAGGGAAAGGGGAGACATGATAGAGACCTTTAAGTAATTTAAAGGTATAAACAAAGTCAGCGAGGGAGGATTGTTCCGGCTTAAAGAGTGCGAGGGTCACTAGGGCACAGTCTGAAGTTGGAAGGGGGAGATTCAGGAGGGAAATGAAGAGGCATTACCTCACAGAGAGAGTGATGATGGATGGAATGCATTGCTGGAGGAGTTAATCGAACTGAGGACAGTGGATCACTTTAAGTGGGGTTGGGATAGAGTCAGGGGCAGGGTTAGTATAGACAAGAACACGATGGGGGGAAGGACCAGAAGAGGGGGATGGAGGGACGGGATTGAGCAGTGGGTGGGGCAGCTGCAGTGGTATTAAGCTGAGGGCTGCACAATCGGGCAGACTTGATAGACCTGTGGGCCTTTTTCTGCTGGCAATTTCATATGTTCATATATGTTTAAGACTAAAATCATTATATTTGGTAAACATTCCACTACTTCATACTCCTGGCACATAAATAATCAAAATATAGAGGCAGTTTCCGAACTTAAGTAACTAAAAATCATTGGGAGACTCACTAGAATATATGTAAGGAAACTCAGGCAAAGAGAATTGAGGCCTTCTCTCTTTTTGTAACAAATTTGCCAAAGTCTCTTCTGATGCTGTTCTTAAGATGTTTGATGCTGGGATTCTATATGGGGCAGATGGTTGGGGTCTGGGGGGTGGATAGTTGTAACATTATGTGAGAACCATTGCAAAACATGTTTTTAAGAAATCTGCGTGGCTTACCAAATTATGTTCAGAGGACGTATTTAAAGGCTGAAACAGGAATGGTGCCTGTACAGTCTTTGGCACTTTGTAGATCTTCTTCATGTCTTTGTACAGTTCAAGCTATGGGCACTGGCAGGTACCGTATTTGATTTTTAAAGAAATCACAAAAGATTTCTGTACCAGTCAAGATGTTGGATGGTTTTGGGTTATTTGGTCTCAGGCAATTTCTATGGATCATAATATTAATGAATTCCTATATGCTTCTCAGAAGGATAGCCTTGATCACTTAAAATTAGTATTTTCACAAAGAGTTAAAGACACTTTGATTCAAAGTGATAAGTAGAGGATAAATGAATCCTGTACCTTTAAAGAATGTACATTATATGCTGTAGGACAACTTGGGGTAGAGAAACTTATTTAACCTTTTGTACTAAAAATACACATAGAAGAGCAGTGGCTAAAACTAGATTTCAAGTTACACCTCTGGTATTTAATCATTTTTATAATGCTAGTACATATAAATGCAAGGTTCTTCTGAAAACCACTACTTGTTATATTGTTTTGTTAATGAATGTGCTAGAAGGAAATGGATAACCCCCTTAATTCAAAGTTGGAACAACTGTGATGAAATGAATGTTGTGTTAAGGCTCTTGTCTTCAACTAAACAGTCACATTTTTGGTTTGATCTCATTCAGTCTGTGCACTAATTGTGCATTGTTATAAAAATATTAGGATAATCTAATCTATCTGTAACTGCATTAATATGCTCCTTAACTGAGTCTCTATATGGAATATGTTACATTCTCGTGTGATTTAGTGCTATATAATGCTTTTTAAATCTTCTGTTATGAGGAATACGAATGTTTTTATCTGGATTATAACAAATGCCTTTAGCACAGCCTTAATAAAATACCTGCCTACCAGATAAAGTGGCAATAAATAGTGCGCTAAAACAGATTGAATTTAACGTAACACAACGGGGTTATTATACTCCAGTAATCAGATAGTTCTGACAGATGCCAAACATGTGTCGATGGTAAAGGCAGTGGTGGTCGTATGTTTTTCTCCTGTAATAAGCACTTCCATTTCTGGCATATTTAAGATATCTGGATATAAAATCTCAATGGATATTGTACCTATTTTGTTAGGTTTAGTGGAGGCTGAAGGACTTGTAAACAGTCCCAGTCTAAACCTCACTAATCTAATTATAATAACTGGGCAGTTGTGCTTACCTAAACCATCTTTTTACACATTTTTTTTATTTACTCCATAGGCTTGTAAAGGAGAGGCTGTTGTTTGCATTTATACTGAAACTGCATTTATTAAAGTAGGATGAATGCAGTTTCATAGCATTCAAAAATTGTAAACAAAGCCTCTTCTGATTTAAAACTCCTGCTCTCAGAATTCCAAAATGGCTTCTGTGGTGATGTCAGAGATGACAGCGATGCCTGCTGTGCAGATGTATTCTAGCTCTGCTAACCATATTCAAATGCAACTAACTTTAAAATGAAAAATGATAGCATGGTACTGCGAGCACGAAAGTTGTTCAGCACAAAAAGATCTACAAAATGGGTAGTGTTTCATTTATAGATACCTTTTAGTTTTTTTAAAATTAGCAAAAAATAAGCAGAAAATTCACTTGTTTGTCACTTTTTCAACAAACAATTGCAAATAACTTTAAAACAAAAAATGATAGCATGGTACTGTGAGCATGAAAGTTGTTCATCACAAAAATATCCACATACAGTACATCCAAATTAATATAATTTCATTTATAAATGTGTATTGACAGAACAATAACCCATGATAAGTATAACTGTTGCTACCCCTAAATTTATTTAAAGTATCAACCATCAATAGATTTTATCAGAGAAAAAAGATATACAATGAACAAGAAGGAAAACAGTTCAGAAAACATGATATGCAAAAAACAGGGAAGTGAGAATGAAGAAATACAAAACGGAAGACAAGGATGATGGAGGTGGGGAGTGGGGGAGATGGAAAAACCATAATTTTTAAAACTGACTTTACTATGCAGTTTGAGATTGACGTAAGCATTAGTCATGCATCCATCATCTTTAATATGCAAAATCTAGTACATATAAAAACTGTTTTCTGTAGTGACAATGTCCGTAAACCAAGCAAAGCCAAACCTTTAAGGAGATCAAAATAAGATTAGGTAGACCACCAATTTATTAAAAAAGGTTTATAGTCCAACTGGTCATTAAGACCATTCGGAACACAGAGTTGAAGGTGGCAGTCCACCTAGTCTCTTGCTGAAGGAAGATCCATGCTCAATCTCCACCTTGAGCCAATGATGGAATAAATTGTAGGGCACAAAATTTAAAACCCAAAGTATTCAAACCGTGCACCTCGCCAAAATGCGGACCCACAGCATTTGCACAGTTGTGGCTAATAGCATGTATATGTTCTTGTTTCCTGCACTGGAAGGGATCGGGGAGACAGAAACTGCCCCTCCCCCCCCACAGGCTGAAGTAGAGAACAGGGAAAACCCGAAGGGAGAGGAACCACCCAGGGTGCAAATTAGTAAAGGAAGCAGGGTGACAGAAATGAAAGTGAAGGGGAACAGGAGCATTACACTAAAAAGAGAAAGGGGAAAGGGGCAAAAAAGATAAAAGGGAGGTAAAGAGTAGAGTGCTAAGAAAATCTGGAAGGCCATGAGTGTGAATGGTACAAGTCTAGGAAATAAGATTCCAGACTTAGATGCCACCTTGGCAGAGGTCGACTTGGATATAATGGCCATTACTGAGTCATAGTGCATTGAAAACCATGTTTGTGACATGGCCATACCAGGCTATACTCTGTTCAGGAAAGACAGGGTTGGAAGGAAAGGAGGAGGTGTGGTGCTTTATGTGAGGGAAAGCATAAAAGCGATGCAGATACAGGGAATATGGGGGGTACTGGGGATCACCCTAAAAACAGGGAATGAAGTCCCTGTTCACACTGGTGTGACCTACAGACCTCTGGCACAGGGAGAAGAGTTAAAGTACTGGTGGAAGCCATTAGCAAAATGGCAGAAAAGGAGGAGGTACTGCTGGTGGGGGACTTCCCAGCTGCAGCTTCAGCTAGAAGCAGGGAACAGCCTGGACTCCCTGCAGTGGGCATTCTTCAGGCTACTAGTCAGTGAACCCACTTGTGATGGGACCATACTGGACCTGGTACTCACTAGCAGGGACAGTGTGGCAGATGTTAAGGTGAGAGGCCACCTGGGGACCAGTGTGATCACTGTGCAGTATGATGAGTCAATATAAGGATGGCTGCAGAAATGAATCATACACGAGCAAGGGTTCCGGACTTCAGGAAGGCAGAGTTTTTAAAGATGGGTGAATGCCTCAGGGATGACCTGACAAAGGCAGATGACTGGGGAGGTGGTGGAACAGTGGGCAAAGCTAAAAGGGGGCATAGTGAAGTCAACAAATCTCTGCGTCAAGCAAGTGAGTAAAAACAAGAGGAAAATTAGACTATAGTTCTTGAAAGAGGTGGCAGAAAAAGTAAAAGCTAAAGGGGCTGCATTCAGAAAGTACAAGGAGATGCAGAGGGAAGAGAATAGTGAGTTGTATCAGGGGAAACAGAGGGAAGCAGATAAAACAGTAAGGAACACGAAGGTGCAAACTGAAAAGAGAATAGCCCAGGTGGTAACAAAAGGGGACAAGACTTTTTTAGGTACATAAACAAAAAGAAGACCAAGGGAGGGATTGTTGGGTTAAAAAGGGAAGGGGGAACTGTGCAGAGGGGGACCAGGAGAAGGCAGGCATCTTGAACAAATACTTCTGCTCAGTGTTTACAGATGAAGAAGAGGGACTGCAAAAAAATAACAGGAGCTTTGAAGGGGGAGGTGGACACTAGTCCTTTTTCAGAGGAAAGAGTCCTGAAGGGACTTTCTAATCTTAAAGTGGACAAAGCAATGAGGCCAGACAGGGTGCATCCAAGGGTGTTGAGGGAGCTCAGGGAGGCACTGGCTGCACCTCTGACAGTCCTATTTAATAACTGACTGGAAACAGGAGTGGTTCCAGAGGACAGCAGGAGGAAAGATCTAGTCCCACATTACAAAAGTGGTAGCAAGGAGGAGGCTGGCAATAATAGGCCTGTCAGCCTCACATCGGTGCTGGAAAAGTTAATGGAAACACTGCTGAAGGAAAGGACTGTGGAATATCTTGAATACAACAGGCTACAAGACCCGAGACGGCATGGATTCATGAGAGGAAGGTCATGTCAAACAAACCTGATAGATTTCTTTAACAGGATAACCAAGGAATTAGATTAAGGTGGAGCAGTGGACATGGCCTACCTAGATTTCAATAAGGCTTTCAACACCATTCTGCATAGATTAGTAAGCAAGCTGGATAGGTTAGGGGTGGGTCCAAAAGTGGTAAACTAGGTAAGAAATTGGTTAGGGGATAGGTGACAGAGGGTGGTGGTAAATGGAATTCACTCCAAGGAAGGGAGGGTGACCAGTGGGGTATCTTGGGTATCAATGCTGGGACTGGTCCTCAAAATGTCTTTATAAGTGACATTGCACAGGAGCTGGAAGGAAAGATCTGCCTCTTTGTAAATAGCATCAAGATCTGCAACATGGTGGACACTCTGGGCTGGGGATAGAAAGGATAAGCAGAGACCTGAGGAAACTTGAGGAGTGGTTAAGGGTATGGCAGCTGAGTTTCAATGTCAAAAAGTACAAAATGATGCACCTAGGGCACAGAAACCAAGGGCAGAGTACAAATTGGGTGGAGTGGTACTGACAACAACCACACAGGACAGTGATCTAGAGGTAAGCACTCTGGATGACCTAAAGATGGCCAGGCAGTGCAACAAGGCAGTTGAGAGGGCTAGTGGGATGCTGGGGTGCATAGGGAGGGGTATCACAAGCAGAAAGAGAGAGAGAGAGAGAAAAGAGGTGTTGCCCTTGTATAGATCACTGGTAAGACCTCACCTTGAGTACTGTATCCAGTGCTGGAGACATCCAGAAGGACATACTTGTAGAGTGGAGGTGGTCCAGAGAAGGACAACTAAGATGGTGCAGGATCTACATCAAAAACCCTACAAGGTGAGTCTAAAGGACCTCAATATGTATACCCTAGAAGAGAGGAGGGAGAAAGGGGATATGACAAAGACCTTTAAATACCTCTTGTGGGAAAATAAGGTACAGGAGGGAGGTATTTTTCAGAAAAAAAGGAACTGAAGAACGAAGATATGCTATGAAGCTGGAGGGGGGTAGATTCAGGAGAGATATGAGGATGTACTTCACAGAAAGAGTGGTGGATTCCTGGAGCAGCCTTCCAGCAGAGGTGGTAGGGGCACAGACAGTGGGGCAGGGGTTCAAGAGTGCATGGGATAGGCATAAGGGTATCTTAGTGGAAAGGAAGGGGAGAGAGGCAGAAAGAGTCGAAGAATGATTAGGGTCTGTGGTGATACTGTAGGTAGGGAAATGGGCAGATTGGGTGGGCCAAATGGTGGTCCTTATCTGCTGTCAAATTCTCTGCTTCTATTTCAGTGGGTGCAAGGTTCTACCTACAAAAATCAACTTACATTTGCACCAACATGCATATACACAGAAAGAATGCTAGCAGTCTACATATGTGGAGAAAGTAAAATTCTTCTTTGAGACTGGATGCACAAAGGTGGGCCCAGTGCTTGCAAAACTGCAGACATTACATTGTTGCCACTTATTAAAGCCTGGTCTAATTCAGGTTATCTATATGTCTTGTACATAAAAATGGCTATTAGTGATGTGGTCCCCTATGCTTTTCCCTTTATGGAATGAAATTCTGGGTGCTGGTGCCACCACATGCTTGTGGGTATCGTCAGCAGTGAGGATTAACCATTTATTTTTAATGCTCCATTTTATTTCTGTGGCCCTGGAGTGGTAATCAGTTACGAAAGTAATCAGCTGTGCTAACGAACTTGTCCCTCTAGAGTCAACTTGTTTTGAGAACAGATTCTGTCTCTTCGTCTGTTTAACCCGATTAAGTGGTTCCTCACAGACTCCATAACTATATAGTTTCCTTAAAATAGAACATATCTGACAAGCCTCCTGTTCAAACTTGACATCAGAAGTACAATTTTGCCTGAGACAAAGTAATTTCCCATAAGGGATACCTGAAATGAATAGTTGTGGGTGTGAGCTATCAGCTCATAGAATACTATTCCCAGCTGTTGGATTCCGATGGGGGCACTTTCTACTGTGTAGTTATGACTGTTGTATAAAGTGATGTCCAGAAAGTCTATGGAGTCCATTTCCGCTTTGTATGTGCATATTAAGTTCCACTCATTCTCATTAAACCATCTTACAAACTCCTCCAATTACTCCAAACCCCCCCCACCTCAGACAGATGATATCATCAATATTACGGTACCATCTGACAATGTGTTTGAGGTGAGGGCCCAAGTCGGAGAAGGTGACTTGTTTTTTCCGAGACATGAAAAAGTTAGCATAGCGTTAAGGACACCCCCATAGCTGTGCCCTGACATTGGAGATAAAATTTTCCTGAAAATGTAAAATAATTATGTTTGAGAACATAGTCCAAAAGACTAACTATAAACTGTTTAGAGACGTTCTCAAAATCATTTTCTTTCTTCAAATAACGGGTTGCACCTATACCTTTCTCTTGTTCAATATAGGTATAAAGGGAAGAAATGTCAGTCACCAACCAACAATAGCTGGATGACCAGTTCATGCCCTCCAAGTTTTGTAGAGCATCCATAGTATTCCTTAAATAGGTAGGTGTTTTGGACACCAGCTGTTTGAGGAAATAGTCCACAAATCCAAAGGGACCCTCACTGAGCGACCCGATTCCGGATAAAATTTGTGTTCCAGGAGGGTCTCTTACAGACTTGTGGAACTTGGGAAGGATATAAAAAAAATGGAGTGAACTGGAAAATCCTGTTTTAAGAACCTGAATTCTGTCTCAATAAGCCATCCCCTTTCTAATGCATCATCTAACAGGTCCAACAGAATGCTTTTAAAGAGAACCATGGAGTCAAAAGTGAACCTCATATAGCATTGCTGGTCTGAGAGACAGCATTCTCTTTTACATAAGGAAGTACTGTATAGCAACTTATTATCACAATCAGTTTATTTTCACTTGTCAGCATGAATCCGTGAAAATAAACTGATCACGTATATTAAGGGGACAAAGTACAGACACATCAGTGCAGTCAAGGAAACCTCTTTGGTTCACACAGTATTAAAAACACTTCTTTTGGCAGTACAGGTTCATGCTGGTGTCTCTCCATTTTCACTGTGAGCAGCAGTGGCCTGTGGTTCTGAAAAAGAAAACAGTTAAGTTAGTGAATTTGGAGGATGACAGTATTAAAGTCTGGAACATCTATAAAACAGCATTACTTTGTTTAGGCTGTTTCAGTGTGCCTCGGTAATGCCTGCTTCAGTGAAGCCATGTAGTACATCATCTCCCCATTCACTCAACTCATGGAAGCTTACCTATAGCCACTGGGCATGGGGTTCCTTGAGTGTCTGCATTTTCAAGTCTATTTTTAGTTCTTCTGCACTTGCAATCTGCTCCGAAACCATAGCAGCACACCAGGCTGTAAAATGTCATTTCAGCAAGTCCTTTAATATTTTATTGACTGATATGTCCAAAGGCTGCAGAGCATCTCTACAGGATGCAGGGACAAAAACTGGAATAATGCCACAACTCTCATGTTTTTTGATGACAGCTTTTTTGTGTGGCCATGGAAGAGATCCATAATAAGGATGGCTTTCTGTTCAGACAGTAGTCCAAGTCTGTCTGTTGTGTATTTCAAGTATGGAGCAATAACATTGTCTATGTATTGCAGCATGGTAACTTCGTTTGCCCCGCGGTTACCAGAGTGGTTGATATTCCATTCGGGGGAAGGAGTGCTGTGGATGACAGGCTGCTGTGCTGCCCCTGTATGATCTGGGGTGGCAGAAACTTTCTGGCAAAGGTACAGCACAGAATCAGAGAAAGTTGTCTTGCGTCTCCAACGCCAAGAACTGCCACCTGTTTGGAACCAGATGCCACGGGCACCTTATTGATGCCTGTTTTGTCCAGTTTCAGTATTTACTCTAGTGGTATAAGCTTCTGTGTTCAGGCAGTGCTGATTCTTGCCAGAAATGCTGATGTTAATGGGAAAGTCTTGTAGGGGTTTTCTCACAGCTTTGGTTCCCTTCCTTTTACTGTGCCCCATATGGTTTAGGAAAGTCCATGCCCATTGGGTTGTTACATTTAAATGGCCACCATTTTTGGTTAGAAGATGCAAAGAATTAGCCCCAATGATCCCCAAAGGCACTGCATGTATGACCTTTGCATTGACAATGGCACACTGTATTCTCAGGCACCTTACCACCTTCTGCAGCTGCTGCTCCTCCAGATCTTCCAGCAAAGTGCACTTCAGCCTCGTGACTTCTTGGGCAAAGTCAGGGATATTTGTGTGGGATTGGGGGTAGTGCTCAACTATGCCATGTAGTCAGATTTAAAATTTTGTATGGCACTTTTGTTAATAGGGGGTCCTGATTTCATTGTGTAGAAACGCACAACCACCATAAGACTATTTTTGCAGACATACTTCCCAACCTTGAACCTTGTCTCTGCTGAGTAAGTGGCATGAGTGGATTGGTGTGTTTGTTTTCTAGTTGCAGGGGAAGAGGATGCAGCTAGTTCTTTCATGACTGCTTTGCAACAGTGGTATCAAGCCCTGATTTCTCTGACAGATCATCATGGTCCATTGCTTCAAATGGGTACTTTCTTTTAAGCCAGCGCAGTAAAAAAAATGATTACAGTAGTACTGAAGCTCAGTCAGAGCAGCAACCACACTTCTGGTGGCAGTATGTGACATCTTTTAAATGCTGCCTGCTAGATGCTAATTAGGTCTATGCTGGAGATTAGTGTAACCGGAGACGGGTTGCTGAGTATTGTGCTAGTGGAGCATAAAATCAGTGGATTGTCAAGGGCCTGTCAAACTGTCAGCTGCAGATAAGAGGCACAAGCACAAAAACAGAACAGTGCAAACTTGTTTGAAACCCCCTGCCGCACTGAATATAGATGGCATGAATTTAAACTGCCATACAGTATCTTCTATTACCACCGCACCACCCTTGTCTGCCAGCTTAATTGTGATGTGATCCATTGGTTTTAATTCACGTTCGATGTGCTTACACAACTTGATATGATGTATGCTTGTGTGACTTAGATACATTGTGGCTGTTCACCTCTCTATGCGTGGGATATACCACCCTGTAAGGATACAACAGCGAGGAACCCTAGAGGAGGGTTCCACCCCTATAGGTGCCGAGGGAATGATTACCTTGGCTAAAGGTAGCTTAAGAAGAAGCCCATGGAAAAGAGAGATGTGTCACTGGAGGAGGAGGGGAGGATGGTGGGGCAATGAAGAAATGAATCCTGAACAGTCCAGGAGGAGTGGCCTTTTAAGACCTGATGGGGGAGTGACGTTGTTGCTCTGCCCATTGAACCACAGGCATAGCCTTTACAATTCAATCTGCTTACATAACTTGATATGATGTATGTTTGTGTGACTTAGATACACTGTGCCTGTTCACCTCTTTATCCATGGGATATACCACTCCATAGGGATACAACAGTGAGGAACCCTAGAGGAGGGTTTCACCCCATAGGTGCCATGTGAATGATTCCCTTGGCTAAAGGTAGCTTAAGAAGAAGCCCAAAAAGAATACCCAAAAGGGTGTCAAGCATCAAGGAGGTGAGAAATCCGAATGTATTGAGACTGGAAATTAAGGTGCTAGACATAGATGGGAAGGACAGGAGAAGAACGAGAAATGACGAGGACGATGAATGAAAGGAAATCTGACAAGATGCAGAAGGGCAGACTTCCTAAGGAGAGTGGGAACAGCCGGGGCCACCATCTGACTCCATCCAACAGCAGAACCTAATTACAGAAGCTATGAAAGCACTAACCCTGTCTAATATTATGACCATCAGCACAGAGGAGAGGAAAAAAACCCTTTGAGGAGGAAACCTCTGGGAAGCCAAGGCCTAGGTCGCCTTCCCTCCAGGCTGATGGACATTTTGGTTAGTGACGGCTCAGCTACTGCAATTTAGAGTCGATAATGAGGGAAGAGGAAAATATTCCAATTTAGATGAAGCTCTCACTCTGTCCTTCTAATAAGAATGCTGTTGAGTGTTGCAAGCGATGTCTCTGCAACTAGATGCCCCAAAGCAAAGGAGGAGAGAAATGACCACTGAGGCACTCAGCCAGCCTACATGATCCTATGAAAACAGACCAGGTGAAGCAGAAGCGGTTTTGATGGAGAATAGCATAGAGAGTGCCTCTGAACCCACTTGGGCAGCCAAAAGGGCCCTGACGATGAAAGCCCCCCCCCACAACTTGAAGTCATAAATTTCACATCCAGAGGTGTTGCCGAAATGAGGGACAACTGAAGATCCACCCAGAACGAAGCCATTCTCACTATGGGCCAGGGAGAAGGACCCCGCTTCGAGCTTTGCATGCTCTAGATGTGGACTTCGTAGGTGCAGAGTGAGACCGCTGGCTACAGGCTAGCCCCAAGCCATGAAGCAATGGACATGGAAGGCATGTCACCGAGTGGAGAGCAGGTCGAGTCGAGGCAGCATAGGACCCAAATAAAGGGAATGCTCGATTAGGCAATGTGAACATGTAGACCTATTGAGAGGTCGGATTGAGCGAAGGAAACTCCAACAAGGGTCTGGAGGAGGCAGGTCATAGTAGCAACCATGAGAGTGCGTGCCAACTGGATCCATTGAGAAGCCAAATCAGGAGTGGCACGAACTTGATGAAGGTAGAAACGAGAATGGCCAGCAAGGTCCACAGCTGACAGGTGAGGTACGATGTACCAGGAGTAGTGAGGTAGGAACTATGAAGTTGAAATAGACAAGTGGAGGTTCAAAAGGAGTATACAAGGAAAGTTGACGGAGGGAAGCCTGGAAGACTGGCATGGATTGCAGAATTGAAGGAATGAGGTGAGGGGGAGAGATAATGATGGCCAGGAGAAGCCCACAGCCGACAATGAGTTAAGACGTTGATATAGGAGGAAGGCTAGGTGAGAATGAATATGCGATATATGATGGTGGATTAAAAGCCAGGAAGGATGGAATGGTTAAGATGAGGTAGAAAATGGACGATGAATGAAGATGGAGTGAAGCCTGGAAGGCCAGAACGGAGAAGGTGAGATATGAAATGGAGTGAGGAGTAATAACAGAGATAAGAACACAGCTTCCATCGCTCGAGGCCACAGTGCCAGCTGTGACAACATAGTCCACCGCTGTGAGAAAAACAAGGAAGCTACAAACTAGGCACCAGGACACCAAACAACCAAATAGAGTGCGAGGTAATATGATGGAATAAATGCCAACAGCCATAGCCATCTGAAACGGAGAGGGTAACCGGGTAATGCTGAAAGAGGAAAGGAAGGATGGTATAACCAGTGAATGGATAGGAGACAAGCAACTAGGGGGATAAAAAATCAAGGAAAATCCAGCAGCTGAAGCTGGTTGTAAAATAGGGAATAAACACAGATGGTAGGGGAAGAACCCCAAAAGAATATGAGTGGAATCAACAAAGGAGGGGCTGCCAACGTCCATACAGATGAAAAGACAATAGGGACCCGGAGATGGCACTGGAAACACCACAGCAGGCCATGATGGCAACGGGAATGGCCAAAACCGAATCCGATGATGTGTTCAAAGTGAAGGCCCAGAAAAGGAGCAGTGGCAGAAAGGGGCCAAGAAAAAGTACCTTGAGCAGGAACGAGTAGTGACGCCAAGCTGAGGGAGGGCAGTACGAAGATAAGGAAAGCTGAGAGGCTGAGCGGGCAGAACGATGATAACGAATGCAGAGAGGGTAAGCTGGAAGCCGCAGCAGAGAAAGAAGGCAGCAGCCGAGCTACAAATGGTTGCAGGTGCACGCAGAGCCAAGCTCAAGGAGACAGAGCAAGCAAACGGAGAAGCACTGGTCAGACCCACTGATGGCAGATCAGGCAAGCCCAGCAATGCTAGATGGGGAAGGAGACCAGGAAGTAGCTCTAGAATGCCATTATGGAGCCGAATGAGGAACAAACCGAAGGGAGGAAAGGACAAAAGGGGCCAGAGAGTGGAAATGGACAAACAGGGAGCACAATGAAGGGTAAGGAATGAAAGAAAAATGAGCAAAGGAAAGGAGCAGAAGGAGAAATGAGCAGAGGGACAACAGCACGAGGCAGTGCTGATGGGGAAGGAAGCAGTGGCCCCGGATGGAGCAGGGCCCAAAATGGCCACAGAGTGAGCAGCAGAATGAAAAGGGAGCAAATGGTCCCTCTCCCCACACTGCAACAGAGACGCAGGCAAAAGAGGGAGGGAGGGAGGTGGGGGGATGAGCGAAGACAGACAAGGCAGCTGGCGGGGAAAGGGAAAGATGCGTGGCAAGGAGGAGAAACATCCGATGGAGCCTCCGGCTGCAACAAAGAAACGAATCCTGGACAGTCTAGGAGGAGTGGCCTTTTAAGGCCTGATGGGGGGAGTGATGGTGTTGCTCCACCCATTGAACCACAGGCATAGCCTTTACAATAATGGCTGCCAAGCAGATGTGGACATATTGTGATGCTGTGGTGCTTCCCTAAGGTCTTTCAATTTAATAAGGTCATCTTTCACCAACCTTTCAAAAGACTTTGTGTTAGCTCTTGGGGTTCGGTGGACAAAAAATGTTTTTTTCTTCTTTAGGGAAATGCCAGTTTCTTACTCCAGGAGTCCTTTAGCATCAATAACAATGGCAGTTAGCTGGCTAGGTGCAACTGCCCCAGAGGTATGCCTTGAAGAGAATTTATTTAAAGGAGCGTGGGCATCAGCCAATCAAAAAAAAGGGGAGTGAGCTGAGTGAGAGCAGCCTGAAGGGCTTCAGAATTTTTTTTCTGCTGACTGAGTAACACTGCCCCTGAGGTACCTCTCAACTTTCCTTGTTGATAGACTCCTGTTCGCTTGTCTTGGTAAAGTTTTCCTCATAAATTTAATTTTTTAGTGTGCTGAGTGTATTTTTACATTTTTTGTTAGCGGTTGCGTTCTTTCACACAATTGTGTTATTTTTACTGCAACTTCATTATTTTCACATTATTTTTACAGCATCTGCTTAAATTATATTCATTTTTTACTGTGGATGCTTAATTTCAATGGTTCTTCACTTTTCTAACACAATTAATGAAGAAACCGTCACATTTTTGTGTTTTGCCTTATTTTTTACCTCAGACCTCAAGGGTTCTACCGCAAGGCAACCAGCTGTGCTTCAAATTTTTACAGTTGCTGCTGGGTTCTCTAGGATTGGCAAGATCAGAGATTTCCATAATTATATAACACTGGACCTAAAAGTGTAAACTGTCACAGGATTGGCTTCACAGCGTCAACAGAAACCTGTGCTCAGACTGGTATTGCTGGGTTCTCTATAAAATTAGCATTGGTATAGATTCCCAGGACTACAAATATATATATATATATATATATATATAATAACAATAGTAAAGAGAAATAGAGTTTATTAAACTGTCACAGGACTGGCTTTGCAGCATTTCACAGAAACCTGTGCTCAGTTATATTGTGGTCCAGATCTCGGGTCCTCTGCAAAATTTGCACAGAGCAAAGAGACTTAATTAATAATTGTGGCTGAGGAAAAATCAAAGGCTGCTAATGGGGGCCATCTAAAAGTAATAACAGTAAAAATGTAAGCAGGGGTGTTGATAAAGCCAGCCAGAAAATAAAGCTTCCAAAGAAGCTGATGAAGTTCCTCACAAATTAAAAAATAATAAAAATAACAGAAAAAAAAGGAAGCTTGATCAAGCTGCTGATGAAGTGGCCAAAAATAAACTCTGTCAAGATAAAAATGCTACTGTTCCTCCTGGGAACGCCAATAGCGAGACAACAGGCAGCTTAAAGAATAAAGAAAAAACAAAGAATATTCAGCACTGCCTGCGCAGGTCCCTACTGTGCAAAATTTGGCAAAAGCATGGCACATCCTTCAGACCTTACAAAAGATGGGGTTTATGTTTACAGGGGCTAGTATGCATTTTTCCACAGTTCTCTTTCCTGCAGACTGTGAAGGTGATACAGTTGATGATGAATAATTTTATGATGCCCCTGCTTGCAGGGGCTGCTAAACACTCTTTCACAGTTCTCGCTCCAGAGACTGTGATACAGATGATATGAGTATTTTTGTGTTGCCCCTGACATGACTTTGGAGGGCCTAGAACCTTATGTGTCCACTACCCTCTCCTTGGAGCTTCCTAGGCAAACCAAGAGGATTCCCCCTCTATGCTTACGTTTATCCAAAACATATTAGACACTCTGGACCTCCCTTCTCAGTAGTCCATCCAAGGTGAGGATAAGGAGGAAAAGATTATAGGGAGATGAAAGGTCTTCCACCTCCTAAAATACTGGTCGTGCCTATCTATAATGAAAAAAGATTTATAAAAATACCACGAAACTGCTTCAAACACCCACTTCTGTAGCAGAGGTTTACAAGCAGTCTGAAAATGATAATAAATAAACATAAATATATCAATTGTTTAACAACAATGCCGAGTGTCTGTCTGTACATCCCAGCCATGTGAGTACAGTGCAGCAGGCAGCTTGAGAGAAAGCTGGGGTCTCCTTGTCCTCCTTACCCCCGGACAAGGACTCCAGAAAATGGATTTCATAGCTAACCACAGATGCTTGTCAAATTTTTTTCCTACATGGCTTTTATGGCTAAATATCAAAAAAGCACTGCAGAATTCTGTCCTGGTTCTATGGTGCAGGAGCCGGAGGATACGGCAAACCTGCCCTGGAAGCTGTGTAGTATCAATTCAACAGGGCAGATGACAACAAGGATGCCACCTCCAGATCCATGGCCCCTGCCATCTCTCTCAGGTGCTTTGTCTGGCTTAGAACTACTGGTCTAGCCTCAGACTCCCAGTTTAAAGCCATGGACTTTCCTTGTGATCAAATCATACTGTTCGATTCCAGAACATCTGACTGCAACAAGGCCTCCTGCCCCACGGAATTTCCTCCCAAGGGCAATAGGGACAGAGGTTATTTTCCCAGCTACCCCCTTCTCTCAGTACAGGGGTGCTTTCAGAGGGAGGGACAGAAGGGGCCAAAGGTGGCCACCTCTACCCAGCCAGCAGCTTTGCAGTCTAAGTCCTGATGTTAGTGTAGGCAGACCTCAAGTGTACCCAGGTGTCTAAGCCTCTATCATCACCAACACAGGTGTTACTGTTGGAGTGGGAGGTGCAAACCTAGCTCTGCAAGTGGTGGAGAGGGTCCTCGCCCACGAAAAAGAGAAAGGGCCTCTACTCCAGGTATTTTCTGACACAAAAAGACAATTGGGGAGTGGTGACCTACATTGCTGTTAAAACCCAAATTCAAGATGGTCACTCTATTACTAGTCATCCAGTCCTTACAGTAGGGAGACTGGCTAGCCTCCCTGGTCCTAAAGAGCTCCTTTTTCCATAAACCCATAATGAGGTCTCACAGGCAGTTTCACAGGTGCGGGCTCACTGCGGCCCTTCAGCCTTTCTCTGCCCCAAGAGTCTTTACAAAGTGCCTGGCAGTGGTAGCAGCACACCTCAGGAATCTGGGCGTCTCTAGCTACACCTATTTTGCCAATTGGCTCATAGTGCCAAAGTCTCCTTGTTAGGTCAAGGAGTCTTTTTCCCTTACAGGGCTCACTCTGGAGTCTCTGGTTTCCTGGTAAATCTAAACAAAGTCTCACCTGGGACCCTCCCAGCATCCAGGAAAAATATGGCTTCCTTCCACAGGTGAGAATTCAAGCTGTCTCTCAGTGGAAGATTCCTTCGTCCAGGGACATTGAGACCAGCCAGCGGGCGCTTGACTGGGTTTGAATCATTAACCCTCACTTGTTCAGTGCATGATGTGGGCCTTAGCAAATCACATAACTTTGACATTTCTTCAGGCTAGTGGAACACATGGCTTCGATGCCTGCAGTGGTCCCAGGGTGCAGGTACAGGATGTGACACCTGCAAGCCTCCTTATAGCTCGCTGGTCTCAAAAAGCAACAATTTTTCAAAACTGAGACCTGTGACAGAGCAGTTCCTTCAGACTCTGCTTTGGTGGAAGAACCCTGCGAATCTGGTAGCAGGGATTCCCTTCCAGGTCCCACGTCCCACAGAGGTGTCACCACAGATGCCTCCCTCCTGGGGTTGGGAGCACATCTGGACAGTGCCTCAGTAAGTGGCACCTAGACTCTCCAAGAGTCACAGTTACACATAAATCTTTTGGAACTCAGAGCAGTCTTTCTAGCTCTCAAAGCATTTACTCCTGTCATAAAAGGACAGACTGTACAAAGTCAAACAGACACCACTGCAATATTTTACGCAAACAAGCAGAGTGGTACCAGATCAGGAATATTCTGTTTGTAGGCTCTATAAATCTGGTCTTTCGCCTTCTCCCTGGGAGTCAGCCTTTCAGCTATTCACCTCCCAGGCAAACACAATACTCTGGAAGATGCTCTAAGTCACATCAGTCAAGGCTAGAGTGAATGGACTCTGAGCACACAAGTACTAGCCACAGTGTTCAGGCAGTGGGGCACACCAGAAGTAGATCTGTTTGCTTCCCCCCTCAACTTCCAGCTTCCTCAGTACTGCTGCAGGCCTCCAATCCCAGGAACACTTCCTCTGGATGCTTTGATCCTGGTCTGGTCAGGGAGGTCCCTATTTGCATTCCCTCCTTTTCCCTCAGATACTCAGGATATTGCTGAAACTCAGACAACAGCCTGCATCAATGATTCTGGCGGCTCCAGGTTGGCCCAGGCAAGCTTGATACTCTCTCCTTCCAGCACTATCCTGCAGCAGGCCCATTCACTTGTCGCTAACTCACTCTCTGCTGGCCCTCCTCAGACAGGAGTGCTTTACCCAGACATACACTCTCTTCGTCTCAAGCCTGGCTCTTGGGGAGTTGAGTTTCCATCTTCTCAGTGCTCGGAACTAACCCAAAAAAGGGACGTATGCAACCAAATAGAAACGGTTTCCTCTCTGGTGCAAGAGAAAAAGGTCAACCCTCTTACAGCAGCAGACCCTCAGTTGCTGGATTTCCTAGCACATCTGCAGGTGTCAGTTTTGAAACCCTCGTCCCTCAAGCTACGCCTGGCCGCAATTGGCCTATTTTTCAGTGGGAAAGGAAAAAGTCAGTTGTTTTCCCACACCATATTCAAATGGTTTGTCAAAGGCCTCATCAATCAATCAATCAAGATCATTATTTAGCCAGGCAAACACCATTGGGCAAGCTCATTATCGAGATGGACTTGGGCAAGATACATGAACAATACATGAAGAGGAATACCAACTTACACAGTCATTACATAGAATAGGGATTACACACAAGAGGTTAATAACAGCACTGAAATTCATTTATAAAATAAGACAGAAAGCTAAATACCATGTGCTACAGAACTTGTGCTTAAAGGATCAGATAAGCAGAGAAGAAAATCAAATCCTTAAAAGAATCAAATGTAGTTTAGTAAATATAGTAAAGAAGTGCAAAGTAATGCACCTGGGAAACAAAAACCCAGGAGAAGAGTACACAATAGCAGGGGAGGTACTAACAACAACAAAAATGGAAAGGGACCTGGGGGTAGTCATATCAGATTACCTAAAAGTGGGTACGCAATGTGAAAAGTCGGTAAGGAGAGCCAGGGGGATACTGGGATGCATAGGAAGGGGCATCACAAGTAGAAAAAGGGAAGTGGTTATCCCTCTGTACAGACAGTTAGTGAGACCCCATCTGGAGTACTGTGTGCAGTTTTGGAGACCTCATCTACGTAAGGACATAGACAGGATGGAAGCAGTCCAGAGGAGGGCAACTAAAATGGTGCAGGGTCTACAGCAGAAACCATATGAAGAGAGACTGAGGGAGTTAATATGTATACTCTTGATGAAAGGAGGGACGGGGGACATGAGAGAAACATTCAAGTACCTCAAGGAATCAACAAAGTCCAGGAGGGTAGCATCTTTCAGAAAAGAGATGTGTAAGAACAGGGAGGCACAATTTAAAGATAGAGGGGGGGACGGCTTGGGGGTAATGTGAGGAAATTCTTTTTCACGGAGAGAGTGATGGATACATGGAACAGCCTTCCTGAGGAGGTCGTTGGGTCTAAAACAGTGGGGGAATTCAAACATGCATGGGACAGACACAAGGCAATTATAGTGGGGGGTTGTAGGAAGTAGGCTGTTGGTTAACTAGAAGCTGCAGCTTATCCAGTAGGTAGGGAAATGGGCAGACTGGGTGGGCCAAGTGGTCCTTATCTGCCGTCAAAGTCTATGTTTCTATGTTTCTATATTTAATGTTTAAAAAAGGATAGTTTCATTCTTCTTTTTAGCAGTAGTTGAGAAAGTCATAGAAGAATGTAATTAAGTGTTATTTTGTTAAAATTTGCATGAATTCTAGAATTTACGTAAAATGTAATGAAAATGTATTATTTTTGCTTTGAAAAATCAATAAAAAATGTTGACTGGAAAAAAAAAAAAGAACTTGTGCTACAAAAGATACAGAATAAACCTATACAACCATATATACAGAGTTTTCATGGAGCAGGCTTGGATTCAAGTATTGAGCATGTAGTGCAAGGAGAGGCATGGGTGAGGAAGGGGGAGGAACTCAGGAATGAGAAGATAAGTGCAGGGGTACCTGAGGGGCTTTAGAGCACTAGGGGCAGGTAGCAATGGTTATAGAGCTAGGTGCAACGCACCAGGAACAGAGGCAAGGGTGACGTGCCAGGAAGTATATTATTATTAGATGCCAGGATGACTCAGAGAGGGAGACTCCAACTTAGATTGGGTGGAACAATCAGGTGGGGTACAAATAAACACAAACATACTGAGTAGTGGGGCAGGAGTACCAGGAATGGAATGCTCCTCTTGCACCTCCAGCCTCCAGTCAGTAAGCCCGTTCCCCCTTGGAGCCTGAATCTCTGTATTGCCAGTCTCATGGAGCCACCCTTTGAGCCTATGGCCACTGCACATATCAGGTTTGTGACCTGAAAGTAGGTCTCCCGGGTGGCCATTACCTCTGCCAGAAGAATTTCAGAGGTACAGGCCTTGTGCACTGAGCCTAATTACATCATTCCTTACAATGATAAAATTGAGCTCTGGACGAATAGGACGTTTCTACCTAAGCTGGTTTCACAGTTCCATCTAAAACCAGTCCAGTACTCCATCTGTCTTCTTCGCTGAGAAATCCACTCTTAGTGAGCAAAAAGCTCTTCAGCTTGAATGCTAAAAGAGCTTTCTTTTACTACCTGGAGCATACTAGGCAGTCCAGAGACTCTTCCTCTCAGTTGCTCCTCACCTACGGGAATGTAGGCAGAGGAAGACCAGCTACCAAGAGAGCGTTTCCCGCTGGTTGGTCTCTTGCATTAGATTTTGCTATGGATAGGCTGGTCATCAACCTCCTGTGGGGCTCAGGGCCCACTCCACCAGGGGCACTGCAGCCTCTGAGGCAGCAGTAAGGGACATACCCCTTCAGGATGTCTGCTAAGCAGCTACTTGGAAATCTGTGCACACCCTCGTGATGCACTACAGTTTAGATGTGCAGTCCAGATCTGGTGCCAAATTTGGCAGGTTCTCTGCCCACCTCCAACTTGGTACTGCTCGGTGGTCTGCTAAAGTTACTGATGCTAAATGACTCCTGGGGTAAGAAGAAAAAATTACTCACCGCAGTAATCTTCTTTCTTCCAAGGGGTCCTTTAGCATCAGTAAGCTCCCACCCTTCCTCCCCGGTTCACCCGTCAGGAGAAGGGCTCTGTTCTGTTTTATTACCAAATTTTTTTTTTTTTATTGAAGAGCTTTCATGCTCATGTTGCTGTTATCTGTTTTCAGTTTTCGGAATTTGCATGTGTTTTGAATCCTGTTGGTTCACTTTTCAGGACATGTGCCCATTTTCTTCTAAAAAAGTTCTGAAGCCCTTCAGGCTGCTCTCATTCAGCTCGCTCCCCTCCTATTTTTTGATTGGCTGATGCCCAAGCTCATTTCATTGCGGCAGACACTCCTGTATTCCTTGTACTGCCACCTTTGTGGCCCGGGTCATGACTGAAAATGGTCCACTGGATCAGTGCACTCACCTGGTTACCAAAAACATAAATAAATAAATATATTCTCTTAAAGGCATACCTCCAGGGCAGTTGCACCCAGCCAGCTAAGTGCTATTGTTACTGATGCTAAAGGACCCCTTGGAGGAAAGAAGACTACTGCAGTAATTTTTTTCTTGTAGTAAATGAGTCATCAATAATGTCATGCAAAAAAAATTAAATGTCTTCCCAATTACCGATAACAGATTCAGAATCACCCGCTTCCCCCAATTCACATTCGCATTCATATTATCTTGGCCAGAAGCAGCCACGTTTTCCAAGTCCTCAGTTATGAAACACATTCTTGAACAGTTCAGTTACACTTTTACAGCAAACTATACCTTAAGGTCACTTTTATGTAGCAATTTGAGTAAATCAACAGGGATGCTCAAAAAGTCAGGTTCTGTGGAGGGAACAAAGGTTAAACTCTTTGCCAATACATCTATCTGGGGCTGGGAGAGACTGGTTGAGAATATATGCAGTACCTGTAAGTTTGTTATTGGATTCCAGGCTGATCTCCAGTCACATTCATTCCCCCTCCTTCTTTGGCCCCTCCTTGTCCTCTTTTTCAGCCTTTTTTTTGGTTTCTTGGTATTTTTTTTTTTTAGTTACTTTTTTCCCCCTACTGCCTGCCGACTCCGACCCTTCAGGACTTCCAAGGAGTCATCCTCCTGCCTCTCACTCACCGAGACTTACCTTTCGATCCCCCACAGAGCTGTGGTTTTCCCACCAAGTGGCAATGAGGTGGGGCCTCAACACCCTGACATCCTTCCTTTCGTCGGGCCGAGGAGGTAGTCCGGCGAGCGGGGCACATTGGAGGCAGGCACCAGGTAGCCCATCTTCCCGGAGCCGGCAGGGGTTTTTCCCTGTTCTTCTTCCCAGACAGCATGTGACCCTTGACGTCAAACCGCAAGGTGCCAACATCCATGCTGTATAGTCGCCACCCATCCCCTGCAAGTGGGTCTTGCAGTACTCCGAGCGGATGACAAGTGTGTGGGCATCGGCCTCCCCCCTCCCCGGGGAAGGCGAGCTGTCGTGGGATGCTCAAGTCTATCTCCCTCAGCCGACCTACCAGTGACCTGAGTCCACTCCCGAACCTGGGTTGCCGGCGTGGTGTAAGGTGTGGCGTCCAGCGCCTCAACCCTCAGTGCCACTGGGCCGCCATTTCTTGGTATTTTAGTTGGTTGGTTGCTCCTGATCTTCTGAAGCTTTTTTCTCTAAAAAAGTGACCTGCCTCTCTTCTTTATCTTCTGACCTCTGATGAGTATTTCTCCCTCTGCCACAGTGTGTTGTGAGGTTCCTAGATCTACCGCGGCTGTGTGATCTGCCTTTGTTTTCCCAGACAAAAATGTTTCCTCCTTCATAATCGTGGCAGACTCATTCATATTGCTCTTCCATGTTTCTTCTTCTGCTTCTGGTTTACAGACCTTGTCCTGCAGATTCTTGTCAAAATCTGTAAAATCAGGTGTCTCTTTGAATCTCTACAGTTCCTTTTGGACTCGTTTAAGCACCCTGGTAACTCTGGTATAATTAAGAGTCACTCGTTCAATTAATTTTGACCAGTTCATTAGAGCAGTGTTCCAATGAATTTCCCCACTACTCCCTAAGATCCGGAGAGCGGTGTAGCTGCTTACTTGTTGAATTCTCATAAGGGGCTAGAAGAGGAAGGAAGCACTTCATTTCAGGGCAGTGACTGCTGATTTTTGCTGACCTTACTGCTGTGGTTATTGTTTCTTTTGCAGTTTATTGTTGCTTTCAGTTGGTACCTGGTTGCTTTCTGGATTCATTTGGAAAGTTACCTGTTTGGGGGAGTTTCTAGGCACAGCTGAATGTTTCTGTGGGGATTTGCTAGTGTGGCTGATTGTCTCTGGTGGTCAGGAGGGAATACTCGGTTTCAGTTCCGTGCAGAACCTGCTCATTGCTGGTTTTAGTTCTTTTATACATCTTATTTCACTTGGGAAACAGTTCTGCCAATGTTGTGGTTTTTTTAAGCCATTAACTTTCTAGGGCAGGAACTGTGTTTTGTCAGTACGGGCCCCGATCAGCAACACCAACACAGCGAACTACATACCTGTCGACAAAATTGACAGTTTGCCAACAGGTCGTTGTGTTGGTGCGCCTGACACAGTGGCACACTGTCTCCCAGTCCTGCATCCCCTCCCCGAATCAACTCCAACTCGGAGGTGAGAATCTAAAGTATGAGGGGTGTGGGGGCAGAGCCTCCCGCATGGGAGGTTTGGGAGACGAAGCCCCCCAATGAAAAAACAGACCAGGAGACAATCGGGATTTATGTCAACCACAACTTGCAGTCGACATAAATCCTGTTGATGTGATGCCGGTCGACAAAAGTGTTGTCGAACTGGCATCGTAGAGCCTGTTTACTCTTGCCCTGTAGTTTGGGGAGGGGTGCTAATTGTCTGGTTTGGCTCCTCAGCAGAGCTACTGCAAACTGCTACCTGGAGGTAGGGCTGAATCAGAGTGGTGTAGCTGCTTACCTCTTGGATTCTCATAAGGGGCTAGAAGAGGAAGGAAGCACTTCATTTCAGGGAAGTGACTGTTGATTTTTGCTGACTTTACTGCTGTGGTTATTGTTTCTTTTGCAGCTTACTGTTACTTTCAGTTGGTACCTGGTAGCTTTCTGGATTCATTTGGAAAGTTACCTGTTTGGGGGAGTTTGTAGGCGCAGCTGAGTGTTTCTGTGGGGGTTTGCTAGTGTGGCTGATTGTCTCTGGTTGTCAGGAGGGAATACTCAGTTTCAGTTCCGTGCAGAACCAGCTCATTGCTGGTTTTAGTTCTTTTATACGTCTTATTTCACTTGGGAAACAGTTCTGATGATCCTGTGTTTTTTTTTTTTAAGCCATTAACTTTCTAGGGCAGGAACCGTGTTTTGTCTAGCCCTGTAGTTTGGGGGAAGGGTGCTAATTGTCTGGCCTGGCTCCTCAGCAGAGCTACTGCTAACTGCTACCTGGAGGTGGGGCTGAATCAGAGTGGTGTAGCTGCTTACCTGTTGGATTCTCATAAGGGGCTAGAAGAGGAAGGAAGCACTTCATTTCAGGGCAGTGACTGTTGATTTTTGCTGATTTTACTGCTTTGGTTATTGTTTCTTTTGCAGCTTATTGTTGCTTTCAGTTGGTACCAGGTTGCTTTCTGAATTCATTTGGAAAGTTACTTGTTTGGGGGAGTTTGTAGGTGCAGCTGAGTGTTTCTGTGGGTGTTTGCTGGTGTAGCTGATTGTCTCTGATGGTCAGGAGGGGCCCATCCCCCACACCTCACACTCCACCCACCCCAGAGCATCACTTCCTTTATACTGTTAACCTAAGACAGCATACAGTACCAGCTGACTGCATATACACATACACTGTTAGCCATCTTATTTCAGTAAACAACATAGGCACATACCACACCCTGACATACATCTACATTCCTTGATACATTATCCCACTAAAGAGTATTGACAGTACACATGTATATAGCTGGGCACTAGACATGGAATCGAAGAAAAAAGCAGCAGAGGGTACAGGGCAATAAGAGGCAGTTAGGGCAAGGATAGTAGAAGGAAGATGATGGGTGTGGTGCTTTGCAGTGGATGTGGGGCAGAAGTGTTCAGAAAGACCTTCTGGACACTGTGGTCCTGCCCTATCTGCAGGCACCTCTCTGTGTTGAGGGAGGAGGTAGCTGAACTCCAAGCAGAGTTGGCGAGGATACAGGTGACCTTTCCGCCATACAGAGACCACCATGTCCACCGCCACTCCCTCAGAGGTTGCCAAGAAGGAGGGAAGGATGGACTATGGGGGGCTTGGGGAGGGTGCGGGAGGCAACATGGAGGCACATCCCCCACCTGGTGGCACTTCACAACTTGAATGCCATCCTGGCAGAACATAGAGATTGCACAGCATCTCCAGAAGTGAACACCATGGGGTTGAGGGGGTCATCCAGGATGGAACCCCAAGGGCAGATGCAAGGAGAACACACAGGAGGAGGAAGCAAATCCTGGTTGGGGGCGCCATTGTCCAGGGGATTGAGCTGGGATCAGGTAGCAATGGTGAGAGGGGGGTAATGTACCTACCTGGAGACAATGTTCGGAAGGAGGGCCAGCGAATCCTTAGAATTGCAAGGGCGGTAGCAAGGGGGGGGCTGGACATCATTATTCACTTAGGGACTAATGACCTGGCTAGAGAGGGGGTAGATGTAGGAGGAGTGCAGGAAGAGTTCAGGGAGCTGGGGAGGAGTCTTGTGCAAGTAGCACACTCTGTGACCTTCTCAGAGGTGCTACCTGTCCATGGCAAGGGGGAAAGGAGGGACATCTGCATAACTGAATTCAACAAATGGGCTGGCAGTATAGCCTAGAAGTTAGAGGAACGAGGTGTGAATGAGCTTGGTACATCCAGCAGAGCAGACCTGAGTTTGATTCTCAAAACCTCCACTTACATACTGTGTGACTGAGCAAGTCACTTAACCGCCCAGTGCTCCCAGGTCACCCCTGAAAACAGGCACTTGAGCCTTGTGGGCCTTACCCAGTTACCAAAGACTAAAATAAAATAAAAATGGCTGAAGAAATGGTGCAGAGAGGAAGAGTATGGCTTCACTGGGGACTGGAACCTCATCTGGAGGGATGAAGGACTATATTCTCCAGCTGGCCTGCATCTATCCAGGGGAGGCAAAGGTATCCTTTTGAGAAGTTTACATGCATCCTTAGTGATCATTTAAATTTGCCAAGGGGGGAGGCACAGACAGTCAAGGGGATTATCATAGTCCCCCCCTTACAGGACATAACTGAAAGCAGTGAGGACCCAATAACTAGCATAATATCTAACTGTAAAACTACCATGGTTACAAGTGGGGAGAGAACAGAAGGTACATCACTAATGCGGCCCAGGGCAAAAACCAATAAACAAGGAACATTAAGGGGGTACACAGAGTAGAAGATCATGTGAGGGAGCAATCTTAGACCTCATACTCTCAAATGGGGGCAGTGAGAGGATCTCAGATCTAGAAGTGGGTTGCCATCTGGGGACAAGTGACCATCAAACAGTGTGGTTCACGTTAAACTCAGCTACTGAGTCAAGCCATACAAAAGTGAGGGTACTGGACTTTAGGAGGGCTGACTTTGGCAAGATGGGAGAGTGCCTCAGAAAAGCACTAACAAACAGGCTAGAAGGAGGTGTGGAGCAACAATGGGGAATTATCAAACTGCCATCACAGAGGCAACAAGCCTTTGTGTGAAGCAAATAAACAAATCAAATGAAAGAAAAAGCCACTATGGTTCTCAAAGAGGTGGCTGTGAAAGTCAGGAAGAAAAAGATAGCATTCCGAAGTATAAGGAAACACAGAAGGAGCAGGACAGAGATGTACCAGTTAAGGTCAGAAAAGAAGCAGGAAGGGAAGTCAGAATAGCAAAGGCCCAAACTGAGGAAAAGATAGCCAACTCAGTTAAGAAGGGGGATAAAACCTTTATAGGTACATCAGCGAGCCGTAGAGAACAAAGGGAGGTACAGTGAGGCTGAATAGAATGAACGGTGGGTGGGCAGAGGGGACAGTGAATAGCAGGAATACTGAACAATATTTCTGCTCAGTATTCACAAAAGAGGAGGGAGTGCCTAATCCAATTAACAGAAGCACTCTTGATAGGGGTCGATCCCAGTCCTTTCACAGAAGAAAGGGTTCTGCAAGAACTCCTAAAACTGAAGGTGGACAAAGCAATGGGTCCTGATGGAATTCACCCCAGAATTCTAAAAGAATTAGGAAGGAACTAGTGAAACCACTGGCTACTCTTTTAATAAATCATGGGAGGATGATGTGGTACCCGAGGACTGGAGGAAGGCGGATGTGATTCTCCTTCACAAAAGTGGGACCAAGACACAGGCAGGAAACTACAGACCTGTCAGTCTGACCTCTGTGGTAGGAAAGTGATGGAGTCACTTCTGAAGGAAAGAATAGTTGAGTACCTAGAGGTCAGTGGAGCACAGGATCCAAGGCAGCATGGGTTCTGGCGGGAAGGCCATGTCAGACCAGATCTAATGAATTTCTTTGACTGGGTGACCAAAGTAGTAGACCAGGGAGGGCTGTGGACATGGCCTACCTAGACTTTAGCAAGGCATTTGACACAGTCCCACACAAAGATTATTAGTCAAATTAACCAGCCTGGGAGTGGGTCCCAGGGTGGTAGCCTGGGTAAAACATTGGCTGGACAACAGGACACAGAAGGTAATTGTAAATGGAGTCCACTCTGAAGAAAGGGCGGTTACCAGTGGGTACCGTAGGGTTCAGTATTGGGTCCAGTCCTTTTTAATGTCTTCATCAGTGACATTGCAGAGGGACTGGAAGGAAAAGCATGCCTTTTTGCAGATGACACAAAGATCTGCAACAGGGTTGATATACAAGTGGCGTGGAAAGGATGAAAAGGGACCTGGCAAGGTTGGAGGAATGGTCAGACGTATGGCAGCTAGGATTCAATGCAAAAAAGTGCAAAATAATGCACCTGGGAAACAAGAACCCAGGGGAAGAATACACAATGGGTGGGGAGGTAGTAACAACAACAAAACAGGAAAGAGGACCTGGGGGTAATCATATCAGATGACCTTAAGGTTAGCAAGCAATGTGAGAAGGCAGTAGGAGGGCCGGGGTATACTGGGATGTATAGGAGAGGCATCAGCAGCAGAAAACAGGAAGTTGTTATCCCTCTGTACAGACAGGTTGGTAAGACCTCATCTGGAATACTGTGTCCAGTTCTGGAGACCCCATCTGCAAGGACATAGACAGGATAGAGGCAGTCCAGAGAAGGGCAACTAAAATGGTGCAGGGTCTGCAAGAGAAGCCGTATGAGGAGAGACTAAAGGAGCTTAATATGTATACCCTTGAGGAGAAAGAAGGGAGGGGGACATGATAGAAACTTTCAAGTACCTCAAGGGAATCAACAAAGTCCAAGAGGGTAGCATCTTTCAGAAAAGAGACTTGCAAGAACAAGGGGACACAATTTAAAGATAGAAGGAGGGCAGTTCAGGGGCAATGTGAGGAAATTATTTCAAAGAGAGGGTAGTGGATGCATGGAACAGCCTTCCTGAGGAAGTTGGGTCTAAAACTGTGGGAGAATTCAAGAATGCATGGGACAGACATAAGGCAATTCTTGTGGGGGGCAGGAAGATATAGGCTGTTGGTTAACTAGGATCTGCGGCCTATCCTGTAGGTAGGGAAATGGGCAGACTAGATGGGCCTAGCGGTCCTTATCTGCCGTCAAAGTCTATGTTTCTATGTGCACAAATGCCCGCAGTCTGGGAAACAAAATCCCAGACCTAACAGCACTGACGGCAGACACAAACCTGGACATTGTGGTTATTACAGAGACATGGTACACAGTGAACCATGACTGGGATGCAGCCATACCAGGGTATACACTTTTTAGAAAGGCTAGGGAGGGGAAGAGAGGAGGAGGGGTTGCTATGTATGTAAAGGAAGGGATTAAAGCTACGGAGGCTCAGGGATCCAGGGAAGAAGCAGAGGCATTGTGGGTCACTCTGGAGTCAGGGAACAAAACAACCATCCGTGCTGGAGTAGTTTACAGGCCTTCTGTGCCGGGGGTGGATATAGATCTAGTATTAGGGGAAGCCATCCATAATATGGCAGCCAAAGGGGAAGTACTACTAATGGGTGACTTCAAAATGCTAGATGCAGATTGGAATACCCAGACTGCAAGTACATCAAGGACCGGGGACCTCATGTCTGCCATGCATGGGGCAAACCTAAAGCAGCTGGTGGTTGAGCCCACCAGGGAGGGGGCTGTACTGGACTTAGTGCTGACAAACGGGGACAGAATCATGGATGTTGAGGTGGGCAGTCCCCCTGGTACCAGTGACCACAGAACTGTGTGGTTTAGAGTCAATACGTTGGCAGAAGAAAGCCATTCAAAGTATTAAGATCCTAGATTTCCAGAAGGCCAGCTTCATGGAGATGGGGGAACAGCTCAAAATTGCCCTGGCAGCAGAAGATACAGGGGGAAGGGTAGAAGAACAGTGGCTTAGGCTCAAGAGATCCATATCAGGAGTGACAAATCAATGTGTCAGATTGCTTAGCAAAAGAAAGAAGCGGCCACTGTGGTTCTCTATGTCAGTAGCCGAGAAAGTGAGAGAAAAAAGTAAGGCATTCAGGAAATACAAAGAGACACAGAAAGAAGACAGACTGAAATATCTGAAGAAGCAGAGAGAAGCTGGAAGAGGGGCTAAGGCAAAAACGGAGGATGGAATAGCACAGGCTATTAAAAAGGGGGACAAGATCTTCTTCTGTTATATTAGCGAGAGGAAGAAGACCAGAAATGGTACTGTTAGGTTAAAGAAGGCAGAGGGTGGGTGAGTGGGTGGAGGATAACCTTGAAAAGGCTGAGATACTGAATAAATATTTTTGCTCAGTATTTACCAAAGAGGCAGGGGAAGGGCCAAGACTCACGAGGAAAGATGTACAGGGGGGAGAGGTGGACACCAGCCCATTTATGGTGGATAGAGTCTTGAAGGAACTAGGAAAAGTAGACAGACAAAGCAATGGGGTCAGACGGGATTCATCCTAGTGTTGAAGGAACTCAGGGAAGCCCTAGCAGGTCCACTGACATCCCTCTTCAACCAATCTCTAGAAATGGGGGAGGTACCTGGGGACTGGAGGAGGGCAGAGGTGGTCCCCCTGCACAAGACTGGAAGTAGGGAGGAGGCAGGCAATTGCAGACCTGTAAGCCTGACCTCAGTGGTGGGGAAGCTGATGGAGTCCCTGCTTAAGGAGAGGGTAGTGAAGTTCCTGGAGTCCAGTGGTGCAAAAGACCCAAGGTAGCATGGATTCACTAAGGGTAGGTCCTGTCAGACTAATCTTATCGATTTCTTTGACTGGGTGACCAGGTTGGTGGATCAGGGAGGGGTGGTGGATGTGGCCTAACTGGATTTCAGTAAGGCCTTCGACACCGTTCCTCATAGAAGGTTGCTTAACAAACTGGGGAATCTGGGTGTAGGCTGTAAAGTGGTAAAATGGGTTGGAAACTGGCTAAAAGGCAGGTCCCAGAGGGTGGTAGTAAGTGGCATAAAATTAGAAAAGGGGAGGTGATCACTGGGGTTCCACAGGGATCGGTGCTGGGTCCAGCTTTATTCAATGTTTTCATAAGCAACATTGCACAGGGACTGGAGGGGAAAGTATGCCTGTTTGCAGATGACACCAAGATCTGTAACAGAGTTGACTCACAGGAGGGGCTAGATAAAATGAGAAATGACCTAAGACTACTTGAGGAATGGTCAAGGGTTTAGCAGTTGGGTTTCAATACTAAGAAATGCAAGATAATGCACCTGGGACACAGAAACCCAAGAGAGGAATACAGGATGGGGCGGCAGGTTCTAGCTACCACAAGTCAGGAGAGAGACCTGGGGGTTATCACAGCTGATGACCTGATGTCAGCCAAACAATGCGAAAAAGCAGTGGGGAAGGCAAACAGAATGCTGGGGTGCATAGGAAGGGGTATAACCAGTAGGAGGAGTGAAGTGGTGATGCCACTGTATAGATCACTGGTGAGGCCTCATCTTGAATACTGTGTCCAGTTCTGGAGACCGCATCTCAGGAAGGACATAGACAGACTGGAAGCAGTCCAGAGAAGAGCAACAAAAATGATACATGGACTGCGCCACAAGCCTTATGGGGAAAGACTCAAGGAACTAGACATCTATTCACTGGAAGAGAGAAGAGAGAGAAGGGATATGATAGAGACTTTCAAATACCTTAGAGGAATAAACATGGCACAGGAGGGGAGCATATTTCAGAGAAGAAAGTGCACAAGGACAAGGGGACATAACATGAGGCTGGAGGGAGGGAGGCTTAGAGGGAATGCTAGGAAGTATTTTTTCACAGAGAGGGTGGTGGGTCCATGGAACAGCCTACCAGCAGAGGTGGGGGAAGTGAAAACAGTACAGGGATTCAAAAGTGCATGGGATAAGCAGAAAGGCACCCTGCTGTACAGCAGAGCGGGGGAAAGGCAGTCCAGATAAGAGTAGGGATTGCCAAACCAAGTAGGGAAATGAGCAGACTAGATGGGCTGTATGGTCCTTATCTGCCGACATATTCTATGTTTCTGTCATCCAATTGACCTAAAGATGGAGCAGCCTGTTGTTTTTTTTCTTTTCAGTAATATAGGTATTGCTTTTAATAAACTATGGTTCAGACGTAGCAAGGAGTTGAGCCAATGTATTCTTTTCAGTTTTGCCCGATTCCTGATCTCTCAGACCCAAAACATTCTGATGTCACTGTCAACAGTATTAGACAGTAATGGGCTGCAAACACACTAAAAAGCATAAATCAAAACAAAATACATTTAACATTTCTTAAAGATACACAGGGCAGCATATCTGAAGCTTGAGCAGAGCTCTGGGCAAAGTCTCCTACTTGGTGTGCAAATTAGCCCAAAGTGCTCAGAGTGGCATATTCAAACATGCACAGAGCAAATTTTGCCTCTGCAACTGATGTTTGAATATACCGCCTTATGAGGGCAGTGTAATGAAAGTGCAAACTGAGGGCAAAGCCCACTCAGGCCTATGAAAGGGAAAAAAGCTGGGGGTAAATGAACAGGCATTCCACACAAAAAAGTCCTATACTAGAACCTTATCATGCAAATTACCTTTTTGCCCATACAGGATACTAAGAGGTCATTTGCATCTCATTGTGACCTCATTACCTAGTGAGGTGCAAGCATTTGCTTACTATATTGTATGGAGGGCTGTCCCTCCTCTGTCGTTTCACCTTCATCTCCCTAGTGCCAGATGTGTTGCAATCCCTTGTATCTTTTGTGGCCCCCCTTCCCGATTTCTAGTACAATATATGTGAAAAACACATTTATCCCTGATGTCTAGTAGCACCCCCCATTTCCAGTGCCTATTATGGCACAATATGCCCCGATTCCCAGTGCCTGATGTCACTAATACGCTCTGCTGGTCGAGCCCTCTGTTCCCACAGTGCCAACCTCAAAGGGTGATAGTGTGAACAGGGGACAGACACGGTAACCATCCTGTCTGCTTTGGGTCCGAATAACCTACTAGCTTTAAGTCCTGGGGGTCAAAATGTGAACCTTGTGCTAGCATACCCAGTTAACAGGTTCAGATATGTACCCTCTTCGGGAATGCAGCACAATCCTTCACCCAGTGTCACCCATCTAGGTTTCCAAAATGTACCCTTATGACTCAATATGAGACCTAGGTATATTCTTACCTTTTTTAAGATTAGTAACACATTCAAGCCCTTAACAGCTGTCAGACTTTTAAACACTGATTCAGCATTCACATACAAAAGAAACTGAGAAAAAGCACAGGCAGTATTTCAAAGAAAATATTGTTTGCTAAACATTGTAAAATAGGTAAAATATCAAACACAGAACAAATATATCAACAACTTACAGTCACACAAAATAAATGGGAAGTTACAGAACACAGACGCCTACCAAAAAAAATACTTAAGTTTCAGTTGAATTATTTTTTTTTTTTTAAAGTGCCTAGTTACCAGTCTACAGACTGTGTGTGTCTTTACTTTTCAGGGAGTTCTTCTGCCACAAACTTCTCTTGCAAGCAGTATTCAAAAGTCAGTTCTCTCCACCTCCTCGTGATGCCACCCATGAGGTCACTGTTAGATCTAGGATAAATATGTAATCCGAGTATGGGTATCCACAAGGATGTATTTTATTACAGAGAAAAATCAGCAACTAGCAATTTCCTTAAATATGAGTCTCTGATCAAAACATTTCTCTTTGATCTGTCTGCTGGTTTCCTGCTTTGCAAGAATGATCTTAGGTTTATGACCTAACAAGGTTCTGTGACCAAATGGTCTCTTCCTGCAGGAATCATAAAATTTTATGAGGTTCCAACTTCAAAAGCAAGAGCAGGTTATAAGAGGTAATAAACTGTCCCTCTGGAAGGAAGGCTTTTAATTAGTGGTTTCCTTGGTCAGTTTAACATAATGCTACTTCAGCAACACTGACACCTTGGAGGTCAAAGGTCAAGTCTCTCACTCACTGGCTGACTTGTGTGCCAGCAGACAATCACATACACATACCATTAATTTATAATACAAATAGCATACATATAACAATAAGCAGATGGCAGAGCGTCACACCTGATACTAACATACTAAAATGCCAGCAGAATAGGCCTAATAGTCTTTCGTGCCTGCTCGTTTGGTCAGCCCTCACCCTGGGAGATGACCTTGCTGCTCCCCTCTCTGGCTTCTCCCTTCCCAGTTCCAGATATTTTCGCTGCACTGGATTTTGCTTCCAGAACCCTTCCCCTGTACCTGTCCCACCTCCTCTTGAACCCCTCCACCATCTCTGCCTCCACCAGCCCCCTGGGCAGAGCATTCCATGGCTCCACCACCCTCTCTGTGAAGTAGCACCTCCTCCTTTCTCCCCTGAATCTTCCCCCTCAAGCTTCCACCCATGCCCTCTAGTTGCCCCCTCCTCCTTCCTTCGAAGCACCCTGACTGCTCCCCCCCTATTTATCCCCTTCATGTACCTGAAGACATCTATCAGGTCCCTTCTGTCTTCCAATGTGTACTGTACATATTTAGCTCTTCGAGCCTCTCCCCATAGGTCCTGTCCTCCAAGCCCCAAATCATTTTGGTTGCCCTCCTCTGGACCCTCTCCAGGAGTTTAATGTCCCTCTTTAAGTGTGGCCTCCAAAACTGCACGCAGTACTCGAGGTGCAGCCTCACCAACCAGTTATACAGAGGGAGTATCATGCCTTCTGATATGATAAGATACATTTTTATATTTGGTGTCCAGTGGCAGCCCCCCCCCACAAGTAGTCCTCACCTACAGTATCACCTACCCATCCTGGTACAGCCTGGTGGCTGGCACAATCCTATGTGGCTTGCCACCATCTGCCCTGCAAGTCAGTGTATTACCAATCAACTGCTTAACATGCAAGTACATTCTACCAATAGAACAGTTACACACTCACTGTAACAGTAGATCTTCGAGAGAATCTCTTTCAGCAGGACACACCTATGAAACTAAAAGTTGCCAGGCACTAGGACCACACAGAAACTTTTGTAAAAAGTCCACTAGGGGCCGCCTATGATGACGTCAGCTCTCCCATATAAATGTGGGTGGCCCTCTCCCCCCCCAGTTCCCCACTGGAAATCATGCTTGAAAAACCTCCTTGTAGGGGACCCGGAGACGAGAACCTATGGCTCTGCTGACCAGGCGAGGCAGAGAGCAGCAGACAGACTCTCATGGAGAAGGAGAGAGCATTCACCAGAGTCTCGGGATCTGATAGGTGGATGGAGGGTGGGACAGCATGGCCTAATAAAAGATTCTCTCAAAGATCTACTATTACGGTGAGTATTTAACTGTTCTATCTTCTTTGAGGATATCTCTTTCATCAGGCCACACCTATGGAATGAGTACCAAGCAGTACTGAGCATAAACAGTTTGGGTGTCAGGAGCTGACAGGCCTAAGAAAGTAGGTCTTGGAGCACAGCTAGACTGAAGCCAGACCTTTTTCATGAAGCTATGTCCAGACTGTAGTGTTTAGTAAAGGTGGGGACAGTACTCCAGGTAGCAGCTGCACAGATTTCAGCAGCAGAGACATTTTTAAAACATGCAACAGCTGTAGCCATGCCTCCAGTGGAATGACCACAAACAACCCCAGGAAGTTCCTTACTGTATTTACTATAACAAAAAGCAATACAGTTTACTAGCCATTTGGACAGGCACTGTTTGGAAACTGGAGTGCCCTCTTTCCCAGGGACGAATGAAACAAAAAGTTGTGAGGACTTCCTGCAGTCCTTCGTGCAGTGTATATATGACCAGAGTATTCTATGTACACCTGAAGTATGGAGCAGTGCTTCCCCTGGATTGGCATGCTCAGGAAATAAACTGGCAAGTGGACGGTTTGATTTAAAGTAAATTCAGACACCACCTTTGGTAAAAACTTGTGATTAGTGTCTTTGTGGTTAAATCAAGTAAGGAGGCTCACACATTAGAGCCTGCAGCTCTGAAATCCTTCGAGCAGAAGTAATGGCAACCAAAAACAATGCTTTCCAAGAAAGGAAGCATAGACCACAAGTTGTGGCCAGCTCAAAAGGAGCCAGAGTAAGTTTTTCCTAACACAAAAATCAAGTCTCAAGCCAGGATTGGATTACGGATAGGAGGCTTCAAGTGCATCTTAAAAACGTTCGCCCACCTCCAGCTGGGCCACCATACTACCCTCAATAGGCACATGGAAAGTGGAGATGGCAGCCAAGTGCACTTTAGTGGAGAAGTACGGCAGGCCTGCATCTGATAAGGACAGTAGATACTCTAAAACATGAGGTAAAAGGGTCTAACTGATTAGAAGCGGTCCACAAAGCAAACCGCTTCCACTTCATGGAATAAGTGGCCCTGATAGAAGGCTCTTTAGCAGCCACCAAGACATCAGCCACCTTTTGGGAGATCCCAATTCTAGCAATGGCTATGTTTTCAGGAGCCATGCATGTAGGTGAAGTGATTTGAGGTCTGGATGGACCAGGGTTCCCCACTTCTGTGACAGAAGTCCCTGGCATAAGAGCAGGGGTACTGGTGGTTCCACTGCCAGCTGCTGCAGTGAGGGGAACCAGATCTGTTGAGGCACAGGTGAGCAATGAGGATTACAGTTGCCCCCTCCATCTTAAGTTTGAATAACACCCTCTGAATTAGGGGGAAAGGAGGGAAGGCATACTAAACCTTCCCTTCCAAGAGAGGGACAATGCATCTTACCAGAAAACTCCAGGCCCTGGAATGAGGGAGCAGAAAAGCTGCACTTTTGCATTCTGTGGGGACGCAAAAAGGTCCAACTCTGGATGACCCCATCTGTTGAACAGGTCTTCTACCACTAAGGTCAACAGTTCCCATTCATGCATTCTCGACCATGACTGACTTAACCTGTCTGCTAAGACATTTTAGATGCCTGGAACATGTACTACTGACAGTTCTAGACCATGTTCTAGAGCTCAATACCATGTCTCATTGCCTCCCTGCAGGGGAAAGAGTTAGTTCCCCCTTGTTCGTTGATGTAATGCATCACACTGATGTTATCCACCTGTACTAATAGAGGACCTGGGAACAGGTGAGCCTGGAAGGCCTGTAGGCCATACAGAACAGCTCTCATATCTAGAACATTTATATGCAGAGTACTCTCCACTTTGGACCATACACCCTGCATCTAATGGTGCCCTAAATGTGACCCCAGTCAATCCCGAGGCATCAGTTGTTAAAATCTGGTGAGGAGAAGAGATCAGGAAATGAACCTCCATTAGCAGGTTGCTGGGATCCATCCACCACTTGAGCACCTTTCATATGGAAGAGATTACTAGAACCCTCTATTCTAGATCATCTGTGAATTGATCCCACTGAACTCTCAAGGTCCACTGAGGGATCCTCATATGCAGCCTGGCCAGAGGTACTCTAAAAATGGCTGTTGCCATTAGGCCCAGAAGCCGAAGGAATGTTCTGGCTGTGACATATCGGCTGTTACTAACTAGCTGGGGCTGTGCAGTCAAACGCTCAGCCCTGTCCAAAGTCAGGAAGAATAAATTTCTTCATACTTACCGTAATTTCCTTTTGTTAGCTCCAACAATGTCAATGGGTAATTATAATAACTGGGCACTGTTCACCCCTACCAGGGGAAATGGCACAGACCAAGCTTTAGAATGTTGGGCACATGAGGATTCCAAGCAGCAGCAACTCCCCTGTCACTACTGACCTCGCAGTGCCATAATGAGCTATACATTTTCATACATTATAACCAGGTACCTGTATGCAAGATTCCTTAATACTGTAAATAAATGCTGCCTTACTTTCTTGGCAGACAACCGAGGAGGAAAATGGTCTCCATTGGATTCAAGGTCTGGATGACTCGGTCTTCCCCCAGGAAAGAGCAATCAGGCAACAAGGAAGGCTCCACATCAGTCACTCATCTGGAAAACAGGCTAACCACAGAATAAGGCTCAACTTTCAGGCAACAACTGAATGCAGTGAGACTACCTCCAACAAGGAAAACACTTCAAGAGCTATCAGTAAAGCTGTTAACCTGCAATCGCAGACTGATTGAAAAATAATCCTTTTCTTTTTGTATTTTGTTTACGAGTACAGTACAGCAAAACACAAGAGGGATGTCCAAAAACAGAGTAGGGGATTTTTAATAAACAGGACATCCCTCCTAGCATACAGGATAAGATTCTCCTACCAGAACCAGGCTCCTGGGAGGGTCCCATTGACAATGCTGGAGCTAACAGAAAAGGAAATTATGGTAAGTATGAAGAAATTTCTTCTTTCTATAGTGCACCACATTGTCAATGGGTAATCATAACAACTGGGTTCTAAGAAGCAGTACCCAGACATACTGGGAGGGGGAAGAAGATTATCCCATATGCCAGAGGCAAGCACTGAGAATTACTTGCTAACTGCTGACTGTAGCACTCTGCGACCACAACTGCATCAGTCGAACTCAACATCCAAGATGGATGTTTTGTGAGCGCGTGGATGGAAGACCATGTAGTTGCCTTGCATAACCTTAAAAAAAACAATGCTTCACCTGTCTTGTCTTGTAGCGCACAACACTGCTTCCAGCGGCTAAGATCTGGCATCACGGGGCACAGCCGAGGGAGTTACCACCCGGGTGAGTGGGAGGAGCCAGCTTGAAGACGTTCCAGCAAGTCTTAAAGGGGAAAGGACGCTGCCAGAAAGTTTGGATGAACATCATATACGGTACCACTCTTAAAACTACTGTTATAGGTGAGTAACCTGTTTTTTTTCATCCCTAAAGTGCTCATGGCCTTCCAGAAAATAGGCCTTTCATCCTCCTGTCCGCAATCTCTTCATCCAAAGAGAAGGAAGTGCACGAGTTGGATTTATCATGCACCGTTAGGATCTATTGGGCCCGCTGGAGAATGCGCTCCCTACAGTAGCAAGCCCCACCTTGTAATAGGCGAGTGCTTGCCACAGAACCAAATTGTGGAGCCTATGCTCAGTCTCTGAGGTGTGGTTGGTGAAGTACACCAGGAGATTCATTACCTTGTTAAGATGAAACCCCCACGCAACCTTTGGGAGGAACTTTGGGTTGGGGCGAAGGGCAACCTTGTCCCTGTGAAAGACTAGGTAAGGAGACTCCACTGAAAGTGCCTGGAGCTTGCTGATCCTTCTGGCTGACGTGATAGCCACCAAGAAGGTGGTCTTCCATGACAGGTGAGATATTTCACACCTGTGCATCGGTTTGAATGGCTTGCCCATGAGCTTTGCCAACACCAGCAACAAGTGTCATGGTGGTGGTGGTTCACGCACTGGCGGGGAAATGTGGTTGAGGCCTTTGAAAATGCATCAGACCACCTTCACCTCCGCCACTGACTGCTGACCAGTCCATGCCCAGTAAGCAGAGATGGTTGCCAGGTGCACCTAAAGGGTCATCGAACAAAGGCCCGACTGAGAGAGGGACCATAAGTAGTCAAGGATGCTAACCACAGGACAAGACATGGGGTCCAACCCCTTGCCCTGACACCAAATGGAGAACCTCTTCCATCTGAAGGCACAGCATTTCCTAGTCGACTCCTTCCGGAACGCCTCAACCACAGTGAGAATATTTTCGGAGCGACCCAGAGCCTAGAACTCTAGCCACTCAGTAACCAGGCTGTCAGGCACAGGGTGTGCAGTAATGTGAGCGAGTTTTATTGAGTGTCTCAATTTGAGTGACTCAATAAAACCGCTCATAGTAAGAGCGACTCTAGAATAACGTAGAGGAGTACTGTACAGTGAGTGTAGCAGTGAGCTACACTTGCTAAAGGAGGATATGGGGGATTTGTTTGGCCAAGTCCTACCGAGCTGGCCATTTGGCGCAGCGGCTTGAGCCACTGCCTCTGCAGCTGGTGGACCTGGGTTCGGGACTGACTGTGGAAGAAATGTTTTTTTTTTTTTTTCTTCATTCCTCTAAGTCCGCTCCCCTTGGAGTCGATAATAGTTAAATTGGGGGGTGCGGGTGGCGCAGTCCCCTGCATAAAAAGTTTCATTTTGCTTGCCATCCTTGAGGGAGTAAGTGACCGCTGTTTGCAATGGTCGGTGTAATGTTGCTCACCCTTTTTGTTTAGGACGCATTTCTCCTTGCTCTTTTTGTTCAGTGAGACTAAAAACTCACCTTTATCACATAGAACCAGGTGCAGGGATTGAAGGTCCGGGTGGAGTACTTTCCCTTGATTGATGGAAAGCAGGTCTCGGCATGGGGAAGATGCCTCAGGAGCCTGCAGCTGAGGCTGAGGAGATCAGGGTACCAGAACCGGCGTGGCCAGTCCAGAGTCACCAAGATCACCTGTGCCTTGTCCCTGCTGGCCTTAAGCAACACTTTGTGGATCAAGAGAATCGGATGGAAGGCACAGAAGAGGCCTGGGGTCCAGGGCCTCGAGAAGGCATCCCCCTGCAGTAAGCCCTGCTGAGGAGGGCAGGCACAATACAGCATCAGCTTTGCATTCTCCCTGGAGGTGAACAGGTCCACCTGAGGGGTGTCCCACTGGGAGAAAAGGCTGTGCACTACCTCTGGATGGAGTGACCACTCGTGAGATGCCTCGCCCACCCGGCTGAGGGCATCCACCAGCTGGTTGGAGGCCCCAGCCACATGGATGGCCAGGAGATCTGCCTCCAAGCTGCGCATGAGGGTCCCAATGCAGAGAGCTTCCTTGCACAGAGGCAGGGAGTACATCCCGCCCTGCTTGTTGAGGTAGTACATAGCCATGGTATTGTCCATCTGGACCTGGACCAACTGACCCCGAACATGAGGAGCAAAGGCAGTAAGTGGGAGCCAGACTGCTCGGAGCTCCAGCAGGTTTATGTGACATCGGGACTACTCGGGGGTCCAGAGCCCGTGGACTCTATGTTCTCCCAGGTGGGCACCCCAGCCCACTAGAGAGGCATCAGTTGTTAGGATGACCGTTGGCTCTGGGTTGACAAATGGGATCCCTTCCTGCAGATATTCTGGGACTAACCACCATTGGAGGGCATCCCACATCCACTGGGTTACAGTGACTGTCTGGATGAAGTGACTGCTATGCTGAGACCACTGGCTGGCCAGCTCCCACTGTAGGAAGCGTATTCTCCAGCGGGCCCAATGGACCACTTTGGTGCAGACTGCTATGTAACCCAGCAGGCACAGGAAGTCCTGCGCAGGGCGCAATTGCCCAATGAGAAATGATTGGGTAAAGGAGGAGACAGCCTCCACCCTGTCTACCGGGAGCCGAGCCCTGGCTCTGCAAGAATCAAGCTCCGCCCCGGTGAAGTTGATCACCTGTGAGGCATGAGTTCTGAACTGGCCTCATTGAGCAGGAGGCCAAGAGAAACACAGGTCTGGTGGGCCAGGTCCCTGGACCACTCCACCTCCAGCCTGGAGGGACCTGTGATCAGCCAGTCGTCCAG
Organism: Neoceratodus forsteri; assembly: GCA_016271365.2. Classification (NCBI taxonomy): domain Eukaryota; kingdom Metazoa; phylum Chordata; order Ceratodontiformes; family Ceratodontidae; genus Neoceratodus; species Neoceratodus forsteri. The sequence goes on from JADMNL010000025.1 coordinate 359,091,512, forward strand.
GTAGGGGTAGACCCAGATGACTCAGCACCTCAGATAAGCTGCCACCACTGTAATGCACTTGGTGAAGACTCTGGGGGCCGAAGACAGGCCGAGTGGCATAGCCTGGAATTCATAGAGGGTTCCCTCTGCATGGAAGTGGAGGAACCGTCTGTGAGATGGACGGATCGGGAAGTGAAAGAATGCATCCTGAAGATTCAAAGAGCAGAACCACATATTTTGCTCTAGGGATGGAATGATCTGAGACAGAGTGACCATCCTGAAGGTGCGCGATTTTAGAAACTTGTTCAGGTCGTGCAGATCGAGAATGGTGCGCCATCCCCCTCCATTTTGGCACCATGAAATACCTGGAGACAAACCCTGGGTGTTCTGGAGGATCCACAACTGGAACCAAGATCTGCTTGTGGAGGAGCTGGGCAATGTCATCCTGTAGGGAAAACAGAACGTCTGCAGATACCATGTCCTCCCATGGGGCACAGGCTCAGCATGGCAGGTACTGCTCAAATTCCAGAGGCAGACCCTGACCTACCACCTCGAGAAACCATCTGTCCATGGTGACAGCGAACCAGAGAGAAAGTAAGTGGCAGAGCTGACTCCCACAGGAGGACCTGGGGTAGCGTGACGGGCCTGAGGGAGGCACCCCTCATCCCATCACTGGGCAGGCTGGAGGCAGAGGAGGGCCTGGCTGAAGAACCACTGGGGCCTCTTCCTCTAGGCTTGTGGACAACCAAGGCCACTGACTTCGGCTGAGGTCGTCAGGCCTGAGCCTGCTGCCCAGCTTGGGGCTGGGCTGCTTTGGCTGCAGGAGTGGAGGTAAACTGAAAGGGCTTCTTCTTCTGTTGTTTGGAGCCCTTGGGGTCCTTCTGAGTGGATGTCAAAGAGTCCAAGGTGGCACTGGACTTTTCAATGCAGGTAAAGGTGACCCTCAACCCCGGGCCTGAACAGGTCAGTGCCCAGGAAGAGAAAATCTGCCAGTTTATGTTGGGTATCTGCCGTGAAGGTTGAGATCCTCAGCCAAGCCCTGCAGTGTACAAGTCTCCAATGTCCATGGCCGTCTGGAGCTGTTGCTTGGCCACAGCCCTACCCTGATCTTGGACCTGTTTGACTATGGTCTTGAGGTCTGCAGGAAGATGAAGCACATCATCCAAAGAGCCCAACAACGCATGGGAGAAGTGAGCCATCAGAAGGGCTGAGCTTGCCTCGGTGAAGGCCAAGCGAGAAGGCAGCATAGACCTTTTTCGCCAAATGGTCCAATTTCTTGGACTTCTTATCAGGTGATTTGTCAACGTCCCCCACATTGCCTGAAGCGCCTAAACACAAAGTCAGCCACCAAGCCTTCAGTTGAGGGATGCTCTGTGAAACCCAAAAGGGAGTCGTTAGGGACCGCGTTCTAATGGGTCATCTGGGCAGACAGTGCTGAGCAGGAGGCAGGTCGCTGCCAAAGCTCCAATGTAGGGCCAAGAATGGCCTCTACGACTGGCAAGGCTTCCCCAGTGGAGTCACCCTGGTCCAAGTTCTCAGTAAGAGGGTACCGAGCCCTCTTCTGAACGGGCTCCATCTTCAGACCCATGGACTCAGAGATCAGGCGGAGGAGGTCTGTGAAAGAGGTAAGGCCTTCGTCCATCAAGAGCCTCCCAGCTGACTCCACATCCACCAGATGGGAGTGTAAGGAGGAACCTTCAGACCCAGAGTTGTCATCGAAGAGGGGTAGACTGCTTGAGTCCCCACTGACCCTCTGCGGATGGTCAGAGGTGACAGTGACTGACAGCCAATGGGGAAGACCCAAGGCCAGCTGAGACTCCTTGGTTGGAGCGCTGGTTTTTGGCTGTTTAGGTGGTGGCTCCACCATAATCAGCGGAGATGCCGGAGTAGGCTGAACCAGGACTGGACTGGTCAGCTTCTGAATTGGAGAAGGCATTGGCCTCTGCAGCAAGAGCCAAGTGATGGCTGGGGTAGGGGCTGGAACCGGCTTCATACCTCCCATCAGTAGCTCTTGCCATATGAGACCCTTGAAGCGTCGATACAACTTGCGCCAAAGTCTCTCCTCACCAGAGGAGGACGAGGATGAATAGTAGCAGTGGCGCCGCTTTCCTGGGCATCGAGAGTGGGAGCACCAATGTCGATATGAGTCACTCAACTGGAAGTAAGACCGAGACCTTGATCAAGACCACAGGGGGACTGGTGGGGGGTCTCAGAGGGTGTCGGCGAGTGCCGAGGCACCTCTGGCTCTTGGTCGATGACCAGGGGTGGTGGGTCAGTGGACTGATCCGTCCCTCCCAGTTGTGTCAAGACCGGAGTCCTGGACGGAGTAGTGTCAGCCTCCTCAGTTGACTGGCTCCAGAAAAATCTCGGTCGGAAGATCGACCAGCGTCTTGGCGAACTGGCCCGATGGGGTTACCGTGGAGCTGGTGGCCTGGGCCGAAGATTCCACCAAAGTCAGATCAGAAGAAATGTGGGAATTGGAAGCCCTAGACTGAGAGTGTTCCTGATCCCACGATAGACAGTGAGTCTGTTTTTTTGACTCCTTTTTAGATTTTGACTTGTGTGCCAACAAGGGGCCAGTCTGTGAGTCGAGAAAGCCTGGTACAAGTCTTTGAATGCCCCCGTGAAGGAGGCACCCAAAGGGAGTGGCAAAAAGCCCAAAGCCGAGGAGGACTGAGCTGAGGCCTGGGCCGCCGAGGCCTCCTCCATAGTTGCTAACTGTTCAGTGAACCCTGCAGCTGTGGAGACCACCTGGAAGGCATCCTTTGATTTGACCGGCGGGTTCCATTTGCTAGGATGGCCTAACATGAGTTGGGCGCGACAATCTTCTGCAATGGCTGGGTGAAAAGAATGACAAATATTGCAGGCCTGGAGATCATGCTCGTGGCCCAGGCAGTACTCTCACATGGTGTGCAAATCCATTTGGGTCATTTTTTGCCCATATAGCTACTGCCAGAACCCCGAAGCGGACTTGTCCATCGCGGTCTGAAGGTAAAAGCCTGAAGATTAAATTTTTCATTCTGGAAGTAAATTCAATGATTTAGTAGCAAAGGGCCTACTCAGCACGAGAGCGATAAGGAGGGAACCTGCTTCTTCCAGCGGAAAGAAAGATCTGGCATCATGGGGTAGAGCCAAGGGACCCGGGTGGTTGGGAGGAGCCAGCTTGAAGACATTCCAGCAAATCTTATAGGGGAAAGGACACTGCCAGAAAGTGTGGATGAACATCATATCCACGTCCCTAGAACAGAACCATTCTGAATACCACCTGTCCTTATGCCTAATAAGGTATGGCTCCTTAAGAGAAAAACCTGTAAAACAACACATCCAGTGATATGGACGATAGCAGTCTGAAAAACTCCTTGCAGAGAGCAATCAGAACCCAATTCAGATTTATTTATTTAGTGTTTGTTGAATGGGTAAGTGCACTAAAAAACAACATTGTCTATTTTCAGGCACGACCCTGGAGAGTTACAGACAAAAGCAGCATATTGTAACAGAGGAGTTCCTGACAGCATATAGCACAGAAAACAGTTGGGTACATGCTAAACACATGGTATACAATGAATATACACAGAGAGTACAAGGAATTCAACAAGCAATCATCACTGTAAACAAAAACAAAATAACACATGTAGGTACAGAGGGCACCATGAAACAGAGGTCGGGAAGAATTACCCAGAGGATTAATGGGGGGGGGGGGGTCAAGGGTAAGTGGCCAGCAGCTTGGTTCTAAGAGCAGTGATCAGAGATAGGGGAGTCTCAGAAGTGGTAGTGGGGCCTTGAGGTGAGACAAGAACCAGGTCAGTACTCCATATAGTTTAGGGGCAAGAGTATTTGTCCTTGATTTGTTGGTGGCTTTTGAGGCCATTTTTAAAGATATGGTGGGACTGTGCGTGTTTCAGTTCCTTAGGGAGAGCGTTCCAGAGTTTTGGTCTGGACACTGCAAAGGCATACTCGCCCATCCTAGTGTTGAATTTGGGGATATCCAGTAGAGAGTTGTCCATCGAGCGCAGGGAGTAGGTTGGTAAGAAAGGTTTGAACCTGCAAGTGATAGACTCGGGAAGGCCTTCTCTGATTATTTTGTCTATGGTGCAACCAGCGGCATATGTCCGGTTAGAGGGAAGGGAGAGCCAGCCTAGGTCAGCATAGAGCACACAGCGATGGATGCCCCTTGGCATAGATAGAGCAAAATGACAGATGCTGTTATAACAGGTCTCCCATTTGCTTAGAACAGCATTACTTGTATCCATGTATGATAAGAGGCCATATGTGAGGCCAGGCCTTAGTACACCCTGAGCAATAGTGAGTCTCACAGCAGATCCCACAGAAGAACCGGAGATCCAGACTCCAGAGGTGTCCTACTAAACATGCGCCTATTAATTGCTAGGCAAAAAACACAGGGTGCTCCAAGAGCCGAAACCTGGACTCTTAGCATACTCAATGCCAGCCCCTTTGCCACACCTGCCTGTAGAAATCCAATTCTGTGGAACAGAGGCCGTTGAAGGTTTAAAATCCTTCTCTTCTGGCCCAAGATAAAAAGAGGTGGCCCTTACTGGAGCACAGGCTTTGGACATAGAGAATTTCTGGCAGCCATCAAGGTGTCGACTAGTTTCTCTGAAAACCTTTTTTTTTTTTTTTTTATAGGTGGGGCCTCCTGCTCTCAGGAGGCAGGCCACGACCTGCATCATTCCTGGATTTATTTGGTGGAGAATGGGATCCTGACAGCACGTCTCTATGCACCAGAAGGCAGAAGGGTGCTTTGCTGAGCAAGATTCCCTAAGTCAGAGAACTACGGCCTTCTTGGCCACACTGCAGCTAATAACAGGCAGCCTCTTTTATATTTATTTATTATTCCTTTTTTTTTTAAAGACTTTGGAAGAAGAGTTTGTAGAGGAAGCATACACTCTGCTGAAGGACCACTTCTGAGGGAGAGCAACAAGTGCCTCCAGCTGTGCACACCGAAAATGACTGAAGAACCATTTCAGATCAGAGCATTGTGGTGGATGCGAACGAATCTATCTGAGGTCAACCAGACTAGCTGCACAGGAGTTCTAAAATCTTCAGGTTCAACCTCCACTCCATGGGGTGAACATTTTCGCAACTTAGACAGTCTGCCTGAAGGTTCAACTCCCCTGCAAGGTGAATTGCTGACAGGTCGGCAACTTCTCGAAACATCTCCCTTCTTGTGCCGACTTAATGTTTATGTACGCAATGCTTAGCAGCATGGTCGAAACTGAAGGGAAGCTAGGCGAACCACCTCCATCTCCCAAACATTGATGTGGAGATGCTATTCCAGGACTGACCAAGTTCCCAGAGTGGGAAACTGGCTCCGGCCCACTCCTCATCCTTGTAAGCTGACATCTGTTGTGAGAATTAACTCTGGGAAGTTCTAGTGGAACCCTTGCTCAGATCCTGCACATCCACTTACCAACTCAGGGAGTGACGAAGCTAAGGGGTGAAGGGAAACCTGGCTGATAATCCTCCGATGAGGGATCCCAGGCTGTCAGTAAATCCATTTGCATTGGCTGCATCTAGAAGCGAGTCCAGGAGATTAAAACTACTGCTGCCTGTCCTGAGGCCAAGAAACCACAGCAGACTGAGGGCAGATGCCAATGACTGCGTCCTGAGTCAGTGGAATTTGGTCAATAATGTCTCCTTCTGGAAAGGTGAGAAACCTTTCCTGGTTTAATGTGGAAAATTACCACCAGGCATTTCAACGTCTGAGACAGCTCAGGAAAGCTCTTCTCCCGGTTTACCCCTAGCCATGCAACTCTAGCATCTCTAGAGTCCTGAGTACCAGGGACAATGTTGTTGCATGAATAAGCAGATCATTCAATCAGGATAGACATGATGCCCGTTCTGATGAAATTGAGCCACCAGGACTATCAACACTTTCAAGGAACTGGGGGAGGGGGGGCGATGCACGGGTGAACAGAAGCGCCCTGTACTGGAATGGTTGACCCAGTATCAAGGACCGGAGATACTCTAAGTAGGACAGATGGACAGGAATGTGGAGGTAGGCGTCCATCAGATGTATTGGGGCTTAAGAAGACCCCTTGACTGAGCAGCCCGGTGACTGACCTCAGGGACTCCGTACTGAAAGGCATGTGTTGCACAAACTTGTTCAGGCACTTTGAATCTAGAATGCGCCTGAAAACCCCCAACTTCCTGGGAACTATGAAATAAATCCAATAGGACCCTGACATTGTTCAATTAGCGGGACCTGTATGATGATCCCGAATGAAAGAGGGGGTCAGGGTCTCTGACAACATCTGGCCTAGCGATGTCCTTGAAACTGTGGCGGATGAAGTGTCCCCTAATAAGGTGTCTGACATTGTTTTTGGCCCATCTTGAGGAAAACTCCTGTAGTCTTGGGAGACCTGGATAAAATTAATTGGGAAAAACTTCTGGTGCATAAAACAGTAGCAGAAATGTGGAACATTGTTAAAGATAAACTTTTTAACATGTGATAAACACATAAAGAAGGTTTGTATATACAACAGAAAGGGTAAGACGGCTAGATGGATAACAAAAGCTTTAACAAAACGTTTAAAAACAAAGCAAAACTTATATAATAAAGCTAGAGGCACAGATGACCCACAGTCCTGGAGAAAGTTTAAAGAAACACGTAACAAATGTAAACAAATGAAGAATAAACAAAGGCTAGAAATAAAATTGGCAGAAACAGCTATAAAAGATAATAGCAATTTTATAGCTACATTAACTCCCTATAGAAAACTAACACTAATTTATGTTCCATCAAGGTGGGGGATGATGTGGTCTCTGACCCAATTAAAGCAGCTAATATATAGCATTTAACAGAAGAACTTACTGTAATAGTAGATCTTCGAGAGACGTTCCTGCAGTAGGTCTTCACATTTAGGACTGTGCCCTCTGGCATCAGGACCACACGGTTAGCAATCTATAGCGGGGGACGTCAGCGTGACAGTATAAAGGAGGGCAGTCGCCACGTCTTCCCTCCAGTTCTCCCACTGGAAACCTCGGAAGCGGAAAGAAGAGAAAGGAGTATCTACTCCCGGAGCCCTGAGCTGCTAATAACAAAGCCCTGGGAAAGGAAAAGAGGAAAGACACAGGAGCTGGGGGAAGGAGGGTGGGAAATCGAGACCTACTGCAGGAACCTCTCTCGAAGATCTACTGTTACGGTAAGTTCTTATGTAACTGCTATATCTTACTTTGAGAGGGTTCAAGTAGGTCTTCGCACATAGGACTGAACACCAAGCAGTCAGAGAAAAAGAAGTTGGAGACTAAGTTCCGGGAGGAAGAGGAAACGTCTGCCAACTAGAGGTCTGCTTAGGACAGGAGGCCTTGCAGAACTGCAAAGCTGAAACTGGCTCCACACCTTGAGGTGATGTCCAGACTTGTAATGTTTGGTGAAGGTGTGGACAGAAGACCAGGTGGCCGCTGCATAGATATCCACAATGGACACGTTCCTGAGGAAGGCTGTTGAAGCAGCCATGCCCCGAGCAGAGTGGCCTTTCACGTCCCCCAGAAAGGGCTTCTCATACTTGTGGTAAATGTATGAGATACAATTAGCCAACCATTTTGACAAACCCTGTTTGGAATGGCCTTGCCCTGGCATTTGGGAGTGAAGGTGACAAACAACTGGTTAGAATGACGAGCCTCTCTGGTCCTAGAGATATAATATCTCAGAATCCTGTGCACATCTAAAGTGTGCAGGAGGTATTCCCCCCCTGTTGGAATACTCTGGGAAATAAACCAACAGTTCAACATTTTGGTTCAAAGTAAACCCCCGAAACGACTTTCGGAAGAAAGGAAGAGTTAGTCCGCAGAGTCTGTGGAAAATCAAATAAGGCTCCTTACAAACTAGGGCCAGAAACTCTGAAATCCTTTGAGCAGAAGTGATGGCAACTTAAAAGAACATTTTACAAGATAGGAAACACATGTCGCAACTTGCTGCTGGCTCAAAAAGGGGCAAAGTAAGTTTTTCTAAAATAAAATTCAAATCCCAGGGCAGCCACCATGAGATCCAACAGGATAGAGCACGCTGAGATCCAGCGAGAGGAGGAGGAGACCAGCACCACTTGCTAAATCAGGGTTTCTGCCCTGGCCGCAGGAAAAAAGCCCTGCCCTGGACCATATCCAGCACTGCTCCAGTGCACTGAAGGCACTGGGAGGGTGAGAACTGAGACTTGGGATAATTCACAGTGATGCCAAGTCTGGAGAAAAGGTCCTGGTTGGTGGAAAGAGAATCCATTAGACTGTCCTGAGATGGTGCTGACAGAAGCCAGTCATCCAGGTAAGGGAACACATAAGTCCCCTTGCGGCGCAGGATCACAGCCACTACTGCCAGGCACTTGGTAAAAACCTGAGGTGCTGAGGAGCGGCTAAAAGGAAGGGCCTTGAACTGATAATGATTCTCCTGAAAGGAGTATCTCAGAAAATGGTGGTGGGCTGGGAGGATAGTGATGTGCTGGTAAGCAGCCTGCATGTCCAGTGAGTACAGCCCATGGTTTTCTTGGAGCAGGGGAAGGAGTCCCTTGGGGGTCGGCATGCAGAACCTCTTGTATTCTATGAAGAGGTTGAGCAGGCTGAGATCTAGAATAGGTCTTAGATCTCCCATCTTTTTGGGCACTAGAAAGAAGTGGGAGTAATATCCCCTTCCTGTCTGCCCTGTCGGAACCTGCTCTATGGCAGACTTTGTCAATAGAGCTTGGATTTCCTGATGAATAAGACTTAGATGGTCTGACAGGTAATGGGACCTTCCCGGTGGATTGCCTGGAGGCCTATCCAGGAACTCGATGGAGTGTCCTCTTGCGACGAGCTGGAGTCCCCAAGCATCTGCAGTTATTGCCTTCCATCCTTCCAGGTGGAGGGCAAACCTTCCCCTGACTAGCTCCTCCAGAGTTGCATGAGGAGGTGGAAGGGACCCCCTCGAGTCAGGATGCAGAGGGGAGAGCTGCTTTGCCACCAGCGACGGCCTTTTGGGACTTCGCCTGAGGAGTCTGGGCACTGGAACCCATGGCATGACACTTGCCCCGTCGTCTGCCCTGGTTCTGCGTATTCCACATCTTCTGGGGGTGACAAAAATTCGGCATGGGTTTATGGCCCGAGCGGTACATGGAGTGGACATCTTTAAGAGACCTCCCCCTCTCTTGCACCTCTGTTATTATGTCTTTGGCGTCGCTCCCAAAAAGGATGGAACCCCTGAAGGAGGCATCCAGCAGGGTGCTCTGGATGTCTTGCACCAGTCCCGCAAGACGGAGCCAGGCCAGGCACCTCAGGCAAACCCACATAGCAGTGCAATGAGCCACAGAATCGACGCAGTCGTAAGTGGCTCATAAGGTATGACGGCAAGAAGACTTGTTAAGTCTTACTTTTTCAAGAAGCCTATTCCTGAGGTCCTAGTCCGGAATGGCCTGCAGTTCTTTTTCTAAGTCGGATAGAGCCAACTTCTGAAAAGACACAATATGGGCCACGTGATTTAAAGATCGAATGGCGCAGGTAGAGGAGGCATAGACCTTGTGACCATACTGGTCCATTTGTTTGGACTCCTTGTCCAGTGGGGAGGCACTCGGGTGTTTCGGCTGGGCTGATCTATCATGGTCTACCATAATAACAATAGAATCCGCTTTAGGTTGGGTAGTCAGACGGCAAGCTCTTTCCAGGGTGGTATGTCCGGTCAGCTTTCTTTGAAACTGCAGGAATAGAGGACAGCTGTTGCCTTATGGTACAGGTTAAATCCTCATGCAGTCCTGTCCATGGAAGGATAGGGAGGGAAACCGCAGTGGTGAGGTCCAGATGTTCTGCCAACCTCTTCCTCTTGGGGTCCATCTCCTGGGATGCCCACTCGCAGGCTTGTTGAATGGAACGGAGGAGCTCCGAAAAGGATGGATCCTCCAGTGGAGACTTAAGAGACTCCTCAGGTTGAGGCTCTATTGGGGAATGAGATTCAGAATGGCCCACAGAGTCAGAGTCCGAGTCGGAAGACTCCGGTCTGCTGGGCAAGGGAGTAACATCTGGTGCCACCTCCTTGACCCTGGCAACCACAGAAACTCCCATTTGAAGTCTGCCAGAATCCCTATCGGACATCCGGTCCATAGGAGAGGGATTTCTTGTTCTGTGGGTCAGGGTGGCCACCATGACTGGTTGGGGTTGTCCCAACTCTTGCAAAAGCTAAGACTTAGCATCCTTCCACCAAGCCGGGATAGGTTTTCTGGGTTCCGGCTGAGACAAGAGAGGTGGAGGTGGGGGGAGAGGCAAGATAGGCTGGTAGCCCGAGTACCCTGAAGCATAACGGGGTAGCCAGGTGTTTGGTACCAGTAGTGGTACGGATGGTATCCCTGTTATAAATTACCTTGGACCGGCATCGGGTATCCTGGCATTGCTGCTTGCAGCGGGTAGCCTGGTGGCAGCCCTCCTGGTGTTGGGTAGTAAGGGAACTGAGGCAGCAGGTAGCTGGGATAGTTTCCCATGGGCCACGATGGAGGAGGGGCAGAAGGCACAGGGAGCGGCGGTGCTGAGGGACCCTAGAGGCAGGAGGGTCCATCAGCAGACCTGGTGTCGAGGCAGGAGCCCCAGAAGGGAACTCCAGCACTGGAGCGAAAAGTCCCTGGTCCAAATCCATATCAGAGGAAGGGTGGACCAGGGAGCAGCCTGGCAATGGGGGTATGAAGGCACCCGACGTCAGATCTGAGATGGGCGAGGGGGGTAAGGTGATAGGCACCCCATTGACAGGTCTGCCAAAGAGGCAGAAGTCTCAGAAGGAAAGCTCAACATAGAAGTCTCCTGAACAGAAACACTCTATTCCCTCAGGGGTGGGGGAAAAGAGACGTCAGCCAGAGTCAGTGAGGCCTGGGAGGGAGAACCCTTGTGGGACCAAGGGGAGCCTGGAAGCTCGCTCTGCATGACGTCGGAGACCACACGAGTATCCGATGGGACAGCAACCGTCGAGTGGATGTCAAGTGAACCAACAACCAACTTATTGGCATCAACCTGGCGGGCATCAGAGGAGCCGACGTCTGGCTTACAGGGAGAAGTCAGGCCAACAACAGCCGTGATGCTGAAGTCAGGCAGAACGACCGAGGCCGAGCACCCAGCAGTGGAGCCAGAGGGTGACTTATCAGCCAAGCTTGCAACAGGCCCCGAAGTAAGATCCCCCGGAGAGGAGGCCCCCGACTGCCCACTGACCAAGGCAGGAGGGGGAGGAAGGCGTCCGATCCACCAAGGTGGATGGAGACCTAGGAGGTGGAGTACTCACCGATATGAAGGCCCCACCCGATGTGGCATCAGTTGTCTGGCGATGTTGAGAGGGAGAACGGTCCCGCTCCCGGTGTTTCTCTTTGTTCTTTTTCTATGGAGTGGGCGAAGAAGAGCATTCCCTCAGCTCCTGAAGTTCTTTTTCCATCGATGCAAGGTGTTGTTTTAGAAAGGTGAGCATTGAGGGCCTTCTGGCGATGGGAGCGCATGACCTGGTTAAAAGACTGGCAGACTGGACAATCCACTAACTTGTGTTTAGAGCCCAGGCAAAGAATGCAGCAAGAGTGGTTGTCCCCGTGCGGGATCTGTGCGCCACACTTAGAACACTTTTTCTTCAGTCTACGCGAAGACATACAACACGGTGTGGACAGATAAGAAATGGAAAAAACTAATACTTATGGTTAAAGATGGCAGACGACTGAAGCTGTTCTACTGCAAGGTCCGACAATTCAGGTCAACGGCGGGAAAGAACTGGAGGGCTGGCATGGGGACCGCCCCCTTATACTGTCACGCTGATGTCCATCATGTGATGCCAGGGGCAGTCCCCCGCTATAGATTGCTAGCTAGAAGTTTGCTGTGTGGTCCTGATACCAGGGGGGCATAGTCTTATATGTGAAGGCCTACTGCAGGAACCCTCTCAAAGCAAGATCTTTAATTCTTACTTCAGCACAGATTTCTCTAATAAACTACCAGGGCAGGTAGATAACAGAATCGAATAAGGAGTGTAACACTGAAATAACAGCAGAAATAGTGACAAAACAAAACACCTAAAAAAACACCCACTCAGCTGGCCCAGATAATATTTCTAATAGTATGCTTAAACTACTATCACCAAACATTGCTATCCCACTGACAATGATATTTATTGAATCACTAAGGAAGGCTGAGGTGCCTAGGGACTGGTTATCTGCTAAAGTGGTGCCAATTCATAAAAGGGGTAATAGGGCTGACCACACCAACTATAGACCCATTAGTTTGATCTCGGTACTGGGAAAATTGATGGAATCAATACTGAAAGATGTAATAACCTCTCATTTGGAAAATACTAATCAAGGGGACAGTGAACAGCATGAGTCTGTGGCGTGCGGATCGTGTGTGACAAATATGCTGTGCTTCTATGAAAAAATCTCAGCAGCACTGGATAGAGGGGGTGCAGTAGACTGTGTTTACCTCAATTTTGCTAAGGTTTTTGATGAAGTCCCTCACTTACAAATTATGCATAGCCTAAAAGAAATTGACCTGGATCATAGGGTGGTACGCTGGATTGGTAGCTGGTTGGGGCAAGATCTCAGAGGGTATACATAAATGGTTACTACTTGGAATCTGTACCCGTGACTAGTGGGGTGCTGCAGGGGTCTGTCCTGGGGCTGGTGCTGTTTCGAATCTTTATTGCAGGATTGAGGAGAGGAACAGAAAACTGTACAAGTAAATACGCAGACGATACTAAACTGGCAGGTGTAGTCACAGATGGCAATGGGGCTGCAAAGATGCACGCAGACCTAGATAATATCTTTACTTGGGCAACCAAAAAAGATATGAGCTTTAACATAGATAAGTGTTGTGTAATTCAGCTTGGTAAAAATAACTGCAAATCACACTACTTTATGAATGGAACTCAGTTGTGGAAATCTGAGGAGGAAAAAGACGGGCATACTAATTAATCGTAAACTCTCATATAAATCACGTTGTAATAAGCAGATTACAAAGGCAAAAAGGGTGCTGTGGAACATAAAAAGGAACGTCAAAAGTAGAAGTCAAAATGTCGTCATGCCACTGTATGGGGCTTATGTCAGACCATTCTGGACTACGGGACCTGGTCTGGGGTCCAATTTCAAAGGGGGGAGTAGAACAAGTTGAAAGAGTACAGAGACAAGCTACTAAAATGATACATAAACTAAAAATGTAACATATGAGCAACGCCTTGGCAGATTACAGCTCATGTCACTGGAGACTAGGAGAATAAGAGGCGACCTATTATTATGCTATGACATAATGCAGGATGATTATATGCTAAATGAACTAAACCTGCAATACAAAAATGCTAACGTAAATACCAGGGGTCACACGCTTCAGTTAAGACATGTTAAATTCAATATCAACAGAAGAAAGGCTTATCCCCATGGAATAAACTACCTGAAAACATCATATGTTTGGAAAATAAGGCCCAGTTTAGGAGAAAAGACTCTTACATTCTCGAAGAACATAAAGTAGCCTATTATGGGTAAAAGGATAGGAGCGGTTATGGGCTTGTACTAAGCCCTTTTTGCTCCTTACCCATTAGTATGAACCTTAGTATAGTCTTCCACCAAGAAAGGAGTCAGGATGGGCCCACATGCCTTCTTGTGAGGTGCCAGTCATTTTGGTGCCTGGCCAGTGCTCCTCTGATACTGTAACCTTGTTACCTGAGTAGGGTCCTCCATTCTCTGGAGCCAGATTCCAAAGGAACGGAACCCCCCTTGGAACTGTATGTGCCGGACATTACCGTGACCCCTTTGGGTTATGGTAGTCTTGCGCTGTTTGACACTAGAGATAGTCCTTCTCATCGCATATCTTTCAAAATAGTATCCAGGGTGGAATCAAACCATAGGCCACCCTCAAGGGGAGGTTAAACAGCTTAGCTTATGAAGCTCGATCAGTGACCCAATAACAAATTCACATGGCCCTCATGGTCAAAAACAATGAAGTAGGCCGAGTGGGCCAACATGTACAATTCTCCAGTGTATAACCACCTAGAAGGTGGAGACCATGGCCATCAATTGCAAAAGGCTCGCACCTTCGGAGAGGCGGAAATAAACTGGCCAGAGTAGTGACCCATACGTTGAAGGCTCTGGCAACAATAAAAGAAGCATAAGATGTACAACTGTTGTGTGCTGATAGAGGCAAACCCCTCCTGCACGTGGTGTCCACCCACTTGAAATGACTTTGGCTGGGAAGATACTTTCTCTGATTCACACCTGCCCATTGTTGCTCAATAATTTTGGTCACACAGTAGCCAAAAAAGATGCAGACAGAGTCAGATTGACATCCGATGTCTCCACGGACTGTACCTCCTGAGCTGTAAGGACTACATGCCTCAGCTATCCAAAAAAGGCAAGGACTTATTATTAAACAGGAGAAGAAAGGAATCCCTGATTGGAACTCTGTCCACTACCTTTCCTCTTTCTCCTCCACAGAGGGAGGGGAACGTCCTTCTTTTTTTTTTTTTTAAAGTTAAGGTCAGAAACTTCCCCAGGATCCCTGTAATCATCGTCCTGGCCTTCAAAGAAGGCAGGGCCGGGGTCTGCCTGCACATCTGTTATCGCAGCCTAAGCTTATTGCCCTGCACCTGGATGTACCTTCGTGGGCCCCCCCGACCTGAGGGGCCCGACTGGGGTCAGGTGTGTCTGCGAGGATGTCCTGTGGGACATTGGGGCTCAAGCTCACTCAAGAGCCATAAAAGTACATTTTTTCCATAATTCTGCTTGCCACCACCAACTGAAGAACCAGGTGCTCCCACTCCCCAGGCCAGAGGTCCGGCTGTGGGTGCTGAGCAACACAATGAGGGCAAAAGGAACCACATGGGGAGGGCCTCATCACCCTTTTTGAAGGTCTTACATAGTTTCATGATTAATGGTCTCCAAGAAGTCATGGTGCCAGACAGAGAGAGATATAATTGTGCCAAATAACAATTGTGAGGTAAAATATTATAATTAGCTCCAACATCTTTGTTAAGCTAAAAAAACTCTCCATTGAGCTGTAGTAAATGACTTGTTCAGAGTCGCACATTATGCAAGTGGAGGTTATGGGAATCAAACCCAGGTCTGCTGGATGTATCACGCTCTTTAACTTCTAGGCTATACTGCCAGCCACTGCAGTAAACAATGCTAACAGACCTGCGTGCTCACTAGCGGGCATGCGTAGGATGTTAGCGCACTTGCACAGGCGTGCACACACCCGCAGGCATGCAAACGCAATGCATTTAAATAGGCTATTGTACTGTACCAATGTACTGTGTGTTGCACAAGTGTGTGCACCATGGGCACGTGCAAAGACAAAGGTGGGAAAACGGCCTAAAGGTGAACCATTGTTGGAGGCCGCGCAAATGGAAAAAACAGAGGTCTGTGGAGAAAAACGAAACAAAACAAAAAAAAATCTCTGAGAAATACCAAAAATTCAAAATTAACTGAGGAAACAACCAGAAATACAAAACCTGAAGTGGGGGGGGACCAATGTCAAAGCTGAAGAACCCCCACAGAGACTCTACACTCCCAGAAATAAATGAAATTGCACCTACCTGTGGCACCTTTTTTCATTTTAAATGGAGACCATTAAAACACCCTAAAAAGGCTCCCAATCCACACAGGGAAATGTGAACGGCAGGTTATTCAATTTGAAAGCTGCAGCTTAACAGGCATGATTTTAATTTAGGGGTGCTCCCTGAAAAACAGGCAGCCCCAACCTGATATGCAGAACTACAGCCCCAAAGAAGTCTTGAAATCTTGAAAATCTTGAGAGAAGGTAAAAGTAGCTCTGTCCCCTTTGAATGGCACAGCTGACTTGGGGAGTTGCTGCTGCTTGGAATCCTCATGTGCCCAACGTTCTCAAGCTTGGGCTGTGCCATTTCCCCTTGTAGGGGTGCACAATACCCAGTTGCTACGATTATCCATTGACAAAGTGGAGTGCTACAAAAAAGGCTACGCCTTGGGCTTTATCCAAAACTGCCCCTGCATACCAAAGATGCTGGCAAGGGGTCAGGACAGATTTTGGCACATTGACAGTGACCCCCCAGAGCATCGAACAGTTGTCTGCTTTGGGCTAAGGTGTGCAGCAGTTGCTCCCTGGAGTGGGCTTTCAGGAGCCAGTCGTCCAGGTAAGGAAAAACATAAAGGGCTGCTACCACTACTGCCAAGCATTTGGTAAAGACCCATGGTGCAGATGACAAGCGAAAGGGCAATACTCTGAATTGGTAGTGTTCCCCTTGAAACAGGAACCTCAAATATTTCCTGTGAGGTTTTCAAATTTTAACCATGAAGATGGGCATCCCCAGATCCAATCCCCTACCTACAGTAGTCAAAGTAGGCCCTGCAGGGTAACCATCCTGAACTTTTTGTTGTCTATAGAAAAGTTCAGGGCCCTGAGATCCAAAATAGGCTTCAGATCCCCTGTCCATTTTGGAACTAGGAAATACCGAGAATAGAGCCCCCATGTTTCTCTGTTCCATGGGTACATGTTCTACTGCTCTTTTCTGAAGCAGAGAGTGGATTTCCTCCCGAAGCAGCGGGATGTGATCTGGAAGATAATGTGAAGGCACTGGTGGATGATCTAGAGGCAGTTCTAGAAATCCCAGAGCATGTCCTTGTGCTATTTCTAGGACCCAGGCATCTGAGGTCACTTTCCTCCACTGGTCCAGGTGAAGGGGGGAGAGGACCCCCAACAAGGAACCCTGGAGGTAATGGTGGCTGGGGTGTGCAAAAGGAGTCAGACAGAGCCAGTTACGGCTCCTGCCGCGCCACTACTTCCAGGGGTTGAGTGGGCACTTGGAGTGACTCACAGAGCAGACTGGGCTCCTGCTCCTTTACTCTTACCTGATTGTCTGGTAGTGGTATGGTGTCTAGTACGAGCTGGGCGAAAAGCAACCTCTGTCTGCTTCTTGGCTGTGACAGAGAGAGTGTACCGATTTCAGGGTTCTGCCTGAGGATTGCAAATTAGAGAGGATATCCTGAACATCTGCACCATACAACTCATATCCTCTGAAAGGGGCATTGAGAATTGACTGCTGGCCGTCATTTGCAAAGTCTGCCACTCTTAGCCATGAATATCTTCTGAGGCATATTCCTGATGCAGCTGCCCTGGCTGAAGCATCTGATATAACACAGGCTGTACGTAGCAGGTGTTTTCCTACATCAGCCCCATTCATTAAAGCTTTAAGAAGCTCCTGTTTTGGTGCTCTTTCTGGGAGAACCTGAGCAGCTGCTCTAGCTTTCCTCCAGAGTGTGTTCCGATATCTGACCATATAGGCCTGGTAATATGCAATTCTCAGGCCCAAAGAGGCTGAGGCATAGGTTATTTACCCATTGCATCTATCCTTCTGGATTCCTTACCAGAAGAAAGAGAACCAAGCTGCTTTGGTGCCTGTGATCTATCGTGGGCAGCATTTATAAAGTACAGTTACGTAAGAACTTACTGTAACTGTAGATCTTCGAAAGAGGTTCCTGCAGTAGGTCTTCACATATAGGACTGCGCCCGCGGCATCAGGACTGCATGGCAAACTTGTAGCTAGCAATCACTGATGGGACCACCTCCGTGCCAGGTGATGGACGCCAGCATGACTATAAAAGGGGCACCCCCCCACCCTCCAGTTCTTTTCCACCAGAGACCTATAGAAAAGAAGCAGAAAAGAGGAGTGACAGGCTCCTGGTACCCTGTGCCCAGGATGAGACAGAGTCTTGGGCAGGGAATAAAGAGAAAAAACACAGAAGCTGGGGAAAAGTGAGTGGGAAACTAGAACTACTGCAGAAACCTCTCTTGAAGATCTACTGTTAACAAGTTCTTACGTAACTGCTGTATCTTACTTTGAGAGGGTTTCTGCAGTAGTTCTTCACACATAGGACTGAATACTAAGCAGTCTAACGAAAAAGGAGGAGTCAGAGATGAGGTTCCGGGAGGAGGAAAATGTCTGCCAACTAAAGGTCTGTTTAAGACAGAAGGCCTTGCAGGACTGCAAGGCCGAAGCCAGACTTACGCCTAGAGGCAATGTCCAGACTGTAATGTTTAGTGACAGTATGGACAGAAGACCAAGTGGCCACTGCACAGATGTCTGCAGTGGACACATTCCTGAAAAAGGCAGTGGAAGTGACCACACTCCTAGTGGAGTGGCCCTTGACCGTACCCAGAAGGGGCTTCTTATACTTCTGGTAAATGCAGTGAATACAATTTGCCAGCCACCTAGACAGAGTCTGCTTCGTGATAGCCTTGCCCTGGCACTTAGGAGCAAAGGCTACAAACAGCTGGTTCAACGTTTGAACCTCCTTAGTCCTTGAGGTACGATACCTCAAAATCCTGTGCACGTTGAGGGTGTGCAGAAGATACTCCCCCCATTGGAATGCTCTGGGAAGAACACCGACAGTTCAACACTCTGGTTAAGGGTCAATTCCGAAACCACTTTTGGAAGGAAGGGTTAGTTCGCAGAACCACCCGGTCTCTGTGGAAAATTAAATAAGGCTCTCTACAAACTAAAGCCTGTAGCTCTGAAACTCTTCGAGCTGAAGTGATAGCAACTAAAAACAGCGTTTTCCATGCTAAAAAATGTATATCATAGCTTGCTGCCGGTTCAAAAAGGGGCAAAGTAAGCTTTTCTAACAAAGTTAAGATACTAGGGGAAACAGGATTCCAGACTGGAGGTTTGATGTGAAGGATCCCCTTCAAGAAAGCCCTGGAAACCTCTAGCTGTGCTATGGCTTTGCCCTCCAGTGGGAGGTGGTAGGTCGAAACTGCAGCGAGATGGACCTTCAGGGAGTAATAGCTGAGGCCCAACTCTGACAGATGCAAGAGGTACTCTAAAACCTGGGAGGCCGAGCAAGAAAATGAGTCTAGGCCTTTTGCTGAGGCCCAGATAGAAAATCTCTTCCACTTCATGGCATAAGTGGATCTAATGGAGGGTTTTCTGGCCTCCACTAAGATCTGAGCAACTCCTGAGGAGACCCCATAGTGAGAAACCGCTAAGTCCACAGGTGCTACGCATAAAGATGAAGAGACTTGAGGCGTGAATGTAGCAGGGTGCCCTGCTCCTGGGACAGAAGGCCGTGAGAGAGAGAGGAAGAGTTTCTAGGGGTTCCAGTGTCAGCTGCTGTAGCAATGGGGAAACATACCTGCCGAGGCCACAGGGAAAAATGAGGATCATGTGTGCCCCTTCTGCTTGTAGCTTCAGCAGAACCTTATGAAGAATAGGAAAGGGAGGGAAAGTGTATAGAAATCTCCCTGTCCAAGATAGAGACAGTGCGTCTCACCAAAAAGCACCACGCCCGTGAACAAGCGGGCAAAAACTGGGTAGTTTTGCATTGGATGGGGAGGTGAAGAGATCTAGGTCTGGCCAACCCCATCGAAGAAACAGGTCTGCTGAGCCCTAGCAACTGATCAGCTGAGACTGTCCACCAGAATGTTGTGAACACCTGGCACATGGACTGCTGTAAAGGATAGGCTGTGCTGTATCTCCCAGTACCACACTCGCATAGCCTCCCTGCATAGAGGGTATGACCGGGTGCCTCCCTGTTTGTTTAGATACCAGACAGTGGCCATGTTATCTGTCTGGATAAGGAGTGTTCCTGAAGTTAAAAGCTACTGGAAGGCTTGGAGAGCATACAGCACTGCTCTCATCTCCAAAATATTGATGTGAAGGTTCTCCTCCATGGGAGACCACGAGCCTTGAGTTCAGTGGTCTCCCAGATGTGCTCCCCATTCCAAGTTCGACACATCCAAGGTGAGAATCTGAGAGGGAGATGAAGGGTGGAAGTGAACCCCCATTGAAAAGTTGGCTGGGTCCTGCCACCAGAGGAGATCCTTTTGAAGGCTACTGGAGACAAGGACTTTCTGGTCCATGTCGTTCAAGCACTGGTCCCACTGGACTCGAAGAGACCACTGGATAACCCTCGTATGCAGTCTGGCGAAAGGGAATGTGGGTATGGTGGCCACCATCAACCCCAGAAGTCGTAGGTCTGAACGTGCCGTGGTCCACTGAGATGAAGCCACGAGTGTCGCTTGGGAGATCAAGGTCTCTGCTTGGTTGGACGGAAGAAAGGCCTTGCTCTGGACCGTGTCCAGCACCACTCCAATGAATTGGAGGTGCTGGGAGGGTATCAGCTGGGACTTGGGAAGGTTGACTGAAATGCCCAGACTGGGGAAAAGGTCCAGAGTGAAGGAAAGGGATTCCTTCAGACTGTCTGGAGAGGGGACTGAAAAGAGCCAGTCATCCAGATAAGGGAACACATAGATGTCCCTGGGGTGTAGAAATGCCGCAAACACCGTAAGGCACTTGCTGAACACTCAAGGTGCCAAGTAAAGGCCAAATGGAAGGGCTCTGAACTGAAAATGATCCTCCAGAAAAGAGAACCTCAGAAAATGGCGGTGGGCTGGCAGAATAGGAATATAGAGGTAAGCATCCTGTATATCCAGGGAGCACAGCTAAGTGTTGGGGAGAAGCAGGGGCAGGAGTCCCTGGAGTGTTAACATGTGAACCCTCTTGTATTCTACGAAGAGGTTGAGCATGCTGAGATCTAGGATAGGCCTTAGATCCCACGTCTTTTTGGGAACTAGGAAGAAGTGGGAATAAAATCCCCTTCCTGTCTGTTCCAGTGCAACTCGCTCTATGGCTGCTTTTTGCAGTACAGCTTGAACTTCTAGAAAAAACAACTATAGTTGGACCTTCCCAGAGGGTTAGGAGGAGGTCTCTCCAGGAACTCTATTGAGTGACCACTTTCTATGAGTTGAAGAATCCATGCATCTGCGGTGACGGCCTTCCACCCATCCAGGTGGAGGCCGAACCTTCCCCCCACTGTTTCCTCTGAGAGAGTCAGAGGGAGAGATAGGGAGGGGGGGAGAAGGGAGTCAGAATGCGGAGGGGAAGGGCACCTTTCCCCCAGAGGCAGCTTTGGGAAACTTGGCCTAGGGGGTTTGGGCACCGGAACTCGGGGCACGATGCTTGTTCTGTCATTTGCCCTGGTTCTGCTTCTTCCATTTCCACTGGCGACGAAATGGCTGCTGCCATTGTTTTTGACTGGAATGGTACATAGAATGGACATCCTTCAGGGATTTGCCGCTGTTCTGCAGCTCGGTAATACCATCTTTCATGTCACCGCCAAACAGAACTGGACCCCTAAATGGAGCGTCCAGAAGAGAGCTCTGTACATCCTGAGTCAACCCCACCAGGTGAAGCCAGGCTAGTCGTCTAAGGCAGATTCCCGTAGTTGCTCCTTGTGTCACAGAGTCCACAGAGTCGTAGGTGGCACGGAGGGCATGGTGGCAGGAGGACTTGTTCATCCTGACCTTATCCAGGAGTTTGTTCCTTAGCTGTTTGTCAGGGATCTCCTGAAGGTCTTTTTCCAAATCCGAAAGGGAGGATTTCTGGAAAGCCACCATATGGGCTACATAGTTCAGGGAATGAATAGCGCAGGTGGCTGAGGAGTAGATCTTCCTACCATACTGGTCCATCTGCTTGGACTCCTTATCTAGTGGGGAGGCACTAAGATGCTTAGGCTGGGCCGATCTATAGTGGGCAGCCATAATAGCTATAGAATTGGCCTTAGGTTGGGCAGTTAGGTGGGAAACCCCTTCCAGGGGGTAGTAAGTCCTATCGGCCTTCTTGGATACGGCCGGTATGAATGAAGGTTGCTTCCAAACGGTGGATGTAAGGTCCTCATGTGGCCCTGTCCAGGGTAGAATGGGTAGGGGGTCTGCATTGACCAGATCCAAGTGCTCTGCCAGCCTCCTGCATTTGGGATCCAATTCCTGGGAGGCCCATCTGCACGATTTTTGAATGGTCCTGAGAAGCTCCACAAAGGAAGGATCCTCGGGGGGGAGGGTGGATTTTGGAGACTCTTTCGGCTGAGGATTGACGGGAGAGTGAGGTTCGGACTGGTTTCCTAAGCCAGATTCCCCATCAGATTCTGATGATTCTGGTCTACTGGGCAAGGATGCCTCCTGAACTGGGCCCGGGAGCCTATGTTCAATGAGTGCAGAAGGCGGAACACCCAAGTCTCTGTCAGAGACACGGCTGGAGGGTGCAGGACTACTTGGAGGCACCCTGAGAGGTGGGGTGGTCCTGACCACTACTTGAGGTTGACCCAACTCTTGAAGGAGTTGGGACGTAGCATCTTTTCACCATGCGGGGATGACTTCTTGTTTTGGCTGTAGTGGTGGAGGTGGAGGTGAGGAACCTGGGTACCCTGCGTAAGAAGGGTAGCTGAGTGTCTGATACCAATAAGGGTAATGGTAGCCTTGATAGTATGCCTGGCCTGGTGACGGGTAGATCGGCATCGGCTAGCCCAGCATCGGTGGGTTATAACCCAGTGACGGACCCTCCAGCATTGGGTACTGTGGATATTGAGGGGGTCTCTCCAGAGAAGTACCCAGCTGGGCCCGAAGGAGGAACAAAGGACCCCACTGGAAGGGGTGCCGAAGGGCTGGTAGAAAGCAGTTCCGGCGACTGGGTAGGTGGAGGAGCCAAAGGTCCCACAGGAGGAGGGTCCATGCTGCCCCCAAAAAGGTCGGGTGAGGGATCTCGTGAGGAGTGATGATCTGTCGGCAGGAGAGAGCCCGGCGAGGGGGGGAGATCAAATAAAGCCCCCATCAACAGGTCAAGAAGGGTATCCAATGGGAGGAGATTTGTCCCAAGAAGGTCGGATAAAAGTAGCGAATCCCTGGTGGGAGAACCCTGAGGGGATGAAAAGCGACCTGCGAGCTCTCTGTCCGACGTTGGGGTCCACAAGGGAGTCAGACGGGAGAGAGGTGGTGGGCATGCAATTGGTGAAGGAGCCGTCGATCGGCTTACTGGATGTGGCTGGGCTGACAGAAGATGGAAGGCTAGGATCAGGCTGATCGGCTTGGGCCAGCTCCTTTTGGCAGAACTGAAGGATGACTTAGTGGCAGGGCTCAAAGCAGGAGACCCTGAAGGATCTTCCTAAGAGGCAACCCCTGATGGCCCGCTAACCTCGGTGAGGTGGGGAGAAGGCGTCCAGTCCACCGGAGCAGAAGAAGGCCCTACAGGTGGGGTACACATGGAGGTGGAGGGCCCACCTTGGTCAGCATCGGCTGTCTGGCTGGACTTCCTTTGAGGAGAACGGCTCAGTCCCGGCTTCTCTCCTTATTCTTCTTTTTCTGCTCTGGGGCCTGTAATGACGATCTTTCCCTCAGCTCCTGGAGCTCTTTTTCCATCGATGTCAGTCTCTTGGTCAACAAATGGGCATCAGGGGTCCTCTTGCGACAGGTGCCATGGCCTGGTTGAAGCCCTGGCAAATGGTGCACTTAGTGGAGTTGTGCTTATGCCCCAGGCAAAGGACATACCGTGAATGGTTGTCCCTGTGCGGAATCTGCACACCACACTTGGAACATTTCTTCTTGGGCTGACAAGACAACACACACTGTAATGGATCGAGAAAGAAATCGGAAATTAGGAAAAATTCACTGTAGAAAATGGCAGGTGACTGAAAGCTGTTCTACCATGTTTGTCGAACGATACCATGCGACGGTTGGAAAGAACAAGAGGGCGGACGGGGGAAATCGCCTTTTTTATAGTCACGCTGAAGTCCATCACTGGACGACGGGGGGGGCGTGGTCCCCACCGAAGATTGCTAGCTACAACTTTGCCATGCGGTCCTGATGCCAGGGGGCTCAGCCCTGTATGTGAAGACCTATTGCAGGAACTAGGATCACACAGAAAACTTCTAGCTAGCAGTCTACAGTGAGGGGCTGCTCCAGACGTCGGCATGCTGATGTCCCCCTATGGTATAAAGGGGGCAGTCCCCCAGCCCCACCTCAGTTCTCCCACCTGAGACCTGTGAGAAGAAGTGACAGCAGCCACAGAAAAGGCCAATATGAATGAAAAGAGGGCAGGGGTATGAAGGGAGGGAAAAACATGCCTACTGCTACAGCTCCACTCGAAGATCCACTGTTACGGTAAGTTCTTACGTAATTGTACTATCTTACTTCGAGGGGGCTCTTGCAGTAGGCAACACCATTAGGACTGAGTCCCAAGCAGTGCCAACAAGCCAAGACAACACTCAGGAGGAGGGGAGAGGTCTGCCATAAATAAAGGACAGGAGGCCCTAAAGGACTGCTACTCCGGAGCCAGCCCTCTGCCAAAAAGTAATGCAAAGCCATCATGACACGATTAAGGGCCAACAGAGCTGGAATTGGATGATGTGCAGCCACCTGTGGCAGGCATAACCCAGAGACAGGCTGCAGACAGTGCCATCTGCCCACTGGCATGGCCCTGAACAACCCTGAGAAGAGGTTCGTTGTGGTGCCAATAGCCAGATGAGATGCTGTATGAAACCCCCTGCGACTGGCGTCGGAAAGGCACTGAAGCACCTGTCAACAAAGCAGGGAGGGAAATGAAGAAAAGACAGGATGGTTGAGAGAGCCTATTTCTCAGGAACAGACTCTCTGGAAACAGCACACTATCAGGAAACAGGGGAGAGGGTTCCCCCTGATGAGGAAGTATGTGATAACGCACCTGAGGATGTGTGATCTGATATAGAGGAACCCCAGACACTACTGACGGTAGTAACTGGGTAGAGGCTTGGAAAGTCCCCTTTCCTAGTAAAAGGGTGCATAAAGCCCCTTAAGCCCAATAGGACTTGGGGCCTAGAAATACTTTGAAAAGAAGTAACGGTAATTCCAGATAGGAAGACATGTAGAATTCCCCCCCCCCAGGAAAAAGGCAGGAGATTCCTTAAGGAGCCGAGCCTCCACTTCCCACCAGGAACTGACAGGTGGAGAGGCAAAAGGGATGGACTGGTAACTGGGAAGAACCAAGGCGCAAACCCAACAGGGATGGGAAATCATCCCGAAGCTAGTGGACTGGCCATCCCTTGAAAGCCAGCCAGAGATACCAAGACTTCCACCTTGAAGCATTTATGGGTCTGGGGGGATAGCATGCTGACCCCTATGGGAACCCAAAAGATCCTGAGGAAGGCCTCCAGACAGGAGATGGCTGTGACACAAGAAGCCAACCGAGAAGGACTAGGGACTTGAAAATTCTATGGAGCAAGTTGCCCCAGGCCAGGAAGAATGAGACAAAACAGAGAGGAGGAGGAGGAATGAGAGGGTCCACTGCCCAACAGGGAGACAGAGGGGACCATGCCTAGCACAGCCAGCATGGCACTATAATGGACATTCTTACCCCCTAACTGCAGTTGGAGGGGGAACCCTCTGGAGAAGCGGGAAAAGAAAGGGCAACAAACATGTCCTGCTAGAAACACCAAAGCTGGGGATAAGCAAGCAGTAATTGGATGGGCTGATGTCGGATGCCAAACAGAAAAAATGTTGGTCGGTCCACCCGTTGAAGCAAGGACTTGTGCAGAAGCCACCTGTGAGGCCGTGTCCACGTACCGCTGAGAATAGCCTCCTGGCAGAACTGAACGCCTGGCACCTGCTCCATCGAGAATTGAAGGATGGGCTTCAAGGTATACTCTCACACCCTCCTGACCTCCCGGTAATGAAGTATACCGAGGCGTGCAGGAAGAACTCCATCCAGGACCAGGAACCTCCAAGGAGACCCCTTGAGACTGGGTCAGAATCAAATACCAAAGGAACAGTGTGTCTCAACCTCTGATACCCACAGGGCATGCCACAGAAACTCCTGGGGAGCACTGCCACGAGAACCGAAGGGTCTGTCATCCAGAGACTCAGCAGCCATGGGAAGGAGCTGACTGGGAACCATCGATGGGAGACAACTCTTCAAGCTTGTCCCTTGGGGTTGTATGTTCTATCAGGTGAAGGAAGGGCTGGTTCCTGATGAAACCCTGCAATGCTGAAATATAGCAAAGGCAGTGGCATGTGGGTAGAAGGGGCATGGGGTAGGCAGGGTATAGTCTAGGATTAGTGCCAGACATGTCCAAGGTGAGGCCATAAGGCACCAATCACTAAGGTCGGGGACCACGAAGGATCTCTGTTGTCCCCGGGTCATGGTCACCCCTGCGGCCCTGCACAGCAGCTGGCTGAGACTTTGGGGTCCGAAGATAGGCTGAAGGTGAGGTGATTCAAAAGGTAGCCTCCCCAGAAATAAAGGCAGAGGAAACGGCAGAAGACATGAGCAGCAAGAGAAGTAGGGATGCGTTTCAGAGAGAGAGAGAGAGAACAAAGCCCAACTCTTGGGAGGATCCGCAATGGGGGACTCCACAATGCCTCCATGCAGAGGTGTGTACACTCCAGGTACTGGCACAAAAGAGCTAGGCCCCTAGTATGTCAGGAGATTCCCTATGCCTCACAGTCCCAAGAGGAGACAGGAAAAGAGGCTACGCCTGGTCTGTCCTGTGTAAAGGGCTCTGAGGTATTTAATCCAGGGGAAAAACTGGGTTCCTGCCTGAGAAAAGGTGGCCCCCAAGGGTGCGTGGGTAGCCACCTGAAAGAAACGGCTAGAGTGGCCCTAGGGAATAACAGAAGAATCCATGTGAGAAGAAATAATCCTCCATCCGTCTCGGTGGAAGGCAAGGGAACCCCCCAAAAACTCCAGTTGCATCTTGGATGGTAAAAAGGGTGTTGTACTTTGAGTCAAGGGGCAGCAGAGGACGTGGGGTGCACAGTCACCTTGACTCTATGAGCCTTAGGGGCATCGGGGGCTGAGGATGCCTGATGCTTGCTCTTAGACTGCAAAAGTGGGTGGATCACTCCACTGGGCAAGAAAGGAAAGATGGGCATGCCCCATCCTGGTGGGTGTGGAAGAGGGGGCGCCCCGACTGCAGGGCCCTGCCCGAGTCCTGTAGAGAGGACAGCATGTCTTGGACTTTGCCACCAAACAGAACAGAGACCCATAATGGGGGCAGCCATAATGGAGGACTGAACGTCCTGGGCAAAGTCTGACAGATGAAGCCAGGCGTGACGGAGACAAAAGGCTGTCACTGTTCTCTGTGCTGAGGTGTCCGTGTCATAGGTGGCACAGAGGACGTGGAAGCTCACTTCAGAGGCAGAGTGGAGTAGCTGCTCTAACTGAGCCTTAGAAGAAGTCCGGGAGGTTTTCTAGAAAGCCGGTAGCCTGGCCCAAGAGGGACTGTTGAAGGACCACCATGTGCGCCAAGTAGTTTTGGGTGCGCAGGGCTAGAGTGGAGGAAGTGTACACCCACTGACCAAAGTGGTCCAATTGCTTAGACTCCTTATCTGGAGGGCAGTCCCCCAATAGCTTAGGTTTCATAGCCCTGATGTGGGCTGCTGCTAGTACAGCGGGGTCAGTGGTAGGGTGGGTCCCATAATGGGACTGACCATCTGGGGCATGATACAGCCGATCCACCTTTTTAGGCAAGGGAGGGACCAATGCTGGCTGCTGCCATATAGTGGTAGTAATATCATGATGAGGCACCATGAAGGGAAGGGTGACCACCGAGGTGATCTCTGGGAGGCATAGGTACTCCGCCAAACGGCGTTGTTCAGGGTCCTGTTCCTCCGCTTGCCAACCTTGCGATGTCTGAATGAGCCTCATCACCTCCAGAGAGGGAGGGTTTCTGGGGTTCGGGAGTCTCCCTGATCTACATCTCCTCGGGAGAGGAATGAGAGGAGTCTCGCGGTTTGACGGAGTCCGACTCAGAATCCTCCAAGTAGTCAGAGCCCAGCATCGGGTGTTGGGCCAGTACCAGCGCCTGCTCTAGCATCAGATGTTGTCTCCAGCAGAGGAGGAGGAGGAGCCCTAGGAACAGGCTGAGGAGGATCCCACGTCGGTGCAGGGGCCAACGGGGGTGCCATCGGGGTTGACATCAGGTGCTAGATGTATGCCCACCAGGAGTTAAATGAAGCGCCATAATCTGCTGGTGATGGCTGAGGAGACGTAGGTAGAAGAGAGGACCCCGGCATCAGGTAGGATGGTGGGTTATGCAACGGGTAACTGTGAGAAGAACCAGACAGTGGTCCTGCGGGACTGAGCAATGGTCTGAGGGACGTAGACAGGTAGCCTGGATTTGCTCCGTAAAGAGGCGGGGGGCTGGGCTGTGGACCTGAAGGGTAGCCAGGGGCCAGGCCTGACGGCAGTAGAGAGTCAGGCACAGGACCCGGCAGGTTCAGGGTGTCCTGAAGGAGATGCCTGCAGACCCATAGGGAGATCTGGTCATAGCTGGGTCGGAGGTGCTGGGTCTAAAAAAAAAAAGAGGACCAGAGGGTCCCTGTGGTGGGTGATCTGGTGCCGGGTCCAATGGTATAGGACCGGCAGGCGATGGCCCTGCTGGTGCCAGGTGGGAAGATCCCAGAGCGGGACTGACTGGCGGCTGAGAGGCAGGAGGACCCCTGGATGAAGGCTGTGACCGCAATGGAGTGGAAGACAACCGACACTGGTCCAAAGGACAGTCATCAGATCCCAGAATAGGATCCAGCTAAGGCGCTGGGGCCGGGTGGGCATCAGTGGAGGTACTGACGTCCTGAGAACTGGCCACGCTCCCTGGCTGAGGACCCTGAGGTGTGAAGGGCCTGAGCGACAGGGGCGGCGGGATGGAGGAAAAGTCCCCCAAACCCACAGAGGCACCGCCCAACACTGTTATCAGAGTGGGTGGTGGGGCCAGAGACAGACAGGGCTGGTGTGGCCGGGAGGGGGGGGGAAGGAAGAGAAGACCAGTGTCGGCTGTGGTCCCCCCCCCCGAGGTGACTGCGGCCTCCACGCAGACCTATCCTGGTACTGATGCTTGTCCTGATTGTGTTTCTTCTTAGAAGGAGTGGAGGTCTCTGACGAGGCCCCTGGGGAGGAAGATGCACTCCGGGCCTGCAGCTCTTTTTCCATGGCGGCCAGTTTCTGCTGAAGGAAATAGGTTTCCAGGACCCTCTGGCATCACCTCCGTGTGGCCTGGTTGAGTTTCAGGCAGGCATGGCAGGCTTCGGTGTCGTGATTGGCGGGAGGAATGGCCATCCTGGTCTAGAATCTGTTTACTGCAGGCACACTTGGATCTGCAGGACTCAGCAGAAGAAATCGGCAAAGACATGCAGCCAACAGTAACAAAACAACAAAAAGCTGTCGAAAATGAAATAAGCAAAAACAGAAAATAGGAAAGGCAGTCAACTGAAGCAATGTTCCACAAGCTCCGATGAGCGCAGGATGACGGCTGGAAAAGAACTGGGGCTGGGAGACCGCCCTCTTATACCATAGGGGAGGTCGGCATGCCGACGTCTGTCCCCCCCGCTGTAGACGGCTAGCTAGAAGTTTTCCATGTGGTCCTAGTGCCTGGTGGCTTAGTCCTAACAGTGTTGCCTACTGCAAGAGCCCCTTCGAAATAAGATAGACAGAATTTAATCCAGGCTGACCTGCAAAGAAAGGCCTGACTGAAGGGGCCATATACATCTTGTCTACCTCCTTTCTGGGTATTGTAGGGATCACATGAGGCCTATGCCAGGCAGCAAAGGCGGCATCCTCCAGAGCAGGAAGGAGGGGCAGAATTACAATGGTAGTGGAATCAGGTACTTCCAAGAAGTCTATTAGGGTCTTCTTGGTTGTATCCTGTTCCTCCAGGTCGAATCCCATGGCAGCCTGAAGCTGCTGCATCATCGTTATGAAGGATGGGTCCTCAAGGGGAACCTAAGGATGTAAACCAGAGAGTTCTCACTACTTGTTGAGACTGTGGAACTAGTCCTCTCATAGGGACTGTCCACATAATCTTCAGCCTCCTCCGCATCATCTTGTGCCATACGGTCAGGATTATACTCTACATCATTGTCAGTCTGGTCGACAAGATGAAGGCAGCGCACTGACAAGGCCATCAGAGCTCAAGGTGGGGACTAAGGCATAGCCCTAGCAGGTGTTGAGATAGGGGTTTGGCTGAGGTACCCCATGGATGGAGCTTTAGGTGGTGGAGGAGGAGGAGGCAGAAGGCGTTTAAGGATGTCCTCAAAGAACAGTATTGCCTCTTTGTCAGCGCCCGTGTAATCGATGGGACTGCTGGAGGAAGTTGACGGGGGAGGCAAAGCCCCCAGCTTCGATGGCAACGTACTTGCCATGCTAGGTCTGGTGATGCCTGTAGCCTGCCCAGATCTGGAACAGTGCTGAGGTGGGTGGACCCACGTGGAGGGGCGAAAGAGAATGCATTGGGGAGATTGTCTTTTTTTTTCGCTCCCTCTCCTGGTGCTTGTGTTTATGTGACCCGGACATTTTTTATGGAATTTAGATGATTTGGATCCTGAAGAATGCGCTAGCGACATGGCTGATCTCTTTTGCTGGAGCTCCTTCTCCATTCAGGCTACCTGCTGCTTAAGAAGGTGCTTATCTAAAGCACCTTTTTGGTGTCGCTGGGTGGCTGTGTTAAACACTTTACAGATCGGGCATGCCTGAACATTATGGTCTGGGCCAAGGCAGCACAAGCAGATGTTGTGCGAACCTCAGGAATATATTCTTTCATCACACTTGCAACAGCGGAACCGTTTCAATGGCTCCTTCATCAACATACATGCAATCGAAAATCACTTAAAGTGCACAACTATGGTGAGAAAATAAAAAAAGTGGTGACTGTTACAGCATCGTTTCTGTGCATGATCCAACGAGAACGGTCGATAGCAGGGAAAGGGACATCCACGTTTATATAGGAGAGCCGATGTCTGACATTGTGTGCGGCCCCTAGTGGATGTCTTACAAAAATTTCCATGTCTGGTGCCATGGCTTGGAGGGACAGGGAGCGAATCCTCAGGATTGCCGGAGCAGCTGCACAGGGGAGGGAGCCGGATGTCATTGTCCACCTAGGGACAAATTACCTGGCTAAGAAAGGGATCAGAACAGTGCAGAAGAGTTTGTGGAGGGGCCTTAGACAAGTAGCACACACAGTAACCTTCTTGGAGGTGCTACCTGTCTATGGCGTAGGTGAGGCTAGGGTGTGCCACACTATGGGATTCAATCAGCAGTTGAAAAACTGGTGCAGAGCTCAGGGATTTGGCTTCACTGGGGACTGGGGATCCACCTGGAGTGATACAAGCCTATACTGGAGTGATGGTCTGCATCTGTCCAGGAGGGGAACCAAGATCCTAGGTGATAGGTTTAAATGCTTTATTGGCAAGCATTTAAACTAGCCAAGGGAGGAGGCACTGGAAAGGAGCAGGGAAATCCTAGCCCCACCAAAAAAAGTCATTGTAGTAAGTGAAGTAAACACCAAATTAGAGATGTCGATAGGGAGAAGGGCAGGGGTAAATGGAGAAAGTGACAAAAGTAATAAGGACAGTGATGGGGCAAAAAGGAGGTAAGGCCATCAGGAAATGGAGGGTAATGAGTACCAGTGCCCGTAGTCTGGGCAACAAGCTCCCTGAACTGGTGGCCTTGATGGAAGAGGGATGCCTGGATATCGTAGCAGTCACAGAAACATGGTACACAAAGAACCATGACTGGGATGTTAATATACCAGGGTACACAACCTACAGGAGAGACAGGGAGGAGAAGAGGGGAGGAGTAACTCTCATGTAAGGGAAGGGATAAAAGCAACTGAATAAAAGAGTAAACAGGGAGGAGAGGAGGCACTGTGGGTCACCTTAGAGACTGGAAATGGCACCACAATCCACACAGGGGTTGTATACAGACCCCCATGTCAGGGGGAGGGAATGGACAAGGATATGATGGAAAGCATTCTTAGGATGGCAGAGAAAGGGAAGATACTGTTGATGGGAGACCTGAATATGCCAGATGTTAACTGGAGCACATTTGCTGCAGCCACTTCCAAGAGCAGGGCCATTCTCAATGCCCTACAGGTAGCATGCCTCAGACAGCTAGTTTTGGAACCCACTCGTGAGGGAGCAATCTTAGACTTTCATACTCTCAAATGGGGACAGTGACAGGATCTCAGATCTAGAAGTGAGTAGCCATCTGGGAACAAGTGACCACCAGTGTGATTCACGATAAACTCAGCTACAGAGTCAAGTCATACAAAAGTGAGGGTACTGGACTTCAGGAGGGCTGACTTTGGCAAGATGGGAGAGTGCCTTAGAAAAGCACTAGCAAATAGGCTAGGAGGAGGGGTGGAGCAACAATGGGGAAACATAAAAACTGCCATCACAGAGGCAACAAGCCTTTGTATGAAGCAAATAAATCAAAGTGAAAGAAAAAGCCACTTATGGTTCTCAAAAGAGGTGGCGAGGAAGGTCAGGGAGAAAAAGATAGTGTTCAGGAAATAAAGGAAACACAGAAGGAGCAGGACAGAGAGCTGTATCAGTTGAGGTAGAAGGAAACAGGGAGGGAAGTCAGAATAGAAAAGGTCCAAACTGAGGAAAAGATAGTCAACTCGGTTAAGAAAGGGGATAAAACCTTTTATAGGTACATCAGGGAGCGTAGAAAGACAAAGGGAGGGATAGTGAGGCTGAATAGAATGGACAGTGGGTGGGCAGAGAAGGACAGTGAAAAAGCAGGGATACTGAGTGAATATTTCTGCTCAGTATTCACAAAAGAGGAGGGGGATATGCCTAATCCAATTAACAGAAGCACTCTGGAATGGGGTCGCTCCCAGTCCTTTCACAGAACAAAGGGCTCTGAAAGAACTCCTAAAACTGAAGGTGGACAAAGCAATGGGGCCTGATGAAATTCACCTCAGAATTCTAAAAGAATTAAGGGGAGAACTAGTGAAGCCACTGACTACCCTTTTTAACAAATCATGGGAGGATGGTGTAGCACTGGAGGAAGGCGGATACGATTCCCCTCCATGAAAGTGGGAGCAGGACAGAGGCAGGAAACTATAGACCTGTCAGTTTGACCTCTGTGGTAGGGAAAGTGATGGAATCACTTCTGAAGGAAAGAATTATCGAGTACCTAGAGGCCAGTGGGGCACAGGACCCAAGGCAGCATGGGTTCACAGCGGGAAGGTCATGTCAGACGAATCTAATAGATTTCTTTGACTGGGTGACCAAAGTAGTAGACCAGGGACCAGGGAGGGGCTGTGGACATGGCCTACCTAGACTTTAGCAAGGCATTTGACACAGTCCCACACAAAAGATTAATAGTCAAATTAACCAGCCTGGGTAAAACATTGGCTGGACAACAGGACACAGAAGGTAATTATAAATGGAGTCCACTCTGAAGAAAGAGGGGTTACTAGTGGGGTACCACAGGGTTCAGTACTGGGTCCAGTCCTTTTTAATGTCTTTATAAGTGACATTGCAGAGGGACTGGAAGGAAAAGTATGCCTCTTTGCAGATGACACAAAGATCTGCAACAGGGTTGATACACAAGGAGGTGTGGAAAGGATGAGAAGGGACTTGGTAGGTTGGAGGAATGGTCAGAAGTATGGCAGCTTGATTCAATGCAAAAAGTGAAAATAATGCACCTGGGAAACAAAACCCAGGGCTAGATTACACAATTGGGGGAGAAGGTAGTAACAACAACAAAAATGGAAAGGGACCTGGGGGTTATAATATCAGATGACCTTAAGGTTAGCAAGCAATGTGAGAGGGCAGTAGGGAGGGCTGGGGGGATACTGGGATGTATGGGAGAGGCATCACCAGCAGAGAACAGGACGTTGTTATCCCTCTGTACATACAGTTGGTGAGACCCCATCTGCAGTACTGCGTCCAGTTCTGGAGACCCTATCTCCGCAAGGACATAGACAGGATAGAGGCAGTCCAGAGGAGGGCAACTAAAATGGTGCAGGGTCTGCAAGAGAAGCCATACAAGGAGAGACTAAAGGAGCTTAATATGTATACCCTTGAGGAAAGGAGGGAGAGGGGGACATGATAGAAACCTTTAAGTACCTCATTGGAATCAACAAAGTCCAAGAGGGTAGCATCTTTCAGGAAAAGAAATGTGCAAGAACAAGGGGACACAATTTGAAGATGGGGGGCGCATTTCAGGGGCAATGTGAGGAAGAACAGGTTACTCACTTGTAACAGTAGTTCTAGGAGTGGTATATGTTGTTCAGCCACACTCTCTGGCATGTCACTTTCCCCTTTAAATCTTGCCAGAAGTCTTCAAGCTGATTCCTCCCACCCACCTGAGTGGTAAATACCTCAGCTTCGACCCATTACACCTGATCTTAGTGTAACCCCTTTGTTACCCGGGGTTACTAGAATCCCAGTAAGACCTAGTGGTAGGCAGGGAAGGCAGCTTGTGAAACTCCAGTTAAATGGGTTTCACACTGTCTTACTCTGTCCTCAGTCACAACGGAGACTGGAGAGATGATATCATTATATAGAATTGTTACAGCTGCATGAGCCACATTTGGAACCTTCAGCTGAGAGAGTCCTTAGAAATTTGGGATTCAAAGAGAAAGTCAGTTTAGTTTTGTCCTTGAGCAAGAAGGAAGCATCAGTCTGTAGTTTGAGTTTTGCCTCCACACAGAAGGAAGTTTTTCTGTGTTTCACCATTTATAAAGTGGTGGAGACCGTCCCCTTGGTCTCAGTGCCCCCTCCCTCCGGGGAGGAAAAGGTCTCTGTGGGTTCCAAGGGCAATCCCCTTCTCCCACCAAGGAAAGAAGCTGCCTGATTTTGTGTTGGCTGTTCTACAATACAGAAAAGGTTAAAGGACTTCACCTGTGGGGCCCTGCAACGATTGGGTGAGTGTTTGGCTCCAGTTTAAGGGGAAAACAACTGTTTTTCAGTCAGGAAATGTTATTGGGGACTGCTGTTTGGGAGGACTATATACACTAGGACGAACAAATGGAGCAGTCAATTCAGTTTCAAGTTTCAAATGGTTTTATTGGGGACTGCTGTTTGGGAGGACTATATACACTAGGACAAACAAATGGAGCAGTCAGTTTAAAGTTTAAATGGACTTAGAGTTCGCAGTAGAGGGGGTGCGTCAGTTCATCCACCATGCAATCTACATGTTACAGTCCTAAAGTTTCTGTGTGTTCAGAGAAATGGCCGGGTATGGGCTGTGGGAGCTGGAGGTGGATAAATCCCCATCTTTAGTAACCAGGTCCACCTCTACGGATTTCTTCTGTTTTGCTACTACCTATGCACTTGGCCAGTGATGGGTGGGTACCCAGACGTGGGCAACTTGAAAATCTCTAGGAGTTGCAGACTCTAAGTGGTGTGGGAGCCACAGGATGGGAACATTTACTCCTTGTTCGATGGGAGTCTCCCTGTTTGATGGGAGTTTCATTTGGATGTACGAAACAAAAATCTCTAGGAGTCGAGACTTCAAGTGGTGTGGGAGCCACAATTTGGGAGCCCTTGTTTGATGGGATGTCTTTCCAAGTAGAGTTTGGGTTCATTCGCCAAGTGGACTGTCAAGTGGCGGCCGGCAGGGGAGCCGGGTCAGTCGGGCTGTGTATCCAATGCAAGATGCAAAGTCCAGGCTGAGTGCCTGGTGGGTCCAAAGCCAGACAACTGTTGTATTGTGTTCATTCGCCAAATGGACCGCTGTGTTTAACCTCTAATCTGCATTACAGTTACGTGAGCTCCTGTGGGGAACCATACAGAGCTTTGTTTATGTTCAGTGAGTTAACAACAAAGCCCCACTGAAAAATCCCATTCTGGTTCTGGACATTACAGTTATTGCTTCCTGTAGTTGGATTTACTTGGGTGCCCCTGTGCAGAGTAGTCAAACCTAGGTCTCTTGTGCCAGGTAACCTCATCCTTCCCCGAACCCGTAGATAGACATATGTATATCCATGTTACAAAAATGGGCATATACCTTACATTAGCCCGCTGGAAGCAAGGTTGTGCGCCTAAAGCCGGGGAGGTCGGGTGGGTGCGTGTGGATGAACAACATATACCACTCCTAGAACTGCTGTTACAGGTGAGTAACCTGTTCTTCTAGGAGTGTGGGTATGTTGTTCATCCACACTCTCTGGCAGATTCCAAGCAGTTCTCCAGGAGGAGTGAGGCAAGGCGCACACCCCCTACTTGGGAAATAGAGATTGGAGAACCGAGGCCCCAAAACCAGCATCCCGGCGTGACTCAAGGTCGATGTAGTAGTGGGTAATAAAGGTGTTTGCTGACTTCCAGGTAGCAGCCCGACAGATATCCTGGATAGGGATGTCCCTGGAAGCAGCCACCAATGCAGCAGTATGGTGGGTAGAAAGACCTCTTATCCCTCTGGGAGGCTCCTTGCTCGCCAACTCATAGCACAGACCAATGCATGATGTAATCCACCTTGCAATGGTCCGTTTGGCTGCAGGTCTGTCAGAAGCAGCTTCAGCATAGGTGACAAACAGCTGGCGAACCTTTCCATGAATTTCCGCTGTTCTCTCTGTATAATAGGAGAGAGCATGTCTCAGGTCCAAAGTATGGAGCCTGTACTCGACGTCCAAGGTGCAATTAGGGTAGTATACCAGCAGAGTTAACACCTGGTTAAGATGAAACTCTGACACCACCTTCAGAAGGAATTTCGGGTTGGGGCGCAGGACAACTTTGTCCTTGTAGAAGACCAGATAAGGGGAGTCCACCGAAAGCGCCTGGTGCTTTTCTGGCTGACGTGATAACCACCAGGAAGGCAGCCTTCCACAACAAGTGTGAAAGCTCACACTTGTGCATGGATTCGAATGGCTTGCCCATGAGCTTTGCCAAAACCAGCAACAGATCCCATGGAGGTGGAGGTTCCTGCACCGAGGGTATGTGATCCAGGCCTTTGAAGAAGCGCCCACCACTGTCTCCTGCACCAATGTCGCTGGACCTACCTGCACCCGTAAGCAGAAAAGGCCGCCAGGCACCTAAGGGTCGAAGGACCGTAGACCCCTTTGAGAGAGAGAGACCAACGGTAGTCGAGAATGTTAGCACAGAGCAGGATAAGGGTACAGATTATCTCGATACCAAATGGAAAATCTTCCATTTGAAGGCATAACATTTCCTGGTCGATTCCTTAAGAGATGCCTCCACCACAGTGTAGCCATCCTTGGAAAGACCCAGAGCCTGGAACTCTAGCCGCTCAGGTGCAGGGATTGAAGGTCCGGATGGAATACCTTCCCCTGGTTCAGAGATATCAGGTCCAGGCATGTACAAAGCTGCTCCGGAGGCCTGCAGCTGAGGCTGAGGAGATCTGGGTACCAGAACTGGCACGGCTAGTCTGGGGCTACCAGGATCACCTTCGCCTTGTCCCTCCTTATCTTGAGTAACACCTTGTGGATCAAGGGAAATGGAAGGAAGGCATAGAGGAGGCCTGGGGTTCACGACCCCGAGAAGGCATCCCCCTGCAGCGAGCCCTGTTGAGGGGGGCGGGCATGAAACAGCCTCAGCTTGGTGTTTTCCCTGGAGGCAAACAGGTCCATCATCGGTTTGCCCCAATGGGAGAACAAGTTGTGAGCTACCTCTGTATGGAGAAACCACTTGTGGGATGTCTGGCCTACACGGCTGAGAGCATCCACCAGCTGGTTCGAGACTCCTGCCAAATGAATGGCTAGGAGATCCACCTCCAATCAGCTGACAAAGGTCCAAATGCAGAGCACCTCCTTGTGTAACCCCTTGTTACCCGGGGTTACTAGAATCCCAGTAAGACCTAGTGGTAGGCAGCTTGTGAAACTCCAGTTAAATGGGTTTCACACTGTCTCACTCTGTTCTCAGTCTCAGCTGAGACTGAGAGATGACATCACCAATAGAACTGTCGCAGCTGCATAAGCCACATTGGAATCTGCAGCAGAGGGAGTGAGATAGAACATTGGAAGTTTTCAAAGTCAGTCTCCTGCTTGCCTTCAAACAGGAAGGAGCAGGTCCTGTTTACCTTCTGTAAGAGAAGGGGTCAGTGTCCAGTATTCAAGTGGTGGAGACCGCTGTCCAGGTCTCAGTGCCCCCTCTCTCCGGGGGGGGGGAGTAGAGGAAGTAAAGTATCCCTATGTAGATTCCAGGGGCAATCCCCTAATTTCTGCAGAAGAAAGAAAGCTGCCTATTACAGTTTCAGTTTGTGCTTGAAAAGTGGAAAGAGTTGTACTTCGTCTGTGGGGCACCTGCAACAAAAGGGTGAGTGTTTTTGCTCTAATATGAGAGGGCAAAAATGTGTTTCTTCAGCCTGGGAAATGTGAAAAATCTGGGATTTGAACTACTATTTGGGAGGCCTATAGTACTAGGACAAACAAATGGAGTAGTGTCAAGAGCTAAAGTGCTGTGTGAATTCAAGTAATATTGTAGAGGGGGTGCGACAGTTCATCCACCGTTTAATCTACATTTCAGAAGTTTCAGTTTGTCCAGAGAAATGGCCGGGTTTGGGCTGTGGGAGCTGGAGGTGGGAACACCCGCATCTTTAGTAACCAGGTCCACCTCTACGGATTTCTGCTTTGATTGCTACTTGCCTCATGCGCTTGGCCAGTGATGAGGCAACGCATCGCGGGTCGAAATGGAAAATCTCTAGGAGTCGCAGACTTAAGTGGCATGGGGAGCCACAACAAGGGTAAAGAATTCTTTGTGAGATGGGAGTCAGAAGAAGTAAGAAGGAAATCTCTCTGGGGTCGCAGACTCTAAGTGGTGTGGGAGCCACAACAAGTAAATAGGTTCATTCTTCCAATGAACACGCCAGTCAAGTGGCGGCAGGAGCTGGGCCAGTCAGGCTGTGTACCCAAGCTGCAAGTCCGGCTGTGTGCGCAGGGTCCAGAGCCTGAAAACAGTAGAAATGGTTCATTCTTCAAGTGGACCGCTTTGTAGTCTCTAATCTGCATTATCAGTAAACATAGCCCCATGGGGGTCCATCTATGCTTTGTTGTGTTCAGATAGTTGTGAATAAAAGCCACACTGAAAAATCCCATTCCTGGTTCTGGACATTACAGTTATTGCTTCCTGTGTTCGGATTTACTTGGGTGCCCCTGTGCAGAGTAGCCAAACCTAGGTCCCCTTGTGCCAGGTAACCTCATCCTCCCTGAACCCAGGTCCCCACCAGGTATTGCTGCCAGCGCCAACAGCATGCCACCTGTCATTTTGGTAAAAAGGCAGGGGTGAGGGGTTACACTTGCAAAGCAGACGGAGTACATGGTCGTGGTATTGTCCATCTGGACTTGAACCAATTGACCCCAGAGCGAAAGCTGACAAAGCCAGTCTGGCTGCTCTGAGCTCCAACAGGCTGATGTGGCATCGGGACTCCTCGGGGGTCCAGAACCCGTGGGCTCTGCTGTCCCCCATTTGGGCTCCCCAGCTCATGAGAGAGGCATCAGTCGTAAGAATGACCGTCGGCTCGGGCCGGACAAACGGGATCCCTTCCTGCAGCCGTTCTGGGGCAGTCCACCATTGGAGAGCGTCCCACATCTTCTGAGTCGCAGTGATCAGCTGGTCGAAATAACCGGGGCGCTGAGTCCACTGAGCGGCCAGCTCTCATTGGAGGGGGCACATGTGCCATCTGGCCCAACGGACCCCTGAGGTGCACGCCGCCAAGTAACCCAGAAGGCACAGGAAGTCCCGGGCAGGGCGCAAGTGCCCAACCAGAAATGATTGGGAAAAGGAGGAAAGAACCTCCACCCTATCCGCCAGGAGCCGAGCTCTGGCTTGACGAGAGTTGAGCTCTGCCCCAGTGAAGCCTATCACCTGAGAGGGCATGAGTTCCGACTTGGCCTCATTGATCAGGAGGCCTAGTTGGGGGCAGGTTCGAAGAGCCAGATCCCTGAATTTCTCCACCTCCTGAAGGGAGGAACCTGCCAAGAGTCAGTTGTCGAGATAAGGGTAGATTCGAAATCCTCGACGTCGGAGATGGGCAGCCACCACTGCGTTGCACTTGGTGAAGACCCTCGGGGCCGATGACAGGCTGAATGGCATGGCTCGGAACTCGGACAGGGTCCCCTCGACCCTGAAGCAGAGGAACCGCTGATGGGACGGACAGATTGGGATGTGGAAGAACGCATCCTGCAGATCCAGTGAACAGAACCACGTTTCGCTCCAGGGATGGTATGATCTTGTTCAGAGTTACCATCCGGAAGGTGCGAGATCGGAGATATTGATTCAGGTCGTGGAGATCTAGGATGGGGCGCCAACCCCCCCCGTCTGCTTGGGCACCAGGAAGTACCTGGACACGAAGCCTGGGTCTGTAGGAGGATCTGGTACAGGAGCTACCGCCTCCTTGCGGAGGAGCTGAGCAATGGCATCTCGAAGAGCTGACTGAGTGCAAGCTAAGATCCTTTCCTCCTGAGTGGCACGGGCTCGGCTGGGAGGGTACTGCTCAAATTCCAAAGGCAGAGCCAGCCCGCCGGTGCAGCGGTTGGATTTCCGCTTGCGATCCCGGCGACCCGGGTTCGGAAACGGACTCGGGTCGCCGGAGGGTCGGCCGGGGAGTAGGATTGAGCCCATGGGCAGCTCTCCTACTCCGGGAGGGTGGGTAGTGTTCGCGCGGTGGGGACCCCTGGTGGAGACCAGGAGTTCCACGCAGCCGACACTCAGTGTGATTGAGGCGGGTGGACGCTGGCGCCATTGCATCGCACTCCCGCCCCAGGAGAAAACCGGAAATGAGGAGGAGCCACCCACCGCCACGGATGAAGCTCGCAGGCTTCAATGTGCTTCCAGGCCGGGACCCTGGACTTACTTACAGTGCCTATGTGGCATACATAGGGGCCGTATGTCACGGACCCCACCGTGGGGGGTAAGCCACGGGGTATCAGGGGGCAGCGGCCGATTTGGAAAGCAGAAGCCGGCGGCCCGTGACCGGGCAGATGGATAAGGCAGCGGGCAGCTCCAGGAAGGAGGGAAAAATGTAAATGGAAAAAAAAAATTCCAAAGGCAGTCCCTGGCCAACCACTTCTAGAACTCACTTGCCGAGGTGATATCGGACTAGGCAGAAAGAAAGTGGTGGAGCCGGCCCCCCACGGGAAAACCCAGAGCTGGCGTGACGGGTGAAGGAGTGGCAACCCCCAACCCGTCATTGAGCAGGCTTAGGAGGAGAAGTAGGCTCCTGGACCAGCACCTTGGCCTCCTTAATGGGGCTGTTGAGGACCCTGCTTGGGCCTGGGACACCAAGCTTGAGCCTGCTGTTCCTGCTGGCCTCTTTGATAGGAGGGCTGCCTAACCGCAGGGGAAGAGTGCTGAAAAGGCTTCTTCTTGCACTTCTGCTGGTTATTGCCCGAAGAACCCTTCGCAGAGGTAGCATCCAAGGTGGCATTGGACTGCGCTATGCACTGGAGGTGACCAGCCACTCCTGGACCGACGAGGTTGGTGCCTAGGAAGGGCACGTCAGCTAATGTGTGCTGGGTATCCGCCAGGAAGGAGGATAGCCTCAGCCAAGCCCTGCGGCGAGTGGCCACTGCAGCTGCTAAAGAGCGGGCACAGGAATCTCCAATGTCCAGGGCAGTCTGGAGCTGCTGTTTTGCAACAGCATGGCCCTGAGCACGGACCTGCTTCACTGCGGTCTGCATGTCTGCCGGGAGATGAGGGAGGACTTTATCCAATGACCCTAGGAGGGCATGAGAGAAGTGTCCCATGATAACAGCCAAGCTGGCCTCACGAAGGCCTAAGGAGGAGGCCGCATAGACCACACGGGCAGAATGGTCCATATTCTTGGACTCCTTGTCCGGGGGTCGGTCAGTGTCGGCTGAGCTACCAGTATGTCTGAACACAGAAGTGGTCACTAAGCTTTCGGCCAAAGGATGTTCTGTGAACCCCACCAGAGACCCCATGGGTACCACATACTTGCGGGCCATACAGGCAGACTGTGCTGGACAGGAAGCAGGCTGCTGCCAAAGCTCAAGGGCCTGGCCAACGATGGCTTCGGCCACTGGAAAGGCCTCCGTCGGGGTATCCCCCCCTTTTGAGGATATCCGTAAAGGGGGTATTCCGCCTTTTTCTGGATGGGCTCCAGGGGCATTCCAGTGGAATCGGAGATCAGGCGGAGGATGCCCTGAAAGGAGGAAGAGCCTTCCTCCAATCCTGCCACAGATGACTTATCCAAGTCCGAAGAGTCGGGATACAACGGTCTCCCATCTAGGTCTCCCTCGATACGCTGAAGGTGATAGGGGACGACCATGATCGACAGACGTCAGGGAAGCCCGGTATCTGGTCGGTCCTCTTTCGAGGGAGCCCCTCCCTGAGGCTGCTTAGGCTGTGGCTCCACCAAAATCGGTGGAGACCGGAATAGGCCGAGCTGGGATACGGGCCGGCCCCATGGGCAGTGGAACAGAGGCCTTCAGTTCTGGATAGGTCGGTGTCGGCCATGGAGGTGGGAGCCAAGTGATGGCCGGGGTGGCCCGCGAAGACGGCTTCTGCCCAGTCAAAATCAGCTATTGCCACATAAGATCCTTATAGCATCAACGGAGTTTCCATCGAAGCCTCTCCTCGTCTGAGGAGGATGAGGATCTGTGGCAGCGCCTCTTTTTAGAGTGTTTGTGGCCCTTTTCGTCCGTTTGACCGAAGGGGTCCTGGTCCTCGATCGAGACCGACGGGGTCAGTTCAGTCAGTAAGGAGTCACCAGAGTTGGTGAAAACCGAGGTTCCAGCACAGTTTCCACAATCGGGACACCCAAGGGCAGTATCTCTTCATCGGGAAAGGAAAGGACAGGAGTCCTTTCTAAAGAATCATCGACTGGAGTCGGTGATAAAGGCTTGATCAGGTCGAGAGTAATCTCGGCCGATTCAGCCATTTCCTCGGTCTCGGTCCTTTGGCCAGATGGAAGGTCCATAAAGCCGGTGGCCGAGGAAGCGATCTCGACCGAAGACGAGACCACGTGTTCCTGGGACTCGGACCTCTCTCGGTCCTAGGAGAGTCTCCGTTTAGTCAAAGACTTAGGGTCCTTATCCCTCTTCCAAGGGCGGCAGGAGTGCGAGCCCGAGGGCTCCTCATCCCTGGTGAGGAGAGGCTGGCATAACTCCCTGAAGGAGCCCGTAAAAGTAGAGCCAAGGCTGAGTGGAACAAAAAAAACTTTGGCTGAAGCTTGAGCCGCTTCCTCGAATGCCTTCATCTGCTCCAGCTGCTCGGCAGATCCTGCGGCCGAGGAAACCGCCCACCTCACCACTTTCAATTTCATTGGCGGGTTCCTATTCTCCGGTCTCCCCAATTTTAGGCGCACCTTGTGGTCGTCCAGAACGTTGGGATGGAAGGCCAGGCAAAAAGGACAAGACACGGTGTCATGTCCGACACCTAGGCAATAGACACATGAG
This sequence comes from Neoceratodus forsteri, assembly GCA_016271365.2. Lineage (NCBI taxonomy): Eukaryota > Metazoa > Chordata > Ceratodontiformes > Ceratodontidae > Neoceratodus > Neoceratodus forsteri. The sequence continues at coordinate 359,134,342 of JADMNL010000025.1, forward strand.
TGGTGGGGATCGGTGCGTTACATCTTCTGGCTGCAGGTACACCGGCAAAATCCAGGGGATGATTTGTCCTCCATGTCCGATGCGCTGTAATCGGAGTCATTAACTCTGACAAGTTTTAGAATGATTTGTGGTAAAAACCCGACATTGCGAATCCAGGACCTACGAATTGCTAAAGTAGCACGAGGAAACCTGAATCTTCCAGCGGAAAGGAAGATCTGGTGTCATAGGGTGGAGCCGAGGTATTTACCACCCGTGGTGGGTGGGAGGAGTCAGCTAGAAGACTTCCGGCAAGATTTAAAGGGGAAAGTGACATACCAGAGAGTGTGGATGAACATATCCATGCTCCTACAAGTATTTTTTCACAGAGGGGGTGCTGGACACATGGAACAGCCTTCCTGAGGAGGCTGTTGGGTCTAAAACTGTGGGAGAATTCAAGAATGCATGGGACAGACATAAGGCAATTTTTGTGGGGGGTATGAAGAAATAGGCTGTTGGTTAACTAGGATCTGCAGCTTATCCTGTAGGTAGGGAAGTGGGCAGACTAGGTAGGCCAAGCGGTCCTTATCGGCCATCAAAGTCTATGTTTCTATGGTCCTAGTGCCTGTCAGCTTATAGTTCCACAGGTGTGGCCTGATGAAAGCGATATTTGAAAAGAAGATACAGGACTTTCACATGAGTCCGACAGCGATAGACTGAACTTACATGTCATGTAGTCTAGAGGTAACTGACTTGAGGGGCAGATGGCTAGTCACGAAAGATAGTGCTGGCTGCCGTCCTAGGGTGGGTTGTGCCAATGGACACCAAGAATAACAGTGCATCTTATCATAAGAGGTACTAGTAATTGGGGGGACCACTATACACTAAGGATGAGTGTAATTTTACACATATGGCACTGGAAATGGGGGAGGGGGGACACTAGATGCCAGCGATGCACAGAAAGGCTCATGGAGCACAAATCGCCCTCCACCATCACCCACCGTGGAGACAGGGTGACGGGTGCTTTGTGCTCGTTAAAAGATGCTTTTTGCAAGCGTTAGGCTGCTCAAGCAGACCATAGCACGTCTAAAAAACTTCCATTATCCCAATGTGCACATATTCATGAGATTGCCTCTGATTTACATATCTGAGATACCCTTGCGCTTGTGTGCAGCCAGTTTTGCCCTGTGCACAGTGAGGTTTCTAACATGGGAAGTGCAGTGCAAAGCATACCGCTCAACCTTTCTTCACCAAAATGTGTGACGTGTGACAAATGAGCAAAATGTGTGACATATCATCAAACATGGCACAGCAAGCTCAGAACACTATGGCTATCAGTGCACTAGTGTTCATAATGTTTGCTGATAATTGAGCACAATAGATAATTATGAATTTCTGCTTTAAAACCTCTGTGAGAAATGTGGAATATCACTACCTTGATGTGGGACAAAGGATTTCTGAGGGTTAAAATGAATGACGTACCTTGTAATGTGTGACAGTTGAGAGGTATGGTGCAAAGTGATGTAAAACTCACTTTGTGGAGGCAAAACCAGACTGCACAGCGTAAAAGCTTCAAATCTACTACCCATACTGTAGATGGTTAAAGACAGAAAATGACAAGTCCACTGAGTCAGTCCTGTTCTTCCTGTGTTGTTTTACTCTGCCCTTTCAGAGCTATATGCTCTTTAAATTTTAAATTTCGGACATGCTAGTGAGGTGGCCAGAATGTGGAGGTGCACAGCCATTATCTGAAACACACCTCCAAGGGGTGCAAATCAATGTTTTAAAATAATTTTGGGGTGAAAAAAAAAATAAGCCAACAGTACCAAGAGGGCGTTCTCAATGAAGACTGTCAGTGTTAGCATGTTAGCAATTCTATTTTTTGTCATTTTCTCTTGATCCTCCCATCAGGCCTGCCCATGTCTCACAGTCTTTACTTGCTAACACTGCATCCTGCCAGGGTCCTGGAGATGTTTATCCTGTAGGTGGTGCATACCTTCCTAGGTGTGGCACAGAGGCTGGCTCTCTGATCTGCTCTGCTGCCGCTGACACGTGGAACCGCAGCTGGTCTGTCCTCCTGAAGAGCAATTTGCACCGGTCAGCACGGAGAGACGGTAAACCAAAAAGAGGGGGGGCTGCTATCCTGGTCAACGTGGGGCAGATGCAATTACTGTGGCAGCATACTCGGGATATTTTAATTTCTGCTTGACACTGGAGTGCGTCCCAGACACCATTAGGCCAATGGAACACCCTGTGTAAATGTAAAGCTGACTTTTCAGTTTTCAGCAAAAAAAAAAAAAAATACAGTTGACAGCACCAAGATTCAACTTGCAGAACAATCCCAAAATAACACAAAACAATTTGTAGAACATTCCTGTCTTTGTTGCCAAATATGTCTGCATGTAAACAGGCTCTCTGCCATTTTAGACTTCACCTGTTCTTGCCCTGAACTCATAATCCTCTAGTTGTGACATCAGAAACATTACCTTAGCAATAGTTTGTGATGTCGCAGCAGACTTCATGGCAGAAACAAGCAACTGGAACAGATAAAGAAATCAAAGAGGGAAAAATACAATTTTAATGAAAAATGTTCAGTAATAAAAAAAAAACAAAAAACAATGTCCCAAAATTTAAATTTGGGAGGAATGTTTTTACAACTAAGTTCAGCAGGTGACACCTATGATTTTTTTTTTTTTGCTAGAAACAGGAAAACCTCTTTAAAAAGCACACGTTTAGTGCTCTAAAAATACTCCACTGCTGACTTGTTTTGGACTTTCAGTCAAAAATCGCCAGAATTTGTAGATGCCCCTATTTAGAAAAGGATCGTAGTTTTCTTCCAAGGAACCAGATGCCCAATCCCTTCCCCTTTCCTGGAATGCCAGCCCCGCTGTCACACTCACACTTCTGTGCCATCTTAGTTTGTAGAGTGCGCTTTATAGAATTCAATAAGTGTCTTTTTAATTACTTTTTAAAATACTTCAGAGGCCAGCTTGTTTAAAATTAAAGCCAATGCTCAACTAACAGGGCTCTTACTCAACTAACAAGGCTCCTGTTAGTTGAGCGGAGGTTTTGATTTTAACCAGACTTTTAAAAAAACAATTAAACAGACACCGCTAGTGAATTCTACGAGGCATGCCCCATGCTCTCAAAATTTAGATGTCACAAACTGTCGGAACACAGAAGCGAGACTATAGCAAAGTCAGCACCTCAGGAAGGGATCAGGTGGGTGGTTCCTCAGAGCAAAATTATGACCCCTTACCTTCCTAAATAGGGACATAAAGCCCAGCACTGGGGGCATTGTGGATTTTTCAAAATGAGTATGACTGGTGCTCTCTAAGGAAATGTTAACAAAGACTTGCCTATCTTTTCACAATGAGGGTGAATTGTTGGCCAAAAATTAATTATTCCTAGCTGTGCAGAGACAAAAAAGGGGATATTTAACATAGGTGTGACATAATCGCACCATAAACTGGGGACCTTTAGTTCTAGCTGGGTTCACTGAGTACAGTTACGTTTTTACCAGTGCATTAAAATGGGGCAGTGTTTCCAGACTAATTTCTCACAGAACTCATCAGCAACTGCAGGGTTGAAATTACTTTTGCAGCCTCTAACGAACAGAGCTAGTGGCAGAGAAAATTCACTAGCCCAACTGGAGAAACAAACTGAAAAGTTACAGTATCCAATATAAGCCAGCAAGGGTAGGCAGGTCTCTATGCATCAACCATTTTGGTCGCACACACCATTTAAAAATTCAAGCTGGAGACTAATTTGCCTTGAGTAGCCATAGGGTCCTAAAAAAATCTTTTCAACAAGTGCTATTGTATCGATTTGGTTCATTAAAAAGAAATTTTAGACCGACCACATTTTTTCAGTTAGAAGCCAGTGATGTCAATGGACTGAGTTCATGGTGAGTCCAAAACAGGAAAGTCATTTAAAAGACAGGAACCTCAGTCAGCGCAAAGGAAGTGATGCAAGGGTTACCCTGGAAATACATGCTTACTGTTTTGGTGGCACTCTAATCTAGATCTCCTAGTTCACAGTCACTGGGTTTAATCACTAAGCTGTTTTTTGCATGGTTTGGGGGACAACATATACAGTCGGTAGTGCCAAAACCAGCAGAAGGAAAATGTCAATAATTTTAATAGTCAGTAGTACTGGGTGTGATGCACCTATGTCTACTTCTAGTCCCATTCATGCCTCATCAACACTGTAACCTCACATACCGCGACATCGCAAGTGACCAATCTGACAACAGATGAGTTGCTCCTCTTTGTCACCTATGATATCATAATCAGTGAGGTCACAATGCTGATGAGGTATGAAGAGGAACAGAACTAAGTACGTGAGCTTCCTTCCAGGTGAAGAACTGTTCCACGTCACATCACATCTAACAGAGTCTGGCAGAATATTTTCTGAACAGCAAAAAGGAAAAGAACTTTAGCTATATAAAGTTACAGTGGACTACTTTTAAAGTCAACATCAATGTCAAGAGATGTACTAGCTCAGAGACTCATCTAGGGTCGCCTGAAAACAGCACTATGCTTAAATACGGAGTTCCTGGCATGTAAATGTCTAAATCAAGAATTGATCACCGAGACCGATTAGTGCTCAAATTACAGACCTCAGATTAGTACTGCTCTAACTGAACCGGTCAGTGATTGAGGGTGCCATCTATTCATGCCTCCTTCTACAGCCCATGTCAAATAGGTCCTCCACCCATTAATTTTTGTAAAGTGGGGGAGAAGTTACAAAACTTACAGGAAAAACAAAGCACTGTTGAACAATGTGCTGGGTGCTGAAGCCTTTGCTCCTCCCACCACCATTTAGAAACAGATTCCTTCTGTTGCAGGACAGAGGCGGATTTAACACAACATGAAAAAACAACCATTTTACTAATGAGTATTTAATCACAAATAAGGAAAAAAATATATATACTCCACATAATTGACAGATTTAATGGCACAGCCCAACAAGAATATTCTGATAAACCCTGGCTGTGGAGACATCATCAGACCCCATCTTAACAGCAGAAGTTAACTGTGGTAACAAAAATTCATGTGAGTGCGAGCTAAGAGCACGTATCCATACACAGCTGCCTACAGAGATCACTTGTTTCATGGCGGCTTGGAAAGGTCTGGGCTTTCTCCACTATTTAAGAAAAAAACAAACAAAAAAAATGTATTATAAAAAGAACAGCTTGTTTGCACACTGCAATCTGATTGGCCACAAAGTAATCTCCGCCATGACAATGACTTGCAAACAATACAGCACCACTGGTATCAGAATAACTCATAAAGCTGTCAGCTGTTAAGAGTAGAGTTGGTTTTCAAATAAAAATCAGTTAAAATAATTCTTAAAGACGTTCCCTAGTGTTTAAAATTCCAATTTTTCTGATGCTCTTGAGAAAGTTTTTTTTTTTTCTCCCACCTCCCGTGCTCGCTGGTCCCCCACTCCTTCGGGCTCCACAAGCTCCCTCCAGCCCCGCTGTCCTTACCCAGCCCTCCTCTGGTCCTCATATGGCAGCTGAGCCCCGTGATACCCCGGCGTATCCCTTCACCGGGCGGGTCCCCCTCCTCCGAGGGGGAAGGCACCGGGGAGAGGGGATGGCCCCAGCACACACTACTAGGGCCCAGGGATGCTGCTAAGGAGCAGGAGGCCCTGGGAAGGCCTGGAGGCACTCAGGGAATGGAGAGCAGTCATCTGGCGGCCAGCGAGCAATTTTTCCCTTTTTCTGTTGGGGGCAGCATAGTGACGTCACGGCATACGCCGACGTCCCTCCTCCCCCAGTTAGCATTGGGGCCGTGCATCCTGTGATACTCTCAGCCTTCGCTAGGAGCCAGCAGGCGCCGGACCAGTCCCCCTACCCTCCCCCCCTGGAGAAGGAGAGCTGCCCATGGGACGCTCAATCTTTCTCCCCCCGGCCGGCCCTCCAGCGACCCGTGCTCGCTCCTGAACCCGGTTCGCTGGCGTCACAAGCAGAAATCCAACCGCTGTGCCGGCGGGCCAGCTAAGAAAGTTTTCAAGCTTGTTTTCTGTCACAAGTACATTCTAAAATATATGGAAGCATTATTAGAATAATGATTTATCCTATTATGTCATGTTCCGTTAAGAATATATAGGATGGCCGTCCCGGTGGCGCTGAGGCGCTGGATGCCTTACCTCGCGCTGCGCCGGCGACCCTGTTTGGAAACGAGCATGGGTCGTCGGGGGTTGATGGGGAGGAGAAGGATAGAGCGTCTGCTAGACTGCTCTCCTTCTCCGGGGAGGGGGGTTTCACTTCCCGATGCCCGATTGCCTTCTGGCAGAAGCTGGGGGTCAGGGCACGGGGTGACAGCATCGGGGAAGAGTCTGGGCAAGAGGCCTGGGGGAGAGGCGAGTGGACACATGTGCCCCTGCCCCTGCTGCCGTCACTGCACGCCCTGGGCTTCAGCAAGGGGTGGAGCGAACAAGGGAAAAAGGTGGCATCTCTCGCGCAGCTTCGTGGCGGCCCGTGAGTGTTCATTGGAGCTGGCATCCATACTGGATCCGTGAGGGTGGGGAGTTAGGGGGGCTCCCTGCCACCCCGCTGCAGGGGATAAGCCGCAGGAGTTCAGGGTGTCAGTGGAGATGAGATGGATGGCGGCCGGATCCCCGGACAGGATGTGAGAAGTACCGGGGCGGCCAAGAGGTGGCTAGGAGGATAAACAGAATAAAAAAAAAAAAAAAAAAAGAATATATGGGATGGCAGCAAGGAAATTCGCTCCCACAATTGCAGCAGTTGGTACTATTCAAGGCGCTTTATCTAAATATCTGTCTGTCTTTGGTTACATTATTTTATGTTAAAGTCCTTGCCATTCCGCATGTACTTCTGACTTGTCTGAACAGCATTCCTGCAAGTTTTATTTTTTATTGGGATGTTTCAGTTATTTTTGTCCTGAGCCGGACACCTCAAACTGCAACTCTGAAAGCAAATATAACCAAAATAAGCATAGCGACCTCTATATTTCTTTCTGTTTCTATATTCATAACCATATTCTACATCAAAAACGTTTTATGAAAATGACATGGATTTGAAATGGTTTTATGTATAAAAACATACAAATATTTCCTTTTTTGGGAATATCAATTCAAGAAGGTGTCACAATATTAGTAATTTACTCTATTTTTGTATTTGTAGAAATAATGAAGCAAGCATCATGACAAATGATGCGTCCTTGTTTCACATTTTCTTTCACACTCATGTTGACATCTAAAATATTGATGTTATAACCACATAAAAACAACCTGACCCCTTCCGATGTTTTCCATAAAGAGAGATTAAGTCTCACCAATGTAACCTAAAAACAAGCATGGCAAACCATGTTTTTTTGCTGTGGATTTTAATGATTAGATGACCATCATGTACTGGGCAAAAGATTAAGACTATGACATGGGGATGCTGAAATACTAGGGAACGTCCTTAAAAAATCCAAGGCTGAAAAAATAAAATAAAAATTAAAGACCCTCTGAAATCTCCAGGGAAACTTTAGAAAAAAATATAATTTTTAGACATTTTTCAACTTTTATTTCGCATATTCTCTGTAGTTAGCATCTCCTTTTATATATAACTATTCACGTCAACATTAAAATAGGATTACTGTCCACAGACTGCATCTACATCGGCTGCTTTTCTTTTTATAATTTCACCTGTACTTCCTTTATCTCCACATGCCCTATCTGCCCCTGGGGACCACCCAGGCCTGTTATTTGTGTTTACAAGACACTCCAGAGTACTTAACACTGTGTTTGTGTGTGTGTGTGTGTGTGTGTGTGGGGGGGGGGGTGTTGGTGCAGTAACAGAGTGTACAGGATGTCATCTTGCCATCCGGGACCTTCTTTTTCCACCGTGTTATCTCCCTTAAGGATACAGGTGGTAGAGGCTCCACTGCTTGATCCCACAAGTGAGTGTTGTTCCTCTGAGCCAGTTGTCATCCAGCCCTCCCTAGCCGCTCCAGCCCATGGTCATGCAAGTGGCAGCTGTGCAGTGCGGAGAAGCACAAACCCTCTTTCAACAAAGAAAGCATACTCCAAGATGCTTCCTCACCAACAACCCAGCCACTCCTGAACCCAGGTCCCCAATATTGTGAGTAACAGCTCAGCCACTGTGGCAAAAGGCAGGACTGTTCGGGCTCTTTTTCTACTCCTAACATCGTAGCCTCTGGCTGCTTGTGATATCACAGTCTGTTGCTAAGAAAAGAATTATGATGTTACAAGCAGAGGATTATGATGACAGGTGTAGACAAACAGCGAAAGCAGATGAAATCTAGGTGTATATGATCCTGTTTTCAAGTTAATGTGCAGACTGTGAAAATTAAACACAGAAAATACGTTAAATATAATCAAAAATGTATGTTTTTCCCAATGTTTCCTCTGTGATGTCAGGGGCTCTTTATAAACAGCAGTAAGTGACACGTGAGGGTACAGTGTTGTAAGTTATCACCAGAGCGAGGGTAGCTACATTGTTGCTCTGGCTTGGTTCATGCCAGCCAGCATACCCTTGGGGTGGTGGTATCTCACAGTAACACTCCCATTCCCCCACCCCTCACAGTGTCTCTTAGTTAAACATGTCTGATTTGCAGGACATTAGATGGGATTAAAATGATGGAAACAACAGTGACACAGAGGAAGAGGATAACAATATGCTCTCCCAAAACAGCTGAGGTGCCTGGACCCCGGGTCCCCATGCCCACCCACTCTCCTCCCATTAAATGGGAGGGGACAGCTGGAATCTTCCAGAGAAGTAACTTCAGGATGAGTTACTGACGGGCAGACAGTGGGTATCTATGGGCCAGAAGCAACTGTTCCAGTAGGTGTGGAACCCAGGGCTTGTGGCCAGGCAGAAGGAGAGTCTGTTCCACAGGATAAAAAGGGAGAAACTGCAAAAGATAAAAAAAAAAAAATCCTGGTTCCAATGTCATTACACCTTTGAAACTCTGAAACAGCGTTGGACACATTTCAAGGTACTGTGACCTAGGACGTCAGATCTATTTGTGCAATGTGCCTTCAGCTACCTATAAAAACGCAGCCAAGCACAATGGCAAATGACTACTGCAGCAAGGCTGACACTTCAGAACCATCTGATCATCGAGCAGCTGTAAACATAATCTTCATTGTTTATAAGAAGGGTGTTTTCTGACCCAAAAGTGATATTCCAGATACCCATGGAACATTTTGCCAAGGGCAAGTCTGCTTTAGTTGATTCTGTTCCATACACATTCAGGAGCACTAGTCTGTGTTGGCAGAACAATGTTCCCCATCACAACACAAACTAAGAGTGTTCTAAAACAGCAAGCTGTATCAACATAAATCTGTGAGATATTGTTTTGCTTCATTATATACAGATTCTGAACACAAAAGAAGATGGGAGGACATAACAATGCAAGTCTACTGAGCAGCTGCAACAACGATCGCCTTGTGCCGATGCACTAGCACCTTAGGAGGGAAAAGTAATTTTTTTTTTCAGACACCTCTCAAAAAAGACTTTGCATTAAATATTACCTAAAAATGTTAATGCTGCAAAAATACATTTTTAATAGTGTTTGAATGCAAGCAATGCATCTGATGCAAAACATTAAGCCATAACAGTCGTTAAAGGAAACGAAGCTCATAAAAAGCTTCAAAGAGGTTGAAGTCAACATCAGATGCGTCCAGTAAAGTGAGCAGAGTTTACATTGCAACTCCCTTTGTTTTACAGAGCTAAGCCTAAGCAGAGTCATCTTAAAGGGAATATCTGTGAAGTGTGACCCTCATCATTTGAAAGCCCATGAAAAGTTGTTATAAAAAAAAAGACACTAGGCTTATCAACAGCTGGCAGCAGACCACAGATATTCATAACCACGTCTGCCTCTACTGGTATTAGACTGCTAGTATTGCATGGAGCCCTGTGATGTCACATGTGGTGAGGCCATACAGTACTTACTACAATGTAGTTTGTAGTCAGGCCCAGCTTCCCACTGTATCACATGACAAGGTTCCACTAAATAGTGGCAGACATATCAGTATATACCAGACTTGCATTTTGACCATCTCTGGACTGCTGGCAGCTAAGGTAAGCCCAGCCCCTCGTCTGTAAGTTTTTCGGGGGCTTTCAAACTCTGATGGCCACTGTTTAGAAATGCTCCCTTTCAAGTCAGCTGTTTTGCCTCCTCTGTAAACTACTTTTCAGATAAAAAGAAAAGTGATCCTGGTGGACAGGATCGCTGGCCAGATTGGATGGACCATCGGTCTTTCTCTGCCGTCACTGACTATGTTTCCATGGCGCTCATCTGATGAAAACTCATCAATGTGCAGAAAGGGAAAGAGTCAGAAGGGACAGCATACCTTCAAATCAAAATTCAAACATGTTATTCCACCCTGCTCAAACTTTTATCACCATACAAGGACAGCCAGATCCAATTTATTATAATATAGGGTGTGCTCTGTATTCAGGCAGGACAGCACCATTTCAGAAGGTCTGGGTGCCCTCTGATTTAAGCACCTCACAATCCTCCGTTTTTGTTGTAGGGGTGGTAACTGGTGAGGTGCTGACATCAGACAGAGCTCAGATGTTCCTGAGAATACTACTGCCCAGTTTGAGCATGAAGCAGGGCTGTATTTAAAAAAACAGAAAAAGCAACCTGTTGCTGTCCTCTTAAGATGAGACTCCGAAAGGTGGGATTACATACTGTGTAGTGACTTTAAGGCACACATTCCCTTTAAAAACGTGTGCCTATGGCCAACAACTGTTCATCTCAATGACTTCTGGACAGCACAACAAAAGTCTGTCAACAAGGGGGCCCTTACAAAGAGTTCACAATGGCAAAGCCATGATCACTCTCCCACTTCTCCTTTTCTTCCTCCATCCTTTGTGTTCGTGGCCCCAAAAGTCACGATTATCAGACCAGACCATGAAAACAAACTAAACCATTGGTTCTAGTCAGGGCAAGAGGGCCCTACATGGCTACCATTTTCATGGAAGACTACTGAAATCCAATCTGACAAAAAAATAAAAATTAAAAATTAAATTGCTCTGATGACTGGTAACCAAATGTTTTCAGTAGGAAGCTAGTGGCTACCTCCAGAAAAAAAATTCAGCTTACAGCCCTGGAGGCAACCTTAGAGGAAATTGTAGACTTCAAAGATGGACTGAAAGATAAAATTTGTTAAAAGCAATTGCACTGGTCCAGCCTAGAACAGATACTGTATGTCTGCCCCCACCCACAAAAAAGGTTGCCATTGTTTCTGAAGTTTAAGTCCATCGGCACCTTTTCCTCTGACATGCTTCAGCGTCTGAAGAGGCAGAGCTGTCGGAGTCACTACCTGAAGAAGAGGAGGAGGAGGAGGAGGCTGAAGAAGTGGATGGTTGCTCCACGCTCTTTAAGTTGAACTTCATGCCCAAAACCCAGCCCAAGTTGTTCTGCAGCACGTGTTTCAGTCCTGGAGGCACAGGGAGCACCTCCAATGTGTCAACATAGTCAGGCAGCATCTGGCGCAGCTGGTAGCAGCAGAGGTACTGCAGGGAGGTGGGGCTGAAGCAGGAGCGAATCACCTTCATGCTGCTCTTTGCTGCTGTCGAGCAAGCCATTGGGAAGAACTTCTTGTTCAGCAGCTTGGTGGCTGCCACTCCTGGAGAAGCAAAATAAAATATAAATAAATCTCACAGCCCTTTTTGCAGATGGGTACAGATTCGGTATGACTTGAATGGACAGGGCACTGAAGTGCTCAGAGCACTAATATAAGTGAACAGGACTTCTTAGGGGTATCTCAGTGGCGGAGCCAGGTGGGGGGGCCAGTCAGTCAATCACGGGCTCCACAATGGGCACTAAACAGCGAATAAAGATGACGGTGGGGCACCACTACTTACATTGGGGCAGCCAGGAGGGGCGACCGCCCCCCCAGCCCCCCCTCTAGCTCCGCCACTGAGAAGAGACTCCAAATGTGTGGTCTGGGTGAGAGGACGGTGAAGCCAAGCAGCTGTCTGCCCAAACCTCACAAGAGGCTTCTCTTGTACCATAAGGGACACCCCTTGGAGGACCTCTTTACTATAAATCACTCAAGTTAGCCAGACTATAGTAAGTTTTAAGTAATTACTTTTTACATTTTAAATGTTTCCGTGGCTTTTCTCCCTCTGGCTCCGAAATGGAGTGCTCCACTTCTAATGCTCCTGCATGAGAGACCGATGTATGGAGGATAAGAAGTACAGTGGCTATAAACAATTCATGGAACAACTGATATCCCTGCTATTGTACACATGTACCTGGGTGCCTGATAGTAATTCCCCTCCTCCCTCATGGAATCTGGCTACAATTTCAGCCATATTAAATCCACATAAGGATAACTGTCTCTGTTCCTCAAACAGACTCATACCCATACTAAACAATGACTATAAAATCTTTGCTTCTTTATTAGCAATACAATTGGATAAACAAACTTCCACTCCTAATAGACCAGGACATAATGGTCTTTGTCTGAGCTGGTCAAACTCATGACAGCATCAAAACAACCCTTCATATCTTACACCATGCCACCCAGACAGACACCTTTTTTACTTCTTAGTTTAGATGAGGAGAAGGCTTTTGACCAGGTAGCATGGCCATTTCTGTCTACCACCCTCCATAATTTAGGATTCCTATCTGAATACATAACTATTTTACAAAGCCTTTATGAGGCTCCTAAAGACTATGTTAAAGTTAATGACCAAATCTCCTCCCTGTTTTCACTGCATGGAGGCACCAGACAAGGGTGTCCTGTCTCACCTTTGCTTTTTGCATTATATTTGGAACCCTTAGCCCAAATCCTCAGAGACTCCTACGATACAAGGTACAACTCTCGGTGGCAGACAGCAGAAACCTGCACTCTATGCAGACAATACAGCAGTTACGCAAGAACTTACCGTAACAGTAGATCTTCGAGAGAGGTTCCTGCAGTATGTCTTCACATCTAGGATTGCGCCCCCTGGTGTCAGAACCACACGGCAAACTTGTAGCTAGCAATTGTCGGCGGGGACCGCCCCGTCGTCAGGTGATGGGAAGTCAGCGTGACTATAAAAGGCAGTCCCGAGCCCACCCTCCAGTTCTTTTCCACTGGAGACCTAAATAGAGAAAGCAGAAAAAAGGAGTAATAGACTTCTGTTACCCTGAGCCCTGGAAGAGACAGAATCCTGGGCATGGAACAAGGTAAAAACTCAGGAGCTGGGAGAAAGGTGGGTTGGAAACTAGACCTACTGCAGGAACCTCTCTCGAAGATCTACTGTTACGGTAAGTTCTTACGTAACTGCTATATCTTACTTCAAGAGGGTTCCTGCAGTAGGTCTTCACATATAAGACTGAATACCAAGCAGTCTAACAAAAGAAAAGGAGTCAGAGACAAGGTTCGGGGAGGAGGAAGATGTCTGCCAACTAAGGGTCTGTCTAAGACAGAAGATCTTGTAAAATGGCAAGGCTGAAGCCAGATCGACATCTAGAGGCAATGTCCAGACTGTAATGTTTAGTGAAGGTGTGGACGGAAGACCAAGTGGCCGCTGCACAGATATCTGCAGTGGACACATTCCTGAAAAAGACGGTAGATTTGGCCACACTCCTGGTGGAGTGGCCTTCGACCACCCCGAAAGGGATTTTTCGTACTTCTGATAAGTGTAACGGATACAATTACCTAGACAGAGTCTGTTTCGTGATTGCACTGCCCCGACACTGGGAGGCAAAGGCAACAAAGAGCTGGTTCGATTTTCAAACCTCTTTAGTCCGAGAGGTATAATACCTCAAAATCCTGTGCACATCAAGAGTGTGAAGAAGGTATTCCCCCCTGTTGGAGTGCTCTGGAAAAAACACCGGCAATTCAACACTCTGATTTAGAGTCATTTCCCAAACCACTTTCGGAAGAAATGAAGGATTAGTCCTCAGGACCACCTGGTCCCTGTGGAAAATTAAATAAGGTTCTCTGCAAACTAGATCCTGAAGCTCTGAAACTCTTCGAGCTGAAGTAATAGCAACTAAAAAGAGCGTTTTCCACGCTAGAAAATGCATATCACAACTTGCTGCTGGTTCAAAAGGGGGCAAAGTAAGCATTTCCAACATAAAATTGAGATCCCAGGGAGGAACAAGATTCCAGACTGGAGGTTTTATATGAAGGATCTCCTTCAGCAAGGTTTTAGAAACCTCCAGCCGAGCTAGGGTTTTGCCCTCCACTGGAGGTTGGTAGGCTGACACCACAGAGAGATGGACCTTCAGTAAGGAGTAACTGAGGTCCTACTCAGAATACCTCTTGCATCTTTCAAACACCTGGGGGGCCGAGCAAGAAAAAGGGTCTAAGCCTTTCGCAGAGGCCCAGATAGAAAAACTCTCATTTCATGGCGTAGGTGGATCTAGTGGAAAGCTTCTTAGCTTCCACTAAGACCTGAGCCACCCCCGTAGAGACGCCATAGCGAGAAATTGCTATGTTCACAGGTGCCACATGTGAAGATGGAGGGACTTGAGGCTCGGATGTACCACAGTGCCCTGCTCCTGGGACAGGAGGTCATGAGAGAGAAGGAGAGGTACTGGTGGTTCCAAAGTCAGTTGTTATAACAGCTGGAACCATATCTGCCGAGGCCACAGAGGGGCAATGAGAATCATGTGAGCACCCTCTGCTTGAAGCTTCAGCAAAACCTTCTGTAAAAGAGGAAAGGGAGGAAAAGTGTATAGAAACTTCCCTGTCCAGGATAGAGACAGTGCGTCTCGCCAAAAAGCACCATGCCTGGGAACGAGCGAGCAAAAGTTGGGTAGTTTTGCGTTGGATGGGGAGGCGAACAGATCTAGATCTGGTCGACCACACTGAAAAAACAGGTCTTCAACTACCTCCAGCTTTAGTTCCCACTCGTGAGCCCTGGCGACTGATCAGCTGATACTGTCCGCCAGAATGTTGTGAACACCCGGCATGTGGACTGCTGTCAATGACAGGCCATGCTGAATTGCCCAGTACCACACCCGCATCGCCTCCCTGCAGAGAGGGTATGACTCGGTGCCTCCCTGTTTGTTTAGATAACCAGACAGTGGCCATGTTGTCTGTCTGAATGAGGAGTGTTCCCAGAGTCAAAAGTGACTGGAATGCCTGGAGAGCACAGAGCACCACTCTCATTTCCAGAATATTGATGTGCAGGTTCTCCTCCATGGGAGACCAGAGGCTTTGGGTTCTGTGGTCCCACAGATGTGCTCCTCATCCCAAATTCAAGGCATCCGAAGTGAGGATTTGAGAGGGAGACGGAGGATGAAAGGAGGCCCCCACCAAGAGATTGGCGGGATCCTTCCACCAGAGAAGATCCCATTGAAGGCTGCTGGAGACCAGGACCCTCTGGTCCATGTCATCCAGGCGCTGATCCCATTGGACTTGGAGAGACCATTGGGTTACCCTCATGTGCAGCCTGGCCAAAGGAACTGTGGGTATGGCAGCCGCCATCAGACCCAGAAGTCAAAGGACTGCTGGAGCAGTGGTCCACCGAGGGGAAGCCACAAATGTGGCTTGTGAAATTAAGGTCTCCACTCGATCGACTGGAAGGAAGTCCTTGCTCTGGACCTTGTCCAGCACTGCTCCAATAAATTGAAGGTGCTGCAAGGGTATTAGCTGGGATTTGGGGAGACTGATAGAAATTCCCAGACTGGAAAAGAGGCCCAGAGTGAAGGAGAGGGATTCCTTCAGGCTGTCTGGCGAGGGGGCTGAAAAGAGCCCGTCGTCCAGGTACGAGAACACATAGATGTCCTTGCGGCATAGAAATGCTGCGATCACTGCTAAGCACTTAGTGAAAACCCAAGGTGCTGAAGAGAGGCCAAACGGAAGGGCTCGGAACTGGAAATGATCCTCCAGAAAGGAGGATCTGAGGAAGTGGTGGTGAGCTGGGAGAATGGGGATATGGAGGTAGGCATCCTGCATATCCAGGGAGCACAGCCATGTGTTTGGCAGGAGCAGGGGTAACAATCCCTGGAGAGTCAGCATGCAGAATCTCTTGTACTCCACGAAGAGATTGAGCATGCTGAGATCTAAGATGGGTCTTAGATCCCCCGTCTTCTTTGGAATCAGGAAGAAGTGGGAGTAGAATCCCCTTCCTGTCTGTCCTGGTGGAATGGGCTCTATTAGCTGCCTTTTACAGCAGAGCCTGAATTTCCTGCCTGACCAGCTGGAGTTGGTCTGATGGGTAAAAGGACCTTCTCGGAGGGCTGGGAGGAGGTCTCTCCAGAAACTCTATTGAGTGACCTTTTTCTATGAGTTGGAAAACCCATGCATCTGTGGTGACTGCCTTCCACCCGTCCAGGTGGAGGCTGAACCTTCCCCCTACCTGCTCCTCTGAGGGAGTTGGAGGAAGCGGAAGGAGAGGTAGGAAGTCACGACGCGGAGGGGAGAGGCGCCTTTCCTCCAGAGGCTGATTTGGAAAACTTGGCCAGAGGAGTTTGGGCACCTGAACCTGGGGCACAACATTTATTTTGTCGTTTGCTCTGGTTCTGTCTGTTCCACTCCTGTTGGTGGTGAAAAGGCTGCTGCTGTTGTTTCTGTCCGTAGCGGTACATGGAGTGAACGTCCCGAAGGGACTTGCCGCCCTCCTGCAGCCCAGTTATAATGTCTTTAGCATCGCCTACAAACAGGAGAGAAGATTGAACATCCTGTGCCAACCCTGCCAGCCAAAGCCAGGATAAACGTCTGAGACAAATACCAGCAGCCACTCCCCCGAGCCACTGAATCGACAGTCTCGTATGTGGCACAGAGGGCATGGCAGCAGGATGACCTGTTCATCAGGAATCTCCTGAAGGTCTTTCTCCAGCTCTGCTAGGGAGGACTTCTGAAAGACCACCATATGTGAGACATAGTTCAGGGACCTGATGGCACAGGTGGACGAGACAGAGATTTTTCTACCGTACTGGTCCAGCTGTTTGGAGTCCTTATCCGGAGGAGAGTCACTAAGGTGTTTGGGTTGGGTCGATCTGTCATGGGCAGCAGTAATGACCATGGAGTCAGCCTTGGGTTAAGTGGTCAAATGAGAGACCCCTTCCGGGGGAAAACAAGTTCTGTCCACTTTACGTGACACCGCCGGAATGGAGGAAGGCTGCTGCCAAATATTGGATGCGAGGTCCTCACGTGGTCCCATCCAGGGGGGAATGGGAAGGGGGATCCACACCAACCAAGTCTAGGTGCTCTGCAAGTCTCTTGCATTGGGGCTCCTGCTCTTTGGAGGCTCATCCACAAGATTTTTGTATGGTTTTCAGAAGCTCCCCAAAGGAGGGATCCTCAGTGGGAGACTTCAGGAACTCTTTTGGCTGAGGCTCGACCGGAGAGTGAGGCTCGGAGTGACCTATATCCGAGTCCTCATCCGACTCAGAGGATTCTGGTCTGCTGGGCGTATCCAAAATTTGGTCCCGTGGTCTAAGACCTTTTGGTGGCAAAGCTCCCAAATCTCTGTCAGAAACCTGGCTAGAGGGCACAGGACTAGGAGGAGGCACCCTGTCAAGAGGGGTGACCGTGACGGGAGGATGACCCAGCTCTGAAAGGAGTTGAGTTTTCACGTCCTTCCACCACACAGGGATGGATTCGTGATCAGGCTGTGGAGGTGGGGGTTGATAAACCGGGTACCCCGTGAAGGGTGAGTAGCTGGGGACCTGGTACCAATAAGGATATTGGTAAGTATGTCCCAGATAGCCTGGTGTCGGGTATCCATGCGGTGCATAACCTGGCGTTGGGTATCCCGGAGTCAGGTAGCCCGGCGTGGGATAACCCAGTGTCAGCGAGTTCGAGTTACAGTCCGGGCGCCGAGGGATGTGACCCGGTGATGGGCCTCCCGGCGGCGGGTATTGGGGAATATGAGTAGTTCCCGGAAAATCATCTGCAAGGCCCACAGGAGGGGCAGAAGGGCCCACTGGGGGAGGCGCCGAACGTCCGCTGGGAAGTGGGTCTGGCGACTGGTTAGGCGGAGGGCTCAAAGGCCCCACGAGAGGAAGGTCCATGCCTTGCCCATGAAGGTCTGGTGAGGGATCCGCATTGAGGAGGGGATCCGGCAATGGAATAGAGCCTGGCGAAGGGGGGAGGTTAGGCAAGTCCCCCAATGACAGATCAGGAAAGGTATCAGATGAGAAAGATTGGGTACCGGTGGTGAATCCCTGGGGAAAGGAACCCACGGGAATGATGTTAGGCCAGCGAGCATGCTCAACCTGGAGTTGGGGGGCCACAAGGGAGCCCGACGGGAGAGCAAAGTCATCTACATGGTTGTCAGAGGAGCTGTCGACTGGCTTACTAGACACAGCTGGGCTAACCAGAGTAGTAGTACACAGGTTAGGCTGATCGGTCTGGGCTGGCGCCTGGCGGCGGAGCCGGAGGGTGACTTATCGGCAGTGCTCTGAGCTGGAGACCTAACTGAAACCTCCAACGAGGCAACCCCCGACTGCCTTCTCACCTCGGCGGTGGGGGAGAGGGGCGCGTCTGGTCCGCCAGGGCAGACGAAGGCCCTGTAGGTGGGGTACTCATGGAGGTGGAGGGCCCACCCTGGTCGGCGTTGGTTGTCTGGCTGGTCTTCCCCTGAGGAGGACAGCTCCGCTCCCGGCATCTCTCCTTGTCCTTTTTCTTCCTTTTCTTCTCCTGGGCTGGTGATGACAATCTTTCTCTCAGCTCCTGAAGCTCCTTTTCCATGGAAGACAGTCTCTGGGTTAGCAGATGGGCTTCGAGAGTCCTCTTGTGACGGGTACGCGTGTCCTGGTTGAAGCCTTGGCAGGTGGTACACTCAGTTGAGTTGTGCCTAAGCCCCAGGCAGAGGATACACAGAGAGTGATCGTCCCCGTGCAGATCTGCATGCCGCACTTCTTTTTTGGCCGACTAGACGACATACACTGTAACGGGTGATGGAGAAAATCGAGAACTTTGTACACAAAAAAAATAAAAAAATTAAAATCGCTAAAATGGTGGGTGACTGAATGCTGTTCTATTGCGTTTATCGAATGAACTGAGCGACGGTGGGAAAGAATTGGAGGGTTGGCATGGGACCGCCTCTTTTATAGTCACGCTGACATCCCGTCACCGGACGACGGGGGGCAGTCCCTGCCGATGACTGCTAGCTACATGTTTGCTGTGCGGTCTCGACGTCAGGGGGCGCAGTCCTATATGTGAAGACCTACTGCAGGAACCCTCTCGAAGTAAGATCTCCTGATTTACCTTACGGATCCAGATAGGTCTCTTCCATCCCTTTGGCACATCCTTACTGCATTTGGAAACTGTGCTAGTTATAAAATTAATACTAAAAAAAAGGAAGTTTTACAATTATCCACCTACCCTGTAAATTAGGTGACAGTTCACTTTCAGATGAGATATGCCTTCCCTAAAGTATCCTGGAATATACCTTACCACAGATTTATTCCAATTGTATAATGTGGACTATTCTCCACTTACCCAAGTCTTCCAAGCTGACTTGAGCTGCTGGAAATACATTAATCTCCCTCTTATTCAAACAGTGGAATGTATCTGTATGCATCTCCTCCCCAGAATGCTATACCTAGTCCAATCTTTACCTGGCTATACCCCTGCAGAAGCAGTACTTAAGGTTATGGGATAAAATGATTTCTCAGTTTCTGTGGTCAGCTAGTCAACCTTGAATAAGATATTTGACTTTGCAGAGCTCCTAACATCTAAGGGAGGATTAGCTCTCCCACACATAGGTAGATATCATACAGCAGTACAATTACATACAATATTCTATTGGCTTTCTCCCCGCTATACAGCTCTATGGAAGACGATAGAAACAACTGAGGAGGACATAACCCCACTTACTCAGGGAGTGTTACAACTTAAACCACAAAACCTATATGTCCCTTTTAGAAAACCAATTTACAGCCACCTCCTTGGAGGCAAGGCATACTACTTCAGTACATCCCTCAGTACTTCCTTTTTGACACCTTCTCACCCCTTTGACCTAGAATATAAATGTTCTACCTCCTCAGATGGACTCCTTCTTTAAATCAGTAGAGCAAATGGGATTTTTTCTCCCTTTGCATATCATGCAAGGAATCAATTTCCTTCACTTTCAGACTGTAGTAGCCAAATTTCACTGGAGACCTAATGATTTCTTGAGATACATACAAGTGAAACGTTTTATTCTAAAACAAAGGGAAAGAAATGTCTGAAAGACCATCCCATCCCCTTAATAACAACACCTGTTATTCAAATAATGGAAGGCGCTCCCCTAGATTCCTTAATCTCTCGTTTATACAAGGCATTAATGGAAACTAAGGGGAAATGCAGACAGAGTAAGATGGCAGGCAGACCTAGACCTAAAGATCCCTAATAAATGGGAATATTACTTTAGATATTTACAAGAATCTACATCTTCCTATATATGGAAAGAATATGCCCTGAAATGTGTCAATCATTTATTTATTTATTTATTTTTTTTTTAACACTCTGGTCCAACAGGCTAAGTTTGACCACCAGAGTGGCGGCACTGCAAGGAACCAAGAACTTCGCAAGCCCACATTATGTGGTTGTGCCCTAAATTCTAAGATTTCTGGTTGGCCCTTCAGCAGGAACTGAGGGACATATTTCTTCCTACATTACAGCTGACTCCAGTTAATATTATTTCTAGAGATGCCAGAGGGGGTACAGATAATCACATATTAGAAAACTGCTTTCAATTTGTGTACTACTGGGGGGGAGAGAGTAATAACAAAACTCTGGCTGATACTCCCGCTATGATGCAGCAATGGCAACATTTAATGATAGACCTGTATGGTACAGAAAAGCTTATAGCCAAACTGCAACATAATTTACCTGCATTTGAGTTATTATGGCACAGATGGGTTATCTATAATGGCAAAACGTAATGATGTCATCCCATGAACTGGGGTTCTTAGACACTTTTTAAATGGCCTACGTGATTCTTTCTCTGACTGTAATATGTTGTACACCTGCAACTTTATGTTGTGTCGTCCATGTGTTTCATAGGTTTTTTTCAAGCTAGAGAACAATAAGTCCATAATGCTTGCCTTTTAATCTTTATCTATAATTATATATATTTGTCTTTATCTGACATCACTTGATCCAAGTTGTTTTTGAATATATCCATATTTGCACTTTCTACTACAAAAGTAGGAAGAGTATTCTATATTGGGATTGATCTTATACTGAACCAATTTTTCCTCCTTAATGAGTTCCATTTTCCAATCAGTAACTGTTTATTATGTTTACGACTTCTAAGTCTGAATTTGGATTCAATTAAACCTATCCCCTCAGTAAGTGTAGAATCTTGTAGTAGTCCACAAATAAGGCACAGCGCTCCCCTAAGCCTTCTGTATCTTAAGGTATACAATTTCAAGTCCTTTAGCCTATCCTCGTAGGATTTCCCTTTCATCCCTATTAAATCGTCTCTGGACTCTTTCCATTTTGTGTATGTCATCCTTTATGTATGGGGACCATACTTGTATGCAATACTCAAGATGTGGTCTCACCAGAGCACTATAAAATGGTAACAAAACTTCCTCTGTCCGACTTGCCACATGTCTAAATATACAATTTAGCTTCTGGTTTGCCTTTTTAACTTGTTTGTTACAATACAATTTGAATTTTAGATCGGGGGTAATGAGTAGACCAAGTTCCCTTTCTTCTATAGTTTGGTGCAGTGTTTTGTTCGCCAATTTATAAGAAAAATGTGGGTTATCTTTTCCCAAATGCATTACCTTACATTTGTCATTATTTAATATTAATTTTCTCCCATGGGCCCAGTTTGTAACTTCATCTAGAAAGTCTTGCAGGGTAATACTGTCATCCTTTTTGTTAATAATAGAGCCTATACGGCAATCACCTGCAAACTTTAGCAGCCAAATATTATCATTGTTCGATTTTAGAAAAGAAATATAAATATTAAATAAACAAGGACCCAGCACTGACCCCTTGGGGCCACCACTAGTCACATGTGCCCATCCGGATAGTTCCCCATTTATGACAACTCTTTGTTTCCTATTCCTAAGCCATTTTATTATCCAATTTACAATGTTTGAATTCAAATTTGCTTCCCTTAGGACACTGATAAGTTCTAAATGTGGAGTTTTATCAAATGCTTTTGCAAAATCAATGAACACTAAATCCACCGAGTTGCCTTTATCAATTTCTTCAGTAACCTTATTATAAAAGGTCAATAGATTGGTTAGGTATGATCTTGATTTGGTAAAACCATGTTGGTAATTATCAGTAAGTTTGCTATGATTTATATGTTCCAAAATAAATTCCTTAACAAACTGTTCTAGGAGTTTCCCAATTAGGGATGTAAGACTAATGGGTCTAAAATTTTCGGGCTTGTTTGTAGGCCCTTTTTTGTGTATAGGGACAACTGTTGCGACCCTCCAATCATTTGGAACTTCCCCAATATCTAATGAATGTTGGAATATATTAGTCAGGGGTAGATAGATCTCATTTGCGAGTTCCTTCAATACCCTTGGATGAATATCGTCTGGACCAGGGGATTTGTTGATATATATTTTATTAAGTTTATCTAAAACATCTTTGGGCTGAATTACAAATCTACCAGGTATGGAACCATCCAATTCTTTTATTTCACCATGAGAAGTAGTATTGAAAACTGAAGAGAAATATTGATTCTGGATATCTGCTGTTTCATGATTATTTGCTACACAACCAGATTGCGTGGTAAATGGGCCTATAGTCTTTGAATTACCTTTAGTTTTGTTTATATAAGAAAAAAGGATTTCTTGTTGTCCTTCACCCTTGATGCTAATTTTAGTTAAAATTATTTTTTTTCTAGTCTTATTTTAGTTTTCATTGTTTTTAGTAAATCCCTATATTTCAAATTAAGATGCGTGAATCCTTTTTGAATTTGTTTATATAATTTGTTTTTTTTTGTTAATTAAAGTTTTTATTTTAGGGGACATCAATCCTGGTATAGGTTTATGTTTTAATTCATATTTGTTTTTGGTAGGAATATTTGCTTTAGTAAGATCCTTCAATTTATTAACCGATAAATGCCATTTAGCCTCTACTGTTAGGTTTGTAAATAAAACCTGCCAATCCCAGCATCTTATGATATTTTTCATGTTTTCAAAGTTAGCTTTGGTGAAATTTAAGATTCTAGTTATACCAGTAGCTGGCATGGATTTACCATTTATAATTTGAAAATTTACAGTATTATGATCGCTGTTACCTAATGGTGCTTTAACATCAATTTGAGTTGCACAATGGGCAATATATGTTAGTATAAGATCTAATATTCTGTTGCCCCTAGTATTATGTTGGACCAGTTGTTCCAATCCTATTTCATTGAATAACTCCACATAACATCGATCAACTTTAACTGATGCCGATGCATGGTCCCAATTTACACTATTTAAATTAAAATCCCCCATAATTACATAATTTTTTGATGGGTCAAGGTTTTTAAGACAATGTAATAATTTTCCATCATTATCAGGATTCATGGAAGGAGGTCTATATACTAGACCCAGGATAAATGGTGGGCCTATCTGGGGTTTTATTTTTACCCAAAGAGTTTCAAGATCAGTACCATCAATGATTTCTTCGGTGTCAATTGATTGATGGACATATATAGCTACCCCTCCATCTTTTCTGTACTCTCTATTTTTAAGATATAGATTGAATCCCTGGATACTTTTATCCCAGGAATCGCTAGCATCCCACCAGGTCTCAGTAATAAGGGCAATATAAATGTTATTCATCCCAAGGTATAGTTTGAACTCATCAAACTTGTTTGTTAAGCTTCGTGCATTTAAAAGAACGCCGTTCCAACCATAATCATTTATTTTGTCGCAGTTTTGTAAATTTGCCAAAAAAATAAATAAATAAAAAGGATTTTAAAAACATCAAGTAAGCGATTTATAATTTATAATATTTCATTGACTTCTTGTGATCCAGGTGGAGGGAGTTGTGCGGGCAGGAATGCATGACTGCAGTCAGTGGGGTGACATTTTGCTGCCGCCGTGATAACGGACATTGGCATAGGACAGTATGGTGTCCTCTGCCCAGTCTTGCACCAGCAAGTGTCAGAGTGTGGTGGTGGGGGGTCTGGCTGCACCCCACTTCGAACTGTCAAGAATGGTCTCTCATTAAGGGCCAAACACCAGGGACAGGGGGGGAAAAAACTAAGCTGTAAACACTGGTGGCTCTCAAGTGGATGTTGCAGCTATGCTCTCCCAGCCCCAACTGTGTGCCCAGATCTCTAGGTCCCCCGTCTCTCGCTTCCCAGTCCGTTTCCTCTTCATGGTCAGCCAGCTCCACCCAGATATTTAAGTGTGGGACTGTACATGAGAGGCCAGACAGTGAGAATCTGGGGACTAGTGGCGACATCTCCAGTTGGAGGCCATTACAGGCTTATGGATGGACTGAAGGAATGCCTGGTCAACCTTGTAAAGGGGGGGAGAGGGGGAGAAGGTTAAAAAAAAAATAAATAAATAAACTGGTAGAAACAGGACCCCCCAGAAAATGAGATGCTACATATCAGTTGGGCTATCCCCAGGAAGTACTAAATTGTGAAAGCAATGTAGTCTAGTGGTCAGAGCACAAGCTCAGGAAAAAGGAGATTCAGGTTTGCATTCTGCCAAAGCCACTTACTGGGTGACCCAGAATAAGAAATTTTAACCTCAGCATCCCTTAACCTCCATTTGTTCTAAAGTCTCATAACCTTCACATGTTCCAAAGTTCCTTAACCGTATTCCAAAATCCCTTAACCTCCATATGTTCTTAAGTCCCTTAACCTCCACATGCTCCAAAGTCCCTTAACCTCCATGTGTTCCGAAGTCCCTGCTCCGAAGTCCCTTAACCTTTGCATGCTCCCAAGTTCCTTAACCTCCACAGGTTCCAAAGTCCCTTAACCTCCATGTGCTCTAGTTCTCCTACATGTAAAAGTGGGTAAAACAGGATACCAAAGAAAACAAGATGCTGTACCTCAGCAGGGCAATTCTGAGCTAATAAACCGTAAATAAATACATTATAAAATACAAAAAAAAAAAAAAAAAAGAAATGGGGATGGGGGAATTTTCCTATGCAACCAAAAAGAAACCAATGAATTATAAGGTTTCAGTGTGGCTGAGTTGGTAGCACGTCTGCCTCTGGGCTGGTAGGCCATGGATTCTAGTCCCACTGGGAGAGGGGCTCATAACCAAAACTCTGCTACTCCAGCGTAGTACTAGGGGGTGCTATACTGTTGGGGTCTGCAGTTCTTGTGGATGTCCAGGTGGAAGGAAAATAACCCAGGACTCTTTTTGCTAGATAAACAATGGGAAATTTTATTGAGAAAAATATTAAAACATACAGGAAACTAATGAAACCAAAGCAGATACAGAAAACAATACTAACTACATATTATTTACAAAATGATAGTAAAGAATGACAGAAAAGGGCAGTGGAACAGACCTAAGGACGAAACAGTCTTGCTCCATTACTTTCGTTGTACCCCCACAACCCCGCAGCTACCCTTCAAAACTGGTTACAGCAAGCCGCTGACAGAAAGTCTGCTGAAAGCCTTTACAGTGAACAGCAATATATTGACCACGATTGTGGCAAGTGTTTTGTTTTTTCGGGGCTGTGCCTCGAACCTCCATAGGGGCTCGGCCTCCCGCACCACCGAATTAAGTATAATCAACTCCGAGTCGGAGTTGTTTCAGGAGGGGCACAAGACCTAAGAGACTGTGTTGGTCCTGCTGCAACCATTATCGTGGTACTGCTGATTTGTCACAGTAATGGTAATCACGTATATGTTTCGATGTCTTTTTTTTTTTTTTTTATTATTATACTTTTTTGCCATTGGCCACTCTACTGCTCAGCTCTAGCCCCCGAGCGCCTGCCTTGCTACCCTATGGCTGTACCTCTGCAGATATCCCCAGGCTTACCCCCCCCCCAGGGCGGGGCCATGGCACTGTGTCAGGCCGGTCTACGATGGGAGAAAGTGTTGGTGGCGACCGACATTGCCTCCCTGGCTTCCCCCCAAGGTGGGATTCAGGGCCTGGTGGTGCCATGGAGCCGTGACTGGTCCGTGAAGAGGCAGGGAGATACAGAGGCCCAGTGCCAGGACATCATCCTAAGTGGCCAACTAATTTTGGTCTGCCCCAGGGGTGGGACATGCAATGACGTCCAGCATCCGCCCCGCCCCTCTAGCGTGCAGGTGCTGGTCGCCTGTGGTTCCCCCAGCCTTCGGCAGGGGTCCACTGAGCACCGGATACTCTAACTCTCCCTCCACCCAGAGAAGGAGAGCAGTCCATGGGACGCTCAATCCTTCTGCCCCGGCCGACCCTCTGACTTCCGGGTCCGTATGAACCGGGTCATCAACGTCGTAAGTAGAATCCAACTGCTGCACCGCGGGCCGGCCGCATGTTTCTCTGTCCTAACAGTATACCTTCAAAATTCCATCCTGTTCTGGATCAAAGAGCAAATTTCCAGAGAAAAAACACTGTCATCTCAAATGCCTAAACTACAGCTTTAATGTTGATGCCATAACGCCCACATGGTACTGACTATAAAGGGGGCTGTGAGGGCTAACATATGCAAACTGTCCACAGATGCACCTACAAAAAATTGGGAAATGCCATTGAAAAATACTGCAGAAACTTCGTCCCCAGGAGCCCTTCCACATGACTTCTGCCAGGGCTGTGATCCACGAGCATAATGATCCCGTGCAGTCATAAAAACATGCAATAGCTCGCCGACACGGCGAGTCCCCTTTCTACTATGCACATCTGACAAGGCTGCCAAACTTTCTGAAGCACAGTGGTGTGTTTTACCACACTGCATATGGCCCTATCTGTCACATGAGAAACAACCTAATTCTTGATGGCCTCCTTCTGAACTAGGGTAACCCTCTTACCCTCGGCCTAGAAACAGAGAAACACAGAATTTGACGGCAGATAAGGACCTCTTGGCCCACCTGGCCTAGATAGCCACTTTCTAATATCTGCATCAACCCATGTCTGATAATTGTGCGCCTTCCTCAATCGTAGTGCTCACAGCTAAATCACTGATCCTGGCACTGAACCAGAGGCAAACGCCCCTGCTCTTTATACACAATCGTAGAACCTTACCCAAAATACTGATATGGTTCACAGCTGATGTATGTGGACTCTAAGGGCTCAACACCAAATACATAATGCAGGGATATCACCCATGCCTCACCAGGTCGCTAGCCACATTATGTTTCTCTACACAACACTTCATCACTGTTCTACTATCGTAGTTCTGAGATTGTACTGATCCCATATATGCTCTTCCCCTCTGAGGCATTTCTTCTCTTCCACTGTCTCTGACGAGAATTCTGGGCCAGTATGAGGATACTATCCCCAAGAGAACTTTCAAACTGCTGACTCTCTTCAACATACAAAAAATACTACAACATATGGTTAGACCCTAATGTGTAAGGATTTCTGATGTCACAACTATACCACAAGAAAAAAAAAATACTGTCGTAATGTTTCTTCTCAGGGATCTCTCACTGTGATTTACAGCAAGCATCATCCTGCCGGTAGGAAGCGATGCACTGGAGATAGAACCTTATGCTAATTATGGAATTTAGAACTGAGATTCAAACTCTGTGCTGTGGGCAGAGTCCCACTCTAGCCCCAACATCAGATTTGTTTCTACGGCTTGGGGGGGACTGTCACTACTAAACTGGCTACCAAGACAATTTTAAAGCATCTTTTACAATTCTGAAACATCAATTAAAATTTAATACAGACATGTAGAAAAATATATATAAAAGACCAAATTTTACAGTTGTCAAGGAACTGCAATAGTAATGCTCAAGTAATTTATGTTCAAGCAATGTAAGACATGATTCTTGTGTGAACCTATTTTCAGGTTCTGGAAAGGGAGGCAGGGTCAGAGACTGTAAACCACAGTGAGTGATCCCTAAGAATAAACAACATTACTTTGTTGAGTGATTTTTTCTTCTAACACCAGGAACCCCTCACTGATGCTTTTTACAAGCAAACTCTTTAGCAGTACCTTGGGAGGCTGGGTCCAGAACCGGCTTAAGAAAAAGGTTCTGCATTACAGCAGTTCCAAAGCAGACATCCCTCCTGGTTTGTCTGTCCAGGCAACAGTGCTTTTTGAAGGTGTGCACTGTTTTCCAGGTAGCTGCTTTACGAATGTCCAGTAGTGGGATGCCCCCTGTGGATGCCACAGAGGCAGAGGTACCCCTTGTAGAAGAATGTACCCTTAGGCCTCTGGGAGGTATTTTTTTCCACAGCTTTTTCATAAAAGAACTGTATGCAGGAGACTATCCAATGAGAGACAGTCCTCTTGGCTGCTAGTTTACCCCTGCCTATCTCACCGCAGGTAAACGGCTGTGCACCCTGGGACCTGATATCTTTTGTCCAGTCCAGTCCAGGCAGTGGCCAAATGCTTGTGAATCCAGATAGCGTAGTTTCTGCTCACCTGGACTGGAATGCTCAGGGTAGAGCAAAGAAAGGGCAACTGACTGGTTCAGGTGAAAGTCCGATACCACCTTAGGTAGGACTTTCCTGTTAGTACTAAGGACTACCTTGTCCATGTGGAAGATTAGGTAGATTTGTTCTGTGCACAGGGCTTGCAGCTCGCTTACCCTCTTAGCAGATGCCATGGCAATCACGAAAATGGTTTTCCACGTGACATATTTAAAATCAGCAGTAGCCACACGCTCAAAGGGAACCTCCATCAGCTGGGCAAGGCAGATGCTCAGGTCTCATGGAGGGACTGGTTCCCTCAGGAGGGTACAAGGGGGCTGAGGCCTTTAAAAGAACCTTTTAAAAGCTGTGAGACAAAGGACTTGCCCTTACCTGCTGATGTGTATGTAAGATGACACTGCTAAGTGTACCTTTAGGGTTGATGGTCTCAGGCTTAAGGAGCGTTAGTGTACCAGGTAGTCCAGGACTGTAGGCAACCCTGCCTGCATTGGGATTATCTTCCTTGGACCACACTAGTACGACAATCCCTTCCACTTAGAGGAGTATGCTTTCCTGGAATTCTTAAGCACCCTCAGGACCTCCTCTGACAAATTCAAAGACGGAATGTCCTGAGGTGTGGAAATGTTGCCCTGCCTGAGACAGAGTCAGAAGGTTGTACATTTCAGTGGCAGGTTGACTAGATTCCGGTCCATGGTGCCGCTGACAGTGGAGTGCTACTCCCCCAGGGAATTCAAACAGGCAAAAAGGCTGGTGCACTCAGCAGAGGAAAACAATAAAAACAGAGTTCTTTACTGCAAAATTTAAGAGTTTTATTTGCCAAATGACAAATAATAGAACAAACAAGTGACCTGCTGCTGCAGGCTAGATGCCCCAGTGCTTCAATCACAGGTCTTTGTCAGGGGCGGGCTTCTAGCCAGATTGATGTAGAGGCTGCTGACATCACTCTACATGAGTGTGACGTCTTACAAAATTACTAGGACGTGTGTTTATGCTGAACAGGTTTTGCCAATGAAATACAAACAAGGATGCATAAAGTGCGAGATATCAGTGAATAAACAACAAAAATATCCCATTTCCGTGGCCGGCGAGTCGGCTACCGCTGGCGACCCGGGGAAGGAGGATAGAGCATCCGTCAGATCGCTCTCCTCCTCCGAGGAGAGAGGGCAGTCATCCCCACTGCAATATCGCCACCTGGGTGACCACAGGTGGAGGTGCAGCTTGTGGATGTTGTGGGTAAGGATGACGACGGTCGAGTTCCGGGAAGGCCATCACGTCGTGACGTGCTTCCCTTGGAACTCAGAGTGCCAACGTCCTCGGGGCTGGGAGAAACACAAGAAATACCCCCACAGCCGAACCGAGATGGTCTCCGGCACGCAGCCCTTACATGCTGGATGATCCCTGGAGAGGCGCCTGACAAAGACAAAGGGCGGGGGGAGTGGTAAGGGGAGACTGCTCTCCCTCTCCCTGCCAGGGGGCAAACCAAGGTAGCGATGCCTAGGAGAGCCTGAGGGAAGGCAAGCCTGTGGGAAAGGAGGGCGTAAACATCAAATACATAAAAAAAAAAAAAAAACATTTCCCTTAGTTACTAAAGATACTGTCACCGCAAGTCGCATGTTAAAGAAGCTCAGACAGAAAATTAGAAGAAAGACAAAATATAGAAAAATGGTACCATGCTTTAGCAGAATTCATAATGTACAGTTACGTAAGAACTTACCGTAACAGTAGATCTTTGAGAACAGCTCTTGCAGCAGGTTACACCATTAGGGCTGAAGCTGGCAGGTGCCAGGACCCACAGAAATGTTCTAGCTAGCAGTATTCAGCTGGGACTGCCTCAGACGTTGGTCCTGCCCCCCACGTCAGGCACAGTACATAAGGGTGTGGTCCCCCAGAATCCCCAGTTCTCCCGCCGGAGACTCCCGGCCGCTGGATGACATCAGAAGAGGAGACTGAGAATCAGCCATCAAATGGCAGTCAGAGAAATGCTGACACCCCTGATCCTAGGAGAAGGATGTTGGAACTAGAATCTACCTCCAGCGGGGATGGTGTGAGGGGAAAGTACCTGCTGCAAGAGCTGTTCTTGAAGGTCTACTGTTACTGTAAGTTCTCACGTAACTGAACTATCTTACTTCGAGAAACAGCTATTGCAGCAGGTTACACCATTAGGACCGATTCCCAAGCAATTCTGGAAATCCCACACCACTGGGAGGAGGGAAGGTAGAAATCCTTAATGAAACCAAAGCCTAGGACAGAAGTCCTTGAAGGACTGCTAGACCAAAACCTGCTCTTCGCCTCAATGCAACATCCAGGCTATAATGCCTGATGAAAGTGTGCACGGAGCTCCAAGCAGCTGCAGCACTGATGGCCGAGGTGGACACATTCTTAAGGGCTGCAAAGGAGGTAGCAACCCCCCTTGTGGAATGAGCCTTAACTGCACCCAGTAAGGGTTTGTTGCGCTTCTGGTAACAGAACGTGATACACCGAATGAGCCACCTGGACAGTGACTGTTTGGAAACAGAAGCTCCCATCATCCTGTGGGCAAAGGAGACAAAAAGCTGGTCCGACTTTCGGTGGTGTTTGGTTCTGGTCAAATAGTATCGGAGACACCGATGCACATCTAGGGTGTGCAGCAGGGCCCCTCCTCGATTCGAATAGTTAGGAAAGTACACTGGTAGATCGATATCCTGCTTAGGGTGAGAGCTGAGACCACCTTAGACAGAAATTTGGGATTAGTCCGTAGGGATACCCTGTCTTGGTGAAAAAACAAATAAGGCTCTTCGCACATGAGTGCATGGAGTTCAGAAATTCTTCTGGCCGAAGTATCGGCAACTAAAAACAATGTCTTCCAAGTGAGAAGACTTAGCTCGCAATCTGCGGCTGGTTCAAAGGGTGGCAGCGGTGAGCTGCTCCAGGACAAAGGGTAGATCCCATGGTGGAACTGGATCCTTAATCGGAGGTCTAAGGTGGAGAATACCTCTCAGGAAGGCTCATGCCGTGTCCAACTGGGATATGGTGCATTGGCCTATAGGACAATGACAGGCTGATATGGCACAGAGGTGTACTTTGATCGAGGAGCAGGCCAGGCCTGTCTGAAAAAGAGACAATAGGTAGTCCAAGACCGACTTTTCTGGACAGTCTAGAGGCGAAAACCCCCGCACTTGAGCCCATAGGCAAAAACGGCGCGATTTCATGACGTAAGTAGCATGAGTGGCCGGTTTTCTCGCAGCCACCAGGACATCAGCTATCTCTTGCGAGACCCCGTGTTGCAAAATGGCTATGTCTCTAGGAGCCAAGCGTGCAGGCTCAACGAACGAAGGTCCGGATGGACCAAGGAGCCCTCCTCCTGAGAAAACAAGTGAGAGCTGATTGGCAGAGGCAGCGGAGGTTCCCGGGATAGCTGGTGTAGTAGAGGGAACCAGATCTGCCTGTGCCAGAACGGCGTAATGAGTATCAGCATCGCTTGGTCTCTGCAAAGTTTCAGAAGAACCCTCTGGATCAACGGAAAGGGGGGAAAGGCATAAAGGAATCTGCCCGCCCAGGAGAGGGACAACACGTCTCGCCAGAAAACACCAGGCCCTGGATCTAGCGAGCAAAAATTGAGCAGTTTTGCGTTGGATGGGGACGCGAAAAGGTCCAACTCTGGTGTACCCTATCTGTGAAACAGATCCTCTACTACCTCCTGGAATAGTTCCCACTCGTGGACTCTGGCCTGAGAGCGTCTCAGGCCGTCTGCGATGACGTTGTACTCCTGGGACATGAACAGCAATGAGGTTTGTGCCGTCTTGCAAAGCCCAATCCCAAACCCTCATGGCCTCCCTGCAAAGCGGTTAGGAATGGGTGCCTCCTTGTTTGTTGAGGTAATACATCACCGCAGAATTGTCTGTTTGTAACAGAAGAGTACCCGGTGGAATCTCTGACTGGAAGGCCTGCAGGGCGTAAAGAACTGCTCTCTTTTCCAGGATGTTTATGTGGAGATGAGTCTCTTGGGCTGTCCACAGGCCCTGAGACCGGACACCGTCGAGGTGTGCTCCCCATCCGAGCCCTGAGGCGTCTGTGGAGAGTGTCACAATCGGAGATGGTGCAATGAAGGGGACCCCTGCCGATAGATTCTTCGGATCTACCCCCATTGCCAATCCCAGATTTCGGTCTTCGTGATCCGGATTGGAAGCTGCAGATGGTCTTGCTTTTGATCCCATTGGACCCGTAACATCCACTGGGTGACCTGCATGTGGAGATGAGCAAGCGGAACTGTTGCAATGGCCGCAGCCATGTGTCTGAGCAGGCAAAGGACCAATCTGGCAGGAACGGTCTTGTTTGCCGAAATGTCCCTGATGAGGGATCTGATGTGTTCCGCTCTGTCCTGGGGAAGAAAGGCTTTCCCTTGGACGGTGTCCAGAACTGCGCCTATGAACTGCAGAGTCTGAGACAGAACCAGACTTGACTTCTCTTGAATGATCAAGATGCCCAGCGTCTCGAACAGAGACTGAGTATAATGAATGGCGGACATCAAGGCCTCCCGAGAGGGCGCCATGAGAAGCCAGTCATCCAGATAGAGGAACACGTAGTGGCCTTGCCTCCTCAGAGTCGCCGCTATGACCGCCATACACTTCGTGAATACCCGAGGTGCTGATGATAGTCTGAAAGGGAGGGCTCAGAACTGATAATGGTGGCCCTGGAACTCGAAGCACAGAAACTTCCTCTGCGCTTGAGTGATGGGTAAGAGTGCAGGCCGCCCCTGCATGTCCAAGGACGCTAGAAAGGCAATCTCGCTTGAGCATGGGAATCAGACCTGGGAGGGTCAACATGCGGAAGCGTTTGTACAGGACTGACTTGTTGAGGTCGCTGAGGTCCAGTATCGGACGGAGGTCCCCTGTTTTCTTGGGAACCAGAAAGAGGTGAGAATAATATCCTGCACCCCTCTGGTTCCGTGGAACGTGCTCTATCACTTCTTTTTCCAGGAGCGCGAGCACCTCCTGCTGTATAAGCAGGGTGTGCTGACCAGAGCAACGGGAAAGCAGGGGAGGTCTTGCCAGTGGGTTTCTGAAAATCTCTGGATTTGATTTTCTTTTGATGTGCCATGAGAGTGGCATCTAGGAAATTAAGTGTATTTTTCCCCAACTGTACTTCTAAATCGTAAGTTCATGGCACTAGAGTTCAGCAAACTCACAATCCTTTCTGCCTCTATCTCTGTACCATCCCACACACAGACCACATAATCAATAAAGTGAAACCAGTGTTTAATGTGGTCTGTATGTGGGTTGCTGCTGGCATTTCTTATCAGGGCTTCCTCCCAGAATCCAAGGAACAGATCAGCAAATGAAGGGGCCTTTGGAGCCCCCCATTGCTGTTACTCTTATCTGAAGAAAAAGTCATGATAAACAGTTACGTGTCAATGAAGTACCTCCAAGATAAAGTTTACAGGCATTTCATTCTTGAGGGAGCTCTTTCTGAGGAAATGCTCACACCCATTTATGCCCGAAATGTGTTCTATCAAGGTGTATAATGATTTTACATCTATTCCCAGAAATACACAGCCTGAATCCCGTTCAGTTTCATGTACCTTATCAATCAAGTGCATAGTGACATGTATATAGGAGGGAAGGCCTACTACCAAGAGTTTAAAGAGCAGCTTCCAGCTGTCAGCATTTCTGCTCTCCCCCAGCCCGTTCCGATTCCTTACCTTACCAGTACTAAACTGACGAAGACTGGCATAAAAAGTCCTTTTCTAAAAAAGTTATATCCTCGTAAACTCCCAAATCGCTATGCTGGCATAGTTCCCAGACCAGAAAACACGTCCCCATGTCGGCCCACGCAGCCCTGTTTTGTGATGTCACAAAACGAAGGCTGCATGAGCACGCCCCATTGCTTTCTATGGGGCCGGTAATTTCACATATATTTATACCCTTTAGTGCCGGGATTTTTATTGTACCAAAGCGATTGATTGACTAATTGGTGTTCTAAATCATAACTTCTGCTGTCTCAAAGCTTGTAACGGGAATGTCGGCGACATGGTATTTCATTGTTTCGAGTTGAAGTTGGCATAAATTTTGGAATGGCACCTCCTGTGTAGATGTTTCAGTTGTATTTTCAATTGTGGAAATATCGACAAAAATGGCGTTATATCTGGGATTGGGTTGGAGCTCCTGATTGAGGCAGTTAGCTCCATTCCGATGTCACCAGAAGTCATTTTTCTATAGATCTGATATTAACACTTGTTTTACTTCCAGTTCCAGCAGACATTTTTCTGTGGGGGAGGGAAATGGAAAACAGTGTTTCTGTAGGTTTGGAAAGTGTTTGAAAGGCAGACACAACCCCCAGCCCCTACTTGCAGTACCAACTTGTCTGTGGTAGCGTTTACCCATTCCTGGAAGTAGTGTGTCAGTCTTCCTCCCACTGGCAATGGCTGGGAGATCTGGGCAAAACTGTCTGGGGTTTTGTTTTGGATGGGGCTTAGGCACGGAAGCATTATGCCTGGAAGCCCTTTTTCCCTTCCCCTATAGTAATCTCATTGCGACTGGTACTCATAGGAGGCGTTAAAGAGATATAGGCTCTTGGGTAGTATCCCGTCTCCCCATCCGTATGACCTGTAGGAGGTAGAAGCCTTTTCCTTCTCAATGTTACTTTTGAAAGTGGTTTTGTATTATCAACTTTTTTTCATGTAGGCCTCTGTTTTGTCACCAAACTGTGAAATCTCCATCAAAGGAGAAAAACATGGCCTTGTTTTCGGTATCATGGGAAAGGATGGTAGTCCTCAGCCAGTAAAACCTTCTCAAGGACACTGCGAGAGTCAAAACTCTGGCAGCAATGTCATTAGTGTTCACCAGTGTGGAAGATGATACTTTGTGGCATCCAGGGCCGATCTTGCTGTGGCAATTGGGTCCTGTGCCAATCCATCCTCTGCTCTTTCAGCCAGTGCCAGAATTGTGTTCCAAAGTGCTTCCTGGCACTGTGCTGTATGTGCTGAATAAGCTGCCTGCTAAGCAGGGAAGCTGTTGTATAAACCGTAAGAGTGTTTTTCAGGGGGCTGCACAGACAGAGACGTTCTGCTCTCTCAAAAGCAGCTGCCTGGATTACCCCATGATGACCAGGATAGGGATATAGGTATTCCACTCCCTGCTTGTCCACCTGATAGTTTCTCAATTTTTGGTCAATGGCTGCAACTGAAGTGGGTGCAGCCATGGATTTTGCGATGGCCTTTTTAAGAGGTTTATGTATGGGAATTAACATCTTTCTTGGCAGAGCTACTCCCAGCATGTACATATAATCAGCATCATCTTCATCCTCCTCAGTTTCTAATGGGGAATGTTGAGGGCATCAACCATTTATCTGACAAATGAGGAAAAAGATAAGTAATCCTCAACTTGCCTTGGAGGAGGTTCGAAATATTGCTTAGGTGTGCCCTCTAACTCCATGGGGTCACCTTCCTCCATATGCACATAACATTCTTCTTCCTCAGGAAACTAGGTTGGAGCCCGAGCTTGGGGGTATTTTATTGAAATTTCCCATGGCCTGGACCGCCTGGAAAAACTACCACCTTTTTGTTTTGTTGTTTATGAGCGTGTTTTTGGCCTTGGTCGCTGCCGGGTCACAGAACTTGACAGGATCCTGGGCACCATGGAGATCGCAAGAGGGTATTTTTTTCTGTGCCATCGGCCGGCTCCTTTCTCTGTACAGGAGGAGGGGCAGTGACATTATTTTCTTTCAATCTGTTTGGTAGACACTGTTTCCAGTGCCTGCTCGAAGGCTCTTTTAATTTTTGCTATCACTGGATTCAGGGTTCCCCCTTTCCGCACCCTGATATCTGAATCATCTTTACCAAGCCTTTCTGATGGCTGTGCAGCTTTGTCTTTTTCTTTTTAAATTTTTTTACCCTTTTAAATGAGATTTTGGAGCAAAATACGTGACAGGACTTACAATTTATAAAGTCTTGTTGTGAACCTAAACACTTTAAACAAAGCTTGAGACAGTCTGCCCTTGCCAGGCACTGAAAACAATTTGTATAATTTTCTGATGGTACACAAGGTCTCTCTGACATACCAATTAGAGAGAACCCTGAAATAATCAAAAGATTCCCAAAATAAGATGTAGTATAGTAAAAAAAAAAAAAAAAAAAAAGGGCTCTTGTACTGTAGAAACTGTGTCAAAGGTGAAATCATGGCTCCTGTACCAGGAACCGAATAATTAAGGTGAAAGGGCACAGACAGAAATGGAAAGTAGATTGTTCCCCTAAGGTCAGGTATGAGTCAGTTTCTTTGCTGCATTTAGTTTTTTCTTGCACTTTGCACCTTTTAGTGTAGATTTACTATTCCAACACAACACCACCAGGCATCATCACTCCTGTGAAATCTGAGGTTAAAAGAATTTTAGGGAAATCAGGATTCAAACACAGACCTCCTGGATCACAGCTTTGTGTCCTAACCACTAGGCTATGCTGGCTAGTGCTTAGCAAGCTTGTGGTTAGACATGTGTGACACTAATTGATCCCAGACAAGTTAAAAAGAAAAACTGGTCTCAGACTAGGTCTGCTTGGAAAAAAAAACAGAGAAACTGGTCTCAGACCAGGTCTTAGCAGACTAAAACCCTCCATTCTCTGTAAACAGGAAAACTAAAAATTATAAACCACTAAAATTAGCCAAAGGGAATGTGGTTTACTAGTCAAAATAGCCAAAAACAATACTGGTAACCAAGTAGGATATTTTCCGGTTCCTAGAGATCAAACTGGAACCAGAGAAACTCTGATTTACAGAAAACCCTAACTAAATGCAGAGTAAACAAGAAACTAACTAAAATACCTTTTTTTTTTTTTTTTTGATAAACTACAAAATAAAAACCTGACTGGAAAACCAGCAGTTACCAGAGTTCACTATGAGGCGACTGCTCCCTTTAGTTGGAGAACAGATCTAAGCAACGGCCAGAGTAGAGTGCGAATGCAGAGTCTGAAGCTACATCCCAAATTCAAAGATTTGTCGAAGCTCTATCTCCAGGGTGTTACTCTCAGTTGTGATGACTGCATAAAGTGTAAACATTTAAGTGAGGGATTCCTGGGGTTAGAAGAAGGCAACACCACCAACCTACACAGTTCTGACAACCGTACCAGAACATCATCCGGTAGACTTTGTGTGTATACCACCATCTCACCAAGCAGGCCCGAGCACCATAGGAAAAATAGGTCTCTGCATGGACTGGCAAACCGTCAACCTTTTCTCTACTAGCTGCTGCTTTCTTTTTTGTCGACCAGCTGTGGAAGGGTGCAAATGAATCAAATGTGCGTACACGTGAAGTTATGATGTCCACACATGCTTAGAGCCCCAGAAACTGTTGCGATCAATCACACTTGCTAACAGAAATGAGCGGCACTTGTAGAATGAGCATTAAAGAAAACTTGAAGCACAGAGGGAGGAAAGCAACAAAAGGGCATGAAAAATGCAGTGTCTCGCCCAACTGTCCACACACTGTAATCAAGCACACACACGCCTAAAACAAGAGCTTAAACTATTATAAATAAAGTTCCCAACTACACAAAAGGCAGCCTGGAGGGGGAAAAAGGACACTGAGGCAAACACAAAGGCTCCCTGGGAGGAAACATGGTCAAATGCTCTAACTCGACAGGTCCTAGTCCCTGAAAAACAAAACAAAGGAAAACACTAGTTTGTCACCATGACCCCACAATATCAGAGTGAAGAAATGATGCCCTACTCAAAACCTGACAATCCAGATGCCAATGAACAGCTGGGCTCAGCAGGGGACACATCCCAAGTGGAAAGCCCCTTGCCATGGTCCACAGACAGGAAAGCCTTCTCCCCAGGATTCACAGTACTTTGTACCTTCCTTGTTCACTGAGAGGAAACTGTAGTCATGCCAGGTGCTGAACATGTGGGGTCCATGCCTAAGGTCATGTGCACAGCTGGGATTTTAGCCCGTGTGTCTGTTTTCATCCACCACTTCCCATGCACATAGCATAAGTGTCCCACTCAAGCCAGCCAGGGGTGGGTGGGGGGGCAGGATGGCGTGGTGTCACCCATGGCATCCAAAACAGCCCTTTATGTTTCACAGGGAATGTTTATGCATTTAGGATGCTGCAGCCCTCCACTTAGATCCAGAGAGGGCACGCAGGCTCCACTGGCCTAGGGCAGGGAGTTGGGGTCATACAGCAGACCTCCATCTCCTGAATGTGACCATGATATGCTCCCACCAGCAACATCAGGCCAGGTGTTGTGCAGACGCCGATGTCTTTAAAAAGCTAGTGTACTGCCTGGAATCAATAGTAATTTTTAGATGTAGTCAGCTATCACTTCTTATATCTGAAGTGTTAAATATGACCAAACACACTGAGGCATCACAACCTTTGCAGCCCGAGCACGTGACGATCACACGTTACCAGTCAAAATGCAGGAAATTGTGACATCGCTACTAACCAAGAAGAGTTGATCTCTGCTACTTCATGTGAAAGAGAATAATCTGGCAGTGAGACATGGTTCTCATTGGTTACTAGTAATGTCACAGTCAGTGAGGGAGTAACAGAACGGACTTTTTTTTTTTTTTAGCCTCCATAGTGCTGCTCCACATATCATCCCAGTACTGCCAGGTGGCAAATCTTCTAATTAGCAAAGAAGGAAAAAAAAAAAAATTCAGATGAGAAGTGACAAGGTCGGGCCCGTCAGCACAGTGGTAGCGCTACCGCTTGAGACACAGATGACCCATGTTGAGTAGCAAGCAAGGGTCATTGGAGGGCCAGCCAGGGAGAAGGTTTGAGCACCCAGTGGGCCGCTCTCCTTCTCTGGGTTGGGTGGGCAGCACGCCTTGCCGCAATATCACCACCACCACCTGGGTGACCACGGGTGGTGACAGTGCAGTAGAGGAGGCTGAAGGGAGGGACAGACATCTGCCGAGGGCTGGAGAGTAGGCACGTTACCATGCCACTTCAGCTCCTTGGCCCTCCTTGCATGCAGTCATCTGAGGGGAGCAGAGAACAAGGAAAACGTGCCCTGCCGACGGTTCAGGCGATGAGCCCCCAGCGCCACGCCTGCAGAGAGAGAAGGGCTCCAAGGGCAGACTCCACCTGTGCGTGCTTCCCTGATGTTCAGAGGAGGTTAAGGGAGGCCTCCTTCACCCTGCCCGGTGGGTAATCTGGGGGCTCTGGAATACTGAAGCGAGTAGCACTCCAAGAAGCAGAAACCTTGGGGCTCTCTCAAAGGGCAGGTGTAGCTGAGCAGTGTATGGGGCTGAGAGAGGACTAGTCGGCAGAGTGAGTAAGGTGGGGGGAAGAATAAGTAAAAAAAAAAAAAAAGTACAAGAAGTGATGCCTGACTACATCTGAAGGTTACTACTAATTCCAGGCAGTACACTAGCCCTTTCAAGTTCTCACTGCTCCTCCCCATCTCGACTGAAAGAGGGCTGGCAGGGTGAGGAAGGTTTGAGAGTCTCAGTGAACACGTCCCTCCTCTGGGGAAGACTGAGGTGTACTGTGCCCCTCCCCCCCCGGGAGGGGAAAGGGGGAGGACAGGCGGATTTAGCTGAAGAGGGAGGGTGAGCCGTACAGATAGCCCCTGCACATGCCCATTTTGAGCACAGGGTGGGGCATGTTGCTCTTCTGATTTGTGTGAGGAGTGAAAACCAGGAAAACCATGGTCAACGGCAGGATTAAGCTTTCCTTGCACCTCCTGGGCTCTGCAGTCTACCAGGCTCCTGCCACCACGCTGGACTCAGTCACCAGAGGGTGGTGGGGAATACGCTGCTCCCCCTTCCCAAAGGCCCCACAATGAGGGATTCTAGAGGCAATGGTAAATCCTGGGTGGGACTGGTGACAGGTCTGGGGTGCAGGCTGAAGACGGCAGTCGACAAAAAATTGCATGGCAGCCAAAGACCACAGGGAGACATATCCTCCAAGATCAGATGTGCTTAGTTTCCTTCGCCCTAAACTCAGCCATGGGCACAAATCATCGCTGCAAATACACAGCAGAACCAGCTATGTGGTGCCAACCAACTCTTGTTTTCTATTATTCTTCTGTCTCCATGGAATCCCCACCTCAAGGGTCAGGGTCACCATTTTTACACACTTCCTCCTGAATGAAGGGCAGGCTAGTCACATTCTGCTCCTGGGTCAGTCAACAATGACTGCATGAATGCTGGATGACCTGTGCCCTCCCTCCACGGAGTCGGCTGCCTCTCCCACCCCACACCGCAGCTAGCCCCAGTGTGATATTCTGGGTAATGACAAACCCTCCCCACCCCTCCCCATTACAATGTGCTGTTGCTGCACTACTGGGGTGCTTCTGCAAGCTTTTGTCACAAAACTACCTGCTTCCACGTTCTGAAATTAGCTGCTGCAGACCCTGATGCCCCAGATCAACGTAACCCCCCCACCTCCAACACCTGCATGATTTATTTATTTTAAACAGTAACCCAAAGATCTCTGTGCTAGTTCACAGCAAATTTACAACTCATACTGTAGGTAAACTAGATTCTGCTATGCCTAGCCTGGCAACAGGCCACAAGGTCCTTTAAAGGTATGTAACCCCCTTGTTACCCGGGGTTACTAGAATCCCAGTAAGACCTAGTGGTAGGCAGGGAAGGCAGCTTGTGAAACTCCAGTTAAATGGGTTTCACACTGTCTCACTCTGTTCTCAGTCTCGGCTGAGACTGAAGGATGACATCACCAATAGAACTTTCGCAGCTGCATAAGCCACATTGGAATCTGCAGCAAAGGGAGTTAGACAGAACGTTGGGAGTTTTCAAAGTAGAGTGTTCAGGTTTGTCTTCAGTAAGTGAAGAGAGAGTCTTCAGTTTGGCTTGGAGGAGTGAAGTTGTACTCAAGTGGTGGAGACCATTGTTTCGGGTCTCAGTGCCCCCTCCCTCCGGGGGAGGGGGGATGTAAAGATTCCCAGCAGATTCCTGGGGCAGTCCCCTTAATTCTGCTAAGTGGAAGAAAGCTGCCTGTTTAATCCAACATTTATTTTGGAAGATGGAAGATTTGTGAGTCGCCTGTGGGGCACCTGCAACTAAAGGGTGAGTGTTTGCTCTGGCTAAAAGGGCAAATTGTTTTCTTCACCCTGGGACTTGTGTGAAAATCTAGGGATTTAACTACATATTGGGAAGCCTAGAGAAATGGGCCAAGCAAGTAAAGTAGTGTCAAATCCTAGAGTGTTGTGTGATGCAAATAATATGTAGAGGAGATGCGACAGACATCTACCCTTTAATCTACATTTAGAAGTTCAGCAAAGGAATGGTTCAGTTTTCCCAGGGAAATGGCCGGGTATGGGCTGTGGGAGCTGGAGGTGGGTGGCCCCCCCATCTTTAGTGACCAGGTCCACCTCTACGGATTTCTTCTGTGGTTGCTACTTTGCCTCATGCACTTGGCCAGTGATGGGGGAAGTACCCAGACATGGGATTGCAAGGAAAATTCTCTCTAGGAGTCGAAGACTCTAAGTGGTGTGGGTAGCCACGACAAGGGAAAATTCTCTCTAGGAGTCGCAGACTCTAGGTGGTGTGGGGAACCACAACAGGATAATTGGTTCATTCTTCCAATGGACCGCAGATCAAGTGGCCGGCAGGGGAGCCGGGCCAGCTGGGGAAAACCCAAGTGTGTACAAGTCGGGCTGTGTACCCAAAGCTGCGTGCAAGTCCGGGCTGTGTGCCTGGTGGGTTCAGAGCCTGAGGGCTGAAAATGGTGATAAAGTGTTCTGTAGTCTCTAATCTGCATTACCAGGAAATGTAGCCCCATGGGGGTCTGTCTATGCTTCGTTCGTTCAGCTGGTATGTGAATAAAAGCCACACTGAAGAATCCCATTCCTGGTTCTGGACATTACAGTTATTGCTTCCTGTGTTCGGATTTACTTGGGTGCCCCTGTGCACAGTAGTCAAACCTAGGTCCCCCCTGTGCCGAGTAACCTCATCCTCCCCAAACCCAGTCCCCACCAGATACTGCTGTCAGCTTCAACAGCATGCCACCTGTCGTTTTGGCAAAAAGGCAGGGGTGAGGGGTTACAGGTATGACGCATATACTGGTTTGTCTGTGCATCCAGTCCCTTACCTATGCACTTCCTGTTTTTGAAGAAAGTGAGGGTGCCGTGCCAGGTATCCAAGTGAACTCCAATAATTGATCCCTGTCCGAATCTTGAGGAGAAGTAAACCTTATCTCCTTTGTGATGCAATAAACCTGAAGGGACAGTGGTAAGAAAAATAAAATTAGAACACCAAACCTCACTGGTCTTCAGGTACTCTGTTTCTGCCTTAGATACCCCAAGAACAAATTTTCTAGACATATTGAGGAAGCGTGCAATAAATATGACCATCTTATAAGTCCATGACCTTTCCATTGTTCTTGGACCTTCCCATAATTGTACGATTTTCCCATAGCTCCATAACCTTCTCATAGTTCTACGACCTTTGGCAGTTAAGGACTGCTTGGCCCACTCAGTGTGCACAATTTTCTCTACCTACAGCATCACCGCAGACCCTACTTTATCTCCAGCTCTTTCTCCCCACCCCCCCCCTTCCACTAAGATTCCCTTGTGCCTATCCCATGCATTCTTGAATGCCACCACTGTTTTCGCCCCCACCACCTCTGCTGGAAGGCTATTGCAGGAATCCATCACTCTTTCTGTAAAGAAGTACAACCTCACATCTCTCCTGAATCTACCACCCTCCGGCGTCATAGCCTGTCACTCTGTTGTTGCGTTCCTCCTGTACCTTATTCACCCCCACACGGTATTTAAAAGGTCTCCATCATATTCCCCCTTGTGCCAGGGTGTACAGATTGAGTGTTCCTTTAGTCTCTCCTCATAGAGCTTTTGATGCAGACCCTGCACTCTTTTTGTTGCCCTCCTCTGGACCACCTCCACTCTGTCTATGACCTTTTCGGAGATGTGGTCACCAGAAATGGACACAGTATTCTAGGTGGTGTCTTAACAGTAATCTATACAGAGGCAACGCCACCTCTCTCTTTCTGCTGGTGATACCCCTCCCTATGCATGCCAGCATCCCACTAGCCCTCCCTACTGCCTTGTCGCACTGCCTGGCCACCTTCAGGTCATCATATATGATTATATCCAGCTCTCTCTCCTGCAACCACTGCACCCATTTTGTACTCTGCTGCAGGTTTCTGTGCCCCAAGTGCATTATTTTGCTTTTTTTCACACTGTACCCAGCTGCCATACCCTTGAGCACTTCTCTAGTTTTCTCAGGTGTCTGCTCATCCTTTCCAGCCCCCCCCCCCCGGAGTGTCCACCCTATTGCAAATTTGTGTGTCATCCATAAAAAGGCAAACATTCCCCTCCAGCTCTTCTGCAATTTCACTTATAAAGACATTAAAAATAGGACTGGTCCCAGCATTGATCCCTGAGGCACCCTGCTGGTCACTTTCCCCTCCTTGGAGTGAACTCAGTTGGCCACCTCCATTTGTTGCCTACCTTCTAATCGATGTTGTACCCAGTTTACCACCTTTGGACCCACTCATAAGCTACCCTGCTTGCTTTCTAGTCTCCTATGTGGAACAGTATTGAAAGTTTTACTGAA
Source organism: Neoceratodus forsteri (assembly GCA_016271365.2). Classification (NCBI taxonomy): domain Eukaryota; kingdom Metazoa; phylum Chordata; order Ceratodontiformes; family Ceratodontidae; genus Neoceratodus; species Neoceratodus forsteri. The sequence goes on from JADMNL010000025.1 coordinate 359,178,219, forward strand.
ATCTAGGTAGACCATGTCACAAATTCACTCATCAGGTCAAGCCCTCTACTCCCAAAGTGCCAACCTCTGAGCGCAGTCTTGTGAACAGTGTAACAGACAAGGTAACCCTCTTCTCTGTTTTTGTGAGTTCGGCTCAACCTTTGGTCTCAGTTCTGGAGGGATTCAAACTGTAACCTCTTGCTAGCATACCCAACACACAGGCTCAGATATATCTGTCTTCGGGGGGCCAGATATCTTTGTCTACGGGCACCTAACCAGGAATTCAGAGATGAACCCTTAAAACTTAATAAAGACCTCAGATTTAAAATGCTTCTGTTTCCAGGTTAGTACCACCATACACGCTACATGTCTGCTGAACCATAAATATTTCTTATCAAAAGAAAGCAATTCAAAGACAGACCAGGTTTGCTCTAAAATTAGAGTTTTTACTAAAATATATAATATGTCAAACATACAATACAGAACTCTTATAACATAAGACATATATATCTTTAAACAAAACAAGGTTTAAAACAGTGCAATTCCTACAACTATATTTAGATTTTGTCTAGCTTTCTAAATACCTGTTTTCAGTGCTCAGATGTTTCCTTAGTCAGTGTCAGATACAAATGCATCTCTATAGTGAAAGAGAATAATCTTTTCAAGCAGTATTGGCCAACCCCTTTTAGATGAAGTCATCTAGCCCCTCCTCTGGTCAAATATCTAACAAAAATATATTTTTATACAAACCACAGGATGTAGTTTTATTCATCTATACTAAGCAGCTATACAGGATATATTAATTCTGCAACCTTAGCATAACTCACGTTTCAATGACACCTCTTTTGATCTCATGCTGTACCCTCTTCACACAGGCTTCATAGGGTCATTTACAACCTTACACCTCTATGTAACATCCTAGCTTCCCTTATTTTAATGTCATAAACCTAGTTTATGATTTCTCTCTTAACAAAATTAACTTAACAACTCTGTAATTAGCTCAGAGAAACAGGATCCTTAATAAAAGTCTTCCAGTAACACATTGTCTCTAAAAAGACTGTATGTGTGATACAATGCTGTCAGCAGTTCTCTTGGCCTGCATCTGTCAGCTAAAATCTTGGTTGGAGGGGGATGAGAGAGGTCATTCCTAGAGCATTTGAATTTTCAGCAGAGACATTAATACATTTTATATTAAAAAAAATATAATACAGCACTCAGAACTGGCTGTCTACGTCACAGACCACATCCACTGCTCCACCCTGATCTAATTCCTTGGTCACCCAGTCAACAAAATCTATCAGTTTCATTTGAAATGACCTCCTTGTGAGCTCATGCTGCCTCTGGTCTTGTAACCTACTGGATTCAAGATATTCCATTATCTCTTCGGCAGGGATTCCATTAACTTTCCCACCACTGATGTCAGCTTGACTGGCCTGTTACTGCCAGCCTCCTCCGTTACCACTTTTGTGAAGTGGGACTACATCTGCCCTCCTCCAGTCCTCCAGAAGCACTCCCGTTTCCAGTGAGCTGTTAAAAAAAGGACTGTTGGATGTGCTTGTCCAGTATCTCCCTGAGCTCCCTCAATACCCTTGGATGCACCCTGTCTGGTCTCATTGCTCTGTCCACTTTCAGATCTGCGAGTCACTTCGGGACTCTCTCCTCTGAAAAAGGACTACTGTTCACCTCTCTCCCTCCAGAGCTCCTATTAATTTTTGTAGCCCCCCTCCTTCTCTTTCCTCTGTGAACCCAGAGCCAAAGTATTTGTTCAAAGATGTCTGCCTTTTTCTGGCCACCCTCTGCGAAGTCCCTCTTTCCCTTTTGAGCCTTACAATCCCTCCCCTGGTCTTCCTATTTTTATCCGTATACCTAAACAATCTTGTCCCCTTTCGTTATCACTCGGGCTATTCTTTCTTCG